>OW569415.2:29367140-30712271 GCA_937662695.2 Halyzia sedecimguttata
ATGAAGAGAAACTATATCGGGCCAATATATAGAAACTATACTGGGCCAATATTGATATTCAATATTGGTACTTCATTGTAAAATGTCAACATGTTGTTATTGGCCCAATGTAGAAAAGCTATATTGGACCAATACATAGAAACTATATTGGACCGATATTGATATCCAATATTGGTGCTTCATTGTAACTTCATTGTAAAATGTCAACATTTTGTTATCGCCCCAATGTAGAGAAACTATATTGGGCTATTATATAGAAACTATATTAGGCTGATATTGATATCCAATATTGGGCCAATAACAAAATGTTGACATTTTACAATGAAGCACCAATATTGGTTATCAATATCGACCCAATATATTTTCTATGTATTGGCCCAATATAGTATCTCTACATTGGACCGATAACAAAATGTTGAGATTTTGCAGTGAAACACAATTATTGGTTATCGATATCGGCCCAATATAGTTTCTATGTATTGACCCAATATAGTTTCTCTACATTGGGTCTATAAAAAAATGTTGACATTTGACAATGGAGTACCTACCAATATTGGATATCAATATCAGCCCAATATAGTTTTTATATATTGTCCAAATATAGTTTCTATGTATTGGACCAATATGGTTCCAACATATTGGCCCAATAACAAAATGTTGACATTTTATAATATTGCAAATATCGGCCAAATATAGTGTCTATACAGGGTGTTTTCAAAGGTAAGTCTTTTTTTTAACAGAAGGTAGGACTCATCAAAATAAATTATTTCACCATTTGCTAATTTGTATGCGACCTTGGGATTAGGTGTATACAATGGTTAAAAGCGTGGGGACAGAGCCTTACACGGAAATTCGGGGGTGGATAGCAGCCCTATCATGCATATTTTTGATTTTTGGAGAAATGATTTATTTTGCTGCGTTCTATTAAAAATAAAATACTCACCTTTGAATACACCCTGTCAAGGGCGTAGCCAAGGAGGGGGTTTTGGGGGTTCACACCCCCCCTCCCGCCGAAATGTTATTTTTCTCTTAAAAAAATTTGCTGCAGGAAGTGACCCTTATACCCCCCCCCCCCCCCTCCCGAAATTAATTCCTATTTCAAAACCCCCCCCGAAATTAATTCCTGGCTACGCCCTTACACCCTGTATATATTGGCCAAATATATGTTCTATCTACTTTCCAATATTCTATACACTGGCCCAATAATAAAAGGTTAAACACTTACACATTATTTGAACAGATGTGTTTCTCTCATATAAACTATACTCTATCGGAGGTCTGCAATGGTTCCAGTGGAGAGTTGGACATATTGATTGAAGAATAAAGATGTATTCAAAAAAACATATATTTCTTTTTACCAACGGTAGGGTACATATATTTGACATAATTTTTTTTCTTCGCTCAATATTTCCTCGAATGGTATCTGCAAAGTAGATTATGTTAAAGTGTGAAAGGAAACCAAAAAAAGAAGTAAACTTACCTGGTCTACTCAGCCTCCCACCATCCCGATCTCCGGCAGTCGATAGGGCAAATCCAACTATTTGTGTGATTTTCAAATCGGTCACGTTTGAATGATTCCTCCTAACACTTACTATAATAAAAATGTAATTATCATTATGAGCTAGTTATATGAGAATAGATATTTCAGCATATAATGATGAATTTTTACCCATCACAAAATGTACCTTTCTGGGGAACAGCCGAAATGTCTGAAATGTTCCAATTTTTTGACGAAAATGGTCTCAAACGATTAGGTTCGACTCACTGATGGAGAATCCGAGATCAAATGTTATTCTTTCCGGCCGTTGCCACTATAACATTCGAACGGAAACAGATAGGGACTTGAAATGTTCGACTAGGTGGCGCGTCCGAATGCGACGGACAAGTTCGCTTATGGGCATAATCGGCCAAAGGTTTCCGAGCACTAATTTTGTTTTTAACTAATACAGATCCGATCGAATTAAAACTTGGTAACTAGTTGTAGAATACCGACACAAATATGGATGTGGAATATTATGAGGATCGTATCACTTGAAAATAAAAAAAAAATTATTGAAAAATATTATTTAACTCACTATAACTTGAGAACGGAAAGAGATAGCGACTTGCAATTTTCAAGGTAGGTTGCGGACCCAGAAGCAGCATTTGATTTTGTTAATAGGCATAATCAGCCGAACGGTTTTAGAGTTATACATATCTGAATTTTTGTTGTCATTTACTCAATAACTCAAAAAACACGAAACAAACGATTCAAACAATTCGATAAATTTCATGAAGATCGTATCACTGGAAAATTTTGAATAAATCTTTGAAAACATTCTAGAACTTAGAAATTATCCCTCCGATATAGCTGAAATTTTGAGAGAGCTTTCAAAATCTAACTTTATAGCCAAGTTGCAAATTTGAACACGATCGGATCTATATTCTTGGAGATTCAAGCAATAGCTGAATAGTTGACCGTTTCCACGATAACTTTCGAACCTTCTATAATTATCATTGATTAATTATTGAAGGCAGGAATCAACTTTGGCTGACAGTGTGTGGCTTCCCTATCGTTCAATTCACCTTGAATTTCTGTTACCCAATACTTACATGAAAGTTTTGAAAGTAACCCCATTAGTCCCTAGGCCTGGAAGTAAAAGCGTTTAAGTGCATCTTTTGAATTTCTGAGATAAATGACTTCAAAGTTAACCTGAATTTCAAAATTCCTAGAATTAGTTCAGAAAATATTTCAGGTTTATATCAGACTGTCCAATAATGTAGAATAAAACCATTATCAGTGATTATTTCCTTCAGATGTAATATTCTGCACTCAGATCATTTGGACTTGAAATCTTTTACTTCCAGGCTCCTCAATTATAATATTTATTATAATAGTTCCTTATACTACAGGAGATGTAATTATCATTCACCAATCGAGGACGAGTTCGAGAGTATAATATATTAGATTTTTACCACTGCTTATTTCGAAATGTATTAATAAAACCGGATTGATTTGATTTGATTTGACGCATAAAGCACTTTAATTCATAACTTCAAGCTCCAAGGAAGTTTTCAAGTTACTTACATCTCTAGTGATGTAAGTAATTCATTTCCATCTCGTCATCATTAGCGACCCATACAATCGTTGTTAATTTCACCTACATCGTTCAAATCGATATCATAACGAACTAGTTATTTATTACTATGTAAGTATGTGGGTAGTGGAAAATTTGTATTTATATATCAAATAGACAATATTCTTACCTCACAATGCTTGGTATACCTTCAAAGCAGAAACAAATTGTGTTTGTCTTCTTCCCCGAGCTGAGTACTGTAAGCTCAGTTCCCTACCCATGAGCTTTTTCATAATGAGTAGAACATTTTTTTTTCGGCGTAACACCACCCAATCTGTATAGAATATTTACCTGGAATCCAAAATTAATAATTAATTGTGTGATTTGTGAGTAGAAACGATTAATGAGTGGAAAATATATATTACCAAATCTTGGAAATCTTCACCACTTTCCAATTTGGACTCCAATTCTGCCTGATTATTCAGTGGTAATTTTAATCGTATAATGGTACTTAGCATATTTACATTACTCGATGGCTCGACTAATTCATTTAAGATTATTTTAGATTCCTGCATGTCCCTCTGCATTTCTGAAATGTCATATTTTATTCCGAGAAGCGTTTTATCGATCTTAGTCAATTCTTCCAGTACAGGATTAGGGTTGCCTAGGGAAAAATGCATATGAAATTGATTGCTTCAATAAAAAACTGCAGATTTGCTCACCAATACTTCTACTTGATGTCCTTACATAAAAGCAATGCTTCTAAAAATTATAGGGAATATTAATTAACTGAATGACAGAAGACAATATTTAGCTTACCCCTGGACATAGTTGCCCTGACTTTTCTTAGTGAGTCCTTCTCCTCTCTCTTTCTTTTCGGTGTTGTGTCAAGAACCGTAGCTACCTCCATAACATCATCAGACGATACGTTAGACGTATACGTATATTTTTCTTCCAACTTCCATGCCTTTGAAATATTATGCACTGTGGACTTACATGTAGCAGCCTATTACTCAAAATCTACACTGGTTTAAGGGGACTCGCAATTGTTCCTCAATTTTTTTATTTGGGCGGCCGACATCTTCTTCTGCCATAAATAGGCATTCTTCTCCTCATCAACGGGCCACGAGGACGGCACGTACTCGCAGGAATTATACCTAGCGAAAATAACTATATTCCAGCTAGGCATGATGGTTTTGCTGAAATGGTAGGATTAATATATAATGACAGTGATCGAATCATGATCAAATGGAAGCTTATATTGAGGAAAATATGAAATATTTTCACGATAATCAATAGTTCACCAATATAGGTATTTGACTTGAAAATACTTTCTATTACAAACGACAAGAAATATGTTGAAAACTTTGAATATGGACCTCCACCCAACATAACTATCCTAACCTAAGTATAAGTAATGAAGCCTCGTGCAATCGGCCCTCAACATAACTCTAAATCGGACATGTAATGACGTACAACAGATATCATCTAACATATGAATCTTTCCAATATCACTAGTTCTAATTTAGATTCAACGATATGTAGAAGTAGATTTTATATGTGTAATGGACATAAAAACACGAACTTATGATTAAGATATCCAATATTTGATGTCTCTGTAGTAACGTTCATTTTTAAATTGAGTTGTTTATTCTCAAAGCTGAACCTCCCGCCATGTTGAAAAATTTTAATATGGATCTCCCGCCAAAATAATGATTCTGACCTAACTAATGTAAACAGAAACATGGATGAATTCTTGGATCTAACTAATGTGATGTGATTGAAAAAAGGCTTTGAAAATTCACCATAATCACCATTCGATGACTAGTAGTGTAAATATGTTAAAAATATAAGATGGGCATTTATGATGAGAAAATAACTGATGGATAGTCGGGAACGAATTGCATGATAATAACATAAATGATCATTTCATGTTTTTCATTCAAAGGAGACTAGTGAAATTTAATGTGTTAAACCTAAAAATATAAGTGAATTTTAATTCCAAAAGCTGTGGCGAATAGGGTCATAACAAATACATGTGAATATAACAAAACAAAATACTTACTTAATTACCTATTCCTAGCTTTCTATTTGACTGATTACATCAGTTGGAAGTGATGCGCATCAGTTCAAACCAGAGAAATAGAGGGAAATTCCGGCTATTTCTCTGGTTCAAACTGATTTCGCATCAGTTTGGAAGTGATACAGCGTCAAATAGAAAGTCTCTATTGTAGAAAAACAAGTAATAACCAGAATAACGAAACTTCACAGCGTAGGCACAACGAGACAGCGAGGCGGAGGCACTCAATAACTAAGGTTAGCGACTAATAAGGAATAAGGCCTGCAGTGGAACCACAAGCGCTCGACTCGACAGTAAAGTAAACCCTCCTCCCCGTTTACCCCTAGCCTGTATTGAAGTAGAGGGTTCAAAAATTGGTACCACATGTGGCCGACTTCCACTCTATCGATATTTTCGACACGAAACTTATCGGGAATAATTATTTTGCCGATACGCCTTGTCGTGTTCGAATATTAGTATAATAGTCTAGTCAACAAGTGGTTTTTAGGTCAAAATTGTTGCGTATTCTCCGAAAATTATGATTGAGGTGTCATTCGATTCGGAATCGCATGAAGAGAGTTTTTGAGAAAATGCTAAGGCCTCTCGCAAAAATTGCAATAGTTATAAACAATTAAGTGAAAAAAAAGAAGGAAGTTTAGGTTATCGCCAATATCTCAAAATCTTTTTGGGATAGTTCAAATTTGAAACAATATTCAAATAGAGGAGGAAATTTCCTGCAAAAAGTCCCAACTGCCGGAACTGTAGGACCAATATTTATACTTTTCCTAGAGGGTAGAAAATACGCCCGAAAACTGGTAATCCGGCTTGCGCAAGCCTCGCCCCCTTCGTACCTTTGATGAATAAATATTATTTAAACTTATTAAATATGAAGATTAAAAAATTCAGGTGCCTGCAGAATAGATCATTGAACAATAATCCTCAGTCCAAAAATGTTTATCGCGATTTTTCGATTAGTTATCCATTAGTTAATTATCAATTTTTTTGTAGCACGAACATTAATATTTTAAGTACGATAATTGTTAAACTATTAATCTGAGAATTTTTTCCTTTCGTGGAGCTATTTTTCAACGGTTAGAATAGACTCATATTGGAAAATTTAAAAAAAATAATTTTCGTTTTGTTATGAACAATTTACTCAAGTGAAAAATTATAGACCTTTAATTTATAATAATACCATTGATCCGTGTTCTTATGATCAGAAACTTCTTAAAAAAGATTTTAATAATTATTATCTCCTAATGTTTAAAAAATTGTTATGAACCAATGCGCTGTTTATGAGAAAATTTTCTTTTCAAAACATAATGGAAGCTTTATAATTTTTCACTTAAGTAAATTGTTAATAACAAAACGAAAATTAACAATTCTTCAAATTTTTCAACGGGAATCTATTCCAAGAAATAGATCCACGAAAGGAAAAAAATCTCAGATAAACAGTTCAACAATTATCGCACTTGCAAAGTTAATGTTCGCGCTACAAAAAATTGTTAATTAACTAACGGATAACTAATTGAAAAATCGCGATAAGCATTTTTGGACCACGGATTATTGTTTATTGATCTATCCTGCATGATCATCCAAATCAAATGGATTACATTTATTTCTCAGCATTATCCTTTCAAAATCGAACTCCCTCAATTTCTGCCGTCTGCGTTGTCTGCTGATCAAAATATTCACAGGAAGCATAATGAGATGCAATTACAATTGAATCCCATAACGAATTTCACAAACATCTTTTTGTCAGTATTCTACAACTAGCTATCAAGATTCAATTCGATCGGGTTTGTATTAGTAGAAAACAAAATTATTACTAAGAAACCATTGTGCCGATTATGCCCATTAACGAACTTGTCGGTCGCATTGGGATACGCCACCTACCCTGAAAATTTCTAGTCACTATCTCTTTCCGTTCTCAAGTTATCGTGGCAACGGCCGGCCGGACAGAATCAAATTTGACCCCGTATTCTTTATCATCATCAGTGAGACCCAATCCCCCACACGACCTCGAATTCTTCATCAGGGAATCGAACCCAATCGTTTGAGACCATTTTCGGCAAAAAATTCGAAAATTACAAACATTTGGGCAAAATGATAACGCGATGTTCCCCAGAACATAGGCTCAAAAAGAATGAAGAAACTGCACGTTATGGGGAAAATCGCGTTATCCTTTTGCCAAATGTCTGTAATGTCGAATTTTTTGCCGAAAATGGTCTCAAACGATTGGGTTCGACTTCCTGATGAAGAATTCGAGGTCGTTTGGGGGATTGGGTCTCACTGATGAAGATAAAGAATTCGGGCCTCGTGGTCAAATTTGATTCGGTCCGGCCAGCCGTTGCCACGATAATTGTACAACGGAAAGATATAGCGATATTTTCAGGGTATGTGGAGCTTCCAAATACGGCGAACAAGTTCGTTAATGTGCATAATCGGCCAACGGTTTTAGAGTGATCATTTTTTCAGGAACCAATACAGATCCGATGGAATTCAATCTTGGTAGGCAGTTATAGAATACTAACGCAAAGAAACTAGTGAAATTTTGTAAGAATCGTATCACTAGAAAATTTTACAAAAAATATTATTTGTCAGGAAAACCTGAGAACGGAAAGAGATAGCGACTTGCAACTTTCAGGGTAGGTTTAGTATATAGATGGGACCTTTCGAATGAAAATAATCGAATCTTTCGATTATTGAAACCTCTCCAGATATCTGAAGATGTTCTGAAAAAAGCGAGCGAATTCATCTGAATGATTTTCTATTATGTGTATCGTCTATTATGTGGCACCGAGAGAAATAACGCAACTCTATTTACGAGAATGTCGAGATATTTCGTCTACGTTTTGAATCTTTTGATATTCCGAATTACCAGTGACGGTCAGACTCCAAGGCGAGATATCATGAGAAGTTCGTTTAACGATCGATAGAATATATGGGTGACATCTGGTGCGTTTTGTTGTCATTCCCGCATTTATTATTCGGAATTTTTGGTTCATACATTCATACTTCATTTCGAACAGCTGGAAATAAATATGGTATCGAGCCCGGCATTTTCTTTCAGCGGTGGGATGCAAATAAATAATACTGAATACTGTCGAAACGAGCTGAAGCAACCATATTGAAGATTAGGCATAACGAAAACAACTGACACGAAAAGGAGCGAGACTAGCCCCGAGCATATCATATCTCGAGTGATATTCAATTATTGAAACCTATCGAGAACTTATACATAGGTATCTCGAATATTGAAATCATGCGATCATGCCCAACTCCAAGTACCTGAATACGTCATTTAAGTTTGTTAATAGTCAGAATCGGCAAAACGCTTTTGGAGTAGAATGAAAATTGGTTGTTATTTACTCAATAACTCGAAAAATATGAAACCGATCGAATTCAGGTTGAAGAATATCGAAGCGAATATTCTTGTGAAATTTCGTGAGGATCGTATAAAGAATATTTTATATAAATCATTGAAAATCGTTGTATAAGAAATTATACGTTCCGATATCGCTGAAATTCTGCGGGAGCCTTTAAAACCTAACTCTACTGCCAAGTTCCAAGTTTGAACATTATCGGATCTATATTATTGGAGATCCGGACAGCCTTGTGTGAGTTCAGTAGCCGAATGGGTGCGTGTTACCTCGATAACTTTCGAACGAAACGAGATAGGGACTTGAAATATTCAGGGTAGGTTGCGCATCCGAATGGGAAGTGCGTTGTTGGGTATATAGGTACTCGGCCAATCGGTTTCGGAGTTCTCGATAACTCAAAAAATACAGACCCGATCGAATTGAAACTTGGTATCTAATTGTAGAATATCGACATGTAGACATGTGTGAAATTTTGTGAGAATCGTACCACTACAAAATTTTGAAAATATTACGAAAAAGTATCATGTATCTCACAATAACTTGAGAACGGAAAAAAATAACGACTTGCAATTTTCAGGGTACGTTGCGCATCCAAATGCGAAATTTAATTTCATTAATTGGCATAATTGGCCAAATGGCTTTGGAATGATACTCATCTGAAAGTTTGTTGTTATTTCCGCTATAACTCAAAATATACAAATCTGATACTCGGTGATTACTTGTAGAACGCCGAACCACTAATTTTCGTCAAATTTCGGGAACAGCGTATTCTGGAGTTACCTGGGGCGTAAGTTTTTTCAATTTCAATAGAATACATATGAAAAAACTAAAAACTGATGTGATCATAGTCTCTCGTTACTGAGGTGTATGTCATTAAAATTATATTAAACGTGTATATTCCGAAATTTGAGCGAAGTGAGAAACATTTCGGAAGCCTGTTCCGAAATTTTTTTCTCTCGCCAATTCCTTTATTTCGGTACAGAACAGGAATCAAGAGATCTGAGAGAACTTATTTTCTGTACCGAAATATAAAAACCTTCTGGGAAATTGCTGAGATGAACCAATTTCGGAACAAATTTCTGTGATTTTTCTCACTTCGCTAACATTTTAGAATATACATTATATGAATTCATATAATATTATAAAAGCTAGGAAAACGGTTTATATGGATGCTACATTCGATAAAGAGTGTCCAATAGAGGTGAGTAGACAATAGAACATGCTCGCAAAAGCTCCTGACTTGACGTCAGTGCTTGAACCAATTTTTTGATCGAAATTTCTCAGCTTTCGGTCCATATTCATCTGATTGATAAGTGAATTTCGGATTGATTTTAAAGAGGTAGTGTTGCCATATTGAAACTTCTGAGAGCAGGAGTGCCGGGCAATAAAAAACAGGAGATTTTTCAATAAACGATTTTGTTCAAAAACTACAAAAGATTGAGTTATTTTAATATATACATATACATACATATAATTTACAATAAAATATACGACATTGTTTATTTGATTCTTACTCTGAATCGGTCAATTCAGATTTGTTTGTATACAAATACATCTGTGAGTTATGTAGATGAAAGTGTGATTCATCAGGGTTAAAGGAATTGCATATTTATTCTTTTGAACTCTAATGAGCTTCGCTATGAAGTAACCCTACAATACCAGCCGTAGATAGCTTATTACGCAGATCCGATCCGATCCTAAAAATGTATTAGAATATGGTTTAAATAACACCCCCATAAATACTGCCTATTCAAGTTACCGATAGCCGACGTAAGTAATAAATAAATATTGTGGAATTCTGCTACCTTCTGAAAGCAAAGGTTCCGACGCAAAATGAATCTTCTTTGTCTGTTTATGTTTATACTATTCTGACAATAGAAATAATCAGCTTAAAACGGCATCAACTGTTTTCAAAAGTAAATTCTTGGAAAAAATTGAAAAGGATTTTTGGACGAAAAAGTAGACTTATGTATTGTTCCATTCCGTGTATTTCTCATCTCGGGTGTAATTATGCCCAATAAACTATATTCAAGATATTATTTGCCACAAATTCTAGCAATATGAAAAATGTCTGAATTTTTTTAAATGGTCTCAAACGATTTGGTCGACTCCCCAATGAAGAATTCGAGGTCAAATTTGATTCTGTCCGGCCGTTGCCACTATAATTTGAGAACGGAGAGAGCTAGCTACTTAAAATTTTCAGAGTAGGTGGTGCATCCAATACGACGGACAAGTTCGTTAATGGGCATGCATAATCGGCCGGATGGTTTCCAAGCAATAATTTTGTTTTCAACCAATATAAATCCGATCGAATTGAAACTTGTTGAATAGTTATAGAATATAAACCTTACCAAGTTTGTGAAATTTTGTGAGAATCGTATTGCTAGAAAATTATTAAAAAATTATTAAAAAAATATTTTTGTTGTCACGATAACCTGAGAACGGAAAGAGATAGCGGCTTCAAGTTTTCAGGTTAGGTTGTGCATCTGAATGCGACATTTGAGTTTGTTTATACCCGAAAAATACAAAACCGATTGAATTCAAACATGGTTATTAGTTGTAGAATGCCAACGCGTAAATTCTTGCAAAATTTCGTGAGGATAGTATTTGTCGAAAATTTTAAAGAAATCATTGAAAATAAAAAAAAAATTCATCAGTAACTATTCGTCTGAAATTGCTGAAATTTTGCTAGAGCTTTCAGAACCTCACTCTACTGCCAAGTTAGAAGTTTTAACACGGTCGGTTGAATATTGTTGGAAATTCGAGCAGCCTTGTGTGTTGTGTGAGTTCAGTAGATGGGTGTCCTTTGCCTCGATAACTTATCTCTTAATCGAATTTACCATGGTAAATTCGATAAAGAGTGTCCAATACATGAATTTACCATAGTAAATTCGATTAAGAGTGTCCAATACAGAAGAACAGACAATAGAATTCACCATGGTAAATTCGATTAAGAGTGTCCAAAACAGGACAATGGACAACAGAACACGCGCAAAAGCTCCTGAGTTCACGTCAGTGCTTAAGCCAATTTTTTTTCGTGAAGTCAGGAGCTTTTGCGCGTATGTTTTATTGTCTATTCTGACCGCTCTCAATCGATTATACCATGATTCATTCTATTGTCCGTTCTTCTGAATTGGCCACTCTTAATCGAATTTACCACAGAATTCACCTTGCTAAATTCGATTAACCATCATTTACCAAATATTCTAGCTCGGCCAAGCGGAATATTTGTTGTTGGTTAAAATCAATGAATACCTCACGGTCTGTCTTCTTCAAGAAGTCACAATATTGGCAAGATCTCGAAACTCTGATATGGAGCCAATATTGGAGGCAATAATGATTAGTGATTACCAATATTAGCCCAATATTGAAATATCAATATTCGACCAATATAGGATGCAGCATTTATTCATAATATTAGCCGGATATAGAAATCCCAATATTGGGGTAATATTGGGGACATTACCCCACATTAATTATTGGCCAACATAGTTTTGCCAATTCGGGGCCAATATTGGCGATAGGAAGAAGTCCGAATATTGGCTAGATCTTGAAATTGTAATATTGGGCCAATGTTGGAGGCAATACTAATTCACAATATTGGCCCAATATGGAAATCTCAATACTCGACCAATATTGGATACAGAATTAATTCATAATATTGGCCAGATATAGAAATCCCAATATTGGGGTAATATTGGGGTAGTACTCATATTCAATATTGGCAAATATAGTTTCGCCAATTCGGGGCCAATATTGGCGGTAGGAAGAAGTCAGAATATTGGCTAGATCTTGAAACTGTAATATTAGGCCAATGTTGGAGGCAATACTAATTCGCATTATTGGCCCAATATAGAAATCTCAATATTCGACCAATATTGGATGCAGCATTAATTCATAATATTGGCCGAATATAGAAATCCTTATATTGGGGTAATATTGGAGGCAGTACCCACATTCAATATTGGCCAACATCGTTTCGCCAATTCGGTGCCAATATTGGCGGTAACAACAAGTTGGATTATTGGCTAGATCATGAAACTGTAATATTGGGCCAATGTTGGAGGCAATACTTATTCACAATATTGGCCCAATATGGAAATGTCAATATTCGACCAATATTGGATGCAGCATTAATTCATAATGTTGGTCGGATATAGAAATCCCAATATTGGTATAATATTGGAGGCAGTATCCACATTCAATATTGGCCAATATAGTTTCGCCAATTCGGTGCCAATATTGGCGGTAACAACAAGATAAAATATTGGCTAGATCTTGAAACTGTGATATTGGGCCAATGTTGGAGGCAATACTAATTCACATTATTGGATCAAATAGAAATCTCAATATTCGACCAATATTGGATGCAGCATTAATTCATAATATTGGCCGGATATAGAAATCCCAATATTGGGGTAATATTGGAGGCAGTATCCAGATTCAATATTGGCCAATACAGTTATGCCAATTTGGTGCCAATATTGGCGGTAACAACAAGTAACAATATTGGCTAGATCATGAAACTGTAATATTGGGCCAATGTTGGAGGCAATACTAATTCACATTATTGGCCCAATATAAAAATCTCAATATCGGACCAATATTGGATGCAGCATTAATTCATAATATTGGCCCGATATAGAAATCCCAATATCGGGGTAATATTGGAGGCAGTACCCACATTCAATATTGGCCAATAAAGTTTTGCCAATTCGGTGCCAATATTGGCGGTAACAACAAGTTACAATATTGGCTAGATCATGAAACTGTAATATTGGGCCAATGTTGGAGGCAATACTAATTCACATTATTGGCCCAATATAGAAATCTCAATATTCGACCAATATTGGATGCTGCATTAATTCATAATATTGGCCCGATATAGAAATCCCAATATCGGGGTAATATTGGAGGCAGTACCCACATTCAATATTGGCCAATAAAGTTTTGCCAATTCGGTGCCAATATTGGCGGTACCAACAAGTTACAATATTGGCTAGATCATGAAACTGTAATATTGGGCCAATGTTGGAGGCAATACTAATTCACATTATTGGCCCAATATAGAAATCTCAATATTCGACCAATATTGGATGCTGCATTAATTCATAATATTGGCCGGATATAGAAATTCCAATATTGGGGTAATATTGGAGGCAGTACCCACATTCAATATTGGCCAATATAGTTTTGCCAATTCGGTGCCAATATTGGCGGTAACAACAAGTTACAATATTGGCTAGATCATGAAACTGTAATAATGGGCCAATGTTGGAGGCAATACTAATTCACAATATTGGCCCAATATGGAAATCTCAATATTCGACCAATATTGGATGCAGAATTAATTCATAATATTGGCCGGATATAGAAATCTCAATATTGGGGTAATATTGGGGCAGTACTCATATTCAATATGGACCAATATAGTTTTGCCAATTCGGGGCCAATATTAGCGGTAGGACGAAGTCACAATATTGACTAGATCTTGAAACTGTAATATTGGGCCAATATTGGAGGCCATACTAATTCACAATATCGGCCCAATATGTAAATCACAATATTCGACCAATATTGGATGCAGCATTAATTCATAATATTGGCCGGATATAGAAATCCCTATATTGGGGTAATATTGGAGGCAGTATCCACATTCAATATTGGCCAATATAGTTATGCCAATTCGGTGCCAATATTGGCGGTAACGACAAGCTACAATATTGGCTAGATCTTGAAACTGTAATATTGGGCCAATGTTGGAGGCAATACTAATTCACATTATTGGCTCAATATAGAAATCTCAATATTCGACCAATAATGGATGCAGCATTAATTCATAATATTGGCCGGATATAGAAATCCCAATATTGGGGTAATATTGGAATCAGTACCCACATTCAATATTGGCCAATACAGTTATGCCAATTTTGTGCCAATATTGGCGGTAACAACAAGTTACAATATTGGCTAGATCATGAAACTGTAATATTGGGCCAATGTTGGAGGCAATACTAATTCACATTATTGGCCCAATATACAAATCTCAATATCGGACCAATATTGGATGCAGCATTAATTCATAATATTGGCCCGATATAGAAATCCCAATATCGGGGTAATATTGGAGGCAGTACCCACATTCAATATTGGCCAATAAAGTTTTGCCAATTCGGTGCCAATATTGGCGGTAACAACAAGTTACAATATTGGCTAGATCATGAAACTGTAATATTGGGCCAATGTTGGAGGCAATACTAATTCACATTATTAGCCCAATATAGAAATTTCCTTATTCGACCAATATTGGATGCAGCATTAACTCATAATATTGGCCGTATATAGAAATCCCAATATTGGGGTAATATTGGAGGCAATACCCACATTCAATATTGGCCAATATAGTTTTGCCAATTCGGTGCCAATATTGGCGGTAACAACAAGTTACAATATTGGCTAGATCATGAAACTGTAATATTGGGCCAATGTTGGAGGCAATACTAATTCACAATATTGGCCCAAAATGGAAATCTCAATATTCGACCAATATTGGATGCAGAATTAATTCATAATATCGGCCGGATATAGAAATCTCAATATTGGGGTAATATTGGGGCAGTACTCATATTCAATATGGACCAATATAGTTTTGCCAATTCGGGGCCAATATTGGAGGCAGTATCCACATTCAATATTGGCCAATATAGTTATGCCAATTCGGTGCCAATATTGGCGGTAACGACAAGCTACAATATTGGCTAGATCATGAAACTGTGATATTGGACCAATGTTGGAGGCAATTCTAATTCACATTATTGGCTCAAAATAGAAATCTCAATATTCGACCAATATTGGATGCAGCAATAATTCATAATATTGGCCGGATATAGAAATCTCAATATTGGGGTAATATTGGAGGCAATACCCACATTCAATATTGGCCAATATAGTTTTGCCAATTCGGTGCCAATATTGGCGATAACAATAAGTTACAATATTGACTAGATCATGAAACTGTTATATTGGGCCAATGTTGGAGGCAATACTAATCCACAATATTGGCCCCATATGGAAATGTCAATATTCGACCAATATTGGATGCATCATTAATTCATGATATTGGTCGGATATAGAAATCCCAAATATTGGGGTAATATTGGAGGTAGTACCCACATTCAATATTGGCCAATATAGTTATGCCAATTTGGTGCCAATATTGGCGGTAACAACAAGTTACAATATTGGCTAGATCATGAAACTGTAATATTGGGCCAATGTTGGAGGCAACACTAATTCACATTATTGGCCCAATATAGAATACTCAATATTGGACCAATATTGGTTGCAGCATTAATTCATAATATTGGCTCGATATAGAAACCCCAATATTGGGGTAATATTGGAGGCAGTACCCACATTCAATATTGGCCAATATAGTTTTGCCAATTCGTTGCCAATATTGGCAGTAACAACAATTTACAATATTGGCTAAATTATGAAACTGTAATATTGGGCCAATGTTGGAGGCAATACTAATTCACATTATTGGCCCAATATAGAAATCTCAATATTCGACCAATATTGGATGCTGCATTAATTCATAATATTGGCCGGATATAGAAATCCCAATATTGGGGTAATATTGGAGGCAGTACCCACATTCAATATTGGCCAATACAGTTATGCCAATTTTGTGCCAATATTGGCGGTAACAACAAGTTACAATATTGGCTAGATCATGAAACTGTAATATTGGGCCAATGTTGGAGGCAATACTAATTCACATTATTGGCCCAATATACAAATCTCAATATCGGACCAATATTGGATGCAGCATTAATTCATAATATTGGCCCGATATAGAAATCCCAATATCGGGGTAATATTGGAGGCAGTACCCACATTCAATATTGGCCAATATAGTTTTGCCTATTCGGTGCCAATATTGGCGGTAACAACAAGTTACAATATTGGCTAGATCATGAAACTGTAATATTGGGCCAATGTTGGAGGCAATACTAATTCACAATATTGGCCCAATATGGAAATCTCAATATTTGACCAATATTGGATGCAGAATTAATTCATATTATTGGCCGGATATAGAAATCTCAATATTGGGGTAATATTGGGGCAGTACTCATATTCAATATTAAACAATATAGTTTTGCCAATTCGGGGCCAATATTGGCGGTAGGATGAAGTCACAATATTGGCTATATCTTGAAACTGTAATATTGGGCCAATATTGGGGGCAATACTAATTCACAATATTGGCCCAATATGTAAATCACAATATTCGACCAATATTGGATGCAGCACTAATTCATAATATTGGCTAGATCTTGAAACTGTAATATAGGGCCAATATTGTAGGCACTACTAATTCTCAATATTGGCCCAATATAGATATACCAATATTTGACCAATATTGGAAGCAGCCCTAATTCATTATATTGGCCAGATATAGAAATCCCAATATTTGGCCAATATTGGAGGTCGTCCTCATTTACAATATTGACAAATAAAGTTTTGCCAATATAGGGCCAATATTGGCGGTAGCAACAAGTCACAATATTGGATATATATTGAAATTCCAATATAGGGCCAATATTGGGGATATATAGATTTACTATGAATCTATGTATCTATATTGGGCCAATATAGAATCGATACTCCGCCAATATAGTGTGCTACCTGGGTTGTTTCGGTAATAATAGCCAGCGGCTCCTTTAAGGATACACCGTTCCCATAGCCACTTTTCTTACGACTATTCTTGTGTCATCTCACAGATAACACCGTTTGAATACTCGAACAATTCGTAATTTGTTGTCCCTTTCGTAAAACTGCTACTTATGTCGATTCCGGCTCAAAATTGGACCTATTCATTATGGTATCGGTTTTGACAATTTCCAGTTCGAGAATGCAATTATACGAATTTGGCTTTCTTGGAATTATTGGGGTTAATAATGGTATTCTTACTGTCCGAATATATTACAATACAAACAAATTCGCATGGTTCTCCGAGATCGCCGAAGGACTCGAGACTACTCAATAGCAATACACTATTTCTCATAGATTTTTTTCAAATTCAATTTCTGTATAAGGAATTCCCAAAATTCCTGCTTAAATTATTATGAAATCATTGATTAGGCGTCGAGAGCTGCAGCGCTTGTTCATTAAATGATGAATGAATTTATAGATATCATAGATTCGTCATTTAGGTATGGAAAAAAGTTGCTCAAAAATTATTTCTAGAATTTTTGTTTCAAATGGTGAGTACCCTATGAATCCATGAATAAAAACAAATTTTGCGAAAATATTGTGTTTTCTTACCTAGTTAGCAAACTTGTTGATCCATGTGCTATAATATTGGATTAAATGTATTCCGATTGATTTTCAACCGCGGCGCGGTGTTGCCTATTCCTGTTGTTCCCGATTCCAAACGGAAAATTCCCCGATCGATAAAACCGGATATTCCGATCCTGGCCAAATGTTCCAGCTTCCGCTGGTGGAATCAGAATGAAGGACAAAATCAGGTGTTATTAAGATTCCAATTTATTTGCCCTTTCGCGAAACATCCCCGTAATAACGTTAGAAGCCCTTTCTGCCGCCCCCCAAACAACCCCAAAATATAATAATAAGGTACATGGCCCTACCGGAAGTCCTATAAAAAGGACAAATAAGAAAAGTAAACGGCATGATCGAATATCGAAAGGTCGAGGTATAAAAAAAAGAGAGACCGGGCAAGACGATCGTTTAGCACGCGTTGCCATTGGCTACCCTTTGAATAAGGGCTGAAATCTTATATGGCATATCGAGGTGGCGTGAAGCGAAAGGGATGATGATAAAAATGTGCATGTAAAACGCGTTAGATCGCGCACGCGTGCCTCTTTTTACATAATATCAATAGAGAGATATGGGCGGGCTGCGCTTGCGCTATGCAAAACTACCCCTTTTCATCTGCATACGGCGGAGGAAAAAAGGGGGATGGCGCTATGTCACGGGAAAATGTTCCCACCTACTCCAAGAGCGGGATATATTTTTATGAATACATTTGCGGATGCGAATCGAATTTTCCTCAGTTTATGGGGCGCCACCACGATTTTCACGAGATACGGCATCTGATTCGAAAAATCTCCAATTTATTTTCACCTGAATTGTAAAGATTATTTCTTGACACGAAACGAAAAAACAAGCAGTCCTGGCAAAGCAAAGAGTATTATTTTTCCTTTAGCTCAAGTTTTCGAGAATATATTTTCCCTTCTTCGCGATCAGTTATAATAACACAAAAACATTATCTATATATAGCGAAAAGTAGCTGCTACTGAAGAAAGGAAAATATATTATTGAAAGTTGAGCTGAAGGAAAAAGAATACTTTTTGATTTGCCTCGACTGTACTCCCAACTAAGGAATTAATTAATACAGTTATCTTCTGTATTCTTATTTCTTATGTACCTACCAGGTTTCTTTGCTACCAGTTTTGACCTATTAATGACAAAGTGAAGGTTGTCATCAGTGTTTTCATTTGCAAAGAATTTTACACCTTCACTATATTTTCCTTCTATATTAGGTAGGTATAGATATAGTAGAAATTTTAGTATTGTATGGTGTTCCATACAGTGAAATTTTTTTTTGTTATTTTCGATATAAGATTTGAGAAATTATATGACATTCTGAAAAAAAAAATGGTTCAGCACTGACGTGAAGTCCGGAGCTTTTGGGCGTATGTTCTATTGTCCATTCTCCTGTATTGGACACTCTTAATCGAATTTACCATGGTATTTTTTTTTCGTAATTTTTTTAGAATTTCTATGGGTACGGTTCTCACAAAATTTTACACACGTCTTTATGTCGATATTCTACAACTAGTTACCAATCTTCAATTCGATCGGGTCTATATTTTTTGAGTTATCGAGGAAATAATATTTCAGATGGGTATAACTCCGAAACCGTTGGGCCGATTATGGACAACAGTGAACTTAACTTGGAATTTGGTAGTAGAGTTTGGTGCTGAAGGCTCTCACGAAATTTCAGCCATGTCGGATGAATAGTTTCTGATATATAAATTTTTTTAAATTTTTTAAAAACTTTCTAGTGATACGATCCTCACGAAATTGTGCAAAAATTTTTGCGTTGGCATTCTACAACTAATAACCGTGTTTGAATTGGATCAGTTTTGTATTTTTCGAGTTATTGAGTAAATAACAACCAAATTGCAGATGGATAAAACTCCAAAACCGTTTGGCCCATTACGCTTATAAACAAACTGAAATGTCGCATTCAGATGCACAACTTAACCTGAGAATTTCAAGTCCCTATCTCTTTACGTTCTCAGGTTAGGTAACATAAGAAATATTTTTATATAATTTTTTTAAAATTTTCTACTGACACGATTCTCACATAATTTCACAAACGTGCTTAGGTTTGTATTCTACAACTATTCACCAAGTTTCAATTTGATCGGATTTATATTGTTTGAAAACAAAATTATTACTCGGAAACCATTAGTCCTACATTAACGAACTTGTATTGGGATACACCACCTACACTGAAAATTTCTAGTCACTAGCTCTTCTCAAGTTATCGTGGTAACGGCAGGCCGGACGGACAGAATCAAGTTTGACCTCGAATTATTCATCAGGGAGTCGAACCCAATTGTTGCAGACCATTTTCGGCGAAAAATTTGAAAATTATAGACATTTGGGCAAAATGATAACGTGATGTTCCCGAGGACATACGCGCAAAAATAGATTTTATTTTCGGGTGATTAATTTTTTTCCGTGGTAATATGCGAATTCTGTTTGGGAAGTGACATTTTTGCGTGAATTCGAAGAATTAAACAGTTCCCACGATGTTTCTCGCGTTCATTCTATTTTTCCAGTACCTAATTGAACTCGTTTAAACGCGAAACTGGAACAAAAATCTATAGATCTTTATCAAAAAGTATCGTTCTTTGAATGTGGAATGGTCAATATGGATATTGTTCTTAAGTATTTCGTTTTTTTATAATCCCTGTTGTTCTGTACCCAGTTTATTTTTAATATTTTGTCAATGTTATTCCTAATGTTATTTCTCAATGATTCATAAATCATTTTGCATCATATAACAAGTTTCTGTCAAAACGATATTCCTTTAAATCCTTTTCAATTCAATACATTCGCTTAACAAATGAGCTTAATGTAGAGCAACTATTAACCAAGTACACCTTCAAACGCCAAAAACATCACAATGGGTTACGATGAAATATAAGTTTCGCTTCAATACAGAAAATTAACGAATACAATTCAAGTAGCCCCGCGTTTTTTTAAAATATGACGAATCAAAAGTTCCAACGCTATTGTTAGCTACCGAAATCCGAATTGGAAACATTCGCTGATTGTTAACCCCAAATGACAGACAGTATGCCACATGCCGCTGCGTGGGTATTTATTTGCCATTTTTTACTCCTTTGAACTTTTGAAAGCATTCGCTCCTATTGTATGCACACGCTTGACAGCGTGTTTGTCTGCTCGTACGAATGTGTGTATACCTGGGGTGTGCGGGTTAGCAACCCTTAATAGCCCACCTACCCCTCGGCCCCACTCCGCCGCTCAACCCCAGCGGATTCTGCACATCAGCTGTGGTGGAACAAACAAGTTATAGTTAAATAGTCGAGATTTGTACGGATCGAATTTTTTTCGGAGATGTGTAGGCCGTTTTCTTGGAATCTCTACCTTGAAAAACCTGAAATAATATTCCCTATTGTTGCGGGGATTTTTATACGTCTTGGAAAAAATTTGATCTGCAACATTGAGATTTGTCTCTTTTGTTAGGGGTTGCAAGACGTTATTTTCGAATGCGTTTCTTGCTATTTAAAAAAAGGTGACGGATACAAAAGAAGCTTTGTCACAACGATTTCGTACATGGCGTACATTATGAATTTGTCCTTCTACATATCATAATATTTTCAGTTAATACGTAACTTAAGATTTATTTTTTTATATTTCAATTTTTGGGTTATAACGAAAGAGATTACTGAAAATGCGAAGATACAAATGGAGTGAATCGATTCGTATATTTTGTGTAGGTCATAAGAAACCCTGTAAGAATTTTTGTTGGGATACAACATATAAATTGTATAGTATGCGATTTTTAACTCTAACCTTAAAATGTATTTTTGAATGTAAAAATGAAATGCTTCATCTAAACGATACGAAAGTTTCAATATCCGAAATTAAAATAATTTAACCTTAAGAAAAATAGTTATATCATTATTATTATGATGCTCAAGAAAAAAACCGAACAATAACATATTCGAACAGAATACATTATATAACATGTAATGAAAAGAAAAATTAAAATTAGAGAGAACATTTAATTTTCGTGAAATGCAACATATCTCCGGTATAAGATCTTGAGTAACACAATAACCGTTGCCAACATACTCGGCCCATTACTCAACATCCATTTAATCCTTTCAAATCCCCATCGAACTGAAATTCTAACCGTTTTGCTAAGGTAGATTTCAAAGAATGGAAGTGTGCAGATCTCGTGTGGTAGATGATACACGTGTGGCATATTTTTATATTTGCCCCGGTGTAACAAAAGAGAAAGGGTTCACCCTAGAGCATATCGCGTGCTGGTTGAAATCAGAGAGGTAAAAGTGTTTTTGTTGCTAGTTTAAATTCTATTGGAGAGGATACAGGACCAATCGTTAGGGATTTTGCATAATTCTATGCGTTTTTTAGACGCCTCAAAATGGCCGCCAAACTCGAATAATATACTTGAAAAGTTTGCGGTCGTTCATAAATATGGAATACGATGCAATAGACAATTTTTTTAATTATGTTTCTCGTCTGAATAAATTTTTCTATTTTTTTTAAGGCCGAATATGATTATTCAAATTATTTTAATCACACGAGAAGTTTAAAACTGTGAAAAAAAGGAGAGAGGGTGAAAGATAAATATAATATTATATAATATAATATATTATAACATAACATAATAATATAATGTAATATAATTTACATTGGTATGAGGTCTCCTATATCCAGAATTAATAATTACTTTATTAAAACTGAAACAATTTTAATGATCTAGTCCGTTTGTATCTCAATTAAATTATTAAACATAAATAAAAACCATATAAGATAATATAATAAAATACTGAATAATAGATTATAATACAGTATTTAATGTGTCGCGATAATATATACATTGTAAGGGAAACCTTGAAGTAAGTCTGACCGTTAAATAAAAAATCTTCAGATATGGGAAGTAAAATTACCGAATAAAGAATATCATGATAACAATTGCGAAGAAAAGATTGATCACCCAATGGATTTACCAATAAAAAACTCCCAAACAGTTTCTCACGCTATAATTGCCTGAATTCTGAAAACTGCCCGATTTGAAATTCATACTAGCTTCCTAAAAAAGCCGGCCTCACCCCAATTTTTTGGGGTCGGGGAATAATGATGGCCATAAGTAGGTAAAAATCGAATGAAAGGAGCACTTTACCCTAAAAAACGGAAATTTAGGGGAAGCGACCCCGCTATGTGTGACCTAAATCTAGTGCATTCTTTTTCGCGTGAAAAAAGCCCAGATTGATATGCAACGGAATTTCTTTTTTAAGGGGTTTTGCGTTAAACCTTTGAAACTGCCATCGTATTGTTCGTTTTTTAACGAATTCCGTTCGGTGGGAATCAGTAGAGAATAACGGAAACATCTTGGCTTTCTGGAATCGGATATTTTGAGGAAAAAGCATGGGAAGGTTTGCCCCTTGACTAATCCTAGCGAAATTTTGAGTAATGCGTAAAACCGTTGATTTTTTTTCCATGACCTGAGATGTAGAAGGTAGAAAGCTATTCTAGAGGATTCCATTTCTTTGTATTTTTTATGGAGTTCGTTAGTGATATTAAAGGGTATTAAGGTTTCGTATAAAAGATATGTCGTTAAAATGAAAGATGTAGCAGATTGATATAACGGTTTCTTATAGAAACTATCGAAAAAACCGTTGGGTTAATTTGGCAGTGTATGCTAAAGTATTGAAAATGCTCAAGGTGAATGTATACATGACATCGTAACTGCCATTCAGTTATGCCAATGGTGACTTGAATCTGTGAAATTGCCTAATAATTGCTGAATATAATAGATGTGATACACTATTCTATTGTAAATCCAAGAATATCGAAAAAGGCTGTCGTTGATATCTGAGGGGAAAGAGGTTATCAAAAAATAGATTTGTGGAAGAACTGAAGCGATATACCTGATTTAGTGAAGATATAACGGTTTCTTCTGGAAAGATTTAGAAAAACCGTTGCTAATGGTTCAGTTGCGAAATAGCAGGTGATATATGTCTGAAAATTTGAGGGAAGACAGAATTGCCCGTTTGTAACATGCTATTTCAGTACAGTTCAGGAGTCAATGGAGAATTGAAATAATGTACATTTTATATAATATTATATCAATCCAAAGTTTGGGCGAGTCTGGAACAAAAATGATTAAACAAAATTTCTAACTACAGTTGGAAAATATAAAAATGGGTAACCATCATCTATTTGTATCCTGATAAGTCTTAATATATATATATATAGATATCGGTTCATCGAGAGATTGAAGTTTGATTTTTTGTGAGTTTTGTACAATAGAGTTTGGTTTACTGATGCATAATGCGATCGATGTAGTTTATCAGAGGTAGGTATATACCCAAAATTTACGTAAAAATTTTGGCTTTTCTACTTTACTATTCGTGATAAATCAATTTTGCCGCCCGTCCATGAGCACGATAATTATCGAACGAAATAGGTTAGAGAGTTGAAATTTGCAGGTTTGGAGAATAAATAATTAGGTTGAATTCGTTATTGGGCAAAATCCGCCGAGTTGTTATAGAAATAAGAAATTTTGTTTACCCAATAATTCGAAAAATATCTCAGAAACGAATCGTTAGATATCCCTGATATTTTGCGAGAGCCTTCAAAAACTTATTTGTCAGCCAAGTTCTAGATTTAAACTCTAGCGGGTCTATATCTTTGGAAATATTTAGAATTTTTTTTTCTTTCTGAAAGCCAAGCAGCCATGGATGATATTAGTACCTGGATGGGTGACCGCTCTGGATATGAATTGGAACAAGCACGCCTAAGTATAGACTGGCCTCACGGCCAATTTCATTTTGTATCGTATTGCCATAACCTAAAATAATTTCTCAGAAACTTATCAATCTACATATAGATAAAACTCGAGATACAGGGAGTTTGGCAGAACATACGAAAATGGTGGATAGGTGGGGTCATCTGCTACTCACTCAGCCCTAATTAATTTGGCCCTGGCTCCCTGGATATTAAAAGAATATGTTTTTGCTTTCTTAACTTTCAAGTGTAATTTTTATTAAAAACAGGTAAAACATGTAATATTTTAATATTTTTTTAATCTTGAATGTTGGCAGATCCTTATAAAATTATTGCTTTATTCAGATGTTAGATAAAAAAAAAGTTATGAGTTCTCAAACTTACAGAAAGATGTAGAAAATACTTAAATCTTAACTTCAACTTGCATTTAAAAAAAAAACAGACATTGATTGAAGAGTTCCAATTCTAGCAAAACGTCTCTAGTGTGTAACCTTTCTAATGGTATGTAATTTGCTTCTATAAAAACAAACCTTCAAGAGTTATTTCATAATTTTATCAAGTAGGAAATTTTCGATGAAACTCTACTTTTACGGAAACTGAAATGTTTTACGAAATTTAATACTGCAAGGTTGGTAAAATTAAATGATCTACGGCTTGCCAGTAGCAGTGGTGCAAATTGACATTCACCCTTGGGATGGTGACACAAAGCAGTAGAAATTATTAATTAAATAAATTATTTAAAATATTTAATTGTTTCATTAACGCACCTAACTGGTAAAGCTATTTTCTTTGTACTTAATTCAAAAACTTACATAATTTCAATCGATAATTCAATTTTTACCACCCTTGCAGTATTAAATTTCGTAAGACATTTCATTTTCCGTAAAGGTAGAGTTTCGTCGAAAATTTCCTACTCGATAAAATTATGAAATAACTCTTGAAGGTTTGTTTTTATAAAAGCAAATTACACACCATTAGAAAGGTCACGCACTAGGGATATTTTGCTAGAATTGGAACTCCTCAATCATTTTTTGTTTGTGTTTTAATGCAAGTTGAAGTTAAGATTCAAGTATATTTTACATCTTTCTGTAAGTTTGAGGACTTATAACTTTTTTTCTAGCTAACATATGAACGAAGCAATAATTTTATAAGAATCTGCCAACACAAAGGATTAAAAAATAAATAAAAATATTGCCTGTTTTACCCATTTTCAATAGAAATTACAGTTAAGAAAGTGGTAAAACTAGAAGATTCCAATATCCAGGGAGCCAGGGCCAGATAAATTAGGGCTGAGTACGCAGCAGATGATCCCACCTATCCACCATTTTCGTATGTTCAACGTTCTGCCAAACACCCTGTATAAAGGTACCTAATATCTGGCTTCTTGGAATTTACTTCAACAGCCTCTATTTAGAAAACAGTTCTTGTCCGGGCATGGGTTTATAGGAAGGTTTCATGCTATTTATTGACGTAATATATCATTAAATTTTTTAACTTATTTACCGGACACCCTGTATATTGTGAATAAGTTCTATGATTCTTCATTCATCGCCATCCAACGTATTGAAATCCCATTCGATATTTGGTATAAACGTATCAATGACATTCTTCATCTTTTATCAATGCTCATTAGCGTCAAACCATGAATAATGGAATAATAATGTAATTAGGCCGAATGACTGCAGATAGAATAAGTAGTCAGATAAAGGTAGGAACATTTTCAGACGATTGGATATTAATAATGAACAACGTCCGGTGTTTTGCTGAAAACAGGTAAGCATTCAATTTTTTGAAAATGAACCAATCTGTGGTATGATTGACAGTTAAAAAGAACTCCGATATGATTTGAAAAGAATGCAATCTTCGTTATGAAGAAAGTGGAATTTCATAAGAGAAGCCCCCAGCCGGTGGCTATTCTTCGGAGGCATCAAATGGGAAAATGAACCAATCATTCAATAAACAGGTAAATTCAGGTGCTTCTGTTCCACGTATCAAAGACTTACGCAATCTACCAATAGGATCTGAATAGAACGTTTTCACAATCGGTATTCGAGATTGGAGGCAAAAAAAATGGTGCCGTCTAAAAATTGCATGGAATTAAATAATATAATGGAAGGAATTATCAAATACTTCCAATCGTTCATATTAATTATTCCTGTACTTTCGAGCAATTATGTGTTATACAGCTACAGATCATTAAATTTTGAGATTAAGATTCAACGTTTTCAACAATTACTTCATTATATTCAACTGCTACAAGATGATGTTTTTGGTATTTTTTAATATTTTTCTTTATTTTATTTATTTTTATATTAATATTACGATATCCTGAATTAAATACTTGATATTAACTTACAAATGTCTGGAATAATGTCTGGTTAACCTATGGACCCTAATAATAATAAGGTTGCTATGGTTCTACAGTTTTATAATCCGCCGTATTCACAAAGCTTTCAATCTCCGTTAAGTCCTATGGAGGTCGTCAGTTAAGGATAAATAAGAATCGCAACCTCAGTTTAAGTGAAAATTAACGTGAAACAGGCCAGTTTCAGCACCGTAACATACTTTAACTGAGGTTGCGATTATTATTTATCCTGAACTGAGGACCTCAGTTAGGACTTAACGGAGATTGAATGCTTTGTGAATACGGCGGTAAATCTATTAACTTAAGTAATCATTGAAGGATACTGTGGGAGGTATACTCATTATTAAAAGGTTTCTTTCTGGGTTTTCTCTCCCAAACGAAAATCTTCAGAATTATTTTGTTGATAGTCATTCTGAAATTCGAGAATAACCTCCATATCTCTGACGCAGGAGTCTCATACAGACTCCGAAACGTTACGATATAGTTCTTTCTTCGTTGAAGTTGTTCCGTTGTTGTTTGTTAGGCAACATTGTTCGATTGATTGCTTCTGACAAATATCTTGTGTTTCTTACGCAGAAGCAAATCACAAAATAATTAATTTTAATTTTATAGATATTTTTCAGAGTTTGGGAGAGAAAACCCAGAAAGAAACCTTTTAATAATCTATTAACTTTTGCTATGGTTTATTATTTGGAACTTATATTTTTGTTTAAATGCTTTCGTTTCGTGAACCACTCGTTCATTGAAGTTAACTTGATATTTTATGGGCAACCATGCCATGAAAAGGAAGATTAAGAATGGCCTTATAATCAACTTTAGGGTCGTTCATTAAAATATTGAAAATTGGTAGGAGCAAGTCGAGAAGTAATTGCACGATTTTCTTACGACCTCTTGTGAACTAGATACGTCGACAAAGTTGTCCAATATTGTCGATTTGCAGTATTTCGAAAATATTGAGATCTTGTTCAGTACGTCTCTGGAATAATGTGAAACAAGTATCTAATAAGTTTCGTGATCCATTTTTCAAGCGTTCAAGTTTCCGTGCATCTCAAAGTAGTTAATTACAATGTTGATAAGAAAATTATAGCTCAGTTAAGTTTTTTTCACGAAATGAAAACTCCATTATCGGATACCAGTAATGGAAAATAATAAGAAGTTTACTTATTAGAACATTATTTAATTTGTATTGGGTTATTAATCTGTAGCCCTGAGCTTCGTTCGTTGAAAGATGAAACTTGTCAACACCGCATGAAATTATTTCTCGATAACTGATCATTGTGATGACGTATAACGACAATACATACACTATATGCCACTAAACTTTAAATTCATCGTTTCTGGCGAATCAGAGTATCACTCGTAAAATTTTATGATATTTCATTATTCAGTTCACGACGAGAATATAGTGTTGCCACTTATATCAGATAGAAGAAGCAAACTTAATATCCCAAATTGTATATAATATTAATTTTGGTGTTTTTCTTACCGCCTCGCTGTATATTCACCTATACCTATTTGTAGTTGTGTTGAAGAAGCAAATTGATATCCAATGTTTCGTTCGAAAACAAGAGATCTGAAACTGGTTTTAATATTTCCAAGCTCGGTAAAACTGGTAAGAAAAATAAGAATGGGGTGACACTTGTGGTTTTCCACGTTTCAGCTAAATCTCAGTTACAGACTGATGAAAAATATATGTATTTTATGCGTTTTATCGAAAGAGTATATTATTTTAAATCAAATGTCCTGCATATGCCTACCATTTCTCGTCACCAAGGAGTGACGTCATCGATATTTTCTTAAAATGCAAGTCCCCTTTTTTTCTTGGCACGGATAAATTATAAAATTCTGAATTCAGTAATGCATATTAATTTTCTAAATTTGAAAAAGATACAAAATAAATTAACTTGACATATTAAATTATTTTTCGCAATTCCTGAAAGTGGAGAAAATAAATATATTATTCCAAACCTTTGACGGTCACTGTATAAGGCATTTGATATTCAGTCAGATTTTCAATAAAATTAAATATCTATATAATATCTGAGATTCAATTCTAGATAGATATTTGATATAGAATTATAAAGAGGAGTTGTTAATTTTTAGGTAATATTTTTTATATGAAATTCTACTGTAGGGGTTTATGTCACTCTACTAAATGAGCTGATTTTTATGCAAAATTTCGTTTGTGATTTCAGTATGAGTCTCTGGATTCTTTAGGTTCTCAATTTATCCCGGTACGAGGTGCTGCAATCGAGATGTAAAAATTTTATTTTTGGACCAAAATTGTTTTTTATATTTTCATATCAGAATATATAACCCAAAAATGATTGCCCACAACATCCTCCAATATTATTTAAAATGCAAAAAAAGTTCACTAATAATTGCATGTTAAAAAAACTTCTGATTAATTCATGAATAATTATTGGACCACAGGAGGCGTTGATGACGCATTATGTGGTATTATATCAAGATATAAAGATATCTTTCATTTCAAATATCAAATTTGGTAATACTTTTTGCTGGTAATGACCGTATTCCTAAAAAAATGTCTAAAGATCATTTGCATAAAAAATATCTTTATAAGGATTCGATTGAATTTTTGAGAGGATCCATAACCTGATTGGCCAGACACGTCTTTCATTAGCCTGTATATCATTTCGGTGGATAAATAATAAACCTTCGCATAAACTTTGGAGTGTCATGAGCGTGGCGACACCCGAATACTAACAATATTCTAATAGTCAACAGAAATAACACCGTGAATTCGAAACCATAGAGCCGGTCAATCGTAGGGGCTCGAAGCCATTACCGGCATGGTCTTTATTGTGGATCCATAATTCACATTTGAGACAGAGCCCGACTTAGAGGTAACTAAATTACCGGAGCATGATTAAATAGAGAGACCGTGATAAATACACTGAGTCGATTTTATGGCCGATAAACACGAACAGACCAGCGCGAACTCGAAAGAAACCGAATGCAGATTTAAAATTTATACACTATATCTCTCGTAGCCCTTTGCATATCTCTCTTCTCCGCACGCTGCTACGTTCAATACTTGATATACTGCAAATTACCTATGCTTATTATTGTTCTTATAATGTGATGAGTTCCATGATATACACCGTTATAAAAATAAATGGGAATAGCAATAATTATTCCGAACAAACAACGATGATACTGTTTTGATGAGATTATTCTTCCGACCACAAATTTAACCATTGGTGATCGGGGAAAATGGCCTAACACAGTTCATATCAAACCTGATCTAATCTACTGTCGATACGCGTACGTGTGTTTTTACTAGGACTGAAAGGATTCTGCGCATATACAGGGACGATCGGATAAGTGTATGTATAGGTAGATGAACGGCGTGTGGAATTTTAATTTTATTCTCAAAATAAGAAAATTGAGCGACTGTTTTTGGTGCTGTACCAGCGGGATGCAAGGATATTCCATTTTATTGATATCAAGTAAAAACGTTTGCAAGAGCAAAATTATCTTAAAATTGAGGAGGACATTTTATCAACAACTGCATCGTAATTTTATTCATATCATCATGAAAAGGTGATAACCGCAATATCATTCCCGAAAAAAAGATTTCGTTCCGTGGTTCCTGAAGCACCAGAAAAGCGTGGATCTGACAACATTGAGGGTCGTTACAGGATCAATTTCATCGCAGAGATGTTTAACTACATTATTGTTCTATTTTTATACAGGAGATTTCTAATGAAATATTTCATTTCAAAGTACGAAGTACCCTGTATATAATACTTGGGTGTAATTGTAGAAGATGATTATCCCAACATTTAAATTTGTAGTTTACATATCGGCTTCGTCATATGTTGACTTTTCGCATTCCATTCCAAGTGGTGTCTTGGTAATCGCCACAATATGAATTAAGTCGTTTAAACATCTCATTACTCACTGCGTTGGCATAATGTACTACTGATGCGCATTTTCTGCAGAATTGCCGCTTCAAAATGTCTCAGAAGTTTATCGAATACAGTGGACTCTCGATAAGTCGAACTCCCAGGGACCATAAAAAACTGTTCGACTTATCTATGGTTCGTCTCACCAAACGTTCGAGTTATTGAGGTGAGAGTTCGACTCATTGAGGGAAAAACTCGCGTATTCACGACATCAACACTAGTTAATGAAAAACAAGGGTTGATGACAAGTGTCTTCATTGACCCTAGCACTTTCACCTAACGAAGTACTTCCAGAAATTCCGTATCTTTTTTTGAACATACGTAGCCAACCACTACTCGCTGTAAATTCGTGGCCTAGGGAAGATGCGAACATCTGAATGCCGAGGCAAGTTATTTTATTTTTCATGATAGATGACAATTCGGATTTAGGAATTCCGAACTTGTTAGCGATAAGGGTTTTACTTTCCTCTCCTTTCTCTACTTCCCGAATGAGTTCGAGTTCATCTGCTTATTGATAAAATTTTCAGTTTTCACGGATCCATGACTAAAACGCTCTCAGCGCACGACGGCTCAATAAACAAATAAAAAATAAATTGAACAATGTACTAAGCGATTAAAAATACATATGATGGCTACCAAATGTGGTGATTCCTGATTCGTTAGCACACCGAATTCTTTTCGGCTTCATTCGTTAGATCAAACAGTTCGACTCATAGAGGAGATGATGGTGAGGAGCACGACTGATAGAGGTGGAGGTTCTCTCGTGGACCCTTCCAGCAGTTCGACTCATCTACTAGACTCTTTACTCTCAAGAACTCTGTTCGACTCATTGAGGTGAAACTATACAGGGTTAGATACCAATGAATTGGGACCGGAATAAATGTTCGACTTATCTAAGAGTTCGACTTATCGATGTTCGACTTATCAAGAGTTCACTGTAATTATAAAACTTTCGCTGAATCATTAGGCGGATGCGCTATTGGCTCATTGTCGTAGGAATATGCTACCTCCCACTGAACATCTGCGGGACGTTTTGTACAAACCATTCGATAATAATTAATAACATGCGACTTTTGTTACGTACATGGAAACTCATTGTTGAGGAAAGTAGTTATTATTTCTGCCATTTTAAGAGCAGTTGTACCCGAGGAAAACGGTCGAATGTCTCATTCAAAATGGCGCGGAAGGATCGAAATGTAATTGCATAATTTACACCATAATTTTTTTAGTCCAAAAATCATGTTTTCATGTAGGTACTTCCTCCGTCTGATTTAGTATATTGATCAGGAGACGAAATTTCATTAATATTACCGCAACGTCCTGTTCTACTTAGATATAACGGTTTTTTTCTTTAATATTATAACAAAAAACTGTGAAAACATAAAAAATGATGAACTGGAAAGAAAGAAACAAGCTCAATTTTGAACAGAATTTTGTACGTGTAATGTGGAAAGCACAACGAACTATTATTTAGTTCAATACATATTTATGTAGACATAAAATAAACTATAATATTAATATAATTAATTCGTATCGGAATTTTGATGGCGAGAAGACACGAAAATTACGGAATATACTTTTTGTTAAAATCAAAATATTTTATACAGACCAATATATTGGTTGTACTTTCGTCCTGCTTGAAAAATTCCGATACCATTTGATTACATTATAATATATTTTATGTCTAAGAGTATACACGCATAAAGTTCTGTTTAACATTCATCTTGTTTTTCTCTTTTCAGTTAATTATTTTTATATTACGTTTTATATTATATAGAGATGCAATTCCATTAGTTTAAAAGTTATAGTAAAATTAAACATAAAAAACCAGGTGAGAATAATTAAATGAAAGAGAACAGAAAATAAAAAGCTCAATGAAAAATATATATATTTTTTTTAATAATAGTTACGTGATTATTTTTATATTTTCGAGTAGAAATAGAAGAATCACGGAGAGACAATTCATTTGTTTATAACAAGTTGTTTATTGAATAAATAATGAAAATTTAAATAATAATCATGCTTCTTTAATATCAAAGACCAAGATGAATAATAATTTGAAAAAAAATATTCCTTGATATTAATTACAAGTGGTAGAAACAAAATTATAATTAACAAATCCATTTTTAAGCAATAACATTTTTTTCTCAATAAACGGTTTTTTTAATCGGAATTTTCATCGAAGATTATGTTTCAAAAATAAATTAAATTATCTTATAAACAACGCATTTGTTTATAACAATTTTTTAAACAATAAAATATACAAATGATTAAAAATGATTTTTGAGTAGCTTCTGATCATCAGAAAACGGATCAATAGTAATACTCTAAAAAAAATGTTTTCAATGTTTAATTGAGTTTTATAATTTTCAACCTGAGTAAATTGTAAATTACAAAGCGAAAATAAACAATTTTTTAATTTTTCTAATGGGAATCTATCCTATGGCCTATCTGCATGTCATTTCGAATCGAATGACACCTCAATCATAATTTTCGGTGAACTCTAAGAAGTTTTGTGCTAAAAGTCACTTCTTGACTGGACTATAATACGTACTTTGGGTTAAAATATAAATATCCCAGCTCACACTTAAAAAAATACTTCATTCTACATCCCATGAATTACCGAATGTTTGCTTCTTCTAGATTTTCGTAACAACCATTGGTTTGGAAATAGAATTTCAATAGAAAATCCCAATATTATAAGTACCCTGCATTGGTTTCCAATTTCTGCAATCATTTCGAACCCCACGACAATGATTGCATTCGGAGATAACGCGCATCCCTATAGAAAAAAACTATTGGTAGGGTCTGACGAATCAGCGATTGTGATTCAAAGCGAATTGAAGAGGAAATGAGTATAATCATATTGCCGATGGCATAAGCTCAAATCACTTAAAGCAGTTAACCTCTAGGTTTTAAGTTTCTTTCCGTGGTTTTCGGATTTGGTTACATTTCATAGTTTCATTGGTTAACCATTTAGTATCAGCAAATGGCAATAGAGAATACATAGATCTAATCACCCCACATGAAAGATGAGACTTTAATCCAATAAATAGGAGGTTCGAAGTATGGATCATTCTTTCCATCAGTATAATAATAATAATAATAATAATAATAATAATAATTTGCTTTGAAATTGACTCATGTACATGAGATCTCATCATTTTTCATTGCTATCATCTCATGACCTCTATACGCAGACTTCATTAGTCCCTGGAAGGAATCCCTGACGCACACCATTACTTAAATCATCTCACGGAAGTTCATTGAATTTTAAATTCTGTTAATTTAATGATGAATTATGGAAAACATATTGTTATAGCTTTCGGATATGTGTTTCTAATTTTTTATGATGTCGGACGGTTGGTAAGAATATACTGGAGTATATTCCACCACTAAATAAAAAATATTGAACTTTGCCCGTCACACTCAACGCACAAATGGATATCGACTATTCTTATTCGTATTAGCGTCTAAAATACACGTCAAAAGATCACTTAACCTGATCTCTAATGAGAAATATGAATAAATGCAACTTGGATTAATTAAAATCCTAGGACGCGGCTTTGTAGAGCATAATAAAATTTGTATCATTGGAAACAATGTTAAGATGGAATTATAGTCACGTTTTTACGTGACTCCGTGTGAATAATATTTGTATTGCATGTGGATGAATGCAACAGGCTTTTTACGAGTTGGAGGGGATAATTATATGTTTGGGCATTCAAAGAACACTTTCATCACTACATTAGGCTCTTTGAATATTCATATACGTCTTCTGTTCTTGACCAGGAGATTACTTTCAGAGATGCCTACATACTGAAAAATTGAATGCAAGTGGTTTCTAATTGTTTCTAATTCTTGATCAGTGAGTCGAACCAAATCGTTTAAGACCATTTTCATCAAAAAATTCGAAAATTACAGACATTTGGGCAAATTGATAAGCACTCTGTTCCGAGGAACAAGAGCACCAGAAAGTGAGGCTCACGGTAATACCTCCTATAGTGGTTGTGGAAACTACCATGTTTAATAATTCAAAAAACAAATAAATTAAATCTTTGACATTAGCTTTTGCCGCAATGTATACCTATATTTATTCATCCTTGTTTACTTGATACTTCCGAATATAAATGAAAAAAAAACCCAAACACATACCTATATAATTTCATTATGCTCCCCTCAAGAATACCTCTTTACCGAATATTTGGTGCATTCTGAAGACATTATTTGAATAAGAGACGCTAACATATGTTGCGTTGCCTTTCTCCGTGCACGGCTTGTATTCAATAAGGGCTGTATTACCCATAAAAAGTCAATAAAATTACATTATACCCATAGTTATTATAAGAGAAATCATCTACTAAAGACTGATTTAAATGAATATTAAAATTAACTAAATTGGCACCGAACTAAATGAGGAAGGGAATCCACCCAGGGTACTAAACAAGGGAATGTGGCAATTCAGGGAACTTCAGAAGAAGGGGTTGACCACAACTTCCATCCCTTTTCGAGCCAGTTAGCGAGCACCCGCAGAAATGAAGCTAGTAATTGAATTGTCTTGTTGGCAAAGAACTAGTGTGTGAATCGTATAATAAATACAAGTGCCTCGGCTACAGAGCTCCTGGCAACGCCTACAATTTAAGCCTTGTCGGCCCCTTATTCAGCCTCCAAATCCGAATAGTAGTTATAGAAGTCGATAATTGAATTTTACCCCCAGTATATATATTTGCGTCGCGATAAATTCCATTTCAATACTCACCCACTCGTCGAATTGGCTCGTTGAGTGTCAGGAGGACCGTATTGCGGCAATCCCTTTTTTTGATCTTTGAACCTCGATCGGAAATCGGGAAATGTATGGGAACAATATTTAGGGATTCTGACAATCTGAATGAAGAATTAGGTAAAATGAATTCAGGCGTTGTAGTTTATTTTTTGATAGCATGTTAGCGGGTGAAATAGTATATTAGTCAATGAACGCATTATTCACGATGATGAAGTTTACGAAACGAGCCGAAAGCGAGTTCCTGAACCAACAATCCGAGAGACGTGTTCAACCTCATTTTTGACTCATAAATGGACCATAGTTCAATTTGAGATCATTTTTCTGCTCAAAATAAATGATTGTGAGTCGAAATCAAAATAATTTGCTCACATTCAAGACATCGAAAAATGACAATAAAAATTTGAGGCATACGATCGGATGATTGCATCCAGATGATTTTTTCCCGCTCTTCCGATATCTACTTTCGAATTTGAACAATAAACAGAGCGTTGTTTCTTCATTTGCTGAAATTCGAGATTTATTTTAATTTAAATTTTATTATAGACCTGGAATGTTTTAACGACGTTTCTTTCGAGTATGAAAGAAAATCCGAATTGGTTGAATAGTCTCGAAGTAACAGCCGTTTCAAATTTTTCGACTTTTTACGTAATATATATACAGTGCGTGTCAAAATTATGTAACAAATTCATTTTCTTGGAAGAAAAATTTTTGGCAACAAAATCCTGGAAAAGGTCTATTTTTGTTTCACCTTTACCAAATTTTTATGCATTTTTGTTGCACTGTGTCATAACCATCACCCCCCCCCCCCCGTCAATATTTTTCAAAAAAGAAATTTTTTTTTTTTTAATTTCTGCACGTCTGTGAAGAAGATACAAAGACCTTGCCAAAAAAGTACAACATAACCCACTTTCCGTATTCAAAAAATTTAGAGAGTTAATGGGGTGGCACAGGGTGCAACAAAAATCCTTCAAAAAGGATAAAAATTTGGTGAAAGTGAAACAAAAATTGACCTATTTCAGGATTTTCTTGTCAAATATTTTTCTTCTGAGAAAATGAATTTGTTCCATAATTTTGACGCGCATTGTATATATGAGGAGTATCTTTTCAAAACGCATTATGTCCAATTTGGGCGAAATTGAGTTTGAAGCGGATTCAGAAATGATTTCTATTGCCCTATAATAGCCCTATGTAAACAAAATCTTTCAAATGGCATTATGTCCCTATGTAATTCAAATCCAAAGTATGTAAGCCGCATTGCAATAAATGATGTTTACGTTTGTATTTTTAAAACAAATAAAATATAACCAAAAACATTTTTTATCGATTTGCTCATGTTAATTATTAGGTTACATGCCAACACTATGCAGACTGTTTTCTCTAAAATGAATAAAAAATCGCAACAAACAGCATTATTTTCAATTTCAACTACATTAAAACGCATTATATACAATGGGATGAATCAGAACGCATTAAGTCCAAACGTTTCTTACATTTTCTGTGTATTTCTGATCAATATTGATTTAAATGAGATTAGTTATTACCTTCACATGTAAATTTCTATCAAACAAACTCGACATACTCAATTTATAAGCCAGGGTGGAAGAAAAAGTCGTTTTTCGTTGATTTCCAATAAAATGGTTTTTGGACTAAATGCGTTTTGAAAAGTTGCTCCTCATATATTCTTTTGACTGAGAGCTTTAAATAAATGTGTTAGCAGAGGTGTGTGTAACGGGGTACCATACAATTGAACGTATGATACAAGAGCTTAGGGAAAAACCTCAGCAAAAAAACCCTGTCTCCCCGTGAGTGTTGTGTTTTGTAAATATTGTTCACAAAATTTGCTGCGATTTAAAAATATTGATAGGCATTTATTTTTTCAATATGGACTCCTTCGTCAAAAAACGGAGAGGTTTCTCCAAGGTACCCGAAACTCAACTGAAAATAATACATAACCTTTCAAAAGTCTCCTCTCGCAAATATACTTCTCTGTAGACGCATGGGATCTCTTAGAGAAGAATCGCCTCTGCTAGTTCTCAAAGACATTGTTTTTAGAAATCCCTTCAATACTTGAATCCAAAAAGGAAAATGTTACCCGCCAGGAGGGTCTCTTTCAAAACCAGTCCAAGCAGTCCAAGCGATGATTATTCAGAACTTCAGATGTTCGAAGACCGCTACAGGGCCCTTATGTAGGGCTATTATCTCCCATAGATGCATGTTTTACTTTGTATTGTGTAAAAGAATGAAAAAATGGGCCGGAAAAATGTACGTTAATAATAATAATAATAACATTAATAAATAATTAAACAAAAGACCTGAAACTACATTCAATACTATATCTGACTCGCACAATCGTCATATTTCTTCTCCTGGACGGTGTCCCACAGCCCACTTTTCACCAGATGGAAATTTGTTGATATTTTTGTTATGGACAAAGCCATCTAGCAATAGATGAGTTTCATCGCTGAATATGAGTTTTCGATTAAATTCAGAACTTTAAGTTTCGGCGCTTCAAATGACCGAGAGGCTTTAGTTCTCGAGTTAATTTGATCTTGTCAGAGTATTATGCAAATTTTCCACAAAATGTGTTTGGGAGATTCCCAATTCACACATTTTGTACTAAAACCCTTACGGTTGCGATATTTTCGGTATTTCGTTTGGAACGTTATCTCACTGGCACAGGAACATCCAATATTGAATAGATTGACCCCAATTCATTCACTCTACCGCGCACAGACTTTCTGGTAGGTCGTAAACGCTTTTGAAGTTGCGATCACCAACTCAGAATTGTTTCAGCAATTTTAAATAATTTCCGCAAGTTTCTCATTTATAAATCAACGTGATAGAAATGTCAACCATGACTGACGTTTTGACGTTAACAAAACATGAGCAACCATCAAGATTGTGTCAGAATTATTATTAAAAGTACCTAATGCATAAATACAATTTTTTGGATATTTCGATTTGTTTGACTAATTTTCAACAACTGTCAAGTGACACAAACCAGTGGAATGAATTTCCACATCAGTCCTTTCATAATTTTTTGTTCTCTTGTTGGGTTCATTAAGCTAGGGTGATACACTGAGAACAAACGATGAGTCCGCAGGTCTACAATTAATGCAAAATTAATATAATTCACCTGTAGACATATCATTATTTCGCATGAAAGTAAGAAAATATACATTTAATTGTATTTATTAAAACAATAAGGATCTAGGAAACTAGTTTAATTATCTATTCGTTTTGTAATATTCAAGAGGATTACCTCTCAGATGCGGATTTGCATGGGCAAAAAGCCATAACGGTTTTGTTCTCTACCACGTTATTATTAGCTGTGTGCACTTTATTAGATTTAGACTGGTTGGTATCTATCTGAATATGATTATTCATTCGTATGTATTCTATTTAACTCTGGCATTATTCAAATCAGTTAATTAATTAGAAACAGGCAGGACGTGCAAGAAAAATTCCTGTGATTTATTACGGATAAGCGCATTGGTAAGAATCGAGATTCTGCTTTGATGATAAACCGACTGAAAGCATGGAGTGAGAGAAAATCTTGTAATCCGGGTAGTTATTGCCGTTTCCTCAGCAAAAGGTAATGAAATCAGTTCATATTCAGCAAAATTTATTTTCTATTTTAATTAATATCAACTTCAGCAGTCGATAAAATTATCAATTACAATACATGAAAATCAACAGGGGGATATATTTTCTTCTGGTTACTCTATCTATTTAACCCCAAAACATTTTTGTCGCAAGGCACTGATGGCCATTTTCTATAGTATTATTTCACTTTCTTTCAAAAACATTTTAGTATCTAGTGATTTGTTTGTAAGACGATTCACAAGAATAAATCGAAAAAAGGATTTATTTGCTTAATTATTTAAATTTTTTTTAATTATTTAATTTTTTTCATATCCCAAAAAGGTTTACTCTATAAAATATAAATATGAATGTAAATATATATTTCTGAGACAATTAAGGTTATTGAGAATAATCGAAAATAGCCTGGAAAATTTAACAACCTGTGGCTTGGCGAAGGAAGCGGTTGCGGTCCTTTATTTAGATAAAATTTTTGTCTTCAAATTGAACATTTCATCAACTGATAAAATTATACTACAAAAAGGTACCATCCGGTGCCTATATCTCTCTTTGGTCCCTTCGATGGAATTTGCATTGAAATAAGCTCAACTCGAAAAACAATTTGATGAATATCTATTTTTAGTGAAACAAAATGGAGACTGACTTGAAGTTAGGAGCTTTTGCGGGCATGTTCCTTTGTATATTCACTGCATGAACCTTCAAGTCGTCTTTTTTCAGCCGAGTAGTAAATTTCAATTTTGAATAAGTATATCTGCATTTTCACAATAATTTCAAATATTCAAAGCCGATCGAGCTGAAATTTGATTGTAGGTTTTTGTATATTTTCAGTATTTTTTGAATTGTTTGGAAAACAAAATTTCATATAGCTTTAACTGAGCTTGAGACCATTTTCGGCCAAATATTCGAAAGTTGCAGATATTTGGGCAAATTGAGAAAATTTACCTAGTATTATGTATATATTTTTACACCATCAGAAAGTAGAGATTTCAACGAACAAAAAGCTCACCGTTTTTTTTTAAAAAGCAGAGATTTTGACGAGAGAATTTTCGATAGAAAATTAGGGTGCCTTTTCGATATTCAGTCAAAATAAGGCGAAAAAATAAATATTTTAAATCAAAAAAATTACAGTGTGTTTGGTACATAAAAAGGTAAGTTTTTTTGTAGAAGATGAAAATATAAAACCAAAAACTTGGTTATGTGAATTTTTCACTTAAATTTGAGGTTGTGTGAAAAAAGTGTTAATGCAAAACGTATAGCTCGTCTTATTACCTACAACTTTTCCCTTTCAATTTTTCCATAGGACTTGTAGTTTTGCCGGAAATCGAGATAAACAGGTTTTTACCTTTGTAAACTCACCCCCTTCCACTCCCCGACCTCAGATCACCCGTAAATTATTTTTTCTTTCATTTTTGTTATATTCTCTTCCTTTTGGAATGGTTTTCATCCTACTATTATTGGCGCTCTAGTTCCTCGGAAGTGAGTGCTTATCAATTTGCCCAAATGTCTGTAATTTTGGAATATTTCGATGAAAATAGTCTTAAACGATTTGGTTCGACTCACTGATCAAGAATCCGTGGTCGAAATTCATTCTGTCCGGCCGGCCGGCCGGCCGGCCGTAAGCACGATAACTCTCGAACGGAATGAGCTAGAGAGTTGAAATTTTCAGAGTAGGTTTGGGGGATGAATATCTCAGCTAAGTTCGTTATTGGGCAAAATCGGACAGATGGTTTCGGAGTAACAAAAAAAAATTTTTTTTTACGAAACAAATTCCAAATCAATTTTTTTTTAATAAGCAGTTTTATCATAAGAATCCATTCATATCATTTTCAACTCTAACAAGCTAATACTTTCGGAGATATGATTTTTTAAAATTTCAATGTAAATCGTATTTCACAGATTGATATAATTATTATTCTATGTATGAATTCTCATAATGTCAACTTGACAGAAGGGAATATTGTAACTTCAAAAATATTGGGGTTGAAATACTCGTATTTTAGCGATGCAACGGGGACCTCACCCGAAAATGTTTGAAAATATTACGTAAATATTGAAAGCATAATTCTGTAGTTTGGTGAACGTAGATCAGGAAATTTTTGATCGATTACAAGGTAATTTTTTATTATTACTTATCTTCTTTCATATTTGTTTTATGGAATACCTACTATTTGTAGGTACTTTAAACCTGTTTTGGGCAATTGTCATACGAAACTTGTTTATAAGATAATTTTTGATGCATTTTTTTAAACGACACTTTTTTAAATTTATTTTCTTTCACGATGCATTTCTATCATAGGAATCCATTGATATAATTCCCAACTCTGAGAAACCAATACTTTCGGAGATATAATTTGTCTGTTTGAACAAGAGCGCCAAAAAGCTCCTGTCCACAGGGCTTGAACCAGTTTTTTTTTCGTTTCAAAAATTATCGACCCTGGCCTGAGATGCTTGTTTCCATTTACTCTGAGACAGTCCGACCAATTCATCATAGGGCGGGCACCTATACACAAGTCAAATCAAAGGACAAAGTATATATTTGCAAAAAATTAATAGATCTGGCAACGGCAGGAAATACAAATACACAACAATCCCTGGAGGTTGCTACCATCGAAAAGAGATGGGAATTTCGAGCACAAAAAGAATTTCTCATCAATTATGTGTGAGATACAGTCGTCTACCTGCTGCTAAGCAAGTCAGTTGAACCAACTAATGAAAAGGACGCCCCTACAGAGAACATCGAAACCAACTCGTAATAAAATCATCTTCGGATATAAATATTGGTTTATGATTATTTATATACTCGGTTGTTCCGCTACTAAAGTTGTTCAGAGGGCAGATAAAGGACTATGATCACTTCCATTATGCAGAAAACCACTTTAAAGTGGAGAGGTCACGGTTGATTGAACAAATATTGCATAGTATCCAGGTACTTGACCGAGATATCTTCTTGGAAAATAATATTGACCAGTTTAGATATCTAACAAAATGCCCTATATTTCGTTTAAATTAATTTCACCTCAAATTTCTTCGAAACTCACGATTAACTGAGCATAGAACAAGGAGACAAAGAAACTCGTTCAAAATTCACTTCAATCAATATTTTACGATCTTCTATGATCAATGACATTGTGACAATTGGATGGTGGTTCCTAACGAAGACGCATAGAAAACTTGGAGTGGGCACTCACTATAATGTTAATATTCAAAATATAAATCAACGTCAGAAGACGCATTTCGTATCTATCGCTGATAGATACTGACGACATGTTAAATTCAAACTTTGTTATTGATATTTCAGGTTAGATCTTTCTCGAAAATTTCCGAATATTAAAGCTATAACTATACCAGTTTATTTCGAATTTTTCAAGGTATATTAATATTCTTGTTGTGTTCTATTAAATATTATTGATAGTCCGTTTATCTCTTATCTCTCATTATTGATAGTGTTTTCTTATACAGAGACTCAAATGATTTTGGTGGTACAGCATTCGTTTTTGCGTGCATGTTCTGGGGAACATCGCGATATCCAAATGTAATTTTCGAATTCTTTGCCAAAAATGGTTGGGTCAAATTCGAGGTCAAATCTGATTATGTCCAGCCGGCCGTTGCCACGATAACTTGAGAACGGAAAGAGATAGCGACTTGTAATTTTCAAGGTAGGTGGCGCGTCCCAATATGACGAACAAGTTCGTTAATGGGTATAATCGGTACAACGGTTTCCAAGTAATAATTCTCTTTTCAACCAATTCAGATACGATCGAATTGAAACCTGGTGAGTAGTTGTAGAATACAGACCTAAAAACGTATGTGCATTTTTATGGGAATCGTAGCAATAGAAAACTTTACAAAAATTATTAAAAAATATTATTCATCTCACAATAACTTGAGAATGGACAGAGATAGCGATTTGCAATTTTCAGGGTAGGCTGAGCATCCGAATGCAACATTTGAGTTCATTACTAGGTATAATCGGCCAAACAGTTCTGGAGTTATACCTATCTAAAATTTTGTTTTTAGTTCCTCCTCAACTCAAAAAATAAGAAACCAATCCAATTAATGGTAATGGTAACATGGTAATTAGTTGTAGAATGCCTACGCACAAATTTTTACGAAATTCCTTGAGGATCGTATCACTATAAAATTAAAAAAAAATCATTGAAAATCTTTGAAAGAAATTCTATATCTCAGAAACTATCCGTCTGATATCGCTGAAATTCGGCGGAAAGCTTAACAACCTAACTTTACAGCCAAGTTCCAAACTTGAACACGATCGGATCTATATTGTTGGAGATCTGAGCAGCATTGAGTGAGTTCAGTAGCTGGATGGGTGACCGTTGACGCGATAACTTTCGAATGGATATATATAGCGACTTGCAATTTTCAGCGAAGGTTGCGCATCCGAATGGGAACGTTATGTTCATTCTTGTGTATAATCGGCCAAACGGTTTCAGAGTAATACCCATCTAGAATATTATTTTATTGATAACTAATAAAATATCAGTTGAAATAAATAAAAAAATATAGATCCAATCGAATTGAAACTTGTTAAGTACTTGTGAAATACGCAAAGACGCTTGTGAAATATTGTGGGGATCGAATAACTGCAAACTTAAAAAAAAATATTATTCATCTCAAGATTACTTGATAACGAAACGACATAGCGACTTGCAATTTTCAGAGTAGGTTGTGCATCCTAATGAGACATTTTAGTTCGTTAAAAGGCATAATCGGCCAAACGGTTTTGGAGTTATATTAATCTGAAATTTGGTTGTTACTTCCTCAATAACTCATAATTCAATTCAAACATGATAATTTGCCCTAGAATGATGACGAAAATATTTTTGCGAAATTTCATGATGATGACATGACTAGAAAATAAAAAAAAAATTATTGCAAAAAATGTTATACATCAGAAAGTATTCGATCGACATCGCTGAAATTTTGCGAAAACCTTCAAAACCTAACCCTACAGCCGAGTTGCAAGTTAGATCAGGATCGGATCTCTATTGTTGGAGATTCGAGTTGACTTGGGTGAGTTCCGATATTTTTAAAGGAATTTAAATCTGATACTCAGTTGAATAAATTCGGCAAGAGGATTTATGTATTATTTTTTTCGTATATTATTAGATATTTAATGAATTTCAATTCCGATAGAATACACAGGTTAGAATTAAAAATTCTTTGATCTTGGGCGATTCTCTCATTACTCAATGATACGAAATGTATTCATATCTTATAAAAGCTGAGAAGATAGTATCGATGGTGAATTCTATCAAGAGTGTCCAATAGAGGTGAGTGGGTGATAGAACATACGCGCAAAAGTTCTTGACTTCATATCAGTGCTTGAACCAATTTTTAATGGTTTAAATTAAAAAAAAAAATTAGTACTATTTAAATTCAGAAATTCATAAAAATAACTATAAAAACAGAGATTTCAAGTGAATGGTACAAGAATGAACTTAAAACATGAGGTGATTGAATGTAACGGGGCAAAGGTCGTTTTTAAATTATATACTTTCTTTTCCTACGAGAGCCGTTTCTTAATAGAATAAAGTGATACATCAACGGAAAAAATCGAATAGTCCTCAATTAGGAGTTATTGATTTGTTAGAATATGTCAGTAACCTCCCATTCCTCACATCTCGAACGAGAGAATAGTGTTAAGCTTACAAAGTATATTGAAGGCAATAATATTAACTCCAGACATGCATGCAATATGATTAATCAGATATGTTTTCCTTACCGATCTCTTTGTAGGTACCGCGATCGGCTTCATTCAATAACAAATTGTTTCTTAAGTGAACGCTGCTCCATCGTATGGATTTTTACTTCGTGTTTTACACGCTTTTAGCGCTTAGGGGTAAAGTTTGGACAGGGCAGAACTCGGCGCAAATGTCACTAGAGAAATCGGGAGTTGTAATAGATGTTTATGATACAAGTCAGAGTTTATTTTGCAGCCACGTAAGACTAAAACAAAAATTTAAATTACACACGAAGATTTTTAATTGTTCTTTAATCTTGAAATATAACAAATCTATCTATTTTTCGATGACAAGTAATGATTTTTACCATCCTTTTGTAATTCACTAATTGCAGTAAAACGGCTTGACTCCACTGTTAATAATATATTAACAACATAATATATCAATGAAATTAAAAAAAAAATAGTTCAACCACTGACGTGAAGTCAGGAGCTTTTGCGCGTATGTTCTATTGTCCATTCTCCTGTATTGGACAGTCTTAATCGAATTTACCATGGTGAATTCTATTGTCCGACCTCCTGTGGTGAATTCGATTAAGAGTGTCCAATACAGGAGAACGGACAATAGAATTCATCATGGTAAATTCGATTAGGACTGTCCAATACAGGAGAATGGACAATAGAACATACGCGCAAAAGCTCCCGACTTCACGTCAGTGCTTGAACCAATATTTTTTTTTGGTAATTTTGATAATTTTTCTAGGGTTACGGTTCTCACAAAATTTTACACACGCCTTTATGTTGATATTCTACAACTAGTTACCAAGCTTCAATTCGATCGAGTCTATATTTTTTGAGTTATCGAGGAAATAATATTGCAGGTGGGTATAACTCCAAAAACCGATGGACCGATTATGCCCAAAAACGAAGTCAAATCTCCCATTGGGATGGGCAACCTAACCTGAAAATTTCAAGTCCCTATCGATACAACGGTCACCCATCCAGCTACTGAACTCACACAAGGCCACTCAGATCTCCAACAATATAGATCCGATCGTGTTCAAACTTGGAACTTGGCAGTAGAGTTAGGTTTTGAAGACTCTCGCAAAATTTCAGCGATGACGGACGAATAGTTACTGATATATAGAATTTTTTTTAATAATTTTCAATGAGTTTTTGAAAATTTTCAAGTTATACGATCCTCACGAAACATTGCAAGAATTTTCGAGTTGGCATTCTACAACCGACAAACATGTTTGAATTGGATCAGTTTTATATTTTTCGAGTTATTGAGGAAATAACAACCAAATTTCAGATGGACATAACTAGAAAACCGTGAGGCCGATTACACCTATAAACAAACTCAAATGTCCCATTCAGATGCACAACCTTACCTGAAAATTTCAAGTCGCTATCTCTTTCCGTTCTCAGGTTATGGTGACATAAATAATATTTTTTGACCATTTTTTCAAAATTTTTTAGCGATACAATTCTCAATAAATTTCACAAGCGTCCTATGTTCTACAACTACTCACCAAGCTTCAATACGATCGGACTAGTATTGGTTGAAAACAAAATTATTACTCGGAAACGGTTGGGATTATGCCCTTTAACGAACTTGTCCGTCGTATTGGGATGGGCCACCTACTTTGAAAATTTCAAGTCTCTATCTCTTTGCGTTCTCAAGTTATCGTGACAACAGACGGCCGGCCGCCCAGACAGAATGAAATTTGACCTCGAATTCTTGATCATAGAGTCGAACCCAATCGTTTGAGACCATTTTCGGCGAAAAAATCGAAAATTACAGACATTTGGGCAGAAGGATATCAGGATGTTCTCCAGAACATACGCACAAAAACATTATTGTCGTACTAACATTAGTTTCAATATCAAGCAAAATAATTTAGGATACTTATTTCAGGAGCTATGACAAAACATAGAAATCGAAATGAGAAAAAACATCACGAGTATACACAAAAACTTGAAATCTGTGCATTTTGAATAAATAAGGTATACGTGTAATAATTGCAGATTATCTGTATGTATTATATCCATTCTCCATACATTCTCATGGAAGTTATTATGCTATTTCACCAATTTTAATTGATGGTTAAGTGAAATCAGCCCTCTTCGACCTTGCTTCCTCATCAAGAAGCATTCCGTTATACATTTGCTAGCTGGCATACCACAATCTCTTCATCGCTTAAGGAATTAGGGGGACTCTACGTTTACCGTCCCAGATACAGGTGCTCGGCAGAAATTTACATAAAGATACCTTTAAAAATGCAGCATGCAAATAGGTCAGCAAAGTTCTAACGGTAAAAGGCCATAACAGAAGGGATTCTTTTGAGAATAGATCTGGGTAAATAAGCGATAAAAATATTGCCCCAACTTTAGAATGGAAGAGAGGCAATCCTGCTTACAAGCAGAAAGGAATTGTACAAAGAACATGCGGTGCATTAGAAATATAGAATATTGAGAATTTTATGGTCAATTTTCCAGGAATCAATTTTTGTTTTTTCTGCATTTTCTTGAAGTATATTCTCTGAAAATTTCAAATTATTCCGGTGAATTCTTTCCGAGAATTATTAATAATGAAAACACAAATGAATATACAATCGACTCCCATCGAATAAAGCTGGCTGACAAACGCGCAAATGATAATGTCCGGGAAGGCTACAGCTATAGCTTCATCCACCGAGCTCAACATTTTACGAAAACATAATACCGTATCCAGTGGGAAAAAGTTTAAAAGCGTTTTTCCCGAAACTATGTTTACCAAGTCGGTGACCACTATAATTTAATTATAATTAAAGCACCACTCGATGTAAATGAGTGGAATTTTATCTGCTTATTAAAAGCTTTATAAACCAGTCCTAGTGAATTTTATTTTTTTTTTCGATTTTTGATAATACAGTAAGATGTTCTGAGGGTCATCGCGAAGCAATACTTGCGGAAGGGGGTCCAACAAATATGGCAATGTTTTTATAAATAATCAATAGTTTTTTTAATGTTTTGTTGAATTCCAGTTTACTAAAAGGATACATTGTCTATAATCAGTTTGATGAAGTGAACTTAATAATTTTGAAAAACAATTTCAAAAATACTTATTTTTCACGCCTCTGATTACAGCAGATTTTCTGCGGAACTGTTAGAAAGAAACTGATGAAATTTGCAAAATTCAGCATTGATTCTACTCGATCTAGATTTGGAGGGAAACATTCGAGGAAATAATTAAATTGACAATTATCATTTTAATCATGATTAACACTTAAACAACGCTATCAAATTGTGAAAATTATATATAGTTATCTACGGTCCATTACAATCCGAATTAATCTATCCGTATACCTTAAATTAGAATGGAAAGGAAAATGTTTCCAAATTGAATTAATTTCTCTCAGATTCAATTTAACAACTCAAAATCGAACCTTGTACGGACCTGCCCCGACGATCTTATTTTACAACAATTAATTAATTTGACTATGATCCGGCTTTGAATATATCCGAAATTCCCACATAGCAACGTTGAATAACCAAGTTATTGCCGGCAATGATTGATAACAATTACTTAATGATATGTTCATAGTATTATTATTAATTATCATTCGATATCTGATTTCTGAGCCCCAACGTGGAGATTTATCGTTTTAGAATACCTAATAAATTAACTCTAATTCGGTATGTCAGTGAGGTTTGAGAAATCAATCAGTGTATTATCTGGTCTTATATGACAAAAAGGAAAAGCTGATGCCACGCATGCTGATTACAGTTCCTCGAGGAATAATGGCAATGTGCATTTGGAAAGTTGCACCTGCGATTAATTCATTAAGATTAAGCCGGAGAGGTAATTGATAAAAGGAATTGAAGATATACCTAGTAGAAACGCTCCATTCATATAAATCAGGACGGAATATTGGATAATCAAGGAAAAATATTCATAGGACGAGTTGGAAAAATGAACAAAGGGATATCATGCCTATATGTTGCAACAATTCCTTATGGACAAATTATTGAGATCAACTCGCAATCTCAGAATGAAAAATGAAGATTAATTAAGACAAACTCGCAATAATTATGAATGTAGATGTTTAAATTAATCAGGCTTCCCCAACAATTACAGTTTGGTTTTAATAATAAGATACCTCCTGATCATTAAACGTAATTACCATTTTTCGGAACTGAACTCAGGGCCCGATGGTAGATCCATTTAATGGCCGTTAGAGACCGAATAAAATGCTAACCATGAAAAATAATTATGGGAAATAAACTCCCGGGACTAAGGGACTCACAATTTGGGGTATCTCCTTGTAATTGACTCGCAACTTGACTATAAACTTGTACTCATTAGCGGTCTTCTTTTTGGGGACAGTAGCTCCTTAATTTTTTTCAACATAATTTTCTATTGTATATTTTTTTTAGGGGTTGTACCTTTTTTACGACATATATTTGTCGGTTGTTTGAAATCATCGGCAAATCTTATTAACTCAGTTTGATTGTTTTTAATTCTCGAAACATACAGGGTGTTCCACCAGGACCTGCATCGATCGATGTCTCGAAAAACAGAAAGCGATAGTTCCTGAAATTTTGGGACGCAGCTCTTCAAATTGTTGTTCCTTTTTGCACGATGAACGCCCTATATATTTTTTCTTTTTGGAATATCCAATTCATTTAAAGTAAGTCGACTTTATTCGAAACACCCTATCTACGTAGAGAAGTATTTGAGATATTGGGGTTTTCTGCACAATTGAGACATGAAGGGTGTCACAAAATTGCGAATATCTACGAAATTCTTTTGAAATAACTGAATCGGCCACTTGGACTTTATTGAAAAACCTACAAATTAGAAATTAATTTTGCGGATAAAACTGTACAGGGTGGTGAAGACTCGTCATAAAAAAATAATTTCCAAAGATTTCCAAAGTCCAGGTTATCAAACGGGAACTACAATTTTTGACGCGCTTGTTCCCTTGAACAGGGCCTATCATTTTGCCCAAATATATGTGTAATTTACGAATGTTCATTATTGTGCAAAATCCGCCTACTGAGTTCGGAGTTGAGGCTATCTGGAATATTTTTTTCCCAATAACTTGATAAATACTGATCTTATCGAATTGAAATTCGATAGTTAGTTGAAAATGACACGAAGACTTTCGTTAGGATCGAATGAAACGAGTGAATATGAGGATCGTAAAATAGCTGTATTTCAGAAACTAGGTGTCAGATAAGGCTGAAATTTTGCAGGAGCTTTCAAAACCTAATTTTATGGCTAAGTTCAAGATTCAAATTCGATCGGAGTTGTTCAAGAGATGATTTTAAATCGATATTTAGTACCTATCGTGGATCAAGACGAGTTAAATATGGTACTTATCCAAACCCAAAATGCCAGGATTTTCCGAAATCGGAAATATTCTATATAATATAAAACAAAAAGTGTAAGTACCTTTTAATCTTTAAGAATTTTTCAAATTATCACGACCATTTAACGAATCATTACGAAAAACTTCATTCTGAAAATTTCCGAATGTCAGTTTCAGAGGAGGTTGGAAAACAGATATTTAGATGCATTTATATCGATGTTTATAACCATTTATCGAGTCAAATTTGGTATACTGGACGTATTTTGATGAACTGTAACAAATGGTTTCAGATCAGAGTTGCTGAAGGAGATTTCTTTGCTCTCTACTGAATGAAGGTTTTATTAATGAAATTTATTTTAAATCGATGTTCGAAAGCAAGACTGGCTCGAAATATGGTATATTGGACGTATTCCAATGAATTGGAAAAATATTTTCAGAATTCTGAATATGATATCTGATTAGTTGAATCCTTAGAACAGGTCTATGTTCTAAGTATGAACTTTTGCGCCATTCATTGAAGATATCAAGAACTTGCTGCATACATAAACTGTAAACATATACTGTAACATAAACGGAAGATATCGCCAAAAACATTGAAAAGTATTCCATAAAAATATACCAATCCAAGCGAAAAAAATTAATGCAATGGTTTTGATGGGTTAAAATCTGATACTCACAACTTAATACTCGTGAACATTTCTCGCTAGACGTCATGAAAGAAAAATACTCATAATGGTTATGAATGATAACTCAAGGTTAGTGACTTTTTGTTCCGCCACCAGGTTACATAGCTCGAGAATTGAGACATGCACACATCCTTCATTTCGATAATTATGCATGCTGTTTTAGTTCAGCCACCCATCAAATTCGTGTGTATTCTTTTTAATTACCTTTGAAGAATAATGATAATGGAATTAACGAATCACAGGTGCACTTCCGGTCGACCGAAGTCATCATGCAATCGTCGTACCCGGTGGTATGTAATCAACCCCCAAATTCCGACAGAGGATGACCCACTTGAAAGAGGGACAAATTAAGCTACCTTTGGATATAGGTCTCCCAATTCAATCCAAAACTAATTTTTAATGTAGCTACTGACGTCATTTGAAATATTCGGAAAATTGTCAATAATATACAGGTGTTTCTGAATTCATGCGAAAAATTTTAAGAGGTGGTTCGTTAACAAAAATTAATGGGGATCTCACCCAATGAGCAATTTAGAAAAATTAATTCTGCCACATTGTGGCCGTTTTGAAATCCCGAAAAGTTATAACAAACGGTTGACAAAACCAACCCCTATAATATTTTGCATCAGAACTTTTTGATACTTGAATTTTTCTCCTAGAATTGTTAGTTCAATTACAAAAAGAATACAACATTAATCACACTCATTTCACATAAAAACGCTATAATTTCCTGAAAAAATTAAGTAGGTTACTGTCAAATATAGTAATATTAAATAATATCGAGTAGGTCAATAAAGTCTGAATAACAAATATTTTTATTGTTCAAATTTTTGAAATGTAAAGGGCAGTAACTTATAGGGTAAGACGATACGAACAAAAAATTATGTGAAAGGGCCGCTTCAATGTTGTTTGCGCTAAAGAACTTTTTGCGTCAATTTAGAAACACTATTTAGAGTTGAATTAACAGTGGTACGATAACACGAAAATCATGCACTAGTTTATAGTTGATCACAGCTTGTTGACATCATAATTATATATTGAAAACTGATATCAAATTTAATAATTATATATAGAAGTTATTAAATGGTTTCTTTCTGGGTTTTCTCTCACTCCGAAAAATATCTATTAAATAAAAATTTATTATTTTATGAATTGCTTCCGCGTAAGAAACACAAGCAGAAGCAATTCACAAAATAATACATTTTTATTTAATAGATATTTTTCAGAGTTCGGGAGAGAAACCCCATATAGAAACCATTCAATAATAAATATACCTCCCACAGTATCCTTTAATGATTATATATAGAATTGCTCAAAATTTTTCCGTATCTATTTATGTTACTTATGAATTTTATATGTAATTAACAGAATAAAATTCATATGGGTAACTTTATTTGAATTCAGTGTGAATATTCATTTGATGCCAATGAATCTTCGAGCTGTAGATATGACGAGAAATTCACCTACTTGATGTAAACCATGATAGATAATATCCTATGTAATTTTATATGAACAGTATATGTTTGAATATTCATAAACATAATCCACAACGCCTTCCTTGCACGATTCCAAAGGTTTCTTGTGTAGAAATAATGATCAAAAGCATTATTTAGCTCTAATAAAATTCATTTGCATTGGGGCGACCATAAATCTTATAAATACCAAAACAGTGATCGATAGACCTCCAATAATGTAATCACTAAATTAATCTTATTTGCATAATACCCATTGTAAATTACCCGATACATCAATATAATAGAATCGTTATGCAAACATTCGACTAGCGTGGTGTAGATTACATCGTGAAGTGAAAGTACCTATCTGTAAATTTTTTTTTCGACCTCATCTGATCTTAAATTACGGCAAAGACAGAGACAACGGTCGTTGTGTGAATTTATTATCTCCCGCGACAGCTCGAAGTTAATTTGCGTATCGTAATTTCGACGGAATATAAAAAGAAAATGCAGGCTGGAAATTATTAAACTAATTTGATTTTAATGTTTCTGTAGATGTGACAATCATGCCGTAACACTTACCTCCAGAACATTTTAATTTAATAATGTTTGTTTAGGTGCAGACAATGTTACGCTAGTTTAACATATTTGACTGCAGTTCTTCAGGTGTAACAGCAAACGAGAACCACGTACGTGGTATGTTCGGCTTTAATTTAAATTGAGTATATTCATCCAACTATGAATTGTTTTGATTGTTGACCGATCAGAACATTATTTGAATTTATTTGACCCATTTCGATAAATAGGCAAATTTTCAAACTTTTACTGACATTCGAAGGAGTAATATTTTTCAAACTTGAATGATATTAATCTAGAAAACTGATCAAACATAATTAAATAATAATATGTCTTTATCATTTTCTCCGATTAGTTTGATTAAACTATTTCGTACTGTGTACTATTAACTAGCTCAACAAACAAATCTATTCCAATTTGCTGAATAGTTTCGATGAATTAACTGAAAATATTATCCCTACATTCAAAGTGAAAACTGTTCACACATAAAGTAAATATAAGATTTAAATGTACTAAAACATTACGTTATATTATGGTGGTTTTGAAATACTGATTGATGAATAATTTTTTTATTGCAAATAAAATCTATATAATTCGTGTCTTACTAAAAGAACAATCCGAAAGATATCATCAATCTTGTACTCGTGAGAATACCAATTCTCGATTATTTATCCCTGTCTAATGAATCGATAGTGAATAGAGCTCATCGTTAAACAAATGAAATAATATTTTTAATAACCATGAATATTCATAGTAATACCGCAGTGATTTTCATGTGAAAAAATTCAATTCAGATTTACATCCTAGATTTCTCACGGTGATACTTTGTGATCAGTTATTTCGTTAGATTAATTGGGAAATACTTCTTGCAAATTCATTTTGATGACGACCAATCAGAATAAGACGATGGGAAAACTATTTTAGATGTATTTCTATCGGCTGTTCTACCTGCAATTGTTACGAAGCTATTGAAATTTCATAGGAAAAAGTATTATTGTACTCCGCGTCTAGTTTTATAGCAAAGCTTAGAGGTTATGAACATATTTGAAGATATATATGAAAACTAAGGATCAGAATTTTGAAAATATTCATTATATTATTCCCAAATCATATTACAATATTACTAAACTTATTTGCCTTCAAGATGTGATAGAAAGAAAATGAAAAAAAACCATAACATTGTGTTTTCCAGATGGTATCACAAAAACTAACCCCTCGGTAAACCCCTTTCTCGGCAATGTTAGTTTCTTTAGAACGCCTTCGCAAATTGTTTTGTGCTTCAATTTCATTAACTTCAATTTTTAATAAGAGTTCAATTAATGGAAATGCACAAAATAATAATTTTACAAATGATTGGTTACGGAGATAGCACCCGAACAAAAAATAACTAAGTCGCTTGTTTCATGAGAAATTTCCAAATTTACCGCCTAAACCCAAGGGAAAATAAGTAAAATAGAGAAGCAGTTTCGCGAGTTTGGGCATGTAAGTCCGATTAAAAAAGCAGCTGCTAATAAACTGTGTGAGGATGTGAAATTAGATGTGATGCTTTACTTTGAAGAAAATCCACATAAATCGAGTAGAGATGTCTCCACAACAATTAACGTTAGCCACACATCGATTTTAGACAAATTAAAATAAAATAAAATGAATCCCTTTGAAACGATACCTACCCAGGAGCTCTTGGAAGACGATTTTGATAGGAGAACTTATTGTTTGTTTATGAACAAACTGTGGACATGTTTAATAACAATATTATCCAATTGGTAGACGTTTTGCTTTCTGATGAGTGCACTTTTTCTCTCAACTGCCTTGCTAATTGTCAAAATTGCCGCTACTGGTCTACCGAAAAATCCTCACTGGACGAGGGAGGAACACACGAAATTCCCTCAGAAGGTTAATGTTGGGCAGGAAATATTCGAAACCATATCATAGGCCACTTTTTCATTGAGGGCAATTTGAATGGCGATATTTATTTAGCATTACTTCAAAATGATGTCGTTCCAACTTTGGCAAATTTAAATCCTGATCAAGAAAATCCTCAAGTTCCACGGAATACGATATAGTTAAACAGGATGAAGCACCACCATATTACCAACGCATGTCCGGCAGTACCTAGACGCAATATATAATTATATATTTTTATTTTAGTTTAGGATGTAGCCAAGGCGTTCGCGGTGAACACTTCGAACATCTTCTTCATCAACATTCATATTTTTTTTGCTATATTTTGTATGACATTTTACTTCTTGATATTGAACCAAATTTCAATAATCACTTGATTTTGATTTTTGCAATAAACATGTAAGTGATAACATTTCGAAATAGACAATGACGAGACCTTTCAAACGATGTGTCACAAGCCCATACTTCCTATTTTAAAAACCGGGGGTTGTACCTGTCCTTCGAAGGGGCTGAAGGTAGGGTTCGCATTTTTACGATGAAGAATTACAATTTAAAATTTGAAATTGACGTGTTTGAGGATTTTCCATAAATATCTACAGTAACCAAAATAATGAATTTATTCACTCTGCATATCATTCACGTTCTTTTCTACGTTCGCTGCATGTGAATGATATATTCGCGCAGATGAACTATGTAATATTCGAATCGTAAAATAGCCGAATATTCATATTGTTTTCACGAACACAAAATTCGGATTAGGAATAGTCGAATATTTGATCCGAGTTCTAATTGAACCATGTATGATAATTTATCTATCAATAGATCGAGTAATTTTATTTTCATTATGTCTACCAAGAGGAAAAATATTCATTCAAAGATTAAAAGTAAATCAAGGCTTTTAATGTCAAATCAATCAAAGTAAATATAACTTACACAACATGACAAAAATGGAGCAAGCTATCTTGTGAACCGATATGTAGGCCAAGAATAAATTCGTTCATAATATATTCTATAGTTAAATATATAAGCAAGCTTCCCAACAATTACAACCATATCGCGCTGAATTATATTTATGCAACTCCATTCTCAGCTATAGCAAAAGCAACCTTTGAACTTTTCCGAGAACTCTGCGACAAATTGATTATAGAAAAGATTCCATAAACTCGACAATTGACCAACACAACCTTATTCATTTTCAACGCTTGCCAATATATTCACACTAAAAAGGATAAGCCTGCATAAATGAGAAAGCAGACTCGTTCGATATGACTACAAAGGAATACAGGATTAAGTAGAATGCAGATGGAATTCCAGTTAATTACTCCTTGAATATATGGTGTCGAAAAATGCAAAGCCCGTTCATTAGGTGTAAAACGATCAGATGTCCATCGAAACAAGCACTTATGACTTCTGTGACATTATCCTAATCTGTGTTCGGATTACGTCAAAAGTCGCGAAAAGGTTGAACAGAAGGAGACGTAGAATCCGATATATCCATTCTATTTCTTTGTCAGCTTTAACGATCGTGGGAATATAAGCAAATAAATGATAATAATGTATGCTCAAGCAATAATCATTTGTGAATTATAACAAAAACTTGCCACTTGTAATTTCCATAAACTATCCTGGTGTGTAAATTATATTCTTATACCACGTTCGGCATCTCTGACCCGAGTACAGCAGTGACTGCAATTATTTCTTCAGTCTATCCCGCAGTCTGTTACATCTTTTAAATTACACACTTTACATGATTGTTCTATATGTAACAATTACAACGAAATGATTAATTGTGGAACAGTATTCGAAATACGCGTAGACTACGCAGGGTAAGGAGAATTTTACTGTTTCCGGTAGTTAAGAAGGTCTTGTTTAAACTTTGTTTGCTGAGTTTTTCAGGTTTGCGGCTAAGATAATAAGAAGGTCTCTGACTATTACACTCTTGATATATTCTCAGAAATGGGGAAGAATGGATATAGGTAGATCACCACTACAATAGGAACAACAATTAGCAAGTGGTTGGGATCATTGAAACTCATTAAATATCCAATAATATACGAAAAAACTTAAGTCTCAAGTAATTGCAGGATACGATTTTCACGAAATTTCGCGAAAATTAGCGCGTCGGCATTCTACAGGTAAAGCTACCCTGAAAATTTCAGGTCGCTATCTGTTTCCGTTTTCAAGTTATTGTGAGATACATAATAATTTTTCATATTTGTAAATTTTTTTAGTGATACGATTCTCACAAAATTTCACACATGTCCGTAATCCACAACCAGTTAACAAGTTTCAATTCGATCGGATCTGCATTTTTTGAGTTATCGGGAAATAAATTTCCACATAGTTTCAACTCCGAAACCATTGGGCCGATTATGCCCAACAACGAACATAACTGTCTCATTCTGATGCGCAATCTAACCTAAAAATTACAAGTCGAAAGTTATCGTGGCAACGTACACCCATCCAGCTACTGAACTCACCCAAGGCTACCCGGATCTCCAACAATATAGATCCAATCGTGTTTAAATTTGGAACTTGGATGTAAAGTTAGGTTTTGAAGGTTCTCGCAAAATTTGAACGATGTCGGACGAAAAGTTTCTGATATATAGATTTTTTTTCAATGATTTTTTGTTAATTTTCTTGTAATACGATATTCCGCAAAAATTTGCTCGTGCATGGGCATTCTACCACTGATTATTATCTGACAGAATACTTTTGAGGAAAAGATTTTACTGAATTGGTTGAAAAATTGACTATTTATACGACAAAGATTTATGAGAAACATACAAAAATTGCTGTCAAGCTATGACATGAATATATAAAATTAAACAGAAACGATAATGAAAAAATAAAACTGTTTTCTTTGGAAAACCATCAACATAACAACCCATGTCATCTGAGATAATAACCTGGGTATACGGGATGTTCTAGTAATTGAAACTGTGTTTAGCGGTGGTATAGACTATATAAAAGTTTAATATTGAAGATATTACTTTGCTGAAGACATGTAATTGCGTCGAAAGTTTATAGATTTCTACTAGCAATAGGTAGGTTCAATCAGAGAATTTTACAAAGGACGACCACGCTGAAGCTTCTGATTCCACGTTAGTACTTTTATAATTTAATTCATTTGAGAAGCTCGTAGAGGATTTCAATCGAGTATCAACTGATGGATACCTTTCGAACGTTCACATGTCGTCTTACTCAATTTAGTTTTTTAAAATATTAATAATAGAAACAACTCGACATATGGCCCATTAAAACAATTAGGAATGATATGGGTACCGCAGCAGTTCGTTTCATTGTAATGATTTGCTATTTGTTTAGAGGTTTTCCTAGAATTCGATTCCGAAATCGTAAAAAAAACTCAGGTTTCGCATTATACGACACAAAGACGACACCCGAAAGATGTTTTTTCCCTACCTGGAAGCCAAACTAATGAGAGAATATTATTCTTTGCGGAACTACCTGTGTCCGCCTGTGGTTCTGGTATGCCGAAGAAGGCGCCTCATCGCATTTGCCGTTCAAACCCCCGTTTTGGGGCGCACAAAAATACTTTTCTTATAGGAATTCGTGTACTAGATGCCTAAAATCGATAATGATCCGGAAGATTACTCGATAGGAGTCATAGCACTCAACGCATGTCAGTGAGGATGTGCTTAAAATGCGTTAAAAATATTCATCCTCATGGATGTAAGAACTGTAGATTTTAACAAAATAAATATTCAAGATGAGTTTCACAAAAGGTCCGTTCAACTTGATTATCGATTTAATTTGATGGAAAATTCGTCAAGAACTAACCAAAATTCAGCCTAGAATATCAATGATTCGAAGACCAACAAGGTTTGTGAAACAAATAGACTTATAGTTCTGTGAATGATTCGGTCTTTATTTTGCGAAATCCCGTTTTAAATAAATAGTAATTGAACGTGCCTAACATTCTTCAACAACAAATTAAAATTGTTTAGCCAAACCTGACATCTCCAAGTTCTAAACTTGAACCAAATCAATGTAAAGAGTACAAGATCTGGAATACAGGGTGTTAAAAACAGGGGAGTTATAACCCTTGAAAGGATAAATTAATTTTTGAGTTTTGAATTTTCATGTAACCAAAATACTCAGACATAATAGCTTTTGAAACCATATACCATTCCATACGTGGTACAAGTATCACAATTTTTTCATCTCTCTTCGATATCTACATGGGGTTGAAACCAACAACCCCTACCATCCATTATTCCTTGTTTCAGATAACTCGGGGTTCTGGTATCAACCGTAGACGTTACATTTCAATTATTTTCTCTTGAAATATTGAAGCTACGAAGTAAATGCACAGGTTAAAAAATTTCCAAAATTGAATTTTCTTTCGGAAAATAGTTTCGAATTTTACGAACATCTGAAAAGTTATGGAATAACTTATGGAAGGGGTTATTTGTTTCAACCCCATGTGGATATCGTGGGAGGTGGAAAAAATAGTGTTACTTGTATTATGGTACTTTTAAAAATCTATGTGTCTGAGAATTTTGGTTCGGTAGATAAAAATTCAAAACTTCCTTTCAAAGGTTATAACTCACCTGGGGGTGTGAATTCGAAAAAGTTTTATATAACAGACTAGTTCTATTTTCAGCCAAGGTACCACCTCCTGAAATATTTCGCAGTTGTATTTTAACACCCTGTATATGTAGTAGGCATCATAGAAAACAGAAAAATAAATCAATGAAAAATACCTTGCCGCTGGTATTTCCAAACTACGTTTAATTTTTTGCGCGCATGTTCTGGGGATCATCGCGTTATTTCACTATAGTTTCATCACACGTCACATGACTCTTTATAGTGTTAATGAACATATTCTGAATTATTGTCGCGCTTGTTCACCTGAGCGCTTATCCTATTGCCCAAATGTCTTCAATATTCGAATTTTTGGCCGAAAATATTCTTAAAGGATTAGTTTCGACTCCCTGCTGGATAATCCGGGATCAAACTTAATTCTGTCAGTCCGGCCTTGCGCACAATGACTCTCGAAAAAAATGAGTAAGAGAGTTGAAATTTGCAGGGTAGGTTTGGGATACAAATATCTCGGTTAAGTTATTTAATAGGCAAAATCCGCCGGTGGTGTCGGAGTTGTAGACAGCTGATTTTTTTTTCCAGTTGCCTGAAATATACTGATCTGATCGAATTGAAACTCGGTAGTTAGTTGAAAAATACCGGCACAAAGATATGATGTCGAACATTAACGTGCTCGCTTCACTCGTACGTTAAAAAAATCTCAATCGTCATTAATCAACTAGTTGATTAAATAACTACACATATATTCGGCATAATTTCGTAATCCTAGATGTAATCCTTAATTTTTCAAATATTCAAACAACAATTTTCATTAGAAAGAAATCACCGATGCAATAGTAAAAAAAGTACCTAATAAATTGCATGTATTATTACCGCATACATTTCGTTACGAAATTTCTGATATTTGGGACTGAAAATGGCTTTTTATCGTGAATGACACTGTGAGAACCTCCCCAGGCGAACTTTTATTCGAGAAATATCTACACAATAATCTTCGAAATATCATGCCTAATCACTTATGCATAACAACCCACACTGATGACCCACTATTCTGTTGTAATTTCGAGTCATTTGCAGAAACATAATTCTTAATTCCGAGTGTGAAAAAGTAAAATTACTGCGGCCTATCATAATGACACGTAATGAAAAGAGTCGCCTTAAAATTATTCAACGGAGTCCCGTATAAAAACGTCATTAATATAAACAAATTACTCCGTAATGTAGTAGCGAATGTATTTAACCAAACATCTTTTTACCGGACGGTGTCCAAAGCTTATTTATGCCTCGGACTGAAATTTACCTGGTTTTCACCGAGTCCGGCATGTTTTAAAACGCATTAAGACCTACGGGCAGCTGATTCCATAGAGGATCCAACCAAGTCCTATAATTATCATAAAAAAATTGTAGAATGGTAAAATGACCAAGGAAACAAGACCAGAAGGTTATATTCAAATTTTTATGAATCCGAATGATTTGAGCATTTTTTCAGTTGCCGCCCGGTATAAAAAAGGCAGGTCAGTCGGTTCCTTCAAACGCTAACAATATTACGAGTGGCAATTTTTTTATAGACTCTCAGTCAATTGTTGGTTTGGGGAATTCTTGGAAGTTTAATCAGGATATCTCTGCAATTCTCACGATAGGTTTAGTTCATTATTTTTAATAACAAACTCAAGAAAGCGAACAGAAACAATCACTTAACTTATCGATAATAATGACAAATGTCTGAAAAACTTACGGAATAAGTAAGGTAAGGTAGGCTCATCAATTTCTGCAATCAATAAGATAATCTTGGTCTTTAAAAATATGATTTGAGAAATGTTTACCAACACTTTACGATTTAAATGTGTATACCACGACGTAAATCTAATATTTGAAATGTATTCATAATTCGAAAATATTTTTTCTGAATAAACAAAATTTGATTGCATTAATGTAGTGAGCGGTATTCCCAAAATTATCATCATTACATGATGACGACTGGTTTTAAAACAACCTTAAATGTTATTCAAATGAATACGTCCATCATTAGAATAACTGGAGTTTAGAATTATTCATATCGAAAACCAATCCATTACCGCACTCTTTATGATGAGAGTTCATTAGACCTTATAAATAAAAAAAAGAATATTAAATCGTGGTAAAATTTAGATTCCGTATAGGAATCCTACGAAAGAGAATGGAATTTTGAATGAATATTTTCATTCAAAATTCGAAATAGATTTTACAAAGTAGTGTTCGCGGCATTCTGAAAGTTTCTTATTCGAGTAAATAATATAGCAAAATTATACAAAGCAATTACAAAAACTCCCGGAATTTTTTTTTTCAAATAGAAATCAAAGGAATATAATTGAAAATGCTTTGTTGTTGTTTTATTATGGAATTTAAAGCCATATTTAATATAATTATATTAATAATTAATAATTATATAATATTTAATTTTAAATTCACTGTACGTGAGATCTTTCGTTTTGGCGCGCTTGTTCAAATTCATGGTTCGTTATTCTTGATATAAAATGCACCTCCTCTTCTAGAAAACAAAGTATGATTGAGTGCAAAATGACCAATGGAATAACCTCAGCTACCGTAGAATTATGAGGATGATAATATAATGCCCGTGGATATTACAAATCATGATAAAATTATATTATTTGGTAAGATACATAATCAAATTGGGTTCAGAATGTCTCCAGTAAAAACAAAACTGCAATAATGTCTATGTTTTAATTGATACAATATAATTTTCAGAGTAGATTCGATGAATGAATATCTCGGACAAGTTCGTTATTGGGGAGAATCGGTCTGTTGGAATTTAATTTATTTCATGAACACTTTTTCACACGAACTTTCATCTTAGTATCGTAAGAATCCATTTATATCATTCCCAGAGACTAACGATTTCGGAGATATGATTTGTCAATGTTTGAACAAGAGCGCCAAAGCTCCTGACCACAGGGCTTGAACCAATTTTTTTAGGAATAAAATAAATAAATGAAATGTAGAAATTGACTGTATTATGAAGTTACTTCATGAGAAATATCTAAAATATTTATGGGAGAATAACGTGCATGTATACATTTAATTAAATTATAACGATTCCAGTTTTTTCGGCTTAGAAACTGCGTATAACATTTTCTCCGGATTATAAAATCAGGAATCCATCATAATCTCGACACCAAGATGACAGATGCATGTGTTCCTGTCTCAGAGATCTCCCCCTCGGGATGTACGTCCTTTGTAAGTGTGGATGTTATGAAAAGCACATTTAAACCTGTTGCAACCCCCAAGACACAGAGGGAGAACTCCTTCAACGCACGCGATCCTTTCAATAAAATGCCAGGCATTCTTTTAACCCCTAAGGTTATGACATTCTGAGAACTGCATAAATATTTAGGACACTTGTTCAATTCGTTTTAGTCCCCTTCACGGAGATTTTTTACTGGGGGTAAAAAGCTTTAAAATTATCCCTTGCACCAGTGAAAGTCGGTATTTATTGCTTGGGCAGTTCCGCATTTTATGCGTCTTTAAAAAACTGCAAATAAACGTTTTGGATGCTTTGTTCATTTTAGATTTTTTACTCGGTTTACGATGACCCTTCTATAAGGGGTAGTTCCAGAAAGGATTCGAAATATTTTTTAAGCGAGGTCAATCTGTTTTTTGGCACTTACCGAACTTTTTCTCGGCCACTGGGGTGATTGGTGAGCTGGGAATATCTGAAATAAAAATGTATTTTACAACCTTTTCCTATGATTTGAATACAGGTCACAAATTTATCAATTTCAGACGTTTATTACTTCAAAATTCCAATTATGGAATGACCCTGAAAAATATGGTTCGATAGTGGTGAACATTTATCCCATCACGTCGAAGGTACCTTATCAAAGATTTAAACTTTTTTTATTTCTTATTATTTTCCTGAAATACAAAAAATTAATTTAGTGCTACAATAATACAAAAGTAAAGGTTACTACATTCTCTTCGCGACCAAAATTGGCAAAATAAGGTCAAAATGGTAATCGAATATTATTGTCGCAAGTTATTAGTGCTAACATGATCTTGAGTGCATGGCTCTACGATACCGTGTTCATCAAAAAGTATTTTGCATTTTTTAAATACAAGATATGTCCTAAAAAATATATGAAATAAAATACAAATTATTTTTCTGAATAAAGTATTTCAATACAAAATGGAATACAATGAAAAAATTTGTGATGGTACTTCTTTGATCATGAAATGGAACCGCGGCAAATATAAGGTATTATTTTTTCATATTTTTTTAGTTTATACTTAATTAGTTATGCACACGCATAACATTATTATTAGTTATGTACATACATTACGCATAACATTATTATTTTTTATATTTTTTTATTATAATACTCAATAAGTTATGTACATACATAACACATAACATATTATAATGATAATTTTTGCACAATGATAGCTTCCTGATCCCCGATCAGGATGCTATCATTTCGCACGAATACCTGTTATTTTTCATTTTTGTGCAGCAAAGGGTCTCAACTAATTAAATTTAACTAATAGAGATCCGTAGTCAAATTTAATTCCGTCCTTCCTTAAACACGATAACTTTCAATGTTAGGAACTTAAATACTAGAAAGCTTCTGGTAAGGTTAGGTTAGGATAGAGATAATAAAGAATCCAAAGTTTCATCACTAGAGGAATTTTTTTAAAGGAGAATTTAAACAGAATCCACTGAAGGTTTTCATGTAGCTGCAGGTCAACGATCAAATGAATTAATCGAAATATCAGCTATATAGCTTTTTTATCATATCAGAAAAAAGGGCATTTCTGGAATCTACATTGCTCAATTATGTTATCTAAGAAAACAATTTAGTCGTCGCTATGACTTAATATATTATATTAACAATAATATAATCTTGGGGGTCTGAAAAATATCAATTGACCAAGTTACTTTGACAGATCCACTAAACTGGATTGAAAATCAATAGATCAATGAATATTTGTATTCTTCCGTATGTATATACAGTTTTCGGTAACTGAAGTGCCAAATGGAAATGTCATATTACACTAAATAACGAACCCGCGGAAGCTTCTGCGTCAGTGCTTATATCATTCTACGGATCTGACTGCTATCTAGCGGGAGACGAAAAACGTTCAATATGAGATCAAGGAGACCAGAAATCGAATGAATTCTAATAGAAAACCATATAGAATCGAAATTCCCAAATATCTATCGTCCTCGTGTCTGATTCAGCTTTCATTCAATTTTAATGAGCAATTTTTCGTACGTCATCGACTTCTTCCTTGTTGTTCACGATAGTATGAAGCAGAACCGCGTTTCACAATGAAACAAATAATTACCATAAAGTACGAGCCAGCGCATGTTGTAAAGTACCTTTCCAACCTTAATTGAGCATGCTCGCAACTTGACGACGACGGCGTTACAATAAACAATCCACACCGATCGGATTTTATATCCATAGATTTTCCCGTTTAAATGAATACCGATATGTTAATGATATTAATGAGATTCTTCGTGGCGTAAATCACATGGTGATTCACGATTTGGTGACCGAACTGCGCGAGAATTTTCACATGGTGTTGTCGGTCGAAACTGGTGAAATCTTCGACAATTTTACAAAGTTCGAGGAAAACCACGTGAGATACGAAAATAAGCATTGCACATACACAAGCCTATGCAGATGAGGTTCGAAACAGATCTGTGTTGGTTTTGATGTGAAACATGGGATATTTTGAGCAAAAATCAGCATGGATTCAGAGTTGGTCATTCAACAAATGCGGCTGCAACTTTGTTCTTCGGAAAGATAGTGGAGTGTCTTGAAGCAGGTGAGTGCCCTGCAGGGATCTTTTGTGACCTCAGCAGAGCGTTCGACTGTGTTGATCACCAGATTATGTTGTCGAAATTGTATAGCTACGGAGTTAGGGGTTAGGGCTTTTGGTTGGATTTCTTCCTTCCTGTTGAACCGACTGCAATGCGTGAGCTTACCAGAACTCGTTTCTGGAACACTCACAGTAACCAGGTCTGAGTCTAAGCTGGTCAACATGGGAGTCCCGCAGGGGTCAATACTGGGTTCGATTCTGTTTCAGTTGTACAACAACGATCTTGATAACCAGTTAACACAGACTCATATAACAATGGTTGCTGATGATACCTCCTTAATATCTTCGGAGAAGGACGAAATAAAAACACAACGCAAAAGTGAGCTACTCTTGAACCCCATAAACGACTGAAGCAGCTTGAATTTTTTAAACCTGAATGCCTCTGAAACGCAAATGGTTAAATTCCATAACTGGCACAAAACTGTCTACCAATATCCATCTGCGTTAATGAAGTATCAATTAACAACACAAAGGAGATCAAATTCCTGGGTCTGGTGATTGATGAAAATGTCAACTGGAAAAATCATTGCATATGCCTGAACAAGAGGTTGAATTCTTTATGTTATTTGTTCAGGGATCTCAGACAAGTCTTGGAGGAGCTTCAACTATTGGCCTTGTACTACTCTCAGGTGGCGTCCCGAATTAGGTATGATTTATGTTTGTGGGGTAACTCCACTTCTATTAATGACGTGTTCATTTTGCAAAAAAGTATAATGAGAGTAGTGGCAGGCGTTTCTTTATCCTACCCCTGTAGGAGATTGTTTGTCGAATGTAATGACAATTTTTTATATGTATATAAAAAAATTAGAGATATGGACGGTTCTTGGATAGTCTGTGTTCGGGTATCATCCGGGTATCATTTGTAGCAGCTTGCTATTGCTATTTCTAAAAAGCAGCTAAAAATAGCAGTTTAGCATATAGCAACCCATCACTAATCATCCCTTGGTTCCCAGAAATCGCAGATCGGTTCAGGAAGTTCATCCGTTCAGATGTGGTACAGTTACTGTTTTGGAAGGTATTTGTTTCAAAGGACGCACAGAATTGTTGGTGCTTTATGCTACCGTGAATGCGCAGATTTATATAGAACAAGTCATTGACAATATTATTCATTTTTTCATGCTGCTATTGGGCGAAATTCCTTATTTTTGGACGATAAGGCGCCACCTCATCGTTCGATAATTGTCGATGAAGCTCTGGAAATCCATGGTATTCCACATTTGGCCCTGCCCCTAGGTCACCAGACCTCATACCCATTGAACATGTTAGGGATCAGCCACAAAGAGCTTTGGATTCTCATCAACCACCCCCACATACACTTCAAGAACTCGACTTTTACCGCAACTCTGGATATAAATTGATCAAGGCTACTTCAGCAATCTGATCAAAAGTATGCAAAGGATTGTCAGGCTTTTCAAGGAGGCCCGCTTTATTCTTTCAATTTTTTGAGACATCTGATTTTGCACTACAAATAGTAAAATTAATATTCACCTGAAACTGTAAAGCTCATAATGAAATGAGCAGAAGAATGTGTTGGATAAGTTAGTAAAAATTTAGATTTCTTATATTCAAAAAATTGGAAAGAAATGGAAACTTTTGAAACAGTCTAAAAATTTCTGAACTTCCTTAACTTTTGTGGAGCAGTATATTCCAGGGTATTCTCATATGGTTCGAAAATTCGGATAATTTCATGGCACCGATATGAATATGCAACAAATAGGATTTTTAGTAGCGTAAATCTCATAGTAACGCACGATTCGGCGAGTTTAGCATGGGGGAATTTTCCCATGCTGATGATTTCGCGTCAGATGAACCTCGTACCACGCACTGATTACAGTCCACTGCGGACTCTGAGCTGCTCCTTCGGCTATTAGCCGAAGATATCAAATCGTGGTACAGTTCGGTGCGGTCCCACAGTCAAGGATATATCGCTGAGTCATATTATAACTGAGAAATGAATTATAATAATGAAATAAATTGGATGCATTAATGGTTCGTTATTAGGTTTCAGTGAGTGATGATAATGGTCATTATTATCGGGTCCATTGTGTGGCGCATCCGCAGTATTTGCATGTTGCGAGGTATTGTCAATTATTCGACCTTCGGAGACCGTGAACTCACAGAGGTAGATCAGGTAGGTCCACCTCACGGTTGTCTTATGTAAGCGAGATGATCTGTCGGTCAGATTAGCCGGAAATAAACGTACATAGGAATGTTTACCTCTCTCCGACCTTCCGGCATCCATTCATAGTTTAAAGCGACCAAGAGATACTTTCGATCGTTTGAATCGACACATTGTTCCTGTAGTTTATTAGGAAGAGAAATGTATGTCGCAGTTCAAATTCGATTGGACGTCTTTTTGGTTTGGACGGGATTTACCATTTGGAATTGGATTGTACGCCATTTTGATTTGGATGGAATATGTCAGTTGGATTTTGATAAAATAATTGTTCATTAATGAAAACGAAGAAAAGTGTACGTGACTTTTTCTAAATCATGTGCCGTGCTAGTCATGATGACATATTGAATTATAACGTGAATTTTCTTGCTCATTTTGTCGTTCTTTTATACAATAGAAAGCGAGGAATATATCTATGGGAGATGAGAGCCCTTTAAGATCCTGTAGCGGTCTTCGAACATCTGAAGTTCAGAATAATCATCGCCTGGATTGGCCAAAACTGGTTAAAAAAAACCCCCTGTCCTTACGAGCTACGACACTTTCCTTTCTAAATGCAAATATTTCTAAGAACAAGAGTGAATATCTTTGAAAATTAGCGGAGTCGATTCTTCATGAAGAAATCCATGCGGCTACAGAGGAGTATATTTGTTCGAGGGTACCGTTGAAAGGTTATGTATTATTTTTAATTTGTTCGTTTTTCTCCTCTTGTCTATTCATTTTCCAGGTTGAGTTTCGGTACCTTGGAGAAACCTCTCCGTTTTTTGACCAAGGAATCCATATTGAAGAAAGAAATGCCCATCAATATTTTAAATTTCAGCTAAATTTGTAAAAAAATTCAATTCTTATTACCAATCAAAACACTCACGGGGAGACAGAGTTTATTGCTGAAGGTTTTTCCCTTGTATCATACGTTGAATTTGGTACCCCGTTACACTAACCTCTGCTAACACATCTAAATCTCTCAATCAAAAGGTAGGTGCGGGTAATACGGCTTACAGGCTTTTCATAAGACGAGTTAAAATTATAATTTAAAATGATGTCCCTCAAGATCACACTCAGATGACTTATCGCAATTCGTTAGCTCGTTCGCTGCGGCGTCATCCATTATTAAGAGCAGTAGCGAGGCAGGAATAATTAGAAATCGTCCAAATCAATGGTAAGAATTCTTGGTAATTCTACAATTAGATACATAATTTTACGCTATATTTTCATGCTTTTACATTATTTGATGTTTGAATACTATATCATTGATATTACTTTTTTCATCGCAAGTTGTCGACGGTTAATGAGGCGTTTTTTTGCATCGACATATATCCGCTCTACAGTTTATTATATAATTTGTATTAATTGTTAAGAGTATAAGAAACTAATTACAACTGTATACTAATTGATTTATGGATATTTTTAGCGGCTGGACCTACAATGCGAGTGGTCTGAAAATGACTTGGTATCGTCTGTCCAAGCAGTACGGAGAAGGATTCTGTGCGCCAATAAAGCTAAGATATATAAAGTTCCAAGAAGAAGAATAATTAGAAAACATCTCAAGACCATCAGTTTCAAATGGAGACAAGGTCGCTCGCTCAAGTGAAATGAACAGTATTTCATTAGCATATGCCTCAATCGGTTAAAAATACTGAAAATACTCCAACAGTCTGGAGAAAAGCTATAAAGAACAGGAGCTTCAGTTACCAAAGACCTATTCGTCAAAAGTATGGAAAGTAAATACAAAAGACCTCAATCTCTAAAGAACGGAGTAATACAAAATAGAACCAGGTGAGGAGGATATAAGATTGCTGATATGAGGCAATGTTCTGAATGTGGCAAGTGGTACCATGAGGAGTGCGTCGGTTTGTTGGCAGATGGTATAGATAATTTTGAGTGTCCTTATAAGTGCTAGATAAGAAAATTTGTTTTTTTTTTCACTTTAAGCACCATTATCGCATGTCTTTCATTTTAGATCTCAATGACTAAATATTAGAAGCCTATTTTGATTATTCATATTTGTTGTAGTCTTATGCTATATTATACAGCGTGGGTTTAAACAGCAAATAAATCATATTAAAATGAAATAAGATAAATTAAGAACAAGAACTAACGATGGCCAACTTTCATCTTTACTTCTTATTTTATTTTGTTTGGAAAATTATAATGCGCATGTTCAAAGAGTAAAATTAACAGAACTCCACAAGACACAGAAATCATGTCAAAAAAACTAAAATTTGATTGGTTCATCCCTAATTTTATTTTGTTTAACATCATCCGTAAAAACCAAACTACATATTAAGTCTTTGATTCTTATTGAATTTTAATTTGTTCCTTATTTCATATTAATTATTTCATTTTCTGTATAGACCCCCCTTTTGTATAATATCATGTTTGTTTATTTCATATTAAAATGTGTTTGTCGGATAAATTATTTTCATTTTATTTCAAATTTTCCATAGCTACTAGGCCTCATTAGCCACATATAACCTTATAATGGCTATACTTTTTCAAATTTGTGAGAAGAAATGCTGTAATAATTTCTGATAAGCCTTGTTTGTACTCGATTTAAATTACATAGACCCCCAAAATATGTGGTTCCAGCAAGACTATGCCACAACACATAAAGGTCCACGAAAATGTTTTTCCGCCCGACAAATTTTGAGATGGTCATATCGACTGATTCTCCCGACCCACTTCTTTGAAATTTTATGGAAACTGTGCTTAAAAGGACTAGTCTTTGCGGCAAGTCCAGAGGCGGCCATCCGACTGACATCATATTCCATACTCAATGTTGGAGATAATAATATACCTTATCAATCAATAAATCATCAAGTAATTAAATAAACGTAAAGCTAGACGATGGAACGTACACTGAATATTAATCACTAAGTAGAGTAGCGACAATTCCATAATTACATGCATTCTGATTTGAATGCCAAGACTCAGATTGTCTACGTTGTAGGTTAACTAGCATTGTGTACTCAAAATTTTTCCCACATTTGTATGATATTTTAAGCTGCATGAGATCTTTCGATAAGGAAATTTTTTCAATGAGGTGACAGATTTTTGACGTTTGTGTACAGAAATGTTTGCCATTTCAGACAATATGTCAACACTTGAAAAACGCTACCAAATTGTAGTATTTCAAAATCTGAGTACAGTTCGCGGAACTTGTAGAGCTCTAATTTTAGCAAATAACGGTTGAAACTAATACAAAATATCATAAATAGAACTAACTTTTCGTCCTGGAAAATGTTTTGGATTCTTCCCATAATGAGGGAATTAAACAGAGATATGAGTTCAGATTACTGGACTTTGGGATGAAGAAAGAAGACAAAGCAGGACGATGTGTTCATTATCTAAATATAAATCAGGGGTGGATGGTTTGCAAAACATAAATATTTTAATTTGTAGGGGGCGTTACATGTGTATTATAACACGTCTTGGGAGAAATATTGTTCAGGTTTGTATTAAAGGAGAACTGCGATACCCAGCGCAGGTCAGGCACAGTATAAAGGTATACGGCAAGGTAATATGTCGTTTTTCTGCTAAAATTGCATGATCAACTTTAATCCTATACGTCGGGGTAATACTGAATACGGTTGATTTCGACAGAAGTAACTTAGTCCTTAATTTACAGCTAATTACAAGCAATACCAATATTGGGAAAATATTATTTTGACCAAAAATACTCCGGATTGCTCGGATATTCCCGTTTAAAAACTTTACCGGTGCTTTCTACATCAAACCTACCCTGCAAATTAGAAGTAATATTATCGAAAGGGTATTGTGTTTACGGAAGGACAGCATTGAATTAGACCACCACTAAGTCTAGTATAATCGAAAGAAACGAGTTTATTGAAAGGTTTTTTTCTTGTTTCTTCGTTGATGTTGTTTCGTTGTTGTTTGTTAGGCAACATTGTTCAATTGATTGCTTCTGACAAATATCGTTTGTTTCTTACGCAGAAGCAAATCACAAAATAATTAATTTTTATTTTATAGATATTTTTCAGAGTTTGGGAGAGAAAACCCACAAAAAAAACCTTTCAATAATGAGTATACCTCCCACAGTATCCTTTAATGATTACTTGAAACGAGTTTAGCTTAAAATTTGAAAATTAGAGACATTTTGGACTTCCCAACAGTGAATTTTCTGAAAAAATACAATTCAATATTTTCACCATTTAATAATGAGATTGAGTCGTTTTGGAATTGAATATACAGGGTGTTTATAAAGGGAAATAACATATGAGGTGATACTTCGACGAAAATTAAGGAAGTCTGTCTTATAATTTTTTGTTTGAAGACACTTCTCCTTCAAGTTACTGCCCTTTGAAATTGGGAAAAAATTGGTATACGATTGAATATATTCTACATGGAAAAATTCAGTAGAATTAACTTTGGCAGTCAGCTACCGCTAATTAAATGACACTTTTTGGAAGTTTCTCCAATTCTGAAATTTCATCATAAAGGGGTGAAGAATTCAACCCCTACTATACGTTGGATCAGAACTTTTGGTGGCTTCAATATTTTTCAAATTAAAAAATTAATTCAACAAGACAAACTCCATATGCATCTTTTCCGCACCTTGACTTTTCTCCTAAAATTGTTTTAATGAAATATTACTCTGACCCTTTTTACATATTTACTCATATCAAGAAGGTTGGTGTCAAATGAAGTTTTGATGACCAATATTTCTATTGTTTAAATTTTTATGTTCTATAATGTATCCCCAATTTAAAGGGAATAATTTGGAGGGGAAGGGTTTCGGAACAAAAATTGATATGAAGGACCTCCCTCAATTTTCGAATCATCTCCTAAAATCTCTTGTATCCATTTATAAACACCCAGTATATTGATTTCAGCTATTGATATGTGAACCGCTCGTCAAAAGTAAAGGATATAGATCACTACAAAAGTAACTACACTCTTTTCCACTACAATTTTTGCCATCTGAAATATGTATTAGAAACGATGTTTCCATTTTCTAGTCATATATCAGACGACAAAGAGTGTAGTTACTTTTGTAGTGTTCATAATCAGTCCACAGTGAACTCAAACTAGAAAATTATCATCTTAATATTATTTTTTTTCAATTACATAAACTTATAATGATTATAGAAACGTATTCTGGTTCACCGTGAAGCAAGTTTTCATCAAGTTTAATCATTTTTGTCAGAAATGTCTCTTCAGTATGTATTTCCTCTTCAATACGATCAAATGACGCAATTAAAGAACGAATTTTCATTATACCAAGAAATTCTTCATCTGAGGACCATGCCGACAGAGCCCTTGGTATTCTTCAGGCTGGTCGAATACAAGTGCAAGAGGCCAATTTCTTCAATGTTAGTCAAAGTGTGATATCACACATTTCGAGGAAGCTCAAATATGGGTTGGGGTGGAGATTGTTTCGATCGCAGAACTAACTTATTAGTAATTCCAAGAACCATGACGCCTCAGACATTTGTTGCTGAAGTTATCAACAGGATCGTCCCACAATTGCACTCATCTTTTGGCGAAATTTTCGTTTTTCTGGATAATAATGCACTAACACACAGATAGATGATTACTGACTACAGAAAACCAGGATATTCCACATAAATATAATTCTCTCCGAGTTCCCCTGACCAAAATTCAATCGAGTACGCTTGAGACCAATTACGAAAAACCCTTGATGTCCATAGAACACATCAGCGGGAAACGCTTCAACAGCTCCGAGATCTTTTGCCACAACTTTAGCAACAATTTGAGGATTTTCTGAATAATTTGATGGAAAGCATGCAGAGAAGATCGAAGATGCCAAACAGTTATTGATGCATGTGGTGGTCATGCTTTGTATTGAGGGTGAATAAAAATTTTTCAGAATTTCGATTTTCGTAAAATTTTATACTTTTTCGAATATTGTATTTTTATTATTGTGAGTACATAAATCCTTTGAAATCTTATTATTTTAAACTAAAACACTCAACACAGACATATTTCCAAAGAATATATTGCTTTTCTGAAGATAAAATACAAATTAATTCGTTATCCTTAACTTTTGACGGGGTTAAAGGAGTTTATAAGGAATCAGTGGGATATAGGTAGAGGTACCTATTCATTTATGGTGATATTATCTGTATTTCCAACCTGACCTTCTCTGAAATTTATTTTTTATTGCTCGAACTTTATATAATTAGAATACAGAAAATAAACCTAATCGAGCGAGTATCATCTTGTCCAATGGTGGTCCGAATGAACTCTGACCATGAATATATATCTAGTCCGATTCTGGACCGGCCACAAACTGAACTGGATACCAGATCCACCAAAGTTTCGAGTGTTTCCACCTTCCGCCTAATTACATTATAATTGGTGATTTGTTCGAAAGATATGCTGGTTGTAAGACACCGCCATAAGATCATGGTGCAGGATAGAGACAAATTCACAAGAGGTCGATCCAGCTTCGATCTGCCAAATAATATATATCCACAGATTTTCGAAGCAAAAATTTGTCCGCCCCACGCGCGTGTTCTGATAATTTCGAAAGCACTCACGTCGGGAGCTTTAGGGCACTCGTTCATTTAATGTCCAATATATTTAACTGATACACCGTACACTACTGGAATTAGTGTTTGTAGTTATTAAAGATCCGTTTAATGGAGAAAACAACATTTCAAATAGTTAAACCTGCGAAACCATTGAACGGATTTAGCCGTAAACCCACCCTGCAAATTTCAAGTGTCTATGTTCCTTCTTTCGGATTTTCTCATGAAATGAACTAGCACGTTGAAGGTCCTGAGGTCACGTCAGTACATTCAAAATTACTTACTACGCACTCAGTATTTGACTAGTTGAAAACTTAGTAATAATAAAATTGGTTCAAGCCCTGTGGACTGGAGCTTTTTGGCGCTCTAACAGTCAAATTATATCTCCGAAAGTATTGGTTTCTCACAGTTGGGAATTATATCAATGGATTCCTATGATAGAACTGCATCATGAAATAAATAAAATTTAAAAAAAGTGTCGTTTAAAAAAAATGCTTCAAAAATTATCTTTAAAAAAGAAGAGCAATCTACAATGCTTTAATTCTTCAAAAATTGTCATTAAATTTATTTATCAAGATTAAATGAACAATCTGCAATGATTCAACCTCGTGGAATGGGTTGTTGTAACTTACACTCGGTGCATAGTTTTCACAACTCGAAATACCTAAGGAAAGTTTCATCGAAATGTCTAGAGCAAGGCTGGAGACAATCATAGCAGATCGTCCATTTATTCCTGATATTTGAGTAGGTAGAGGATTACGAACAATTTTTTTTAATAGTTCAAAATATATTAATAAAATACCATCCTCTTTTCATAATTTAAAATTTAATAGTTCATACCACTAACGCATTCTTTTCAGTATTATGAACCTTAACTCAAGAAAAAATGTTTGATACACAAATGTAGATTCATATTTCGGTATTTTTTTGCTAGCAACATTATGAAAATACTGTATATAGGAACATGTCTCACTACTTTATGAAGTAAAAGGTAATATTAACCACAGTGGTCAACGAACAGTAATTGCTTTTGATGATTCCATTATGTTCTTCTTTCCCATTGCCTTCATAAACTACATCATTCAAATGATCCAATTCTGAATCTTCTGAAACATCATCCCCAATATTTATACCTACATAAATTATTCAATATGTAATCAGTCAATATTATTTTCGGTTTCAAAACAGTCTTGTATATATTCACAAATTCAAGAATCGGATACTTGTTTTCGAAGAGAAAATATTTTCAAACTAGGAATTGACAATCTCTAATAGCTAGAAAAGATGACATTTATGAACAGTGAACACAGACAGATTCTGTGTTCACATTCTGTGAATACATAGAACTTTCGATGTATTATTGAAATTTTGAAACATCATATCTCCGAAAGTATTAGCTTGTTAGTGTTGAAAATGATAACAATGGAATCTTATGATGAAACTGCATCTTGAAAAAATTTGAATTCAAAGCTTGTAATGTAAAAAAAATATTATTTTTCGTTACTCCGAAACTATTAGACCGATTTTGCCCAGTAAGGAACTTAACCGAGATATTTATCCCTCAAACCTACTCTGAAAATTTCAACTGTCTAGCTCAGGGGTCAACAAATGGCGGACCGCGAACCTTTTTTTTTGCGGACCCTTTTTCCAGAAAACATGTATTCTTTATAAAAAATATTCAGATAACTTTTCGTTTTATTTACAAATTATTGATATTGGATTCAGATTAACTGCTAGTCAAATTCTTATGGCATCATAATGCTATCAAACGGACCGCGACGAATATACAGATTTTGTGAACGGACCTCCAATGAAACTAATTGGTGACCCCTGGTCTAGCTCATTCCGTTCGTGAGTTGTCGTGTTAACGGCCGGCCGGACAGAATCAATTTCACCACGGATTCTTGATCAGTGAGTCAAACCAAATCTTTCAAGACCATTTTCAGCGAAAAATTCGAAAATTACAGACATTTGGGCAAATTGATAAGCACTCTGTTCCGAGGAACAAGAGCGCCAATAAGTATAATAAGAAACATATTCATGAATGCTATCAATTCAACATATGGAGATCTCTTCGTGAAGTGTTTCGGTTGCCACTATTCCTTAAAAATGAAAATTTATCATGTAAATATATGCAAAAGCCTGTGTGCATTAGTTTTTAATTTGACAGAGACCGTCATTATCACGTCAAACCACTTTTAACCGTCAGTTCCCCTCTGAAGTGCGGTTCGAGCGCATTTGAATACGTCGTTAAAGTCCGACACATTTGTAAAAGTCAGGATGAAAATTAGTTTCTTACCGTCGTCATTATTCTTTCTGCTCACTTTCGTAACAGCTACCCGAGTATGAATACTCAAATTCGATGAAAAAGATCGTTAGAGTTGGAAAAAGTAACGCCGAAACAAATTTTACGTTCGATTCAATTTTACGGTCTGTTCTTTTTGCGGTAGTTGTCGATGACGAGCCCTGTTGCAATTTTTTTTATTATGTCGTATTCCGACATTCAGGAAAATGATATACATATTGATGATAAATATATTTTTGGCACTCTTTTTCCACGGAACAAAGAGCTTATCAATTTGCCCAAATGTCTGTATTTTTCGAATTTTTGGCTGAGAATGGTCACAAACGTTTTGGTTCGACTCACTGATCAAGAAACCGAGGTCAAAATCGATTCTGTCCGGCCGGCCGTAAACACGGAAACTCTAGAAGGAGCTAGACAGTTGAAATTTTCAGAGAAGGTTTGGGAGATAAATATTTCGGTAAGTTCGTTATCGGCCAGAATCGGATTGGTTTCGGAGTAATTGTTTTCAGATTAAAAATTTCACATTAAATTTTTTTTAGGATGCATTTTCATGATGAGAAAACTCTAACGATCAATACTATCGGTGATATGAGTTTTCACTAATGTTAATATTATGATTTGATAGAATGCTCTTATTATAATTTGCTGATGTATGTAAATCCAACATATGAGGTGAGTCCTAGACCTACGTTTTGAATTTAATTTTTTATGATGCATTTCACACATATGAATCCATTGTTATCATTCCCAACTCTGAGAAACCAATACTTTCGGAGATATGATTTATTAATTAAAGTTTGAATAATTCCGCGCTAGTTTATGATGCGTTATTAAGGTGGATTTCACAAAGATTTGACAGTTCTTAATTGCCAAATCAGTGTAATTCTATGTCAATTTTCAGTTGACTTTTGATGCAACCACCGAATTAAATCCACAATTCAGCTTTTCGAAGCTTCGTGGAACCCACCTTGGGAAACCAATACTTTCGGAGATATGATTTATCAAAGTTTGAATAATTACTCGCTAGTAGTTTGACAATTAAGAGCGCCAAAGCCCATGTCCAAAGAGCTAATTTTAAACCCTCAGAGCTAATAGATGGACTTGAGAAACTTCCTAAATATTTTTTGTCCAAAGTTTCATAAATTTCTCCCCAATAGATACGCAGAAAAGATCTAGAAAACGAATGGAAGGATTAAATTTAATATTTTTTCAGTTAAAATTGAATCGACAAAAAAAATTTAAAACACTGAAATTTTTACAGTAAACGATATATAAATATATTAACATTAGACCCTTATCAATAAATTAAATGATTATCTAAATCTGTAGGTTTTACTGTTGTAATGCTTCTTTTAAAAAATTTCACAGCAATATTTAACGATCAATCTTTCACGACCTAAGAAGAAAGGCTAGGAAATATACGTAAAAATAAAATTTTCACAAACAAATAAAGCAATACATTCTGATTATAAAATAAATTAGACCATATTTAAATATATCTATCATATTTCACTATGTATTGTCATATATAGCAATATTATAGACATGCCTTCATTTTCAAGATAATAAAAACCCAATTTCAGCGCATCAAATTTACTCAAAATGACCATTGTTCATGTAAATTACCTATTGAAATTGTCTTGGAGGACAACATTGAATTAAATAACTGAAATAAAGTTGAACATTACACGATGTAACCGAATTTTTTTTAATGATGAACATTGAATTCTCTAGTTTCTCATATCAGTTTTTGACCAAATATATTGTTACCTCATAACCTCCACGTACCTATTAAAAAAACTCGAATTCTTCCATAAGTTATGTTTTAATTATTCATGTAGCGCGTGTTCTGTTCCTTAATTGACAGACGGGCCGATATAAAGTATGCAAATTAATCCAGACAGCCATGACTTATTACAATTGCGGTTTTGAGAAATCGGATGTGGAAAAATTACAAATGAATGAATTTCTGGAAGAGACAGGTCCTTGTTCACAGGGTGGTCGGTTATTTCGTGTCTTGCGAACGTGAATTGTGGCCGAAACCGCAAATGTCTATCGGATATACACCTGCGTTCCGACGCCAGAATGTCCTAAATAATTGATAATAAGTGCTCGCCATTATGTTAGGTACCTCGAAGGGCAGGTTGCCGTCATGGATATTAAGTTCCGGATCCTACTTTTAACAAGTAATTTTCGGGTTTCCACGTTATCAATCAACAATATAACAGATATATTTTGTCTGGTGTTTTTGAAAAGAAGGAGGGCCTGTGATCCCTTGAATTTGGCGGGAGAATTTTATGAAAGCTTAGATAATATTGGCATACATATGTCAGTTCACAAATGTGCCATAAGATTTGTTTTCGCGATATACGAGTCAGGGTTCGACCGATATATATCGCCGATATTTATCATGATATATATCACGATATATATCGATATTAATAAGCAGTGATATATATCACGGATATTTATAAATTTACTGAAATGTGAGACGCTGCTTAAAAAAATTATAATCAATCATGATTTAAGAGCACGTCTATGCCCTCGTCAAGGGGCCACAGCCAACAGCATTTTCGGGGAATCCCCAACTTCATCTTAGTATATCTTTAGATGGTGATTTTATTACTTCGCCACGGAATTGTATTTTTCAACATTCGGCTGGGTAGAATCAAAATTAAGAAATCGATTGTAACGTGACAAAACAGCCAAACTTGTTTTTTTTAATATCTAAACAGAGAGCATGCACCTACACCTAGAGCTTGCAATAGTAGCAATATAGAATGTATATGGGATGAGCCCACTGCGTCTACACTGGAGACTCCTTCTGATACCTTTGATGATTTTTTTAACTAACAATTATTTTTTTATTTTTGTTATTTTCTTTGTTTTTGAGAATCTTGTTTGCATTTTTCAATAAATTAAGTAAATCACCATTTTAATGCGGTTAATTTATTGATTTCAATTAGGAAAAAACTTTAAAAATTGTTTTTAAAAATAAATATCAGGAAATTGATATATATCGGATATATATCGATATATATCCGATATTTTGATATTTATATAAATATCATGATATTTTCGAACCCTGATACGAGTACATATATGATTTGCAGAAGAGTAGTAAGTATCCACCATATAGCCTCTTCTTATTCTTTTTCGTTGAAAAAAATTATATACGTTGGATCATATAAAAGATCCAGCAAAAAATGAAATGAATTATAATACAACTCTAACTTATTACAGTCTTACATAAAGTTTTCATTTATCTATCATGTATTAATGACGGGGTTGAGAGATTAATAGAGCACAATTAGTAGTCTATTTTTCATTTCAATGTATGGCATTTTATTTCAACTTTATATGATTCCCAATGAAAATTCTAAATGTGAGAATATCGAATAGTTATCAAGTCGAACTAGAAACGTTAAATACCAGAAAAATACAGCAAAAGACTGGGCAAGAAGAGGGTAGATGCTTAATTGTTGGTTATACGTGAATAAATAAAAAAAGTGGGATATCTCTGTGGACAGGGGCTTTGGCGCTCTCGTCAAACTGCTAGCGAATAATTATTCAAACTTTGACGACTCATATCTCCGAAATTATTAGTTTCTAATGGTGGGTTTCACGAAGCTCGTTTAGCTTAATTGTGGATTTAATTCTGTGGTTGCATCAAAAATTAATTGGAAATTGACATAGAATCGCACTGATTTGGCAATTAAGATCTGTCAAAGCTTTGTGAAACCCATCGTAAATGGGTAAGTGGGAATGATATCAATGGATTCTTATGATAGAACTGCATCATCAGAAATTAAATTCAAAACGTAGGTCTATGATTCACCTCATATGTTGGATTTACATACATCAGCGAATTAATATTAGAGCATTCTATGAAATCATAAAATTACGATTTATTATTTCGAAAAATCATATCTCCGCAGGTATTAGTTTGTTAGAGTTAGGAGTGATATAAATTGATTCTTATGATAAAAGTGCTTCTCAAAAAATTTGAAATGTGAAAAAAAATTATTTTCGTTACTCCGAAACCACCAGGCAGATATTGCCCAATAACGAACTTAACCGAGCTGTTAATTTAAACTGTCTAGCTCATTCCGGATTCTTAATCAGTGAGTCGAATCAAAACGTTTAACACCATTTTCAGACAAAGATTCGAAAATTACAGATATTAGGGCAAATTGATAAGCACTCTGTTCCGAGTAACAAGAGCACCAAAAAATAAATGAAACCATGATCAATAAAATACCGATGTTTTTCCCTCTATTCTTAAAATTTTTTTCAAAATGTCCCTTCGTTCTGCAATCGTTTTCTATCATTAAACTTCTATTTCGAATATTTTTGAAATATCTAGAAACTCTATAGAGAGTATAAAAGCAATAAAATACAAATATTGATTTAACAGCACGTGATAGACCTATATACTGCAATTTACTAATAACTAGAAATAATTAACAAAATTCTGGGAATTCGTAAAAAGTTGTTTTCTACGAAATTATACTCATATGTTAATCAGGAATGCCACGTCACCTAAAATCGTTAATTAACTTATTCGGTGAATAACGAATTCATATGATTATCATAGTCAGATTCATATTAAAATTAAGGTTAATTATGAATAATATGCATGACTGTAAATACAGCCATACACCAGTATAGATCAGGCCAGGTAATTACTGTTTTTACATGATTTATGTTTAAAACTATGGAAATATAACTGGAGTGAGGTTTGAAGCATTTTCCACTCCTTAAAAATTGATAGTAACGATTCAAGGAGTAATTGGTTGTTCTCGAGATGAAATAATTAATCGTCAACTTCTACAGCATCAATATTAACAATAATTGTTAAATGAAAGCATGGTAATACAAATGTAAGAAAGGCGAAAGTCGCCATTTTGTAATTTCTTCAAATATCTAATTAGAACGGTGTTTATTATACGGAAGTCAATTATAATGATAAATGATTATAATGAATTATTCAAATTTGTGCATGTTTCAAATATATCAATTGTTTCGCAAACACAGTTATCCAAAATATAATTTACCTGCAAAAACTTTAGTGAGCGGAACAAATACTGAATTAAATATTATGGATATTTGAATAATTATTTTAAACGACTACCACAATATTTTCAATTTTGCGAACAAAATTTCAAACGTAAAAGCTCAAGTAAATCATGAGAGCCATTGTTTTTAATTTAATTCAGTCTCAACTTATGGTTCATCACCAGCAAGCACATAATTAAAGCGGTGATCATTATCATAACTAGCATTTATCGTAATTTTGTTAATTTTCGTGTACCTCCAGTTAAAAAACAGTGATGCGTGAAGAACCCGCATAAAAAATTCGGCAGAGCCGCTTCCAGGAAGCGTACATTAAAATATCCGTTTGGAATTATATCAAATATTTGCCTCGAATCCAGTGAAACCGCAAGGATATCTGAATACCTACACAAAAACCAACTCTGACAAAGGTTCCTAGAATTCTCCCGTCCCAATAAAAGAACGGTCAGAAAATTTGAATACGTTGAATGTCTAGGATGAATAGCCAAAAGATCCCCCGGATACATTAATGGTTGTACGGACGTGTGAGTTCGCTCCACCAACCGACTTTTTTGTGCGAAGAATGAATATTTTTCAGCACTACCTGCTCGAACTATCTACAGAACCCTGTTCTGCATCATCTTTGGTCCTTCGTGGCACGGTAATGTGCAGGTGTCAAGAGCGTTGAAGAATGGCGATCCACATGTCAGGTAGGCGATGTGGGTGAACAGAGAATCCGCATTTTGGAATCCCGGTTCAGATTTTTAAATATTTACTTTCAAGGTGCTATGATAGGATGAATCAACTAAGGAGATGAAATTCTTACAAGAGGAGACTTCGACCATATATTTAGAGTACTGAGTACCATGTTTTGATAGAGAATTTATAAATTTAACCAATAAACTGAAGAATTGTAACCCTCCATTACAATATGCATTAAACAAAAGTGTGAGATTTGGGATACCAAATTCCTCAATCGAAGAGGAATATAATGAAAACATCCTTTCACCACAAATGAAGAAGTATCAACAGATTGATTAATTTGAAGAATTTAAGATGAGGAAATCCAACATTTATATTATCTTGAATTCTCAAGAAATAATTCACCAAATATAACTATATTCATTGAGGAAAAAACTTAACAACCAAGAGTCAATAGTCAATGATAAGTCAAGTCCAGAAAACTAAATGAAGTAACTAATCGTGCTGCTTCGATGTAAAAAGAAGTACCACATATTTTAAGCCCCAAATCTAGATATAATAAGAGAATCCTAGCTTCTTCATACGGAATCATAGGTTCAATTTAAGTATCTTCAGGTCTTTACAAGAATTTATTAGATTTTCATTTATTGAGGAAAATTTATCCTTCTCTGTACAGGAAAATTTTTCCTAGATGAAGCAGCCAACTGAAAACCATGGTAACGTTCAACACTTCAGGGAGGTTCATCATTATTGAGATATATTGCAAATTTCACCAGCAGAGCCATCGAATGACTTCTGATCAATCTTCTGATCGATGCAGAAGTAGCCAATCTTTCAAGATTTAACTTTATTTAACTTTATTAAGATCCACAGTGTTTTTCCACTGAAGTGGGGGGATTGAACAGGAAGAATCTTCAACTCTCCTAACACTGGGCGAAGAGAAGTTGATATAAACACTATGGTAACGTGCAACTTCAAGGGTCATCATTATTGAGATTTATTGCAAATTTCGCCAGCAGAGTCATGGATTGAGTCCTGATGAATCTTCTGATCGATGCAGAAGTAACAAATATTTCAAGATTTTAATTTAGGAAATTCAGATACAGATCCATAGTCTTTTGATACTGAAGTGAGGATTGAACAGGAAGAATCTTCAACTCTCACGAGAACGGGCGAAGAAAAGTTATTTATTGATAAATACTATGGTAACGTTCAACACTTCAAGGGTCATCATGATTGAAATTTATTACAAATTTCGTCAGCAGAGTCATGGATTTACTTCTGATGAATCTTTTGATCGATGCAGAAGAAGCAATCATCTCAAGATTTAACGTTAGGAATTCCGGGAGAAACATAGCAGCTTTTTGCTAGTGAAGTGAGAATTGAACTGGAATAATCTTCAACTCTCACAAAACTAGGCGAGGAGAAGTACTTCATACAATGTGAAGGGATATTTCCATTGAATATTGTGTAAAAAGTTCCAGGGTATCAACCAAAAGAGGTGATTCGCTCAATGCAACCAGAACCAATGAGTAGTTCCCAATAGTGCTGCTGCCTTCATTCTTGAATTTACCGAGTAAAATATATCTTTTCTCTTCTCTATGCAGAAAAGAAGACTAAACCTTAAATGGAGAATTTGCTAATAGTATATGGATGTTGGAAGACTTACCTTCTCCTCTGAGAGGTCCAGGACTAGAAGGAAGTGATCTTAGGGGAGAGCTCGTGGTCGGCGGTCCAACACCTTCTTCTTCCGAACTACTCGAAGGACTACTACCACGCGTGTAACTTTTATTATTATTGCTCCTATTGAACAGCACCCCGTTGTTCTGCAACAGCATCATGTGCTGTTGGGCCGCCACAAAATTATTGAATTTCATCTGGTGCGCGTTTACCAGAGATCCACCCCCTTTTGTCTTAAACTTGGACATAGTAAAGTCCAGCGGTTGATCGGTTTCGTGGGCGGCCAGATGCACGTGCGAGGGGGGCTGTTGGAGCAACATCGGCATCTCTTCCTTCGACGGATGTCTCCAGAAGGTCTGAAAGTCGATGTTGTTGTTTATGTTGGGTTTGTACGAGGACTTCGGAGTCTCCACGTTATTGTTCTGTTGGAGGGTGGGTAAAGGGCTCGATTCTACCCACCTCCTCACCTTCTCGCTGTGCAGATCCGCCAGATTCGCGATTTGCATGAGAACACCTTTACGTTTGTCGGGAAATCGAGGAAGCACACCGAAAGTCACTGCATTCCTTCGAGATCGCACTGATGTCGATGTCTGTGAGGGTCAGCACTGGGATATGTCACACTGTCACTTGCATCGCGTTTGTTGACATGGGGTAAGAGCTGCGCTAACCTATACAGACTTGCTTACGGCGCCACGGTCTATAGCGGTATAAACGGCCTCATACTTCTACATATTTGCATCAGGAGGATGCTGTGTCGTGCGAGAGAGGGGGCTTTAGATCCGGGCCTCTAGGTGGTGGGGCGTCGTCGCGCGGACCAATAGCGGCGCTCCCTGTTCAGATATACAATAGTGTATAAATTGTATGGATTATTTATTTATTCCTACATCTTATATATGTATTTATGTGAATATATGTATGGAACGGGAAGGATTATTCCTCGGAGTAGCCTCGCTTTTTCTTATTTCAGCCGCGCTTTAATGGCGAACCTACTGGTGATCGATAAAATTGAAATTTAAATTGCCGCAACTTCATATTATTCATAAATTTGGTTTTTTCATCTTGCGCGCTTATATTTTATTCAAAAGAGAGCCGGGGATATTTTTGTCGGATGTGAATAAACTTTGTTGCCATGCCAGTTCGAGGATGATCTCGTTTTATAGGTATGACACTTGTCGATTTCCCATCAATTGACGCTGTCACGAATGAGGAAATTGATTGATATTATTCGATTAGTTCGCGCATATGAATGATTCAGGGAGTTTGTGGTTGGCATCTAACAAGAAAGTACTCTCGGGTTTTTTTATAACCATAAACCAATAGATAGGTATTTCATATTGGAAATTTATTCTGGATTTGTCTGAAAAATTTTCCCCAATCTAGTACCTATCGAGAAGATGGAAATAATTTATTCGATTGTTTTCTATCAATATTTTAGCTTTCCTCAAGTATAATTTTTAGTTTAAAATCGTTACAATGGCGGCAATGCTCGCAGTTCTTTGTCATTTTTCGATTCGTAGGAGTAATATAGTAGTCATTTTTGTCTATGTTCAGGAATGTTTTTGTATTAAACCGTACTAAATGAATGAACAAGAAATATTTAGCTACCTACCTTCGTATTGTTACAGATTATCAAGTAGTAACAGGTGATTAAATTTCTGCAAGGTGTATGTGTCGCGATGGACATTATAATGGAACAAGTAGAGGTATAGGTACCTACTTGATGTGGTAAGTTCTTAGATTTGCTATTAGAATTATTGGGTTTTTTTTTAAATCAGAAATATATAAGCAATAATACAATATAAAGCCTATACGTGTCGTAATTGGAAATAAATAATGATCTTTCCTACCCATGAAATTGTTTTGAACATATTAAATTACCACTCAATTCAGCAGAAACCAGATATACTGTTTGCATCATATGAATCCGGGCCACCAAATGTAATAGATTTGAAAGTTTATGAAATTACTTGTATACCAAGTACTTAAAGCATTAAATATTTAGGGGTAATCATAGACTCTTACTTAAGGTGGGACAAACACATAAAATTTGGAAAATGGAGATTTCTGCATAAATCTTATCTGAAGAATAAAAATAATCTCAAAATAGTGTGCTAAGCATTGGTCCAATCACAATAATTAGTTATGGTATTATAGGGCGGAGAGATGTCTATACGATTCGCATATTAGAAGTTTGGATGTAATTCAAAAATGGATCCTTAAAATAATATAAAAAAAAACTTACCCGATTGAGCAACTATTCCAGTTAGGTCAGGTATTAGATACACGACAATTATATGCTATGAAAATTATAGCTGGTTTTCATACTGGTCAAAATAAAAGTCAACAGAGTAGATTATAAAAATGATACAAGACAGAAAGATCAACCTCATAAAGAAATAAAGGTTGAATAAAAGAATCGGTCAGAGATCTGCCATCCCCCAGGTAACCTAAAAATAAGAGAAAACCAAGAAAGAAACCATTTAATAAATTACTCAACTTCCAAAAAAAAGTTATAGTATGGTCAAGAGATCTTGAAATGACAAATAATTAAAGAGTACAATATATTAAATTAAATGAACTGGAGAACATGTACCTGATGAAAAAAAATATTTAAGAAAATGAACATAATACTGATACGGTCGATACTTCCCTGAATATTTGTAATACCCACTAAATAGGTAACGTATATCTACCTGCTATTGACCAATACATAACCGATTGTGACTTATGTTTGCTTATATATGTATATACTTGGGTACCTGTTTTGTTGATTTCGTAGAAATATGAATTTACGGAATATTGATAATATGTGATGAGAATCATAATTAAGTTGATTTATTTTACAGGTCGATATTTAAGAAATTTGTTTTATTCAAGTTACGCACAGGTTTCTTTTTGATATCCTCTGCAACTCTTTACATGTTTATGGAAAGATATTGAAATAATTAGCAGATAGAATGTAATATATTAAAATATGATATAGATATTTTATAATAATATAATACGATATAATATAAGATAATTTAATCAAATATAATATACATAATACCTATATTATACTTATATTGAATTATGTTAATATAACTATGCCTGGTTGCTTAGGACTCATTTTATTGATACCTCTTATGATTATGAAAATCTCCACATGAATAAGATTAAGTTTCTTTAGATATCCAAAATGATTCCTATGATTTTATGATATAATCGAAATTCTGCATGAACGTTAGAAATATCAATAAAAATTTTCAAAAAACTTTCATCATTTCACAAAATAAAAGTTAAATGTAATAATTTTGTGCAGCTTCATTATGGGAGAATGATTAATTATATGATTGAATGATTCACCGAATAATATCCTTAATGAATGATTAATATTATATTTTCACGCGTCACATCATGGAAATGAGTTTTATGCATAGCCTCAATACTCCCTTATATTTTTGCATACAATCATTCAGTTCACAAAAGATCCTAACAACTTCTATTTGTGGGGGTGACGACCCCATATCATTCTCCGCAACTGAAGTAAACTCTCCTCATTGCCCATTATTGGATAAAATCGATATCTGTTTCAGTGTGGCTCTGTGAATAAATAAATGAATATTTCTTATAATGTTACTACTCGATTAATATTTCATAGGATAAATAGCATAGAATATGAGACCTATTTCATAAATAATAAGAGCAAATATTGATCCCATACTAATCATATTTCAAGAGGTTCATATCTATACCAAAGAAAGTAGATATATTTACTTTATTCGTGCAATACCTTTACACGGTAAATGGCCTGTCTTCATATCATCAAATACTGACGATACCGGAATAATGAATCTTATATAAACGGATAATGCTCAACCATATCAAAAGTTCATCAATGCATACAACTTAAGGAGTGTTCTATAATTAAATCAAACCTTTGTTAAAAATCTCAATCTCAAATTTATTTTTTGCGAAATTCATTTCTATTTGGGTTTTTTTTATTGTTCAAAAGGAGTTCAATTAAGGTTGCATTATTGTTTTATATCCTTCGTACCAGTATAATTTGAACTGTTTTAGGTATTTGAATTGCGATTATGTTTGTATATTGGTTGGGAGGATAAATAAAGAAATGATCGAGTTAGTGAATAAGCCTATTTGGTATAAGAAATATGCCATTTTTAGCTATTTCCTAATATTTCAGATATAGTGATATGGATAATTTAAAATAACGATCTGAATGCCGATATTCAATTTGCGTTGATATGCTCAACACCAATTTCGGTGGCGTTTTTATTCTTAGGCGTTTGTTTAATGAGTAAGTTTTATATAGGTATTTAAAGTATATTTCCTGAAAGATTTGCTAATATTTGTTTTGGAAAGAATTTCCCAAATTTTTTTTCTTGGATTTCGATTTCAGACTTATCCATTTAGCTCAACGATGAAAAAACCTAAATCAAATTAATCTTCAAGTTCTGTCCGTTCGTCTGCCCGTAAAAACGACAACTTTTGATCGGATGAACTTAGTATCTTTAAATTTTCAAGTTCTTGAATGGATAATGATATCGGCTCGTGATATTGGTTAAATTTCATGAGCGAAATAGTCCAAATGCCTCAAACTAGAATATTACGAGAGAGATATTTCACATGAAATATTTATTTCTAGTGATTTGACATGAGATATTAATTTATACTGGTATCGCAAGGGCGTAGGGGGGGGGGGGGGGGGGGTTTGGGGGTTCAAACCCCCCCCGAAATGTTATTTTTCTCTTAAAAAAATTTTTTTTTGCTGCAGAAAGTGACCCTTACACCCCCAAAACCCCCCCCGAAATTAATTCCTATTTCAAAACCCCCCCCGAAATTGATTCCTGGCTACGCCCTTGTGGTATCGGATATTACTTTACAAGAGAATATCAACGGACAATGGTTAAACTGCGAGTTTCCTGGATGCTAAGCCGGATGTTGTTTGATACTGTCTTTTTGGCGTGCTTGTTCTCCTGAACCTGTAATTTTAGGATTTTTGGACGAGGATGAGCTCGAACGTTTAGTTCCGACTCACTGATGAAGAATTCGAGGTCAGATTTCATTATTTCCGTCACAACGGAATGAGTTAGAGAGTTAAAACTCGGTAGTTAGTTGAAAAATACCGACACGAAGATGCAAAATTTTGTGGGGATTGTATGACTCGAAAATTTTAAAATAATTATAATTATAAAAAGTGGGAAAGCTCTGTAGACAGGAGATTTAGCGCTCTTGTTCAAACTTTGACAAATCATATCTCAGAAAGTATTGGTTTCTAAGAGTTGGGAATGATATCAATGTATTCTTCTTATGGAACTGTATCATGAAGGGAACTAAATTAAAATTAATTAACGAACTTATTCGAGATATTAATTCCTCAAATCTACTATGAAAGTTATATTATAGATTCATATCGATTGAATTAAACTTCCAATATTCCAGTTTAGTTTTCTCTGGAGATATTCTGAACCCAATATGATTAACTTACCAAAGTATATATTTCCATCATCATGTGGATTATCCAAGGGCATATAGGGTATATAATATAGGGTTATAATATCCTGTCATTTTGCAATCAATTATACTTTATTTTCTAGAACAGAACTAAATTTGACATGTCTCTTGTAGGTAGATAAGATGACATGTATGAATCATGAACACAGAGAACACAGGCAGATAGAATTCGCATTCTGTGAAAACATAGAAGTACGATGTATTATTGAAATTTTGAAAAATCTTAGTATCATAAGTATTAGCTTGTTAAAGTTGAAAAAAATGGATTCTTATGGCGAAACTGCACCAAACAACCAAATCATTTAAGCCCATTATCATCTAAAAATTCGAATATTACAGACATTTGCGCAAATAGATACGCACTCTGTTCCAAGGGACAAGAGCGCCAAAAAGACTTAAATATTTCAGGAACTTTCCGTCAGATATCGCTGATATTTTTGGACAGCCTTCAAAACCTAATTCAGTCTAGATCTTAACTCGATCGGATCAGTATATTTCGAGTTATTGGGAAAATATCGAAAAAATCAAACTAATACAGTGTACCAGTTTCATTCCAATCGCATATCAAAATTTTCATAGAAGTCACTGAATTTCCGTGAATTTTCTAGCGAACGACGTTATTTCCGTCGAGTAGAGTGTTGCAGTCTAACGAAAGACATTGAAATAATTATTATGGATATTATATTGAAAATCAATGTTCTATTCAAAATGAATACATACGTCAAGTTTCTCGAATTCAATGATCATATATAGATATAGATAAGTCAATGTTTATTCCTTCATTTGCATTCTTATTAATGAATTCTTACGATTTTACCAAGATATTCTCTTTTCACAAATGGAATCCTAGTTCACGTAAATGTGTAGTATTTTGCTTTGAAAATCAAAAGTTAATTAGGTTGAAATATACAGGGTGAGTCTTTGACCACTGCATTAATTTTAACCAAAGATTCCTCTCATCAAATGAAACACTTGTTTATTTACCATTTTTCCAGATTCGGCTCAGGTAAAAAGTTATTAGCGTTTAAAGATTTAATAATGTGCTAATACACTCCCGCATATAAATTATCTATGACATTGTTGGCGGACGAGAATAAGGCATGGTAACGTGGTTTACAGCTTGATTCGGGATTCCAACGCTCAGGGACGGATCCATAAAAGTAGTGAAATTTCTAGAGTTTTCCATTATAAAACATTCAATGAAGAATATCTCGAAAACGGTGCGTTTGAGGAGAAATGATGAGGAATAATATAATGTTCTAAAACGATGAAATATTCTTGAAATGACTCAAGAAAAACTTTATATGCTTTCTTTATGCTAATTTCGTTCAGTTTTATGAATCCACGAGTCCATAACTAGAAAACCAGTAGAAGTAGAAAATAACTAATATTTGGTAAATATGTATTATAGTCATAGGAAACTTTACGCCAACATTCATTTTATTCGAAAAAAGGATGTCAAAGCTACAAAATAAAAACTGATTTTTTTTCAAAATTTCCCGTATCTTTTTACCTGAGCTGAATTTGGAAAAATGTTGAATCAAAAAAGTGTTTCATTTGATGAGAGGAATCTTTGGTTAAAATTAATGCAGTGGTCAAAGACTCACTCTGTATAATTGAGTATTTTATTAATTACACATTACTATTTCCAGATTTTCATCATATTTGCTGCGTCATGTTCAAAATGGAACCTAATTATCTATCAAGAAGTAAGATGTTCTACGACACAGCTTGCTATCATTTTGCCCAAATGTATGCAATTTTTTTACCGAAAAAGGTCTCGGTTAGGTTCGACTCAATTCAAATTCAATTCTGTCCAGCCGCAGCCATCTGAAAAATAGTTTCCTCAGTAACTCAAAAAATACAGATCAGATCGAATGGAAACTTGGTAATTAATTGTAGAATGCCAACGCGCAAGTTTTTACTAATTTTTTCTCTTCGAAAACGTTATATTTTAGGAACTATCTGTCAGATTATGCTGAAATTTCGCTCATATCTTCCATCCACCATTTTAGAATAGCGCTTGGTATGTCAGCTCGATCGGTTCCGTATTTTAGCAATTATTGTGAAAATAAAATTTGGAACTGGTATCTACTGCGAATCTAAGACCTGCAATAAGTCCCGTATAGCCGAGATAGTAACGTCGTTGCCTGCCACGCAGGAGATCCAGGTTCCAATCCCCGCTGAGTTAAGTTCACTATTTTATGTATGCAGTATTTCATGAGGGTACCTGAGGCGTTAATAGAGACTTGATGTCGGTACTTTTTTAGAATCTGTTTATTTTTCGGAACAGAATCTTTATTCGCGCCCGAATCTTGCTTTATCATTCAGGTACTGCCAACGCGGATGAAAATTACAAAACAATTATAAAAAAGTGGGAAAACCCTGTGGACAGGAGCTTTGGCGCTCTTGTCCAATCTTTGACAATTCATATCTCCGAAAGTATTGGTTGCTCAGAGTTGGGAATGATATCAATGGATTATTATGATAGAACTACATCATGAAAGAAATTAAAATCCCTTTGCATCTTATCTCTATATGACGGTCCAATTTTGGCTACAAGTGTTTCAAAACTATCAGGAGTCATTCTGAAAAATTGAGTAAATGAAATAGACAGGTTTATTTATGAAACAAATCTAATGTAATCAGTCCAGAGAGAACTCAAACCAGAATACTTATGTAGGAAATCTTAAATAGTGTTACTAAGGAATAACCACCTGTACACTAGTTGGAAATCCCGTTCTAAATCTTCCATAATTAGAGGATGACTCGTAAGTTATGCTCGTCTTCCTTGCATCATTCATTTTCGACTCACTAACCAAAAAACTCTGCCTATGAACTTAGCGAATCCAAATTTAAAATTGTTTACATGCTTATATCAAACAAACTCCAGAAATATACCTTCAGTTTCGTTTGACATTAATGACGTTTATATTTCAAACTGGACCTACCGCAAACAGATAGAACACAGACAGATGGAATTCGCATTCTGTGAAAACATAGAAGTACGATGTATTATTGAATTTTGAAAAATTATATCTCCGAAAGTATGAGTTTGTTAAAGTTGAGAATAATACAAATGGATTTTTATGATGAAACTGCATCTTAAAGAAAATTGAATTAAAAATTTGTAATGTAAAAAAAAAAAAAATTTTGGTACTCCGAAACCATCCGACCAATTTTGCCCAATAACGAACTTAACCGGGATATTAAGGTCCCTAACCTACTCTGAAAATTTCAACTGTCTAGCTCATTCCGTTCGAGCGTTATCGTGGTAACCGGTGGCCGGACAGAATCGATTTCGACCACGGATTCTTTGAGCAAATTGATAATCACTCTGTTCCGAGGAAAAAGAGCGCCAAAAATTTGAGAAATATTTTATCTGAGATTTTCAACATTTTTCCGCTGAAAAATCATCATGTTGGTTTTGCCCAACTAACCTCGGTTTTGCAACTAGAAAACGAGCCGTTGCTATCATCACTTTCTGCCGTTATTAAACACTAGAGTGAAATATAGGAATAATTTTTTCATAGCAGTTGAGAAATTATATTTGGTAACATGTTCGAAATGGCACATTCCACACTACAATATTCATGCGGAATATGTCTCGTGCCAAACTTGTTACAGAAAAAACTATAATCCAATTCTTTTTTGTTGCGAATATACGAAATCTCCGTATCGTCGCTTTAAATATAGCAGAGGACCAAATTTGAACCTTTCGCCTCATGAATATTTTATAGCGATTTCCTTATATCGACCGAACCATTTTAGACGGTACGTTTTCTATACCTAATAATAAATGTGCATTACGGATTACGGCAGACGTGTGCACAAATCTCGGGAATGTCCTTCGGAAGGACTTTGTTATTCCGAACATCCCCCGAAGTTGAGCGTGGAATTTTAAATTATATTTATAACCCCATGAAATAATGTGTAAATACTTTTTGGCTTGCTTGTTCCCTTGAACTAACACATATCATTTTGCCGAAATGTTTTTAATTTTCGAATTTTTGGCCGAAAATGGTCTCGAACGATTAGTTTCGACACACCGATGAAGAATACGAGGACAAACTTCAGTCTGTACGTCATGAGTTACAGACTTGACATTTGATGTGTAGGTTTGCGACATAAATATCTCGGTTTAGTACATTAAAAGGCAAAATCTGTCGAGTGGTTCCGGAGTTACAGCCATCTGAAATTTTGATTTTCCTATAACTCGAAAAATAATGATCTGATAGAATTGAAACTCGGTAGTTAGTTGAAATATATTGAGTTATACAAAACGACGTGAGGATCGTATAACTAGAAAATTAGAAAAAATCATTGATAACAATTCTATATCTCAGAAAATATCCGTCCGATATCGCTGAAATATTGCAGAATCCTTCAAAAACTAACTTTACAGCCAAGTTTCAAATTCGACCATGATCGGATCTATAATGTTGGAGCTGCCTGAGGTAAGTTCAGTAGCTGGATGACCGTTGCCAGGGTGACTGTCGAACGGAAAGAGATAGCGACTTGCAATTTTCAGGGTAGCTTCCCAAGAAAAAATTCTAGGAGTATTTGTCCTCTATAGGTTTTAATAAAGTTTTCAGTGTAAATAAATATCTGAAATTTAAAACTACTTCGGTTCAGACCATTTACTCTCCAAGATTACTTGATCTGATAATGTTGTCTTAAAGTATCTTTTATGAAAACGTATCAGGAGTATGTAGTCCTTAAAACTACTTGATCTAGTGAATGCTTAATTATGATCTAGAATGTGGTTGTCGCAGAACCATTTAGTCTTAACATGGTTATAAAGAATGTTTGGTTCTATAAAAGCTCATTGGAGGGCTTGTAGTTTTATGAGTGAATTTCAAAGTATCTTTGAGAGTCCCAATAAAACCACTTCATAAATTTAACAGATCTCAAGCATAATAACTCTTGTGAAAAGGTTCTCCAAGAACTTAATTCAACCCATCTATTTCAATTTTAAATCAGTAAATAATTTGTATCAGAATTTCGAGATCATAATGTCGAATACTTATAGACTCATATTTTAATTATGTAAATATAAAGAAATGGTACATTCAAACGAAAAGTGAGAAAGGAATATGATACGGTTTTCTGCCAAAGTATTAAAAATATCGTTAAAAATCCAGGAAAAAATTATGGAATTCTCAAGAGCAGCAAGTATAGGTGAAGCTGTGAACAATTCAAATGATACCACAGCTGATACATCTTTGAATAAGTGTTACCCCGAACTTGAAATAATGCATGTATCCTGTGAATGTGAGGTTAAGGACGATCCCAATGATAATGTAAATATTGTAAATAAGTGAAGTGATTGAACGAATTACATGACGATGGTATTGAAAATGGTCAAATTGAAAATATTCACATCTGTTATGAGCGTCGATGGTGGTCAACAAAATTTGGAATATCACACAATTATAAACAAACGACATCCGAAAACCATAGGCATTCATGATCCCCGTACATTTTTAAAAACACCTCTCAATCAATTGAACTTGCGCAAATTGGGGATAGTGGACAATATTGGCACCAAGGATTTGAATATTGTATATATCCTGCACACTTTGAAGAATATTTATTAAAAGACCCATCACCCATCACAATCTCAATATATTTGAACCCAGATGGTCACTTTCAAGAGTTGAATTTTGGTCAATTCGGTTCAATATTCATGAAATTCCAGACATTCGACCTATGGTGATTGGTATTTTTTGTGGAAACAGAAAGACTCCAGATCGAGATCATATTCTAAAAAATGGGTTCAAGCCCTGTGGACAGGAGCTTTCTGGCGCTCTAGTTCAAACAGACAAATTATATCTGGTATTGGTTTCTCAGAGTTGGGAATTATATCAATGTATTAATATGATAGAACTGCATCAAAAAGGAAATTCAATTAAAATAATAGTTTATTTATGAAGATTAAATGAGCAATCATGAGAATGAGAACTGTACCACATTTTAAAATTTTTTTTTTGACACTTTGCGGTAATCTGGTCAATACAAAACTTCACATGCGTATAAATGTCATGATTCTACTGTCTTCTACAGTCTGGTGCTAAATTTCAGATAGATCGAGTGATTGGTTTCGGAAATATTCAAAAAAATATTTTTACTAAAATCGGCCATAACTCCGAAACCCCTTGATGGTTAACGCCCATTAACGAACTTGTCCGAGATATTTACGCTCCAAAACCACCTTGCAATTTTCAATCCGCTAACTCCTTTCGTTCGAGAGTTATCGTGCCTACGGCTGGTCGGCCGGCCGGACAGAATCGATTTCGCACTCGGATTCTTGATCAGTGAGTCGAACCAAATCATTTGAGACCATTTTCAGCCAAAAATTCCAAAATTACAGACACTTGTGCAAATTGATAAGCAATCTGTTCCGAGGAACTAGAGCGCCAAAAAAACAAGTTTCGTATGACAATTGCCCAAAACAGGTTTAAAGTACCTAAAAATAGTAGGTATTCCATAAAACATGTATAAAATAATAAATTACCTTCTAATCGAACAAAAATTTCCTGATCTACGTTCACAAAATTTTCTCCTCTCTCGAACTTTGGAATTATGCTTTCAATATTTACGTAATATTTTCAAACATTTTCGGGTGAGGTCCCCGTTGCATCGCTAAAATACGAGTATTTCAACCCCAATATTCTTGAAGTTACAATATTCCCTTCTGTCAAGTTGACTTTATGGCAATTCATACATAGAATATACATAGAATAATTATATCAACCTGTGAAATACGATTTACATTGAAATTTTGAAAAATCATATCTCCGAAAGTATTAGCTTGTTAGAGTTAAAAATGATATGAATGGATTCTTATGATAAAACTGCTTATTAAAAAAAATTTAATTTGGAATTTGTTTTGTAACAAGAAAATTTTTTTTTTATTACTCCGAAACATTCTATCCGATTTTGCCCAGTAACGAACTCAGCCGAGGTATTCATTCCCCAAACCTACTCTGTAAATTTCAACTCTCTAGCTCATTCCGTTCGAGAGTTATCGTGCCTACGGCCGGACCGGCCGGACGGCCGGACAGAATGAATTTCGACCACGGATTCTTGATCAGTGAGTCGAACCAAATCGTTTAAGACCATTTTCATCGAAATATTCGAAAATTACAGACATTTGGGCAAATTGATAAGCACTCAGTTCCGAGGAACTAGAGCGCCAAAAACATACATTTTGAATGAGACGTATGAAAATCGAATATATTTCAGAAAAATTGAGCATGAAATGGACTAGAAAATTTTAGAAGACATTCCTCAAGTTGATTTTTTTTAATTTGTGAAAAATTTGAGTTTGTTTATAATATTTTGCATATATCAAAAAGTACATCCAGTAGAATATTTAAGTATCTAAATATGCCCTTTACATACGAATATTTAGATTGATTGTTGGATACTCCTATGGGTTTGTAGGTTAGGATAATTTCATTGCACCGATTTAACAAGGGTAAATAGATTAATTCAAGCGCAAATATTCTGCAATTTGCTTTTCCTAGGAGCTTTTGGATTCAAGAAAAGCAGGGAGCTCATTAAAAAGATATATTGGAACCAATTTGTTTTATTTCAGATTATAAATTAGTGTCTTAGGTTTTATTAAACTTTTCTACATATTTCCAATGAAAAATCTTGTCGGCCTTCTTATGAGTCGAACAAAATAATTCGAATAATGGAATATTATAGGGATATTTCAATTTATAAAACAGCTGATTATTAATGTAATCTAATGTGTATTTTTATTGATCTAAAATTTTAAATTTAAGAGAAGTTTTCCAAAAAAAATTTTTTTAACTTTTTATTGAATTGCAATTGATTGAAATATTAGAGACCTGCTTTTTTTCAAAGGTACCTCAGTCGAGTTTATCAGAAAAATTCGAAGCACTTCGGAATATACTCCGTAATTCATGATACCTACATACAGTAATACATTTTACTATATTTGACAGATGGAATAAGAATAAGTATTTTCAAGGGTTTCAGAAAACTTCAGGTTTTATGATTATTTTAAAACTGGGCATTCACAAGGTGTTACCAATGTCGCGAAAACTTCAAATTGGATTTAATAACTGTTTTAAAATACATTTCCTAAGGATAATAATAAGATCAATTGGTTTTCACAATGCAAGCAAATTTAGTCTTGAAGACCTTCATAAACGGGACAATTAATGCTGAAGGTGTCTTTATGATAGACATCAAGATCATTCCAAGAATAAAGAGTTTTATCGCTTGCTTCATTTTTTATTCTTGATGTACCCTTGCAGCTCATGATAAAACTGAAACTGTTTCTTCGATTGCGCATCCGAATAGGACAGTAAATGGCATAATCGGTTTCGGAGTTATACCCATCCAAAATATTGTTGTTTTTCCCTTAATAAGTCAAAAAATACAAATCTCATACAATTCAAATTTGGTGAATACTTTGTAGAATAGTGACGCACTAATTTCTGCGAAATAAGAATAATTCCTTAAAAAAAAAGTTTTGTTTCAGAAACTATTTGTCGGATTCCGCTGAAATTCCACAGAAATCTTCATTATTTTCAAATATACAGATGCGTTCAAAATCAAATCTAGTAGTCAGTTGAAATAGACGGCTTGAAGGTTCAGGCAGTGTTTCGTGGGAGTGTGTGAGGAGTGATTAGACAGAAAAAATTCGCGCTAAAGCTCCTTAACTTCACGTCAGTGCTTTTCTATCTATTGATATTATTTTCAACTCTTACAAGCTAAATCTTATCTACCGATAAGAGATATGTCATATTTATTTCTGGTTCTATTCAAAATTCGTTACTCATTATATAAAATACCTCCTGTTCTAGAAAACAGAGTATGATTTAATGCATAACGACCAATGAAATAACCTCAGCTTTAGTAGAATTATGAGCATTATAGGATATTATAATTTTTGGGCGATAATATAATGCCTATGGATAATCCATATAATGATGATTTACTTTTATAAGTTAATCAAATTGGGTTCAGAATATCTCCAGTAAAAACAAAACTGAAATATTAGCTAAGTTTCAATTGATACGATATAATTTTTAGACATGATGTAAGTAATGAATTTTTTTTTTTAAATCATGGTGGACCTAGTCCCTAAATATGGTCTTGACTTTCGTCATTAACCAGCAGAAATAAAGTGTAATCACATTCATACCGGACAATCACAATAAACATCCATGCCCTGAGCGGGATTCGAACCCGCGACCCCGGCACCACAGCAGGTCTTTATACCAACTGCACCACCCGAGCCGGCTAAGTAATGAATATCTCGGATAAGTTCGTTATTGGGTAGAATCGATCTGGTGGTTTCAGATTAATAATTTTTTGGCATTTTTGTTTTTTTTAAAGATATTTTTTTTTAAATTTAATTTCTTTTATTCTATCATAAGAAGGAATTGTTTGTATCGAAACTTGTCCAGTTCAATGTACTCCTATGAGTATTTTGAAATATTCAATTCATGCTGTCTGTTGTTCTGCAATATGTTAATTATTTTTGCATTCCTTTGTTTGTTTCTAACGTGAAGAAGGCAAAATATATTTCGAAAACTTTGATGCATTGATGAATTGTTTTTGGCGCTCTAGTTCCTTGGAACTGAGTGCTTATCAATTTGCCCAAATGTCTGTAATTTTCGAATTTTTCGATGAAAATGGTCTTAAACGATTTGGTTTGACTCACTGATCAAGAATCCGTGGTCGAAATTCATTCTGTCCGGCCGTCCGGCCGGCCGTAGGCACGATAACTCTCGAACGGAATGAGCTAGACAGTTGACATTTTCAGCGTAGGTTTGGGGGATAAATATCTCGGCTAAGTTCGTTATTGGGCAAAATCGGACAGATAGTTTCGGAGTAACAAAAAAAAATTTTTTTTTTCAGAAAACAAATTCCAAATTAAATTTTTTTCAATAAGCAGTTTTACCATAAGAATCCACTCATATTACTTTCAACTCTAACAACCTAATACTTTCGGAGATATGATTTTCCAAAATTTCAATGTAAATCGTATTTCTACGTTTTCACACAATGATAGAATTATTCTGTGGGTATTCTATGAATTGTTATAATGTCAGATTATTTTCGTGAGACATGACGTTGTCTCATTGTCATTCATTCCAGCAATCCTATAAATATGAGAATTCTAATATAATATCATACTTTTTGTTGGTTGATATTTTCATGCCGATGGTCAATCCATATGATGATGGGAATGGTAATGGTAAGTTAATAATATTGAGTTCAGAATATCTCCACTAAAAACAAAACTGGAATATTGGTGTATTGGAATTGGAGTAGATTTGAGGAAATATATATATATTATCGTTCATCATAGAATTGAGGAATGAATATCTCGGATGAGTTCGTTGTTGGGTAGAATTCGTCTATTTTTTTTGGATTGATAATTTTTGGCACTCTTGTTGAATTTAAATTCTTCTATGATTTTTGAATTCAATTTCTGCTAAGATGAAGTTCTAAATTTCAATAATGAATCGTACTTCTATATTTTCACAGAATGCTATAAATATTCTATCTAAGCTTTATTATATGATCTGTGTTCATACTCGTACATTTCATCCTGTTCTATAAGAGAGAGTCGAATTCATTTCAGCTATTTCAATTTGGTTTCTTCCATGGTGCAGTTCTCATTCTCAGATTGCTCATTTAATTTTGATAAATAAACTATTATTTGAATTGAATTTCCTTTATGATGCAGTTCTATCATATGAATACATTTATATTATTCCCAACTCTGAGAAACCAATACTTTCGGAGATATAATTTGTCTGTTTGAACTAGAGCGCCAGAAAGCTCCTGTCCACAGGGCTTGAACTCATTTTTATTGTGGTTCATGACCAAGACCAGTACAGATTAAAGTTAGATAGATAGATAAATTAAAGTGAATCGGTGATTTGGGGGAATATTATAGGAAAATAACAGTTCAAAATAAACATTTCTACCAATCTTAGTATGTATCTATTAACAAACACCCCATACGAAACGGAAACCGGAGAAACCAGTCACCAAACGAGGCATTAAATTAAATCATCAATTATCGAAATATCACCTCGCAACTGTCCCATGAAAGAATCCGAATTCCAGCCCCCAATCTCTAACAATCAGTTGGCACACGTCGTGCTCTCCAACCCGACCCTCCGCTCCATCCGGAGCCTTCTAGACGACAAACAGCGGTCACCTCTTCTGAATCGAATCCGAAATTTGATTCAACTGAAAGGGTTGTGTCATTTGCAATTCTTAGCAGCCAACCGACGACACGTGCCGCGCGTTATCCCTCGCAAATGCAGGGGAGCGAACGCGGATGCACATAGAGCATGTTTTAACCGTTTTAAAATGGCGCAATCCCTTACCCTAAAGTGATTTACATCAATATGGCGTTAATATTTCCTTGGCGTTTGATGGGATCCCTGTTTATTTCCTGGATATCGTATGACGCCAACTCTATTGAAGATTTATGTATCCACATGGACATTGGATTTTTTTTTGCACGCATGTTCTGAGGAACAGCGTGCTATCATTTTGCCCAAACGTCTGTAATATTCGAATTTCCGCCGAAAATGGTCTCAAATCATTAGGTTCGAATCACTCACTGATAAAGAATTCGAGGTCAAATTCGATTCTGTGCGGCCGTTGCCTCGATAACTTTCGAACGGAAAGATATAGCAACTTGAAATTTTCAGTCCGTCAGAATACGACGAACAAGATTTTTGATAGGCATAATCGGCCCAACGGTTTCCGAGTACTAATTTTGTTCAACCAATACATATCCGATTGGATTGAAAGTTGGTAACGAGTTGTAGAATGTCGGCGTAAAGATATAAAAGCAATTTTGTGAGGTTCGTATTACTGGAAATTAATAAGAAAATTATTAAAAATATCATTTATCTCACGATAACTTGGGAACGACAAGAGATACTACTTTGCAATTTTTAGGGCAGGTTGGCTATCCGAATGCGACATTTCAGTTTTTTAATTGGCATAATCAGCCAAAGGGTTTTGCGGTTATACGCATCTGAAATTTTATTGTTTTTTCCTTAATAGCTCAAAAAATACAAATCCGATCCAATTCAAACATAGTAATTAGGTTGTAGAATACCGACACGCTAATTTTTGCGAAATTTCGTGAGGGTCGTATCACTAGAAATAAAAAAAAATCATTGAAATAATTCTATATCTCAGAAAAAATATATCCGATATCCCTGAAATTTTGCGAGAGCCTTCAAAACCTAACTTTTCCAATTCTGAAAAAAATTTGTATTGTTGGAGAAGCGAGCAGCCTTAGGTAAGTTCAGTAGCTGGATTGGTTGCCTTTGCCACGATAAGTAAATTTCAAACGGAAAGAGATAGCGTTTTGACATATTGTGAGGATCACTAGATACTTTTGAAGAAATTATGAAAATTTTGTATATATATCTCACGATAACTTGAGAAGGGAAAGAGATAGCGACTTGCGATTTTCAGGGTAGATTGCACATCCGCTTTTTTTCATTTATTTCGAAATAATAACTTTGATTAATAGTATATCTACTGAATTTAAGTCGTTATCTTGCAATAAAATTGCTTGATTTAAATACACAAAGAAATAACTGAATAATATACAATATAATTTATTTAATATTTTTTTTTTTATTTTCTAGTCATACGTTCCTCACAAAATTCTGCCTAAGTCTTCGTGTAGGCAGTTTTCAGCTAACTACTGAGATTTAATTCGATCAGATCAGTATTGTTCAAGTTAATGAACTCTAAATCCACGAACGAGATATTTATGCAAGAAATACCCTGCAAATTTTAACTCATTTCATTCGAGAGTTATAGTGACAGCCAGCTGAACCAGGGACGTGCCGAAGAAATGTTTTGGGGGGGAGGGAAAGCTTCGGAATTTTTCCAACTGCTTTGAAAATCAACTCCGTTCAACATTAGGGGGGGGGATCATCCATTTTTTGCCGGCTACACACATTGTGCCGAAAACTATTGAATATTGAATTTACGGCAACAGGAATGTGTACAAGGTTACATGGTGTTATATTCCATGATATCCCGTTCCTAATATCTGCGTGCTTTACTTTATCCGCTCAGGCAGTCAAATTCCTTCACATTTTTAAACAATTTTTTCAGAAATATTCCAACTCCATTGAAAATTTTCCAACAGCTACGAAATTTTTTCCAAGTCTTTCGAAAATTTGCCAACTGTGTTCAACACCTATATTTTCAAAAACCGTTTGTTGATAAATATCTTAAATTGCGCTCTTTTTGATGCAAGAAAATGTTATACAGCATACAGAGAGAAGTTGTTTTTTTTTCAAACGACAATCCTATTTTTTATGACTATTCCTAAAAGGGTATATCAAGTTATACGTGCATATCAATTATCAAATTCTTATTCATTGTTGTTAAAAATATATTCAACAAAAATCAACTAATTGAAAATGAATTTAATTTAATTTAATTCAATGAAATAATTCAGGCAGTTTAAAAACGGAATGTCAAGAGGTTTACTTATCATTTTTTGTCAAACCAAAAGTTTAAAAATACAAACAAGTGGGGAGAGTAGCATCGTATCGATAAGCTAGGACGTTTATTAGTTTGTCGTTTAGTGAGAAACAAAGTTTTTCGAAAAATCACGCTAAATGCCGTACTTAACTGAAACTCACAAGGTTGAAATTTTAATGATGATTGGCTACTGCGATATGACAATAATAGGACATAAATAGCTAGGGAACTCAAAGTTAGCCAGTTACGAGAATTCTCGAAACACATAAATTTCATCCTTATAAATTGACAATCCTCCAAAAACTCACCGAAGATAATCCAGGTAGAAGACTCCAGTTTTCCAGGAATGAGCTAGACAGTTGAAATATTCAGAGTAGATTTGGGAGATAATTATCTCGAGTAAGTTCGTTTTTGGGCAAAATCCGCCTGATGGTTTCGGAGTAACGAAAAAACAATTTTTACGATACATTACAATCTCAACTCTAACAAACTAATACTTTCGGGTTTATGATTTTTCAAAAGTTCTTTAATTAATCGTAATTTTATGATTTCATAGAATGCTCTAATTATAATTTGTTGATGTAAATCCAACATATGAGGTGAGTCATAGACCTAGGTTTTGAATTTAATCTTTTATGATGCCGTTCTAACATAAAACCAATATACTTTCCGAGATTTGTCAGAGTTTGAATAATTACTCGCTAGTAGTTTGACAAGAACGCCAAAGCTCCTGTCCACATAGCTTTCCTACTTTTTGCGCTTATGTTCTGGGGAACATCGTGTTATCATTTCGCCCAAATGTCTCTAATTTTCGAATTTTTTGCCGAAAATGGTATCAAACGATTGGGTTTAACTCCCTGATGAAGAATTCGAGGTCAAATTTGATTCTGTCCGGCCAGCCGGCCGTTGCTACGATAACTGGAGAACGGAAAGAGCTAGCGACTTCATTTTGCAGAGTAGGTGGCGCATTCCATTACGACGGACAAGTTCGTTAATGGGCATAATCGGCCCAATGGTTTCCGAGTAATAATAATTTTGTTTTCAACCAATATGAATCCGATCGCATTGAAACTTGGTGAATAGTTGTAGAATATAAACCTAAGCACGGTTGTGAAAATAAGAGAGAAACGTATCACAAGAAAATTTAAAAAAATTATTAAAATATATTTTTTATGTCACGATAACCTGAGAACGGAAAGAGATAGCGATATTTGAGTTCATTTATAGACATAATCGGCCAAACAGTTTCAGTGTTATACCCATCTGAAATTTGGTTGTTATTTACTCAATAACTGTAAAAATTCAAAACCGATCCAATTCAAACATGGTTATAAGTAGAATGCCAACGGGAAAATTCTTGCAAAATATCGTTGCCTCAATAACTCTCGAACGAAACGAGATACGGACTTGCAAGCTGCGCATCTGAATGGGAGAGTTAATTTCGCTGTTGACCATAATCGGCCCAACGGTTTCGGAGTTATACCTATCTGGAATATTATTTCATCGGTAACCCAAAAAATCTAGACTTGATCGAATTAAAGCTTGCTAACTATTTGTAGAATATCGACATGAAGACGTATGTAAAATTTTGTGAGGACCGTATACCACTAGAAAATTTTTAAGAAATTACGAAAAATTATTATTTATCTCATCATTCCTTGACAACGGAAAGATATAGAGACTTGCGCGTTTTCAGGCTAGATTTGGCATCAGAATGCGACATTTAAGTTCGTTAATTAGCATAATTGGCTGAATGGTTTTGAAGTTATATCAATCTGATATTTGGTTATTATTTCTACAACAACACAAAAAATACTATGCCGATTCAATTCAAACATGGTTAAGTTGTAAAATGCCGACGCAAAAACTTTTGCAAAATTTCGTGAAGATCGTATTACTAAGAAATTAAAAAAATAACATTGAAATCAAATTTATAATATATCATCAAAGCAGTTGCCCGACATCGCTGAAATTTTGCGAGAACCTTCAAAATTATTAATGTCATGATGACATATTAAATTATAACATAAATTTTCGGCCCATTCATAATAGAAAGTGAATCATGTATCTATGGGAGATGATAACCCTACATTAGGGTCCTATAGAGGTCTTCGAACATCTAAAGTTCTGAAAAATCATCGTTTGGATTGGCCAGACCTGATGGTTTTGAAAAAGACCCTCCTAGGGCCAGCCAGGGTCAGCATTTTCCTTTTCGAAATCAAATATTCAAGGGAACTCTAAGAACAAGAGTGAATATTTTTGAAAACTAGCGGAGGCGACTCTTCTTCAAGAGATCCATGCGGCTACAGATGAGTACATTTATTATTTTTAATTTGTTCGTTTTTCTTCTCTTGTCTTTTCATTTGCGCGTATGTTCGAATTGACGCTTGGTAACTAAGTAGTTGTAGAATATCGACATAAAGACGCGTGTAAAATTTTATGAGAACCGTACCCCTAGAAAATGTTGTATCCTGTATCCTGTATTGGACACTCACCATACAGGAGAATGGGCAATATAATTTACCATGGTAAATTCGATTAAGAGTGTCCAATACAGAAGAATGGACATACGCTCAAAAACTCTGGACTCCACGTCAGTGCTTGAACCAATTTTTATGATACTTTTCGAAAATTCTTGTTTGTTTGACTTTGTAAAAAAATCTAGGGAAATATATCAATAAATAAAATACAATTATTCATGTCATTTCAATTTCTCTAGCTAGAGCCAAGTCCTCTTATTGGGAGAATTTAGTACCCTGCTCTCTGTAAATTCTTTAAATTCCTTCCATTGCGTTATACCTTAAGAATTGACTTCAACAAACTCACGTACAAGCACTCAAACTGATAATAATTATTGTTGATGGTTACTCCTGATGGGGAGTCAGGTTATGATGAGCGATAAGGGACAGAAATGATATAACCATAGATAATAATCTACTCGTACGATATTGCCAACATAATTTCAAAGTACTAAAGTCCACTTTAGTTAAAGTTACGTGACGTTTCTATTATGAAATTGAGCAACTTTAAATTCCATCTAAAGGTGTAAAGAAAATTTAGTAAAAGTAACTTTACCAAGACTCATGGGGAGGAATTGATCTACTCAAATCTTGACCCCGCTATCTGTGAAGTTAGCTAAGTATACCTAAATACCCAAACAAATATACAATTTTACAACTCATCTGTACGAAGGCGTAGAAGGGCCTCTTTTAAGAGAGAAATATTTGTCTGCATAATTCCGACTTTAAACTCGGAAATATAACTAATTCCGACTTTAAACTCAGAATTATACCTAATTCCGATTTTGAACTCAGAATTAGCTATAATTCAGACTTTAAACTCGGAATCCTTACATAGTATAAAACAAAGTCGCTTCCCGCTGTCTCTTTGTTATTATGTATGCATAGATCCTTAAAACTACGTGAAGGATTTTGATGGGGTTTTTTTTAGATAGAGTGATTAAATATGAAGGTTTGTATGTATAATACATGCATAATGTGTTAGAGAAACACTGATAATTTTAGAGGTATCTAATGTGATATCGTAAATGAACACATTTTTTTGCGCTTACATTGCAAACGCTGGCTGAACCTTCCAGATAGATCAAAATAATGTGGTACAGTATGGTACACCTCAAAAAGGTCTACAAAAAAGTCCAGGATGGTATATGTCTATCTCTCAAGGATAACCCACAATAACCATTTTATATCCTTTACATTCTTCGAGAAATAATGGCTTGATTACGAAGCGATTTAAAGCAATACAGCATTGATCCTTATCCAATTAAGTACCTTAAATGCTTTGTGCATTTAATATTGATCAATATGGCCCTTTACAGCATGAAATTTAAATGAATATTTTCGAAGATATTGCAGATTTAAAATGCAGGGACATAGCGGTTGCCGTGGCACCGACCGGGGGGCCGGCACAGCCAGGATAGGGATAGAAATCGAATACAGAGAGCCAGAGAATCATCTGTAGAGCATGAGGCTCGCCTCAGCCAGGATAGATGTATTGATTCCCCGAATTCCTCTGATACCATCGGATTTACTGATCCAATTTAAACTCCTACAATTTCCGGTAAAGATATATTTTGCAATGACCATTAATAAATCGCAGTGTCCAACTTTCAACGCTACAGGCTTATATTTGAGCGTTGAGTGTTTTTCACATCGCCAATTATATGTCGCTCTTTCAAGAGTAACCTCTAAAAGAAAACATGTTTGTATTGTCTAACGACAAAAATGCTGTGAACGTTGTATATAAAGAAATTCTGTAGTATATTAAGTATGAGCATTTCAACCGTGCGAAGCCGGGGCGGGCAGCTGGTTAGGTGTAAGGTAGGAATTATAGCTATTCCGAGTTCAAAGGCGGAATTAGGTATAATTCCGAGTTTAAAGTCGGAATTATACAGAAAAATATCTTTCATATAAATGTGGCCCTTCTACGCCTTCGTACACCTGCAAATTAAAAATCTACCAAAAAGTTCGTAAATATCTAAGGGAAATTCTCTCGACACACCACATAATATTTCCTGAACTCCAAGTTGACACTGACATTTAAGCTTTCACTCGGGCACCTCGAAACTACAGCTATCATCAGTGTTTTTCCCCACCTATGTGCAGTAGGTATACCTATATATATCGCCCCTTTACATAACGTTTCGTGTGAAACTTCCTATATAAAATCCATATTTCTGCATATCGCGTTTCCCTCTTCCGTCCAATGAAAAACGACTTTAAAATGAGGAAAACGCTTTCCGTCACGGCACCCTTATCGTTTCGCATTGGCGCATACCTAATACGCGTTGCGCAGCCGCCCCCAAATTTCATCCACCGCCACCTTCGATATCAAATCAAATCTGAATATGCGTACATCAAGGAGGAATCGTCTTCCATTGCTTTAAACTTCTTGCTGTATATGCTGTAAGAGGGGCGGGAACGTGAAGGAGGTCTGGTTGGTCGGTGATAAGGTAGGATGATAAGAGCGTATGCAAATCGGACGGTCTGATAAGAGGGCCTGCCTACTACAGATAGCGATTTGTATTGCTAGAAGGAAGGATGCTGAGTGTGACCATCTGGTCTCGGGATCCCGTTTAGCGACCTGTCATTTAATACCTACGTGTTCATCATCAGTATTCAGCTCTATCTTAAGTCGGAGTGAATTCATGGAAGCACTGACGTTGCGCTAGGTAGGAGCTTCAAAACGATCGTTTATTGAATTATTGATAGATTTGATAGGTATCAGAATGGCCACCCATCCAGTTAATGAACTCGCCCAAGAAAAAAAAATATTATCACAATGTTTATACATCAATAGAGATCCTATCGAGTTTAAATCTAGAACTTGGCTGGAAAGTAAGGTTATGAAGGCTCTTGCAAAGTTTCAGCGATATCTGAACTGTGATATAGGTAAGTCAAAAAATTTGGGAAAGCTCTTGTTTAAACTTTGAAAAATCGTATCTCCGAAGGTATATTCAATCCTCAAATCTACTCTGAAACTTTTATTATATCAATTGAAATTTAGACAATATTCCAGTTTTGTTTTTACTGATATTGATATTCTGAACCCAAGTTGATTAACTTACTAAAGTATATATTTCCATCATCATATGGATTATCCAAGGGCATTATAAAATCACCCAAAAATTATAATATCCTATTAACCTCATAATTCTACGATAGCTGAGGTAACCTAAAATTTTAAAGGTGACGAAATTTGTCAAGAAGAAAACATCCTTATGTGATATCGCTAATGAAAATATCACGATCTATTTATTGGAAGTATTATAAAAGATAAAATGGTATAAAATGGGAAAAGAAGAACATATTACCATTTTATCTTTTATAATACTTCCAATAAATAGATCGTGATATTTTAATTAGCAATATCACATAAGGATGTTTTCTTCTTGACAAATTTCTGCACCTTACAAATTTTAGGTTAGACCGATTACGGTCTGTTGACGTACACTCTTTGAAACAAATTACCTCTCATCCAGCCCAACTACCGACGAAGACGATCGATAAAAGGGTTTTCACGTTCGGCCAATCAGGAGAAAGCACGAACACTAACTAGAAAGGGGGCGGTTTTTCGATGGATTGCTTCGTCGATGCAGTAAACGTTCGATGCAGTAGAGCGTCTATGCATTAGGTCTTCGATGTGGTGCCCCTACTCCACGATGTGATAGAAAGAAAATGATCACTCCTCAGATGTTGAATAATGCTGGAAGAAATTTGTATTTGAGGTTAGGATGTTGTCAAGGCGTTCGCGGTGAACACTTTGAACATCTACTTCCTTAACAGTTATCATTTTATGCCAGGTTTTAATTTTTGATATTGTACCAAATTTCGCTAATACCTTGTTGTTCTTGTGGGTTATTCTGTTGTATTTGATTAGTTGCTATTTGATTAGACGTTCTTCTATCTAAATGGATATATGTATTTATGAATTGATAGATACTTTTCAGAGTTTGAGAGAGAAAACCCAAAAAGGAACCATTTAGTAATGAATATACCTCCCAAATTATCCTTTTATGATTACTTAAATATTACAGTGTTGTCGCAGATATAATAATCAAACAAAGTAAAGAGGAAAACACTAGAACCAAAAATAATTAACAATGAGTATTATATATTTGGCATAGACCTCCGAGAAATTCATCCAGGCCCACCGGACTGGAAGGAACTCCAGATCCAATATTCATAAAGCATAAGGACGCCGTTCCTCCTTTGCAACATTAAAATCAATACAGAGGACATCCGTATACGGCGTAATATATCTGCAGGTCCCCATTTTCATAGAGCGCCTGATCTCCGTCTCTCTCTCGCCTTCGCAGTATTTCTCCAGGAAAATTGTTATAATTAGATTTCTCTCTTAATACCGGAGGAAGAGATGTATTTTTATTACGATGTGCCAGCAATTTACTTTGTGCTTTATCGCTGTGGCAGCTCTTGAGAGACTACGGGCGCACGATGTCTGGGTGGTTGGCTTCTTTTAGACTTGATGTTCCTCGATAATGTCGAACATAAAATATATTTTGTAAGGAGGAATCTTACGTGGATATGGAATTTTGTTGCAAATTTCGGGAATGATTAAACTGGGAGTTTTACTGGTGCTTTCTTACATGCAGGGTGTTCCACGACGAAAGGGACAAACTTGGTATGAGGTCAGAGAGTATACATTGTCAGCTCTATGACAAACTCTGGTTACTGATAGCTGTGCTTTTTTGAAACATTTTGTTTACCATGAACATCAGATTGATTTTCGTTTAGAAGATACAAACATTTGAAAATAGTATATTGTATAATTAGGGGGAAAAGCATAATATTCCCAAACGACTGTGATATTTACACTCGTCGCTACGCTCCTCGTCTGGTAACGCAGGAGTTTGGGGAATATGATTTTCCCACGAATTACACATACTTTTTTTTCTTCGATCGTTGATGTTGTCATTTAAAAAATTTACTAAAAAATAATTAATTCAAGATGTAATCAAGTAAGTTTAAATAGGTTTCTCTATGTTCATATTGAAATATAGAAGTGGTGACCATGGAAATAACTTTGTTATGAAAAAAGTAAAATAATTTTCAAGCTGGTTCTGTTTGATTTGTTGTATTTTATGAGGAATTAAAGAAGAATTAATAAACATGAACACTGATAGTGATTATTGCTACCTTGCACGCCTCCTGAACTAGTAGAAGGCGCAAACGCGGCTTCACTTAATTTACTTCAGACGAAATCCAGAGAGAAGTATGAACTTGCTTACCAACGCTTCATGGATTTTTGCAGAAAAAAACAACAGTGTATCCTTTTCTGAGAATGCACTGATGGCGTATGTTGCTGAATTGGCTGAAACAATGAAATCTTTGACGTTGTGGGCACATTATTCCATACTTCGATCAATTTTGTCTGTTAAAAATAATAATAATATTGCCCAGTACCAACTGAGAGCATTTTTAAAACGTCAAGCTTCAGGATACAAACCGAAAAAATCCAAAACTTTAACCCAGGAACAAGTTCAGAAATTCATTTTAGAGCCCCCATATGACATCATTTATCGACGAAAGCAAGTAGATATAGATAAAATAGTATTACTTAAAATACATAAAATACGAAATATACAATTTTTGATTACTTTTTAGGTAGCTCTAATTTTTGGAATAGTAGGAGCCTGTCGACGAGATGAGTTTGTCCGAATGAAAGTTCAGAATATAGAAGATCTCGATTTCAATATACTGGTAAAAATACTAGAAACAAAAACAAATAAACCTAGATCATTTATCATTAACGAAACCTATTTCAATGTTTATGGAAAGTACGTATCATTTAGGCCTAATGATTTTGAAAATCCTAGATTTTTTTTTAAATTCAACAAGGGAAAATGATGGAAGACAGTCATTGGAATAAATCAATTTGGAAAAATGTCGCAAATTGTTGCAAGTTATTTACAGTTGCCAAATCCGACAGAATATACAGGAGATTGTTTCCGAAGATCATCGGCAACACATTTGGTAGATGCTCGAGCTGATAGACTTTCGTCATAAAGCGCCAAGGAGGATAGAAATCTTCGAATGTGGCGAAATAATATATTGACGAATCACTTGATATTAAAGTAGAAATGGCTGATAAAATATTCAACACCCCTGCCTCGACTTCAAATGAAAATGATCGTAACGAGATAAACCAGACAATTAGCCATGGAGCTTCAACGTCTATAAATTCTCGTTGTCCTCCAGTACAATTTACAAATTGTACAAATCGTACAATAAATGTAAATATTAACAACAATTAATTTTTGTTCAAGAATATCGTTATAAATTATGATTCTTTTATATCTTTCAGATATGCAAAGATGCTAAAGTCCAGGGGAGTCAAGTCCGGAGAGCATGTTGGAAAGGAGAGCTGGAGTCCTCGACTTCTTACGGTTGTCAAAGAGCTCCTGCAGATAGCTTAGATTTGCAGAAGTAGGTTGGGCAGTTGCCCCATCTTGTTGAAAATATCTCAACTGTATTTCTTCGTCATCTAATTGGTTCATGAATGGCTCCAGCGTTATTCTGTTCTAGTCATATACTTTTTGCGAATATAATGGAGTCAGATGTCCAAAATCTGTAGTTTTGAGAATTCACATCACCCGAAATGTGAAAACAAGCCTCATCACTTTAAAAAATTAGGTCTAATAAATTGTAGACGTTAAGATTATTTAGAAACCAATAACAGTACTCTAGGCGACGTGGAATATCTATTGGTAGGAGTTGCTGTACCATCGTTATTTCGTTGTTTTTCTCAATACTTTTTGGCAAGCACTCAAGAGGACACCAGACTGTACAGATGATTTATTCAGGGACATTCGAGGATTTTGTTCAAATCGTGTTCCCAGTTCTTCAACTACTTCTTGAGAAACTTGAGGTCTTCCTCTGATGTGGGTTTTCAGAATCTGGATATTTCGCCATCAGATATTCATTTTTACTGGCCTCTACAGAGAAAAACCATTCCATATTGTTTAATGTACCATCGCGGTTATAAGACATCACAATAAAGCAGTTTTGTTCTAAATTATAAGTAATTGCAGATTTAAATAATAATAATGAAAAATGGCGATACCGTTGTTAAAAAATCAACAAGTTAAGAGCGTTCCTGCTAATCGGGTCCTTCATGAATGGCTTCGAATAATAAATATACTTATGCATATATTTCACAAATCAAATAGACTCCAGGGGGTTCATTGATCTGCCGAGAAAGCAAGAGCAGACGCGTTTCTGGCTTCTTGGCCTTCATCAGTACCCTGTAGCTTTCCCAACAAATTCAACTAAACTGACCCGGGTTAAGCCTTTCAGAGCCGGCTTGGTCGATCATTATAATCGCCCACGCCACCTATGAAACGAAACACGGAAATCAGCCTCTCCCCACCAGTGAATATTTGAAGCGTGAAATCATATGCCACCATTCACTCGATATTAAATCAAGAACGAGTCCCGCAGAGCTCAGACAGTATCTTCTCAATGGCCATGAACGCTGTTTAGCGTTTTCAAAAATAATAATGAAAAATGGCGATACCGTTGTTAAAAAATCAACAAGTTAAGAGCGTTCCTGCTAATCGGGTCCTTCATGAATGGCTTCGAATAATAAATATACTTATGCATATATTTCACAAATCAAATAGACTCCAGGGGGTTCATTGATCTGCCGAGAAAGCAAGAGCAGACGCGTTTCTGGCTTCTTGGCCTTCATCAGTACCCTGTAGCTTTCCCAACAAATTCAACTAAACTGACCCGGGTTAAGCCTTTCAGAGCCGGCTTGGTCAATCATTATCTCTCTCTCTCTCTCTTCTCTCTTCAACAGCCTGTCTGCATCCACTCCTGGATATAGGCCTCCCCTTGAATCTTCCAATTCATTCGGTCTTGGGCCAACTGGTGCCAGCATCGTCCAACCTTTGCCTTGATGTCATCATTATAATCAATATAATTTAAATAATTTGGAACCTCAATTTCAAAAAGATTCTTATGAATTGACAACAATTCGATTGTGGCTCTGGCTGTCAGTTTAGAAATTCTATGATATCAACAGAACACAAGAAGTGAGAAGCGGTTAATTAAAATCCAAAGCCAACTGCGATGTTACAATCATTTATAAAGACCCTCTATAGTTTGACAAGATGTTATCAATTGACCTGTTTCCTAGTTGTTTTCAAGTGTTTGTGAATTCAATAACCACTTGTGTAATTTTCTTACCATGCCTAACCAATATTCGAAAGAGGAGTACGCAGACATGATATTCGTTTATTACTTCAGTAATGGTAATTCTAGAGCTTCTATACGAGAATAGGTAGACGATTTGTACGCCGTAGAGTTCCAAATCATAAAACATTATTACTCATCTTTCGACAAGTTCAGAGGCATGGGAAGTTTCCTGCAGCAGTTGATAGTTTCATTAGACATAATTTGAAGGAAGTATAATTGATTATAAGCTTGGTAAGGCAGGAGTCGGCTATCAGCATTTGAAGAATAAGTAGGCATATTTTTGTAAATTATATATATTATAATTAGATCGAATTTGTATATTTTGAGTTATATAGGAAATAACATCAAAATTTCAGATGCGTATAACTCTAAAACCGTTTGGCCGATTAAGCCTAATAATACTAATAAACACACATTCACTCGCGCAGCCTACCCTGAAAGTCTTTATTTCTTTCCGTTCTCAAGTTATCGTGAGATACATAATTTATTTTTTAATTTCATAATGATAAGATCCTCGCAAAATTTCATACAAATTTGTGCGTCGGCATTCTACAACTAATTACCCGATTCCTATATTTTAGTTATTGAGGAAATAACAAAAATGCAGATAGGTATGAATGCCAAACCGTTTGACTTATTATGACTATTAATGAACTCAAATGTGGCTTTTGGCTGAGCAACCTACCCTAAAAACTGCAAGTTACTACAAAGTATATTCATAGACATGTATATAGCTCGCGCTCCATAGCAGATTGAACCCACATCAATGCTTTTTTAGCCTTCTTCTTTCATAGTGAAGTCAATCCCTCCTAAGTCTTCCCCAAGGAGATCCCTCAGAAGCTCCTAGGAGCTTGTGCGAGTAAGGAGAGTCAGTTGTATTCTTTGTCAACTTTGTTACTCTATCCAGGTGCCAGATTAGACACAGCACTGTTAATTTTAAACCAGATAATGAAAGGTATCCATGACCCCTTGAGTAGTATCTGGCTTGCCCAATCGACTGAGCTTGAAGCACTCATCATTCAGTTTAAATTAGCCAACGTGCTTATTACAAAATTAACAATTTGTGATTGGTGTCAGGTTCTTATTCTTGAAATAATGAATATTGAGAAATATCCTCCTACCCGCCAATTTCTATTTTCGAAGTATGAGAAATGCATGCAGTTTTGGGGTTGGGGGTTTATACCCTTAATCCTCAACAATTTTTTTCTATTGGAAAACTATTGCTTGTGATATCATCAAGGGTCATTCGATGACCAATTCAGTTATGTGAACGAAAATAAAATTTCACCTTGAAATTCAAACGAAAATCATCGTAACAAAAAAATGTTAATATGAAAAGAAAAATTTATACACAAGTTGAAAACAGCTGCGAATTAATGTATTAGATTGCAAATAAAACAATAAACAGATAAGTATGGTGGTGTCGCTTCTACACATATGGAGGTGTTCTCGAAACTAAGTGAGGAGGTAAAGAAATACTTTAGCTTTTGTTAAAAAATTCTTTCGTCAATCTAGCCGATCAACTAAAGAAGACAAAATGTATGGCATCGTTTTTGTTGCTAACTCATCTCGCGAATAATATCATATTTCCCGAGAATTTTCCATTCGATATGAATTGATTGAGTGAAATGCAGCAAATAGAAATCTTGATATTTCTGGGACTTGGGGATCACAAGCGGACCTATGAACGAATGTGCGAAATTTTTAATGAGCCTTATGAGCGTTATCAAGACAGAAATCCTATAATTAAAACTACTGTTTGTTGGGTAGTTAAACATTTCGAACAAACTGGAAATATTAAAAACTCTACAAAATCGGGTAGACCTTCAACTAGGACATGTGGTGATAAGGCCCTCGATATATTACTCTTCATAGAAGAGAATCCCAAAAAATTTACACGAAATCTGGCCGATGAATTAGATGTGAGTAAGCAGTCAGTTGGTAATCTTCTTAGAAAAAGTAAGTTTCACCAATACAGGATTCAAAGCACACAAATATTATCTGATGACGATTTCGATCGAAGAGCGCAGTTTTGTGAAGTCATGCAGGAGAGATGCAATGAGGATGATACCTTTTCATCAAGAATTCTTTTTACGGATGAAGCTACGTTTTACTTGAATGGGTCTGTCCATCGACATAATTGTCGCTTCTGGACCACAGCAAATCCTCATTGGGTGCAGACAGTTCACACCCAACATCCCAAAAAATTAAATGTGTGGTTGGGCACAATTGGCCATTATTATTGTACCTTTTTTTTTATAGAACGGAATTTGACTAGTGCCTCTTATCTAGAGTTACTGAGGAATCGAATATTACCTGCAGTCACTGATCTCTTTCCCGGTGTGAATGAGCGACAAGTAGCTGTCAATTTTTGGTTCCAACAAGCCTCCGCATTATGGAATTGAAGTGAGGAGGCATCTTGATGGCACATTTCCTGAGAAATGGATTGGTAGGAGAGGATCAGTTGAATGGCCACCCTGATCTCCAGATTTGAACCCTCTCGACTATTTTCCGTGGGGCCATTTGAAGAGTTGTGTTTACCAAAATCGGCCAGATAATTTGGAAGACCTGCGACTTGAAATTCAGAGAGAAGTCGAAAGTATACGTGTTGCTGCGTTTAATAATTCATTGAGGAGTTTCGAAGAACGTCTTGCACATTCTCAAGCAGTCAACGGTACTCAATTCGAACATTTAATACGTTAAAATTATTTTCCATCCTTGAAGAGGAAACTCGTCGATTTCAAAAAACGATTAACCATACCCAATTGATTATTTTATAATGTTTTAATAAAGAAAACCGCACAACCAATTCATTGGCACAGTTGAGTAGGTATTTAAATTACCTTTCATTTGATGTATCACAATCCATATATTAACATTTGAAAAAATAAAGTAGAGGGGTGCGCGACGTAGGGGGTGAGAAATATCAAATTCAAAAAATGGGTTCAAGCCCGGTGGACAGTAGCTTTCTGGTGCTCTAGTTCAAACAGACCAATTATATCTCCGGAAGTATTGGTTTCTCAGAGTTGAGAATTATATCAATGTATTCTTATGATAGAACTGCATCATAAAGGAAATTCAATTCAAATTATAGTTTATTTATCAAGATTAAATGAGCAATCTGAGAATGAGAACTGCACCATGGAAGAAACCAAATTAAAATAGCTGAAATGAATTTGACTCTCTCTTATAGAACAGGCTGAAATGTACGAGTATGAACACAGATCATATAATAAAGCATAGATAGAATAATTATAGCATTCTGTGAAAACATAGAAGTACGATTCATTATTGAAATTCAGAACTTCATCTTAGCAGAAATTGAATTCAAACATCATAGAAGAATTTAAATTCAACAAGAGTGCCAAAAATTATCAATCCAAAACCAATAGACAAATTCTACCCAACAACGAACTCATCCGAGATATTCATTCCTCAATTCTATGATGAACGGTAATATATATCTTTCCTCAAATCTACTCCAATATTCCAGTTTTATTTTTACTGGAGATATTCTGAACTCAATATTATTAACTTACCATTACTATTCCCATCATCATATGGATTGACCATCGGCATGAAAATATCAACCAACAAAAAGTATGATATTATATTATAATTCTCATATTTATAACATTACTGGAATGAATGACAATGAGACAAAGTCATGTCTCAAGAAAATGAGTTGACATTATAACAATTCACAGAATAGCCACAGAATAATTCTATCATTGAAATTTTGAAAAATCATATCTCCGAAAGTATTAGTTTGTTAGAGTTAAAAATGATATGAATGGATTCTTATGGTAAAACTGCTTATTGAAAAAAATTTAATTTGGAATTTGTTCTGTAAAAACTATTTTTTTTTGTTACTCTGAAACCATCTGTCCGAATTTGCCCAATAACGAACTTAGCCGAGATATTTATCCCCCAAACCTACTCAACTGTCTATCTCATTCCGTTCGAGAGTTATCGTGCCTACGGCCGGACGGCTGGACCGGCCGGACCGGCCGGACAGAATGAATTTCGACCACGGATTCTTGATCAGTGAGTCGAACCAAATCGTTTAAGACCATTTTCATCGAAAAATTCGAAAATTACAGACATTTGGGCAAATTGATAAGCACTCAGTTCCGAGGAACTAGGAACTAGTTATAAAGCATGGTGAAAATGGCAAAAAATATAAGGATAGCAAAATGTGATATGTATCAACAAGTGCTTGATCCACTGCTGCTGATAAGTAAATCTACTTTGAACGCTATCAAAAGAAACTTTTACATTTCCCCATGTTCCAGACTGAAAACTAATTTCTTTCCATTCGACGAGAATTAGCACTTCCGTTCATTATATATACATATCCACTAGGCAATGATAAAGTTTCTTGCTATTCATGTATTCATTTATTAGCTTATCGTGAGTTTACATTAATAACTTGCTTAGGATTTACATATTTATCGCCTATTATTTGTTCACTGCTCACGTTCAATTTATTTCGAGAGACCAACATAAAAAAAGATTCTGCGATCAAATTAGTTATTCACTTATTCAGATAGAGGAGTTGTACGACTCGGTGCAAATATGATTTTATTCATAACCGGAAAGCTGTTATGCTGCCCAGAGAATTGCTATAAACAAATGATTGTTCTAACTTGCATTGTATTATGCCTTCGGATGAGTTTGATTGATTACTTTTTCTTGAAGTTGTGGAAATCGATGTTGAAATTTTTTAATCGTTCAGTTTGCTCAATTTTCTTCCACGGTTATTTCAGTGATTTGAAAATGAGTGGGGTTATGGTTATAAAATCAAGGACTGAAATTGGAAGAACCTAAAATACCAATTAAACAATATATCAAAAAAAAAATGGTTCAAGCTCTGTGGACAGGAGCTTTGGCGCTCTTGTTCAAACTTTGACAAATCATATCTCCGAAATTTTTGGTCTCTGGGAATGATATTAATGAATTCTTACGATAGAACTGCATCATGAAAGAAATTTAATTCAAACATCCCGATTCTCCCCAATAACGAACATATCCGAGAATTAATTCCTCAAATCTACTCTGAAAATTATATTATATCAATTGAAACTTAGACAATATTGCAGTTTTGTTTTTACTGGAGATATTCTGAACCCAATTTGATTTGATTGTATCTTACCAAAGAATATATTTCCATCACCATATGGATTATCCACGGGCATTATATTATCACCTTGAAAGTAAAATATCGTAACATCCTCATAATTCTACGATAGCTGAGGCTATTTCATTGGTCATTTTGCATTCAATCATACTTTGTTTTCTAGAACAGGAGGTGTATTTTATATCAAGAATAACGAACCAGAAATAATTTTGACATTTATCTCATGTAAGAACACAGATGATATAATAATTCATAGATAGAATAATTAAGTATAGCATTCTGTGAACACATAGAAGTACGATTCATTATTGAAATTTCGAAAAATCATATCTCCGAAGTTATTAAGTTGTTAGAGTTGAAAATGATATCTTTGGATTTGTATGGTGAAACTAAATCTTAAAAAAAATTAAATTTGAAATTTGTAGTGTAAAAAAAATTTTTTTTTTCATTTCTTCGTAATTATCAAGCCGATTTTTCCCAATAACGAACTTGACTGAGATATTTATGTCTCAAACCTAGTATGAAAATTTCAACTCCCTAGCTCATTCTGTTCTAGAGTTCTTGTAGAAACAAAATTTAATTTTTTTTTTTACACTTTACGCCAACCCGATCAATACAAAACTTCGCATACATATAAAAATCATTATTCTACAATTTTATGCTAAATTTCAAACACGTCGAGTGATCGGTTTCGGAAATATTCATGAAAAATATTTTTACTTGAAACGGCCATAACTCCGAAACCACTTGATGGCTTTCGCCCGTTAACAAATTCGTCGGAGATATTTAGGCTCCAAACCTACCCTGCAAATTTCAATCCTGCGAATCTTTTCGTTCGAGAGTTATCGTGTTAACGACCGACCGGCCTGACAGAATTGAGTGAGTCGAACCAAATCGTTTAAGACCTTTTAAGAACAAGAGGGCCAAAAACCAGTCACACTACACTTTTCCGGCATGTTCTATACATTGAAAATATTCAAAGGCGATTGTTTGAATCTTGCTTTCCAGATTAGTTCAATCCATTCTTCAGGAACATCCCGGACTGTTCTCTTTGAAATAGAAATACCTCTAAAATCACATGGTTAATACGAGTGCTTCACCATCGGATATACAAGCGTCTATTCAAAATCTAACTTTAGCACAAGAACATACGAAACGCGTGATTATACAGGGTGTACTGAGGTATCGAAACGGTCGAAATGATTAGTTTCGACTCAAATACAGTTACGACATACAAATACCTGCTGGGTAGAAAATAAACAGTGCTGTGTGCTGTGTCTGTGGTGGCGTAAGGACCATTTCAAATACTTACATGCATTCACTGTTGGTTCGAAAATGAACAGTGCTATATTTGTGGCGGCCCAAGGTGCCATTCGAATACATATATTCACTGTTGGTTCGTAAATGAATAGTGCTGTGCTTGTGGTAGCGTAAAGTCTCTGTTCAAATACTGTTACTGTTACTGTTTCAATGTTAGGTCGAAAATAAACAGTGCTGTGTCTGTGGTGGCGTAAGGAACCTTTTGAATACATACATTTACTATTGGGTCTAAAATAAACAGTGCTTTGTTTGTGGTGACGTGAGGACACAAATCAGTTCGATCGTACAATTGTGTCATAAGATAAAAAACGCCCTGTGTAGCAGTGGTTTATTCTCAATAGTGTATTCCGAGGGTAACTTCTATATAAAAAATCACTCCTATCGTACGTTGTGCCATGAGAAACTATGAGTTGATAATTCACTAAAAATATTCTATATAGCAGTAATTTTGATATCTAATAATATACGAAACTACCCACGTGTCAAATAATTTCAAGAAAAAATTAACCTAAATTCGATAGATAAGCTTTTCCTCGTACTTATTATTTCAATAGCCGATCTCTGCACCTTCTGTTCATGACTTATATATCAGTGCGATGCTTCAACTAACTTACTCATGCTACCTAGCATAGTTTGTAGAAAATAAAGAAACAATATTTAAAAAAATTCTGTATCTCAGAAACTATCTGTCAAAAGCCTATTTCACAGTAACGTTCTAGATTTGAACTGGATCAGATCTATATTATTGAAGATATAAGGGAAAAACAGAAAAATCACAAAAACTGAAATTATATTTTTAAAATTCTTTCATAATCCACCTTTCACCAGATAAGTCTTCGTGTCGGTATTCTTCAACTAACTACCGTGCTTCAATTCGATCACATCAGTATTTTACACGCTATTTTTTACAAAATTGCAGATGGCTATAATTCCGAAACTACTCGACGGATTTTGTCCATTAACGAATTCAGCCACCGCATTTGGACTCCAAACCTTCTCTGAAAATGTCAATTCATTTACTCATTGCGTTCGAGTATAATCTTGCTGTCGGCCAGGTAGCCGGTCGGACAGAATCAAGTTTGACCTCGGATCCTTCATCAGTGAGTCGAAAATAATCGTTTGATACCATTCTCGGCCAAAAATTCAAAAATTACAGAAATTTGGATGAATTGGTAGGCACTTTTTTTACCTGAACAGCGCGCCAAAAAAGAATATATGAATAATGAATATTCATTATGAAATATAGGTTTATAAATCAATTTAAATCAGATGCATTTTTGGCGATCTTGTTCATCGGAACATGTTCTTAAACGATTCGGTTCGACTCCCTGATCAAGAGTTGGTTTGGTACATAAATATCTCGGTTAAGTTCGTTCTTGGGCAAAATCGGCGGATGGTATCGGAATCGGAAGAAAAATTTTTTTTTACATTACAATTTTCAAATTCAATGTTTTTTAAGATGCAGTTTCATCACAAAAATCCATTGATATTATTTTCAACTCTAAAAAATTAATACTTTCGGAGATATGATTTTTCAAAATTTCAACATTAAATGGTAACTCTATGATTTCACAGAATGCTGTCATCGGAAATTAACGTCCATGTCTATAAATTTCGTGATCTGTGTTCATACATGTCATCACACAGAATATACTCTAGGTGAGTTATATTCTGTGTGTCCTTATTGCCATATACTAGTGCTCTGTGATTGTCATCTCATCTACAGATCAGAGACTTGTCAATCAAAGTACGATTGAATACAAAATGACCATGACAACCTCAGCTATCGTAGCCTTTGGATAATCCATATGAAGATGGAAATATATACTTTGGTAAGTTAATAAAATTGGGTTCAAAATATCTCCAGTAAAAATAAAACTCGAATATTGGCTACGCTTCAATTTATATGATTTCAGAGTAGGTTTGAGGAATCAATATTTCGGATGAGTTCGTTATTGGGTAGAATCGGTCTGGTGGTTCGGATTAATAATTTTTCACACTCTTGTTGAATTTAATTTCTTTTATGATGTTTGAATATACTATTTGATATGGTGAGTGTTTACCATTTACCTCCTGACAGTAATGAATTCGCTGAACAAAATTGTGTAGTGAATATAAAATCACTTTGGCCGGAATGGTGGAAATTCCAACTCTTCGATAATTTTCGACCTATTTATGTAGGCTACAATTTTTATGTAACCTCTCAGACAAAAGTCAAGTGGGATCATATCGGGAGACCTAGCTGGCGATTCAATTATCTCCCTGCATCCAAGCTATTTATCAGAAAAAAATTCATCTAGGTATGCCCATACCACACGTCAAAGTATGGAGGAGCCCCATCTTGTTGATGGTTTGTTCTGACAGAAAATTGGGATTGCGATTGCTCGAATATGTTCTGGAATAATATGTTGTTGCAAAAGTAATAAATATCGTTAAGAGGCCAAATTTCCTTTTATAAAATAGGGACCAATGAAGTGTCCACAGTGCGGTCGTTCAGTGTGAACTTCCTCCATACATTACTGATTTTGTTCTAACCAATACCTACAGTTGTGTCAGTTTACGTACCTGCTTAAACAAAATGTAGATTCGTCAGCAAACAATATGCGGTTGACAAAAGATGAATTCTGATATTCTACTTTCGTAGAAACAGGGTAAAAATGAAAGTTTTGGCGCTCTTGTTCCTCGGAGCAGAGTGCTTATCAATTTGCCCAAATGCCTGTAATTTTCAAATTTTTGGCTGAAAACGATCTCAAACGTTTTGGTTCGACTCGCTGATCAAGAATATGTGGTCAAAATCGATTCTGCCCGGCCGTCCATTAACACGATAACTCTTGAGCGCCAAAGCTCCTGTCCACACTGCTTTCCCACATTTTTTTCTGAGGTTTTTCCGCAAGCCCTAATATTACCCCGTTACACTAACCTATATATATATATATAATATGTATTATTATAATAGAATTTGAAAAGCTCTAATACTTTACTTTATATTTTTCTCTAGCTGAACTCCTTCAGGAGATAATTGGCCAATTCCATACATATCAGCGACCTGTATATAACTTGCCATTATTGTAAGTCGTTGCTTAACGATAAATCATATAGCTAGGCAGAACAAACACAATGGTTCCTTTCTAAGTTTTCTCTACCAAAGTCTGAAAAATATTAATAAAATAAAAAAATTATTATTTTGTGACATGCTTCTGCGTTAGAAACACCAGAAATTTGTCAGAACCAATATTGCCTAACAGATAATAACGATAAAACTACTATTTCGTAACGTAGACTAGATCAGACTCCTTCGCTTGGTGTCTGACGAAGGATTCTGATCTAGTCTTCGAAATGCTTGTGAGAGAAAACCCAGAAAGGAACAATTTATTAATGAATATACCTCCCCAAGTATCATTTAATGATTACTTACAACAAACACTATTCGACACTGCATTGTAATATCACCGCCAGTCGTTGCCTGCTGTAGTAAACCAAACAGAGGCATGGACCTGGACAACTGTTGTTTCAATCACAAACCGCATGGACATCTGATGCTTTTCCAAAATGTGCCATAATTTTGGAGTCGTTTTCAGCTGGAAAACTGGCGATTTTATGCTTGTAAGTGTTTAAAACATGTATACAACGTAGTTAACTATTCAAACTCTGCAGATAGTGGATTTTTCGACAATTGAACATTTTGTTGCTTTTGCAAAAAAGTCCCTTTTCATTTCCGCTTCAAAATTCCAAATTCAGTAAGGGCCTTTATTTTGCCATCCGAGGCACTCCACGGAGACCGAAATGATCGGAAATGCAAAACTCAAAACCCGAAAGAACTTTTCCGCCCGTTATCGCCCCATTAATTGGAATAGGCACAATTGTTCTTCGGCTCAACAATAAATTATAGATGCATATGCTTCGTTAACAACACAAAGGCCGGCTGTGCTGCGAGATAATGACCTTAGGTAGATAGATATAGGTAAGGAATGAAATATTCCCCGCAAAAGAGATTCGATTGTTGCCAACGCAAGCGAACGAGGGTATTTTTCGCTAATACGGGGGTGGCAGAGGTGACTGCAGGTAGTTTTTTAACCCCCATAACCTCGGGCGATATCACGGGGAAGAATTTAAATGTTGCCGTTTTAAAGGGATTTTTTGGGAATGCATACTATGAGGTTGGCGGATGATGTGTCGGTTTATTCGGGTAACAAAACAAGGTAGCTGTATTTTTTTTCTACCCCATCGGAAAGAATAAAGTTGAATTGAGTAACACGAATCTGCAAATATGGCTGAATATAAGGAATTTTTATAGAAATTTTTAACAATAGACACTCTTGTCCAATGACGTTATAAAATCCATCTTACAATATAGTCTTGGCCTTCTTTTATTTGTGCTTAATTTTGAAAAACTGATTCAATATAGACAAGTTGAAAAATTGGTTCAAGCCCTGTGGACAGGAGCTTTGGCGCTCTTGTTCAAACTTTGACAAATCATATCTTCGAAAGTATTAGTAAGAGTTGAGAATTATATCAATGGATTCTTATGATAGAACTTCATAATAGCCGAATTTAAATTCAAACATCATAAAAGAATTCAAATTCAACAAGAGTGCCAAAAATTATCAATCCAAAACCAAAAGACCAATTCTACCCAACAACGAACTCATCCGAGATATTCCTTCCTCAATTCTATGATGAACGATATATTTTTTCCTCAAATCCACTCTGAAATTTATATTATATCAATAGAAACTTTTTTCAGTTTTGTTTTTACTGGAGATATTCTGAACTCAATATTAATAACTTACCATTACCATTCCCATCATCATATGGATTAACCATGGGCATTAAATATCAAAATTTGACATATCATGTCTCAGGAAAATAAGTTGACATGTATCAACACAGATCATATTATAATAATTCATAGATAGAATAATTATCGCATTCTGTGAAAACAGAACGATTTATTAGGTATTGAAATTTTGAAAAATCATATCTCCGAAAGTATCAGCTTGTTAGAGTTAGAAATGACATCAATGGATTCCTATGGTGAAACAGCATCTTGAGAAAAACTCATTTTGAAATTTGTAATGTAAAAAATTTTTTTTTTGTTACTCGAAACCATCTGACCGATTTTGCCCAATAACGAACTTAGCCGAGATATTAATATCCCAAACCCATTCTGAAAATGCCAACTGTCTAGCTCATTTCGTTCGAGAGTTATCGTGTTAACGGCTGGCCGGACGACTGGACAGAATCGAAGTTGACCATGTATTCTTGATCAGTGAGTAGAACCAAATCGTTTAAGACCATTTTCAGCCGAAAATTCGAAAAAAACAGACATTTGGGCCAATTGATAAGCACTCTGTTCCGAGGAAGAAGAGCGACAAAAAGCACTGTGGCCAGGAGCTTTGGCGTGCTTGTTCAAGCCAGAGTGGCCACCCACGAAAAGATATTATATTTCCAAGAATGTAACTCCGACTGTAAACACAAACGTCCAAACAAAACGGGTCAATTTTTGGCAGAGAGTGGTTTCAAACGATTAGTTTAGACTCAAATACATACAATCACTGTTGGTTGGAAAAAAAATGAACAGTGCTGTGTCTGCGGTGGTGTAAGATGCCATTCGAATGGCACCGCAGACACAAGTGCTTTGTTTGTTATTAAGGGCACAAATCAGTTCAATCATACAACTGTGCCATCAGTTACAAAAGACCATGTATATCAGTGGTTTATTTTGAATAGTGTATTCAGAGAGTAATTTCCATGAAACAAATCAGTCCAATTTTATGTTTCTGCCATGAGAAGCTAGGAGTTAAGATTTCACAAAAAACTTCTGTATAACAGTAATTTCAATATGTAATAATATACGAAAATACTCATATTTTACGTAATTTTAAGAAAGAAATCAAGCTAAATTCGTTCGACAATCGCTTCATCTGAATTATTATTTCAATAGAAATGAATAAGAGCGATTTCCGCTCCGGGACTCGAGCCCGGACCTTCATAATTTCTATGCTATTATTTCTGTAACAGCCCAATGCTTCAGCTGATAGAGCTATGGTAAGTATGTACAGATCTGCGGTGAAAAGTGGATTATCAATGAATTCTAAATGTCTAATTTCTCCTTTTGGCATTTTTCTGTATTTCCCTAATATCTTTAACAATATAGATCCGACTCTATTTCACGCATTTCGAGCCAGTATTGTGTTTATATATCGAAATTCAAATCAATTCCATAAATGTAACCTTCATTCAATAGAGAACAAAAAAAAGTTATTTAAGGATCTCTGAATCTGAATCTTGAAATATCTGTGTCAATTCATCTAAATACGTCCAATATACCATATTTGATTCTCTTCGACCAACGAATAGTTTTAAATATGGATATAAATGCATCTATATAAATGTTTTTCAATTTCGTATGAAACTGACAATAATTCTTTCGTATTGAAAGATTATCGAAGAATAAACGAATAAGCAATATTGGTTTGATTAAATTCAAACTAATATTACTTACCGAATTTATATTATATAAATTTCTTTGGCAATGAAATTACTCTGGATAAATAACAAATTATCTTATGATATGTCGTTCAACAGATATGTACAATTTAACTTCGACTTGTTAAATTTAACTTCGGTCGACCGCTCGGAAATAAATATGAACATAGACATAGGTACTTGATATGTTGTCTATTACATGATTATTCATTAAATTCAATCCAGGCACTTCAAAAGTCACAAACAGTTGACAACTTTGTTGAGTTTGTCGAGTGTGAACCAGTGGACCAGTACATCTCGATCGTTGGAATATTCCGATATTCCCGCAATGTCTTCACCAATATAGCGAGTTCTAATCTAGAACTTCACTGTGAAATGAGGCTCTCGCAGAATTTCAACGATATCTGACGAACAGTTTCTGAAATATTTACAAATTTTTTTGAATATTATTTTTTGGAGCTTTTTTCCTCGGAACAGAGTGCTTATCAATTTGCCGAAATGTCTGCAATTTTCGAAATTTTTCATGAAAATGGTCTTAAACGATTTGGTTCGACTCACTGATCAATAATCCATGGTCAAAATAAATTCTGTCCGGTCGGTCCCGCCGGCCGTAGACACGATAACTCTTGAATGAAATGAGCTAGACAGTTGAAATTTCCAGAGTAAGTTTGGGAGATAAATATCTCGGTTAGATTCGTTATGGGCAAAATCGGCCAGATGGTATCGGAAAAAAAAAATTTTTTTACTTTACAAATTTCGTATTTTCTTTTTTTGAAATGAAGTTTCACCATAAATATCCATTGATATCGTTTTCAACTCTGACAAGCTAAAACTTTCGGACGTATGATTCTTTTAAATTTCAATAATAAATCGTTCATCCTTGTTTTCACAGAAATCTAATAATGCTATAATTATTCTATCTATGAATTATTATATGATCTGTGTTCATACTCGTACATGTCATCTTGTTTTTCTATGTTCGAACATGTCAAATTCTTTTCAGCTATCATATAATTATGAGGATTAAAATATGATATTATACTTTTTGGTGATATTTTGAAGCCCGTGGATAATCCATATGATGGAAAATATAAACGTTGGTAAGTTAATCATTGGGTTATGAATATCTCCAGTAAAAACAAAACTCAAATATTGGCTAAGTTTCAATTGATATAATATAATTTTCAGAGTGGATTTGAGGAATGAATATCTCGGATAAGTTCGCGGCTTTGGATTTATAATTTTTGGCACTCTTGTTTTTTTAAATGACACTTATTTTAATTTAATTTCTTTCATGATGCAGTTGTATCATAAGAATGCATTGATATCATTCCCTATTCTGAGAAACTAATACTTTTGGAGATCAGATTTGTCAAAGTTTGAACAAAAGTGCCAAAGCAGGAGCTATGTTTGACCTTGATTCCGTGAGTCGAAACTAATCGTTTGAGACCATACTCGGCCAAAAAATTGGAAAATTACATACATTTGGAATAATTGATAGGCACTCGGTTTACCTGAACAGCTCTTCAAAAACGATATTTCAATACAGTTAACTCAATAGCTTCTGAGTTAAATCAACAAGTCCAGAGCGTTCCTGCCAATAGGGTCCTTCATAGTGGCTTCGTATAATTAATTATACTTCTGAATTGTGATGTTTTTGATTCATTTTTATTGGACCCGATATAAACACATCACAAAGGTCATGGGGTAATCTTTAAAAAAATGGAAAAGGTCAGTCTACTTTGGCACGCTTGTCTAAATTCATAGCCTGAGCAGTCACTCATCCAGTTACTGAATTCACCAAGACTGCGTGGCTTCCAGGAAAAGTGAATAATATATTCACAATGTATCCAACCATATGGATCCGAATGAGTTTAAATCTAGAACTTGGATTTAAAATAAGGTTTTGAAGAGTCTTGCAAAATTTCAGCGATATCTGGCTGATAGTTTCTCTATTTTCTTAAAATTTTCTAGTCATATGATCCTCACGAAATTTTGCACACGTTATCCTGTCGGTATCTTCCAACTACCGAGTGTCAATTGGATCATATCAGGATTTTTATTGAGAGAACAAAATATCAGATGGCTATAACTCTGAAACTACTTGGAGGATTTTGCCCATTAACGAACTTAACTGGCGCATTTGGACTCGAAACCCACCTTGCAACTACTACTTGTTCAAATTAGGATAGTTCAAAAATTGTTTATAAGTCGCATAGTTTCGAGGATTTTTTACTCATAGTGTGTAGCTATTGCTTTAACATATGCTTGGCCAAAAATTAGCAGTACTGTTCCCAAGTTGTGGTATGGCCACAGTAACGAAGCCTGCAAATAATACAACAACACGCATAAGCTCTATTAGTAGCTTTAGAGGGGTCTCTTTGGAAGATTTTGGAGGATCAGTATATTAATATCAATATCAATATTCTTTTCTTCATCCGCATAATATCAATTATTGAAATTTTATGATAATTCACAATTATATCAACACATTATGAAATACATGAATAGGAAAAGGTTTGTTATCAAACAATTTTTAAATATGTATAGATTTATCGAGAACAAAAAATTATTAAATCTAAATGTGATTCTTCCAATTCGATTCAATGTTTATGGTAATTTATGTGATAACCGCAATACAAATTATGATGAATATTCATTGTTCATATCTGAAAACCGGAAACTACTTTATTAAATCTAGTCAGTACATGATTCACAATTAATTTATTGTACTTGCGATATGAATGAATTTTGTGTATTAATGAAGTGCTCTACTCTGAATTTTCTCTATGGAATCAGCAGTTCGGAACTTTCTGCATCTAACTATTTCAGATTCAGTTCAATTATTTGGTTTTAACTTCAGGTTTGTTCGAAGAAATTAATAAATAAATTATAGATAGGTACCTACTGGGTATTATAGGAAGCATTTTATTTTCGAAAAGTATTCAAGTCAGCAAGGTTCAGGAAGCGAGGTAACGCAAGTGTCTTGTGAGAGTAGATGGAGAAGCAATGGGGTCAAGAGCTTTGGCACGCTTGTTCAAATTTAGAGCCATAGCAGTTATCCATCCAGGTACTGAACTCACCCAAGACAGATTGGCTTCCAGAAAAAGAAATAATATTTTCACAATACTCTCAACAGTATCTATAGATCCGATCGAGTTTAAAACTAGAACTTGAACGTAAAATGAGGTATCGAAGGCTTTGCAAAATTTCAGCGATATCTATTATGCACATACCAATGGGAGAGCTAAGTTCGTTTTAGGGCATAATCGGTCCAACGGTTTCGGAGTTATACCCACCTGGAATAGTAAATAGGAAATTGCTGAAATTTTGCGAGAGCCTTTACAACTCTAATGCCAATTTTTAAGTTTTAACACGATCGGTTAAATATTGTTGAAGATTCGAGCACCCTTGTGTGATTTCAGTAGATGGGTGACCGTATCCTCGATAACTTTCGAACGAAAGGATATAGGGACTTGAAATTTTCAGGGTAAGTTGCGTATCCGAATGGGAGAGTTGAGTTTGTTTTTAGGCATAATAAGTCTAAATTAGGGAATCCAATCCCGCACCAAAACTTCAGTCCCGCAAACGCACGGGATTAAAGACATCAATCCCGAGGATCCGCAAGAATGCGGGATTGTTAAGAATATACAGGGTCTCCCGGATAAGATGGGAAACGTTTTAATGGGAGACAGAAAACACCTAGAGTATCCCGAAAAACCCCCATTTGAAGTATCTAGGAGTTCTAGATTCTAATTTACAGGGCGTTTTTCAAATTTGAATGGACATTAAAACCACTGTATCTCCTGAACGGAATCACCGATTTATCCGAAATTTGAAACGAAGATAGCTTTCATGAGGTTCCAGAAATGTGCCATCAAATATCATTCGATTTGCAGGACCATATCACATAAATTTGGACAGTTCAAAAAAGTTTGCGAAATCACCCTGTACAAGGAATTTCATGATTTCTTCGATATCTGCGTAAACGGTAACATTCATTTATTCAATTCACCAAATAATATTGTATGGCACCATCCAGGTTGCCGAGTACTGATTTTTATTCTTGATAGTGACAATCATTTTTTCTCCCGTGTCGATATTTAACATCCTATTCATCTCGTAACGAAGGGAATTTTGAATCTTTATGAATTGAATTAATTGAATATACATTATTGAATATTAATTTCAGTTTTCATTCGGTGGGATACAACACTTTTTTTAAGCGTAATTCAAGGATGGGTCTTTAACAATTATTTGTTATTCTGACAGTTACATACTAGATCATTATAGTTCATTCTTTCTAATTAAATGACTTAAATATAAATAATTGTTAAAGAACCATCCTTGAATTATGCGTTGAAAAATTGTAGTATTCCATCAAACGAAATGAAAAAAATTCAATAATGTATATTCAATTGATTAAATTCATAAAGATTCGAAATTCACTTCGATCCGAGATCAATAGGATGTTAAATATCGAGAAGAGAGAAAACATTATTTTCACTATAAAAAAATATCAGTCCTCAGCGACGTGGATGGTGCCATGAAAATATCATTCGGCGCAATGAACGAATTAATGTTAGAGTTTACGCAGATTGGTATCGAAGAAATTATGAAACTCATTGTACAGGGTGATTTCACGCACTTTTTAGAACTGTCCAAATTTATGTAATATGGTCCTGCAATTCGAATGATATTTGTTTGCAGTTTTCTGGAACCTCATGAAAGCTATCTTCATTCCAAATTTCGGATGAATCGGTGATTCCGTTCAGGAGATACAGTGGATTATTTCCATTTAAATTTAAAAAACACCCTATAAATCAGAATATAGAACTCCTAGATACTACAAATGGGGATCCTCTAAGTGTTTTATGTCTCCCATTAAAATGTTTCTCATCTTATACGGGTCACCCTGTACATTGTACTCAATTTATTAAACATGCTAATAAAAAGGTCCTATGTAATTAAAAACATACTGTATTAGTAGCATAATAGTTAATTATGTACGAAAGACGAAAAACTGTCTATGACCTCTTAAATCATTTCACAATAGCAAATTACAGTTATTCTCCCATACACCTATCTTTGTTTTGAACCGTATAATGCCGTTTTCATAGTGACCACCACAGCGGACGAAAAAGTAATTTTGAGGACGAAAAAGTGCTTTTTCTTGTTCTGTGAAATTCCGTATTCGACAGTGAGAGCGCAAATCTCACTGTCGAATACGGAATTTTAGTATTGAGTCCCGCATGGAAAATCCCGCAATGTTGATCCCGCAGAATCTCAGCAGGATCCCACATTTGCGGGATCCAGCATTTGCAGGATTTGATTCCCCAGTCTGAAGGTTTCCGAGTTATACCCACCTGGAATATTATTTCCTCGATAACTCAAAAAATAAAGATTCGATCGAATTGAAGCTTGGTAACTAGTAGTAGAAAATCAACATAAAGACATGTTTAAAATTTTGTAAGAACCGTACCCCTTGAAAATTTGAAAAAAATGACGAAAAAAAATTTTTTTGTAAGAACCGCACCCCCAGAAAATTTCAAAAAAATTACGAAAAAAAAATTGGTTCAAGCACTGACGTGAAGTCAGGAGCTTTTGCGCGTATGTTCTATTGTCCATTCTCCTGTATTGGACACCCTTATAATCGAATTTACCATGGTATTTTTTTTTTATTATTATTGATAAGGGGGTTACGTTGCACCGCGACCTTGAGATCTATTGTGCCCCCCAACAGAGGTGTTCTCACCATTACGCCATCTACAGCTCGCCCTCCAGTTCCAGAGTATAAATGAACCTCAATATCTGGGAAGGCTTCAAGGATATTATGTCTTCACTCCTACAAGTTTCCTGTCCAAAGCATTCCTTTCGCTGACTTGCAATGGCGAGGCATTCTGTACCATGGTAAACTATGTTGTCCATTCTCTTGTATTGGACACTTCATTAGAATTTACCATGGTAAATTGATGAAAGGACAACATAATTTACCATGGTAAATTCGATTAAGAGTGTCCAATACAGGAGAATGGACAATAGAACATACGCGCAAAAGCTCCTGACTTCAGTTCAGTGCTTGAACCAATTTTTTTTCTATCCCTAATTCCGATATTTCTATTCCAGCATAATCTTGTGTTTCTTCATGTCTGATACTCATTTATAAGCAAAAAAAATGGCGAAAAATACAATACGCCTGGAATAACCGTTTAACCACAATAAAAGATCGTTTAAAAACTAAGATCTGTGTATAAACTGCTGTGCGCAGAGCACAGAAGTGGGCCTTTTTAAAACATACATTTTAAGGTGTAATTTAACTGGACTGGTAAAATTAAAGTTAAAGTTGAACTTCGACACAATTGTATAATACCGGCAATTAGTCATAAGCCGATTAATGTGAGGGGTGTAGTTAGTCGTGTAGTACAGGGTGTCCTATTAGACGTTTCTGCAGAAATGGACATATTTGAAATCTGAAAATTGGGATTATGATATCGTTTGAAATTCTCTACAGAGCTAAAATATTTTCGAAGCCCAAGTACTTCCAGTTATACATGGAATACATTTCTGTTAAAACCATTGTATTCATTTGAATAGTTTTCAAAATATCGAAAAAAAAAACCGGAAAAAAGTCAAATATGTTTAGTCGTTATTATGTTAATTATTCTTATTTTAAACATCCTGAGGGTGAACCGTTTTTACAACTCCGAAGAGAAAGAATGAGGAAAGGTCATGCATCTTTTGAACTTCAGAAATATCATCACAGGGTTTCAAATTTTGTATCGAAAATTGTGATCACAAATTTGCCATAACTGTTTTTCAAATTAGAACCCTATTTTTTTATTATTGCGTTGGATTCTACGGTGAAAAATAATGATTGTTTTTTAACATGATGATGCTCTTAAATTCAAAATTTCTGTGTTTTTTTTTTAATTTGGAGCATAATTATGTTAGAAATCTATAATTATTTTTTACCGCAGAATCCAACGCAAACATACAAAAATAGGGTTCTCATTTGAAAAACAGAAATTATCGCCTCTTTTTGATCACAATTTTTGACACAAAATTTGAAACACCCTGTGATGATATTTCTGAAATTCAAAATGAATGAATACAATGGTTTTAACAGAAATGTATTCAGTATTGAATACATCATCATACCAGTGATGCAAAACTTGAAAATCATCAAATTTATTTTCACTCCCTGTATAACCGGTGCTTGGGTTTCAGAAATATTTTAGCTCTGTAGAGAATTTCAAGTGATATCATATTCCCAAATTTTAGATTTCAAATATGTCCAGTTCTCCAGAAATGTCTAATAGGCACTCGAACTTGGGACAACCTGGATAGTAGAATAACTTATTGAACGTTGGAATCATTCTTCCTAGAAATTAGAAAAGAAATTGGCTGGGACTTCATGAACGTAATTCGTTTACTAGATAGAATTTATCTTGTCTAGAATATCTAATTTCATTATCTGTCAATAATTTGTCTGTCAATTGTCTAATGTCTGTCTACACGCTCACGCTCCTGCGATCTAGGTTTACACAAGTATAAAATATATTATTATCAATATTGTTGAAACGAATCCAGCGAAATTTATTGTTCCAAGAAATAATGAATTCTAAATTATTTTCTGGCCCAAGGGAAAAAACTGTCAACAGTCAAATTCAATTTATCTCCGGACGTTTCGTCAAATTTATTGACCTCTTCAAAGGCTACAATCAAAACATAAGACACAGTGAAAAACAGATGAAATTTTGAACAAAAATCAACCAATTCAATTGAAAAAGAGGGGAAAATACAATCAAAATGGAACAAAAGCAAACTAGAATTAACAAAGCATTGCATACCTCAAATTGACAAAAAAAAAATTTAGATATTGAAGATTCTATCAAAATTATAATAACATGAGTGTTCAAAATGTCATCCTTTTTTCACTCTGTCTTGTGATTTGATTGTAGCCTTTGAAGGCAATAAATTTGACGAAACGTCGGCAATTGAATTGAGTTCGTGCTAACAGTTTGTTCTCTTGTGCCAGAAAATAATTTTAAATATATAATTATTATTTTTATTATCTCCGCATATAATTTTTCAAGTGATAAAACGCTATAACATTATATAATCTAATGCAATATCATAATATGATCTAGGGTTTTATCATATATATAACCACTAGAGAGACATTTTGCCGGCAAAATTTCTCTATTATAATATGAAAGTTTGTTGTTGGAAATTTCGCGAATGACATTTGTATTAAAATCATGTGCGAAATTTACGACAAGCGATAAATTTGCATTACAAAAGAGAAATTTTAGCTGCTTAAATTTGATCTCGAGTGGTGTTTGACATGATTATTTCACGAGAATATAAACGGAAGAAAGATAAACTGCCATGAATAAAATACAAGCAAAAAGATACAATAACTAACACTGCACGATATAATTGTTGGTGCCACAAATATTAAATTTCTATGCTATCTCGAAAAGTGAAATTTCAAAATTTTATCTGCTAAAAAACTGAAAAACTTTTTTGTTGGTTTTGCTGGAGTGCATATTTTATCGCTGTTAAATAAGTGTCGCTATGGGAAGTTCCTAAAACTAAATATCGAACGAGTGGAATAGTAACTTGAAAAATTAGAAACTAAAAGTAGTCGTTGATAAAAATAATAATAATTAATTTGATACTGGTGTGAACATAGATCGCAGAGGGGTGAGCCTGTACCGTTATTCAATTGACAGATGAAGTAATGACAAGAGAACATATTAATAATAAATGTTCTATCGATTCTATTGAGAAACGAATACTAATCTTTCATTATTAACGTAAACGACATTGACCAGACATGACACCAACCAAAAAAATATGCAAAATCCGGAATGTATTTCGAGACTCTCCCGTCACAAGACTCAAATATTCTCCCCAGAAGAGCCGAATTCAAAGGGAGATAAATTGATTACGCTCTCGTTCGCGGAGAGCACAATATGTGACCTAAATTCGCCCGGAGTGTGAGAAGTTTACATAAACCAGGAATCTCTCAGACTGTTCACCCCCCGGCAAGGGCGGCGTTAAGGTCCAATATCATCCGCTGCGAATTCTGCCGATAGAAATTTGCTTTTAGGTAAAAAACTAAGTAGGTCGCAAGGTAAAACTCCTTAAAAAATAACGAAAAAAGCCGTTTCCTGGGAACCATTATACCGAGGGGTTCGGTTTCCCATTCTTCGAAATTTTATATAATAAAACCTTTTTTCACCCTTCGAGTCTATTATGTATGGCCGTTTTTTTATTATTTTATTTCTCTCGCAGAATTGGGGTTTTTGTGCGTAAAAATTTGCTTTGACGGCTAGTTATTCTTATCTCGGTGAAGGATCGATTTAATTTCTGAATAATTTCCAGAAAAGAGCGAGGATGTTACTTGGGAAATGAGAGGTAACCCTTTTGGGAAAGGTTGAAGTCGTTGAACCTTATTTGATGGGAAGTTTACGAGTTTTTATGGATTTCAGTTGAAAGTGAATTATTAGGAAAGAGGGTTGTTAGGAATCACTCATTACATTCTATCATTAAAGCTTAAAATCAGCCCCGCAGTTTGTAATTTATTTTCATTCGAGAGAAATGCTTACAAACGGATGGCCAGACCTTGGACTCTTTCAAATATATTCATTTGAGACGATATTCTGATATTTCGGAGAAAAGAGACAATCAAGCAGAATAATAGTAATCGAGTAAAACTGCGCAAATAAATCAAATTTAATAATGAAAAATTTCAATAAGATAATTAAATCACTACACTTCAGATAATGAAAACCAGAAAGGTTTTTAATGTTATTTTGTAGGTAACATTAGGTTCTGATATATCTAATGAGACTGTCAAAATTGGATGTCAGAAAGAGGTGATAAGTTAATAAATTTCCTAATGCAAATAGTATGTTTTATCCCCACATTTCAATTTAGAACAAAAAAATTCTTCTTAAAATTCCCTATTTCTAAATTGTTCCCTTTTTGAGATATTCTGAAATGCAGGTCGCGTGACATAAAATTAGGTGTCAATTTGTATTTATGTTCACCCCTACATATGAAACTCTATGACGAAACTGAAAATCTTTTTCTATGCTTATATTGTTGACACTTGTCCGAAACAGGCTAAACGTTTCAATTATTTGTATGGAGATAACCCAAATTTATTTATTATTTATGGCGAATGTAACACAAATTTGACAAATTTGGTACAAGACTTCCAGTGAAACCAAAACAAAAATGTATGTCACATGTTCCAGAAGTAATCTTATTTCATTCACCACAAATGATAATTAAATTTAGTTAATATTCATTCGGATAATTTAAATCTTCAGTTATTTTTAGACATCTGCCAACAATAGAATAATATTTTCAACTATGGTCATAGTTTCAAATGTACGGGCGAACATAGATAAAAATTGATATCTAACCCGCCGTCAAGTAATTTTTATTTCAGAATATCTCAAGAATTATACAATTTAAGTAAAGGTAACTTTTTGAGTACTCCAGCTTTTTTTTCGTTCTAAATTTAGTGGCGATAAAAGATAAAACCTATCTATGCCTTATTCTTAAATCTATCTTTGACAGTCTCATTTGAACGTTCCGTATATCAGAACTTAATGATACCTGCAGAATAAAACCTTTTCGGTAACCATCAGTTCCATAAAGAAGATCTAAAGTTGAGTATTGTGCTCTTGAGAAAAAGAGTTTCCTACAAGCCTGTATCTGTTATTTTGGTCAAAAAACGGTGAATAAGTCGAAAACTACTCAAGATAGCCATAGCGAATGCTTCATAAAATATGCGTCGAATTTGAGAACACATTTGAAAATGTAATAATAATATAGTATGCCCCAGTTGAAATAAGCGGTTTGATATCAATTTCAGGTATAACCGGAAATCATTTATCTTTGCAAATAATTTAAAAAAGAAGGTTTGTTTACTTTATGTCCATTCAAACAGAAAATCTCAAACAGCTGTATATATTTCTCGTAAACTTCTAATGGGAACTCCTGGTTAGGACACCCTGTATAGTAAGTATATTTAGTGCCTTACAGATAAACAAACTCTGAAAAATATCTGTAAAAATAAAGCAATTATTATTTTGAAACTGCTACTGCCATAGAAACACGATATATTTGTAAGAAGCAATATATACAACAATGTTAATGGCTAACAAACAGTAACAAAACAACATCAACCATAAAACAACTATTTTGTAACGTTTCGGAGGCTGAATCAGTCTCCTTTCTCCTCGGTCCGGCACCAAGCGCACATCTTCTGAATTATTTTTTTTTGTTGACAGGGTATTCTGAAATTCGAAAACATAGCAAAGGAGTTTCACAGAAGTTATACGATTCAACTCCTTCTTCAACAAATTCTACCAAATATGGTCTATTCTTATTGAGCATATTATTATATATTGGATTGTTATTCTGTTGTACTTGATTAATTGTTATTTGATTTAGAGCTCTTCTATCTACATTCATGATAGATGTAGTTATATGAATTGCCACGGATATCCGATTTCTCCAAGAAATGTTTTGATGAAATATATTTCATTATTTCGGATTGCAAGAGTAGAACAAAATAGATAAGCTTTATCGTAAAGTGTTTTAATAACGCCTATTTTCACAATGAGTTGATGGTTTGAATCAAAATTCAAATATCCATTTGTACATGTCTGCTCTATGAATACACTTGTTTCAAAATGGTTTGGATACTTAATTATCGAAACATCTAGAAAAGAGAGCTCATTATTCTTCCCTATTTCCAAAGTGAATTATAATGTTGTTCTAAATATTCTCTGCCATGCTGCCAAATTACAAATATATCGTCAACATACAGCCACAAAGCTTTTGGTTTCAACACAATGTACCCACAAATTTTTCGCCGGAATTATCCATGAATATATTACTTATAACAGGTGCTAAAGAAGAACTCACACTAATGCAGAAGCAATTTCAAAATAATACATTTTGTATTTATATACATAGATATTTTTCAGAGTTTAGGAGAGAAAACCATTGACCTCCCAAAGTATCCTTTAATGATTACTTATAAATAATATATAAAATCACGTGCAAAAAAAACGCAACAAGTTAATATTTCATCAAATTTGAAGTCCCATAGTTTTTTATTTTTGGTTCAATTTTCAACATTTTTTCAGCAAACTGTAGCTAAAATTATTAGTTTCAATTTGCACATTCAGCCTTTTTTAAATGTGGGCTTATTATACATTATATAGGGTTCATTAGAAGTTTGTTGTTGAACCCTAATTATTTCGTGGTCATTTCATAATACTGATTTTTGTTTGGAATCATTCCTTTACAACATTTGTTTTAGGGTTCATCCCTTTAAGTGCACTAGCTAATTTTTAAGAGAGAAAAGAACTGTAAACAACAGTTAACCCAATTTTAAGAAAAACAAATCATTTTGACGGTATGGCTTTACGCATTGTGCCATAATGCCAGTTTGACAGCTCAGTTTATGAGACTGGCAATGAGAAGGCAACAATATATTGTTCAGTTATAATAGTGGGCAATTGTTTCAAATTGTATTTATGCAAACTCATTCAATTCAAATCAAAAATCAAACTTCAAAGCAAACCAAATCGACGGTTAAATAACCTGAAGAAACGTACTTTTCAGAATAAAATTGAGCTTAATATTTTGTGTTATTATCTCTATCTGGCTCTTATCACTGCCAGCCAGCTGAATTTGTTGTAAAAAGTACGTTTCAATTTAATTGATTTTTTCTGAAGTTTTTTTTTATTTAAATAGAATAAGCTTGCATAAATAAATATTGCAATAATTGCTTGTTATTAAACTTGAACAATATATTGTTGCCTTCTCATGTACAAATGTCGGAAAGGAATGGTTCTAACAAGAATTGATATTTTGAAAGAATTTTACCGTGAAATTATCCTACAAGATGATCTAAAATTAGGGAACAAGCTTCTAATTAACCGTATACAATGACTAATAAGCCAACATTTAACAAAAAGCTGAATGTGCAAATTAATGAGAAACAAAGTTGAGACCATACCAGATCCTTGTGGGACCCCAGCAGTAAAAGCTAATATATCAGCTGAATTTCTTTGGGGTCTAAGTAATCATTAAAGGCATCCACAAAATAGACGATATTAATTCTGGATCCGTTGGAGTTTTGAACAAACGATCTGATCCAGCAAGCCTTTTACATAACTTAAAACTGAGGAAGTTCACATTCTTGTTCATAGTCCTCTAAGTTGGAAATCTTCTTTTTGCTATCTGTCTATACATTTACAGAATCTTAAATCACAATATTGATATACACTCAAAGTCCTAACCGTCTTAGCAATATTGACCAAGAGACATGGCAAATTATGATAACTAAAAAGATCAGAGGACCTAATATGAAGCCCTGTAGCACTCCCAAAGTTATTGAAATTGCTCCTACCTACATGAAGGAAAACTGAGAATCATAGAACATATTGACGGTTGACGAATATCGCAATCCTTTGACCTCCAACCGTCTGCAAAACCATACGTTCCCACACCTCCACAACAACCTCTAATGTACGTTGTCTTCCATAACTGAAGGAATGGTTTAATTCTTAACGACTGAAATTAATGCGTCGTCATACACACGTAGATAAATATTCAGCCATAAGCTGCCATCAAGCGGCCATAATGAAGTAACGAAATAGTCAATTAGCTTCATATTTTCAATATGGAATGAATGAACCAAACGTACAATTTCTTGTCATTGGTTTTTAATTACCTACTTATGAGCCAACGTAAAGCTACCGCTGAATACAGTGATTAATAAAATGGAAAATAATTACCGGTGATGTTGTAGGAGGATTTTTAATGAGGAGTTAGAACACAGCGGAAGACAGACATACGAGTATGTATTCATTCATTCATTTGGATCAATAATTGTAGTTATGGATTCGATTAATTTAAATTGTATCGTTGGAGGTTATGCAATCGAACGTCCTCAAGTCAAGCTGTGATTAAGTCATTTTAATGAATGAATTATATATGTTTGAAAATTGCGGCCGAATTACTTATTACGATGGTACAGAGGAGAAACTTAGTATTAATAGGGAAACCGGAAAGTAACGGCAATCACGCTCATGCCAGTAGGCATTTTATAGCTTAGGTATTTTGTCACCTCATTGGGTACATCAAAGTCATGCCAAAGAGATTTGGTTGCAATGATATATCCAACCTCAAAAAAATCGTACGTTGTTTGCGATGGCTAGCTGAATACTTAGCAGAAGAGGTACATAATCTGCTTTGGATGATATTTGAGTATTAGAAGATGTCCTACCAACATGCATTTTCGATTTCGATAGAGCAGTGCTAATTTGTTCTACTCTTGAAGTTCGCAAAAATTAAATTGATTTCATCAAAAAATTTCTTGAAGACAATGGATATCTAATGCAATTCATAAATACATCTACGATGAATTTAGATAGAAGAGTTTCTAATAAAATAACAATTAATCAAGTACAACAGAATAACCAACAAGCACAATAACCCAAATCTGTTGAATGTGATCCCTTATGCTCGTGGCCTTTCGAAAAAATCAAAATAATCGGTTATGAGTGCAATATAAGAACCGTTTTCAAAACACAATTAATGAAAAGCAAAGATCCAAAAACTGTGTAGGTATATAATATTCCTTGTATTTGTGGTAAATCGTATAAAGGAGAAAGATCGAGACAACTAGAAATAAGAAAGTCGGAATATAAGAACAACTTAAGAAATAGAGACATACAGAAATCAAAAATAGCAGAACATGTATGTACAATTCATGGATGTCACATGATGGATTTGATTGAAACAAAGATTCTGATGACATTAAAAGGAAACTTGAGGAGTCAACTTGTATTTTGTTGTACAGAGAATGCAATTTTGCAAATTGCTCAATTGGAATTGACCCTATTTGGTTCAATTTGTCGAAAAAGGAGTTGGAACTTGTAAATTTCTATTCGAAATTAAACTCTCTTGCTATGATCTTCATAGACTGTCTATGTGACAATCGACAATGTCGAATTTCAGAATAGCTATCAACAAAAAATAATTCTGAAGATTTTCATTTGGTGTCTGAGGACGAAGTCTCATCTAGTCTCCGAAATGTTTCGAAATATTTGTTTTATCGTTGATGTTGTTTCGCTAATTTTTGTTAGGCAACATTGTTCTATACAATGCTTCTGACAAATATCTTATGTTTCTACCGCAATAGTAATTCACAAAAAAATATTTTTTTTTTATTTTATGGATATATTTCAGAGGGTGAAAATCCATAAATTACCCATTAAATAATGAATGTAACTCCCAAAATTTTATGACAATCGTACCACGCGTTCGCAACTTTGGTATTTTCGTTGAAAGATAGAATTTCGTGTGTTGACTGTTGATGAAGCATTGTTTTATGATCCGGGAAAAGACTTGATTGATAAACATTATTCGGACTCTGCTCCAGGGAAATCGGCTGTCTCGGAATGGTATAATGAATTTAAAAGTGGTAGTAGTAATGTGAACGAGGCTTAACGCAGTGGTCGCCCAAGTACGGCTGTCAACGAAGAAAACGTCAAAAATCCGAACAAATCGAACAAATAGTTCTTACCGACGCAAATGAAAGTGAGGGAGATAGCTGAAATTTCAAAGTTATCAAATGGCAGTGTGCTTACTATTTCATATGACAATTTGTGTATGAAATTTGGTTCAAGCCCTGTGGACAGGAGCTTTGGCGCTCTTGTTCAAACTTTGACAAATCATATCTTCGAAGGTATTGGTAAGAGTTGGGAATTATATCAATGGATTCTTATGAAAGAACTTCATCGTAGCAGAAATTAAATTCAAACATCATAGAAGAATTTAAATTCAACAAGAGTGCCAAAATTGATTAGTCCAAAACCAATAGACGAATTCTACCCAACAACGAACATCTGAGATATTCATTCCTCAATTCTATGATGAACGATAATATATATTCTTTCCTCAAATCCACTCCAATACTCCTATACGCCAATATTCCAGTTTTGTTTTTATTGGGTATATTCTGAACTCAACATTATTAACTCAAATTTTACTTTGTATTGTGTATAGTATTCACTATGTAGTGAATACTCGAAATTTTCGACTGGAAAAATAGCAAATAGTTCTCTATAAAATTCCTCCAGGAATCGATGCCTCAAATATTTTTATTTTTTCTAGAATGACTTTCTATATACCATTGTGAAGCCCTAATGAAGCTTGCTGAATTTTTTTAGTTTTAATTAATCAAACCTCAAGACGGAGAATATGTTTGAAAATGTCTTTAAAAAGGATGCTATAGAGAAACTCTGTTCAGCATGACTATTCAGATTATCCAAAAATATCCAATAGCGAAGAACACCTTTCCAAATTAAAATAGGGACGGTATCTCTCATTTTTTGTCTTCTGTATTCGTTACGGTTTTGTCGAAAATCGCAGATGATGATGGTAGATGTTCGGTATTATGAAAGGTTTATGCATATTTTTCGACCGTGGAAATGGCGTTATAGGTTTTTGAGAGGTATGAAATTCGTCATCTGTTTCCGTGCATATTAAAACGAACCCTTATGCTAATTTGTTCTCTTTTTCGTTTCACTAAATTTCGAAACGAATTAATTCAGTATGGTAGCCTACAGCTCGAGAACCTATGAAATGCTTGAATTATGTTCCCGTCTTGAATTTTAAATAGAAATTATATAATGTGATGACTACCTGAAATTAGAGCATATTTTTCGGAGTATCATAGAGTCAAAACATAAAAATTATGTACAATAATGAATTTCAATAATTTTCATGACCTATCTTGAAAAACAAATTTTCTCTTCGCAAAATAATTTGACTAAAAATCTCCTTGAGAGAAAAGATATGTTGACGATGTATCCTGCATACGGACAGGAACTGATAGGCTTTTGGAACTATTTTTAAAAATGAATTCCAATTAAATACGTTTAACCAATTCTCTTTAGAAATCACAAACATTAAAAATCTTTCTACATATCCAGATGAATAGGAAGAACAATTAGCTTGAATTGGATATTATTCAAATATCCACATTTATCGATACAGTAATTCACAATGAGATTTCTCATTGTACAAAAATTGCTCTGCAATCCATTTCACCTGTAAAAATAAATCAGAATTTAAAAAACATAAGCTACAAATATAGGCTCGATCGACTTTGCATGAGGCGTGAAGAGACAATAGAACATGCGCGCAAAAGATCCTGACATAACGTTATTGCTTTTTATGATTTTTTTATCATTAATCTTGATCGAATTTACCATAGTAAACTCGAATTAAGAGTGTCCAATATAGGAGAATGGACAAAGGAACATGCGCTCAAAAGCTCCTGATTTCACGTCACTACTTGAAAAATTTTTTTTTTCGTAGTTTTTTTTTTATTTTCTAGGGATGCGGGTCTCATAAAATTTTACACATGTCTTAATGTCAATATTCTAGTACCTATTTCCTTTCGTTCGAAAGTTATCGAGGCAACGGTCACCCATCCAGCTACTGAACTCACACAAGGCTACTCGGATCTCCAACAATATAGATCCGATCGTGCGCAAACTTCGAACCTGGCAGCAGAGTTGGGCATTCTACAACTAATAACCATATTTGAAGTTAATCGGTTCTGAATTTTTCGCTTTATTGAGGAAATAACAACCAAATTTCAGATGGGTACGATTCCAAAACCGTTTGGCCGATTATGCCTATAAACAAACTCAAATGTCGCATTTAGATGCACCACCTAACCTGAAAATTTCAAGTCGCTAATTAATTCCGTTCCCAGGTTATCGTGACATACTTATATACAAATTTTTAATAATTTTTTAGTTTTTTCTAGTTATACGATTCTCACAAAATTCCACAATCGTACTTATTTTTGTATTCCACAACTACTCACCAAGTTTCAATTTGATCGGATTTGTATTGGTTGAAAACAAAATTATGGCTCGGAAACCATTGAGATTATTATGCCCGTTAACGAACTTGACCGATTTATTGGAATACGTCAACTATCCTGAAAATTTCAAGTCGCTATCTCTTTCTTTTCTCAAGTTATCGTGGCAACGGACGGCCGGACTGAATAAAATTTGATCTCGAATTCTTCATCAGGGAGTCGAACCCAATCGTTTGAGACCATTTTCGGCAGAAAATTCGATAATTACAGACATTTGGGCAAAATGATAACGCGATGTTCCCCAGAACATACAAGAGCCAAAAATTGAGCGTAATGTTGTTGTCGTTTGAAACCAGAATAATTAATTATTGTAGTTGGATTATTATCGTAGACCTCAGAATTCAAATAACCTCACAGTAAGAATTCACACGGTGTTAAATAACGAGATCTTTCTGTATAATTTAAAGGCCAAAATGAGCTTTATCGCTCAACATGACTGTATGATGGAAAGACTTCAGTTAATTGTTGGATCACAATGACACGCAAATCACGGCCCAAATGCCTGTAATCTTCGAATTTTTCGCTGAAAATGATCTCAAACGATTAGGTTCAACTCACTGATGAAGTCAAATTCGAGGTCAAATTTGATTCTGTTCGGTCGTCCGTTGCCACGATAACTTTTAAAACAATACAGATTCGATCCAATTTAAGCTTGGTAACTAGTTGAAGAATACCGACACAAAGACCTATGTGTTATTTGGTGAGGATCGTATCACTAGAAAATTATTAAAATATATTATATCTCTCACGATAACTTAAGTGAGTTCAGTAGCTGGATGGGTGACCGTTGCCACGATAATTTTGAACGGAAAGAGATTGCGACTTGAAATTGTCAGGGTAGAATGTACATCCGAATGGCACAGTTGAGTTCGTTAATGGGCATAATCGACCGAATGAGTTATACTCATCTTAAATTTTATGTTATTTCCTCAATAACTCAAAATATTTAAATGGTAGTTACTTGTAGAACGCCGTTTCGTAAATATCGTGTCCTGAAGGCGTAAGTTTTTTCCGATAGAATACATATGACAGAATTAAAAATTTCGTGAATATCGTCAAATCACAAATATTTTTTCTTCAAGAATTTCTCAAGATCAAGAATCCGTGGTCGAAATCAATCCTGTCCGGCCGGTCTGGCAAGCCGGCCGGCCATAGGCACGATAACTCTCGAATGAAAGGAGTTAAATGATTGAAATTTGCAGAGTAGGTTTGGAGAGCAAATTGTTCGGACGAGTTCTTTAACGGGTGAAGTCCAGTTTCGGAGTTATGGCCGTTTTCAGTAAAAATATTTTTTACTAGCTGGCCCGACGAACTTCTTACCGCCTAACTTAATAAAAAAAAATGCTCGGTATGAATGAAGTTCAATTATTATATTCGATTAATTGCACATTATGTTGATTACTTACAAAACAGAGTTCTCCTGAAATCAAATTTCTATTTATAAGCTATTTATAAGGTTTCAATTTGATATTGGCAGACACACAGAGTATATTTTTTGTTTGGTGGTACGTAAATAAACAAAGGTGAAGGTTTTCCGACGCGCGAACACGCGACGTATAATTGTCCATGCGCCATGTCCACACATCAAAGGAAAAACAAAATTGTTACATTATGAGAATCCATCCAAGGTACCTATTTATTAAATGCTTTGTTTGTGGCACCAATCAGTTCAATTTTTCAATGATGTATGTCTCGAAAGTATATTTTTTAACACAATTGAAAGAAATTGTACGATTGGCGTGATAAACAGCAAGATGCAATTGACGTTAAAAGAAAAACACCCAGTGTGAAAATTTCGGACAAATACGACGTTAAAAGAAAAACACGCTGTAGGAAAATTTCAGACAAATACATTATGAGAATCCATCCAAGCTACCTATTTAGTTAATGCTTTGTTTGTGGCACAAATCACTTCAATCGCGTACAATTGTGCAGTGATATAAAGAACACCCTGTATAGAAATGGTTTATTTTCAATTACGTACGCCTCGAAAGTATAATTTTTAACACAATTGAATGAAATTTTACGATTGGCGTGAAAAACAGCAAGTTGCAATTGACGTTAAAAGAAAAACACCCTGTATGAAAATTTCGGACAAATACGACGTTAAAAGAAAAACACGTTGTAGAAAAATTTCAGACAAATACATTATGAGAATCCATCCAAGGTACCTATTTAGTTAATGCTTTGTTTGTGGCACAATTCACTTCAATCGCGTACAATTGTGCCGTGAGAAAAAGAACACTTTGTATAATAACGGTTTATTTTCAATTATGTTTGCCTCAAAAATATTTATTTTAACACAATTGAATGAAATTGTACGACTATGGCGTAAAAAAGAGCAAGTTGCCATTGACGTTAAAATAAAACCACCCTGTAGACATTTTTATATTTATTCACCTTTTCAACCTTCCCTGGACTTCCAGGAATAATTCAAGACCAAAGTTAGCCAAATCGGTCCAGCCGTTCTCGAGTTTTAGCGAGACAAACGAACAGCAATTCATTTTTATATATTTAGATGAATATTTCCGAAACCGATCACTCGATCTATCTGAAATTTAGCATACAATTGTAGAATAATGAACTTATATGCATGCGAAGTTTTGTATTGATGGGGTTGCCTTAAATTGTAAAACAAAAATTTATTGGATTTTTTAATTTTGTTTCTACAATAACTCTCGAACAGAATGAGCTAGGCAGTTGAAATTTTCAGAGTAGGTTTGGGAGATAAATATCTCGGTTAAGTTCGTTATTGGGCAAAATCGGCCTGATGGCTTCGGAGGAACGGAGTAACCATAAAAATCCGTTGATATATTTTACAACTCTAACAAGCTAATACTTTCGGAGATATGATTTTTCGAAATTTTTATAATGAATCGTACTTCTATGTTTTCACAGAATGCTGTACTTAATTTTTCTATCTATGAATTATTATATGATCTGTGTTCTTGCATGTCATCTTATTTTCCTATGAAAGATAAATATCAAAATTATTTCTGGTTTCTTGATATAAAATACACCTCCTGTGCTAGAAAACAAAATATGATTGAATGCAAAATGACCAATGAAATAACCTCAGCTATCATAGAATTATGAAGATGAGATGATATTATACTTTTAAGGTGATGATATAAGGTCGTGGATAATCCATATGATGATGAAAATATATTCTTTGGTAAGATACCTAATCAAATTGGGTTCAGAATATCTCCAGTGAAAACAAAACTGTATTATTCTCTACGTTTTAATTGATATAATATAATTTTCAGAATATATTTGAGGAATGAATATCCCGGATAAGTTCATTATTGGGGGGAATTGTTCTGTTTGAATTTAATTTCTTTCATGATGCAGTTCTATCGTGAGAATCCATTTATATCATTCCCAGAGACCAATAATTTCGGATATATGATTTGTCAAAGTTTGAACAAGAGCGCCAAGGCTCCTGTCCACGGGCTTTCCCACTTTTCATACGAACATTTTCCCATGAACCCTACACCGAAAGAATGAATTAATCTTATCAGTAGAGGAAACCAACCGATTAATTCTGGTACGACTATAACTAGATGTGACGTTCGATAATTCACCAATTGAATGGCATGTACAGTTCTGAATATGGCCCAAGCAGGAAAATACGAAAGTCCTAATGAATATTGATTGACACCTGTTAAACACCTGTGCCGGGGGGCTCATTGGCTTTCGAGACACGCTAAAGATTCGAATAAACGATACCCCATATGCAAACAACCCAAGGCAATAATTATGACATTCTTTCCATATTATGTTATTAAAAGGCTGTTCACTATCACTGAATAATTACCGCGTTTATGTGACCTGAATCACTCGATCTGTGTCCTTCGACAATTTGGCTTTTACTGAGCGATGAGGGAGTGAGGGACGGTGATTTGGCGCTGTAGATTGTCGTCAATCTGATGTCGGCCGGTTTCTGGCTATTTTCCAGGTATCATGTTCTACCGACGAAAAGGAATATTAATTTATGATTGAGAAATGTCTAGTTCACTCAGCTGACGTCATGTAAAAGCAGAAAGATTTGAAATGCTTGTATTTGATAAGCAATTTAGTGAAGACTTGTGTCCATTTTGTATTGTATTTGTTATACATTTCAGGACAAATATTCCTTGTTCAAAATGCAAAATACTACAATAAACACATTTTCGTATAAATACTCATCGAATGATACTGAGGAGAAAATCCTGAAAAATAACCAGAAAATAATAGTAGTAGTATATTCTAAAACAAGTTGCAGAATGGGCTCCTATTAAAACACGAATGCGAAATTCGAAAACGAGCGACGAAGGAGCGCATTAGACGATATTTTCTCTATTTCAGGCAAGTTTTGTAAAAAACTGTTGAAATTTAATGAAAAATTCGGATTATCCATCCTAGTGACTTTTGTATTGTATCTTGGTAGTTGGTGTGACGGTTACGAAAGTTGACAGATTACGGAATTTGAATTTGAAACGTACGTAGGGCATGGAGATCAGATTTAAAACAGTTTCCTAATAGCATGAATGATTCAAAATTAGCAAGAAATCTCTAGTAGCATATTTTTTAATGAAAATAAAGCTTTTCCTCAACAATTATTTCACTATATCCAGATTATATTGTATTGTCAATTAACGTGTGTTGAAATATGATGGGATCGAATGTCAGTGCTGACTACCACAAAACGAAAAATATAACTAGAAACAATGCGGGAATGAGTTCATTCCAGCACTGTTTTCAGTGCTGGAATGGACTCATTACGATACTGAAATAGAGAAAGTATTTTTTCAATTGTATCGAAATTTCTTCTGAAATTTGTCAGTGTGTTCAGCAACAAATAATTCGGAAGAGTTCGTTCAATCTCTGAGGAAGGCTCAATTATTGCGCGCATGTTCCGCTAGGAACAGCGTGCTATCATTTTGCCACAATATTTTGCCGAAAATGGTCTCAAACGATTGGGTTCGACTCAATGATGAATAATCCGAAGTCAAATCCAATTTTGTCCGTCCGGCGAGCCGTTAGTACGATAACTCTCGAACAAAAGGAGTAAGAGGATTGCAATTTGCATGGTAGGTTTGGGGTGTAAATATCTCGGACAGGTATCGAGTGAAATCCACCTAGCAGTTTCGGAGTTATGGACATTTTTAGTTAAAACATTTATTATGAATATTTCCGAGACCGATTACTCGATCTATCCGAAATTTAGCATCAAATTGTATAATCATGACCTTTGTATACGTGCGATTTGTATTGATCGGATGGCAATAAACTATAAACAAAAATATTTCAACAATTTAAAATTTAGTTTCCACAATAATTCCAAAAATACTGATCCGATTAAATTACCGCTCGGTAGTTAGATGCAAAGTACCGACGCAAACAGTTGTCCAAAATTTCGTGAGGATAGCACGAGTAAAAAAATCAGAAAATGTTTAACTATTATCGGAATATTTTGATTGAAATTCCGAAATCAAATATCGGATTAAGTTCAATCTCTTGGGTTGCACAAATTTTCACTGAGAACATATCACTAGGAGCCTAAAAAAAATTCAATAGTTTTGATCTTCCAAACTGAATAATTTATTTCACTTGTTTTCCTGCGTGGAAAGGAATATCTGCTCGAACATCTGGTAACCATTCGACGTGTTTTATTTGATCTGAAATATTGCGATATGTACGAGGGGAACTGATTAAAATATGGAAGAGTAACTACCGTCGCAATTGAATTAGTGGTTGAACGAAGTGTGGAATTTAATTTAATTTTCAAAATTTGTCTGAACGCTATTTCTTTCCGTTCTCAAGGAATCATGAGATACATAACATTTTTCGTAATTTTTTAAAAATTTTCTAGTGGTACGGTCCGCACAAAATGTACACACATCTTCATGTCGATATTCTACAACTACTTACCAAGCTTCAATTCGATAGAGTCTATATTTTTTGAGTTATCGAGGAAATAATATTCAAGATGGGTATAACTCCGAAACGGTGGGGCCGATTATGGCCAACAGCGAACTTAACTCTCCCATTCAGATGTGCAGCCTATCCTGAAAATTGCAAGTCCCTATCTCCTTTCGTTCGAGGGTTGTCGAGACAACGATCACCCATCTAGCTACTGAACTCACAAAAGGCTGCTCGGATCTCCAACAATAAAGATCCGATCATGTTCAAACTTGAATCTTGGGAGTAGAGTTAGGTTCTGAAGGCTCCCGCAAAATTTCAACGATGTCGGAGGAATATTTTCTGATATATCGAATTGTTTTCAATAATTTTCTATGATTTTTTAAAATTTTCTAGTGATACGATCCACACGAAATTTTGCGAGAACTTTTGCGTTACTATTCTACAACTAATAACCATGTTTGAATTGGATCGGTTTTGTATTTTTCGAGTTATTGAGAAAATAACAACCAAATCTCAGATGAGTATAGCTCCAAAACCGTTATGCCGAATATGCCTATAAACAAACTCAAATGGCGCATTCATATTCTCAACCTAACCTGAAAATTTCAAGTCGCTATTTCTTTCCGTTCTTGGGTTATCGTGACGTAAATAATATTTTTTAATAATATTTTGAAAATTTTCTAGCGATACGATGTTCACAAAATTTCACAACCGTACTTAGGTTTAAATTCTACAACTACTCATCAAGTTTCAATTTGATCGGATTAGTATTGGTTCTAGACAAAATTATTACTCGGAAACCATTAGGTCGATAATGCCCATTTGTCCGTCCTATTGGGATGCGCCACCTACCCTGAAAATTTCAAGTTGCTATCTCTTTCCGTTCTCAAGTTCTCGTGGCAACGGCCGGCCGGACATAATCAAATTTGACCTCGAATTCTTGATCAGGGAGAACATACGCGCAAAAAGTAAAGAAGGGACATTATTCGTATCTTATCATCAAAAATATAGAACATTGAGCGTAGCTTTCGGCCCACAACATTTTAATCCTAAATACCTAGCAGTGAAACTAGATTCATCTTCGAATATCCAAAATCATTTGGATGTCTTGCATTTGAAGTAATTTTTGGAAGGGACATTATTTGTTTCTTATATTATCGCAAATAATAAGTCAAACATACCCCAGCGCTTTTACATTTACATAATGATCACTGATTGTTAAGGATGGTTTATGCTGGCTGGTAACTTTAACTTAACCCTAAACTTAAAAATTGAAACATCGATTCCTAGTAATATTTTTTATACTGAGACTGAAGAATCCGTTTACTTATTAATAATGATAATAATTAATAAGTTCACGGATTCTTTAGTCTGATTATAAGACATAACACTAAAAATCTATGTCTATATATATTCTATATATATGATTAAGTTAAAGTTACCAGCCAGCATAAACCAACCTTTAGGCGTACTCCTCACCACCATCGACCGTCCAAGTGGCTACTGTTGAACACACTTATTCGGCCTCATCATCGCGCCTGTTGTTATATCCTGCAATAGCTGACAGACTGATTAGCTCTTTCTTTCGAATGTATTGTAAATCCTATGAATCCAGGATTATTTTCCAGACCTGTATGTGAATATTATAGAATTCCAACAACATACTAGTCGAAATAATGGCTTATGGTAATATGAGAATTGCGTCTTTGTCATATATCGGTCCAGGAACGATTTAAATTTAAGCACTAATTTTTAGATTCCAGGTCCAATCTAAACATTTGAGACCATTGGCGGCGTAAACTTCATCATACATTCGCTAAAAATTCAATCAGATCTTTCAGGTGACCATAATTCAGTAGCGGATTCAACGGGTAGGTACTCTTAGATATAATAGCTGCAATAAATATCAAATCGGGTCAGCTCTATGTCCCTTCCTTCTTTCACGGCTCAATCAGCCGTTGAATTGATTCGGAAAAGGTGTTAGAACGTCTTGAAGAAGCCGGCATCAAGGCATTCATCGTCCACAACATACTGCCCACCGGTAATAATTCATTTAGGGCCCGGACAATGCATAAATAAAGGAGACAGCGCTGTTGAGAAATGCGAAATTGTAACACACATAGTAAAACTACAATTGGGCCCGATGGCCAATTCCGGCCACCTTCCGACAATAATATCTGTTGGACTTGAGGACAAATGGTTCTTAATTTCCAGTGACGGAGTTTGAGATTGGTAGCAAGGACAGTGAAAAGTAAAGTTTTTTATTGTTTTATCTCATGGCACGTCTATTCACATGTGTGTCTAGCTGGCCTTCTGCCATTGCTGAGATCTAGATTTAAACGTTTATCCTAAAGAATAATGGAAAACTACTGAGAAACAATATACAAGAATGGATTATCATTCAGGACGCTTTTTGCCTTCATAACTTCGATCTGGATCTGGATCTTTTCTAAAAGTAATTTCCCGATAACTGGTTCCAAAACGAAGGGATTTAAACTGATTATAAAACACTGTCGTGAAGTCAGGAGTTTTTGCGTGCATGTTCTATACTCTATTCACGCCCCAGGCACTTTCAAGCCATCTTTTTAGAGTTGAATCTCGAATAAATGCTTTGGGGATCAACTGAATTCAAATTTTAAAATAAATAGAATAGCGAACTTACTCAGCATGGATTTGAACCCGCATCTCCTGCGTGGCAGGAGACCACACTACCATCTCGGCCTACGAGGTGTTGTTGCAACTCCCAGATTTAGATGATTTGAAAGATTTGCGCAAATTTTCAGTCGAATCTTACAGATATTCAACAGATATAAAATTTTTGAGGAAATTGTTTTTGTCTAGTGATCCGATCACTACGAAATTCCAACTAATTACCAACCTTAAATTCGATCAGATACATATATTGTTTTTGAGTGATTGAGGAAACAATATTTCAGATGGTTATAACCCTGAAACAGTTGGGCTTTTATGCACATCAACGAACATAACCATCGTATTCGGATGAGAAACTTACCCTGAAAATTTCAAGTCGCTATCTCTTTCCGTTGGAAAGTTATCGTTTGTGTCTATCCTCGGCAAAAAAATCGAAAAGTACAGACATTTGGACAAAATGATAGCATGCTGTTCCCCAGAACATGCGCGTAGAAACCGTTGAAGAACGTCACTTTTCAATAAAAATCTATAGAGTTCTGTTTCAGTTAACAAATATTTCAATTAGTTCAATTTCCAGAAGGAAAATATAATGAACGAGAAAATGTCGTGAAATTGTGAACGAACTCTGTGATTGTTCCAATTCCCTAAATAATTTCAATGTCAAGTTTATTTATGGGCAAAATCCACCGAGTGGTTTTGGAGTTATCTGAATTTTTCTATTTCCTAATAATTCGAAAAATACTGATCGGCTCGAATTAATACTTGAAAAGATTTAGTCAGAATTTCAGGCGTATCATATGTCTAGAAAATTTTAAAATAATTATTAAAATTAAATGCTGTATCTCTGAAACCATCCATCGGGTATCGCTGGCAGTTTGCGAAAGTCTGCAAAAGCAAATTTTACAGCCAAGTTCCAGATTCAAAATCAATCAGATGAGTATTTTTAGTAGAATTGGGAATATATCGAAAAAGTGGAAAGCTCTGTGGACAGAAGCTTTGGCGCTCTTGTTCAAACTTTCACAAATCATATCTCTGAAATATTGGTTTCTCAGAGTTGGGAATTATATCAATGGATTCTTATGATGAATCCATTGATATCATTCCCAACTCTGAGAAACCAATATTTTCGGAGATATGATTTGTCAAAGTTTGAACAAGAGCGCCAAAGCTCCTATCCACATAGATTTCCCACTTTTTCAATTTGGCTTTTGTGCGTCAATTTTCAAGAATTTCCGTAATTAAATTTGAAACGTAGGTCTATGACTCACCTCATATTGGATTTACAAGATCAGCAAATTATAATTAAGTATTCTATAAAATATAGAATTGAGAATAATAATGGAAATATTGAAAAATCCTATCTCCGAAAGTATTAGCTTGTTAGAGTTCAGAATTATATCAATGGATTCTTATGATAAAATTGCATCTTGAAAAAAAATGTAATATAAAATTTGAAATGCAAAAAAAAAATTTTTTTCTTACTCCGAAACCACCGATTTTGCTCGATAACGAAATTAACCGAGATACTTATGTCCCAAACCTACTCTGAAAATTTCAACTGTCTAGCTCATTCCATTCGAGAGTTATCGTGTTCACGGCCGACCGGACGGCCGGACATAATCGATTTTGAGTTTTATGCAAAAGTGTAGTATTTTTTTCAAATCGATATGAAATAGATTTAAATATAAACAATTGTGAGTAGGTATTAAATTAATTACACATTACTCTATTCGCAATTTTCCCTCATATTTTCTCTGTCTCGTTTACAATAAAACCTAATCTTCTATGAAGCTGTAGCTATACGTGACTTGAAAGTGTAAACATTCTTGAAAAGCGCTGATGTGAAGTCAGGAGCTTTTGCGCGCATATTCCATTGTCTATTTACGCCTCATACGAAGTCGATCGAGCTTATATATTCGGTACTGGACTGTGAAATGGGGGCTCGAAGGTATGTGCGGAATTTCAACTGCTTTGAAGAAACAACATTTTTAATTTTTTTCTGTTGATACGATAATTACGAATTTTCGCGATAATTAGCCCATCGGCATTCCACAAGTAATTACCAAGTTTTAATTGGATCTGATTTGTATATCTTGAGTTACTGAGGAAATAACGACAAAATTTTAGATTGGTATATCTCCGTTCCATAATATCTTTTACTTATTTTTTTAAAATTTTCTGGCTATAAGATCCTCATAAAATTCCACATACCTCTTCGTGTTGGTATTCTACAACCAATTACCAAGTTTTAATTCGATCGTATCTGTATTGTTTTGAAAACAGAATTAGTACTCGGAAACCGTTTAGCCGAGTATGCCTCTTAACGACCTTAGCTTACGCATTCGAATGCGTAACCTACCCAGAATATTTCAAGTCGCTATCTCCTTCCGTTCGAAAGATATTGTGGCGAAGACCGGTCGGAAAGAATCAAATGTGACCTTGAGTTCTTCATCAGTGAGTCGAACCTAATCGTTTTAGATCATTTTCGACAAAAAATTCGAATATTTTAAACATTTTGGCCAAATAATAGTACGCCCTCAGAACATGCGCGCAATTATATAGTCCATCTAGAAACTATCCGGTAAAAGCAAAGCTTCTTGAATTAGAAAACGATAAGAAATTATTCATCTTCTTTACTTATACAACCCCCATTTAAGTGTAAACACTTGACTAAACGTCGAGGTGCACCCGAAACTAGATCACCTCCAAAATTTTCGGTGATGGTAATCCAGGACTGTAAAACTGACTAAATTGAATCATCCTTAGTTCGTGGTGCTGCTCGTTCAACTTTAATCTTCATTAGTCCCCCCCCCCCCCCTCCTCATATGTTTTCAATGGGACTATGATCTGGTGAAGCTGCTGGCCATGGAATGGTTGCCACTTGGTGTTTTTGCATCCAAGCTTGAGTATAGGCCGAAGTATGGCATCTTGCATTATCCTACTGAAAGTGCCACCCCTCTATATATAAAGCATGTGCCGTTTCAAGGAGAAAATCGTTTAGAATACCACAATACTTTTAAATATTAATGTTACGATCAACATCATACAGAGAGGCGTAGCACCACGCTGAGATATTGCCTCGGATATTGATCCCAAAACCATTTTTTGGCGGTAACAGGTTGTTTCGATAGGATTTTTAAGTGATTTCCACCATATTGACTCTCAAGTGACATACGGACGGTTTCTGAACATACTTTTGTAATTTGTTGATTTCCAAATCTTTTAGCCAATTTGCAAAACTCTAGGCGCGGATTGTGTCGTCCTAAGGCCAATAAAGCGTTTAAATTGTTTTCTTTAATATTGAGCAGTCTTCCTGAAACTGGTCTATGCCTCATATCTATGCCATTTTCTAACCACTTTATTGTCTCAGCTACTGTACTTTTTCCGAGTTCAATCAATTGCACTAATTTTTGTAACATTTCGAAAACATTTTCTATACAAACATTCTATCTGTTTTCTTTTTGGCGCTCTTGTTCCTCGGAACAGAGTGCTTATCAATTTGCTCAAATGTCTGTAATTTTCGAATTTCTGGCTGAAAATGGTATCAAACGATTTGGTTCGACTTACTGATCAGTGGTCGAAATCGATTATGTCGGGCCGTCCGTTAACACGATAACATTTGAACGAAAAGAGTTAGAGGATTGAAATTTGCAGGGTAGGTTTAGAGCGTACATATCTCGGACGAGTTCGTTAACATGCGAAATCCATCGAGCGGTTTCGGAGTTATGGCCGTTTTTACTAGAAACTTTTATTACGAATATTTCCGAAACCATTACTCGATCTATCTGAAATTTAGCACCAAATTGTAGAATCATAACCTTTAGACGCATGTGAAGTTTTGTATTGATCGGGCTACCGTAAAGTGCAAAAAAATTTTTTTTTTAATTTTTAAATTTTGTTTCTACAATATCTAACTCTTGAACGGAATGAGCTAGGCAGTTAAAATTTTCAGAGTAGGTTAGGGGGATAAATATCTCGGTTGAGTTCGCTATTGGCCAAAATAGGCAACTTACAAATTTCAACATAATTTTTTTTAAGATGCAGTTTCACCCTAAAAATCCATTGATATCATTTTCAACTTCAACAAGCTAATACTTTCGGAGATATGATTTTTCGAAATTTCAATAATGAATCGTACTTCTATGTTTTCACAGAATGCTATAATTATTCTATTTATGATTTATTATATGATCTGTGTTCATACTCGTATGTCATCCTGTTCTATAAGGGAGAGTCAAATTCATTTCAGCTATTTTAGTTTGATTTCTTCCATGGTGCAGTTCTCATTCTCAGATTGCTCATTTAATCTTGATAAATAAACTATTATTTGAACTGAATATCCTTTATGATGCAATTCTATCATTAGAATACTTTTATATAATTCCCAACTCTGAGAAACCAATACTTTTGGAGACATAATTTGTCTGTTTGAACAAGAGCGCCAGAAAGCTCCTGTCCACAGGGCTTGAACCAATTTTTTCTAGTTGCGACATTATTCCATAAATTGTATAACTATTGACGATTAACAATATTTGACAAATAGTGTTGCCATGCAACTTTGACTATAGCTGACTATCTGCACAACCTATTTTATACAATACTCTTGTCTTCGAATGTTACAAAAATGAAATATGTTGAAATTATGAAAAATAACAAATTCTGGATACTTTCTAGACGGACTATATATATTTAATAGATAATCTCAATCTCATCAATTACTTCGATACATAAAACAGCAGAATGAAAAAATGGGTTCAAGCCCTGTGGACAGGAGCTTTCTGGCGCTCTAGTTCAAACAGACAAATTATATCTCCGAAAGTATCGGTTTCTCAGAGTTGGGAATTATATCAATGTATTCATATGATAGAACTGCATCCTAAAGGAAATTCAATTCAAATAATAGTTTATTTATCAAGATTAAATGAGCAATCATGAGAATGAGAAAAGCACCATGGAAGAAATCAATTTAAATCTGGCCAATTTTGCCCAATAACGAACTTAACCGAGATATTCATCTCCCTAAACTACTCTGAAAATTTCAACTACCTACCTCATTCCGTTCGAGAGTTATATCTATGTCTATGGATGAAAAGCAGTTCACTACTCTCAGATCTCTTACTTCATGTTCAGTTCCGAAATGTAGAATTTTCTGAGAAAAACTAATTTCGGAGCAAACAACTGAGATTTTTCTCACTTCGCTCACAATTCTTCGATTGATTAGATAATCTGTCAGGAACATCATTTGACATTATGACAATTCATATTCATACATAGAATAATATCATTCTGTGACAACGTTGAAATACGATTTATTATTGAAATTTTGAAAAATCATATCTCCGAAAGTATTAGCTTGTTAGAGTTAAAAATGATATGAATGGATTCTTATGATAAAACCTCTTATTAAAAAAAATTTAATTTGGAATTTGTTTCGTAAAAAAAAAAATTTTTTTTTGTTACTCCGAAACCATCTGTCCGATTTTGCCCAATAACGAACTTAGCCGAGATATTTATCCCCCAAACCTACTCTGAAAATTTCAACTGTCTAGCTCATTCCGTTCGAGAGTTATCGTGCCTACGGCCGGACCGGCCGGACGGCCGGACAGAATGAATTCCGACCACGGATTCTTGATCAGTGAGTCGAACCAAATCGTTTAAGACCATTTTCATCGAAATATTCGAAAATTACAGACATTTGGGCAAATTGATAAGCACTCAGTTCCGAGGAACTAGAGCGCCAAAAATGTTGAACAAATGAATCGAATAGAATAAGATTAATTCAGCAGTTGATATTTAGTATTCTGGTAGACTATATTTTTACCCCTTAAAACAAATTAAATCATTCCAAGGCAATACCCGATTTTTGAACCAAGTATAAGAGAATGAATCCGAAAATGGGAATTTTGTTATTCGATTCTTGAATTTGAATTGTTAACCTTGAGGAACATTTCGATACCCGATTCCAACGGTATATTATTTGAAAAATACTTAATTTTCTACCAGAACTATGGTAGTATAGATTCTCAGCAATCCGACAGTTTCCAATCCCAAGAAATAATGCTCACGAACGTCTCTGCTCCAAATCGAAGACGAAAGTCTTGGGTCCTTATTCTAATGCGGCCTTTCCAACAATGCTGCAGCGTTCTCTCATTGTGATTGTGTAACCACCCCCGTAGAGTGTCATTGCGAAGTTGGCGACAGCTGCGTGGTGCCGTTAAAAAATGAAGTTTTCAACCTCCACCTTAGCTACAGTTAATTTAACTTGGGTCTCTGTTCCTTCTTATTGCGTGGACAGATGGTCCTGCCTGATAAAGAGGTAGAGGCGAACTCTATTAAGATTGCCTTCTAATAGAGTCGAGATCTATCTGTTTAGTTTTTTTATCGACCCAAGCCATCGAAGCAGAGGGTGAATTCTTAATTTTGCGGAAATCGACGTTGACTCTGGTTTGGAATGGCTGACAGTGGTGGTTTGGGAAAGAACCACAACCAAATAATAAATCTTTATTGAATCAACTGAAGAATAATTATTGAAAAATAATTTATATAAGAAATGGTTCAACAAAGGAAAAAACTATGTATTGTTAACCCGCTTATCAAATTAATACCAAGTTAGATGATAATTATTTGTGATTATTCTTCAAGAAAAAAGTAGGAAAACCTTGTACACAGGAGGTTTGGCGCTCTTGTTCAAATTTTGACAAATCGTATCTCCGAAAGTATTGATTGATCAGAGTTGGGAATGATATCAATGCATTCCTATGATAGAACTGCATCATAAAATCAACTAAATTAAAATTAAATAACGAAATTATCCGAGATGTTCATTCCTTAAACTTACTCTGAAAATTATATTATATCGATTGAAACTTAGCTAATATTCCAGTTTTGTTTTCACCGAAGATATTGTGAACCCAATATGATTAACTTAGCAAAGTATATATTTCTATCATGCCCTTGGATTATCCAAGGGCATATAGGGTATATAATATCCAATAATTTGTCATTTTGCATTCAATCATACTTAGTCTTCTAGAACAGAAGTACATTTGACATGTCTGGTAGATAAGATGACATGGATGAACAGTGAACACAGGTAGAACACAGACAGATAGAATTCGCATTCTGTAAAAACATTGAAGTACGTTTATTATTGAAATTTTGAAAAATCATATCTCCGAAAGTATTAGCTTGTGAATAATATTGAATTTGAAATTTGTAATATAAACAAAAATTTTTTTTGTTACTCCGAAACCATCAGGCTTATTTTGCCCAATAACGAACTTAACCGGGATATTTATGTCCCAAACCTACTCTGAAATTTTGACCACGATTTTGACCACGAATTCTTGATCAGTGAGTCAAACCCAATCGTTTAAGACCATTTTCATACAAAAATTCGAAAATTAGAGACATTTGGGCAAATTGATAAGCACTCTGGTCAGAGGAACGAGAGCGCCAAAAATGACATAGATCAAGAAAATGAACCTTTGAATGTTCTCACCTGGATGAAAAACTGATGTAGGCTCCAATGGAATAGAATACATGATTGATATGGCTGAGAATTCTGGTGATGCTCGGAAGTAACTTGATTAGAAGGATTGGTGTGAAAGGAATTTGGATATAGTCATTTCCTTTTCCACAGCAGATGTGACGATTGTTTTCACTTGAGAAATCATTCATTTAAATAACACTTTCGTGATCTGTGATTTCCAAACAAAATAATTGTTAGAGACGACTTGATGCATATTGATAAAAATTGGTTCAAGCACTGACGTGAAGTCAGGAGCTTTTGCGCGTATGTTCTATTGTCCATTGGACATCCTTAATCGAATTTACCATGGTAAATTATGTTGTACTCTTAATTCGAATTAACCATGGTAAATTCGAATCAAGTGTCCAATACAGGAGAATGGACAACATAATTTACCATGGTAAATTCGTTTAAGGGTGTCCAATGGACAATAAAACAAACGCGCAAAAGCTCCTGCATTCACGTCAGTGCTTGAACCAATTTTTTTTTCTTAATTTTTTTGAAATTTTCTTGGGGTACGGTTCTTACCTAAATTTTTTTTTTAGTAATTTTTTTCAGATTTTCTAGTGGTACGGTTCTTACAAAATTTTAAACACGTCCTTATGTTGATTTTCTACTACTAGTTACCAAGCTTCAATTCGATCTAATCTTAATTTTTTGAGTTATCGAGGAAATAATATTCCAGGTGGGTATAACTCGGAAACCGTTTAACCGATTATGCCCAAAAACTAACTTAACTCTCCAATTCAGATACGCAACCTACCCTGGAAATTGCAAGTCCCTATCTCCTTTCGTTCGAAAGTTATCGAGGCAACGGTCACCCTTCTACTGAACTCACACAAGGCTGCTCGAATCTCCAACAATATTTAACCGAACGTGTTAAAACTTAAGACTTGGCAGTAGAGATAGGTTCTAGAGGCTCATGCAAAATTTCAGCAATTTCAGACGAATAGTTACTGATATATAGATTTTTTTTTTAATTTTCAATGATTTCTTAAAAAATTCCTACGAATACTATCCGCACGAAATTTTGAAAGAATTAACGCGTTGGCATTCTACAACTAATAACCATGTTTCAATTCAAGCGGTTTAGTATTTTTTGAGTTAATGAGGAGAAAAAAACAACCAAATTTCAGATGGCTATAACTCTAAAACCGTTTGGCCGACTATCCTTATAAACAAACTCAAATGGAGCGTTCAGATGCACAACCTAACCTGAAAAGTTCAAGCCGCTATCTCTCTCCGTTCTCAGGTTATCGTGACAAAAAAAATATTTTTCAATAATTTTTTTATAATTTTCTAGCGATACTAGGATACGAGGTTCATATTCTACAACTACTCACCAATTTTCAATTTGATCGGATTTATATTGGTTGAAAACAAAATTATTACTCGGAAACCATTTGGCCGATTATGCCCATTAACGAACTTGTCCGTCTTATTGGGATGCGCCACCTACCCTGAAAATTTCAAGTCGCTAGCTCTTTCCGTTCTCAAGTTATCGTGGCAACGGCCGGACAGAATCAAATTTGACCTCGAATTCTTCATTGGGGAGTCGAACCAAATCGTTTTATACCATTTTCGTCAAAATATTCGAAAGTTACAGACATTTGGGCAAAATGATAACGCGATGTTCCCCAGAACATACGCGCAAAAACGATTTGGCGATGATATAAGGAAATTATTTCTAAGATGATTTATTCGATAAATAGCAAGGTGTTGGAGATTTTCTCAAGATGAATTTTCTAAAAGAATGAAAAATATGCATTTGTTTTGCGCACTTGTATGTTGGTCAGATCGTGAATTCTACAAGGTCGCTTACTTGGCGTATCAGGGTTGGTCAAGAAATCTATTGCGCACTAACACTTACGTCAACCTCTATTTTGTCATTAATGTGTCAAAACGCAATATCTGCGATGTGTGCGGCTTCAAACGGTTTAAAATACGTAAAGGATACTTGCCTGGTGTTTAATGATAAGGACGATAACTGTAAAAATTGAATCAATATAAAGTAAGACGTCAAATTCTGAATTCAGTATAGAATCAGAACAACTTTAATTTCTTCTCAACTAGAATAGTTATGAGGCTAATATTTTAGATATCTCATCTTATCGTTGCTAATCATGTACATACAACTTTTCAAAGAATTCAGGTAATAAGGTTTCGAAATATTATAGTTTGAAAAAAATCCACTTCTAGTGTTTTAATGAAATTTCACACTAACTTTGAAATCTTTACTTTACGCCTGTTAAAAAAATTTCAGCACGATCGGATCTGTAGCTTTGGAAATATTGGAAAAATATAATTTTGAACAGAAAGAACTAGAAAACCATTGGGCGTATTACACATTTCTGAACTCAACCGGTGCATTTTGACACAAAATCTACGCTGCAAATTCTAACTCCTAGTTCCTACACCCAGTTCCTTCATTTCGAAGGATATCGTGTTCACAGGCGGACGGACATAACTGAATTTGATTTTGGATTCTTCGTCAGCAAGTCAAATGGAATCGATTGATACCATTTTGAGCTGAATTCATAATTAGAGACACTATGGCAAATATCCAATATTGTACGTGTATCTACAAATAATAATAAAAAATTTGTTCAAGCATTGTGGACAGGAGCTCTCTGGCGCTCTAGTTCAAACAGACAAATTATATCTCCGAAAGTATTGGTTTCTCAGAGTTGGGAATTAAATCAATGTATTCTTATGAAAGAACTGCATCATAAAGGAAATTAAATTCAAATAACAGTTTATTTATCAAGATTAAATGAGCAATCTGAGAATGAGAACTGCACCATGGAAGAAATCAAATTAAAATAGCTGAAATGAATTTGACTCCTTCTTATAGAACACATGAAATGTACGAGTATGAACACAGATTATATAATAAAGCTTAGATAGAATAATTATAGCATTCTGTGAAAACATAGAAGTACGTACGATTCATTATTGAAATTTAGAAAAATCATATTTCCGAAAGTATTAGCTTGTTGGAGTTGAAAATGATATCGATGGATTTAAATGATGAAACTGCATCTTAAATAAAAATTACAGACATTTGGGTAAATTGATAAGCACTCAGTTCCGAGGAAGTAGAGCGCCAAAAAGTCCCGGCTTCTCTCGTTCCGAAACCGAAAACCCGACAACGTATACACACCGGCTATCGGGCTCCTCGTACGATCTTGTCGACCTCCGGTATTAGAATAAAACGTCGGTACTTACCTGGGATATATATTCTTAATTTTAACTTTTCGACATAAAATCGCCACATGGGGGTTTATTTGACGTTTTTTTACCCTTGTCTCTCTAAGTCGATTTTGACGTTTCTCGAACCAACTATTAGCAAGGAATTGAACAATGTCATATCTCAGGAAAATATGTTGACATTATGAGAATTCATACATAGAATAATTCTGTGAAAACGTAAAAATACGATTTTTTATTGAAATTTTGAAAAATCATATCTCCGAAAGTATTAGCTTGTTAGAGTTAAAAATGATATCATTGGATTCTTATGATAAAACTGCTTATTGAAAAAAAATTAATTTGGAATTTGTTTTGTAAAGAAAAATTTTTTTTTGTTACTCCGAAACCATCTGTCCGATTTTGCCCAATAACGAACTTAGCCGAGATATTTATCTGCCAAACCTATTATTACACTCTAGCTCATTCCGTTCGAGAGTTATCGTGCCTACAGAATGAATTTCGACCACGGATTCTTGATCAATGAGCCGAACCAAATCGTTTAAGACCATTTTCATCGAAAAATTAAAAAATTACAGACATTTGGGCAAATTGATAAGCACTCAGTTCCGAGGAACTAGAGCGCCAAAAATTGTATCAATGTATTACAGATGAGCGGAAGAGGCTCGAAATTTTCAAAATATTAAGTATTCGAATTGTCATTTGGTATTCTATTCATCTAGTCAAAGGATTCCCTATTTCCGAAATTATCTGCTCCATGCGTCTGCAATTTCTCTCTTTTGTCAAGGAAACGGATGGAATGAGTAACCAAAAGTGAACAAAGTGAAGTCAGTTAGGTTCTTCCAGCAAGTTCATTAGGGATTCAAATACATATTTATAGATATGAATATTAATTTAAATACTCGATGGTAATACATATCTCCTCATCTCACCAAGATTTACATATACAATCACGTCCTTTTTTTCGTTCGCTGTGATGTGAATCATATACATTCCCGCAGACAAACCACATAGAATAATGCAAGAAATTATTTTCTGTTTTCGTTAGAGATGATTTAATATTACTATCGAATAAATACTACTGAATCATTCGATAGTTCAAATTAGAAACTCTTCGTAAAATGAAGAGAGTTTCGAATTGAAATAGTATGTATATTTGAATAGGAGTATATTATTTGATCATCGTATTTCCTTTTTTTTTGCGTGCATGTTCTAGGAACAGCAAGCTATCATTTTGCCAAAATGTCTGTAATTATCGAATTTTCTCCGAAAATTGCCTTAAACGATTAGGTGAACGTAATCGTTTAAGACCATTTTCACTGATGGAAAATTTGAGGTCAAATTCAATCCTGTCCCGATAACTTTCGAACGGAGGAATGACAACTTGCAATTTTCAAGGTATGTTCATCCGAATGCGACGGTTATGTTCTTCAATTAGCATAATCGGCAAGACGGTTTCGGAGTTATACTCATCTGATATACGGTATTCCTCAATAACTCAGAGAATAAAAATGCGATCGAACTGAAACTTGGTAATTAGTTGTAGAATGCAGACGCACGAATTGCTAATTTCGTGAGGATCTAATAAATAGAAAAAAACAAATTGTCTTGGAAAAATGTACACTGACTTTATGCTGAAATTCCGCACAAACCTCCAAGCCGCCATTTTTCAATCGAGTACTGGATTTCAGCTTGATCAGCTTTTTATTTGATTAATTATTGTTGAAATAAAAATTTGAACTGGTATCTACTTCTTCTGACATTTAAAATCATGTAAATCTGAGAATTTTAACAACACCCCGATGGAAGAAATGTTAGCGTGCTCGCCAGCCACGCTGGAATTCCGGGTTCGAATCTCCGCTGAGTAAGTTCACTATTTTATTTCATTAAAAATTTGAATTCAGTTTATGCCCAATACATTATTTCACCTGTTGTTTCACATTGTTTACCTGTGACTTGAAGGTTCATGCAGTATTTCGCGAGGGTGTGGGAGGCGTGAATAGATAATAGAACATGCGTGAAAAACACTGACTTCACGTCAGTACTTTTCTCGAATTTTTCAGGTTATCTTTTGAATTTTTCTTTCAAAATGAGGTGTTGAAATAAGTAGGTTTGATACTATCTAAATTTAAACACTTTAGGACAAAGGTCTAGTATTTTGACTTACTTTCTATTCTTCACAGATATACCGCCGTGTCCACAAATCATTCAATCTCCGTTAAGTTTCAACTGAGGTCCTCCGTTAAGGATAAATTTGAATCACAACCTCACTTAACGTGAAAATCAACGTGAAATAGGCCTGTTTAACCACCGTTAAATACGTTAGTTAACTGAGGTTGCCATTCAAATTTATCATTAACTGAGGAACTCAGTTAGAACTTAACGGATATTAAATGCTTTGTGAATACGGAATACTTGTGATTACCTACAACTCGTTAGTCGAAAATTCGAATAATCGAACATTTGAAGTTTTTTAGGTACTAACACGAATATCGAATGAAGGATATTCGAATATTGAAATTATTCTAAAGTAAGTATTTCAAAATATAATTATTCGAATAGTTGTCTGGAATTTTATTCGAAAAGTAGAATATTTCATTAACAGATTACCTACAACTCGTTAGTCAAAAATTCGAATAATCGAACATTCGATTTTTTTAGGTACTGAGGCGAATATCGAATGTAGAATAGTCGAATATTCAAATTATTCGAATACCGAGTCCTATTCTGAGCAAGGGTCAAATTTTATTCGAATAGAAGAATTTTTCATTAACAGGTCACCAACAATGCGAGAGTCGAAAATTCGAGTAATCGAATAGTCGAATTTTGTAGGTACTAATACTAAATTCGAATGTAGAAGAGTCGAATATTCGAAAATAATTCCGATCCCTATTTCAAAGTGAGGCTCAGAATTCTCAAAATGTAATTATTCGAATATCTATTTGGGATTTTATTCGAAGAGTAGAATATTTCATTAACAGATTACCTACAACTCGTCAGTCGAAAATTCGAATAATCGAACCTTACTCTGCAGTAAGGCTCATAATTTTAAATATATAATTATTTCATTATTTGTTTGGTATTTTATTCGAATAGTAGAATATTTCGTTGGAATATTACTTTACAATTCGTTTCGAAAATTCGAATAATTGAAAATTGTACAAATATCCGTCTTGCTGTATTGGATTTTCACATCCTCTCTCAGCCATCTTCTCATCCCTTGTTCTGCTCCTCTTCTGGATGGTCCACTTTGGCGGTCTTCAGTTTGATATATTTGGGGAACACTTCTTGCTTCTCGCAACTTTTTAAGAACCAATTATTCTATGTGTTGGTGGCACTTTTCAACAATAGTCGAAACAATTTTTTATGAAAGCTGAAACCAGCTTATTGGCTAGTTGATACTTTCGACTATTGTTGAAATGTGCCACCAACACACAGAATATTCGGCTCTTAAAAAATTGTGAGAAGCACAAAGAGTTCCCCAAATATATCAAACTGAAGACGGACAACAAAAGTGGACCATCCAGAAAAGGAGCAGAACAAGGTATGAGAAGATGACTGAGAGAAGATGTGAAAATCCAATACAACAAGAGGGATATTTGTATAATTTTCGAATAATCGGATATACGAATTTTTGTAGGTACTAACACAAAATTGGAATTCGAATATTTGAATACAATTCCGAACTCTAGTAGGATCTATTTATTCATTGAACGACTGTGTTTAAGTTCCTCACGCGTAAGTGCTTTTGTAAATTCTATCGAATTGATTGCACCGACAATATTTATTTATAGGAATGAATTATTCAATAAATAAATAAGTTGCTCCTCAGGAACGCAATACTCAATCGGCATAACCGAATTCACGTTTAATTAAGCATCGAACTCATATTCTGCTCTATCGTTAAATCTCACCGCTGAAAAGACAAAAAATTGGTCCGGAATTTTAATGTATACCGAGAGTATCGGTACGTAGCCTTAACGAACGACGGAAATTCGGCTGATTAGCGCCGAGAATTCCAGAGACTCGCGAGAAAAATCGTCCCGACTAAAGAGTCCAGTTCGGCCGGGGACGACAACGCAATTAAACTAATATTTACATAAAGTGGTTTAACTTGCAATTATATTCATAAGTGCGTAGTTTCTTTATACAGCTGCCTATCCTCTTCTTCGCTTAATTGAGACCGACGTGAGCAGGCCCAATTTCTGGACTGCAACAACCTTCGCGATCCGCAGGGACTGACTCGTTACTTTGCCCAAATGTATGTATTCAGCGAATTTTCTGCTCAAACTGACCTCAAACGATTACATTGGGTTTTTGGACGGTTCAAGGAATTATGACATTTATTTTCTCTATTTCAAGTACTGTATTTCAAGAAAGATGTGTGGAAATGAACCTAGAAAGAAACTATCAGAGTTGTGATATAGGAATCCACTCTGACAGTCAAGCTGCTATTAAAGCTCTGAGCTCCCATGTTATCGAATCCAAGCTAATATGGGAGTGCCGAAGAAAACTCAATGAAGTAGGCAAGAACAACAGGGTCTCCTTGGTCTGGGTTCCTGGTCACGCGGTAGTTATAAAGGAAATGAGGAGGCCAACACACTTGCCAAGAAAGGAGCACAAACCCCCTTTATTGGCCCGGAACCTTATTGTGGGGTTGGTAGACACACCTATACAAAAGTGAATTCCGTACGAAAGAAGAAACTGAGAGGGGTACTTTCTGGAGATCCCTTGAGATCTTCTGGAGATCTCTGGATATCTACCCGGAATGCATCACTCCAAGAAATTCCTCCGGAACTTTGATACTGTCAGATCCAAGAAATACTTGGATCTCAGTAAGAACAAGCTGTACCTTATCACTGGCTTCCTCACAGGGCACTGCGACCTCAGGAAGCATATGATGAGATTAGGGCTAGCAGAAACTGACGAGTGCAGATTCTGTTGGGAGGAGGATGAAACTCCTGATCACCTGACAACGGAATGCCTCGCCATCTCAACCCACGCAAGGAATGCTTTGGGCAAGAAATCTTCAGGAGCGAAGACCTAGCCTCCTTGAAGCCATCCCAGATACTGGAGTTCATCAGAACTCTGAAACTGGAAGGCGAGCTGTAGATGGTAATGACATCGACAGTTCTGAAGGGGGGGCACAATAGACCTTAAGGTCGCAGTGCAACGTTACCCCCTGTAACAATATGCAATATATTCTCTATTTCAGTATCGTATAATGAGTTCATTACAGCACTAAAAACAGTGTTGTAATGAACTCATTCCCGCATTGTTTCTTTAGTTATATTTTTCATTTTGTGATTGTCAGCACTGACATTCGATTCTGTCAAATTTCAACACACGTCAATTGTCCATATAATATAATCTGGATATAGTGAAATAATAGTTGAGAGGAAAAGATATATTTTCATTAAAAAAATAAGGTACTAGAGATATACTTCTTACTAATTTTGAATCATTGATGCTATTGGGAAACTGTTTTGAATCTGATCTCCATGCCCTCCGTACGATTCAAAATTCCGTAATCTGTCAACTTTCATAACAGTCACACCAACTTCCAAGATACAATTAGTGACCGACCGAAAGTTCGGTTTCGGTTTCGGTTTCGGCCAGTTTCGGCCAAGAAATCTAGTTTCGGCCTTAGTTTCGGTTTCGGCCCAAAATGGCCGAAACTTTCGGCCGGGCCGAAACTTGACTGTTCGTGAATTATCCTGGTCGTTTGGCCAGGAGTTAAAAGTAGGTAGACATAATTGTCGTACAAGTTATTGTAATCTATCTTTGTTAAGACTGAGAATTCATGAGAATTCACTTTAATGATTATTAATTAGATTACATAGGGTGATTCCAAATATGACGTGAAACTTGGAGGAGTAGTTAGTATGTCTCATTAGCTGTTGTTTAATACATATTTATTAATAACCGAAAATCAACAGTTTTTGGAGTTCGGGTGATTTTCAAAAGATTTCTGAACTTAGTTCATATTTCGTCAATTTTTTCTACGTTGACCAAATTTGATGATAATTTGGGTTTATTACCATCAGAAAAGGATATGATATGTAGGTACGAAAAAATCGAAACTATGCTGTATAAGAGGTTGAAAAAGAATTAGTATTATTTGAAATGTGGTAAATGAATAAATATGAAATATTAATTTCTAATATCAATTTGTCAGCAACTTTCGAATTTCACAATTTTGTATGCCAAAACTATTTTAAAAACTTGCCAAATTCCTTTTTCATTCTATAAAAGATTTCGTTAGATTGCATAACTAGTTTCGTTTCAGCAGATTTTTTATAAGCAACCTTTTGAATGTCCGGCATATAAAATAGTGAATGTGTATCAAAAGACAGCCTGAGTAAATTTCAGGCGGAAAATATCAACTGAAGTTATCAGAAAGACGGCATGTGCTTGCCTATATAAAATGGTGGAACATAATTTATGAATACATTTTCTAATGGAATTTCGAGCTTATTTGCAACAAAAAAATATTGAATTCGTTATTTTTCTCTATTTGCTTCTTACATCCCCTTTCAAATCATACTAATTCTTTTTCATCAGAACCAGAACTCAAATATCTCGAAAACTGTTGATTTTTGATCATCAATAAAAATGGCTCAAACCACAGCAAATTATCCACACTAACACCTCCTACAAGGTTGATGTCTGATTTGGAATTACCCTGTATACTTCGACTGATTATTTTTATAACTTGGTAATACAAAAATAATAACTAAAGATATCAAAAAAGTTGTCTTTTTATTTTATTTAACACTGCTTAACTGTTTTTATGTATATGCAAATAAAATTGTAAAAAATACAGTAGATTTCAGTATGAAATATAAAGTTTCGGTTTCGGTTTCGGCCGAAACTGAGAGCCTGGCCGAAAGTTCGGTTTCGGTTTCGGTTTCGGCTGAAAAACCAGTTTCGGTCGGACACTAGATACAATACAAAAGTCACTACGATGTATAGTCTGAATTTTTCATCAAATTTCAACAGTATTTTAACAAACTTGCCTGAAATAGAGAAAATATCTTCTATACTCGTTGCAGAAGGCAACTCCAACACTCATGCGTTCGAAAACTCGCTCGCTTTCGAATTTTTAATTCGTGTTTGAATAACACATTCTGCAACTTGTTTTAGAATATACTATTTTACATCGACTGGTATGTTCTGGGCCTCACAAAAAGATGGCGTCGCAAATGCATAATTAAATAAGTACTAGTCGCCAAAAGGTAGCTGTCAAAATGTTATGGTGATATACCGTTTGTTTACAATCTGTTGGAATTATTGGATTATTATTCGTCCAAAAAAGAATGATTTTTAACTTAACCTTCAACAAATATTAATAGTTACTCAACAAAAATCAAAAATAAAAAAAGAAGGAAAGCCCTGCGGCAGGAGCTTTGGCGCTCTCGTTCAATCTTTGACAAATAATATCTCCGAAAGTATTGGTTTCTCATAGTTGGGAATGATATCAATGGATTTTTATGATAGAATTGCAGCATGAAAGAAATTAAATTCAAATATGATACAATTGCATCATGAAAGAAATTAAATTAAAATAAGAGCGCCAAAAACCACGAGCTTACCCGAGATATTCATTCCTCAAATCCACTATGAAAATTATATTACATATTTACATCAATTGAAACTTAGCCAAAATTGGAGTTTTGTTTTTACTGGAGCTATTCTTAACCCATTCTGATAAACTTACCAATCCATCATCATATGGATTATCCACGGGCATTAAAATATCACCAAAAATTATAAAATTATATTATAATCCTCATAATTCTAAGACAGCTAAAATGAATTTGACTCGCTCTTATAGGAAAACAAGATGACATGTACGAGTATGAACACAGATCATATAATAATTCATAGATAGAATAATTATAGCATTCTGTGAAAACATAGAAGTACGATTTATTATCGAAATGTTGAAAAATCACATCTCCGAAAGTATTAGCTTGTTAGATATGGAAATTATATCAATGGATTTTTATAGTGAAACAGCATCTTAAAAAAAATTGAATTTGAAATTTGTAATGTAGAAAAAAAAATTTTTTGTTCCTCCGTCAGACTGACTATACCCAATAACGAACTTAACCGAGATATTTATCTCCCAAACCTATTCTGAAAATTTCAACTGCCTAGCTCATTCTGTTCGAGAGTTATTGTAGAAACAAAATTTAAAAATTCTTGAATTTTTTTTACACTTTAGGATAATCCGATCAATACAAAACTTGGCATGCCTATAAAGGGCATTTTTCTACAATTTGATGCCAAACCTCAGGTAGATTGAGTAATCGGTTCCAGAAATATCCATAAAGAATGTTTTAATTAAAAATGGCCATAATTCCGAAACCACTTGGTGGATTTTACCCGTAAACAAACTCATCGGAGATATTTATGCTCCTAACCTACCGTGCAAATGTCAATACTCTAACTCCTCTCGTTCGAGAGTTATCGTGCCTACGGCCGGCCGGACATGTTTGTTTTCGACCACGGATTTTTGATCGGTGAGTCGAACCAAATCGTTTATGACCATTTTCATCCAAAAATTCGAAAGTTACAGACATTTGGGCAAATTGATAGGCACTCTGTTCCGATGAACAACAGCGCAAAAATGTATATGTATAAGAACTATCGGAAATAATTATTAAATTCATCAAAGAGCATACCTACGGAGATCATAAAACCAAGCATCAGACAACCAACAAGTCAGCAGGAAAGCAGCATAGTTTTTAACCTCATTTTGGAGCGCATGTTTTAGGGAAAAGCGTGCTCAAATGCCACCCGTCATCCGTTACCACGATAACTTTCGATAGGAAAAGATAGTGACTTGCGATTTTTGGGGTAGGTTGCACACCCGAATGCGACTGCTCAGTTCGTTAATGGGCATAATCAGTCAAATTCATGAACAAAACAGATCCGATAGAATTGGAACTTGATTATTAGTTGTAGAATGAATTAAAGGAAACTCCCCTGAAATTCCGTACAAAACTCTCAAACATTATATTATTTTCCCAATATTTCCAGAAATACCGATGCGATAGATTTTAAATCTAGTACTATGTTGAAAAAAATTGAAAAAACCATTGACGTGAATGAAGAGCTTTTGTGCGCTTATTATATTGTCTATTGATGCCTCACACACCCTCACGAAATACTACCTGAACCTTCAAGCCGAATTTACTATGTTAACACGTAATAAAATGACAGATAGTTTCTGAAATGTAAAGGGTAATTTATTCACCAGTGATACGATGCTCACGAAATTTTGCAGAACTTTGCGCGTTGTCATTCTACAACTAATTACCGAGCTTGAATTAGATTGGATTTGTAACAATATTTCAGATGGTTATAACTCTGAAAGCGTTTGGCCGATTATGTCCATTAACAAACTTAACGATTGCATTCTGATGAGCACCCCACCCTGCAAATTGCAAGTCGCTATCTCTTTCCGTTCGAAAGTTATCGTGACAATGGGGTCGAACCTAATTGTTTGAGGCCGTTTTCGCCAAAGAGTCTGAAAATTAAAGATATTTGGGCAAAATGATTTCACGCTGTTCCCTAAAGAACATACGCGCACAATGACGGCTTAGTGGTTCATTTGCAGTGTTTTGTGAGGCTGTGTTAGGCGTGAATGGACAAAATAAAATGCGATTTTAAGCTCCTGCCTTGGCGGGAATGCTTTTTAAAAAAAATGAGATTTAATATAGAGAAATTCCAAAATTCTCTGAGGAACGAGTTATAATGTTTGGATGCGCTAAAGGAAAAACTAAGTCTGAACAAAACTGTCGTATGCCTAGGTGTCACCAGTATGATACATTTTCTGGTATTGAATGATCTGAAGAGAATCAACCGTCTCCGAACGTAGGAGGGAATGTTCGTCCTCAGGATCATATGATTCAATGTCAATATACTCCATTCACATTTATAAAGTCTCCCGGTTGGCCATGAAATTTTGACACATATCACAGTGTTTATTTTGAAAATATTAGGTTATGCTCATTTTCCTGTCAGATAACTACGCAACGTTATCCTCTCTACATAGAAGTCGTAGTAATTACGCATTTTACACAATGTGAATTTTCTTGGGAAAGATAATGAATTTGAGAAGATATTAGTGAATTCCACAATTCCAAAGAACTGGCGACTGTTGGAGAAAATTTTTTATCTGTTGTTGCTGTGGAAATATTTCACGTATATAAACTGATTGGAATACTCAGTTATGCTTTTCTTTTACAGTAATCAAGAATAAAGTGTTTAAATTTTAATTAAAAATAAGGGATACTAGTCCGTTACTTCGCGATAGTTCATTTCAATAAAGAATAAAGTACCTGAATAACCCAGCAGGAAAACTTCTAAACGAACGGACGTAACTACGGGATTCTCCACTTTTCGAAATTGCCAAGATATAGGTAAGCCTACAGAAGACAATTAAATACCTTGTTGCACAAACTTGAAATATACCAGTTTCAAAATGTAGTAGTACTAGGAACCCGAGTCATTCTTATACCTTAATAAAATATAGTGATAGGATAGGAAATTAAGTAATTTCATTGGAGAGTTCAACAAGACAGAATGGAGTTTTCCTGTAGCTGATTATTCGAAGATAATGATCTGTGATAATATCTTGCCTAAGAAGGATCATTATATTGATTGTTTGGAGTAGAAATTGGCAACGTCTCAGAGAATTGTTTTGACATTAACGATATTTCAGAAGTGCCAACCTGCCTTTGTTTTAGTTACAAAAACGTGATAGACCTAAATCATGGCCAACCGGAATACTTTATAAAAGTGAATGGAGTATATGTAATCTACGTAATCTCAGCCAACCCGATTCAAGATATTTCTCACTTAAATGATCAAACTTTCATCACCATATGAGAATTCTAGGCATGCATTTTAGGCAACAACCTGCAGTAGGGCAGGGCCATTGAAACTACCACAGAAGGAAAACCTAGATAATACCAGCCATTGGCAAAGCTCCACCTTCGGTCTGGTAGACGAAATATCTCGACTTGGATAGAACTGCGTCAAAAAGCCGTATGATGTCTGGCAAAGATGAGAAACATGTTAAGAAAAGCGCAATTTCAAATCGAACCACACTCCCAAGTTTTTAGGCTCCTGCAATTAACGAAAACAACAAACCGCTAAATTAAAACCAAAGCTTAAAGCTGCTAGATCACGCTTATAGTTGGTGCCGGGCACCACAGCCACATACTTCTCTGGCTCGAAATTCAGTTGTGTCCGCAGGAAATGTCGAACAAAATAAAAGATCTTCTTAGAGTCTTGCAGGTGCCATACGGATCTGGTCTACAAGAAAAGGGATAAACATTTGTGTATCATCAGCGAAGTGATGAATGAAACCATAGTTCACGTAGTGACAAAAGCAGAAATATAGAATTTAAACAAAAGTGGGCTAAAGATTGATCCCTGTGGCACCCCAAAACTCACAGGAAATTACTCGGATCTCGAAGAATCAATCACAACATATTGGCTGCGAACAGTCAAAGTAGCTCAATGTAAGGCACCATCCATAATACATTATTTTTGGCGCTCTTGTTCCTCGGAACAGGGTACTTATTTAAAAGAATGTGGTGATCTATGGTATCAAATGCCTTGCTGTAATCGTGGAGCACCAGGTACGTCACCATATCCTTATTAACCGCTCAATAAAGGTCATCAGCGAAACTTGATATTTCAATGTTCAAAAGATCGTAGGTTTCTGTAGAATATTATTGAAATAATTGTTGAGTTATAATGTACAAATTTGTGACTTTTTTATAAAACAACAGAACTGGAAAATGACCGCAGCTGACACATAAGTATTTTAAAAAATTAGTCTTCAATGTTTCGATCCGCAAAAGTCGAAAGAAGTTAACTAGCAAGAACTTGGCGCCTAGTTGTGGAGACCAAACCGGGACATGGGCAAATTCGTGCAAGACCGTCAATGTTTCATGGAGTCTGTATCATGTACCACCCTCCTGTTGGAAGCACCTATCGTTCGAAGTAATATTTGCTAATTGAGGCACAACAAACTGGGATATCACGATACTATTCGCTATTAACCGTTCTGCATTACACATTTTTTTCCTTTCTTCCAGAATGTTTTTATTCCTCCTATCTTGCATTCAAAATATTTGAAATAAAATCTATTTCATTGTATGTTACACCGTACACTACTGAAATCTTGAAAACAAAATTCCAAATGCCATATCTATAGAAGGAAAATATTTTCATGAAGGCTTCTTGATATTCCACTCTTAATCTCATTTTGGGTCTGATAACACACTACCAACATAAATCAATCTAAAATTTAAGGAAACTATCTCACTTATACTAGAGATATCGGCAATTATATGAATAATGACAGTAATATGTCAAATTAGGTGAAAATAAAGAATCAATTTCTTCCCACCTGGAATAGCTGTGAGGCTAATATTTCAGACAACTCGTCATATAGTTGTCCTTTATGTAAAGGGTTTTCCAATAAGAGGTATTATATTGATATTCGAAGAAGAATGCCATTTTTCAATATAAATGAGCGGATGTTTATTTCAGTATAAAGAAGAAGCTATGCCGTTAATAGTGGAAAATAACATCAGGCAAATGACCTCCACGAACACGCTTACAGGACCATATCCTTTCAATGAAATTTTCCATAACCAAGTCGCAAAGTGGCTGCCCTATGTCCTCGATAGCCTCACGGATTTCATCTTTGAGGTCTTGAATTGACGCTGGGCTATTGGCGTAGACCTTCTCTTTCATGTGGCCCCAAAGGAAGAAGTAGCAAGGTGTTAAATCACAAGATCTCGGTGGCCAATTGTGATCACTTCTTCGAGAGATAACACGGTCCGGAAACTTTTCCCGCAAAAGATCAATGGTTTCGTTGCTTGTGTGGCACGTAGTGCCGTCTTGTTGAAAGTAAACGTTGTGCAGATCAATACCATCCAATTCCGGCCATAAAAATCATTTATCATCTCTCGATAGCGCAATCCATTCACCGTAACTGTTGCTCCAGTCTCATTTTCGTAAAAGTAAGGTCCAATGACTCCGCCGGACCATAAACCGCACCAAACAGTCATACGTTGAGGATAGAGAGTCTTTTCAACAATAACTCTTGGGTTTTCCGAGCCCAGATGCGACAATTTTGCTTGTTGACGAAGCCACCGAGGTGGAAATGGGCCTCATCACTCAAGATGATTTTTTGATGGAATTTCGGATCATTTCATGCATTTCAACGACCCAATCAGCAAAGACACGACGTTGTTGATGATCAGCCGGCTTGAGTTCTTGTGTTAACTGAACTTTATAAGCCTTAAGACCCAAATCTTTATGCAAACTACGGTGTAATGACGTTTGTGGAATGCCTAATTCCAAAGAACGACGAGGAATGGACAAACCTGGGTTTTCTTCAACACTTTCGGCTACAGCAGCAATATTCTCGGCTGTTCTTGAGCGACGTGCACGGGTTTTATTGTTCACATAATTAACTTGTCCCAACAGCTCGAATTTTTCCACAAATTTCATTATTGCGGTCCGACAAGGTGCTTCACGACGACCCAAAAATGTTCGAGTTTTACGAACCGTCTGTGCCAAATTTTCACCATTTTTATAGTGAATTTTAATAATTTCAAGCGTTCTTTAAGCGTGTATCGTTCCACTTTTATTAATGGCGTAGTTTCTACTTGTCAAATGTCAAAAAATGACAGCTCCAAAAGTGACATATACCGAAATACCGGAGTATTCACCTCTTATTGGAAAACCCTGTACATACTAATTTCAGTGAATTCTGGAGAAGAGTTTTCGATATTTTGAAAATCTCTTGAAAACAATTTTTTGCATCTCTCATGAAATTTTGCAAGAACTATAAAATCGATACTTTACACCTGGTTACCGATTTTTGAATTAATCGGTACTGTTGTTTTGAATATATTGGAAAAATTACATTTCAAAGGAGTATATCTCCGGTACCATTGGGCCGATTTTACCCATTCACGAACTCGACTAGCGCATGTCGACAACGAATCCTTTCCTGTGAGCTTCTACTCTTCTAATTTATTCTAAGGAAAGTTATATGGTGGGTTTAACGAAGTTTCGATTAGCTTCATTGTGGATTTAATTCGGTGGTTGCATCAAAAATCAACTGGACATCGACAAAGAACCACACTTACCCCCGGTTTCTGAAAGGCTGATCAACACAAATGTTAACTAATCAGTGATCAATCTCTTGTCAACCCTCATCTGAGTTGCGCAAAGCGCAAAAACTCGGACTGATTTGACATTAACAGTTCTGTTAACTTTGACCAGCCTTACAGAAACCGGGGGTGATTTGGCAATTAAGTGTGTCAAAGCTTTGTGAATAACACTGATATTGTTTACAGATACGCAGACGGACATAATCGAACTGGACTACGAATTCTTCAACAGCAAGTCAAATGGAATCATTTGAGACCATTTTGATAGCGCTCAAGTATGAGAAAAATAATTGGCAATCAATGCTGAAATTAGATCACACTATCGGGTCTTTCATTGAGTACGTCCCATGTTCAAATTAACTTTACTCACGCACGGCTGCCATTTTTTATTTGTGACATTGACAGTTGTATTTGTCTATGTCTACCATTTAATCGTGGAAAGTTACACGCTTCGACAACGATTACAAATAATCCAAATCTAATATGAGAAATCGCGAAATGTTGCTCTAATTTCAATTTTGGGTCGCTACAATGGTCCGGATAAAAGAACAATTGAAGGTTTAGTGAAGAAGTTTGAAACAAATTTTACTCTTCGTGATGTTACAGTGCCAATGAGACAAAGAAATGCAAGACTGTAACTGAAAGTTTTCGTGAAATTTATCGATTTCTCGTTGTTCACAAGAACTAGGCATCTCCCAGACGCCTTTGTGGCGATTTTTACGAAAATACCTTGGTTTACATCGGTTTCAATTCATACAAAATTGTTTTAGCCCAAGAACTCAAATCAACTGATCATTTAAAGCGTCGTGTATTCAGCAATTGGTAGTTAGAAGAAAATCGGAAATGATGCCGATTTTCATAAGAAAATCATTCTCAGCGATGAGTCTCATTTCTGGTTAAACGTTCATATTAACAAGCAGCATTGTCGTATCTGGAGTGGTAACGAACCTGAAGAATATCAAGAACTCCCATTAAATCCTTCTTAATTTACTGTTCGGTGCGGATTTTATGCTGAAGGAGTTATTGGACCTTATTTTTTTTCTAAAAGCTCATATGGCTTACCGTCATCAGAAACCATTACCGTTTAGTGTTGACTGATTTTTTATGGCCTGAATTGGATCGTCTTGATTTGCAGAACATGTGGTTTAAACAGAACGTGCCAGTTGTCATACTGTCAATGACACAATGATTTTATTGAAAACAAAATTTGGTGATTCGATTATTTCAAGAAATGGGCCGATAAATTATCCGCCTGCGATTTAACTCCATTGGACTTCTTCCTTTGGGGGTAACATTGAGTCATTGGTGTACAGCAATCATCCAGCAGACGATTTACAGATCAATATTGAACGAGTAATTGCTAACATACGACCCGATTTGTGTGAGAAAGTCATTGAAAATTGGGTTCAACGACTTCCTGTCAGCGTTTCCTCGTGGATATTCGAATGATGTTTTGTTTCATAACTAATGGGATTTATTCATTGAACTTTATAATGAAATAAAAATTTCAATAATTTTCAAATGAATAATGCGTTTTATTTACAAAACAAAACAGGGCGCTCTTATTGAAAGACCCGTTAGTTGTACAAGACGTGAGGTAACGAGCTTTGGCGTACTTGTTCAAATTTATAGCCAGGGTAGTCACCCATCCAGGTACTGAATTGCCCAAGGCAGCTTGGATTCCAGGAAAAAAATAATATTTCACAATACTTCCAACGATATGGATCTGAGTGAGTTTAAATCTAGAACTTGGCACCAAGGATCTGAATTGTAATATAATACAAAAAATAACAAGAACTATCATTGAATATGTGACTCTTCTGTGAATGATGCAGGATATTATTCAATGCAATCTTATAACACAGAACTAATCAGTTATGATATTCCAAATACTGAATTCCGTATTCTTTCCAATTCATTACAATACGCCCATGGCATTTACAGACAGTATTGTGTTTAGATATCATTTTCAAATCAATTATAAATATAATATACAAATAAAACTTCATTCAGTAGAGAACAAAAAATCTACTTCAGGTTCTCTTTAAATATCGATATAAATGCATCTAAATGCATTTGCAGCTGACATTCGAGCTACTTACGGTTTTTATTGTTTGTTGTTTTATAATATATATAATATTTCCCATTCCGGCATATCCTCGAATCTTGAGTGTCCTTCATTATATTTGTATGAAAATATTGACTGTAACAACCATAGACCTAATACAATATTATATTAGGTCTATGGTAACAGCAATTGAGCCATTATAATTGATCTTCAAGAAATGAAAATTATGCTAGCTGTTCCGGTTTTCCAAAAAATGAAGAGCTGAATTATTTATAAGTTAAGGTTACATTTTTGGCGCTCTTGTTCCTCGGAACAGAGTGCTTATCAATTTGGCCAAATGTCTGTAATTTTCGAATTTTTGCATATTTGAATGGTCTTAAACATTTTGGTTCGACCCGCTGATCAAGAATCCGGGGTCAAAATCGATTCTGTCCGGCCATCCTTCCGTCCGTCCGTTAACACTGTAACTTTCGAACGGAATGATAGAGACAGAAATTTTCAGAGTAGGTGTGGGAGATAAATATCTCGGTGAAGTTTGTTAGTGGGCAAAATTGACCAGGTCGTTTCGAAGCAACGAAAAAAAACTTTTTTTACATTACAAATTTTAAATTCAATTTTATTTAAGATGCACTTTCATCATAAGAATCCATTGATATTACTCTCAACTCTAACAAACTAATATTTTCGGAGTTATGGTTCCATACGATTTCATAGTATGCTCTAATCATAATTAGCTGATGTATGTAAATCCGACATGAGGTGAGTCATAGACCTTCGATTTAAGTTTTCTTACAAGAATTCTTGAAAATTGACGCACAGAAGCCGAATTGAAAAAATTTGTTCAAGTCCTGTGAACAGGAGCTTTCTGGCGCTCTAGTTCGAACAGACAAATTATATCTCCGAAAGTATTGGTTTCTCAGAGTTGGGAATTCTATCAATGTATTCTTATGATAGAACTGCATCATAAAGGCAATTCAATTCAAATAATAGTTTATTAAGATTAAATGAGCAATCTGAGAATGAGAACTGCGCCATGGAAGAAATCAAATTAAAATAGCTGAAATGAATTTGACTCTCTTTTATAGAACAGGATGACATGTACGAGTATGAACACAAATCATATCATAAAGCTTAGATAGAATAATTATAACATTCTGTGAAAACATAGAAGTTTGATCCATTATTGAAATTTCGAAATTTCATATCTCCGAAAGTATTAGCTTGTTGGTGTTGAAAATGATATCAATGGAATTTCATGGTGAAACTGCGTCTTAAATAAAAATTGAATTTGAAATTTGTTTCTTAAAAAAATTTTTTTTTTCGTTACTCCGAAACCATCTGGCTTAGTTTCAATATTTCAATAACGAACATAACCGAGATATTCATCTCTCTAACCTACTCTGAAAATTTCAACTGCCTAGCTCATTCCGTTCGAGAGTTATTGTAGAAAAATTTTCTTAAAATTTTGAAAAAATTTTTTTTACACTTTGCGGTAACCTGGTCAATACAAAACTTCACATGCGTGTAAAGGAAATGATTCTACAATTTAAAGCTAAATTTCAAATAGGTAGATCGAGTGATCGGTTTCGGAAATATTCATAAAAAATAGTGTTACTAAAATCAGCCATAACTCGAAACCGCTTCATGGATTTCGCCCATTAACTAACTTGTCCGAGATATTTACGCTCCAAACCCACCTTGCAAATTCCAATGCTCTAACTCCTTTCGTTCGAGAGTAATCGTGCCTACGGCCGGCCGGACCGGCCGGACAGAATCGATTTCGACCTCGGATTCTTGAACCAAATCGTTTGAGACCATTTTCAGCCAAAAATTCGAAAATTACATACATTTGGGCAAATTGATAAGCACTCTGTTCCGAGGAACTAGAGCGCCAAAAAGATTACAGCACGCGCTGTCCCCAAGCGGTCACCCATCCAAGTACTAACCGTGCCTGGTACTGATTGACTTCAATGTTCGGACGGTATGGCCACAAACAATATTTCTTTCCCTATCTCTGCGATTATATTTATGATGCAGTTCTATCATAAGAATCCATTGATGTCATTCCCAACTCTGAGAAACCATTCCTTTCGGTGATATGATTTGTCAAGTTTAACAAGAGCACCAAAGCTCCTGTTCCGAAGGATTTCCCACAATTTTCATCTACCTCCTTATATTATAGTTTGCGAGGAATATTTCGAGGACTTCCATGTAATACCTAAAGCAAAATATACATTTACATCCAGATATTATTAAAACGTCCAGAAGGTTTCTCCCAAATTTACCGAAATACTCAACTTTTAAAACCAACACCAAAAGCAAGTCTATAAGCTGTAGAAAAATTTTTAAAAATTGAAATGAAATAGAGTTTTTCATTTCTTCCAATTTCATAGAAGATTTTGATGACCTTATCAAAAATTTGGTACTTATACATCAAAAATTTAGACTGGATAGAAGATCAAGAAGCTCAATCAAATTAATTATTTTTGCGCACTTGTTCCTTGGAACAGAGTGCTTATCAATTTGCCAAAATGTCTGTGATTTTCGAATTTTTGGTTGAAAAGGGTCTTAAACGATTTGGTTCCATTTGCTGATCAAGAATCCGTGGTCAGATTTTATTCTCTCCGGCCGGTCCGGCCGTACTCACGAGAACTCTCGCACGCAATGAGATAGACAGTTGAAATTTTCAGAGAAGGTTTAAGTGATAAATATCTCGGTTGAGCTCCTAATCAACCAAATTCGGCCAGATTGTTTTGTAGTAACGAAAAAAAAAAAAAGTTTTTTTCATTACATATTTCATGTTTAATTTTTTTTAAGATGCAATTTCATCATAAGAACCCATTGATATAATTTTCAACTCTAACAAGCTAATACTTTCGGAGATATGATTTTCCAAAATTTCAACGCTTAATCGTAATTCTGTGCTTTCACAGAATGCTGTCATCGTAAATATGAATTTGATGATCCGTGTTCATACATATCACACATGTGACGTCATTGTCATATATTAGTGTTCTGTGATCATCTCATAGATGAAATAGAACTCAGTTCCGAGGAACTAGAGCGCCAAAAAGTGTAATTCCCTTTCTGGGATTTGAGCCCGTTCCTTTCCGCGCTCGTTCCGAAACCGAAAACCCGACTGACTAGACGAACCGGCTATCGGTCTCCTCGTACGATCTTGTCGATCTCCGGTATTAGAATAAAACGTCGGTACTTACCTGGGATATATATTCTTAATTTTCACTTTTTGACATAAAATCGCCACATGGGGGTTTATTTGACGGTTTTTTACCCTTGTCTCTCTAAGTCGATTTTGACGTTTCTCGAACCAACTATTAGCAAAGAATTAGACAATGTCATGTCTCAGGAAAATAAGTTGACATTATGACAATTCATACATAGAATAATTATATAATTCTGTGAAAACGTTGAAATACGATTTATTATTGAAATTTTGAAAAATCATATCTCCGAAAGTATTAGCTTCTTAGAGTTAAAATTATATCATTGGATTCTTATGGTAAAACTGCTTATTGAAAAAAATTTAATTTGGAATTTGATATGTAAAAAAAAATTTTTTTTTTGGTACTCCGAAAGCATCTGTCCGATTTTGCCCAATAACGAACTTAGCCGAGATATTTATCTGCCAAACCTACTCTGATAATTTCAACTCTCTAGCTCATTCCGTTCGAGAGTTATAGTGCCTACGGCCGGCCGGCCAGACAGAATGAATTTCGACCACGGATTCTTGATCAGTGAGTCGAACCAAATCGTTAAAGACCATTTTTTTCGAAAAATTCGAAAATTACAGACATTTGGGCAAATTGATAAGCACTCAGTTCCGAGGAACTAGAGCGCCAATAAAAGGAATAATAATGTTGATGTCCAGGAAAAGAGACGAAATCATTTGGAGGATAGAAGGAACTAAAAATTAGAAACTTTAAAATAATTTTATCACATTTTTCATTAGCCTACTAGCTTACAGGTACTCGTGGTTCTTGCTGAAAAATGAATTGAATGACAATGATTTTAACTTTATTGTGCAGAATAAATGCAGATATTCAGTTCGTTCACGAAGTATAAGATCTCATTTCGTTCATTCTTCCAGGCATTCCCAAAAAAATGTACTAATTCAATAAATTCGTTAGTGTTTTAAATTCCAAATATACGACAGCTCGCACAACCGCATTGAAGAAGTAGGCCTCCAAGAGACGATAAATTGCATCGTTTTACAAACTGTGTTCCAGACTATCTCTATAGAGGGCGGTGGTGAAAGTCTCACCCTTCTAGTTAATCTGACAATAAGAAATCTATAATTAGCCTTCGTTTTGATGTGCATCTATTTAATACAACAATTAATCAACCGTACACCCGAATATGCCGCGTTAAAATCTTTAAAATGCAAGAATACGGCTCTGGTGAGAACGTACCGCAAATCTACCAATTCTCTTAAAAGCCTTTTCCATATTGCGAGTTGTCCTCTGGAGGCGGCATATCAAACGCTCGGATGTGTTAGCCGGGGTTAATATGGTGGACATGCTAATTTCCACTGTGTCTAATTTACATTCATTTAGATATTTGGTTTGCCTTTTATCTCGCCGATTAAGTGTATATGACAGTTACGTCGCGTTCATTTGTCATTGCTCCATTTGTTTCCCTCGGCGTAGGAAACTGAGGCGAATGAGTAAATGGGACGGGTTTTAGCAGATGTGGAAATTATGTTGCAGTATACGATTAATATTAATTTTTCCATTGATTTATGTCTGGATCAGCAATTAGCACTTGTTGACCAATTCTTGGCCTACATGCCTTATCAAAGGGAAACGCCGCATATTTTATTAGTTCCTCATCAAGGGCCTTTTATTTTTTCCCTCTACAAAAATAATACAACTGTTCCAAATGAATACATAACCAAAGTGAAAGGCCAAACCTAACCTAAGCGAAAGCTTGTATTTTATGCTGCCGCTTTCATGTGTGGGTAGTTGACCTAGCACTTTTCGATTATGGATAAATGAATTTTGAATTATGCTAGGTTTCTGCTGCTTTGTTCCGTTGAATTTCAAAATGTATCAAATGGGCCAGCACTTTTCGAAAAAGGGGGTTTTAACGGCTGAAAAAGATTGTGCTGTACAGTACCCGGTTGCGCCGTTAGATTTTTTCTGAAAAGTATTTCAATTTCCTGGAAAACCAAGGATTAAGACAACTGAGCCCCACCCACATTTTATCCCATGTCTCACCCTCTTGTACAGCCTAAATCACCAGCCTGTTGCCATGTATACTGATTTTCAAGGAATCATCTAATTTTATCTTTTTGACACTCTTGTTCCTTGGAACAGAATGCTTGTCAATTTGCCCGAATGTCTGTAATTTTAACATTTTTTGATGAAAATGGTCTTAAACGATTTGGTTCGACTACTCACTGATCAAGAATCCATGGCCAAAATCAATTCTGTCCGGCCGTTAACACGATAACTCTCGAACGGAATGAGCAAGACAGTTGAAATTTCAAGAGCAGGTTTGGGAGATAAATATCTCGGTTGAGTTCGTTATTGGGAAAAGTCGACCAGGTGGTTTCCGAGTAAAACAAAATTTTTTTTAAACATTACAAATTTTAAATTCATTTTTTTTTGATGCAGTTTTATCATAAGAATCCATTGATATCATTCTCAACTCTAACAAACTAATACGGAGATATGATTTTTCAAAATTTCAATAATTATTGTCATAATTCTATATTATTTCATAGAACACTCTAATCATAACGTGCTGGTGTATGTAAATCCAACATGAGATGATTCGTAGACCTACGTTTTGAATTCAATTACGAAAATTCTTGAAAACTGACGCACAGAAGCCGAATTGAAAAAGTGGGAAAACCCTGTGGACAGGAGCTTTGGGCTCTTGTCCAAATTTTGACAAATCATAACTCCAAAAGTATTGGTTTTTCAGAGTTGAGAATGATATCAATGGATTCTTATTTAATTTATTTTATTTTATGATGCAGTTCTATCATAAGAATCCATTGATATAATTCTCAACTCTGAGAAACCAATTTTGGAGATTTGATTTGTCAAAGTTTGAACAAGAAAGCCAAAGCTCCTGTCCACAGGGCTTTCCCACATTTTTTTGCTGAAAATCTGACTGGCACAAGTGAGCACAAATGTAGCACAACTATATAAAACAATTTTTCCTGTGTTTAACTTCTTAGTTGGGTTCTTTTATTTTTTGGCGCTCTTGTTCCTCGGAACAGAGTGCTTATCAATTTGCCCAAATGTCTGTAATTTTCGAATTTTTCGCTTAAAATGGCCTTAAACGATTTGGTCCGACTCACTGATCAAGAATACGTGGTCGAAATCTGTCCGGCCGCCTCGGATGATTTCGTTGTTGTGTAGAATTGGTCTATTGGTTTTGGATTAATAATTTTTGGCACTCTTGTTGAATTTGAATTCTTTCATGATGTTTGAATTTAAATTCTGCTATTATGAAGTTCTATCATAAGAATCCATTGAAATAATTTCCAACTCTTACCAATACTTTCGAAGATATGATTTGTCAAAGTTTGAACAAGAGCGCCAAAGCTCCTGTCCACAGGTCTTGAACCATTTTTTTTCCTGAATGTTCACACATTTTTCTACTTTCGGTATAATATATATTTTTTTTCAGGGTAGGTTGCGCATCCGGATGTGACGGTTAAGTTCGTTAAATGGGCATAATCGGACAAACGGAATCGGAGTTGAATTTTTGTTTTCGCACTTACTCAAAAATGAGATCCAATGCAATTAACTGGTTGTAGAATATCGACACAAATACTGCAAAATTTCGTGCGTATCACATCGATAGATGTTACTGTATGACAAGAGCTATTCGTCTAATATTTCTGAAATTTTGCGGCAGGCTTCAAAACCTAATTCTACAGTCCCAAATTTGAAAACTATCGATCTGTATTGTTAGAGTTATTGAATAAATAACAAGTAATAATAAATTTAAAAAAGTCGAGCAGCCTTGGGTGAGTTGAGTAGCTGGATGAGTGATCATTGCCATGATAACTTTCGAACGGATAGAGATAGCGAGTTGCAATTTTCAGGGTAGATTGCACATCCGAATGCCTTACACCCTCATACTGCATGAACCGTCTTTTGGCGTGCATGTTCTAGGGAACAGCGTGCCTCAATGTAATCTGAAGATTCGAATTTGCCAACAATATCATTGTGTAAATCAATATGATGTTTACGTCTATCATCGGGAATTTTTTTTTTAGAAATAGAAGGTTTCTAAAGATACCTAGGCTAATTTGGAATAATTGAAGGAATTACATATTTATATATTTTTCGTATATCTCAAAAGGTTCATTGAAATCGTGCCATTTTTAGTTTGAATACAGCGTATCTGATGATTTCATTATCTTGGAAATAATTTGAAGAAAAAAATATGTTTAGGTAACGACAAAAGATAATATTAGCCCCTTTACTACTAGGAGTTTTGTTGATAAAGAATTTGTTGTTCCTTTTATACGTTTAATGAACTTAAATGTCACATTCGGATGTGCAACCTACCCTGAAAATTGTAAGTCGCTATATCTTTCTGTTCTCAAGGTATCTTGAGATACATAATATAATATAAATATTTTTTTGTGATTTTTTTTAAATTTTCTAGTGGTAGGGTCCTCACAAAAATTGACACTCGTCTTTATGCCAGTATTCTACAACTAAATACCAAGTGTCAATTCGATCGGGTTTGTATTTTGTTTGTATCGAGAAAATAATATTCCAGATGGAGATAACTCCTGAACCGTTTGGCCGATTATGCTCAACAACTAACTAAACTCTCCCATTCGGAGTTGCAACCTACCCTGAAGATTGCAAGTCCCTATCTCCTTTCGTTCGAAAGTTATCGAGGCAACCGCCACCCATCCAGCTACTGAACTCACCCAAGGCTGCTCGGATCTCCAACAATAGATCCGAGCATGTTAAAACTTCAGACATGGCAGGATAGTTATGTTTTGACGATATTCTACAACTAATTACCATGTTTGAATTGGATCGAATTTTAGTTTTTTGAGTTATTGAGGAAATAACAACCAAATTTCAGATAGGTATAACTCCAAAGCCGTTTGGCAGATAATATTAACAAACACAATTGTCGCATTCAGATCCACAACCTAACCTAAAAATTGCAGGTCACTATCTCATTCCGTTATCCGTTATCATGACCTAAATAATATTTTTTTTTGAATTTTTAGTGACACGGTTCTCACAAAATTTCACAAACGTCTTTGTGTTAGTATTCTACAACTAGCTACCAAGTTTCAGTTTGATCGCTCTGTATTGGTTGATGACAAAATTGTTACTCGGAAACCGTTTGGCCAATTATGCACATGAACGAACTTCTCCGTCGTATTTGGACGCGCCACGTACCCTTAAAATTTTGCTTCTTCCATTCCCGAGTTATCGTGGCATCGGTCGGCCGGACGACCGGCCGGACAGAATCAAATTTGACCCCGAATTCTTCATCAGTGAGTAGAACCTAATCGTTAATTAGGTAATGAGATAATTTTCGGCAAAAACATCGAAAATTACAGACATTTGGGCAAAATAATAACGGGCAACATACGCGCATTAACTCTGTTTACAAAAAAAAGGGTTTCTTATCTTCATAGTAAAATGTAGGTACATATTTTATCGAATTCAATTTCTTCCTAGAAACTGTCAAATGTAAAGGTATGAACAAGCACAACTTCGGTTTTAGTCCTCTATGATTGCTTGTAAGAATTTGTAACTCAAATTATATATTATAGTGTATCATTGATTATATAATGTGGATATTAATTATATTGTATATGAAATTGACTCATTTGTGTATTGACATTTTCAATTAAAGATTATAATTAATACCAAGTAGTTCAGCAAACTTGTCGAGTGACTTTGTTTTTAAAATGCAATGATTGAATTTCGATGAACCTAACTTGACGATATCTCATTCGCCGACGTACCCAGAAAAAGTTTCAATATATCTTTTTATTATTGCAACCTGCAGGGGGAATAAAAAAATGAAAAAAACTATTCAGAAATCATCCATAGTGTAATGTTAATTTCTGCTAGCTTGCATCAGAGGGAACAAAAGAAAAATCGGAATTTTTCACCCACATGTTACGAACGATAAAGCTATTTTTACACTGCATTAAGTTCATTGTGCCGTCTAAACCCCAGTGCATTATCATTTTGATATTCCAAATAATCCCCGTCTTCGAAAATACACCCATTTAACACATGGTATTCAACTTTTCGGAGAGTTCTTCGTTATGTCTCAATTATACGGAGCAGGTAGATAAGATTTCGCGCTATTTTGTGCAATTTTTGACGTTGAATCGTGACATATTCGTCAAAACAAAATAATCGTCGTGTGAAAGTAGGAAAAAATGATACGAAATATTTCGGAGATGGTGGTATCCAATATTCTCAGTTCATTAATTCTATTGTGTAGCGAATGGTTACAGGTACACATATTTATTGATTCACCGAGTGATATTATTATATTATAAATATATAAATATCAATCAAAAATCACCACAACATGACAAAGATTATCATACTATGATAAAAGGAAACAAGTCAATCAAACAAAGAGAAGAAAAAAACAAGTCAAGTACCCTTAACCGCGCACCAATGATAAAATTCCTCCAAATCATATGGCTCGCATTACAAATTGAACTCTCGAGTTCTCCGTTTGAAGAGGCTTGTATTTTCAATGCCGTGAAACCCTTTAGGAAGAACATTGAATAGTTTCAAACACATATATTGGCTTCCATGCATATTCAGTGATATTATTAAATAAATGAGAACACCAAGACTTATCAAAGATAGTCCAGTGCGCAAGGTGTATATTTTTTCTGGGTACTAAAAATTTGAAATGAGTCCAAAAAAATATTACATAATTGCAATTTACGTGTCTGTATACTGTCCCAGGTGTTTCTGGAGAACTGGGCCCATTTGAAATCTGAAAATTGGGATTTTTATATTGTTTTGTATTCTCTACTAAGCTTAAATATTTTTGCAACCTAAGCATCTAAACTTTTTTTCTTGTTTCTTCTCTAATATGATTAATGAGTCAATTTTGATTTAGGAATAACTTCCTGCTCGAAGTGTTGCATTGGTCCAAATAGTTTTCGAAATATCAAAAAAATGGAAAAAAAGATAAAATGCCTAGTCAGTTATCCTTATAATTCTTATTCTCAATATCCTAAGCGTAAACCTTCTTCATATATTCGAAGTAGAAGAACGTGAGGATGTCGTGCTTCATTGAGATATCTATATCTTCACTAGGTCTTTCAAATATTGTGTAGAAAATTGTGAACAAAATTTGACCAACGCCATTGTTTTTCGAATAAGAACTCAATACTTTCATGATTGCCTTGGATTATGTGAGTAACAATAATTATAGTATTCTATTATGATTATGCGTCAAAATTCAATAATTTCAGAGTTATTTTATTTTCTTAATTTATGTTGCAGATAGGTACAGTCAAATTCATAAAATCTGTTTCATAAGAATATTCTGTGGCCATAGAATATAAATTATCTGATTGATTTACATAAGTGAACGCAGAACATACATGAGTTCAAATATGAAAAACAACATTTCAATTCTGAAAATGTAATTTTTTATGACTAATATAATCACTCGATCATTATTTTTTCTCGTAAGATCTATCGCAATCATGAACAGATAGAATTCTAGTTTGAAAGGAAAAAGTTATGTTCAAATTTTGTTCGCAATTTTCGATACAACATTTGAAACTCTGATGATATTTCGCAAACTCAAAAGATGCATGCTATTCTCACATGCTTCTACATCGAAAATATGAAAACAGTTCACGCTTAGGGCATTGAGAATAAGAATAATTATGAAAATAATACTGACTACGCATTTTTCCCTATTTTTCCAGTTTTTGGCGCTCTAGTTCCACGCCTGAATGTCTGTAATTTTCGAATTTTTGGATGAAAGTGGTCTTAAAAGATTTGGTTCGACTCGCTGATCGAGCATCCGTGGTCACAATCGATTCTGTCCAGCCATCCGGCGTTAACACGATAAATCTCGAATTTTCAGAGTAAGTTTGGGAGATGAATATCTCGGTTAAGTTCGTTATTGGGCAAAATCGGTCGGATGGTTTCAGAGTAACGAAAAATAAAAATGTTTTTTACATTACAAATTTCAAATTCAATCAAGATGCAGTTTCACCATAATAATCTATTGATATCAATGTTAATTCTAACAAGCTAATACTTTCGGAGATATGATTTTTCAAAATTTCAATAATGAATCGTACTTCTGTAGTTCTGTTTTCAAATGCTGTAAGCTGTGATTATTCTATATTTGAATTATTATATGATCTGTGTTCATACTTGTCATCCTATTTTCCTATAAGAAACATGTCAAATTCATTTCTTGTTTTTTACTCATGATATAAAATAGCCCTCCTGTTCTAGAAAACAAAGTATTATTGAATGCAAAATGACGAATGAAATAACCTCAGCTGTCGTAGGATTATATTATGATATTATACTTTCTGGTGATGATATTATGCCCTTGGATAATCCATATTATGATGGAAATATGTACTTTGCTAAGTTAGTCAAATTGAGTTCAGAATATTTCCACTAAAAGCAAAATTAAAATATTGGCTAAGTTTCAATTGAAATAATATAATATTCAGAGTAGATTTGAAGAATGAATATCTCGGATAAGTTCGTTATTGGATAGAATCGGTCTGGTGCAAAGCTCCTGTCCACAGGGCTTTCCCACATTTTTCATTTGATTCAGGAATAACAACATACGCATATTATATGCTGCAAAAATAATTTGTTTCGATTTTAGAATCAACGTGCATCAGGGCTGTAGCTAGAGATGATTTTAAGGTAGGGCAATGGAGGTTACGGGTAGGGCAGAAGTAACAAAATTTACTCGATGTGATCTGATGAATCGATTTTCATCGTACCTACTTTTGAGTGAAATAGGTAGTTCATATCAAAATATTTATTTCTTCAGGTTTATTTTATTTCTTTCAACATATTTTGATTATTTTAATAATGATTAAAATCTTCTTCAAAACTCCTGAATCCTTAGATTTGCTATAGTATTATTGAACATCTGAATGACTTCCTTGAGATCAACCCACTTAGTTCTTTTTTAAAAAGGCCAGAAATACCATAATCATTAAATTATACTGTGGGAGGTATATTCATTGTTAAATGGTTTCTTTCTGGGGTTTCTCTCCCAAAATCAAAATACCTATAAATAAAATAAAAAAAAATTGTTCAAGCACTGACGTAAAGTCAGGAGTTTTTGCCCTTATCTTATTAAGAGTGTCCAATACAGGAGAACAGACAATAGAATTCACCATGATAAATTCGATTGAGAGTGTCCAATACAGGAGAATGTACAATAGAACATACTCGCAAAAGCTTAACGTCAGTGCTTGAACCAATTTTTTTTTTCGTATTTTTTTTTTATTTTCTAGCGGTAGAGTTCTCACAAAATTTTACACACGTCTTTATGTCGATATTTTGCAACTAGTTAGCAAGCTTCAATTTGATCGAGTCTATATTTTTTGAGTTATCGATGAAATAATATTCCAGATGGGTATAACTCCGAAACCTTTGGGCCGATTATGATTATGAATAAACTCAATTGTCGCACTCAGATGCACAACCTAACCTGAACATTTCAAATCGGTATCTCTTTCCGTTCTCAGGTTATCGTGACATAAAAATGTTTTTTAATAATTTTTTTGAAATTTTTTAGCGATACAATTCTCACTAATGTGCATAGGTTTATATTCTATAACTATTCACCAAGTTTCAATTCGATCGGATTTATATTGGTTGAAAACAAAATTATTACTCGGAAACCATTGGGCTGAGTATGCCCATTAACGAACTTATCGTATTGGGATGCGCCACCTACCCTGAAAATTTCAAGTTGCTAGCTATTTCCGTTCTCAAATTATCGTGGCAACTGCCGGACAGAATCAAATTTGACAATTCAAGATCAAATTTGATCGGGGAGTCGAACCCAATCGTTTGAGACCATTTTCGGCAAAAAATTACAGACCTTTGTGCAAAATGAGAACGTGATGTTCCCCAGAACATACGCGCAAAAATGTTTTATTGTATGTGAATTGCTTCTGCATAATTAACACAAGATATTCTAACTATTCTGAAATTCGAAAATTTCAGAATAGTTTTCAGGAAAGAATAATTCTGAGGATTTTCCATCTGTGTGCAGAGAATTAGTATATGAGGTGCTTCTGCAAATGCAGCGTGTTGTCTATATGTATACAATGATCACGGTGCACTCTATTGATGTAGTTCGCAATCTCGAACAACCCGTGGTTAATTCAGAATTGCTTTACGAGTAATATTTTTTTTCCTCACGTCACATTATGAAAAACATTTTCCTTAGCATATTATTCAAATTGTTACTATTTTTTAAGGTAGGGCATTGAAAATTAAAGGTAGGGCATTGCCCCATCTTGCCCCCCCCCTAGCTACGGCCCCGACGTGCATATCTTCAAATATTAAACTGAAAGAATATTTTCCTGCGTAATATTGAATTTATTATTCAAAAAAATGGGTTCAAGCCCTGTGGACAGGAGCTTTCTGGCGCTCTAGTTCAAACAGACAAATTATATCTCGAAAGTATAGGTTTCTCAGAGTTGGGAATTATATCAATGTATTCATATAATAGAACTGCATCCTAAAGGAAATTCAATTCAAATAATAGTTTATTTATCAAGATTAAATGAGCAATCATGAGAATGAGAACTGCACCATGGAAGAAATCAAATTAAATCTGGCCAATTTTGCCCAATAACGAACTTAACCGAGATATTCATCTCCCTAAACTGCTCTGAAAATTTCAACTACCTACCTCATTCCGTTCGAGAGTTATATCTATGTCTATGGATGAAAAGCAGTCTCACTACTCTCAGATCTCTTACTTCATGTTCAGTTCCGAAATGTAAGAATTTTCTGAGAAAAACTAATTTGGGAGCAAACAACTGAGATTTTTCTCACTTCGCTCACAATTCTTCGACTGATTAGATTTGTCTCAGGAACATCATTTGACATTATGACAATTCATATTCATACATAGAATAATATCATTCTGTGACAACGTTGAAATACGATTTATTATTGAAATTTTGAAAAATCATATCTCCGAAAGTATTAGCTTGTTAGAGTTGAAAATGATATGAATGGATTCTTATGATAAAACTGCTTATTAAAAAGAAATTGATTTGGAATTTGTTTCGTAAAAAAAAATTTTTTTTTTTTGTTACTCCGAAACCATCTGTCCGATTTTATCCAATAACGAACTTAGCCGAGATATTCATCCCCCAAACCTACTCTGAAAATTTCAACTCTCTAGCTCATTCCGTTCGAGAGTTATCGTGCTTACGGCTGGCCGGCCGGCTGGCCGGACAGAATGAATTTCGACCACGGATTCTTGATCAGTGAGTCGAACCAAATCGTTTAAGACCATTTTCATCGAAATATTCCAAAATTACAGACATTTGGGCAAATTGATAAGCACTCAGTTCCGAGGAACTAGAGCGCCAAAAAAGCTTCCATTAATATGTCGATATAAACTTTGATGAAGACACACTCTGTGGATTGCATTTGACATTGGTCCGTTCATCTTGATTGCATAATAATAATTCCTTCAAATCTACAATGTATTCTGATTGAAACGTGAAACTGAAAACACTAATCAAGATATTCCCACGAAAAATAACGGTCGAATCAAGACCCTTCCGTTTCGTTTCCAGAATTATGTCAGCCCTTCTAGATTTTTTCCCCTTTTATTGCGATTTCGTCAGATTGGTTTATGACAAACGACTAAATCGCAGCAAGGGTTTCTAAATTCCTCAGACTTTAGATTCACACAGGGATAATTACAGGTCCGCAACTTCGTCTACTCGAAAAATTCATATTATGTTCTACTTGTTCCATGTTTGTCCCCACGTAATAATATCGAGCATTGTACGGGGTACGATTACAATGGAAGTGGTCCACTTGTGAATTTATAAAGGGTGCTGAGTATTTAAGTCTTTCGAAATATTCCCAATCATTATTTACTCTGAAAAAATCATCTTCCACAATAGATCCTGAAATGATTGCCCGTCGACCAGTTGATGTTTCTAATTCGGTCGAAATGTCAAGATAAAAAATGGGTTCAAGCCCTGTGGACAGGAGCTTTTGGGCGCATGTTCCTTGTGGCCCGTACTGACCAGTAAAGAAAAAAAGCAGTATCATGTTGAATACCTTAATATTATTCTGGAACACAAATTTTCCATTACAATAATCTTCATCTAGCTTCTATTTAGTATCAATTCCTGTAGAACGTGATCATAATAAGTGTTTTCCATATAATAAAATGTGTTTGAACTTGGTATGTAGGAAATCTGACATCAATTATTGGAATTAATTGATTTGACAAACAGCCGTCAAATGAGGTAAATAGATTTTTGTGACGATTTTCTGTGACCATAAAAAAAATTAAGCATTTCATTATTGCATTTCTTGAAATAGGTACCTTTTCAAGTCGATCAACATCGTCCTTCTTTCGACGTCTAAACTATGACTTGATTCTTTATGTTTATGTCTTTGAATTTGTTTTCGGTGGAATTCAAAGAGTTCATAGAATAATCGATGAAAATACTGAGAGAGACCCAGGAAATTTGACACATTTTGTCTTATATCTCCAGAAATTGAAATCGTATAGAGCCAAAATTTTGCACAATGTTGCAAAATACTACAATTGACGTTAGTACAAGTTTTTGTTGCAATCTGATGAATAGTTCACGAAAAAAAAATTTTTTTTTCGAAAAAATTAAAAGAAATATTTTTTTAAAAATTACCAACATTTTGATCATAACAGAATTTTGCCAAAAGTTACGCGTTTATATCCTCGAACTGACTACCAAGTTTCGATTCAACATCTTCTTTAGTTCCTGAAATATCAGGGAAATAACCTCAAAATTTTAAATGTCTATAACTCCTAAACCGTCCGGCCGATTTTGCCCGTTAACGAACTTAACCGTCGCATTTTGATCAGAAACCTACCCTGAAAGTTTGAAGTCGATAGGACCTTCGGTGCTCCTGTTATCGTGCCTACGGCCGGCCGGCCGGCCGGCCATACGGCACCCAAAAATCTGACACCGGATTCGTAATCAGGGAGTCCGAATTAGTCTATTAGCCAATTTTCAGCTCGAAATTCTAAAATTACAGACATTTGGACGAAATGATAGGACGATGTTCCCCTAGAACATACGCCCAAAAATCACAAACATGAAGTATAGTTGGCAGAAATTTAGGACATCATCCTCACCTGTAGACGTTATCTCTAATCCATTCACCATGGATGAGTTAATATCAGCAATTGAATGCACTAAACCTAGAAAAACTGCAGGTTACGATGGAATTTATCCTGAATTCATCATACACTTGAGCAACAGTGCTCGTCTTGCTCATTATCTTTCAATAATAAGATTCTGACTATTCTAGTTTGAGTTCACTATGGAGTGATTATGAACAATACAGAAGTAACTACACTCTTGACCACTATAAATTTTGTCGTCTGACATGTCTGACACATACAGGGTGAGTCTTTGACCACTGCATTTATTTTAACCAAAAATTCCTCTCATCAAATGAAACACTTTTTTCATTTAACATTTTTCCAAATTCAGCTCAGGTAAAAAGATACAGGCTGTTGAAATTTTGAAAAAAAATCAGTTTTTATTTTGTAGCTTTGACATCCTTTTTTCGAATAAAATGAATGTTGGCGTAAAGTTTCCTATAACTTTGATACATATTTTCCAAATATCAGTTATTTTCTACTTCTACTGGTTTTCTAGTTATGGACTCGTGGATTCATAAAACTAAACGAAATTAGCATAAAGAAAGCATATAAAGTTTTTCTTGAGTCATTTCAAGAATATTCCATCGTTTTAGAACATTATATTATTCTTCATCATTTCTCCTCAAACGTACCGTTTTCGAGATATTCTTCATTGAATGTTTTAAAATGGAAAACTCTTGAAATTTCACTACTTTTATGGATCCGTCCCTGAGCGTTGGAATCCCGAAACAAGTTGTAAACCACGTTACCATGCCTTATTCTCGTCCGCCAACAATGTCATAGATAATTTATATGCGGTAGTGTATAAGCACATTGTGAAATCTTTAAACGCTTGTAACTTTTTACCGGAGCCGAATCTGGAAAAATGGTAAATGAAAAAAATGGGTTCAAGCCCTGTGGACAGGAGCTTTCTGGCGCTCTAGTTCAAACAGACAAATTATATCTCCGAAAGTATTGGTTTCTCTGAGTTGGGAATTATATCAATGTATACATATGATAGAGCTGCATCATAAAGGAAATTCAATTCAAATAATAGTTTATTTATCAAGATTAAATGAGCAATCATGAGAATGAGAACTGCACCATGGAAATAAATCTGGCCAATTTTGCCCAATAACGAACTTAACCGAGATATTCATCTCCCTAACCTACTCTGAAAATTTCAACTACCTAGCTCATTCCGTTCGAGAGTTATTGTGGAAAAACTTTTTTTAAATTTTCAAAATTTTTTTTTACACTTTGCGGTAATCTGGTCAATACAAAACTTCACATGCGTTAAAGGTCATGATTCTACAATTTGATGCTAAATTTCAGATAGAGCGAAGGAACTTTATCGAGATATTTACGCTCCAAAACCACCTTGCAGTTTTCAATCCGCTAACTCCTTTCGTTCGAGAGTTATCGTGCCTACGGCCGGTCGGCCGGCCGGACAGAAACGATTTCGCACTCGGATTCTTGATCAGTGAGTCGAACCAAATCGTTTGAGACCATTTTCAGCCAAAAATTCCAAAATTACAGACACTTGGGCAAATTGATAAGCACTCTGTTCCGAGGAACTAGAGCGCCAAAAAAACAAGTTTCGTATGACAATTGCCCAAAACAGGTTTAAAGTACCTACAAATAGTAGGTATTCCATAAAACATGTATGAAAGAAGATGAGTAATAATATGAAAGAAGATGAGTAATAAATAAAATACCTTGTAATCGAACAAAAATTTCCTGATCTACGTTCAACAAATTAACTACAGAACTACAGAATTATGCTTTCAATATTTACGTAATATTTTCAAACATTTTCGGGTGAGGTCCCCGTTGCATCGCTAAAATACGAGTATATCAACCCCAATATTTTTGAAGTTACAATATTCCCTTCTGTCAAGTTAACATTATGAGAATTCATACATAGAATAATTATATCAATGTGTGAAATACGATTTACATTGAAATTTTGAAGAATCATATCTCCGAAAGTATTAGCTTGTTAGAGTTAAAAATGATATGAGTGAATTCTTATGATAAAACTTCTTATTAAAAAAAATTTAATTTGGAATTTGTTTCGTAAAAAAAAAATTTTTTTTTTGTTACTCCGAAACCATCTGTCCGATTTTGCCCAATAACGAACTTAGCTGAGATATTTATCCCCCAAACCTACTCTGAAAATTTCAACTCTCTAGCTCATTCCGTTCGAGAGTTATCGTGCCTACGGCCGTTCGGACCGGCCGGACCGGCCGGACAGAATGAATTTCGACCACGGATTCTTGATCAGTGAGTCGAACCAAATCGTTTAAGACCATTTTCATCGAAATATTCGAAAATTACAGACATTTGGGCAAATTGATAAGCACTCAGTTCCGAGGAACTAGAGCGCCAAAAAGTGTTTCATTTGATGAGAGGAATCTTTGGGGTTAAAATTAATGCAGTGGTCAAAGACTCACCCTGTATATCTAATGCTTCGTCGGAAACGAATATTTCTAATTCTATAGTCGTTGTCCACCCATTAGTTTATTGAGTATTCCATTACGAATTTAAGAAAGACTGTTTTCTTGCCGTCATGTTCTGGGGAACAGCGTGCTATCATTTGGCCCAACTGTCTGTAATTTTCGAATATTTTTCTGAAAATAGCCTCAAACGATTAGGTTTGACTCGCTGAGGAATAATTGGGGATCAAATTTTCGAACGGACAGAGATAGAAACTTTTTCGGTTATCAAAATGCGATATTGAGTTTGTTAGTAGACATAATCGAACAAACGGGATTGGAGTTATACTCATCTGAAATTTTGTTGTTATTTCCTATATAACTCAAAATATACAAATCCGGTCCAATTAAAACTCCGTAATAGCTTGTAGAATGCCGATGAATTTCATGAATATCGTATCCTAAAATTACTGGGACGTAACTTTTTCGTATAATATTAGATATTTAACGAATTCCAATTCCGATAGAACACATAATATATGTCAGAATTAAACATTCTGTGATCTTAGAAGATTCTCTCATTACTCAAGTCTGTCATTGAAATGGTGCGAAATGTAATTCATATCTTATAAAAGTTGAGAAAACGGTCTATATCGATGGTGAATTCGATTAAGAGTGTCAAATAGAGATTAATAGACAATAGAACATTCGCGCAAAACCTTTCAACTTCAGTGCTTGACCCAATGTTTTATTTATTACGATCCTGGCGAAACTTTGCATAAATCTTCGACTTGGCATTTTTCAATTGACTGCTGAGTTTCAATTCAATCACATCATAACTTTTTCGAGTTATTGAGAAAATAAAATTTCAGATAGTTAGGCTGTAAAATTCGTAGGCTAGTTTAGAAGAGTTCGGAAGCGGAAGCAATTCGAGGACCAATTCATGCAATTTTGCCATAGTTTTCATGGTGACATGGTGCATTATCAACAGCACTTTGTTCTTCTTCAAGTGCGATCGTTTTTCTGCGATTCCGCATTTCAAACGCTTCATAATAGTCGCTGTTTATGGTATTTCCCTTTTTACGATAGTCAATGAATATTATACCATGCGTATTAGGGTGTCCCTTATTTTTTAAAGTTTTAATTTCACAACGCATAGGATCTTGTTTTGTTCATTTGAACCCAACACACTCGAAAACCATTTTTTACCTTATTTGAAAGAGAAAAAACTGTGTCGACTTGCTTGTGAAGAAGTTCATACAAGTTGCGGCACATGCCTTCTGTTATTGTCAGTTTATTTCGGCTTTTCTTGTAATAAACCCGAATTATTTTGAGTTTTGAGAATGTTAGTAGAACTAAGAAGCTTTAAGAAAGTATTTTTTTGTTTGGTGAAGTAAATTTTTATTTCTTAACATACGCGAAGTTAAGTTAAGACATTCGGTGGATCAAGACTGGCGTGAGCTTCAAAAGAATAGTAAAAATATTCAGAATGTTTATAGGCACCACTGGGAAAACTTTCAATTTGAATTGGATGATTTATTCGATATTGCACATGCTTATGCTCTCGAAAGAATAAAATTTGCAGAAGATATTCCTGCAAAAACAAAGAGGACCAGGTCGTTCGGGATGCTTAGCGGGTGTTGATAAAATGTTGGTTGAAATTGAACAAAGGGCAGGGCTGAGTAAACTAGCAGAAGAGAAAATGAAATTAGGGCGAATGACTTCCGAGAGATTATCGATACTTGCCACAGCTTTGAAACACATGGAAAAATAGAGGAACAATCTACAGGATCTGAAGAAAGTTTGAAACAACCTCAGGCTGCCACATCTCAATTTGTAAGTCCGCCAAGAAGGAAAAGAAGAGATTTTGGGACCTCAAAACTAGCTGCAACTTTGGTCTGATGCCAAGTAAGCATCAGAGATTCAGTCTGTGATAGAAGCACTTGGTCTTAGTTGTGACGATTACCCAATCAGCAAATCTTCTATTCAACGTTTTCGAACACAAATTAAGAAAGATAGTCCATTAAATGTGATTTTCAGAATAACGTGCCTGAAGTAGTTGCTATTCACTGGGGTGGAATGTTGGTACCTGGTCTGAATGTAAGATGTTCACGCCTGCCAATTATCATTTCATATGACGACAAAAAGCAACTACTTGCATTGCCAAAGTTAGACAGTTCTTCCGGCAAAGATCAAGCAAATGCAGTAATAAAGGCACTTAATGATTGGAACCTGAATGATAAGGAGCAAATAATGTGCTGTGATATCACAGCATCTAACACAGGACGCTTGAATGGAGCCTATGTGCTGTTAGAGCAAATACTAGACAGAGAATTGTTACTGTTTGCTGTGGTGCTACTTACTCTTCAAAAATATGTTTGTGCAATCTCAGTTTAGGATCTGTGCCAAGGAGGATCAATGTGTGCGAGACGTATGTTTATTTATTGTGAAAGTCCATGTGAAATCCTGGGATGCAGTTTGGCGGAAAAAGCACGTTATCAAAACTTTTGTTTTTCAAAATACTTCAAAGATTATGAAAGGGTTGATAAATAAATTTCTAAAGTGTTGACTCAAAACAAGTTATGTCAACACTTGTAGTACTTATCAGAGGAAATAGTCGTCATATAAATTTTTGATGATGAAGTTGATGAGCAGTCCAAAACGAACATTGTAGAAAATTTTCAACAGGAATGCTTTGAAGCTTCTGGAAAGAGATATGTTCTATCCATGGAAAAAATATCTGGCTATTTTGTTTGGTAATAAGTAGCGTTTAATTAGTTCATTGAAACTCACTTTTTTTTCATTCTACTCCTACTAGTTTTTTTAACTTTTTGGCGCTCTAGTTCCTCGGAACTGAGTGCTTATCAATTTGCCCAAATGTCTGTAATTTTCGAATATTTCGATGAAAATGGTCTTAAACGATTTGGTTCGACTCACTGATCAAGAATCCGTGGTCGAAATACATTCTGTCAAGCCGGTCCGGCCGGTCCGGCCGGCCGTAGGCACGATAACTCTCGAACGGAATGAGCTAGAGAGTTGAAATTTTCAGAGTAGGTTTGGGGGATAAATATCTCGGCTAAGTTCGTTATTGGGCAAAATCGGACAAATGGTTTCGGAGTAACAAAAAAAAAATTTTTTTTTTACGAAACAAATTCCAAATTAAATTTTTCTTAATAAAAAGTTTTATCATGAGAATCCAATCATATCATTTTTAACTCTAACAAGCTAATACTTTCGGAGATATGATTTTTCAAAATTTCAATAATAAATCGTATTTCAACGTTGTCACAGAATAATATTATTCTATGTGTGAATATGAATTGTCATAATGTCAAATGATGTTCCTGAGACTAATCAATCGAAGAATTGTGAGCCAAGTGAGAAAAATCTCAGATATGATTTTTCAAAATTTCAATAATAAATCGTATTTCAACGTTGTCACAGAATGATATTATTCTATGTATGAATATGAATTGTCATAATGTCAAATGATGTTCCTGAGACTAATCAATCGAAGAATTGTGAGCGAAGTGAGTTAAATCTCAGTTGTTTGCTCCGATATTAGTTTTTCTCAGAAAATTCTTACATTTCGGAACTGAACATGAAGTAAGAGATCTGAGAGTAGTGAGACTGCTTTTCACCCATAGACATAGATATAACTCTCGAACGGAATGAGGTAGGTAGTTGAAATTTTCAGAGTAGTTTAGGGAGATGAATATCTCGGTTAAGTTCGTTATTGGGCAAAATTGGCCAGATTTAATTTGATTTCTTCCATGGTGCTTTTCTCATTCTCATGATTGCTCATTTAATCTTGATAAATAAACTATTATTTGAATTGAATTTCCTTTAGGATGCAGTTCTATTATATGAATACATTGATATAATTCCCAACTCTGAGAAACCAATACTTTCGGAGATATAATTTGTCTTTTTGAACTAGAGCGCCAGAAAGCTCCTGTCCACAGGGCTTGAACCCATTTTTAGAGAAATCTTTGATATATTTGATTTCAGTGACGAGCTTAAATGTATTCCTGTGACTTAAACTTAACAGTAGTTTCCTGCAAGTGAGTGTGTCATTGTGGACTGAAAATGCGGCGTATATTAAAGCTAAATTTTTCAGCTCAAAAAAAGTAAACGACACAGCTAAACGAGCTGTTTAATTAATGCAGGAATTTAGATGTTTCATTACCGCAGATGAATATCAGAAGCAATTTATATTACGTTGTGTTCGAAAGCATATAAGAGTGTATATAAATTTGTGTTTTTGTCATTATTAATGTAATAGACTGTATTTAAGTGATGATCTACAGATATAGGAAGAAAATTGTTTACACACCTATTTTCGAAAACTTTGAAGCTGAGTCGGCACGGGATAATATTAACGTAGGAGGTTGAAATTCTGTACTTGGGTAACTAATAGAATAATAAATATAATGATAGGGTATGCGTTTCGATAACTAAAAAATTTTTTTTTTTCAACATATAAGGGACACCCTAATGCGTATCCCAAAATATTGATGCCATAACCTTGCCAGCCGACTTTTGCTTCTTTTCACGCTTTGGAGTCGGTTCATTACGTGCAGTTCACTTGGCTGTCTGTCGATAGGACTCCGGTGTGAAATGATGGATCCATTGTCACATATCGACGCAAACATTTTGTTTTATTACGATTAAACAGCGCCAAACACTGCTTATAATCATCATTTCGTTGTCGTTTTTGGTCGATTGTGAGCTCTCGCGGCACCCACTTTGAACACAGCTTTCGCATATCCACGATATGTCCAACACGTTCCTTTGACATCTTAAGGGTAACAGCTACCTCAATCAACTTCACTTTTACGGTTATCAGAAATTATTTTGCGGATTTTTTTTTATGTTTTCATCGATATCAGCATCTTTGGGGCGTCCACTGCGTGCATCATCCTCGGTGCTCATGTTGCCGTTTAAATTTAGTACACCACTTCTCTGCGGTTGATTTTCCTGGTACAAAGCCCGAATAATGTTTATCAAGTCTAGCCTTGGCTTCAATAGTATTTTTTGGCCCTCTTGTTCCTCGGAACAGAGTGCTTATCAATTTGCCCAAATGTCTGTAATTTTGGAATTTTTGGCTGAAAATGGTCTAAAACGATTTGTTTCGATTCACTGATCAAGAATCCATGGCCAAAATTGATTGTGTCCGTCCGTTAACACGATAACTCTCGAACGGAATGAGCTACACAATTGAAATTTTCAGAGTAGGTTTAGGAGGTAAATATCTCGGTTAAGTTCGTTATCGGGCAAAATCAGCTGGGTGGTTTCGGAGTAAGGAGAAAATTTTTTTTTGTATTACAAATTTTGTATTCAATTTTTTTAAGGTGCAGTTTCATCATAAGAATCCATTGATGTTATTCTCGACTCTAACAAACTAATACTTTCCGAGATATGATTTTTCAAAATTTCAATAATTATTCTCAGTTTGATTTAGAGCGCCAAAGCTCCTGCCCACAGGGCTTGAACCAATTTTTCGACAAAAAGCGCTTTATTAATACACGTTATTTCTTTTTGGTGCTCGTGTTCCTCGGAAGAGAGTGCTTATTAATTTGCCCAAATGTCTGTAATTTATGAATTTTTGGGTGAAAATGGTCTTAAACGATTTGGTTCGACTAACTGATCAAGAATTTTTGTCAAAATCGATTCTATCCGGCCGTCCGTCTGGCCATCCGTCCGTCCGTCTGGCCATCCGTCCGGCCGTTAACACGATAACCCATAAAGTAGGTTTAGGAGATTAATATCTCAGTTAAGTTCGTTATTGGGTTTCTGATTAACAAAAAAATATTTTTTTACTTAACAAATTTTGAATTCAATTTTTTTTAAGATGCAGTTTCATCATGAGAATCCATTGATGTCACTCTCAACTCTAACAAACTAATACTTTCGGATATATGATTTTTCAACTTTCAAAAAATATTTTCAATTCCACATAATAAATGATTTCATAGAATACCTACTCTAATTATAATTTCCTGAAGTATATAAATCCAACATAAGCTGAGTCATAGACCTCCGTTTTGAATTTAATTACGAACATTCTTGAGAATTGCGGCACAAAAGCCAAACTGGAAAAGTGGGAAAGCCCTGTGGACAAGAGCTTTGGCACTCTTGTTCAAACTTCGACAAATCATAACTCCGAAAGTATTGGTGTCTCCAAGTAGGGAATGATATATCACTGGATTCTTATTTGATTTATTTTATTTTATGATGCAGTTCTATCATAAGATTACATTGAATTAACTCTGGGACACCAACACTGAGATATAATTTGTCAAAGTTTTTGTTAATTTTTTCAAACTAACGAAAGTTGTTTCACTAAAAGTGCTATAACTCACATACTAATAGTGCAACAGCTGTTAAATTTATACACGTGTCTTTTGAAGGTTAGGGCTAACTAAAAATCTTATGCATTCAATACTAGTAGCGCCATCCAAATGTTAACCTACGAACTTTTCAGCCCACCCGATATCTATAACTCTGAAACCACTCGGCGGATTTTGCCCATTAACAAACTTAATCTCGGTCTGGCTCTGTTTAGTTGGACGAACTGATGTTCCCCTGGAACGAACGCCATAAAATGGCCAAAAGGGCGCGAAATTTTGAGCCATATTCTTGGTTCAACCACAAACGTTTCAATCCATACAGTACAATTTAGCCTCACTTGTAGTGGAAAATTTAATCATGTAGCCGAACATCAAAAATTCAGAACGGAATGTTTGCTTTGTGCACGGTGCATGAACGGAGTTCCTCGTGTGCCAACATCGGCAAGGTCCAGCCGTTTGCCGATCGTGCGTCCGCATAGGGAGGAGATCGGACGGGCATAGAAAACTTATTCCAAGCAATTATGCGGTCCGCTGGTTCCGCTTACATCTATTTGATAGTAAAATTCCTGCGAATGACGTCTCTGAGAGCGGCTCCAGAATACGAGAGGACTAGAGGAGCGCATATTGAACCGTTCAATTATTCCGACTCCCTTTTCCGTTGAATAACATTTTGTGCTTGCGCGGCCGAAGTCGGCAGTTTTCATTATGCGGTTTAGTTACGAATTCGCAAAGAATCAGATAAGAGAAAGTATACAGTGAGAGTCCCTAACTTGAAATAAATTCAGTAAATCAACGACAGTTTTTGCGCGTATGTTCTGGGGAACATCGCGTTATAGTTTTGCTCAAATGTCTGTAACTTTCGAATTTTTTGACGAAGATGGTCTCAAACGATTTAGTTCGACTCCCCAATGACGAATTCAAGGTCAAATTTGATTCTGTCCGTCCGGCCGTCCGTCCGGCCGTTGCCACGATAACTTGAGAACGAAAAGAGCTAGCGACTTGGAATTTTCAGGGTGGGTGGCGTATCTCAATACGACGGACAAGTTCGTTAATGGGCTTAATCGGCAGAGTGGTTTCCGAGTAATAATTTAGTTTTCAACCAATATAAATCCGATCGAATTGAAACTTGGTGTGTAGTTGTAGAATATGAACCTAAGCACGTTTGTGAAATTTTGTGCGAATCGTATTGCTAGAAAATTTTAAAAAAACTATTAAAAAATATTTTTGTTGTCACGATAACTTGAGAAAGGAAAGAGATAGCGGCTTGAAGTTTTCAGGTTATGATGTGCACCAGAACGCGACATTTCAGTTTGTTTATGAGCATAATCGGCCAAACGGTTTTAGAGTTATAGCCATCTGAAATTTGGTTGTTTTTTGTTCCTAATTAACTCGAAAAATACTAAACCGATTGAATTCAAACATGGTAGTTAGTTGAAGAATGCCAATGCGAAAATTCTTGCGAAATTTCGTGAGGATAGTATTTGTAAAAAATCTTTAAAAAATCATTGAAAATTGAAAAAAAAAATCTATATATCAGTAACTATTCATTTGAAATTGCTGAAATTTTGCAAGAACCTTCATAACTTAACTCTACTGCCAAGTTTCAAGTTTTAATACGATCGGTTGAATATTGTTGGAGATTCGAGCATTCTTGTGTGAGTTCAGTAGATGGGTGACCGTTGCCTCGATAACTTTCGAACGAAAGGAGATAGGGACTTGCAATTTTCAGGGTAGGTAGCGTATCCGAAAGGGAGAGTTGAGTTCGTTTTTGGGCATAATCGGTCGAACGGTTTCCGAGTTATACCCACCTGGAATATTATTTCCTTGATAACCTAAAAAATAAATATTCGATCAAATTGAAGCTTGGTAACTAGTAGTAGAAAATCATCATAAAGACGTGTATAAAAGTTTGTAAGAACCGTACCCCTAGAAAATTTGAGAAAAATTATGAAAAAAAAATTTTAAGAACCGCACCCCTAGAAAATTTCAAAAAAATCACGAAAAAAAAAATTGGTTCAATCACTGACGTGAAGTCGGAAGCTTTTGCGCGTATGTTCTATTGTCCATTCTTCTGTATTGGAATGGACAGAAGAATGGACAATAGAACATACGCGCAAAAGCTTCTGACTTCACGTCAGTGCTTGAAACAATTTTTTTGTCGTAAATATGCTCGGACAGGTCGATTAATATTTTAAATTGCGCTCATTTTGCTTTTTCGAATTTTTTGAGGAAAATGGACTTAAACGATTTGGTTCGACACACTGATCAAGATTCCGTGGTCAAAATCGGTTGTCATCTTATCTACCGATAAGAGACATGTCATATTTATTTCTGGTTGTATTCAAAATTCATTACTAATGATATAAAATACCTCATGTTCTAGAAAATAAAGTACGATTGAATGCAAAATTGCCAACGAAATAAACGTTTTGGTTTGACTCACTGATCAAGAATCTGTGATCAAAATCGGATGAGCTAGACAGTTGAGCGTTTCAGACTAGGTTTGGGAGATAAGTATCTCACCTAAGTTCGTTATTGGGTAAAATCGGTCAGAGGGTTTCAGAGTAACGAAAAAAAAATTTTTGTTTACATTACTAGTTATAAATTCCATTTTTTATAAGATGCAGTTTCATCATAAGAATACATTGATATCATTCTCAACTCTAACAAAGTAATACTTTCGGAGATATGATTTTTCAAAATATCAATAACTATTCTCAATTCTATGATTTCATAAAATATTCCGATTATAATTTGCTTATGTATGTAAATCCATCATGAGGTGAGTAATAGACCTAAGTTTTGAATTTAATTACGAAAATTCTTGAAAATTGACGTACATAAGCCAAATTGACAAAAGATTACAGCACGCGCTGTTCCCAAGAGGTCACCCATCCAATTACTAACCGAACCCGACGCTACTTAGCAGACGGTATCTAGCATATTCAGTGTGGTATGGTCACAAACAATATGTCTTCCTCTATATCTGCAATTATATTTATGATATAATTCCCAACCCTGAGAAATCAGTACTTTCAGAGATATTTGAATTTAATTTCTGTTGTGATGCAGCTCTATCATAAGAATCGATTGAAATCATTCCCAACTCTGAGAAATCAATACTTTCGGAGATATGATTTGTCAAAGTTTGATCAAGTGGTCCAAAGCTCCTGTCCACAGGGCTTTCCCACTTTTATTGATGTAAGAAAATGTTACAGTGCGTGTCCCAAATGTGAGAGATGACATCATCGATATTTTTTTAATGTTAATCCTAATTTTAATATGACTATTCTTATAGGGTATATCAATTTACACATGCGTACCAAATATTAATTTCTCATACCTTGTCATTAAAAAGATATTTAAAAAATGGGTTCAAGCCCTGTGGACAGGAGCTTTCTGGCGCTCTAGTTCAAACAGACAAATTATATCTCCGAAAGTATTGGTTTCTCAGAGTTGAGAATTATATCAATGTATTCTCATGATAGAATTGCATCATAAAGGAAATTCAATTCAAATAATAGTTTATTTATCAAGATTAAATGAGCAATCTGAGAATGAGAACTGCACCATGGAAGAAACCAAATTAAAATAGCTGAAATGAATTTGACTCTCTCTTATAGAACAGGATGAAATGTACGAGTATGAACACAGATCATATAATAAAGCTTAGATAGAATATTTATAGCATTCTGTGAAAACATAGAAGTTCGATTCATTATTGAAATTTAGAACTTCATCTTAGCAGAAATTGAATTCAAACATCATAGAAGAATTTAAATTCAACAAAAATTATCAATCAACAAAAATTATCAATCAACAAAAATTATCAATCCAAAACCAATAGACGAATTCTACCTAACAACGAACTCATCCGAGATATTCATTCCTCAATTCTATGATGAACGATAATATATGTATATCTCTCCTCAAATCTACTCCAATACACCAATATTCCAGTTTTGTTTTTAGTGGAGATATTCTGAACTCAATATTATTAACTTACCCTTACCATTCCCATCATCATATGGATTGACCATCGGCATGAAAATATCAACCAACAAAAAGTATGATATTATATTATAATTCTCATATTTATACGATTGCTGGAATGAATGACAATGAGACAACGTCATGTCTCAGGAAAATAAGTTGACATTATAACAATTCATAGAATACCCACAGAATAATTCTATCATTCTGTGAAAACGTAGAAATATGATTTACATTGAAAGCCGGGGTCGCGGGTTCGAATCCCGCTCAGGGCATGGATGTGGTGTTGGGTTGTGTGAATGTCCAAAATAAATATGAAAGAGTTTGCGATATAATGATTATAACTGTGTAGATGGCCTACAGTTGCCTAGCACATATAGATAGAAAAAAAAAATAAAAAATTTACATTGAAATTTTGAAAAATCATATCTCCGAAAGTATTAGCTTGTTAGAGTTAGAAATAATATGAATGGATTCTTATGGTGAAATTGCTTATTGAAAAAAATTTAATTTGAAATTTTTTTTGTAAAAAAAAATTTTTTTTTCGTCACTCCGAAACCATCTGTCCGATTCTGCCCAATAACGAACTTAGCCGAGATATTTATCCCCCAAATCTACTCTGAAAATTTCAACTGTCTTGCTCATTCCGTTCAAGAGTTATCGTGCCTACGGCCGGAAGGACGGCCGGACCGGCCGGACAGAATGAATTTCGACCACGGATTCTGGATCAGTGAGTCGAACCAAATCGTTTAAGACCATTTTCATCGAAAAATTCGAAAATTACAGACATTTGGGCAAATTGATAAGCACTCAGTTCCGAGGAACTAGAGCGCCAAAAACATAATGTGTAAATAAAAGTTTTTTATGACTGTAACATATCTCACAATGATATCGAGTTAATTAAATAATTTTTAATTGAGGTCTGTTTTGTGCAAGTCGTAATCCTTGTTTGAAAACTTTTTCTCGAATGTTTCGAAGAATTATAACATCTTTAGCAGGTAAGCCGTTTTCTTCAGCCCATGTTATGCAGGTTTTGAAATAATTGAATGCTTTATCTGTATTCTGATAAATTTTGTAACCAATCGGCAATATGTATGTCATGGTCAGGATCCCATTCTTCTAATTCTCGTGATACAATATTCAGTGTAGGTCATAGCTTTTTCCATGATGAGAGGCGCGGGCGGAATGTGCCGAATTACTGGACGTGTCGGTTTATTGATGTGCCGGATTAGTGAGATTCTACTGTATATACATATATATTTTAAAAACATCGTAGTTTATAATTCTTATAAAGAATTTAGAACTTTTACGTATACAGGGTGTCCCGGGAGGAATGCGACAAATGGAAATCATAAATTAAGGTCATCTGGGTGGAATAATTTACAATGGATTTAAATTGCCTGAGGTCCTTGGTTTTGGATACACAGGGTAATTCTCGGATAATCAGTGAAAATTCAATGTTCAATAAATCTTGAACCAATCAAACGATAGATTTAAAAATTTATTTTCGGAAACGATTTCTTAAATTAACAAAATAGCCCCGGTGTAGGATGATTTTGGACATTTGTTACCTTCGTAAATATTTGTACCTACACCCTGAAATGAAAACTGGAATTTTCTTCCACCTTTGGGTGTTCAGAAGAGTAATTAAAAAAAATCCAAAAACATTGCTAACTACTGTCATATCATAAATATTTATAATAATTAAACACAGAATTTTTAAACGGAAACATATTTTTGCACGACGCCTTGTTATCTTTTGCACTTTCCTTGTGATATTATGACTTATATAATAGTAATAATAATAATGAAGGACTTCTATTCAACGAACACAAAACTGTTAACAACAATATGCCATATCATTTCCAGATGCCTTAATACCATTTCCAGATATTAGTGCTGGCTGGTGAAATCAATAATCTCTCTACTCTGCCATTCGATTAAAAAAGTTCTGATTAACACCACACCAATTGTTTACCCAATACACGGATGTGTCATTGTTTAACCTCGAGAATGATGTAAAATATTCTATAGATTCTATTTCTGTAGACTATGGAGAAATCGATAGATCTCATTTGAATATATTAATCATGATTGAGTAACGATTCACTGTAATTCTTTCTAGGAATTTGCAAATCAGCAAGGCTAGCGATTTTCAATCTATAGTATCTCTTCAGTTCCAAACAATCAGACTCAAGAATTAACATTGTTTTAATATCCATAATTTTTAACTTTCACTTTGGAGTATCTTGAAAACGCTACAGTTACCTGCACACATCAGAGAATTTTAGAAATATTCTTCAAGAAAGTATTCTCAAAAATAAGACGATTGGAATAAAAAAAAAAAGTATATTTTTTAATAATATTCAAAGTTTTTATTGTTCAATAATAAGGAAGTAATAAAGTAGGTAACAAATGAAGCAGGGAAACACTCTAAAGAATAAAATTCATAAAAATGTACTATTCTCTCATCTTCTCACTCATCAAAAAATTGCCTCAGAATTATAAAATTAATACTTACTACAGAATATGGCCACCTCCTTGATCAATCGCAGCTCCAAGCCTTCTGTTCATGGATAAAATCGATCAGTCTATGTGGGATTAATTATTTCAATGGAGGAATGGTTTGACGGGTATGGTCACTCAACAAACTTCTAAATAAGACTAAATTTTCTTCACTTTGAGACCAAAGGAAGCAACTCTTCAAAAATAGGTCATATTTTCCAAAGAGTGAAAAAATTGGCGACACGCATCCTACGTCGAATATCACACGAAATAAAGTTGTATTAAATTGAATTGCTTTCGTTTGAGACCAGACGGGTAACAGATAACTATACAAACCATGTTAATAACTTTATAATTTTACATATTACATAAACGATTAGGAACAGTTTCAGAGGAAGGAAGGACTTCGTGGCAGTAACATTCTTTTTGATCGTGATGGTAGGCTAATCTTGTGCTTCCTAGCAAGAATGAACCACTTGCTGAGCAAGTGGAAATCATCCTTCGGTCCACCCCACAAGCCGTGAGAGATGCAGGTATCAAGTGCTTTGTAGCTCTATACGGGGTGTTTCAAGAATGATTGTACAGGCTTTCAGTGCAGATGCAGGACATTTTGGTGAGTCTAAATCAGTGTTCGATATATCGTCGGCGACACCGCAAAACCAAGTAACTGATAAAAATTCAAAAATGAGATTACGGCGGTAATTATTTAATTGTATTTGTAAGGACAGGTGTGCAATTTCTTTTCAAAGAGTAAACAGACCCTGAGATAATCAATATCAAGTGGTTTGTAACTATTTTGAATTTAAACTAATTCATCAATCCAAAATTATGAAGTTTTTAGTGCCTTCTGAAAATGTTGGTTTTTGCAGTTACTTGGTTTTGCGGTGTCGCCGACGATATGTCCTATCTATATTCGTTTAAGAGATACAGGATGTTTTATATATCGTATCAAAAACTTTCAATCGGCATAACTCTTGAACGCCAGCATGAATGTTCATTAAAATTTCAGGGAATGAGTATAAGCCTATGCCTACTATTCTCTATTAATAACTTGTTGATAGCTAAGGTCCGGACTGAGAAAATTATTTTCTTTATTCCACATCTTGTAAAACACCCTGTACACCAAATTTTCAACAAGTGAAATTTTTCTCTTAATCTAAAATAAAAACTTTTTCAAATAAGCCTATTAGCAATAATGGCACACTTCGCATCAATATTTTATGAACCATTGAATATCTGGAACTTTCGACCATTCGTACATAATAAACACGGTCCTGTGAGCCTCCGAATAATGCATTAATACATATTGAATGAATTGAATTTCTCTGTATCATAACTTCATGAATGTTATTATTTCACCCAATACACAAATTCAACATACAATGAGGTTAACTGTGGCTATTTGCCAATAACTAAAAACGACACACGGTGAAATATTCGTTGATTTTAACAATCCACAAATATTCCGCGTGAGCCGAGCTAGGTCACCTCATCGCTCAGTGTTTCTCCAAAGAGAAAACCATCATCAGAATTGAACCACGGTTTCATGGTTGTTACCAATTATGAGCGTGACTTAGCCACAATGAATGAACAACCGAAGGAGTTCTAGGAAACTTAATTCCATCTGTTGCGGATAGGCAGACAATCTCACCAGCGGCACCTATGGAAATCCTTAAGAACTACGACCCTCCGAACCAGGTGCTGCTAGTGGGATTTTCTCCCTACCAGTTTGCAACCGATGGAATTAAATTTCCTAGAACTCCTTCGGTTCTTCATTCATTGTAGCTAAGCCAGGCTGATGATTGGTAACAACCATGAAACCGAGAGTTTTTCAAAAAAATACTGCTGTGTTTAAAAACATGGTTCAAATGATAGAAATTCTCATTCAAATTATTTGTCGTCGGAAACTCTTTGATTTGAATAACTGAAACAGATGGTAGCAGAATCAAAGACTTAGAAACAAAACACAAAGAAATATTGAACATTGAAGTGAACTCATTATAAAAGGGAATTAATGGCACGAGAATGTGATTTGTTCTCGTAAATTACCCTATTTCCTTTTGGCACTTTTAGCTCTTGTATTGAATGTGCTGCAGCTTTCATAAGCCTTTCTGGTGGATTATTTATTTATTTATTTCCGATTTTTATGCAAGAAATCTTCGATTATGCTAACATCTGTGTTTCAGTTTGTCGAAAAAATAATTTTCAAAGATGAATAATTCGAAAATTCCTATTTTCAGGTACATAGTTAATCAAATGTGGAACTCCTAAATTCATGTGTTGGATGGAATAAGATGCAGCACTATAATTAAGTGATGCTACTGAAAATTTCAATCGATTCATTATGAATTAACACATTATTCGGAGATTCACAGGTCCGTGTTTGTTTATTATAGATTGAAAATACCAAATATTCAATGGTTCAAAGAATATTGATACGAAGTGTGCCATTATTGCCCATAGGCTTGTTTGAAAGAGTATTCATTGTAGATTCTGAAAAAATTTCACTTCTTGAAAATTTGATGTACAGGGTGTTTTACACATGTGGAATAAAGAAAATAATTTTCTCAGTCCGCACCTGCGCTATCAGCAAGTTATTATGAGCAAATATTACGCATAGGCCTATACTCATTCCCTGAAGTTTTCATGGAGATCCATGCAGGCCTACGAGAGTTATGCCGATTGAAAGTTTTTGATAAAATACATAAAACATCCTGTATTTCTTAAACGAATATAGTTAGAACATATTTCGAACACTGATTTAGACTCACTAAAATGTCCTGCATCTGCACTGAAAGCCTGTACAGTCATTCGTGAAACACCCCGTATAAGGGTGACATCTTCTGCCCGTAGTGAGGTGGCAAATCGTGCCTTAGCGTCCCGAATGTGGTGCAGACTGGGCGCCCCTTCCTGCATCCATCAAAGTTCCCACGACACTATCTTCATGCGACACAAGGTCACAAAATTAAAAAAAATTGTATGATTTTGCAACCAAATCACTAAACATATTAGGTTTTTTTTCTGGAATGAAAATGACATTTTCCTTTTGGTAGGTATTAGGTACCATGATGTATATACAAACATTCCTAGCTTTCTATTTGACTGATTAATTTCCGAATTTCTTCACTTCGAACTGATGTGAATTTGACAAATAGAAAGACTTTTTCAAATCAAGGTTATATTAAACTGATTCCACTAGAGAGCAACATCAGTTGGAATTGATGCGCATCAGTTCAAAATCACAACATTGTCAAATAGAACACAGATTCACTGATTTCGCATCAGTTTGGAAGTGATACAGCGTCAAATAGAAAGCTACTATTGATGTAAGAATATAAAAGAATGTTTGATGATGACCTTATTCCCGATATATTGCGCGTATGTTCTGGGGAACATCGCGTTATCATTTTGCCCAAATGTCTGTAATTTTCGAGTTTTCGTGAATGGTCTCAAACGACTATAGGTTCAATTCGCTGATGAATAATTTGAGGTCAAATTTGATTCTGTCCGGCCGGCCGTTGCCACGATAACTTGAGAACGGAATGAAATAGCAGCTTGAAATGATCAGGGTAGGGTGCGCATCTCAATACGACGGAGAAGTTCGTTGAATCGGCCCAATGGTCTCCGAGTACTAATTTTATTTTCAACCAATACGGAACCGATCGAATTGAAACTTGGTGAATAGATGCAGAACAGAAATCTTAGCACGTGGAATTTTGTGAGAAACATGTCACTAGAAAATTTCAAAAAAATTATAAAAAAATATTTCTTATGTCACAATAACCTGAGAACAGAAAGAAGACTTGAAATTTTGAGGTTAGGTTGTGCATATGAATACAACATTTGAGTTAGTCTATAGGCATAATCGGCCAAATTGGTTTTTGGTTTCCTAAATAACTCGAAAAATACAGAACCAATTGAATTCAAACATGGTCAATGGTTGTAAAATGCCAACACGAAAACTCTTGCAAAATTTCGTGAGGATCGTATCATTAGAAAATTTTTAAAAAATCATTGAAAATTATTCGTCCGACATCGTTGAAATTTTGCAAGAGCTTTCAAAACCTAACTCTGCTACCAAGTTCCAAGTTTGAACACGATCGGATATATATTGATGGAGAATCGAGTAGCCTTATGTGTATTCAGTCGATGGATGGGTGACCGTTACCTCGATAACTTTTGAACGAGAGGAGATTAGGACTTGCAATTTCCAGGGTATGTTGCATATCTGAATGGGAGAGTTAAGTTCGTTTATGGTCATAATCGGTCAAATGGTTTCAGAGTTATACCCACCTGGAATGTTTTTTCCCCGATTACTCAAACAAATTTAGACTCGATAGAATTGAAGCTTGGTAACTAGTTGTAGAATATCGACATCAAGACGTGTTTAACATTTTATGAGAACCGTACCCCTCGAAAATTTCAAAGAAATTACGAAAAAAAATTGGTTCAAGCACTGACGTGAAGTCAGGAGCTTTTGCGCGTGTGTTCTATTGTCCATTCTCCTATATTGGTACTCTTAATCGAATTCACCATGGCAAATTATATTAATTATATCTCCTTTATTGGACACTCGATTAACAGTGTCGAACGCTTTATAACACGGAACTATTGACACTATTATTTATTCGGTTTATTCCTCTCTGGGCTCCTATTTCCAAGCTCAAATCGTCACTGAAAACTGTGTGTAACTTGCGGACTAGTCTGATCTCTGATTGGTCACGTTTGCCGTTTCCATGGTAATGGGCGTTCATGCTTTGGGCTTTCGAGATTCCGTCCAGCATAGTGTGGAGTGCGGACGCTCGTCACTTATAGCATACCTTGATTACCTTGTCTATGCGCAGGCTTAACGCAAATATTATTATTGTGAAATAAAGATGGTGGCTAGTTAAAAATGTATTAATTTTAATTGAATATAGTTTGAAGACAACAGCACGAATATGAAATATAGTATTTAAGTTTTAATGTATGTACGTCATTTTTCTAGACAGGGTGGCGACTCGCAGCCCTCCCTCACCAGCCACCCCTGCTCCGGTTCTAAAAAAGAAAGTATTATTGAGTGCAAAATGACCAATGAAATAACCTCAGCTATCGTAGAAAAATAGTATAATGCCATTGGATAATCCACATGATGATGAAAATATATACTACGGTAAGTTAATCTAATTAGGTTCAGAATATCTCCAGTAAAAACAAAACCGGAATATTGGATAAGTTTGAATTGATATAATATAATTTTTAGAAAATAGGATAACGCGGATAAGTTTATTAAAATGGAAAAGTATAACGGGTAATTCCGCAGAAGGAGCAGAGAAAATCATTCTGCTGGTACCTGCCGACACGTGTTTCTGCTAGTTGGCTTCTTCAGGACAGGGCAACCAAGAAACCAAGAAAAAGGTGGAAAGATAACTGAAAACAGGCGACACCACAACAGGAGCGAGCAACCAATTTGTGCCTTCAGCTCTAGGACCTCCAATTCGGAGGTAAACTATGGCATCGGCACGAAGGAAGCATAAGCTACCTGTGCGATGCGACCTAAACCCGAGGATATGTAATAAGAAAATAGGATAACGCGGATAAGTTTATTAAAATGGAAAAGTATAACGGGTAATTCCGCAGAAGGAGCAGAGAAAATCATTCTGCTGGTACCTGCCGACACGTGTTTCTGCTAGTTGGCTTCTTCAGGACAGGGCAACCAAGAAACCAAGAAAAAGGTGGAAAGTAGGTAGCTTATGCTTCCTTCGTGCCGATGCCATAGTTTACCTCCGAATTGGAGGTCCTAGAGCTGAAGGCACAAATTGGTTGCTCGCTCCTGTTGTGGTGTCGCCTGTTTTCAGTTATCTTTCCACCTTTTTCTTGGTTTCTTGGTTGCCCTGTCCTGAAGAAGCCAACTAGCAGAAACACGTGTCGGCAGGTACCAGCAGAATGATTTTCTCTGCTCCTTCTGCGGAATTACCCGTTATACTTTTCCATTTTAATAAACTTATCCGCGTTATCCTATTTTCTTATTACATATCCTCGGGTTTAGGTCACATCGCACAGGTAGCTTATGCTTCCTTCGTGCCGATGCCATAGTTTACCTCCGAATTGGAGGTCCTAGAGCTGAAGGCACAAATTGGTTGCTCGCTCCTGTTGTGGTGTCGCCTGTTTTCAGTTATCTTTCCACCTTTTTCTTGGTTTCTTGGTTGCCCTGTCCTGAAGAAGCCAACTAGCAGAAACACGTGTCGGCAGGTACCAGCAGAATGATTTTCTCTGCTCCTTCTGCGGAATTACCCGTTATACTTTTCCATTTTAATAATTTTTAGAGTAGATTTGAGGAGTGAATATCTTGGATAAGTTCGTTATTGGGTAGAATCGGTCTGGTGGTTACGGATTTATAATTTTTGGCACTCTAGTTTTATTTTTAAATGTCACTTTATTTGAATTTAATTCCTTTTGTGTTGCAGTTCTACCATAAGAATCCATTGATATCATTCTCCACTCTGAGAGACCAATACTTTCGGAGATATATTTTGTCAAAGTTTGAACAAGAGCGCCGAAGCTCCTGTCCATAGGGTTTTCACACAAATTTCATTTTCACAAAAATTTCTGAGATACAAATCTGATCGAGCTGAAATCTGCTACTCGATTGTAAAATGGCGGCTTGAAAGTTTGTGGAGAATTTCAGCGGAATTGTACCGATTTCTGAATTATAACATCTTTTGGAGAAACATTTTTTCTAGTGATACGATCTTCACGAAATGTCTCGAAAAATTGTGAATCGGCATTCTACCACTAATTACCAAGTTTCAATTCTATCGGATTTGTATTTTTGCGCGTATGTTCTGGGGAACATCGCGTTATCGTTTTGCCCAAATGTCTGTAACTTTCAAATTTTTTGACGAAAATTTTCTCAAACGATTTGGTTCGACTACCCGATGAAGAATTCGAGGTCAAATTTGATTCTGTCCGGCCGACCGTCCGACCGTTGCCACGATAACTTGAGAATGGAAAGAGCTAGCGACTTGAAATTGTCAGGGTCGGTGGCGCATCCCAATACGACGGATAAATTCGTTAATGAGCATAATCGGCCTAATGGTTTCCGAGTAATAATTTTGTTTTCAACCAATATAAATCCGATGGAATTGAAACTTGGTGAATAGTTGTAGAATATAAACCTATGCACGTTTGTGAAATTGTGTGAGAATCAAGTCGCTAAAAAATTTGAAAAAAATTATTAAAAAATATTATTTATGTCAGGATAACCTGAGAAAGGAAAGAGATAGCATTTGAGATTAGGTTGTACATCTGAATGCTACATTTGCGTTTGTTTATGAGCATAATCGGCAAAACGGTTTTGGAGTTATACCCATCTGAAATTTGGTTGTTATATCCTCAATAACTCGAAAAATACACCACCCATTGAATTCAAACATTGTTATTAGTTGTAGAATGCCAGCGCGAAAGTCCTCGCAAAATTTCGTGAGGATGGTATAACTAGAAAATTTTTAAAAAATCATTGAAAATCATTGAAAAAAATATTATATATCAGAAACTATAGATCAGATATGGCTGAAATTTTGCGAGAGCCTTCAGAACCTAACTCTATTACCAGGTTCCAAGTTTGAATACGATCTTTGTTGCTGGAGATCCGAGCAGCCTGGTGTGAGTTCAGTAGCGGGATAGGTGACCGTTGCCTCGATAACTCTCGAACGGAAGGAGATAGGAACTTGCAATTTTCAGGGTTGGTTGCGTATCTGAACGGCCGGTTGAGTTCGCTGTTGGCCATAATTGGCCCAACGGTTTCGGAGTTATATCCATCTGGAATATTATTTCCTCGATAACTCGATGGAATTGAAGCTTGCTAACTAGTTGTAGAATATCGAAATAAAGACGTGTGTAAAATTTTGTAACAACCGTACGGCCAGAAAATTTTGAAAAAATAAAAAAAAATTGGTTCAAGCACTGACGTGAAGTCAGGAGCTTTTGCGCGTATGTTCTATTGTCCATTCTCCTGTATTGGACACTCTTAATCGAAATTTGCCATGGTAAATTTCGATTAAGAGTGTCCATGACAGGAAAACGTGAATTCTATTGTCCGTTCTCCTGTATTGGAAACCCTTAATAGAAATTTGCCATGGTAAATTTCTATGGAGAGTGTCCAATACAGGAGAGAACGGACACTAGAATTCACCATGGTAAATTCGATTGAGAGTATCCAATACAGTAGAATGGACAATAAAACATACGCGCAAAAGCTCCTGACTCCACGTCAGTGCTTGAACCAATTTTTTGAGTTATTGTGGTAACAATATTTCAGATGGTTATAAGTCAGAAACCGTCTCGCCGATTATAACCATTTACGAACTCAACCGTCTCATGTAGATGAACAACCTACCCCGAAAAATTTCAAATCGTTATCTCTTTCTGTTCAAAAGTTATCGTGACTACGGACGGCCGGACGTACATAATTGAATTTGACCCTGAATTCTTCATCACTGAGTCGAACCTAATCGTATGAGATCATTTTCGGCAGAAACTTCGAAAATTGCAGATCTTTTGGGCAAAATTATAGCAAGCTGTTCCCTAGAACAGGCGTGGTTTTTCGGTAAAACCGAAAATTCACTCACTATTGGTTTGGGTTCTAACAACATATAAAAATTTCAGAACGATTGGAACTTTTGCGTGCACGGAATATCTTGATTGGTCAATTAGATTCTGCGGCATTAATAAAATCTTGTACCTGTGGAATTAATCGATTTGATGAGTTCTACCGACTCATCTTTGAGAACACTGTATCGTAAATATTTTTAAGTGTCTGCGACAACAATTAAAATAAACCATCAATCATAGTGAGTCTGAATTGACGGGAAATTCTGGACACTTCCATGGGAATGTGAGAACTCAGAATTCCATCAGCTATCTCATAATAGAGGACGTCGTAAAGAGTTGAACAAGCACTCTAATCTGCGATTACGGAGTAGGTATATTCTCACTAATTTATCTCTAGAGTAATATGCATAAAAAGCACAGAACCGGAACTAGGATTATAGTGCATGTAGCAAACTTTCAAAATAGTCCCTTGAGGAAATCCATTTTTCAGTAAATATGTCTGCTTCAAAATGGGATGTATTCATTATATTTCGAATTAGCCTTTTTGTTCACAGTACTTTCTCATATTTTATTTACGATTTGACGAATGAAACCTAATCAATATAAATTGGTTCATGCTCTGTGGACAGGAGCTTTTTGGCGCTCTTGTTCAAACAGACAAATTATATCTCCGAAAGTATTGGTTTCTCAGAGTTGGGAATTATATCAATGGATTCCTATGATAGAAATGCATCATGAGAGAAATTTGATTTTAATTTAAATTTAAAAAAAGTGTCATTAAAAACTATGCTTCAAAAATTATCTTATAAAATATAAGAGCAATCTACAATGCTTAAATGCCTTAATGCTTCAAAAATTGTCATTAAATTTATTTATCAAGATTAAATGAGCAATCTGCAATGATTCAATCGTGGAATGGGTTGTTGCAACTTAGACTCGGTGCATAGTTTTCACAACTCAAAATACCTGAGGAAAGTATCATCGAAATGTCTAGAGCAAGGCTGGAGACAATCATAGCAGATTGTACATTTATTCCTGATATTTGAGTAGGTAGTGAATTACGAACAAATTATTTTAATAGTTCAAAATATATTAATAAAATACTATCCTCTTTTCATAATTTAAAATTTAATAGTCCATACCACTAACACATTATTTTCTGTATTATGAACCATAACTCAAGAAAAAATTATTGATACACAAATGTAGGTCCATATTTCAGTATTTTTTTGCTAGCAACATTATGAAAATACTGTATATAGGAACATGTCCCACTACTTAATGAAGTAAAAGGTAATATTAACCTCAGTGGTCAACGAACACTAATTTCTTTTGATGATTCCATTATGTTCTTCTTTACTATTGCCTCCATAAACTACATCAAAACAGTCTTGTATATATTCACAAATTTGAGAATCGAATACTTTCCAAGAAAAAATAACAACTATGAATTGATAATCTCTAATGCTAGAAAAGATGACATTTATGAATAGTGATCACAGACAGATTCTGTGTTCACATTCTGTGAATACATAGAACTTACGATGTATTATTGAAACTTTGAAACATCATATCTCCGAAAGTATTAGCTTGTTAGAGTTGAAAATGATAACAATGGATTCTTATGATGAAACTGCATTTTAAAAAATTTTGAATTCAAAAATTGTTATAAAAAAAATATTTTTTGTCGTTACTCTGAAACTATTAGACTGGTTTTTCATACTAACGAACTTAACCGAGACATTTTTCCCCCAAACCTACTCTGAAAATGTCAACTGTCTGGCTCATTCCGTTCGAGAGTTATCGTGTTAACGGCCGGTCGCACAGAATCGATTTCGAACACGGATTCTTGATCAGTGGGTCAAACCAAATCGTTCAAGACCATTTTCAGCCAAAAATGCGAAAATTACAGACATTTGGGCAAATTGATAAGCACTCTGTTCCGAGAAACAAGAGCGCAAAAAGGATGGAAAACTATGAAGAAGAGTTATTTATTATTTATATTTTTATTTTCATAATATATTGGAGCAATATCAATGATTTCTCATAAGCAAAAAATTAGAAATGAATAGAAAATAACAATATATTCTTCAGGGATATACAGGGTGTTTTGTTTACCGATTCATATTCGAGAGGAGGTGGAAGGTTAGATCATCATTAACGTATTTGACCATATATGCTATTATTGAGAGTGGTACACATGTAGTCATATTTCCGAATTCGCTGTTTACAACCATTCAAAGTACAGTATAATTCTAATAGAACATTCGTTCTGCCCTCTCTTTTTGGCGCTCTTGTTCCTCGGAACAGAGCCCAAATGTCTGTCATTTTCGATGTTCTGCCTGGAAATGGCCTCAACCGTTTTGGCTCGACTCACTGATTAAGAATCCGGGGTCAGAATCGGATCTGTCCGGCCGGCCGGCCGTTAATACGATAACTTTCGACCGGAATGACCTATGATTCTTCAAAATTTCAATAATCACCCCTAATTTTATGGTTTCATAGATTTTGAGGATATTAATTATATAATTAGTCATTTACCAATTTTAATTTACTGCAAGTTTACATACGTCACCTAGTGACTTAACGTGACTTGGAAATTAGTAGCCGGAGTGGTCACCCATACAGGTACTAAACTCACCCAAGGCCACTTGGCTTTTAGGAAAAAAAAAATTTCCCACCATTTTCAACAACATGCTCACACTCTGGAATATAAGGCTTGTATTCGAGGAAGTCATAATTTTCAATGATAAGATTCAAATCTTCCTCACCTACATCGTTTGCACCCATGGCAAATGCCTCCTTCGCCAAGCCCTCGGTCCGGCTCTGATAACGCATATTATTGATTCTTAAACATTTTTTATTTTGTTCTTACCGTTTGTTCAGCTTGTCTTGATGAATATTCATGATTTTAAAATACTATAGAAGATCTCCAGTAACTACGAATTCTCATAAGATACAGTTGTCCCTTTATATCTATTAAAATAAATTTAAATGCATGAGGTATGAATGGCAGAACGCTGGAAATCTCACGAAAAGTTCCTTCATTTTCTATGCGAAATATGCCAATTCTCTCTGGTTGTAGGATTTTTTCGCATTTTACCATATTTGTCTCCAAAACCGAACATATGATTAGAGTCAGACACTGAGGTCAAAATTTTACATTTGGCCATCAGTAATAGTAGAATTAGCGTAGTATCATGTTGAACTAATTTCTTGATCTGAAAATTTCCCACTTTTGTTAAATATTTCCTTCTCAAAATGCAAAAAAGCCTAATCTTCATCTTTATTCACATCTACCTATATTAACACAATTTCAGATCTAGGGCTTCACGCGAGAGCGAGATTTTTCTCGTCTCGTAAAAGCGAGACGAGACGAGACGATACGATTTCAAAATTATTATAGGCGATACAGAGACCACATACAGCCCAACCCGAGAGTCTCGTTAAATTTTTTGTATGAAGTTTTATGTACGACTCGACTTTTTTCAAAACAATCGAATATGAAGAGTTTCCACTATAATTACCAATATATTTGGCCTATATTATGCATCGATCGCTCTAGAAATATACGATTTTTTAGAAGATTATTTATTCGTTATGATCTTGCGATAATTGTGATTATTTTTTAAGAAAAAATTGAATTCACCAACATAACAATGGATGCCATTATGAATTAAATACTTAACGGACAACTTTTATTGCCCCTAAATCCCAATGCTTTGAAAATTTCGTCTCTATCTGAACATCTGGAGAAATATATTCTCTTGTGCTCCTTGTAGTGAAGATGTGAACAATTATTGTATACATCTGTGGAACTACGTATAATAAAACTGGTAAAGAAATTAAGCTATTCAATGTTTCGAAAAGTGTTAGAAGGAATACGCCAAGAACATCCTCAATGATCTACCCACTGGCAAGGTATTCTTTGAAAACTATACCAAATTATTCAATTTTATTAAAAAATGTATCGATATCAATAGTTTATTCAAAACATCAACAAAACTTCCGAAATATTGGAAAGCTGAGTTTGAAGAATATTAGCTGTTAGAATGAGCCAATAGGAATCAAAATATTTTACATTAGTGGAGAGTGATAAAAAAGTTCTTCCTACACTTTCCAAGATGGGCGATGATTTATTAATGGCTACATCCGTACCTGTTGAAAGAGTATTTTCCACAGCAGGTTTGATCATGGCAAAAACACGCAAATCATTGAAAAATGATGTGATGCAAGCGTGATTATGTTTGAATTCTTGGTCATCGAGTAATTTAAAAGTTGAAATTATCAGTGTTTAAAATTAAAAATAATGTACATGTACAAATATTTTTGTATCAGAGCGTAATAAATATAGCTTTACAAAATTATTCATTATTGTATACCATTTCGTTTATATACTATCATATTTATTATTGTTATTCAGAATTAACCGAGACGAGACGAGACAACTGATAACGGGACGAGAACGAGACTTAAACGAGACTTAATTTTTAGGGAATTGGCGAGAGCGAGATGAGATTTTTTATACTCTCGCCAACTCTCGTCTCGTGTGAAACCCTATTCAGCTCTACCTTTTCATAACTTATCCACCAGTACTATAAAATAGAGTGTTGTACCCATTTTTGAGTAGATGTACTTTGTTATCTACGATCCCAATAGAGTAGTATGAAATGCTCTTTCTTCGTAACTTCAATTTAAAAAAATCTAAAATGAACGGATCATGCACTTCCATTTGAAATTTATTTGCAAAGAAGCTATAACTCTCTTCAAGATAGATAAATGAACTGCTCCAGGGGTGTTTGGGATTTAGCTGGAATTCATTTTAATTTTCAGCATATTCAACAGGCTGCAGCTGAAAGGAAAATTATTATTAACCAGAAAAAAATATGTAAATTCTAGATTCCGGTGTCTAGTTTTTAGATCTAGCCATAAATTTATTTTAAATTTTGGTCGTCTTGAAGAAGGTCTGCCGGCTTACATTTTTTTTTTCAGGACTCCTTTGTAAAATTTAATTAAAATTTTAAAGCCGTTTAGTTTGAGGTAGGTAGGCAAAAACTCTGTACGATGATTTGGCCAATGCAATAAAAAAAAGTCCCTTTGAATGTGTTAATCAATATTTATTGTACAGAAAATTGAAGTAGTGATTTTAAATCTGCGAAGCATTCCCTATAAGACACTATTTGTAGCTTTTGATGAACATTTTTTTCCGAAACTAAAATTTCGAATGAAAAAAATTTATAAATTCCCATACTTAATAAAATTTGTTACCCGGACAACCCCTGAAAATTTTGAAACAATGCGAATATTTTTCTTAGGGTCATGAAGTTTTTATTTATTGTATTCGCTAAAAACCACCCTAATGAGCAATTTTCCGATTCATATTCATATTATTCATTCACCTGAAAAAAATCATAGTACACGCTTTTCAATTAAATCAAATTGGAGGGCACTAAATTTCCTGAAAAAGCTTTATGTGGGATTTTGAAAAAAAAATCCAGAAAACCAAAAACATGTAAATTCTTCTTTCGGTGGTTTGCTTAGGATCTGTCTGCAACCATATACTTACATGTTTATGGCCATCTGACAACAAGGCACATGGAGCTACAATTTTCAAATTTTTGCTGATGTATGAACATTTCCCTCCGAGTTACAGCCTATTGATAATGTTTAAAATTAAAACAAATTCAAGGTATTACCCTAACTTTCTTGGAACAGAAATATGGTTTTTAAAGATATGTATAATATAAAAAATAATTATGTTCTCTTTTTTAATTCTGTGCATTTTATTTTTGCTCTACTGAAATGAAAAAATAATCAATTATCTCATAAAAGGCAACCTTATATGCGATCCATTTGTCGTAGAATATTGTGGAGAAATATTTGGATTAAGTATCTGAATTAGGTACTTTGAAAAATGAATGATTGTAGAGATGATTTGTTCAGATTCATCATTCGATATATTCATAGAATTCCAATAAAAAATATCTTCTGTATTCAGTCGAAACAAAAACGTATGATTTCAACATATCTCATAATCAATTTATTCACAGTAAATACATTTTTCCCGATAGAATTTCCCATAGGTCTACCAGCGACTGCCCGCTACCCAGAAGAACTACTCATTTTATTTTATGACCATCTATATATCCGATAATGACAGTGGTTTCGCCATAATGAATAAGAGCGTTGAGAATTTCCAAGAATAGAGCGTCCTTCTAATTATGCATCTTATAACAACTTAAGGCTGAAGCAAAAGCATGCAAATACCGCTCTCTGGAGAGTTATGTGTCCTCAGAGCGAAGAAGTTTGAGAAGACACGACGCAAATCAATATATGGCTGTATGCAAGTGTACATTCAAAATCGAAACGAGAGGTTGTTTCCAGTGTTGCCACTTCATTAAGATGATGATCAAGATCAATCGTCTCAAATACCACCCGCTTCTAGGTAGTTTTATTTGTGGTCAATATTTTCTTTTATTGTCCCTTTTTTGTTTTTCAACCATTTTGTTCCTATATTATTCTGTCTTGTGTTTCCGTCCTTAACTTGCCGAGGTAGGTATATCTCTAGCTGAAGCACTCCATCCAGTTATGATTAGTTGAGCTAGAATTGCTTCAAGGATAATATACTATTGCTAGTTCGATAAAACATTTTGACTTTAGAATTTCCCGCATAGTATTTTTAAAGGCATCAATGCTCCTCTCAACGAACATCTGTCAATGGACTTCCGTCAAATATTGTGCAATCTGTGTCATTTACTTTGTATTTGAAGGTCGTTCAATGCAGAAAACATCTTTTTAGCAGACAAAAAACATCACCGAAAGAAATGAAATGTTTGCTTAACGCTCCAGTGATTGCTCACACTTAACAATAAGCTACTGGCCAGATTCGAAGCAAAAATTACAGTATTCAGCAGAGAAAAAAATCTTAAAAAGCACTGACGTGATAGTTCTTGAAATATAAAATATTTGAAGAAAAAGTTTTAAATTTTTTCAAGTGATACAATATTCATGAAATTTCGGAAGAATCAGCGCGTCGGCATTCAACAAGTAATTACCAAGTTTTAATTGGATCGGAAGTGTAACATTCGAGATATTGAGGAAATATCAACAATATTTTAGTTGGGTATAACTCCGGAACCGTTTGGCCGATTATGCGCATTATAGAACTCAACTATAACATTCGGATGCGCAATCTACTCGAAAAGTAGCTGTATATTGCTGTTCGAGATTAATAGTGGCAACGGTCACCCATCCAGCTACTGGACTCGCCCAAGGCTGCTCGGCATCCAATATTTTTTCAATATATCCAACAATATATGTATATCCGATCATAATTTGGAATATGAACGTAAAGTTAGATTTCAAAGACTCTCTGAAAATTTCAGCGATATCGGACGAATTGTTTCTGAGATACGCAGAATGATTTTTTTTTAATTTTCTAACGATATGATCCTCACGAAATTTCACAAGAATTAGCACGGTGGATTCAATCTATATATTTTGAGTTATTGAGGAAATAACATCAAAATTTCAGATGGGTATAACTCCAAAACGGTTTAAGCGCTTACGCCTATAAACTGAATTAACTGTCGCATTCGGATATGCAACCTACCCTGAAAATTGCAGGTCACTATCTCTTTCTGGTCGCAAGTCATCGTGGTAATGGTCGCCCATCCAGCTACTGAACTCACGTAACGCTGCTCGGTTTCCAGTATTTATTTATTTATTTATTTATTACAATGCAATAGGACGAACCCAGATTATGTGTTCACCAATAAACCATTAATACATTGGTGCTTGATATTAACGAATATATACCCGACATACAAACCAAAATTAAAAAAAAAATTGGTTCAAGCACTGACGTGAAGTCAGAAGCTTTGGCGCGTATGTTCTATTGTCCATTCTTCTGTATTGGACACCCTTAATCGAATTTACCATGGTAAATTATGTTGTCCATTCTCCTGAATTGGACACTCTTAATTCGAATTTACCATGGTAAATTCGAATTAAGTGTCTTAATCGAATTTACCATGGTAAATTATGTTGTCCATTCTCCTGAATTGGACACTCTTAATTCGAATTTACCATGGTAAATTCGAATTAAGTGTCCAATACAGGAGAATGGACAACATAATTTACCATGGTAAATTCGATTAAGGGTGTCCAATACAGAAGAATGAACAATAGAACATACGCGCAAAAGCTTCTGACTTCACGTCAGTGCTTGAACCAATTTTTTTTTTGAGTTATCAAGGAAATAATATTCCAGGTGGGTATAACTCGGAAACCATTAGGCCGATTATGCCAAAAATCGAACTCAGCTCTCCCTTTCGGATACGAAACCTACCCTGAAAATTGCAAGTCCCTATCTCCTCTCGTTCGAAAGTTATCGAGGCAACGGTCACCCATCTACTGAACTCACACAAGAATGCTCGAATCTCCAACAATATTTAACCGATCGTATTAAAACTTGAAACTTGGTAGTAAAGTTAGGTTATGAAGGCTCTTGCAGAATTTCAGCAATTTCAAACTATTAGTTACTGATATATAGAATTTTTTTTTTTCATTTTCAATGATTTATTAAAAATTTTCTACAAATGCTATCCCCACCAAAATTTGCAAACATTTCCGCGTTGGCATTCTACAACTAATAACCATGTTTGAATTCAATCGGTTTAGTATTTTTCGAGTTAATGAGGTACAAAAAACCACCAAATTTCAGAAAATTTCAGATGGCTATAACTCTAAAACCGTTTGACCGATTATGCTCATAATCAAACTGAAATGTCGCGTTCTAGTGCACATCCTAACTTGAAAACTTGAAGCCGCTATCTCTTTCCGTTCTCAAGTTATCGTGACAACAAAAATATTTTTCAATAATTTTTTAATAATTTTCTAGCCATACGATTCGCACAAAATTCCACAAACGTGCTTAGGTTTATATTCTACAACTACTCACCAAGTTTCAATTATTACTCGGAAACCACTAGGCCGATTATGCCCATTAACGAACTTGTCCGTCGTATTGAGATGCGCCACCCACCCTGAAAATTTCAAGTCGCTAGCTCTTCGTTCTCAAGTTATCGTGGCAACGGCCGGCCGGACGGCCGGATGGACAGAATCAAATTTGACATCGAATTATTCATTGGGGAGTCGAACTTATTCGTTTGAGACCATTTTCGTCAAAAAATTCTAAAGTTACAGACATTTGGGCAAAATGATAACGTGGTGTTCCCCAGAACATACGCGCAAAAAATAACAAACATAATTCAACCACAGTTAATTTTTTCTTTCTTTAATTTTATTTTTTCGAGAATGGCCTCTAAAGAATCGTTTCAAAATACCAGAAAAATTAATCAAGGAATTCGAAAAAGGGTCGACCATAACAAGGTTAGAGAGCGAGTTGTAGGATTTACAACATCTAATTAAAGGGGAAAGTAGAAGATAATTCGTTGAACTTTGATTGATATGAAATAGAAATGTATTTCGTGTGCAATATGATGACACATTGAAGATTAGCATATTCAAAAGTTCACAGCAATCAAAGGTATTTATAATTTTGTAAACAAATTTCATATCTCTCATCATTCGTTGGTCAGCTAAAGTTGTTAAATTCAATTCTTTTATTATTCGTCGTGGATCACTAATGGTATTCTGGTAATATTTTCTATTGACGTGCTTGAGGAATTTGCTTTGGACCTTTTCCAACCGATTTATATAGATATTGTAACTGGGGTTCCAAATTACGGATCCGAAACTAAGAATGCTCTGCACATATGCAACCCCTGATTATGAAACCAAGAATTTTGTTAGCGTTCTGAGAAATGTAATAAATATGATGGTCGAAAATAAGCTTTGAATCATAAAAAATACCCAAGTCCTTCACCACAGATGCTTTACTCGAAATACTGTCGCTGATGGATTATTGAGCTCTTATAATGTTTTTATTCCGGGAGAAAGTGATGAAGTGACATTTACTGAGATTGAGATAGAGGGATTTTTTTTGACAGTACTCAGTGAATCTATCCAAATCCTCCTGCAACCTAAGCGCATCAAGCCAGCCGGAAATGATGAAAAATATTTTCAAATCATCGGCGTACATAAGAAATCTGGCATACTCAAAGCAGCTCGCAATATTGTTGACATATATATTGAAAAGCAAGGGCCCCAAATGGGACCCTTGAGGGAGGAACTCCAGAGTTGAGATTCTTCTGTGTGGAATAGCATCCACCGATAACAACAGATTGACGTCTGTCATCTATATAAGAAGTGAACCACCTAAGCATGTCCCCATGCACACCAACCCCAGCTAGCCTCCGAATCAAGATACCATGATCAATTTTGTCAAAGGCCTTCTTTGTATTTGTATTGAAGTATTTCTTCAATATTCCCACCATTATAGATCCGATTCTGTTCAAACTTGGAAATTGGCTGTAGAATTAGGTTTTAAAGGCTCGTAAAGTTTCAGCGATATTGAACAGATAGTTTCTGAGATACAGAATAATATTATTATTTTTTTAACATTTTCTAATGATACGATTCTCACGAAATTTTGCCCGTGTCTTTGTGTCAGCATTGTGCAATTAGTTACGAAGTTTCAAATCGATCAGATCTGTATTGCTTGAAAAAAGAATTTTAACTCCGAAATCGTTCAACCGATTATGCCCATTAACGAACTTAACTGTCGTATTCGGATCAGCAAACTACCTTGAAAATTTCAAGTCGCAATCTGTTTCCGTTCGAAAGTTAACGTTGCAACAGCTGGCCGGACGGCCTGGCAGAATCGTATTTGCCTCGAGTTTTTCATCAGTGAGTCGAACGTAATTGTTTCAGACCATTTTCAGCAAATAAATTGGAATATTATAGACATATGGGCAAAATGATAACGCGATGTTTCCCAGAGCATACGCGCAAAAAGGCATGTTCCTGAAATTGTTTCATGTCATAATATGATGTAAACCTTCAAGTGCCAAATATCAGCTGAAAATCTTAAAAAATGCAGATGATACCACGAAAAAATAATAGCACACTGTTCCCAAGAAGCAGACATTCAAAATTTTCTTGAAAAATTTTATATTTCAGAAAGCATATTTCAGATTCGGATAAAATTCCGCACAAACCTTCAAGCCGCTGTAGGGAACGAAATCCTTCCCTGCTATCTTATTTCAGGAAAATACATCCTTCCCTCCGATCCATCTGCATGCTCGCCGTTCGCGCCAGTCACCTAATCTTGACGAACACCGCACTGCAGACATCAGTTTGTTTGGCACATTCGTGCTGAAGTCAAATCGTCTACGGCAGGCTCTCACTGAACAAAGCCGTATTGATAAATTCATCACTGTATAAGTAAGAGTACCTTCAGCTCGATCGGCTTTGCACTTTTGGAATTATTGTGAATTTATTTTTATCTACTTCTTCTGAACCTAGACGGCCGAGATGTTAGCGAGCACGCCTGCTGCGCGCAGGAGATCCGGGTTCGAATCGCCACTGAGTAATTTGACTATTTTATTAAATAATATTTTCCAAGTATTTCCACAAGTGCAGATCCGATCGAATTGAAATCTAGTAGTCGGTTGAAAAAGACTGCTTGAAGGATCATGTAGTTGTGAGGCCTGAAAAAACAAAAGAATGCGGGCAAATGCTCCCGAATACACCAGACATTGATAATTCATGAATTCGAGCTACACCGATGATTTTTTCCACATAACTTGCTGGTGACAGCAAATGGCAGTAGCGAATTTGCATCAATCGTTAATTCCCACATAGTAAATCAACATTGTAGCCGCAATCTTTGGCAACATGGCCACAGAATAAACATTCATATTATATAGATGTGCATTCGTTCGAAATAAATAAAAATAAAGTTTTCATCGGAATAATAACATTAATCAGGACCAATTATACATGTAATTACTAATTTCAATAAATCCCCATGACAATGCATAATTACAAAAACAACGATTTAAATATCACAGGAATCTGATTAGTTTTCTGCAGCATGCAAATTTATAATTACTCATTTGAATATTCAGATTCGAAGATCGTGGAGATATAATCCGTGTCAATAATATACAGGTGTACTTTGAATTTATTGACTGTATCATGAAGAATGTGATGACGACTAAAAGCTTCCAACAATAGAAGATAGTTCACTTTTTCCATTCAGAATGCATCAGTTTTTTCTACTGTTCCGTTATCATTTTGCCCAAATGTTTGTAATTTTCGAATTTTTTGCCAAAAATGATCTCGAAGGTAAGGTTCGACTAGCCAATGGATAATTCGAGGTCAAATTCGATTCCATCCCTTGCCACAATAACTTTAAAACAGAATGAGATAGGTTCTGTTAGAATTGAGGGGCCTGGAAATAAAAGGGTTCTGGATAATTGGTTTCAAAGTTAACTTTTGAATTTCAAAACTCCAGGTATCAGTTTAGAAAACTGTGTTCATATTTTAGATTTATATCAGAGTGCCCACTAGAGGTGAATAAAATAGTATCATTAGTAATTTTATTCTTCACATCTAATATTCTGCACTTAGATCATTTTTTGTTAAAGTGCACTTGAGCCCTTTTACTTCCAGGCCCCTCAATTGAGATTTTTCGTCTTCAATTCTTTACACAATCATATTGTCATTTGATGTATGAAACTCTATGTTGGTCTGCCAAATATACAGGGTGTCCTAATGAAAATTCGAAACCCCCCCCCAAAACTTAGAAACTAAGAATTTTCGAAGATTTGGAAAAAACAGGTCAACTTCTGTTTTGAGGGGGAACGAATTTCCATCATTAGTTTGTTCCGTAAAAATCACCCCCATGAAGGTGGTGTCAATCCCCAACACTTTTTGAATAGGGAAGAGATGTCGGGTGTTGGTTAGTATGATAAATTAGTTACCTTCCGTACACAACCCAGTTAAAATTTTCAAAATCGGTTCATTATTCACGAAATAATGTGATAATTGAACCTACCGTCAAAAGGTGATGTTGAACAGACAGTTTTTTTTCATTGTATATTATTATACTGATCCTCCTAGGTCTTCACCAAGGAGACCACTCATAAGCTTTCGAAGAGCTTGAGCGAGTAAGGAGAACCAGTTGTGTTCTGTGTGAGCTTTGTTACTGTGTCCTTACGCCACCTTAGGCATAGCACTGTTAATTTTTGACCCAACAGTGAATAGGGGCGATTACCGTGACTAGAAAAGTTCTTTCCTAGCCTCGGAATTGAACTTGGGGCTTCCGCTCCCAAGTCAAACGCCAGTTGACTCGCCAAACTCAAGAACCTAAGAGTTTTGAAGATTCCTTAAATAATTCTCAAGTTCTGCATTAGGAAAAAAGGATTCCTATGAAAACGTTGTTCCGAAAAAACCGCCTGAGGGTGGCAACAACCCCCAACATTTTTTGAATAGGGAGAAGATGTTGGATGTGGTTTAGTTAAGAACTTTTTTCTGTTCACTAAACATCGCTGTTGACATATCAAATTTTTGTATTTAATGGTGGAACAATTTTAATACTTGAAAGTTTCCACTTTAAAATCCTCAGATTTTCTTATCGTTCATGATCGGAAAATGTATGAGATAATTCAACACATTATACTATCCTTTTGGAGATCCTTTCTCAAAGATGTTTTAGTCAATTTCTACAAATTTGATTCTGTACGGCCGGCCGTCCGGCCGTTGCCACCATAACTTGAGAACGGAAAGAGCTAGCAACTTGAAATGTTCAGGGTAAGTGGCGCATCCCAATACGACGGACAAGTTCGCTAATGGGCATAATCGGCCTAATGGTTTCCTAGTAATAATTTTGTTTTCAACCAATATAAATCCGATGGAATTGAAACTTGGTGAGTAGTTGTAGAACATGAACCTAAGTACGTATGTGAGAGTTTTGTGAGAATCGTATCGCTAGAAAATTATAAAAAAATTATTAAAAAATATTTTTGTTGTCACGATAACCTGAGAACGGAAAGAGATAGCGTCTTGAAGTTTTCAGGTTAGGTTTCGCATCTGAACGCGACATTTAAGTTTGTCTATAAGCATAATCGGCCAAACGGTTTTAGAGTTATAGCCATCTGAAATTTGGTTGATTTTTTCTCCTCATTAACTTGAAAAATACTAAACCGATTGAATTGAAACATGGTTATTAGTTGTAGAATGCCAACGCGAAAATTCTTGCAAAATTTAGGAGGATAGTATTTGTAGAAAATTTTCAAGAAAGCATTGAAAATTTTAGAAAAAAATCTATATATCAGTAACTATTCGTATGAAATTTTGCAAGAGCCTTCAGATCCTAACTCTACTGTCAAGTATTAAGTTTTAACACGATCGGTTAAATATTATTGGAGATTCAAGCAGCCTTGTGTGAGTTAAGTAGATGGGTGACCGTTGCATCGATAACTTTCGAACGAAAAGAGATAGGGACTTGCAATTTTCAGGGTAGGTTGCGTATCCGAATGGGAGAGTTAAGTTCGTTTTTGGGCATAATCGGTTTAACGGTTTCCAAGTTATACCCACCTAGAATATTATTTCCTCGATAACTCAAAAAATAAAGATTCGATCGAATTGAAGCTTGGTAACTAGTAGTAGAAAATAAACATAAAGACATGTTTAAAATTTTGTAAGAGCCGTACCACTAGAAAATCTGAACAAAATTACGAAAGAAAAATTTTTGTAAGAGCCGTACCCCAAGGAAATTTCAAAAAAATTAAGAAAAAAAAATTGGTTCAAGCACTGACGTGAATTCAGTAGCTTTTGGGCGTATGTTCTATTGTCCATTCTCCTGTATTGGACACCCTTAGTCGAATTTACCATGGTAAATTCGAATTAAGAGCCTTTTTTTAGAAAATTTCGTCCTCTTCTTGAATCTTTTTTCAAATCTGAATTATCAGACAGTTTTTGAGATATTGGCAAAACACCAAACTCCCTTCTTTTTTTTCACTTAACTGTTTATAACTATTGCAGTTTTTGCGAGCGGCCTTTTCTCAAAAACTATCTTCGTGCCATTCTGAATCGAATGACACCTCAATCATAATTTCGGGGAATGCGCAAAACTTTTGACCTAAAAAGCAGTTCTTGACTAGTCTTCTATTGAAAATCCAGCCCTTAGCGCGCCAAACATCAAGCCTTATTCTTGTGAACCGTAAACATAAATATCAACCAAATAATCTCTTATAGATATCAAATTGGACAACCTTCATTCTTTAGGCACCATTCTTCGACCTCTCTGTTCTTGTATAAATTTCAATGCAATTTCCCCAAGAAAGTCCTCGTAAAAGGACAGGGCATTAAAGTTGCGATTGTCTCTCCGACGACAAACTCGACTGATATGGATATCAAGCGTGAAACCCGTCAGAAAATCGCCCGTAACCGAATGAAAAGATTATTCTATTCCGCGTTAAGCACGAAGACATTATGGCACGAATGTACCACTGTTATTTAATTGCATTATTAAAATGTAATGGCCGTTTTATTATTTTTAGGTTTATGTGTGTTAATTCCGTTTAATGTCTTTGTCTGTGTGAAAGTGTTGCGCTTTGTTACGAAACTTAAGTTTCTCAGGGTGGTTTATTTCACTCGTACCTTCTTCAAAACATCTGTAATTTAGCCCCCCCTGAAATTTTTGCTCGCTCGTACCAGGGCGTAATCATTTTGCCCAAATCAATTACCTAATCAATATGTACCTATTCATTTCTAAACAATCCATTATGAGTACAGTACATAATTGTACCTAGAGGTGCACAATGTAAGTAAGTTCTTAGGTGATGCATTTCAGGAGGTACAGATGAATCGATAATTCTTTGCATTCTTGATATTCTGGCCGATCTCCTCAACGCATCCATCTCTGCAGCTTCTATCCTCCTCTTATTTCTTTCTGTTAGTCTCCATGTCTCAGATCCATATGTTAATTGGCTTTTGATCATTGTATTGTAGATGTCGAACTTTCGTGATCTAGTTATGTTTTTGCTCCAAAATATTCCATTTAAACAGCCAATCACTTTTCTTGCCTCTGTTACTCTTGATCTTATCTCATTGTCATCTGTACCGCTTGTGTCGAACTTTACTCCCAACTACTTGTACTCTTCGCAAGGTTGTATGCTGTATGTACCCTCAATATCCAGTCCACTGATTTCATATCCAATACAAAGGTATTTAGTTTTTTCCAGTTTTATGCCTAGTCCGCAATTTTCATATGTTTCTTTCAGTTTAAGTGTCATGTATTGTAGGTCTTCTTTGTCTCCAGCAATTATTACCTGGTCATCCGCAAACTGTAAGATGTAGATGTTCGTATCATTCAAGGGAATGCCCATCCCAGAACATTTCCGTTTCCATTGCATTAAAGCATGAGTTATGTAGATTTCAAATAAAGTGGGTGATATGGTGCATCCCTGTCGTAATCCCTTATTTACATAAAATGGACTTGACAATTTGTTTCCTACTTTAATGCTAGATGATGAGCGATAGTATGGATTCTTCAATGCCTCAGTCAAAGGCTGGTTCATATTTGTGTTCTGTAGTATTTCCCATAGCTTACACCAAGGTATTGAATCGTAAGCCTTGGTCAGATCTACGAATAAAATAGGCGTTGCTAGGATTACTGAACTTCTTTTTTAAATTATCTGTTTCATACAGAACACATTGTCCGTGCAAGATCTTCCAGCTCTGAATCCACATTGCTCCTCCTCTCTGCCAAATTCTTTTTGAATTATGGTTCTCAAAATCCTTCCGTACAGTCTGCTAAGCGTACTTGTAACTGAGATGCCTCTGTAGTTCGAGCATACGTCTTTTCTGCCTTTTTTATGGACTGAAGACACATAAGCCTTTTTCCAAATATCTGGAACATCTTCCCCTTTATGTATCGGCTGAATATTGTAGTGAGCAGATGGAAAAGTTTTTCAGTACAGTTCTTGATGAGCTATGCATATATAACTTCTGGTCCGCAGGATGAACCTTGCTTTACCCGTTTTATATTATCCACCACCATTTCCGTATCAATTTTGATGTTCTCACCTTGAATGCCGACTGGGTTTTCCATTTCTTCATATTATGGACGTCGTTCTTCTAGTAGTTCTGTATAGTGCTGTATCCATGGTTGTTGTCGGATTAGGCTTATGTTGGATTTTTCTTTTCCTGTTGATTTAACGTTTTTTATAAACTTCCACACTTCCGTAGATTTCGTTACTCCTATGTATGTATTTATTTCTCGGCATGTTTTATCCCACAGTTCGTTCTTTGCTTTGCTAATCTTGTATCTTGTTTCCCTTTTCATCGCGTTATAGGTATCTCGATCTTCCAAAAGCCTTGTTGTGATCCACTTCATATAATATACTATTTTTATCCCTTATATTATATTATGCAAAACCAGACATTTGACATTTTCCAAAATAATGAGGTAAGGATAGATTACAAAAAAAAATGGTGGGAATATGATTTTCTCACCCCCAGGTACATAAGTAGACATTTTAAAGCCTTTATTCATAATTTAAATCTAGCCTCAGATGCAAACGCAGACAATTGTGTGAGCTCCTTATATGCAAAAGCAGACATTTGCCTTTTGGCCAATCAAATTGAGACTTTACTAGTCACGTGATCCTGCAAGCAGCGCGACCCATACTATTTTGTAAATTAATCAGTTAGAGTTAAAACGCGGTACAATATAGAGTATGAAATATTATTTAACTTAATTTTAAAATATTTCAGGTGAAAGAACAATAGTTTTTAAGATTTTAAGTGATATAGTTTTGTGGTGCATAACGACATGGAGAGTGACATATCACTATCCTGAAGAGGAGCTAATCTCTGATAATGAAGATTATGATTTAAGAATTTAATTTTGGTATTTGTTCAATAAAAGCATTATCCTTAAGATTCTTTTTTGATTTATTACAAAGCCTTATTGTTGCCAGCAAGGATTTTTTTATATTATAAACTTCAGAATATTAAAAAATGAAAAAAAAACTCTTTTTCACTTTATTCTGTAGTTCCTTTAAGGAACTATATAATAGTTATACAAAATTGGATGCAAAAGCAGATATTTGCTAGTGACAGGTGCAAAATCAGACATATCTATTTTTTTTAGCAAAATATCCTTATACTGACAGGCTATATTTTTATTAATATTAATTCCTATCACGATTTTTAATATTTTGGTCAAAACGGAAGGTTTGTTAGGTTAAAACCATGATTTTGGCAGGTTTTTCTCGTTTTACGCAAAATGGCTTATACGTCAAATGTCTGGTTTCGCATTTATACGCTCATATGTTATAATATACAAGAAGCTTACCACAAGAAAAAATTCCAAACGAAGAAAATCGGGTAAACTGAGAAAATATAATCGTTTCTATCAAAATTCCGAAGATAGTAATTTACAAGAATATGGTATAAAATCTGACAATATTATACTAGACATATATTTGGAGTACAAATAATTTTCCGCGGTACGGTTTTCGTACGGGGAAAGGTGGATTGTGGACGAATTTTATTACTGACCTTGGATACCTCGTTTTCAGATTTCTAATTCCAGTTTTTGTGATTTATCCCTAATATCTTCTACAGTATAGATCCGATCGAGTCCAATATACCTAATTTTACACATTTCGAGCCAGTATTGCGTTAATATCGATTTTTATCAATTTCACAAAAAATGTAACCTATATTCAGTAGAGTATTTTACTTCAGAATCTCTGATCCGAAAATATCTGTTTCAATTCATCAAAATACGTCCAATATACCCTATTTTATGAACTTCGAGCCAGTATTGCGCTTAGATGTCGATTTCGAATAATCAATTTCAAAAATAAAACCTTGATTCAAAAAAATCTACTTCAGCATCTCTGATCTGAAAATATCTGTTTCAATTCATCAAAATACGTCCAATATACCATATTTGATTCTCTTTGACCAACGAATGGTATTAAATAACAATATAAATGCTCATAAATAACTAATTTCCAACCTCCTCTGAAACTGACAATATCTCTCTGGTATTGAAAAAAATTGTGATAATATGGAAAATTCTCAAAGATTATAAGTTACTCTACGCTTTTTCATAGTTGGTTCTTTTATATTATATAGGTAATAAATATCGATTTAAAATCATCTTTTAAACAAATTGCACTGCCATGATAAAAATGACATGACCATAGACAGACATGACATTAGTGATTATATAATCATAAATATTTTTTCTACTTCACATCAAATACCAAACACCGTCGAAAACTTTTTTTTTCGAGTGTAATAAAGTGGACCAATACACTCCAACCGCAAGCATATCTCCAAGAATATAGATCCGTCCGAGGTTTAATCTAGAACATTGCTGTAAAAAATGGGATTTGAAGGCTCTTTGCAGAATTTCAGCGATTCTTGACGGATAGTTTCTGAGATAAAGTTGGTTTTTTAATAATTTTTTCAAAATTTTCTAGTCATACGTTCCTCACAAAAGTCTTTGTTTTAGTATTTTTCAACTAACAACTAAGTAATTTCGAGTTATTTGGAAAACAAAATTTCCGATGAGTATAACTCTGAAACCACTCGGTGGATTTTGCCATTAAGGAACTTTGCCGGCGCATTTGGATTCCAAACCTACTCTGAAAATTAGTGTCTTACTCATTGCAAACTATAGTTTGAGACCATTCTAGGCCAGAAATTCGAAAATTACAGACATTTGGACGAATTTATAGGCACTTTGTTCACCTGAAAATCCTGCCAAAAAATGACAGATATGAGTTATCAGATTGCAGAATAATCTTGGAAAAATTCGACACTAATTTAGTACTTCATTTCCAAATTTTCTCTCAGTTCAGAGATATACGGGGGTGGATAGAAAATTCGTAAGTTGATAGTTTCAATTGACTCTGTTGACAAATACCATCAAACGTACTATTTATTCTACGATAATTGATAGTTCCTCGCATTTTCTCTGAAAGGATAAAACTGTTTGACCCAGTTATTTCTCGGTATACAGAAGAGTGTCGAATTAAAATAAAGGAATAAAATTACTGTGAAATAAGTTTCAAATTATGGTCACGAAATTTTTTTAAAAACTGAGGCAAGTGCTGCTAACTTTACCAAAGTTGAAGTAGACTATGTTGATCAATAATCTATTCAGATCAAGAATTTTGTTTTGTTAAGACAGGGAACTTATCGAACGATGTGTTGATATCTTCTAAGGATATTCCGTTTCTTAGGAAAAATCTAATCGATTTGATTTTTCTTCCAGAAAAGAAGTTCAAGTCATTTCGCACCATACATGTGTGCGAATCAATTCTCCGTTTGAGTATTTCCTTTCCGTTGATATCTATCTACACATGCAAGTTTTTAGCTCGTTGCATTTTTTTAATTCATTTCCTCTATTTGTACATGTTTTTTACATTCCCAACTTACAGGAGGTATTTCAACCGCAACCATATGAATTCACACCGTAATCTTGAAGTGCCTCAATTATGGCACCTAAATCCTCTCAGTTCCTAGATGGGCGACTTAAGATAAAGTACCCCGTGTTTAAAATATCTCGTCCGCGCACGGCATTATCTCAAATACCACATGTTTTATCCAATCATTGTTCGGACTCAAATTATCGTAGATTTGTCCTCTCTAAATGGTCCGACAATAAAAATGTTATTACTCTTAATTACTTGAAAATTGCACGCATATAAATAACGAAAAACTCTAGGAATACTCAGAATGTTGTAATAACGCTACACCAATCGAGCGAAACTGGTAAAGTTGTGTTTTCTTCTTTATATTCGTGGTTTTGCAAAATTATGTAGGAACAATTAGTTCGATCTGAATATTTGGTTTAGTTCGTGGTATCACTTTGTTGGAATATTATATTTTTGATTTTTCATAAATATGTACAGTAACCAAGATTATGAATTAATTCCATTTGGCTCTTTCACACTGTATTTTATTCATAGAGTTCACAAATCTAATTAACACTACTGATTTAACAAAAGCAAGAACAGACGCATTCCGGACTTCTTGTTCATCATCAGTGCTCTGTAGCACTCGACAAATTCAATTAAACTGAGCCATGTGAAAGTTCCAAGCATAAAACGTTATGCATTATATGCTCCCGACACGTATGGAAGAAAACATGTAACTCAGCCTTCCACCCTGTTAAAATTTGAAACGTGAAAACATATGCCCCAATTCGCACTATATCAATTGAGAAAAAACTCCCACAGAGTTCATATGATAGGTTGCCTTTTATATTTCGGGATTGGACAACAGGACAACCCTAGTGTTGCAAATTGGCAACTGACAGCTCTATCGTAAAGTTTGACATTTTTGAGGTTATGCATACTCAGAACTAGGGCTTCACACGAGACGAGAGTAGGCGAGAGTATAAAAAATCCTTCTCGGTCTCGCCAATTCCCAAAAAATTAAGTCTCATTTAAGTCTCCTTCTCGTCTCGTTATCAGTTGTTTCGTCTCAACTCGCTTAATTCTGAATAACGATAATAAATATTATAATATATATAAATAAAATGATATATATAATAATGAATAATTTTGTAAAGCTATATTTATTACGCTCTTATACAAAAATATTTGTACGGGTACATTTTATTTTTAATTTTCATACCTGCTGTGGAAAATCATATTTCAACAGGTACGGATGTAGCCGTTAATAAATCATCGTCCATCTTGGAAAGTGTAGGAAGGACTTTTTCATCACTCTCCACCACTGTAATATATTTCGATTCCTATTTGCCCTTTCTAACAGCATATGTTCTTCAAACTCAGCTTTCCAATATTTCGAAAGTTTTGCTGATGTTTTGAATAGGCTATCGATGTCGATACATTTTTTAATAGAATTAAACAGAGAATAACTATTTGTGTTGTTTACGGTAACTTCATCTCATTAGAACTTCTTCGTGCGATCATTTTTTACAACTTTTGACGTGGATTAACTCAGCAACAGTCCATCGATAAACGGTGGTACGGTGAATTCAATCGAGTTCGTAGTTCGCTCCAAGTCGAATTTCGGGAAGGTCGTCCAAAGTCAGTTGTTGTTCCGGAAACCATTGATGCTGTGCGCGAACTGATATTGAAAGATCGTCAAGTGACCTATCGTAAGATTGAGACAACCTTAGGCATTAGTGGGACCAGCATACATTAAATATTGCATGAACATTTGACTTCGAAAAAATTTGTTCGCGTTGGATCCCACGCAATTTGTCAATCGTTCAAAAAAGGCTCTTATCGATAGGTCGAAAGAAATGCTCAAAAAATACGATCACTGTGCTTCTAAACATGTCTATATGACATTGTGATACAAGTGATGAATCTTGGATTTACGCGTACGTGCCCGAAAGTAAACAGCAATACTTTCGGAGATATAATTTGTCTGTTTGAACAAGAGCGCCAGAAAGCTTCTGTCCACAGGGCTTGAACCAATTTTTAAAGCACGAGTCTGATATCCAATTAAGTAGGACTCGAAGGTACTATCGGAATACTTGCAACTTGTAGACTTTTTGCAACTATACGGTTTTTGTTACAGGACCCTGGTGCTGTACAGGTAATTAACACAAGTAGAGTTGTGCTATGGAATAGTTACAATTGTAGGTAATAGAGATCACTTTATTTCGAACGAATGTCTACATACATTGCAGAAAAAGTCTTACATACCAAAAAAACAACAACACAAAATTTTCTGAGGATAGTACCTTAGTATTGACCCTCAGGTAAACTATAGGACTATAGAAACATCCCTTAGTAAGAAAATACTTCAACCCTTTTGGCGCTCTTGTTCCTCGGAACAGAGTGCTTATCAATCTGCCGAAATGTCTGCAATTCTCGAATTTTTGGATGAAAATGGTCTTAAACGATTTGGTTCGACTCACTGATCAAGAATCCGTGGTCAAAATCGATTCTGTCCGGCCGGCCCTCCGTTAACATGATAACTCTCGAACGGAATGAGCTAGACAGTTGAAATTTTCAGAGTAGGTTTAGGAGATAGATGTCTCGGGGAAATTCGTTATTGTGAAAAATCGGCTTAATGGTTTGGAAGTAACGAAAAAAAATTTTTTTTACATTACAAATTTCAAATTCAGTTTTTTTTAAGACGCAGTTTCACCATAAGAATCCACTGAAATCGTTTTTAACTCTAACAAGCGGATACTTTCGGAGATATGATTTTTCAAATGTTCAATAATAAATCGTACTTCTATGTTTCCACGGAATGCTGTACTTAATCATTCTATGAATCATTATATGATCTGTGTTCTTACATGTCATCTTATTTTCCTGTGAGAGATAAACGTCAAAATTATTTCTGGTTCGTTATTCTTGATATAAAATACACCTCCTGTTCTAGAAAACAAATTATGGTTGAAACCAAAATGATCAATGAAATAACCTCAGCTATCGCATAATTATGAGGATGATATGATATTATACTTTTAAGGTGATAATGTAATGCCCGTGGATAATCCATATGATGATGAAAATATATACTTTGGTATAAGATACATAATCAAATTGGGTTCAGAATATCTCCAGTATGAACAAAGCAGAAATATCGGCTAAGTTTTAGTTGATACAATATAATTTTCATAGTAAATTTGAGGAATGAATATCTCAGATATAAGTTCGTTATTGGGGGGGAATCGTTCTGTTTGAATTTAAGTTCTTTCGTGATGCAGTTGTATCGTAGGAATCCGTTTATATAATTCCCAGAGACTAATAATTTTGGAGATATGATTTGTCAAAGTTATTGGGGAGAATCGGTCTGTTTGAATTTGAGTTCTTTCATGATGCAGTTGTATCCTAGGAATCCGTTTATATAATTCCCAGAGACTAAAATAATTTTGGAGATATGATTTGTCAAAGTTATTGGGGAGAATCGGTCTGTTTGAATTAAAGTTCTTTCATGATGCAGTTGTATCGTAGGAATCCGTTTATATAATTCCCAGAGACTAATAATTTTGGAGATATGATTTGTCAAAGTTATTGGGGAGAATCGGTCTGTTTGAATTTGAGTTCTTTCATGATGCAGTTGTATCGTAGGAATCTGTTTATATCATTCCAAGTTTCAATTCGATCGGATCTGCATTTTTTAAGATATCGAGAAAATAATAATCCAGATGGGTATATCTCCGAAACCTATGCCCATCAACAAACTTATCTCTCTCATTCGGATGCGCTGAAAATTGCAAGTCGCTATCTCTTTCCGTTCAAAAGTCATCGTGGCAACGGCCACCCATCCAATGCTCCAGCTGCTCTTATCTCCAACAATATGAAGCCGATCGTATTCAAACATGTAACTTCGCTGTAAATTAAGTTGTGAAGCCTCTCACAAAATTTAACTGATTTCGGACTGACAGTTACGGAGATATAAACTTTTTTTCAATGATTTTCAATATATTTTCAAAAAGTTTCTGGTGATACGATCCTCACGAAATTTCTCACTAACTTGTGCGTCGACCTTCTACAACTAATTACCACGTTTTTATTGGATGCAATCAGTATCCTTTAAGATATTGAGCAAATAACAACAAAATTTCAGATAGGAATAACTCCGAAACCGTTTGGCTGATTGTACCTATTAGCAAACTCAAATGTCGCATTTGGATGGGTAACCTACACTAAAAATTTGACACCTCAAGCTATCGTGAGATAATAATATTTTCTGATAATATTTTTAAAATTTTCTGGTAATCCAATCCTCACAAAATCTCACATACGTATTTATGTCAGTTTTCTACAACTAGTTATCATGTTTCAATTTGAACAGTACTGCATTGGTTTGAAAAAAAAAATTGTACTCAGAAACCGTTGGGCCGATTGTGCCCATCAACTAACTTGTCCGTTAAGTTGCTATCGCTTTCTCTCGAATTCTTCTGTTAGTTCTGTTAGTCTGTTAGACTAACTGTTGCGACTCCCTCGCAAATTATTTTGTGCTGATGAGTTGTAGTTTATAAATTGTCTAATTTGTGTTTGAATTTCATTAACTTCAATTTTGAATAATGGTTGGATTAACGAAAATGCACAAAATAACAATTTTACAACTTATTGGTTACCGAGATAACACCCGAACACAAAAAGATGTAAGTCGCTTGTTTCATGAAAAATTTCTGAATTTGCCGCCTATACTCCAGGGATCAATGAGTAAAATAGAGAAGCAGTTTCGCGAGTTTGGGCATATAAAGCAGATTAAAAAAGCAGCTCTTAATACACTGTGTGAGGATGTGAAATTAGATGTAATGCTTGATTTTGAAGTTGAAGAAAATCCACATGAATCGAGTAGAGATGCCTCCACAAAATTCAATGTCAGCCATACATCGATTCTAATCGTATTAAAACGGAATAAAATGCATCCCTATAAAATGATTCCTACCCAGGAGCTTTTGGGAGACGATTTTGATCGGAGAACTTATTTTTTTCACTAAATGATGGAAATGTTGGATAACAATATTATCCAATTAGTAGACGTTTTGATTTCTGATGATTACACTTTTCCTCTCAACGGCCATGCTAATCGTCAAAATTGCCGCTACTATGATCTACCAAAAATCCTCACTGCATGAGAGAAGAATAGACGCAGTTCCCTCAAAAGGTTCATATTTGGGCAGGAAATATTCGAAACCATAATCATAGGTCCCTATTTCATTGAGGTCAATTTGAATGGCCATAAATATTTAGCACTACTTGAAAATAATGTCTGTCTAACTTTGGCAAATTTATATCCTGATCAAGGAAATCCTCCACGAAATGCAATAGGGTTCCAAGAGGATGGAGCACCACCACATTACCAGAGCAATGTCCGGCAGTACCTCGACGCAATAATTTCAAATCGGTGGATAGGAAGGCGAGGGACGATCGAATGACCAGCGCGATACCCTGATCTTAACCCCTTAGGTTTTTTTTTATGGGTATATGTGAAGAGCATTGTGTACAAAACTAAACTTCCTTGATATGAATGGCCTAAAAGATCGAATGACTCTTGCGATTAGGGCGATCACTCCTGAGATGTTGAAAAATTATTAAAAGGTTTCTTTCTGGGTTTTCTCTCCCAAACTGTTAAACATATCTATAAAATAAAAATTAATTATTTTGTGATTTGCTTCTGTGTAAGAAACACAAGATCACTTGAACAATGTTGCCTAACAAACATCAACGAAGAAACAACTATATCGTAACGTGTCGGAGTCTATATTAGACTCCTTTGTCAGACGCTCAACAAAAATCTATAAAATTACTTTGTTGATAGTTATTCTAAAATTCGAGAATTGAATTTTAGAATAACTATCAACAAAATAATTCTAAAGATTTTCGTTAAGCGTCTGACGAAGGAGTCTGATATAGACTCCGAAACGTTACGATATAGTTGTTTTTTCGTTGATGTTGTTTCGTTGTTGTTTGTTAGGCGACATTGTTGAAGTGATTGCTTCTGACAAATATCTTGTGTTTCTTACGCAGAAGCAAATCACAAAATAATAAATTTTTATTTTATAGATATTTTTCAGAGTTTGGGAGAGAAAACCCAGACAGAAACCTTTTAATAACGAGTATACCTCCCACGGTATCCTTTAATGATAACTTATGTTGAAAAATGTTTGAAACAATTTGTATTTGAGGTTAGGACGTTGCCAAGGCGTTTGCGGTGAAATCTTTGAATATCTACTTCATTAAAATTAATAATATTTTGGCTACATTTTGTTTAACATTTAAGTTTTGTTCCAAATTTTGCTAATCACTTGATTTTATTTATCTCTAATTTGATTTTTGCAATAAACATGAAAACGATAATATTTCTGATTGGAGATTGAAGGTAGGCTTCCCATTTCTACGAAGTAGAATGATAATTTAAAGTTTAAATTTGATGTGTTTCGGGATTTTCCATCGTCATCAACATATGACTTATTCTGCTTCCTATAAAATTTCTGTATCATAAAACCCCGTTCAAAACAAAATATAAATGTGCTATAGAATTAATCAAAAGCTTCATCAAAACAAAAAGTGAATGATACATTTCGCCCCAACTTGTCTTGTAGGGCTTGTGTTACAGGCCCCTGGAATGAAGTAGCCCAAGAAGCACTTCTCGCCTATTTGAATTCGAATCTCCCACCACATTTTCTTTTAAATTTTAAAGCACTATTCTTCAATAAAAATCAACAAACAAAAATTGGTTCAAGCACTGACGTGAAATCATGAGCATTTGCGCGTATGTCCATTCTCCTGTATTGGACAGTCTTAATCCAATTTACCATGGTAAATTCGATGAAAAGTTCCCAATACAGGAGAACGGACAATAGAATTCACCATGGTAAATTCGATGAAGACAGTCCAATATAGGAGAACGGACAATAGAACATACGCGCAAAAGCTCCTGACTTCACTTCAGTGCTTGAACCAATTTTTTTTTCGTAATTTTGAAAAATTTTCTAGGGATACGGTTCTCACAATATTTTTTTTTGTAATTTTGAAAAATTTTCTAGGGGAACGGGGAACAGTTCTCACAAAATTTCACACACTCCTTCATGTCGATATTCTACATCTAGTTACCAAGCTTCAATTCGATCGAGCCTATATTTTTTCAATTATCGAGGAAATAATATTCCAGGTGGGTATAACTCCGAAACCGATGGACCGATTATGCCCAAAAACGACATTATCTTTCCCAATGGTATGTGCTACCTACCCTGAAAATTGCAAGTCCCTATCTCCTTTTGTTCGAAAGTTATCGAAGCCACGTTCACCCATCCAGATACTGAAGTCATCTCCAACAATATAGATCCGATCATGGAACTTCGCAGTAGAGTTAGGCTTTGAAGGCTCTCGCAAAATTTGAGCGATGTCGGACGAACAGTTTCTGATATATAGAATTTTTTACAATGATTTTTTGAAAATTTTCGAGTTATACGATCCACATGAAATTTTGAAAGATTTTTCGCCGATTATGCCTATTAACGAACTCAAATGTCCCATTCATATGCACAACCTTACCCGAAAATTTCGAGTCGCTTTGTCTTTCGGTTCTCAGATTATCGTGACATAAATAATATTTTTTGATAATTTTTTTTAGATTTTCTAGGGATACGATTCTCACAAAATTACACGAAGGTGCTTAGTTTTGCATTCTACAACTACTCACCAAGTTTATATTTGATCAGATTGTATTGGTTGAAAACAAAAGTATTACTCGGAAACCGTTGTGCCGATTATGCCCATTAAGGAAGTTATCCGTCGTATTCGTATCCGCCACCTACCCTGAAATTTTCAAGTTGCTATCTCTTTCCGTTCTAAAGTTAACGTTGCAATGGACGGCCGGCCGGACAGAATGAAATTTGACCTCGAATTCTTGATCAGGGAGTCGAACCCAATCGTTTGAGACCATTTTCGGCGAAAAGTTCGAAAATTACAGACATTTGGGCAAAATGATAACTCGAAGTTACCCAGAACATACGCGCAAAAGTTAACTGATGCCTACTCGTCTGTAATCGCTTGCAATGTAAACACATCATCGCAACCCATCGGTTTGAACTTACCAGCTCCTTCAGCATAGCGTGTGAGGTTGCATGGTTACGTACAGAATATCTGATTGATAAAAGGGGTCCTTTAATGCCCAAACGAGCACTTCGAATCAAAACTAACTTAAATGGCCAGCGATGGATAAGTCCCAGGATAATACGTTTATTTAATTTAATTCAGAATACTTCTCGTAAGAACACAACACTAATGCATAAATTCCTGGTCCAATGAAAATATTTTCTGGTAAACCACTTGGGATTTCTTTGATATAACCGAAATTTAAATTGGCCCCATTCGAACTTATTCATAAATCAGTAACCCTCCTCAATATGCAGATGTTCAACCAGTAATTATCGGTGGGCAATTATTCCGCCGCAAAATATCATTAAATGGCAAAAACTCATCCTAACAAACATTCATTCTAAGCCAAATTTGAAGCTGTCATTGAAAATATACCTCCGAATTTGATTGATGCCCTCTATCCCCGACCGTTACCACTATATATTTTCCACTCAAAACGCCTACCGTCTGTTATCTGGCCATTCACGCGCACGCTGCAACCTTAGGATGTTTCTGAACGTTTCTCAAATCACAGGTAAGAGGAAATTAGGCGCCTTGTGGCTTTACGGTTCCGAAATTTATAGCGTTTGCTCGGATACTGCGTAATGATCTCTACCGGTCCTGCCTTTCGGGTTTTTGGCTACTATTTTAATTTTTAAATCGAAGATTTTTTCTCGAAATACCCGCGTTCTAATTATATATGCCCGTGACGTATTTGTGTGATTAATGAATCTGATACCGTATCATTTTTATAAATTGATGCATTCCATGATCCCGAAGTTGATTACGATGCCAACAAATTTTTTGTTTCGCGGAAAAGAAGGCCGAAAAAATTTCCATTAGAATTTTGTTCGCTGTGGGAATCGTATTTTATTTTGGCATACGCATAATTCATAAATCAATCAGGAATGAGAGGAAAGAGATAATATATTTATGAAGATTCGTTGAACATTTGATTAGACGAAACTTATAGAAACGCTGACGTTGGGTTGGGAGATTTAGCAAGCTCGTTCAATGATCAATATCACATAGATACTTCTCTGGCAATAACTGAAAAATCTCCACTTTATCTTGGAATGAAATTGTACAATTGTCTTCCTAGTAAATTTAGAATGATGAGAAATGTAAAAATTTTCAAGAAAACCCTGCATGAACTAGTTATAGAGTGTGAACCATATTCATTGTCCGAATATTTCACTTTTTGTAATAATTAATGAATTTGACGATAATCAATTTTATTGTATGTATACAATAACTTTTGAATTTAATAAATCTACTATACTGTACTATACTATAGAGCCAACAGTTTCCTGACTAACAAAGAAAAACACAATATGCTCATGAAATTCGAAATTTAGTATTCATCAACATAATTGACATTTAAGGCTATACAAATTTGAAAAAAAATATAATTTATCTCACGATTACTTGCGAATGGAAAGAGATTGCGACTTGAAATGTTTAGGGTAGGTTGCGTATCTCATCGCGTAATTTAACATTGTTAATAGGCATAATCGGCTCAACGGTTTTGGAGTTATACCCATCTGAAATTTGGTTGTTATTTCCTCTATAATTAGAAAAATACGAAACCGAACATGATCGGATCCGTATTGTTAGAGATCCGAGAAGAACTTTCGAACGAAAAGAGATAGGGACTTGGGTAGGTTGCGCATCCGAATGGGAGAGCTAAGTTCGTTGTTGGGCATAATCAGTCAAACGGTTTCGAAGTTATACCCATTTAATATTATTTTCTCGATAAGTCAGAAAATACAAACCATATTGAATTAAAACTTGGTATCTAATTGTAGAATATCGACATAAAGATAATTTAACTGGCCAAATGGTTTGGGAGTTATACTAATTTGAAATTTTGTTGTTATTTCCTCTATAACTCAAAATATTTAAATCTGACCAAATTAAAACTGGGTGATTACTTGTAGAATGTCGACCCGCCAATTTTCGCTGAATTTCGTGAATATCGTATCCTGGAGTTACTCGAGGCGTAAGTTTTCTTGTATTTCAATTGTCTGAAAGAATGTCTGGTGAGTACTCGTCACAAAGTATTGAATAAAAACTGCATTTATACCCTTACAAATTAACGATGGTATAGCAACTCCTACCAATACCACGTCGCCTAGATAGCCCAGGAAAGTTAGTGATGCTGAAATGGAGTCCTGCCCCTAAAAAAGGCTCCAGAGCTGGAAATCGTTTTAACCCCTTTTGGAGGTATTGAATAACTGGTATCTGAGTTTGCGATGGATTCTAGTTTGTGCTTCAGATTTGAGAGCCTAAAAACTTCGAAATTTTCGCACTTTCCTCAGTATTTCGCTTATAACTCGAGAAGTACGCATCCCACAGAAAATTTTGTTTGTTTCTTTTTTAAAGAATATTATATTTAACGTCAAAAACATCGAAATCGGTTGAGCAGTTCAGCCGAAATCACCCGTCAAAGAGGAGCATTTTTTACAAACTTAGCTCAAAAGTTAAAAAAACTTAACTTCTAACGCTTTTAGGTCGCACGAGACTGCACCGATTGAAAAATGTCATTTGACCGAACTTGTAGGAAATTTAGTTTTTTATTAGATGGTTTTTGGAATTTGAATTTTGCTCTCTCCAGAGCTGAGTTATGGATGTTAAGCCTAAAGAGTCCGTAGGAAACTTCGTCTGAACTCAAGCCTTCTAACTTTTAGCCTTTTTTTGGCGCTCTAGTTCCTCGGAACTGAGTGCTTATCAATTTGCCCAAATGTCTGTAATTTTCGAATATTTCGATGAAAATGGTCTTAAACGATTTGGTTCGACTCACTGATCAAGAATCCGTGGTCGAAATTCATTCTGTCCGGCCGGTCCGGCCGGCCGTAGGCACGATAACTCTCGAACGGAATGAGCTAGAGAGTTGAAATTTTCAGAGTAGTTTTTGGGGATAAATATCTCGGCTAAGTTCGTAATTGGGCAAAATCGGACAGATGGTTTCGGAGTAACAAAAAAAAAAATTTTTTTTTACGGAACAAATTCCAAATAAAATTTTTTTTAATAAGAAGTTTTATCATAAGAATCCATTCATATCATTTTTAACTCTAACAAGCTAATACTTTCGGAGATATGATTTATCAAAATTTCAATAATAAATCGTATTTCAACGTTGTCACAGAATGATATTATTCTATGTATGAATATGAATTCTCATAATGTCAAATGATGTTCCTGAGACATTATGCAATCAATCGAAGAATTGTGAGCGAAGTGAGAAAAATCTCAGTTGTTTGCTCCGAAATCAGTTTTTCTCAGAAAATTCTTACATTTCGGAACTGAACATGAAGAGATCTGAGAGTAGTGAGACTGCTTTTCATCCATAGACATAGATATAACTCTCGAACGGAATGAGGTAGGTAGTTGAAATTTTCAGAGTAGTTTAGGGAGATGAATATCTCGGTTAAGTTCGTTATTGGGCAAAATTGGCCAGATTTAATTTGATTTCTTCCATGGTGCTTTTCTCATTCTCATGATTGCTCATTTAATCTTGATAAATAAACTATTATTTGAATTGAATTTCCTTTAGGATGCAGTTCTATCATATGAATACATTGATATAATTCCCAACTCTGAGAAACTAATACTTTCGGAGATATAATTTGTCTGTTTGAACTAGAGCGCCAGAAAGCTCCTGTCCACAGGGCTTGAACCCATTTTTTCAAGCAAAAGTGAACGAAATCAACTGAACTTAAACACATGATAATTTTATTCACTAAGTTTGTTATTTTTTTGGAGTTCCTAGTTGATCACTACGTGTCACATAATTAATTTTGTTACTATTCTATAAAAAGAAAATATGTCTAAACAGTGTATAATTGGTTGAAAGAAACACCCGAATATTTTGTTAGGAAGTAAGGGCCTCTCATCGCCACCTTCAAGTTGAAGGACAAAAGAGCCAGGTAGCCAATTGCCGACTCCCCTTTGGTTGGAAGGAATGCAAAAAATGTCAGCATATTCCTAATGAAACGCGGGGAGGGCCATCAGCAAACCATAACCTATAGTCCTAATAACAGCCAGCTATCCTTAGATGCAAAACGACACTTCTTTCTCTAAGCCTTCAGCGGCTTTGACAGGACCTCTTCATCTTTCCGACAAGGCAAGATCAAATTATTCAAAACTCTTGCCAAAAATCCTGATCTCCTAAGTTTTATCTCGATTTTACTCGACCACATAGCCACTCCTGACTAGGTTGCTGATGATGGAGCGAAATTCATCGCAGCAGTTTACTCAGGTAACAGAGGGCAGCCTCTCAACCAACTGAGATTTGAACTCTTCCAGAGACCCTCTGTAAAAATACTTTCAAGTTAGCGTCATTGCCCTCCACTGAAATGGCCGCTCAACAACATTCCTTCAGGGCGTTTTTGCAGGTGGAGATGTGGAGGGACCGTGAGATGAATGCAGATCAATGGTGATGAAAATCTGCTCCAGATGGTTTGATGCCTGTCCAAACCACTCGGCCTCCAGCACCCGATCCATTATTAAACTCAATTACCCTCGTCTGAAAAACAGGTTGCAAAAATACATGCTCCACCCAAAAAGTCGGGCTCAAGTGCTCAGCCATTTGCGGCCACTGCAGGGACCATGCATCCTCAATTCAGTCGGTGAGCAGCATAACATAACTATGGACTCCTCTGGACTCCTGAGTATTTCGAAGACAAAGATGATCCGGAGACAGAATAAGGATCAGCCATGGAAGAGGAGGAAGAGCAGCAAGAACTGGAGTATGAAGACGAGTTCCCTGAACAACTTTTGTCTGCCTACAGGATCTACTGAGACGAGGTACTGGACAAAAGAAGAAGCCACAATTCCCTCATGGTTGTATGACCCATGTAAATAACTCCCTGTTAATTCTATACTGTAAAGACTTGTTTCATTAGTTATAAATATACAGGGCAAGTCGTAAATTTGTACATTAATTTTAATCATAGATTCCCCTCATCAAATAAAACACTTTTTTTATTTACCATTTTTCCAGATTCGGCTCAGGTAAAAAGTTACAAGCGATTAAGGATTTCACAATGTTTTAATACACTCCAGCAAAAAATTTATTTATGACATTGATGGCAAATGGGAAAAAGGTACGATAACGTGGTTTGCAGCTTGATTCAGAATTCCAACGCACAGAACAGGATCCATAGAACTAGTGGCATTCCTGATTTTATAACATTCAAAGTAGAATATCTTGATGAAGAATAATTATTTTTTTTCTAAAATCTTGAATATTTTTGAAATGACTCAAGAGAAACTTTATCTGCTTTCTTTATGCTAATTTCATTTAGTTTTATGAATCCACGAGTCTATTACTAGGAAACCATTGGAAGTAGGAAATAACGGATATTTGGAGAATATGTATCACAGTTATAGGGAACTTCACACCAACGTTCATTATATTCGGAAAAGACATGTCAAAGCTACAAAATAAAAACTGTTTTTTTTTATTTCAACAGTCTGTATCTCTTTACCTGAACCGAATTTGGAAAAATGTGAAATGAAAAAAGTGTTTTATTTAATGGCAGGAATCTACGGTTAGAATTAATGTACAACTTGAAGACTCACCCTGTATACTTTGATATTTTGGGCAACTTTCATTTTTGCGCGCGTGTTCCGCAAGGAACAGCGTGCTATCTTTTCGTCACAATGTCTGTATTTTTCGAATTTTTTTGCGAAAATGGTCTCAAACTATTGGGTTCGACTCCCTGATGAAGAATTCGAGGTCAAATTCAATTCTGTCCGTCCGGCCCGGCCGGCCGGCCGTTAGCACGATAACTCTCGAACGGAGCGAGTTAGAGCGTTGAAATTTGCAGGGCATGTTTGGAGCGTAAATATCTCGGACAAGTTCGTTAATGGGCAAAATCCATCGTGCCGTTTCGGAGTTACGGCCATTTTTAGTTAAATCGTTTTTCGAGAATATTTCCGAAACCAATCATTCGATCGATCTGATATTCAGCATCAAATTGTATAATCATGACCTTTATATGCCCGCGAAGTCTCATAATGATCGGACGGCTGTAAACTAGAAAAAAAAAATGTTAAATATTTGAAAATGAAATTGTGATTTTGTTTTCACTATAACTCGAGAAAAACTGAACCGATTGAGTTGAAGCTCGGTAGTTATATGCAAAGTACCAACGAAAACACTTATGCAAAATTTCGTCGGGGTAGCATGAGTAGAAAAAATTAAAAAATTTTTTAACTATCAGCGGAATATTTTGCTGGAAATTCCGAAACCAAATATCGGAATGAGTTCAGTTTTGGCACTTCGGTGACCAATAATGACCTCTTGGGGTGTGCAAAATTTCACTGCGGACAAACCACTAGGAGCCTCAAAAAAAAATTAATAATTTTGAACTTCCAAACTGGTCAAATTATTTCATTTCGAAGTTCTTCACGGAATACATAACATCTGGTGACCATATTCTGACGGGTTTTTACGCGTTTATCTGAATCAATACGATATGTACGAGGGCAACTGATTAAAATATGGACTACTTACTAGCATGGCAATTGAATTAATGCGTAAACGATGTGTGGAATTTTAAATTGGTTTTCAAAATTAGTCTGAACGGTGAACGACTGGGGTGTAACTGCCTCTTTTGGGCATTTTTTGTTATTCGCATAAGCAGACGAGAAATAATTTAACTGCTCGAGTTTTCTTCTGAGAAGATTGGGGTTTTGGGGTGGAGGATGTTATTCCCCCATAGAATCCCCCGGTGCTGGTCTGCGCATGCGTGGATTCAAGATGCGATATCTCCTGAACCACTAGTGTTGGAGAATCGCAGTTTTTTGTGACTGACAGGAAGGCCATAAAGTGACAAAAAAAAATTTCAAAAATTTTAAAATTTTGTTTCCACGATAACTCGTAAAATACTGATCTGCTTGAATAGAAACTCAGTAGTTAGATGCAAAAGACCAAAGCGAACACTTTTACAAAATTTCGTGAAGATGACGTGACATGAAAAAATTCAAAAAACTACTCTATTTTGCTTGAAATTCCGAAAAATATTTATTTGAAATTCATGCTGCCTCTTCCGGGCATTTTTCGTTATGCGCATGCGCAGATGAGAAGTCATTTAACTGCTGTAGTTTTCGTCAGAGAGGATTGGGTTTTTGGGGTGGCGGATGCTATTACTCCATAGAATCCCCTGGAGAGGGTCTGCGCATGCGTGGATAAGGGATGCGATATCTCCTGAACCACTAGTGTTGGAGAATCGGAGTTTTTTGTAAGGTGTGTGATTTTGAGAGGACTTTCAGCCGCGTGTAGATTGCGCATGCGCAGAAGAGAACTGACTGTTTTTGGGTTGTGTGGGTTATGTTGGGGGTGCTGAGCGATATTGTGAGGTTTTAAAAAAACACTTATGGCAATTCAGTGCAAGGACAAGTCAGTTTGAGGGATGTAGCGTTGTTTACGAGTTGGAGTGTCCGTACCGTGGCCCTGGGGCTAATTTTGAGATTGATGTTACCCCTTACGGGCATTTTTCGTTATGCGCATGAGCAGAACATCAGTGATTCAACTGCTGGTGTTTTCGTCAGAGAGAATTGAGGTTTTGGGTTGGTGGATGCTTTGCCTCCATAGAATCCCCTGGCGAGGGTCTGCGCATGCGTGGATCGAATATGCGATATCTTCTGAACCACTAGTGTTGGATAATCGGAGTTTTTGTAGGGTGTGTGATTTTGGGATTACTTTCAGCTGCGAGTAGATTGCGCATGCGCAGAAGAGAAGTGACTGTTTTTGGGTTGTACGGGTTATGTCGGGAGTGCTGGGTCAATATTGTGAGGTTTCAAAAGGATATTCATGGCAATTTAGTGTAAGGATAATTCAGTTGTTGGGGGTTGTAGCGTTGTTTCCGAGTTAAAGTGTCGATACCGTGGCCGTGGGGCTAATTTTGAAATCGATGGTACCCCTTACGGGCATTTTTCGATATGCGCATGAGCAGACCATCAGTGATTTAACTGCTGGTGTTTTCGTCAAAGAGCATTGGGGTTTTGGGGTGGTGGATGCTATTCCTCCATAGAATCCCCTGGTGAGGGTCTGCGCATGCGTGGATTCAAGAAGCGATGTCTCCTGAACCACTGGTGTTGGATAATCGGAGTTTTTTGTGAGGTGTGTAATTTTGGGAGGACTTGCAGCCATGAGTATATTGCGCATGCGCAGACGAGAAGTGAATGGTTTTGGGTTGTATGGGTTATGTTGGGAGTAATGAGCAGATATTGTGAGGTTTTAAAAGAACATTCATGTCAATTCAGTGCACGGACACAAGTCAGTTTGGGGGAAATAGCGATGTTTCCGAGCTGAAATGTCTGTATGGTGGCCCTGAGACGAATTTATAAATAACTATATTCGGTAGATCTATATTAAAGTACGTTCGGATTTGGAAAAGATGCAATTGCGTTCCTAACGGGGGTCCCACAACCGCAATTTTTTTCGATCTACGGTAAAGCTAACAGCCAAACTGTATTGGTATATTTGTTAAAGGAACTTGAAAAAAAAATAAAAAGCACTGACGTGAAGTCAGTAATCTTTGGCGCGCGTGTTCACGGTGGCTAATTTGAATTGAATGATGAGTACTCCAAGCTCAGTGGATAAAGTGAGCCGAAGATCAACCCAAAGGATAGTGGACATCATTCACTGTCGGTTCAAAAATTAACAGTGCTGTATCTAAGCTGCCATCAGGATAAAGTAACAAAGTTGGAAAAGAACACAAGTGACTCTCCTTAGTCGCACAAGCTCCTAGAAGATTCGGGAGGGTCAGTATAATCCTAATCATGTTTATAGCACGCGCGCAAAAGCAGATTGAATTAACAATGAAAGAAAAAGTGTAAAAAGCCAATCTGCTTTGGCGCGCGTGCTATAAACATGAAGGATTATACTGACCCTCCTGAATCTTCTAGGAGCTTGTGCGACTAAGGAGAGTCACTTGTGTTCTTTTCCAACCTTGTTACTTTATCCTGATGGCAGCTTAGATACAGCACTGTTAATTTTTGAACCGACAGTGAATGATGTCCACTATCCTTTGGGTTGATCTTCGGCTCGCTTTATCCACTGAGCTTGAAGTACTCATCATTCAATTCAAATTAGCCACCGTGAACACGCGCGCCAAAGAATACTGACTTCACGTCAGTGCTTTTCTTTTTCTTCCCTGTTCTATTTTCTGGGATCGTCTGGTAAGTCATTAATTATTGATGGTTACCTCGTAATCAGAGCTCGATATGATGATTATTTAAGTTTTAATTGTTATATAAATTGACTGAATGTAATGTTTCTTGAAAAACATGCCTAAAAATGAGATGTTTTGAGTTCAGACGAAATGTCCTGCGTTGGACTGCCTTAGCGGATATATGGCGCTACGAACTCATTAGGTTTAAAATCATATCTCAGTATTGAAGTGACCAAATTTCAAAAAGCATCTAATTAACAATTAAATTTTCTACAGGTTTATTCCTACAACATTTTTAAATTGGTGGAGTATTTTCGACCTAAAAGCGTTAGAAGTTGAGGCAAGGGCGTAGCCAGGAATTAATTTCGGGGGTGGTTTTGAAATAGGAATTGATTTCGGGGGGGTTTTGGGGGTATAAGGGTCACCTTCTGCAGCAAAAAAATTGTTTTCAAGAGAAAAATAACATTTCGGGGGGGGTTTGAACCCCCAACCCCCCCCCCTGGCTACGCCCTTGAGTTGAGGGTTGTCAACTTTTGGGCTAATTTTTGTAAAAAATGCTCATCTTTGACGGGTGATGGCGGCTGAACTGCTCAACCGATTTCGATGTTCTGAACGCCATTACAATACGCCAAATATAATGTTTTTCAACAAGGAGTAACAAAAAAATATTCTGTAGGATGCTTAACTTTCGAGTTATAGGTGAAAGACTGAAAAAAATGCGAACACTTCGTGGTTTTTAGGATGTCAAATCTGAAGCACAATCTAGAACCCGTCGCAAACTCAGATACTTGTTATTCGGGACCCCCAAAAGGGGTTAAAATGATTTCCAGCACTGGAGCTATTTTTAGGGGCTAGAGCAATAATTTTCCATTGCCTGGGCTAAGAGTAATGCTATTGGTTTCTAAATAATCTTAACGTCGACAGATTATTGGACTTAACTTTTTTTAGTGATGATTCTTGGTTTCACTCGTCGGGTTTTTGTGAATTCTCAAAACTACAGATTTGGAACATCTGAGAAGATGTTTTATTGAAACTATCAAAATATTGGCCCACAAATGTTAAAAAATATATTTGACAACCTTTGAAAAAGAATTTATACATGCCTAGAGAATAATGAGGCATATTTTGAACATTTGATATTAGTTCACTGTTAGAATTCTCACAAATGGCTACACTGCCAAACTGATAGTTATTTTACAGTTATTCGTATTCTGTTCATTTGTACTGATTTACTACCTGCATTCAAACATTAAAATTGATTCAACTGTATGCATTCAATTATCCGTACTTACTTAGGTACATCTCAATAATTCTGAATGGGATTTCAAAAATTCATTCAGTTCTAACACAAGGGAACAGATTATTTATATCTATTCAATAGCTAATATGATATCTAATATATCTATACATAAAATGAATTGAAATGAATGAAAGAATCCCAACTAATGAATAATTAACCCTCGATTCCATCAGCTTGATATTTTCTGAAAAAAACTCATTAAAACGGAGTAAAATTCCAGTATCATTTACCAGTCATCATTCTTTCAATGAAATTACCCTACTCTGGCCATCACAAGGTCTGTTGTGAACCCAGAGAAGCAGTTAGGCCCAGTAGTTATGCTATGTACTAAAAATCACGTGTAATAAAAACTAAAATCCAAAAATGTATTAATTTGAAAATTTCACTTTCTGCAAACTTAATGTGAACTGTATCAACTATTAAATCAATTTATTTTGTATAACAAAAATTTCCAAACTGGTACGGGAAGAAAAATGTAATCTTCCCGTCACAAAAACTCTGAAACTTATCATTTATCATTGCCAATTTAAACAAAGGAGAAAATGAGGTTATGCGTATATTATGAATTATGTGGCTGAAATTGCAAATGTGAGCAACATATACAGGATCCGAGGCGGCCACACCGACATGGGTAAGGAGGTGACCATTAGGGTGTCATACTTCTTGTTGTTAATCTGTCATCGGGGTCTTCAGATGGAGTTAGGGATGGTTTAAACCAGGGGTGAGTTTCCTTTTGTTGCAAATATTTTAGAGCCCAGTTGAGATAGAGCAATAAAATTTGACGGTTTGAGTTAGCAGCTAAAGTACTTTGAAACTATAGTGAACTAAGTTTTTGTAACCACTACAAAAACAAATGGTAGAGGGTGGGGGTACTTTTTAAAATTTATTATTTTTTCCACGGTAACGTACCTATAATAAATTAGATTCCGGAACTGCCATCTTTTACATTTCATCTGGTGTATCGATGACACTTGGTGCTCAAGTGGTTACAAAGATGTTATCAAAAGAATGTCACGAACACACAACATTTTCGATAACGAGGCAGAGCACTACATACAGATCGACGTTTTCCAGCTTCCCATTACCATATTGAAATTTTTTCGCATGCGAGTGACGTTAGTGACCATTGTCTCCATATTTTCAAGATATTGAGAAGTATACATGGTGTTTCAAAAAAGGCTAGTCATGTCACAACTTCCAAATTTTCAATGTGATAGGTACACTGTATACTTTGTCATTTTTGAATTTTTTCTAATATTTAATTTAATGATTGAATTGTTAACATAAAACGTATGCAATCCGCAAATAAAAAACATTCTGTGTCCTGATATTTTTTTACTTAAAAATGCGCCTATTCGCCTAAAAAATAAATTAAAAATGGCTGCTTAAATAAAGAAAGTTCTCCTCACAAACATGCGTTAAAATTGGTCGTAGAATTCAGAAATGACAAAGTATACCTACAGGATATCACATTGAAAATTTGAAAGTTGTGAGATGACTAGCCTTTTTTAGGACACCATGTATACTTCTTAATATCTTGAAAGCATGGAGACTATGGTCCTTAACGACATGCTGGAAAACGCTCAACTGTATGTAGTGCTCTATACCACCCGTTATCGAAAATGTTGTGTGTTCATGGCATTCATTTGATAACATTTTTGTAACCGCTTGAGCTCCAAGTGTCAACGATATACCGAATGAAAAGTAAAGGATTGCAGTTTTGGAAGCTATCTCATTATTAGTACGTTACCGTGGAAAAATATCATTTATTTTATTAAGTACCCCCTCCCCTTCCATTTGTTTTAGAGGGGGTTACAAAAACCTATTTCACCAGGGTTTCAAAGTACTCGAGCTGCTTACTCAAACCATCAAATTTCATTGCTCTATCTCAACTGGTCTCTAAAATATTTGCAAAATAAAGAAACCCACCTCTGGGTTAAACCATTCCTAACTTCCATCAGAAGACCTGGACGAGAGTTTAACAACAGGAAGTGTGACACACTAATGGTCCTTGCCCATGTCAGTGTGGCGGCCTCGGACCCTGTATACGAGGCGGCAAAATAATGGTTTCAGAACCAACTACGATGTTACAATCATTTATTAATAATACTAAAGCATATTCAACATATTTTTTCAATATGCAATGAAAATTAGCTGAGAATTTCAAAGGACGGTAGTCTCCATCTTTCATGATTAAAATGATTCCATTGAACCTTACATCAGCCAATACTAGGATGGCCAATAAAGAAGATACTCATTTTGTGATATCAATGTAGCATAGTATCATTATCAATTGTCCGATTTGTGGAAACCCTAATTGTTCCACTCGAACAATCCATTCATCTCAATCCTACAGTATTCTAGAGATTATATCTCGGAATCTTCTCATTTCAGGTCACTCAATTCATGTAAATAATCATAAGGAGGCTACTAAAAAAATTCTGAGAAATATCTTGTACTTGTAATCTATATCAGTGGGGTAATCATATAATGGAATTAATAGATCGTGTTACTCTGTTAACTCCCTTCCCACATCAAATTAATATATTTACGCAATATCGTAGTAATTTGTTTATTACTAAGGCAGTGAACACTTCCTTCGATACGTGTTTTAATGTAATGAAAATGTTGATGAAGAACATAATTATCCGAAGTGGTATTATCGCATGTCTTCGACAAGAAACAGAATCAACATCATCACTGATGGAATTGAGGAGAAATTTTCAATAACAATTATTTTGAAACCTTTCCAAGTGTCTTCTTCTTCGAAATAAGCAAACTTGAATTAAGGAGTAAAGAATACGAAATTATAAAAGCAGACGTGGGGACAGGGGCTTTAGCTCGCCAGTTTATACCTTATTAAGTATACCTTATTTCTCAGTAAAGCATAATGCATATATTTTAAGAGGATTTACTACACACCTATATGTCCTGATAGCTTTCAAAAAACTCTTCTGTTTATGTTGTGAAATATCAACACACTGTAAGCATCATCCACTCAGACACTTTTACAAGCTTCAAGTCCACATTGTATATAATATTATAATCCATACTTGAAGTAGGTATTTAATAATCATATTTATTATTTCCACTGAATGTACTTCGGTATGGAAAAATGTCAGAAATACACAATATCAATTCAAGTTAGAGTGCAGGAATAATAATACATAACCTAACTGAAATTAATTTATACAGAGGTTACTCACTATTTCCCTTCCACCTGTAAGACGAAAAAAAAAATGTATTTCAAAAGTGGGGAAGCCTTGTGGACAGGAGCTTTGACGTACATGTTCAATCTTTGACAAATCATATCTCCGGAAGTATTGGTTTCTCAGAGTTGGGTTGGATTTCAATGTATTATTATGATAGAACTACATCATGAAAGAAATTAAAATCCCTTTACATCTTATCTTTATAGGACGGTCCAATTTTGGTTACAAGTGTTTCAAAACTATCAGGTGACATTGTGAAAAATTGAGTAAATTAAATAGCCAGTTTTATTCCTCAAAAAAAATCTAATATAATCAGTCCAGAGAGATCTCAAACCAGAATACTTATCTTGAATAGTGTTATTAAGGACTAACTACCTGTACATTAGTTGGAAATCCTGTTCTAAATCTTCCATAATTATTAGAGAATGACTCGTAAATTATGCTCGAATTCCTTGCATCACTCATTTTCGACTCACTAAACAAAAAACTCTGCCTATGAACTTAGCTAATCCAAATTTCAATTTTTTTACATGATTACATCAACCAAACTCTCCATAAATACACTTTCAGTTTCGTTTGACATTAATGAGATTTATCTTTCAAACTGGACCAAATGACAGTTATCGCAAACAGATAGAACACAGACAGATATTATTCGCATTCTGTGAAAACATATAGAAGTACGATGTATTGTTAAAATTTTGAAAAATCATGTCTCCGAAAGTATTAGCTCATTAGAGTTGAGAATTATAATAATGGATTCTAATGATGAAACTGCATTATAAAAAAAAATTGATTTAAAAATTTGTTATGTAAAAATTTTTTTTTGTTACTCCGAAACCATCTGGCCAATTTTGACCAATAACGAAACTAACTGAGATATTTATGTTCTAAAACTATTCCGTTCTCGAGTTATCGTGTTAACGGCTGGCCGGACGGCCAGACAGAATCAATTTCGGATCATGGGTTCTTGATCAGTGAGTCGAACCAAATCGTTTGAGACCATTTTCAGCCAAAAATTCTAAAATTACAGACATTTGGGCAAATTGATAAGCACTCTGCTCCGAGGAACAAGAGCACCAAAAAAAATAGCGGATATGAGACAAATATTGTAGATAAATTAATCTCCAAAAAGAGAACATAAAGGATTAATCTCATCCATCATCTATCCACTCCTTTGCGTAGAAGAAAAATAGATATATGATTTTCTCAATTACATCCCAAACATCCCAAGAATATTTCAGTTTTTTGAAAAAACAATAAATTATCAACATCTGTACAATACAATAAAACTTCGTTCCCTCTTGATTAATAGAACAAAGATTGACTCGAAATTGGGAGAAAAAATGGTAGATTACAAATTATACTTTAATGAATACCCTGTATTCTACATAGGTCGGAACGGACGTTCCATAAGTATTAGGGTTGATGACAACAAAAAATCTATACTTCGGAATGAAATATCAACCAGATTCGCAGAGCATTATATAAAAGGAAATCATTTCATATATTTTACAAATCCGAAATATTTCATTCATGTACAAACAAATGCTTAGATATGTTGGAATCCCTAGAAATCTCTTACGTTCAAGGCAAAAACCACTGATGGTTAATTGAAATTTCCGCTATCCACACTCCTTTAATATGTATGTAAATTACATTACAAAGTTTATTCTAATCAGTTTAAAATGGAATAAAAACCGTAACATATACAGGATAATGGTAGTTTACATGAAGCTTCGATTAGCTTAGTTGTGGATTTAATTCGATTGTTGTATCGAAAATAAACTGGGTATCGACATAGAACCTCACTCATTTGACAATTAAGAGCAGTCAAAGCATCGTGAAACCCATCATTACTGGTAGTTGTACATTGACAGCAAATTTTAATTTCGCAGACACAAATCAATCAGCAGACTATTATACTTTTCCTGCCTAGGCAGTAAAATGATTATTCTCAATGGGAATAAGACATTCGATATTTTTTGACATAGGAAAAACATTTATTAGCAATTACCACATAATATTTTTAACCAAAATTCAAAAAAGATATTTTTAATTGTTATTAACATTGATAGTAAAATTACTACAATTTTGAATAAATCGGCCACCTTCTCTTTCTTCAGGTATCGTTCTCTTGACATTCACTATATTACCAGTTTGATTAGTCTCATAAGAAGTTCCTACATTTGTCAAAACATTTTCACATATACTGGTTCTACTTGTATAGTTGAATACTCGGGATTTCTTTGCCTTGTAGCCTTCGGATGCCTGTTTCAAATATGCCCGCCACTATAATATCTTCCTATATCTACGCAATTTTTTACATTCATAGTTGCTTTCAACGTGGAATATACAGACCAAAGTGTAGAACTCTTCATTGTTTTAGATAATCCTGCAAAATAAGCAATAATCCATAAATCGTTTATAATTTCCTTCATATTAAATCCGAGACTTCTCCGGCAACAAATTTAACTCAATATTTTTTGCCACATTCCTTATTTATGCAGGAGTAAGTACCTACTTCTAAGTCACTATCCACAAAACCAATTTCATAAGTTGTCAAACTATAATTATTATGGACATATACATTTCCATAGCATGTTTTAATTTATCCCTACAGGAAAAATAAAAATTGGTTCAAGCACTGACGTGAGGTCAGGAGCTTTTGCGCGTATGCTCTATTGTCCATTCTCCTGTATTGGACACTCTTAATAGAATTTACCATGACTGACTTCACGTCAGTGCTTTGGCCAATTTTTTTTTCGTAATTTTTGAAAAATATCCTAGGGGTACGGTTCTCTCAAAATTTTACACACGTCTCTATGTCTATATTCTACAACCAAGCTTCAACTCGACCGAGTCTATATTATTCGTTATCGAGTTATCGAGGAAATAATATTCCAGGTGGTTATAACTCCGAAACCAATGGACCGATTATGCCCAAAAACGAACTAAACTCTCCCATTCGGATGTGCAACCTACTCTGAAAATGGCAAGTCCCTATCTCCATTCGTTCGAAAGTTATCGACGCAACGGTGACCCATCCAGCTACTGAACTCACAAGGCTGCTCGGATCTCCAACAATATAGATCCGATCGTCTTCAAACTTGGAAATTGGTAGTAGAGTTAGGTTCTGAAGGCTCTCGCAAAATTTGAGCTATGTGTGACGTTTATTTTCTGATAATAGAATTTTTTTCAATGATTTTCAATGATCAAAATTTTCTAGTTATACGATCCTTTTGAATTTCGCAAGAATTTTTGCGTTGGCATTCTACAACTGATAACCATGTTTGAATTGGATCTGCTCTGTAATTTTTGAGTTATTGAGGAAACAACAACCAAATTCCAGAGGGGTATAACTCAAAAACTGTTCGGCTGATTATGCCTATAAACTAAATTAAATTTCCCATTCAGATTCACAACCTAGCCCGAAAGTTTCAAGTTGCTACCTCTTTCCGTTCTCAGGTTATTATGACATAAATAATATTTCTCAATACTTTTTTCAGAAATTTCTAGCGATAGGTACTATTCTCACAAAATCTCGCAGACGAGCTTAGGTTTGTATTCTACAACTACACACCAAGTTTCAATTCGATCGGATTTATATTGGTTGAAAACAAAATGATTATTCGGAAACCATTAGGCCAATTATGTCCATTAACAAAATTTGTCGTCGTATTGGGGTACGCCACCTACCCTGAAAATTTCAAGTCGATATCTCTTTCCATTATCGTGGCAACGGACGGCCAGCCAGCCGGACAGAATCAAATTTGACCTCGAATTCTTCATCGCGGAGTCGAACCAAATCGTTTGAGATCATTTAGGCAAACAATTCAAAAATTACTGACCTTGGGCAAAATGATAACGCGATGTTCCCAAAATATACTCGCAAAAAGTGTTTTATTTGATGACAGGAATCTATAGTTGAAATTAATGTACAACTTGAAGACTCACCCTGTATATGTCAACAAAATGCTATTGACTATATTGTGAAACTCAAGCCAAGCCTTTCCTTTACTTTAAACATTTTTAGTTTAATTTTTTTTCAAACATTGTCACAAAATTCACTCCAATTGTTGAGCAGTATATTTGTATGTGATGGATAATAAACTAGGAGAATTCTACTCTATAAAGACCACATACGTCACTGACTCACGCTGCAATCTGGAGAAAATTTTTTGGGTCCCTTCTAGTAGACAGCGATCCGAAAAAATCGTAGACGACATGCACAAAAAACCGCCCACTCAATGGTTATAGTACGCGGACCGTTCATTTTCCTTCCATTCAACAATTTCGGTAGTCTAAAATCGGAGAGCGGTATGCAACAAAGACAAAGGAGCGCCCTATAATTACCGGACAGAGTTCGCTAACGACTCTTTGAGTGGCGTGTGACTTGACTCCTCCGAGCGCCAACTGTATCACTTAATTTAGCTACAACTAGTCGTAATAATTCAGAGTGAATTATATAAATTCCTCGGTGGCGCTAAGCCCATTAGACCTTTAATTGTATTAACTCCTTCGTCAAAACAATGATCGTCTTGCAAGTGTCAATGATAACCTCAAATCCGTCGTTCATTTTACCTCATTTCATTGACCCTCCAATTAGATGCAGAAACGTTCTGAAGCCATTTTGATGAACAGAACTCCAATTTTTTCCCAATTTATTCGTACATAAGTTCCACATGGCAGTGCCCTACTTTATGCGTAGAATTTCCACAATACATAATTGCATACAATTTAAAAGGACAGGTAATTTTGAGAAACACTCTTTCTTGACTCAAATGAAAAAACCATGTGGGAAAGCCCTGTGGACAGGAGCTTATGAGCTCTTGTTCAAACTCTGAAAAATCATATCTCCGAAAGTATTGGGTTCTCAGAGTTGGGAATTATATCAATGGATTCTTATGATAGAACTTCATCATAAAAGAAATTAAGTTCGAACATCGTAAAAGAATTTAAATTCAACAGGAGTGCCAAAAATTATTAGTCTAAAACCAAAAGACTAATTCTACACAATAACGAACTTATCCGAGATATTCATTACTAGTATGAAAATTACATTTTATAAATTTACTGAAGATATTCTGAACTCAATTTGATTAATTTGCGAAAGTGTATATTTCCATTATCATATGGATTTTCCAGGAGGTATCTACGTTAGTGAGGTTATTCCTTTGGTCATTTTGCATTCAATCATACTTTGTTTGACAGGTCTCTTATCTGTAGATGAGATGACAATGAGGAAATGTATGAACACAGATGAAATTCTTAGATACTAACGTTAATTTTCGATACAGCATTCTGTAAAATCATAGAGTTACGATTTAATATTGAACTTTTCAAAAATCATATCTCCGAAAGTAACAATTTGTTGGAGTTGAAAATGATATCAGTGGATTCGTTTGATGAAACTGCATCTTAACAAAAATTCAATTCAAAATTTGTAATGTAAAAAAAAATAATGTTCGTTACTCCGAAACCATCCGGCCGATTTTGCCAGCCGAGATATTTATCCCCTAAACCTACTCTGAAAATGTCAACTCTCAATTCAGTTCGAGAGTAATCGTGACAGAATCGATTTCTACCACGGCTTCTTTATCAGTCGAACCAAATCGCTCAGGACGATTTTCATCCAATTTCGAAAATTACAGACAGTTGGGCAAATAAAATTTGAAAGTGGTATCTACTTCTCCTGGAATTTCAAATGACTCGATAGCTGAGAGGTTAGCATGTTCGCCTGTCACGCAGGAGAATTGGGTTCGAATCCCCGATGAGTAAATTCACTATGTGTTGTACGTGTTAACGCTAAAAAGACGGTTTGAAGGTTCATACAATATTTCATGACGGTACGTGAGGCGTGAATAGGCAATAGAACATGCGCGCAACAGCTCCTGACTACACGTCAGCTTTTTAAACTTAATTTTATTCATTTATGTTATTACATTGAAGTCATGACCAACGATATCCTGTGGCATTATGGCTGTTCCCCTTCAAAGTTTTCGACATAATTCAACATCTCTACAGCAATGAACTGGTATTCAGCATCCACCAGAGGAGCTACTGGATTCACAGAAAACAAAATTTGTGCTCATCTACTGGGGAACACCGTGTTATCATTTTGTCCAAATGTCTCTAACTTTCGAATTTTTTGCCGAAAATATTCTCAAACGATTAGGTTCTACTCACTGATGAAGTATTGGAGGTCAAATTTGATTCTGTTGGCGCGTCCAAATGCGACGGACAAGTTCGTTAACTGGCATAAACGGCCCAATTGTTGAGCAACGGCCCAACGATTTCCGAGTAAACATTTTGTTTTCAACCAATACAGATCTGATTAAATTGAAACTTGGCAACTAGTTGTAGAATACCGACATAAATGTACATTCAACGAGGTGAACTGTGCTAATTGTTAATAACTAAAAAAACACACACGGTGAAATATTTATTGATTTAGACCATCAACAAATTTTCCGCGTAGCCAGGCTAGATCACCTCATTGCTCAGTCTTCCCCAAATTGGAAAACGTCAAACCCAGGGTTTCATCGTTATTACCAATCATCAGTGTGACTTAGCCAACACTGAAGGCATTCTAGGAAATTTAAATCCATCGGTCGCGAAGTTGTAGGGAAAGAATTTCACTAGTGGCACCTATGGAGGGTCGGAAATCTTAAGGATTTCCATAGGTGTCACTGGTGGGATTCTTTCCCTACCAGTTCGCAACTGATGGAATTAAGTTTCTCAGAACTCCTTCGGTGTCATGTGGGCCATGTGGAATATTTGCTGATGGTTAAAATCAATGAGTATTTCACCACGTGTCTTTTTTTAGACATAACGTATGTGAAATTTTTTGTGGATCGTATAACAAGAATATTTCGTGACGATCGTTTCACTAGAAAATTTTAAAAATATTATCGACACTCATTGAAAAAATTCTATAGTTATGTTAGAAACTATTCGTCCAACATCGCTGAAATTTAGCAACAGTCTTCAAAACCTAGCATTACAGCCAAGTACCACATTTGAACACGATCGGATCTATATTGTTGGAGATCCGATAGGCACAATCCACAAATGGCGAATAAACATTATTAACAATAATTTGGTCAGTTTAAGGTGTGAATAGACAATGAAACATGCGCGAAAAAGCTCCTGACTTCACGTCAGTGCTTGTTGTAAATTTAAATTTCACTGCTAACAAAATTTTGAAAACTGAATTAATTCACCGGCTAAATCAAACTGAAACGCTTCGTCTATTTGTATAGGAACGCGCTCTCCGTTTACGGCAATCGATCCGCTTTGTGCCGGATACCATACGTGTATGATAATTTGAATCAGCCTTTACGCGTGTATTTTTACGCTCAAATCGCAGAACTTCACCACTGCATCGAAGGTGCTAAATCTGCATTCAAATCAAGAATTAGCCTGTCCGGTGACAAGATACGTATCTGGACATTGTTCAAAGATTTCAATAATTGGCAAAATGCGACGAATGGCTTGAACCAAGCGATCGCCTACGCCGTTCATATATTATATCCTAGGTGTGTGCATGATCTAGATTGGAGATATTGTCACCGGATAGCGACCTGACCAGAGCTATAGAGCATCGTGTATTTCAACGCCCTAAGGCCAACTTTGAAATGGTAGGGACACTCCAACTAGGAAACAACAGTATTTACCCGAAACTGGCTTGTCCGTGCACAGAATTGCCATGAATTTTCTTTTAAAACCTTTCAATATCGGCTCAGTACCAGACCCGTGACTGCTAGACGTAAACCACTCCCAACATAACCTTTTTCACCCAAAAACAGCCAATTCTACTCTCAAAACCACATACCTCACACAAAACTCCGATTCTCCAAAACCAGTGGTTCAGGAGATATCGCAGCTTCAATCCACGCAGACGTGGACCCTCGTAAAGATTCCAATAACTGGAAAAATGTGACGAATGGCTTGAACCAAGCGATCGCCTACGCCGTTCATATATTATATCCTAGGTGTGTGCATGATCTAGATTGGAGATATTGTCACCAGATAGCGACCTGACTAGAGCTATAGAGCATAGTGAATTTCAACGCCCTAAGGCCAACTTTGAAATGGTAGGGACACTCCAACTCCGATTGTCCAAAGCCAGTGGTTCGGGAGATATCGCTGCTTCAATCCATGCAGGCGTGAACCATCGCAAATGGATTCTATGGAGGAATAACATCCTCCACAACAAAACGCAATCCTCTAGACGAAAAGTTCAGCAGTTACATCACTTCTCATCTGCTCATGCGCAAAACGAAAAAGCCGAAAGGGACGACCTGAATTTCAAAATTGACCACGTTATGAACAGTACACATTGGACATTACGCTATTTCCTCGAAACTATCTTGCACACTCACAGAATTAACATGAGGTGGTAATATGGCCTTCCAGATCCTCACCAGTCGCTCAACTTCGAGACACATTGTGAAAAACAATTTAAAAATTTACACTTGATTCACCCAGTTCTTCAATTGCCATGGTAATTAAACTTCCATATTTGAATTAGTAGCCGTTGTACATATGCTCCAATCGCACTAATGAGATAAAACACGTGTAGGAACGGAATTCGAAAGTAAACAGCATGATTAACGTGGAAAACAGCTGAAATAATTTGCCAGTTTCTAAATTGTTCATTTTTTTTAGGCTCTTAGTGGTCTGTTTTCAATGAAATTATGCACGCCCCAAAATCCGCATATATATTGAAAATTTATAGATCAAATTGATTTTCGGAAAAAATCGAGCCTGTATCTCGAAAACGATCAGCGATATCGAAATAGATTTTAAGGCATTTGATTCGTCTTAAAATCGTGGTCTGTTGTAAATGGAATTATGCACACCCCAAGAGGTTATTATTGGTCACCGAAATGCCAAAATTAGACTCAATCTGATATTTATCTTTGGAATTGTAAACGAAATATTCCGCAAAATAGTTTCAGATAGATCAATTGATTAGTTTTAGAAATATTCATAAAAAATGCCGGTGCGTGAGGCTTGAATAGACAATAGAACATGCGCGTGCTTTTCTCGAGTGTATTATTCATGTTATTACATTGAACTCCTAGATATGGCCTTATCAAATAAGTCTTCGAATCATCACCAACGATATGTGGCCTTTTCGCTGCTCCCCGTCAAAGTAACACAACTTGATATCATCTCACAGCAATGAATGTAGCACTTTCCGTCTACTGCATTCGATCCGCTTCGTGCCGGATACCATACGTGAACGATTATATGAATCAGCCTTTACGCGTGAATTTTTACGCTCAAATCGCAGAACTTCACCACAGCATCGAAGGTGCTAAATCAGCATTCAAATCAAGAATTAGCCTGTCCAGTGACAAGATACGTATCTGGACATTGTTGCAAGATTTCAATAATTGGCAAAATGCGACGAATGGCTTGAACCAAGCGATCGCCTACGCCGTTCATATATTATATCCTAGGTGTGTGCATGATCTAGATTGGAGATATTGTCACCAGATAGCGACCTGACCAGAGCTAAGCGTGGAGATGCCAACGATAAGCTCTCGCGCGGGTGGTCGATATTTAACCGCCTCGGACGAGTATAACACGACTTTTGCTCATTTGAATACGCTCGTACGTTACCGGGCGCCGCTTCCGCCCGCGGAGAATCTGCATCCGAGAGAATCCACGTACTCCTGTTTAGCTTAACCTGCGAGTTGTATTCTTTAACGATGTGTCTTCTTTAATGAGATAAGACGAGATTCAAGATAATATAAATTTAATACTCCCGATATTCCGGTGAGTTAATACAACATGCGATTTTATTTATCACAAGAAAGTCTCCTTGGTTTTTGCTGGGTTTTATTGTATCCAGAACATACTGCACGGTGTGCACTTTACAGGGGTGAGATTGTTGCATGTGAGGAAGTTTTTAGAGTTGATGCTATCATTCGTATCTTTGATGCGAAGGAAGAGGATTACATGTCGGAATATGGGTAGAAGAAGTTGAGGAAAACATCGTCTAATACTCCGCTCATTTGTTGCAAGGAAGTAACTTGCAGGACCGTCCCAATCTTTACATGTTAATTACTGAAGCATGTAGAGGAAGTCAGAGAACCTTGCACAGATGAAGGAGTTGAACAATATGTCAGAGGCTTATTACATGTATTTCGCAGAATGGCCGGTTTGTTTGCCTGTCAGGACGTGAAACCTGATTTTGTCATTGTGGAGTAATTTTTTTTTTATTTTCGGAGTTTAGAGATTACTATCGTGTTATTTGAGGAACTTACTGTGTATTAATACCATTGTGGTCCCATATGATGCAAACTTGTAGTTGAAGACACTGCAGTAGAATAAGTTATGGAGTTGCAATACTTGGGACTGCAACTTACCCACTGTCAGAATAGTGCCAAAGAAGTAAGAGACCAAGCACATGAAGCCAACTTAATAGCTGGTGCCCCTAGGGAGAAAATATGGAACAACAAGTACATGAATACTCGAGCTAAAACCAAGATTTATTAGACCTGTACAAAAATACGCCATGGAAACCCGGGCAGATATTCAAAAGACAAAAAATATTTTGCAAACAACTAATATGAAAACCCTCAGAATTATTGCAGGCTACTCTCTGACAGATATGAAGCGAAGCAGCGACATAAGTAAGGACTGCGAGATCGAGGACGTGGTTAGATGGGGTCAAAAGCGGCGATGAGAATGGAATTACCACGTGAACAGAATGGATGCGAGCAGGATAGCGAGCATTGTACGGGATAGCCTACGACAGAAACGAAGACCTGATTTGAAACTTAGAGGCCTGCGGCCTAAATTAAGAGGAATAAGAAGAAGAAGTGGTCTTCTCCAACCACACTAACCGGGCGTTTTCATGTCGCAATGGGGTCATATGGGTAGTCTTGCGACAAAAAATGAACGGCACTGAACACCGCTCAAGGTTTCCGCAAGTTTGCGAGGAATACTCCGAGGACTTCAAAATCCAACCCTCTGTGATGCGGAAACGAGTAGGGCTCACTCCATCGAAGAATCACTGCATCGAAGGTTCACTCCATCGAAAATGACGCCCACTTACTCCTGATCCGCCTAACGTGAAAGCTCCTATGTCGACCGTCTTCGTGGGTAGTTTAACTGGATGAGAGATAATTTGTGTCATTGAGTGTACGTCAACAAAGCGCAATCTATCAAACCCAGGGGTCGGCCAAGTACGGATCTTTGGATATGAAGATGCGTCTCTTCAGTTCCTTACGCAAATATTATTGATTCTTATGAATAAATAGATTAGTTTTTTATCAAAGAATTGGTTCAAGCACTGGCGTTAAGCCAGGAGCTTTTGCACGCATGTTCTATTGTCCATTCACCTCTTTTAGACACTCTTAATCGAATTCACAATCGATATAGACCATTTTCTCAGTTTTTATAAGATATGAATACATTTCGTACCATTTTAAGGACTTGAGTACTGAGAGAATCGTCTAAGACCAGAGAATTTCTCATTGAATCGAAATTCATTAAATATCTAAAAATATAGGGAGAAATTCGCATATACTACTAAAAAGTTATATATCAAATTGATTTTTGGAAAAAATCGAGCCTGTATCTCGAAAATGATCAGCGATATCGAAATAAACTTTAAGGCATTTGATTCGTCTTCAAAATCGAGATCGGGAAAGAGAACTTCGTTTTCTCCTAACGTTGAAAGATTCCGAGATTTCATCAACGGACATTGAATTTGGGACACCCTGTACACCGATTGTCCATAGTTTTCAATTCAACTGCATCCAGAGCAAAATTACTGCAAGAAGAAAACTATTTCATTGATTCACACAATATTATCCATTATTAAACTCATATTATGTAAGAATCTATTTAACTCGAGTATCATATCCTGATTAGAAAAAAAATGTAAATAAAAATATGAAATTTGTCATCAAGAAGAAAACAGCATTGAGATAAATTGAAGGGCTCGGTGCAATCCGGTCAACTCCAATTTTCTTCGAATTTTAGTTTTCGACAATAACTACAAATAAAACACAACATTACATATTAATTTAAGAATTTAAATATCCTTTGTATATTGTGCACGTTAGGAATTGTATCCTTGCCAAAGTGGAAATATTGATCAGGAATTGAGATCTTTTAAATTAGTTTATACTTATAAAAGAACTGAATTTGAAATAAAAATATATTAATATTTTCATCGTTCTCGTAAAAGCTTTCTAACTCAGTATTAAAAGGTTATATCCTTATACAAATTTATTTATTACGAATGAGAAATAATGCAAAAACCAATTAAACATAAATAACGTTCTAGAGTGTAACAACATATCCTACTCTTTCAAATGATGAACATTTCAACTTCGATAGATTTACTAAAGTGATATTCATTTGTCGTGAGATTAAAAGTGTTAAATATTATAGCACATTATTAATATTTCAATTTTATTTCGAATCAGGATATGATACTCGAGTAAATACATATTATATATTTATATTTTCATTAGCATCACTGGAGGATTTTTTCTTCTCGACAAATTTCTGCACGTTACAAAACTCAACTTATAACGCATAGATACAAAGATTATCCATGATAGTTCACTAATTGAAAATTGTCGAACACATTCATCCTACAATTATTTCAAATTTCAGGTTAGACCAGGGGTCGGTATCCTTTTGAGTCAGAAGAGTCCAAAATTACAATTTACAAAATTTCAAAATTTTTAAGGAGCCACAAAAATTATTCTTGCCAACAATAAATATATAGTAGGTATTTCCATAAATAAAGTTTTTTGACAAAAAAACTAATCTTTTCAAGCATGAGAATAAATAATATTTGCGTATTGAACTAAAGAGCTCCAGCTTCACATTCAAAGAGCCGCATGTGGCCGACCCCTGGGTTAGACAGATGAGATTGCGCTTCGTTGACGTAAACTCAATGGAACCATCCAGCCAAATTACGGACGAAGACGGTCGATATAGGAGATTTCACATTCGGCGAATCAGGAGTAAGCGGGTGTCATTTTCGATGGAGTGAACCTTCGATGTAGAGAACTTTTGATGCAATTATTCTTCGATGGAGTAAGCCCTACTCGTTTCCGCATCACAGAGTGTTGGAGTTCGAAGTCCTCAAATTATTCCTCGCAAACTGCCCTATAAAAGAAAAACGTAGCCTTAACTTCTTCAGCTCTTCATTTTTTGGAAAACTGGAACAGCTTACATTATTTTCATCTCTTGAAGATGAATTACAATAATTGATGAATAATTATTCATCAATTGTTGTTACCATAGACCTAATATAATATCATATTAGGTATATGGCTGTTACAGGAAGTACTATCAAAACACACACGGTGAAATATTGATCGATGTTAAGCATCAACAAATATTTCCCCGTGATCCTGGCTTGTCACCTCATCGCTCCGTGTTCCCCTAAGGAGGAAAGTGTAATCGAAGGCAGATACGTACCGGTTTCATGGTTGTTACCAATCATCAGCGTAACTGAGTACACTGAATGACAAATGAAGGAGCTCAAGCCGTATTGTTACGAACTACTGGAGGTAAAAATCTGACCAGCGCCACCTAGGGAAATCCTTACGAACTCCAACCCTCTGTGATGCTGAAACCTTGAGTGATTTTCAGTAACGTTCATTATTTTTTCGCTAGAGGGAGCCAGGAACTGTAATCCAGATTACCTATATGACCCCATTGTGACATGAAAACGCTCGGTTTAGTGTTTAGTTGTGTGTTGTTTTCACGTCGCAATCGGATCATATAGGTAGTCTGCATTGTAGTCTCTGACTCCCTCTTGTGACAAAAGAATGAGCGTCACTGAACATCGCTCAAGGTCAAGGAATGACGCTTTACCGTTTGGGGGAACACTGAGCGATGAGGTGAACAGCCCGGATCACAAGGGAATATTTGTTGGTTAAAATTGATCTCGGGCTTCAATCCACCATATTCTATGTTCACTGTACTACCAAATGTAAGTAGATACTCACCCCAAGTAGAAAATAATCCATAGGAAAATTTATTACAACTTACTTTATTAATAAACACTAGGTTAAATAGCTATAACATCGAATAACTATCAACAAATATTCTCTCGTGATTAGGGATAGCCACCTCATTAGATACATATTACCAATCATCAGCTTAACTCAGCTATTGAATGATAAACGGAGGTGCTCTAGTGCTCTAGTGCTTCGATGTAACACCAAAAGCTAAGTGTACATTTACAGCAACATTGAACATTTTTATTATTGTTAAAATACCTTCCTTACAAAACCAACACCAAAAGTATAGAACCGATACCAAATTTTTTTCAAATTGACATGAAATAGAGGCTTTAATTCTTTCCGGTTCCATAAAAGATTATGATGACCTCATTAAAAATTAGTTGAATAAGTAGTTCAACAAAAAATGATACATCTGGATGGAAGATCAAGAAGCTCAACAAACTATATGTTTTATACAGGGTGAGTCTTTGACCACTGCATTAATTTTAACCAAAGATTCCTATCATCAAATGAAACACTTTTTTCATTTAACATTTTTCCAAATTCAGCTCAGGTAAAAAGATACAGGCTGTTGAAATTTTGAAAAAAAATCAGTTTTTATTTTGTAGCTTTGACATCCTTCTTTCGAATAAAATGAATGTTGGCGTAAAGTTTCCTATAACTATTATACATATTTTCCAAATATTAGTTATTTTCTAATTCTACTGGTTTTCTAGTTATGGACTCGTGGATTCATAAAACTAAACGAAATTAGCATAAAGAAAGCATATAAAGTGTTTCTTGAGTCATTTCAAGAATATTCCATCGTTTTAGAACATTATATTATTCTTCTTCATTTCTCCTTAAACGCACCGTTTTCGAGATATTCTTCATTGAATGTTTTAAAATGGAAAACTCCAGAAATTTCACCACTTTTATGGATCCGCCGCTGAGCGTTGGAATCCCGAATCAAGCTGTAAACCACGTTACCATGCCTTATTCTCGTCCGCCAACAATGTCATAGATAATTTATATTCGGGAGTGTATTAGCACATTGTGAAATCTTCAAACGCTTGTAACTTTTTACTTAAGCCGAATCTGGAAAAATGGTAAATGAAAAAAGGGTTTCATTTGATGAGAGGAATCTTTGGTTAAAATTAAAGCAGTGGTCAAAGACTCACCCTGTATATTCGAATAGTGATTGTTCAATTCAAATAAATAAGGATCTTCATTTGGAGAATTATGTAAAAAATAGGAATAACAATGTTGATGTGCAGGAAATGGAAAATAAACGAAATCATTCGGGGAATAGACGAAACGAAAAATTAGGAACTTTAATGTGATTTTATCGCAATCTTCATTAGCCATTCTTGCTCAACAATGAATTAAATGACAATAATTTTAACTTCATACTTTTGTTTTTTCTTCCAGGTATACTGAAAAAAATAACTAATTAATAAATTTTTAATGAATTCGTTAGTGTTATTCGAAACATATGAAAGCTCGTGCTATTGCATTGAAGAAGTTGGCCTCCAAGAGTCCATAAATTGCGACATTGTCAGACTGTGTACCAGTCTATATCTATAGATGGCTGCGCTTGAGCCCAGTCGACTTTAAAAGGGCGAAGGATAATTATTATTCCTACAGGTCCTGGTCTTAAAAACTCCTGAAATATATGGAGTGCAGATTTTCACTCATGTGATCTTCGAGTAGTGTCTTCAGTTAAGCAACTTATGCTTGTCTCATCTGTCTGCGTACTCCTCTTTGATCTGTTGGCGTGATAATTTTCCTGGCAGCTCATGATCGATTGATATACAGGCTATACTGAGCTTTTCCATGGCTCTATGTCGAGGCCTAAAGAAGAGGGCTGCTTAATTACTGATTACATGAAGAGCTACCATTTTCTAAAACGGGTCTTCACTTCTCAATATCCTCAATATTGCCATTTCCAATGTTTGTTGATGGTTCAAATGAATAATTATGTATAATTTACACTTATGTTAAATAAGTGTAAATCATATTTAATTCTTCAATTGAGTTAATAAGGATTTATATCTATCAAAAGCCACAAGCTTTGTTGATGGTGTTGGTATTCCAAACTTTGCAAGGTATTTTCTCTGTATCGAGCAGATGGTATGCTGGCTATAATAGGCTACAATATCTGCACACTCAAGTAATAGTATATCATTTCATAAGGAGGAGAAGTGTAACTTTTCATGGCTAGCTTGAGTTTACCCGCCGAATGGAGTGAAGCCGTGAAAAGACACTTCTACTCCGAATAAAATATGTTATTTTATTTTCAAACGTTTTGAAATTCATAAAAATCTGAATATCCACTTTTGGATTAATTTACATCCATTTCTATACACTTACGATCTTTGTAATTGAGTTTGCCTAATTACGGTAGCCACGCAAAATTCATCAGATATAAAGTAAAATAATTGATAGTTATCATTTGCAAGCTGCTGAGAAGTGGTTGAAAGTGAAAATGTCTTCAGAAATTGAGGTTTTGGCGAATGGAGCATTCTCTTCCCTTGGACCATCGAAGTGCATATTCTGCAGCTTATGATCACTTTGTGAATTGGTGCAATTCGAAAAAATGTGACTTGCAGATGTGACGAAATGGTGAAAATGAAAACTACAGATAGTGAATATTCCTGATAGTGAAACGAGAATAGTTCATACATTCATAATTATTAGGGAGAATAATCTAAATATTTATCGCAGATAACTGCATTAAGACCAAACGATTTCGTTGAGAATTGATTTTTTTTGGAATATCAATCTGGAAAATGCTACAGAGCGGTGAGGGGAATACATAGTATAGGAAGTGTTCCAAGAAAGGTTGCTACTTTTTTTGCAATTGAATCGTCGAAACGAATACACAGGTATCTATAGATGGAGGAGCCAACATTGAGTCTTTGTACTCAAGTAGTGTAGCAGAAGGCTACATCGAGGGTTCGCTGCGAAATAAGAGTGAGATTGCTCGTAGAGCAATAGAGAGATTACTCTATTGAGGCATCAGCTTTTGAACAGAATCTGAGAAAGAATCCTACCAGTTCATTATTACATGGTTTTAATTTCCAAAATGCAACACTGACCAATAGTATACTCAAATAAAGTCCAAAAGAAATAAAAAGTATATAAAAATAAATTCATCCTCTCAACTTAAAAAAAAGAATAACCAAGTTGATTTGCATAATAAACAACCTTTTTGGCGCTCTAGTTCCTCGGAACTGAGTGCTTATCAATTTGCCCAAATGTCTGTAATTTTCGAATATTTCGATGAAAATGGTCTTAAACGATTTGGTTCGACTCACTGATCAAGAATCCGTGGTCGAAATTCATTCTGTCCGGCCGGCCGGTCCGGCCGGTCCGGCCGGCCGGTCCGGCCGGCCGTAGGCACGATAACTCTCGAACGGAATGAGCTAGAGAGTTGAAATTTTCAGAGTAGGTTTGGGGGATAAATATCTCGGCTAAGTTCGTTATTGGGCAAAATCGGACAGATGGTTTCGGAGTAACAAAAAAAAAATTTTATTTTTTACGAAACAAATTCCAAATTAAATTTTTTTTAATAAAAAGTTTTATCATAAGAATCCACTCATATCATTTTTAACTCTAACAAGCTAATACTTTCGGAGATATGATTTTTTAAAATTTCAATGTAGATCGTATTTCACAGATTGATATAATTATTATTCTATGTATGAATTCTCATAATGTCAACTAAATCGATACAAGTTCTCGAAGTTCCGACCTCGGGAATTTTCCTTGCTAAAAGTCTGTCTGAGAAACGTCAAAATGAATCCGTTAGACGGGGTGCGGGAAATTTTTCGCAACGAAATGGCCGTTCTAGGCAGTTTTCGGGACTGAACGTTGACGAGAAGCGAAGATAAGGGTAAAAAACGGTCAAATAAACCTCCATGTGGCGATTTTATGTCGAAAAGTGAAAATTAAGAATATCTATCCGCGGTTAGTACCGACGTTTTATTCTAATACCGGAGATCGAGAGGATCCTTCGAGGAGTCCGATAGTGTAGATGTATAGATAGTGGATATCTCGGTTTCGGACGAGGGAAGGCGGGTTCGAAGCCCATCAAGGGAATTATACTTTTTCGTGTTTTTTTTTCAATTTTTATCGCAATATTAACTTCGAATAACGGTATATCTGCCGACTTTAAGTAAGGGTGTTTTCCTTTTTTTTTTCTGAGCATATATCGCTGAAAATAAACCATTACTATACGGGGTGTTCTTTTTTTCACGGCACAATTTGCCACGATTGAATTGATTCGTGCCACAAACAAACCGTTATCTAAATAGGAACCTTGGATGGATTCTTATAATGTATTTTTCGGAAATCTCTATACAGGGTGTTTTTCTTTTAATGTCAATTGCAGATTGCTGTTTTTAACGCTATGAACATACCCTTTCATTTTTTCGTGTTGGAAAATATACTTTCGAGGCATACATCGTTGGAAATAAACCATTACTATACAGGGTGTTCATTTCCTCGCGGCATCGATTATTTTCAAATGCAAGCGTTTTAAGTAAAATGTCACTTCGAGATTTCTATCGCGAGGAGAATTCTCAACTTTGTAAAACCGTTGCGAAATGATAACCGCTGCTATACAGGGTGTCTTAAGAAATATGTCAACTCCGAAACTTTACGTGTATGTATTTCAGTGGAACCCAAGGCGGCTCAGATTCACAATTGGACCCTGTAGGGGGCGCTAAAATCGATGTATAGGAACTCGGAAACAGGCGGATCGATTTTGATGAAACTCTGTGATTTTCTTTCGGCGTATCTCTGATTCACAATAGCATCCTGTAGGGGCGCCCCGATCGATCTATAGGAAACGGCTCGAACGATTTCGATTAAACTTTGTGTGCGTATTTGAATGGGCCTCAGAGTCACAATAGGAACTCGGTAGATAGCACTGTGTTCGGTTTATAGACTCTCGAGAACGACCGGACCGATTTCGTTGAAACTTTCTGTGTGTGTGTGTCTGAGGAAGTCTCGGAAAAATGTAGATCTACCGGAAAATGTAGATCTATCGGAAAAATGTAAATCTACCGGAAAAATGTAGATCTGCCGGAAAAATGTAGATCTACCGGAAAAATGTAGGTCTACTGGCTAGGTAGATCTGCGGGCCCACTAGTTATTATTCTATCTATGAATTCTCATAATGTCAACTTGACAGAAGGGAATATTGTAACTTCAAAAATATTGGGGTTGAAATACTCGTATTTTAGCGATGCAACGGGGACCTCAACCGAAAATGTTTGAAAATATTACGTAAATATTGAAAGCATAATTCTGTAGTTTGGTGAACGTAGATCAGGAAATTTTTGATCGATTACAAGGTAATTTATTATTACTTATCTAATAAACCATTATTTGAATTGAATTTCCTTTATGATGCAGTGATATCATATGAATACATTGATATAATTCACAACTCTGAGAAACCAATACCAGATATAATTTGTCTGTTTGAACTAGAGCGCCAGAAAGCTCCTGTCCACAGGGCTTGAACCCATTTTTGTAATATACATCGGATTCACAGATCTAGCAGTGGGACTTACATCACAGACCATTCGAAAAAAGCAATTCCCTGATCATACGCTTGAAAGAAGGAAACGTTGACGCGAAATGTTTATTATGACATTTCCGATAATAAAGTTACAAATTATGAATATTATTGCGAGTATGTTCTGGGGAACATCGCCTTTTCATTCTGCCCAAATGTCTGTAATTTTTGAAATTTTTCGTGGAAAATGGTCTGAAACGATTGGGTTCGACTGCCTGATGAAGAATTCGAGGTCAAATTTGACTCTGTCCGTCCGGCCAGCCGGCCGGCCGTCCAGCCTTTGCCACGATAACTTGAGAACGGAAAGAGCTAGCAACTTGAAATTTTCAGAGTACGTGGCGCATCCCCACAAATGGTTTCCGAGTAATAATTTTGTTTTCAACCAATATAAATCCGATCGAATTGAAACTTGGTGAATAGTTGTAGAATATAAACCTAAGCAAGTTTGTGAAATTTTGTGAGAGTCGTATCACTAGAAAATTTTGAAAAAATTATTAAAAAATATTTTTATGTCTCGATAACCTGAGAACGAAAAGAGATTGCAACTTGAAATATTCAGTTTAGGTTGTCCATCTGAATGTGACATTTGAGTTTGTTTATAAGCATCCCCATCTGAAATTTGGTTATTATTTCCTCAATAACTCGAAAAATACTAAACCGATCCAATTTAAATATGGTTATTAGTTGAAGAAGGCCAGCACGGAAATTCTTGAAAAAATTTTGTGAGAATCGTATTACTAGATTTTTTTTCAAATTATTCAAAAAAATTCTATATATCAGAACCTATTTTTTCGACATGGCAGACATTTTGCGAGAGCCTTCAGAACCTATCTCTACTACCAAGTTCCAAGTTTGAACGCGATCGGATCTATTATATTGTTGGAGATCTGAGCAGCCTTGTGTGAGTTCAGTAGCTGGATGGGCGATCGTTGCCTCGATAACTTCCGAACGAATGGACAAAGGGACTTGCAATTTTCAGGGTAGGTTGCGCATCTAGATGGGAGTGTTAAGTTCGCTGTTGACCATAATCGTCCCAACGGTTTCGGAGTTATACCCTTCTGGAATATTATTTCTTCGATGACTCAAAAAATATAGACCCGATCAAATTGTAGCTTGCTAACTAGTTGTAGAATATCGACATAAAGACTCTTAATCGAATTTACCATGGTAAATTCGATTAAGAGTGTCCAATACAGGAGAACGGACAATAAAATTCACCTTGGTGAATTCGATTAAGAGTGTCCAATACAGGAGAATGGACAATAGAACATACGCACAAAAGCTCCTGACTTCATGTCAGTGCTTGAACCAATTTTAATCATTATTCAATCTCTTGGCAAAAAGAGATTCAATCCATTCGCATGCCACCTGTGCAAAGACTTTTGTGTGCTCTGATTTGGAAATATGTCGAAGGTCTCACACTTTCGGATATGTCCATGGCTCACACTGAAGAGCAAACGATCCAACACGAATTTCTTCTAGTAAAGCATCAAAATCAGTTAATATTCTAGTTCGAGTTCACTGTGGACTTATTATGAACACTACAAAAGTAACTACAGTCTTGTCCACTACAGCAGTGGACAAGAGTGTAGTTACTTTTGTAGTGAAAATCAGTAAATGCCAAGGTATCAAGATGAATATAACCAAATAATTTAAACTTTTCAATACCATCGGTAGGTACACTCCAAAAACATTTATTTGTTCAGCCTAAGAGAATTCAAGGTAGACTTAAGCTGAAACGTTCATAAGGTACTATTTTCATTTACCATTTCACTTCCAAATGAGAAATACGATGAACCTTGCGCTACTTGTGGAATAAAATATAACCAAAATTCGTTTCCAAAACTTCAACTGAAAATGGAATTTTAGCAATATGCCTACTTACGGTGTTTCTTCGAAAAATATGAAATATTACCTAAAAATATGTTCAGTCCCTTCTGAAAGTTTCAAAACAGCTGAAAAACTATATATTTCACCTCACCAAACCTGAAAAAAGAAAAATATTAAGCTTTTAAAGTCATTCGAGACGGTATATTCAAACTGGAAATCCTCAATTCACAACAACTGTCCAGACTATTCACTTACCTCTTAGAAGTCGCAATGAACCAATAGTGGCAATTGTTCGAAAAAGAGAGTCTAAAAACGATATTTTTCGCTTATAATTCATTTTACCGATAGAGCTGATAGTTCTCTTCATGTTCATCACTTTTCTTGTGGATATGTCGAGCTCGAGAATTTCATTCATCGTCCAGTTAACTATATTTATTACGCTCGCATACAAAAATATTTGTACATGTACATATTATTTTTATTTTTAATCACTGTTGATTTCAACTTTTAAATTACTCGATGACCAAGAATTCAAACATAATCACGCTTGCATCACATTATCTTTCATTGATTTACGTGTTTTTGCCATGATCATACCTGCTGTGAAAAATAATCTTTCAATAGTTACGGATATAGCCATTAATAAATCATCGGCCATCTTGGAAAGTGTGAAGAACTTTTCCATCACTCTCCACCACTGTGAAATATTTTGATTCCTATTTGCTCTTTCTAACAGCAAATATTCTTCACACTCAGCGTTCCGATACTTCGAAAGTTTTGTTAATGTTTTAAATAGACTATCGATGTCGATACATTTTTTAATAGAATTGAACAATTTGGTGTAGTTTTCAAAGAATACCTTCCCAGTGGGTAGATCATTGAGGGTGTTCTTGGCGTATTCCTCATAACACTTTTCGAAACATTGATTAGCTTCATTTCTTTACCAGTTTTATTATACGTAGTTCCACAGATGTATACAATAATTGTTCACATCTTCACTACAAGGAGCACAAGAGAATACATTTCTCCAGATGTTCAGATAGAGACGAAGTTTTCAAAGCATTGGGATTTAGGGGCAATAAAAGTTGTCCGTTTAGTATTGAATTCTTAATGGCATTCGTTTTTATGGTTGTGAATTCTATTTTTTCTTGTAAAATAATCTCAATTATCGCACGGTCATAACGAATTGATAATCTTCTAAAAAATTGTGTATTTCTAGAACTATCGATGTATAATATAGACAAAATATATTGGTAATTATAGTGGAAACTCTTCATATTCAATTGTTTTCTGTGGGTGTTGAAAAAAGTCGAGTCGTATATAAAACTTCATACAAATTTGACGAGACTCTCGTTTTGCTCTGTATGTGGTCTCGGTATCGCCTATAATATTTTTGAAAATGTCTCGTCTCGTTCTCGTATCGGAAAAGCGAGACGAGACGAGAAATATCTCGCTCTCGCGTGAAGCCCTAGCTATCGGGACTGGCCGCTCGTAGCAGAAACTTTGTTTTTACCGGATAGCCATTATTTCCAAATATCTCTGAGGTTATCTGTAGCTGGCTGTCACAGCATGCTCGATTTGGATTATCTTCAGTGAAACTCTGTTTCATTCCAAGAAATTTGTAAGTTACGAAAAGATATTTTCCCCTTCTTGTTAGGAATCTTGTCCTGCTTCATCGGTTGTCCCTCTGGAAAAAAACTTATTATTTTTTATTGGCGCGCTGTTCAGGTAAACAGAGTGCCCATCATTTCGTCCAAATGTCTGTTATTTTCGAATATTTGGTCGAGAATAGTCTTAAATGATTAGTTTAGACTCACTAATGAAGAATCTGAGGTTAAAATTAGTTCTGTCCGGCCGTCAGCACGATTACGCTCAAACGCAATGAGTTAGAGATTTGAAATTTGGAGTCCAAATGCGCCGGCTAAGTTCGTTAATGGGCAATATCCATGCTATCTGAAAGTAACTCGAAAAAAAATTGTCTAATCGAATTAAAGCGCGGTAGTTGGTTGAAAAATACCGACACTAAGACTTATGCAAAATTTTGGAAGTATCGCATAACTGGAATTTTTATTTTCAAAATACTGTATCTCAGAAACTATCCGACAGATATGGTTGAAATTCTGCGAGAGCCTTCAAAACCTTATTCTATAGAAAAGTTCTAGATTTGAACTCGATCGCATCTATATTGGTGCATATATTGCCGAAATATCAAAATATTCCAACGATCGATGTACTGGTCCCCTGTTTTTACACTCGACCAGCGAAATTGTCAACAGTTTTGGATTTTTGACGTGATGTAGTAGAGAATTTAATGAATAAGATCAAACCATAGACATAAAATAACATGGACTGGTTGTGAGAAAGAGACCATTGATATCAGCTTTGAAGAAAGACAGAATAGTCAAAGGCAAACCACAGTATAAGAATATATTCATATAATTTGGCGATTGGCAAAATCACAGAATACAAAACATTGGTTTCCTTTATCCTTTGACATTTCTTGTATACTGTATTGCTTGGTTTCATGTATTGTGTATGAGTTTTGGTGATTTGTAGACAGAATAGTTAAAGGGAAAATATTTTCATTTAAATCCGAGACTCGTTTCTGAATATTCTGATACTTATAATCTGAAAATATTCCTTATAAATTTCCTTACTGTAATTCATTCAGCTTTTTCGATACTCATTCAAAATAATCAATATTCCTCTTAAAAAAATTGGTATTTTCCAATATACCCAATATTTCCAATTTGTGTATTTGCCAATGGTATAAAAACACCATTTTTTTATACCATTATTTGCCTTTACTTATTCTATCCTTCATAAAATCTCTTTCTCTAATGTATTCCGCAACGAACTGTGCGATAAAGTTACGTGAGGGCCAGTCAATGTTATTCTATGTCTATGAATCAAACGAAGTCAAATTTGACAAGTTGATACGTCAGTAATAACATTCATTCAATACCTAGTGAGAATTGGTAAATCTTGACTATGATATGTAACTTATTTTACACCCAAGTTCTTGATTTCCTCATGGCACAACCATACGATTCGACTGATTTGCATCGTATGAATAATTCTCGGTACAAATTATTGGAAATAAAACCACTGCTATATACATATCGCCGTCACAAACAAAGCACTGTTTATCACCCAACAATGAATGTATGTATTTGAGTCTAATCGTTTGAGACCATTCTCAATGTACCAGTTTTTTTGGACGCTTGTTTTTACATTCAGGTTTATATTCTTGGAATATTGGGAATATTATTATTCAGTACCAGTAAGGGTGACCGATCTGCCATTAATTCGAACAGCGCGCCAGAGCCCCTGGCCACAGAGGGGTCTTCCAACTTGTTATTATCTTTCTTATGATTGATTTTCGACAATACTCGATGTTTGGACGAACTTTCATCACTTTTCCTCCAGTACCTTCGGAAATATCTCTGAACGGAGTATTGCGGAAGGATGGTCATCAGGGTCATCACCAACAATGACGGATTATGTATATATTTGCCGCTCCATCGTTACGGCGGTCCCGACTCGTTAATTAAACCGCGATTTGGTTGATTGGATGCTAAATAAAGTTGCTTTTATTAGAGCAGCCGATTTAACCGGACAAGATGGGAGATGCGAAGAACAGGAAGGTGAATTATCCATTTTCTACATAATGAGCCTTTCTCATATCATCCTCCGGTCTGAGACCCGATTATAACCACTTATTGCATGCATAAACGCCACAGACCGACCCAGCATTATATTATAATATTTCCAACGAGCTGCACTCGTGATGCCGCTATTCAGATGGAATCTCTGGTTTTGCGCTCCTCAACAGCTCGATACAATTCTCAATTATTGTTTGGTTCCGCCTCGTTTAGCATGGGCTTCCGCCTTTTCCGAGTTTTTAATTGTAACCCTTATCCCGACCCACAAATGAATGCTAACGAGGTGTGCTGATCTCGGCCAACTTACCCGGTTGCTAATAATTATAACGAAGGCGATAATGCACCAGATAGGGAGAACGCGAGGGGGTTTGTCTGGTGTTGCGCATCATAATCTCAATTGGAAGTCCTGAAAAAATTCATAATGGATGATGTTCATGTGGAATTATCGATGCTGGTAAGACGGCAACGCCTATCTGCAATACTGATAGGAATGACCTGAGCACGATCTGGTACAATTTGCCTACTCATTAACATGGTATTATTACAAAAATATTTTCAAGCAAGTGATACATTAAAAGAATTATTGAAGCAATATCCAGGCGTCAAGGGCCGCGAGGTCGTTCATTGAATGCTAAATAGATTTCTTCAGTTATCAGTTATCCGCCAGATCTAGAAAACAAAATGTGAAATCCTCCATGGTTTTTGGTGCACACATCCAGAAGGGTAGGATTATTTTTATTTTTAGTATTAATACCTCTAGGACATTGATAATACACGAGATAATTTTATGACAATTGAAAGCCCTCGTTTCCGGGCTGTTACCAAGCAACGACCTTGAGAAATTTGTCATAAAATTATCTCGTCTATTATCAATGTCCTAGGGATATTACTACTGAAAAAAGTAGGAAGAACAAATGAAAAGAATAAAATTGTTGATGTCACACTCCACACTTAATCAAATCGATACTCCATCCATCTTACTGATTCTTGAACGCGTTGACAGAGCAAACCTCCATAGTGGCAGATATTAAACGATTACAAGGAGCAAATATTCAGTTGGATATAAAGTATTTCCTCTGAGTTGTCTTAAAAGTTTATTTCCTCAAATTGAGTATATGACCCCGCAGACGTTCGTCGTCGTTGAGAGTGAAAAGTGTATCCAGGTTCGTTTAGGGCTCTATACGTAATTATCAGATCACTACGAGCCCGTCTATCTAAGAATAGGGGATAAGGAATTCTGGTCGCACGAGATTGGACACTCTCAAGTAATTCTCCATCCCAAATCAGAGAGAGCGCCCATACTGGAACAGCATATTCCAAAATTGGACGACCATATGTATAGTAGTGTGCAGGTGACTGGATCGCAATGGGAAAAAAACTCTCTTAGTCTTATTGGGGATGTGGACAATAAGGTTGGACCAAGAGAGGTTATCGGAAACCATGACTCCGAGATCCAGAAAGGAGCTTACAGAAGAAATTGGGTGGCCACGGATGTAGTACTATACGGCTTGATTTTTCTTCCCCATGTGAACAACCGAGCACTTCTGGAGAAATGAGTTCCAACACCAGTTCACAGACCAACTGTAGAGGACATCAAGATCCCATTGAATGATACCAGGAACACCCATGGGATTGCCAAAGATGTTTGCATCGTTAGCAAAAAGAGGGATGTGGGATCGGATGGTCTCAGGCAAGTCCGACGTGTAAATAAAGGAAGATAATAGGACTAATCATGGAGCCTTGAGGGACTCCATTCTGCAGTGTTTTTGTCGTTGACAGGAAATCACCAATACGCATGCGAAAACCACGACGAGGGATGAATGATTGAATCCACTGAAGGAGGGTATCCCGAATACCAAGGCTCTCGGGTTTGCAAAGAATTCGCTTGCTTGGAACGCGATCAAAAGCACTTGGAACGTCGAGATAGATAACGTTATACCTTTGCGACTATACATAGGTACCAAACTAATAGGGCAATAGTTTTTAGAATTCCCTAATTTTTAGCGAAAAGATTTTCATTTGGTGTCTGACTAAGGAGTCTAATTTAGTCTCCGAAACGTTACGAAATGGTTTGTTTTATCGTTGGTGTTGTTTCGTAATTGTTCGTTAGGAAACATCGTCCTATACGTTATTTCTGACAAATATTTTGTGTTTATAACGCAGAAGCAATTCAAAAAATAATTTTTTTTTTATTTTATAGAGATTTTTCAGAGTTTGGGAGAGAAAGCCCATAAAGTAATCATTTAATACTTTTCCGCATTAGTCTGATCTATATTCTTATTGTGAATCGGTAAAAAATTGTGCTATTCTGGAAAATTCATAAAGATTATAAGTTACTTGAGCTTTTCCGTTGTCTGTGATTTGATATAAAATTATCATACTATAACCTATAATCACTCTTAACCAAGGAAAGTATTGGAAAGAGCAACGTATATGGTGAAACTCGGACAGAAGAGGTTCTATACAACTCGAGTAAGAACTATTAATTCAATGAACTGGAATAACCTAACCATATCAAGAACTTGTATATTAAATTAACGAAGGTTATATTACAGTTATTAGTCAGAAGAACTTATTTCGAGCCCGGAGCAATTGTACAATCCTCCAAACACCCCAGATTACCCAGTAAAAGGTTTGACGAAGAGTTCTCGTCAGCCAAAAGGTGATATATAGGCTAACGTTAGTTGTCCGATAGTTCACCAATACACGTAGCTTCATATATAGGACTCTAGTTATAAAATCTTCTATCGACCCTTCTAGGCTAGAGGGATATCAATCATTCAGGCATCTCGAAGGGTTTCTGATCAAAAATAGTAGTTCGTGACCATAAAATACAATATCCAGCATTCGGTGGATATGGTGGATACTCCAATTCTTCATGGTCATGGTCCAATATCTTTGATCAGAAATATTTTTAGGTCCTTCGTAGATGGTGGAAATCCTCCGACAGCACTCCGTCCTGAAGAGGCGGTGATTTTTCACCAAAGTTCCAATCCGCTTTAGAGCGAGTGAGAATACCAGAAACAATCACATAGATATCCTAGTACTTTGACTCGATAATATCCTCCAAAAATCCGCTATACCATATCAAATTGTGAATAGATAAAATCTAGACTTCTCCAATGCCTCGAATTGAAACAATGGCAATCGACCTTAAAATAGAACAATTGAACATAGATAACACAAATGGGGGAATCCATAGATCAACATCGATCGTAGAAAAAGGATGAGATAGTTTCAAGTGTTCGTCACTTCGCCACCAAGTGTCGGCAGAAATCTAAATAATTGTACAGAAATCCTTTCCTCCCCAAACGAGAAGAATTCTATAATGCCTAAAAGGCAACGTAACAGTAGGTTTACCCATGAATTCTAAAAATTATTTACTGCCTTTACTGGAGTATCTCACAAATCCTTCAAGAAATATTTTAACTTGTAATCAGGTGAAGAATTCTGTTCAAAATAAAGTGTTGAAATTGATTCCCACAAATTTTTCCCTAACATGTATTTTGAATTCTACATCCACGTCCATTATAATGACTGTTATATTGAAATACATGCGAATAAACATATAAATATAGACTTTTCAATTAATTAGTTTCAACGCTGTTGACAAATGATTTATGACAACTACGGAATTGAAAAAAGAAAGAAACAGTCTCTATTTCCTGTGCATAAAAGATAACGAAGATAATTGTGTAAAAGGCTCAATGCGAGATCTGTATTTCTGATATGATTTACGATGGAATATATTACCGTGAAAATGAATTAATAATACTTATCCTTTTGTATTGATAGCATTCTTGAATTATTTGCAGATATTGCTCTGCTTCACGTTGAATTATTTTATTATTACTTATTGGGTTTATCATACTCAGTAACATTTGTGCTGCAAACCAGTATAAATAATTTCTTCTACTTGATATTTTGGCAAAGTGTTAGCCTAAGAAGCCTAAGAATGAAACGATAACATTATCAAGAATATTCATTAAAATTTAATTGGAAAAATAATAATGGGTTTAGTGACCCAGTCATCGAGTACACTCCTGTACAAGTATCCAGGGTGTTTCATGAATAACTGTACATGCCTTCAGTGTAAATACAGGACACTTTGGTTGGTCTGAATCAGTGATCGAAATATGTCCTAAGTATTTTCGTTAATGAGATACAAGGGCGTTTTATGCATTTCATCAAAAACTTTCTTGCGATGTAACGCTTTCAAGATTTTCATCAAAATTTCAAGTAATAAGTTCAATATTTAGTTCTAGTTAATAATAAATAGCTCAGTTCCTACCTGAGAAAAAATATTTTTGATGTTACATCTAGTGGAACACCTTGTACATACTTTGTTTTCAAACACAAGTTCACGCTTATAAACTACATTGGACACTCACCCAAACAAGCCTAGTGGCAATACTACCTCACTTCGTATAAACATTTTATGTAGCATTAAAAATCTTCAAATCATTTTAAAATACAGACCTGTTAATCTATGAGTAAGATGTTAATCCATGTTGCACAACAATTAAATCCCAGAGTAACAGATCATAATGAATCAATTCACACAAATAAACAAATTGGATTTAATTTCACATTAGCGAAAAGAGTATTTCAAAAAAATACACAGAGTTTGAAACCAAGGTTAAGTAAGTGATATATTTGAGACTCAGAAAATTATATTTTGGAACATTTCATTTTCTTAATGATTAAAACGCAAAATGTAGCAAAGTAAAAGAGTGTAAGCAAAACAGGATAGAATTTCGAAAGGATCGGATAACAAGAAAAAAAAATTGTTTTGTTCAAAAATTTTATATTTCAAGAACTAACTGTCAGATTCTGCTGAAATTCTGCGTAAACCGGTACTTGTTTGTAAAATGGCGGCTTAACCATTTTACAAACGAGTACCGGATTTGAGCTTGATCGGTTTTGTATTTTAGGAATTATTGTGAAAATAAAATGTCTGGTATATACTTCTTCCGAAATTGCAAATCATGAAAATCTTAGAATTGTAAAGACGCCTCGATAGCCGGGATGGTAGCGTGCTTGTCTGCTGCGCGGGAGCTTCGTATCATTAGAAGCAAAAAAAATATTCTTGAGAAAAAATCTCGGAATCTTATTTTGAGAGTCCGCTGAAGTTTTGTACATGTAACATGTACATAATTATGAGGAATCGATAAAATAAAAAATCCTTATAACCTTATTGCTATTTTATCGAAACCGAATATAAGCTGGAGACTATATAATGCTATCTAAGCAATATATTAATTATAATAATACATAGTTATAAATTCTCTTCATTTATGTACTGCAATATACAATCCAAATATGCTAACGAGCCGAGGTCTTTAGCCAACGCAACTCAACGCATCCTCTTGTAACAAATAAAAAAAATAAGGAAACCAAATAATCATGTGGAAAAATTCAATAACATAAAAACAGAATCCAAGCCGAAGGAAAAAAAACAGAAAGAAGAATAATTCTTTGGTATGAATTTGTGTTGTTATTAGTATTAGTTATTTTGGGTCATTGGATAATATTAATAGAGGACTTTACTTTGAGAAATTCACCAAATTGGTTTGAAAAGATTTTCTTTGACTTTCTCTGAAGGTTGATTGGATCTGCGTATTTATCCCAAAGTATCTTTCGCATAATTTTTCACAGAATATGTTCTTTTGAAATGTTATTTTCTTGATAAAACGGAAATCTAGTATAACCAAAAATTTTAGCAGTGTAAGATGTACGGCACAACGGCTTGGAAAAAAATGAACGAAAATTGAAGTATATCAGATCATCGATTCCTGAAGTAATTACCAGATAATGAATAAAAACGCAGAAATTAAGTGGGCCTTACATGTGTCTTTAAAGTAGGAATCAATGGATTTTTTCAAGTGTCGACGCTTAAGAGATGGCTTTAAGGTATAGTTAGACGCTCACTTAGGCGAAGCGTCGCGAATGGAAGAGGTGCTTCGTTTTTCGCCCAAGAAGTTTACATTTAAATGAATGGAGACCCGCTCATTTAGGTGAAGCGAAGAGAAGAGGCGAGTCAGTTGACGCGCGAATGTTCTTCGAGGCAACTACAAGTCTTTTCTCCTGACGCTTCGCTCAAGTGCGCAGTCTCAGGCGAAGAGAAGAGTCAACATTGCATTCTTGATCCCTGTTCGATAGTCAGTCAGTGGTAGTATTCAGTAGGAAATGCTTGCTGTAGTATTTAAAATATATCTTTTTCTTTTGTCTGAAGTCGGAAAACTAGTGATGAAATTCACTGTACGTTTTCCACCTTCGATTTATGTTTCTGACCCAGCATTTTTTATTGTCATCTTTTTCTACTTTCATACTGGCAATTAAATGCAAAACAAATAGATCGTCTTCATAGGAAGACGATATGAAATATTCAATTATACTGAAAAGATTCAAGGGACTCTCAATTCCTTCCAATACGCGACCTGAAGCTTCGTCCCAATGCGCAGTCCTCAGCGAAATGACACTTCTCCTCGCCGCGCTTCCGTTCGCGATGCTTCGTCTAAGTGAGCGACAACCTTTAAGCTGCCTGTAGTATTTCGTAAGGGTGCATGAGCCGTGTATGGATAATAGAATAGGCCGGCAAAAACTCCTGACTTCACCTCAGTGCTTTTAGAGTCATTCTGCCTTAATATCTTCGATTTTCGAAAGCGAAGTAAAAAAATGGGTTCAAGCCCTGTGGACAGGAGCTTTCTGGCGCTCTAGTTCAAACAGACAAACTATATCTCCGAAAGTATTGGTTTCTCTGAGTTGGGAATTATATCAATGTATACATATGATAGAGCTGCATCATAAAGGAAATTCAATTCAAATAATAGTTTATTCATCAAGATTAAATGAGCAATCATGAGAATGAGAACTGCACCATGGAAGAAATCGAATTAAATCTGGCCAATTTTGCCCAATAACGAACTTAACCGAGATATTCATCTCCCTAACCTACTCTGAAAATTTCAACTACCTAGCTCATTCCGTTCGAGAGTTATTGTGGAAAAACTTTTTTTAAATTTTCAAATTTTTGTTTTACACTTTGCGGTAATCTGGTAAATACAAAACTTCACATGCGTATGAAGGTCATGATTCTACAATTTGATGCTAAATTTCAGATAGATCGAACGAACTTGTCCGAGATATTTACGCTCCAAAACCACCTTGCAATTTTCAATCCGCTTACTCATTTCGTTCGAGAGTTATCGTGCCAACGGCCGGTCGGCCGGCCGGACAGAATCGATTTCGCACTCGGATTCTTGATCAGTGAGTCGAACCAAATCGTTTGAGACCATTTTCAGCCACTTGGGCAAATTGATAAGCACACTGTTCCGAGGAACTAGAGCGCCAAAAAAACAAGTTTCGTATGACGATTGCCCAAAACAGGTTTAAAGTACCTACAAATAGTAGGTATTCCATAAAACATGTATAAAAGAAGATAGGTAAGTAATAATAAATTACCTTGTAATCGATCAAAAATTTCCTGATCTACGTTTTTTTTTTTTTTAAATCATGGTGGACCTAGTCCCTAAATATGGTCTTGACTTTCGTCATTAACCAGCAGAAATAAAGTGTAATCACATTCATACCGGACAATCACAATAAACATCCATGCCCTGAGCGGGATTCGAACCCGCGACCCCGGCACCACAGCAGGTCTTTATACCAACTGCACCACCTGAGCCGGCCTGATCTACGTTCACCAAACTACAGAATTATGCTCTCAATATTTACGTAATATTTTCAAACATTTTCGGGTGAGGTCCCCGTTGCATCGCTAAAATACGAGTATTTCAACCCCAATATTTTTGAAGTTACAATATTCCCTTCTGTCAAGTTGACATTATGAGAATTCATACATAGAATAATAATTATATCAATCTGTGAAATACGATTTACATTGAAATTTTAAAAAATCATATCTCCGAAAGTACTAGCTTGTTAGAGTTGAAAATGATATGAATGGATTCTTATGATAAAACTGCTTATTGAAAAAAATTTGATTTGGAATTTGTTTCGTAAAAAAAAATTTTTTTTTTTGTTACTACGAAACCATCTGTCCGATTTTGCCCAATAACGAACTTAGCCGAGATATTCATCCCCCAAACCTTCTGAAAATTTCAACTCTCTAGCTCATTCCGTTCGAGAGTGCTTACGTGCTTACGGCCGGCCGGATCGGCCGGCCGGACAGAATGAATTTCGACCACGGATTCTTGATCAGTGAGTCGAACCAAATCGTTTAAGACCATTTTCATCGAAATATTCCAAAATTACAGACATTTGGGCAAATTGATAAGCACTCAGTTCCGAGGAACTAGAGCGCCAAAATGTGGGAAGGCTCTGCGGACAGGGGCTTTGGCGCTCTTGCCAAAGTACTAGCGAGTAATTATTCAAACTTTGACAAATCATATCTCCGAAAGTATTGGTTTCCCAGAGTTGGGAATGATATCAATGGATTCTTATGATAGAACTGCATCATAAAAAATAATTTCAAAACGTAGATCATGACCCACCCCATATGTTGGATCTAAATGCATCATTTGTATCCTGTATCTCAGGAACCATCCGTTAGATATCGTTGTAATTCTGCGAGAGAGTGAAGTTCTAGATTTGAACTCAATCGGATCTATATTGTTGATGATTTTGCCGAAATACCGAAATATTACAACGATCGAGATGTACTGGTCCACTGGATTACACTCGACTAATAAGGCGTCAACAATTTTGGTTTTTGATGTGCCTGGAGAGAATTTAATGAATCATGAGTTCAAATAGATCTGTCCAAGTAAAATTTGACAAGTCGATACGTCAGTAATAACATTCGTTTAATACCTATTGAAAATTGGATTGGACATATATCTTATTTTACGGTCAAGTTCCCGATTTAAACTTGATCGAATAATATACAGTGATTCCCAGTAAATCAGCCGCAAGAGGCACTTTTCTTTTCTTTTTCCGAATTTTATTCTTCTAAAAAAGGATATAAGACTCGGCCAAAAGCTACTTCCGGTTAGAGCGGAAATCACCATTTCTTAGCAAAAAAGTTGAATATCTCGGAAAATTCAAACTATTTGTATGAAACGCTCGAAGTAAACTTGTTTGAAATCACAATATAGATCAGTGCGCAAGAATTCAGGTCGGAAAACCATGGAAAATAGTTTTCTTTTTCTTGCTCATAACTCCTTTAAAAATTGAATAATTCGACATTTGTTCGAATTTTCGCAAATCTGCGATCACAGAAAATTTAATGGAATTGAAATTGAATTGAATTGAGATTGAACTGATGATGGATATTCATGACAGAATTTTATTTCGTTCAAAAATTGAGCTATACATTGGCATTTTGCAGACAGATTTGCATTGGGATACTTAGATGTGAAGAAGCGAAAATACGAGTAGAAGCAACTTTGCACCAGAATGAAACGAGTTTTGAGAGAAAATTCAAATGAAATTTTCTAGTTACAGTCATATTCATGCTGTTACTAATATTGCCTAGTCCACAAAAAAATTCCATTAGGTAATCAATCAATTTTTAAAGAAGTTATAAGAAAAAAAGCACAAATATTTATAATGGTTTTACAGCCTGAATTTTTGCACATTGATCTAAATTGTAATTTCAAAAAAGTTTACTCAGAACATTTTACACAAAAAGTTCCGAGATAATCAACAGTTTTGTTTAAAAATGTGGGAAAGCTATGTGGACAAGGGAAGTATTGGTTTCTCAGAGTTAGGAATGATATCAATGGATCCTTATGATAGAAAAAATTGAATTCAAAACGTAGTTCTATGACTCACCTCATATATATTCTATATTCTTTTGATTGAGAGCTTTATATATGTTAGCAGAGGTTAGCGTAACGGGGTACCATACAATTCGACGTATGATACAAGAGCTTAGGGAAAAACCTCAGCAAAAAAACCCTGTCTCCCTGTGAGTGTTGGGATTTGCAACTACTGTTTACGAAATTCGCTGTGGCTAGAGTCCCGACTCGGGATCCCTGTCCATTCCTGAATGACGTCATTAAATTCGGGACTGATATTCGGTACCTATATCTAGTCTCGAATAACGACAACAAATGACGTCATTAGAAGTCTTGTCGGGACTGGTGGTCCATCCCGACTCGGGACCCGCATAGGGTCCCGAAATTATAAGAAGAATCTTACCTCCATTAGGCACAAACGTGATATTTTTTAATGCAACTGAATGTTACAATATTATATTTTTGAAATTTTTTATTTCAGTCACTAATGTTGTTTACAGAAAATAAAACGGCTTTTCGGAAAGTTTGATCGGGTTAACCCGATCAAACAGTACCACTGCCTCATTGGAATTTTCTTCACGTTTATGCATTTCAAATTGAAGTACTGATATTACCGCAATCGACCTGAAGTAAAATTTGGGTATCAAAAGAAAACAGGAGACAATGTTGTATTGGATTTCAAGAGAAGAAGAAGCAGCATATAATGCTATTCAAATTGGTGAAAAAGTTAAGGTTTGTCATATTGAAAGTGATTCAGAGAAAGTGTCGGACGTCGTTATGGATCCCGAAGTTGACCATCTGAAAAGGACGCTAATAAATATATATGTGAAATGTGCGGTATGTTATGCGACATAATGTTAGATTCTTGCATCACCTCAATAAAATGTAAAGCCTGTCTTCAGTATTTCCGTTTGAAATGCATAAACGTTCAGAAAATTCCAAGGAGGCAGTGGTACTATGGAAAATGAACACGTTAGAATGTTTAAATTTAGGATGAAAAATACTTTATTTTCTGTAAACAACATTCGTGACTTTGAAATAAAATTTTTCAAAAATATAATATTGAGACATTTATTTGAGTTAAATAATATGTGCCTAATGGAGGTATGAATCTTCTTATAATTTCGTGACCGAATGAGGGTCCCGAGTCGCAGTCCCGACAAGACTTATAATGACGTAATTTGATGTCGTTTTTCAAGACTAGATGTAGGTACTGAATATCAGTCCCGAATTTAATGACGTCATTCGGGACTGGACATGGATCCCGAGTCGGGACTCTAGTCACAGCGTACAAAATTTGCTGAAATTTAAAAATATTGATAAGCATTTCTTCCTTCAATATGAATTCCTTCGACAAACAACAGAGAGGTTTCTCCAAGGTACCCGAAACTCAACCTGAAGAAAAAAATTGAAAAACAAGCGGAGAAAAACGAACAAATTAAAAATAATACATAACATTTGAAAAGTCTCCTCTCACAAATAACTCTTCTGTAGCCGCATTAGTCTCTTGCAGAAGAATCGCCTCCGCTATTTTTCAAAGATATTCACTCTTGTTCTTAGAAATCCCTTCAATACGTGAATTCACCTAATATGTTGTTATTATACATACATCAGCAAATTTTAATTAGAGCATTCTATGAAATCAAAAAATGACGATTAATTATCGAAATTTTGGGATATCATATCTCCAAAAGTATTAGCTTGTTAGAGTTGAGAATAATATCAATGGATTCTTAGGATGAAACTGCATCAAATGAGTCGAACCAAAACGTTCAAGACCATTTTCAGCAAAAAAATCGAAAATTACAGAGATTTGGTCAAATTGATATTCACTCTGTTCCGAGGACCAATAGTGCCAAAAATAGAGATGCCCAGTTTTAAATAATTATTTATCATGTTTTATGAATTAATATTTTACGACAAATAAAATTCTGAAATATTAATAGAAAAGAAAAGTCCCTACTGGTGCGGAATTGCTTTGGCATTAAGTCTATATTTTCATAAAACTACGTGAGCACCTTTGTATATTATTAGATATTAAAAAACTTGCTGCTGTGCAGGGCGTTTTTGATAAAATGTAAATTCTTAGTTACTCATGGCACAACCGTTCGATTTGACTGATTTGTTTCTATACGGGTGTATTTCATCTCATGTATTACCTCTACGACTGTTCCCAGGACGCAGCGATTAAACTCGGAGCTACTAGAGCTCGGGGTTCCGCGGTCTAGCTTCAGTGAAGATGGGAGTGGATTCCAAAAGGGAACCTAGTAAATGGGCGCCAGACAAATTTAATTCTCCCAGATACCCCAGCGTGATGTAATAATTCCTAAATTTACCAAAAGAATATTCACGCTAAAATCAAGCAATTTATTCCAGTAGCTTACAACCCACATATTTAGATTTAACAAAATAAACCACTGTAAAACCCTGAATAGGGTGCGGCGGAAATTGTACGAAGATATTCTTCCTTAATCCAAATACGCGTCGCTTGAACTCAGGCGCATCCACGTTTTTATCTACGATCATATACGACTAACACAAATCTTCCCCAATTTCCGCTTTACAACAAAAATAATTTATATGTACTGAGGATATTATGTTCAGGTTGTATATAAGATATAGTTTGAGGTCTATTTCCAATAACTTGCGTGCTAGCTATTCCTACTCCGTCAATCCACTCAGGTATCCTGATACCCTCCTCTATGCTTATTTCTGAACGTAGTATTACGTCGATGGTCTCGCAATAGTGCCCTCTTTCCCTCGGTGCTTGTAGTGTGCAACCCAGGATTGGATGTCCCACAGCGTTGCTTACTGACCACCTGGTATATACTCGGGATCTGCAACCTTGCGTCGGCTGTCTCACAGCGTTACTTATGGACCACCTTGTATATAATCCAAAGCCTCAGTTCTACTCTTCCTTACATAAAAACCCTGATGACAGAAAAGAAACCATAATTGACTCCTTTTAGATAAGATATAAATGAGTCCCCGCAATGCGTAATAATTTCGGTTATCAGAATATTAAACAGACAAGCTATTCGTTGTTATTTAATATTTATATACTCCGTACCTACCCTGATAGTCGGGGTTGTCCTGTATAAGTTTGCTTCAAAAGTAAATATGGCCGTGCCTCCACCAAATAATTCTTCAAGCACACAGCAATGTTCTGGATACAGAAAGATAATTACAACATGAACTGTTTCCACTAGGAATGACGAGAATAGAACATTTAACACATACCTGTCAAAGTCGCCAAGATCATTCACGTGGTCAACTTGGATTTGCAAAAGGGATTTAAATCTTTCGAGATAAGTGAAGGTTACCAAAATCAACCCAATATAACCCTCACTAACTTAATTCGATTTTCGAAACTATATCCAACTAAGAAGATTCCAATAAATCTTACAATGTTTCGAAAATGCGTATAACCAGTTGCTTCCTCCGCTGAAATTCCACAAAATGGACGATCTTATCTCACCTACGCCGACTCTGATGAAATTTCAGACCGTCAAAATGAAACAATATTGCCAATTCATCCGATCCCTTGAACACAATTCCCTATACGTCGATTGGCAATACCGAGACTCAACCTCAAATTAACTGACAATACAGTTGAAAAATTTATCGCAAGCAAAACATAAACAAACCTCTGCCTGGATCAAAATGGAACGTTAAACATGACACATTTGAACCATTGAATTGATTTGTGTACTTACGCCACCACAAACAAAGCACTGTTTATTTTCGACCCAACAGTAAATGTATGTATTGAAATGGGTCCTTATATCATCCCAAATACAGCATTTTTAATTTTGAACCCAACAGTGAATGTCTGTATCCGAACAGAAAACTTACGCCATCATATACACAGCACTGTTTATTCTCATATACGTATGTATTTGAGACGAAACTCATCCTCTGAGACCATTCTTGACTAATAGGTGGATCAGTTTTTCCTGGACGCTTGTTTTTACAGTCTTATTCATATTATAGGAAATATTGGATATATTATTATTTATAATTTTTTTCCAGGAGCTAAGCAGCCTTGGGCGAGTTCAATACCTGGATGGGTGACCACTCTGGCTATAAATTTGAACAGCATGCCAATGTTCCTGTCCACAATGCTTTTCCGACTTGTTCACTCAATAAGTATTCGAAAATCCCAGATATTTAGGCAGAATGACAGCGCCCTGGGGCGAGCGCGCAAAAACACAACTAACAAGTAATGAGTTCAGTGCTGAGTTTTTCTAGATCAAAAAAAATGTCATTTGTTAGATTCATTATTCAGCAATGTCCGGAATGTCTCGGTTCCAAAGTTATGATTCCAGTTGTATTAATACAATTTTTCATGACAGCCAGAGCCATCACGTTATACATAGTACATATCTTTTCATTAAGTTGGCGCTGCTCTCTGCCTTGATATATCATAAGACGCGAGATGTGTCCACTATTTCGCAAAAGCGGGGAATAACGTGAAATGGGAGATAATGCCAGTTTTCAGAGCGCTTGTATGAAGCACAGAAGGATATATGAATAGGTATACTGATAAAAATTGCTCTCATTTAGCTCAAGCTACTGACCTAGAACTGACTTGAAGTCAAATCCTCCTTCTCATATACAGGGTGTTTTCAAAGGTGAGATTTTTTAACGGGTGGTAGAACTGATGAAAATAAAACAATTCGACAAATATCGCTTATTATTTGAAAAAATCATCGATATAATGGATCCTAATACGATCCTCTTTAAATTCTCTAGTTAAGGATAAGTCAATGTGTATTCCTTTGTTTGAATTCTAATTAATAAATTCTTACAATTTAACATACGTATTTATTCACTGTATAGTATTTTGCTTGAAAACTTGATATTGATGCATAGGTTTAAATATGAGTATTATTTTAATTACACATTTCCCTATTAACAAATTTCCATCAAATTTTCACTGGTATGTTTACAATGAAACCGATTTTTCTATAACGAGGTAGTTAAACGTGGATTGAAAGTGAAAATTATACATATTTCATAGATAATTTACCCATTCCTAGCTGTGATTAACGCCTAACAACGAATAACTTTATCAATTATGTACTTGAATTTATTGATTTTATTTGTAGATATTATTTTTTATCTTTACATGACACATTGGAATGAGTACTTGCTATTTGTTCGTTTAGATTATGATTGGGATTCTGTGTTTGTCTTCGCAGTGAAGACTTGCTTTGGCTTCCTCATCATTTTTTTTTGTGTTGTGATATTGTTATATCTGTAAGTTTATCTATTTTCTCTGACCTGTTTAAAAAATGCTTTATATTGTAGAAGAACCAATAAACTCTCTCTCTCTCTCTCTCTACATGAAGAATGTTGAACAATGAGGAACAAAATGATTGAATAGAAAAAGGATAATTCCGCAGTGAATATTCAGTATACTTACCTTGGTATTTCAGTATAAATATCTACATGTAAGGATATTATCCAGTACATAGAGTAGGTAGTTTTTTCAATTCATAAAAATTTGCAGCCTTGGGGGATTTCAGTACCCGGGTGGATGACCGCTTTGGATATGAATTTGAACAATCACGCCAAAGCAGACTGATCACACGTCAGAGCTTTTCAACCTTTTTTCCCATCAAAGCGCAATGATTGATCAACACAGAATTTTATTTTTCCATAATTTCTGAAATAAAAAGCGGTTATCTGAACGTCAGATAGTCAAAAAAAATTTGACATACACCCTTTGAAGGTTACTACTTATTAAAGAAAACACGAGATCTTTATTTCTGGCATCATCTTTATTTCAGACCAGAAACTTATCAGCCCATGTAATATTTAATCTGAATTTATTTAATTGATTTTTTTATTGCATTTCATTCGAGTTTTGCGGTTCATAGTATTATATATCTTTAGGTCTTCATGAAACCATTTTCTGATATTTCTTTCTGATTGTATATGTATTTTATGTTATGCCATAAAATTAACTTCTGATCTGTTCAAACGATTCATCAATATTTTTTGGAGCTCTTGTTCCTCGGAACAGAGTGCTCATCAATTTGCCCAAATGTCTCTAATTTTCGAAATTTTGGCTGAAAATGGTCTCAAACGATTTGGTTCGACTCACTGATCAAGAATCCGTGTTCTAAATCGATTCTGTCCGGCTGGCCGTCCGTCCGTTAACACGATAACTCTCGAACGAAAGGAGTTAGAGGACTGCAATTTGCAGGGTAGGTTTGGAGCGTAAATATCTCGGGCGAAATCCACCAAGCGGTTTCGGAGTTATGGCCGTTTTTAGTAAAATTATTTTTTATGAATATTTCCGAAACTGATCACTCGATCTATCTGAAACTTAGCATCAAATTGTAGAATAATGACCTTTATACACATGAAAAGTTTTGTATTGATCAGATTGCCGTAAAGTGTCAGAAAATAAATATTTCTATTTTAAATTTTTTTTTCTACAATAACTTTCGAACATAATGAGCTAGGTTCTGGAGAGTTTGGTTGATTTGAGCATGTAGACAATTTGAAATTTGGATTCGCTAAGTTCATAGGCAGTTTTTTTTGGTTAGTGAGTCGAAAATTAATGATGCAAAGAAGTTAAGCATAATTTACGAGTCATTATTCAATTATGGAAGTTTAAGAACGGGATTTAGTAGCACTATTTAAGATTTTCTACATAGGTATTCCGGTTTGAGTTCTCTCTGGACTTATAACATTAGATTTGTTTCATAAATAAAACTGGCTATTTCATTTACTCAATTTTGCAAATGACTCCTGATAGTTTTGAAACACTTGTAGCCAAAATTGGACCGTCATATAAAGATAAGATGCAAAGGCATTTTGATTTCTTTCATGATGTAGTTCATAATAATCCATTGATATCATTCCCAACTCAGAGAAACCAATACTTTCAGAGATATGATTTGTCAAAGATTGGACAAATGCACCAAAGCTCGTGCCATAGGGCTTTCCTTATTGCGCGTATGTTCTGTGGAACACCGCGTTATAATTTTGCCCAAATGTGAAATTTAATTCTGTGGTGCCGTCCGGCCGTGCGGCCGTCCGGCCGTCCGTTGCCACGATAACTTGAGAACGGAAAGAGCTAGCGACTTGAAATTTTCAGGGTAGGTGGCGCATCCCAATACGACGGACAAGTTCGTTCATGGGTATAATCGGCCCAATGGTTTCCGAGTAATAATTTTGTTTTCGACCAAAATAAATCCGATCGAATTTAAACTTGGTGAATAGTTGTAGAATATAGACCTGAGCACGATTGTGAAATTTTGTGAGAATCGTATCGCTAGAAAATCATTAAAAAATTATTAAAAAATACTTTTGTTGTCACGATAACCTGAGAATGGAAAGAGATAGCGGCTTGAAAATTTCAGGTTAGGTTGTGCACCTGAATGCGACATTTGAGTTTGTTTATGAGCATAATCATCCAAACGGTTTTAGAGTTATAGCCATCTGAAATTTTCTGAAATTTGGTTGTTTTTTGTTCCTCATTAACACGAAGAATACAAAACCGATTAAATTCAAACATGGTTATTAGTTGTAGAATGCCAACGAGAAAATTCTTGCAGAATTTCGTGAGGATGGTATAACTAGAAAATTAAAAAAAAAAAAAAAAATTATTGAAAAAAAATCTATATATCATAAACTATTCGTCCGGCATGGCTGAAATTTTGGAAGAGCCTTCAGAACCTAACTCTACTGCAGAATTCCAAGTTTGAACACGATCGGATCTATATTGTTGGAGAACCGCGCAGCCTTTTGTGAGTTCGGTAGCGGCGCTACCGCTTCGCGTAGCGCCGGTAGCGGATGCGACTCGTCATATGATATGTTGTCCATGGTCGTATTTTTGCGAGAACCTTCAAAAATAAAAATATGAATGTCATGATGACATATCTTTTACGCGTATGTTATGGGAAAATCGTGTTATTTCATCACAAATCTATGGGAGATGATAGCCCTACATTAGTGGTCAGACCTGGTTTTGAAAGAGATCCTCCTTAGGAGGAGGCAACTAAATATTGAAGGGATTTCTATGAACAAGAGTGAATATCTTTGAGAAATAGAGAAGACGATTCTTCTTCAAGAGATCCATGTGCCTTCAGAGGAATATATTTGTGAGAGGGGACTTTTGAAAGGTTATGTATTATTTTTAATATGATATCGCTGAAATTTTGTTGAAGGCTTCTGATCTTGTAAGGTGAGAGGCTCATCTGTGGATATTAAATCTCGTGATGGGTGGAGATGAATTTTAGGCCAGTTTTTCTATCACTAATGAGAATATATCTTTATGTTTCACCTCATCACCTTTAGATCTATCAATGGACATTTATTGGTTAAGAATAAGTAATTGAATATTACTTTGAATTGAATTTCATTCAATATGTTAGTAAATAAACTTATAATTTTCCTTACTTTGATTATTTAAATATGACAGTAATATTTTTCAAGAATAATTATGTATTCATCTCCTAAAGAAGAATTGAAGGTAGACAATAATGTGTTAATTTTTTCATCATTGCTTTCTATCCTGACTTCACGAAAAAAAAATTGGTTCAAGCACTGACGTGAAGTCAGGAGCTTTTGCGCGTATGTTCTATTGTCCATTCTTCTGTATTGGACACTCTTAATCGAATTCACCATGGTAAATTCGATTAAGAGTGTTCAATACAGGAGAATGGACAATTGAACATACGCGCAAAAACTCCTGAATTCACGAAAAAAAATTGGTTCAAGCACTGACGTGAAGTCAGGAGCTTTTGCGCGTATGTTCAATTGTCCATTCTCCTGTATTGAACACTCTTAATCGAATTTACCATGGTGAATTCGATTAAGAGTGTCCAATACAGAAGAATGGACAATAGAACATACGCGCAAAAGCTCCTGACTTCACGTCAGTGCTTGAACCAATGTTTTTTTTTTGTAATTGAACAAACAATTTAAGGGGATAAGTCATGATACAGAAAAGTTGCGTGTTGATTTTTCACGTCAAATAATTTTTATTTTGCTTTCAGTTTCAATATTGCAAGAGTTGATTTTTTCACCCCTTTTTGATAATATTTCAATATCTGTCAGAAAGTGACATCGAATTAGCTTTAGCGATCGGACAAATTTCGCGAAAATTAGCGCGTCGGCATTCTTGAAGTAAATACCGAGTTTTAATTGGATCGGATTTATATATTTTAAGGTATAGAGGGAATAGCAACAAAATGTCGCATTTGGATGCGCAACATATCATGAAAAGTGCAAGTCACTATCTCTTTCCGTTCCTAAGTTATCGTGCGATACATAATATTTTTTCATAATTTTACACCCGTCTTTTGGTTGGCATTCTAGAACTAGTTACTAAGTTTCAATGCGTTCGAATCCGCATATTTTGAGTTATCGAGATCACAATATTCCAGAAGGGTATAACTTCAGAACTATTTGGCCGATTACGCCTATTAACGAACTTAAATGTCGCCTTCGGATGCGCAAACTATCCTGAAAATTGTGAATGACTATCTCCTTCCGTTCGAAAGTTATCGATGCATCGGTCACCCATTCATCTACCGAACTCACCCAAGGCTGCCCAGATCTCCAACAATACAGATCTGATTGGGTTCAAATTTGGAACGTGGCTGCAAAGTTAGGATATAAAGACTCTCGCTATATCGGACTGATATAGGTTCTGAGATATAGTATTTCTTCTCGATGATTTTTTAAAATTTTCTAGTGATACGATCCTCATGAAATTTTACAAAAAATTGCGTGCTGGCATTCTACAACTGATTGCCATGTTTGAATATGATCGGATTCGTATTTTTCGAGTTATTAAGGAAATATCGACAAAATTTCAGATATTGCTCGAAAACCGTTTGGCTGATTATGCCAATTAACAATCTCAAATATCGCATTCGGATGCGACTACCCCAAAAATTGCAAGTCGTTATATCTTTACGTTCTTAAGTTATTCTGATATAAATAAGAATTTTTATAAAGTTTTTAAAAGTTTCTAGTGTACGATCCTCTCAAAATTTCACATACGTCTTTGTGTTGGTATTCAACAACTAGTTACTAAGTTTCAATTCGATTGGATCTGAATTGATTGAAAAGAAAATTAGTACTCGGAAACAGTTGGGCCGATTATACCCATTAACGAGCTTGTCCGTGGTATTTGGACGTGCCACCTACCCTGAAATTACCATAATTTATCATGAAAATTTTAAGTCGCCACCTCTTGCTGTTCGAAAATCATCGTGGCAACGGCCGGCCGGATATAATCAGATTTGATCTCGAATTTTTCATCACTTAGTCAGACCTAATCGTTTGAGACCATTTTCGGCAAAAAATTCGAATATTACATCCAATTTTGCTAAAGCATCTCCATCTCCTAAATTCCCAATTTAGTAACAGCCTGTATAATTCAGGTAGAATGGAAATTCTGAATCAAAATATCAGATGATTTTGGTTTTTTAATTTCAGTTTCATCTGAGTTTTTCGCAAAAGGTAAGTTCAGAAGGACCTCTTCATAAATCGACGTAATAATAATCCATTGTCCTGAAAATCACAGAGGAAAATATATCTCGAATCTGACGCGAGTTGGCGGTTTGCCGCATTGTTGTTATGAAGATCTATACTATATCTTCCTGATAATACAAAGGGGGTGAGGAATTGGTAAGTTTTCCTCATTTCATTCCATCTCTACGTAAGATATAAGTCTCAACTAGCGCTCTCTAGCATACTGATCGTGGGGATTTGCAAGCAGTGAACCGTCTACTCAGCCTTTATTTCATGCATTCTTTTTCTTTTCTCCCGCTTTCAAGATACGAAATGGAAAATTAATTTTCTTGATGTCCTGAACTTTCCTCGCAAATTATTTGAGATGAATTCCTCAAACAAGAATCGAGTAGGTACAAGATTCAGACGGTCCTAGAAGTTTTATAATTGAATTCGTTCGCTTGAAGCAGTGAACATTTAGGATGAAATTCAAAAATTCTCGAAAAACACTGAAGTGAAGTAAGGTGCTTTTGCACACATGTTCATTTATCTATTCACACCTCACACACTCTCACGAAATACTGCATGATCTTTTTGAATAAAAAACATACATGATTGGAAATTTTAGAAGTAGATACCAGTTAGAAATTTTATTTTCATAATATTTTCCAGAATACAAAACCGAGCTGAAATCCGGTTCTCGATTGTAAAATGGTGACTTGAAAGTTTTTACAGAATCTGACATAAAGTTTCTGAAATACATATAACATATTTGAAGAAATAGTTTCTGGGTGATACGATCCTTACGAAATGTTTGCAGGAATTTGCGCATCGACATTCTACAACTAATTATCAAGTTTCCATTCGATCAGATCTGTATTTTTTGAATTATTGAGGAACAATATTTCGGATGGGTATAACTGCGAAACCGTTTGGCGGATTATGCCTATTAACGAACTTAAGCGCTGCATTATATCAATTACCCTGTACATTCACTCCTCCAAGCACCCTGAACATTGAACATGCATAAAATCATATTCAGTTCGATAACCCAAAATTTGTATTCTGTGCAAAAGTAACAAACCTTCTGTCAAAAGGAACTGCTATGGGCTCTACAATCCCTACGTTACGTGACATACCAAATTTGGTCCTAGGGCAGTGTGGGCAGTCAATCAGACAAGCACTGACGTCAAGTCGGAAGCTTTTGCGCGTATGTTCTCTTGTCTGTTCTCCTGTATTGGACACTCTCAATCGAATTTACCATGGTGAATTCTATTGTCAAATCAGAAGAACAGACAATAGAATTCACCATGGTAAATTCGAATAAGAGTGTCCAATACAGGAGAATGGACAAGAGAATATATGCGCAAAAGCTTTAGACTTCACGTCAGCGCTTGAACTAATTTTTTTCTAATGATTTTTTAAAAATGTTTTAGTTCTACGATCCTCACGAATGTTTGCAATAATTTTCGCGTTAGCATTCTACAAACTAATAACCATGATTGAATTGAATCGGATTTTTATTTTTTGAGTTATTGAGGAAATAACAACCAAATTTCAGATTCATATAACTCCAAAACCATTTGGCCGATTATGCTAGTTAACGAACTCAAATGTTGCATTCAGATGCGCAATCTACCCTGAAAACTGCAAGTCGCTATTTCATTCTGTTCTCAAGGAATGATGAGATACATAATATTTTTTCGTAATTTTTCAAAAATTTTCTAGTGGTACGGTCCTCACAAAATTGTACACACGTCTTGATGTCGATATTCAACAACTAGTTACCAAGCTTCAATTATAATTCGAGTCTATATTTTTTGAGTTATCGGGAAAATAATATTCCAGATGGGTATAACTCCGAAACCGTTGGGCCGATTATGGCCAACAATATAGATTCGATCATGTTCAACTTTAAAACTTGGTAGAAGAGTTAGGTTCTGAAGGCTCTCGCAAAATTTCAGCGATGTCGGCGGAATAGTTTCTGATATATAGAAGTTTTTTCAATAATTTTCGATGATTTTTTAAAAATGTTCTAGTGATACGATCCTCACGAAATTTTGCAAGAACTTTTGCGTTGCCATGCTACAACTAATTACCATGTTTGAATTGGATCAATTTTGTGCTTTCCGAGTTTTATTGAGGAAATAAAAACCAACTTTCAGATGGGTATAACTCCAAAATCGTTTTGCCGATTATGCCTATGAACAATCTCAAATGGCGCATTCAGATTCTCAATTTAACCTGAAAATTTGAAGACGCTATCTCTTTCCGTTCTTATGTTATCGTGACGTAAATAATATTTTTTAAATTTTCTAGCGATATGATTTTCGCAAAATTTCACAAACGTTCTTATGTTTACATTCTACAACTACTCACCCAGTTTCAATTCGATCCGATTAGTATTGGTTGTAGACAAAGTTATTACACGGAAACCATTGAACCAATTTTGCCCGTTAACGAACTTGTCCGTCGTACTGGGGTACGCCACCTACTCCGAAAATTTCAAGTCGCTATCTCCATCCGTTCTCAAGTTATCGTGGCAACGGCTGGCCGACCAGCCGGACAGAATCAAATTTGACCTCGATATCTTGATCAGGGGGTCGAACCCAATCGTTTGAGACCATTTTCGGCGAAAAATTTGAAAATTACAGATATTTGGGCAAAATGATAAGGTGATGTTCCCCAGAACATACGCGCAAAAAGAACAATTTTCGCTAGAACATCTCACGCATACGCAGAATGGCTATGTGGTGGCAACAAGGCCTTCCAGTTTTTTCTGCCTTACTCATGCAGTCACTCATCCTTCAAACAAAATTTTGTAAATTACAACTACCGTTAGTCCACTCATCCAATAGCCCATGTACTTTTACTCACCGGAATTCCCCTGTACTTATACACGCAAATTCCGTTCATTTCGACTAAGTAGCCAAAGCTTAACTAAACTACGCCGGATGGAATTGACCATAACCATGAGGATGATTGTTTTATGTTGAGCGGCTTTTCTTTGAATATAATTTAATAACAGCACCAGATCTATGACCGCTAGACGCAATTCACTCACACTCTCACCCATACAACCTAAAACAGCCACTTCTCCTCTGCGCATGCTAATTCCACTCCTGACTGAAATTCCTCTAAAAATCAAACACCTTACACCAAACTCCTATTCTCCAACCCCATTGCCCCATTGGCTCAGGAGAGTTCGCAGCTACAATCCACGTATGCGCGGGCACTCTCAAGGTGATTATATGGGGGGATAGCATCCTCTAACTCCAAACCCCACTCTTCTCAGACGAAAACTCCAGCAGTTACATAACATTTCGTTTGCTCATGCGTAGTCCATCCATGGCTGAAAGTCCTCTCAAAATACCCAACTCCAATTCTCCAGCTCCAGTGCTTCAGGGGATATCGCAGGTTCAATCTACGCATACGCGGGTGCTTTCAAGGGTATTATATGGGAATACAGCATCCCCCAACTCCAACTCCTCTCAGACGAAAACTCCAGCAGTTATATCACATTTCAACTGCACATGCGCACTGTCTTTCCAAAATTTTGCATACATTTTTGCGTCGGTATTTTGCAACTAACTACCAGGGTTTAATTCGATCAAATCAGTATATTTCAAGGAATTAGGAAATAGTATATTCTAAAACAAGTTGCAGAATGGGCTCTTATTAAAACACGAATGCGAAATTCGAAAACGAGCGACGAAGGAGCGAGTTTTCGAACGCATGAGTGTTGGAATTGCCTTCTGCAACGAGTATTAGACGATATTTTCTCTATTTCAGACAATTTTTGCAAAATACTATTGAAATTTAATTAAAAATTCGGAATATACATCCTAGTGACTTTTGTATTGTATATTGGTAGTTGGTGTGACTGTTACGAAAGTTGATAGATTACGGAATTTGAATTTGAAACGTACGTAGGGCATGGATATCATATTTAAAACAGTTTCCTTATAGCAGGAATGATTCAAAATTAGTAAGAAGGAAATCTCTAGTAGGTACCATATTTTTTAATGAAAATAAAGCTTTTCCTCAACAATTATTTCACTATATCCAGATTATATTGTATTGTCAATTGACGTGTGTTGAAATTTGATAGGATCGAGTGTCAGTGCTGACTACCACAAAACGAAAAATATAACTAGAAACAATGCGGGAATGAGTTCATTCCAGCACTGTTTTCAGTGCTGGAATGGACTCATTACGATACTGAAATAGAGAAACAAAATTTTCAATTTTTTTTTCTGTTCCTGCTGATTCGATCAAACAAAGCTTCGCACACATATTCTGCTGGTCGTAAATCTACTTAATGGTGGTGAATTAAATCGAATTTGTAGTTCCGAATACATTCGGAAAAAAGGTTAAATTCAAAATAGGCATAATTCCGGAACTACTAGATTGATTTTGCCTGTTACCGTACTTAACCGAGATCTTCATGCCCCAACCCGCCTTTCAAATTTCAACACTTTAACTCATCTCCTTAGAGAGTTGTCGTGCTTATGGCCGGCCGGACGGAGAAAATTGGATTTGACCCCGGATTATTCATCATTGAGTCGAACCTTATCGTTTGAGACTATTTTCAGCAAAAAATTCCTAAAATGCATACATCTGGGCAAAATGATAGAATACTCAATACTGAAGTGTGATGAGTGGCAATAGAAACCAATTTCGGCCCTCATAAAGCACAAGGATCTATAATGATGAAATTCTGTGGGGAGATACAGAAGGCCCATATTCAGGGTGTTAAAAAACAACTGCGACATATTTTTGGAGATGATTGCTTGGCCCAAAACAAAACTAGTTTCTTATGTATACCATTTTTTTGAATTCACATGCACCTCTAGCTGAGTTGTAACCCTTAAAAGGATGAATTGATTTTTCTTGATTCCAGTATTACCTACAAGGAGGAAATTTTCAACATTTACTATAGGTTACGTTTTCTCTTCTTTTTAGTATTACGATGAATTATTGAGGTTTTTTAGGTTTGATCATGAAACTTCGTAATGTGGAAATGAAAATGGGAAGGGGTAGAAAACTACGCGCATGCGTTCGAGTGCCACGCATTCACTCTCGCTCTGTCTCTTTCTATTACCGCTCCCCAGGAGAGTTGAACGTTTAACGCAACAGTGCTTTCATACCACCTCCATGGTAGCGTTGAAAGTTTAACGCAACCTTGTTGGTATTCACATTAGAAGTTTCACTTAAAAAACAAGTAACTGAAATAATGAATATTATAAATTAAATGAATTGAAATATTGGGAGTTTTGGACTGATTTATTTATTGTTCTTGAAACAACGCCGACGTTTCGGAACGGATTGTTCCTTTTTCAAGGCTAAAATTAAATATTACACACATTAAAATTACAAAGATGACATTTAAAAGTTACATTACAAACCTAGTTTCTAAACGATATCGTCAATTTATTCAGAAAGTCAACATTTATCAAAGAAATCTGTTTTGTTTATTTACGATGCAAATATGTGACATGGAATTACGACGACTGACAATCACATCGCGTTCATCTGTTGTCTGAATTGGCTCGAACTGACATGGACGCTTCACGCTTCTATATTGCAATTAACCAGTATTTTTGAAAAAAACCGGGAACAACCCATAAAACAACGAAAACGATACAAACGTATATATAGGAAGTCAGTATAATGTTGAACGACATAGATCTGGGACCATGGTAATTATTGTCTTCTCCTCTCAAAGTATTTCTTTCTACCGATCAACCGTTAATCAAGTTGTTGTAAACGATACTGAGGTGCTGTACGTCCTCTCGGTGGTTGACTGTGTTATTTTGTTTAATTTGGATAATTTCGCTTATGTTTCTTCAACACCCGTATTGTTCTCTATCCAAAATCTTCGCATTTTCAAAATCAAACTTATGGCCTGAGTGATGTAGTGATGTAGTGATGTAGTGTAAGCTGTCTTATTGTAGTCAGCTATATTTTCGCAGTCTTTCTTATGTTGTTTCATTGTTTCATTCAGATACTGTTTTGTTTGGCCTATATAGCATTTGTTACAACCTTGACACGCTATTTTATAAATTAGTTCCGATTCGAAAATGTAAGGTGTTCTCTCCTTGAGTTTGGTGAAAAATTGTTTGGTGGTAACTAAGTTATAGTAGGCGCATCTACACTTCAAACTACTGAACAATCTGTCCACACAGTGGGAAAGGCTGGGTAGGTATGGAAATTTGTAATACGAGGTAGTATCATTGGGGGTGTTGCAGACATAGGTTGCGGTATTTACGGCATGTTTTTTTTATCATTCTATTAATAATGTACATGGGATAGTTATTTTGTCTCAGAATATATCCAATGAGGTTGCTCATGATGTTGTTTTTTTGTTGCATACTATCATTGCTATAAAAATTAATACATATGTTGACACTTATTGGCTTGGTATACCAATCAGTTATTAGACTTGATCTTTCTCTAATTATCAGCAAATACAGAAAAGGGATACATTGGTTTTCTTCTTCTTCAAGAGTGAACTGAATTTTCGGATGATATGAGTTGAAAACAGTCTGCGTATGTTGTATTTTGTCTGATGGAACTAACATCAGAGTGTCATCAATATAGAGTTTGAGAAGAGGAGTGTCAAAATCGAATATATGCAATGCATAGTGAAATATTTCATTCATTACTAGATTGGCAAATGTTTGGCTGGATGTAGAACCCATGGCGGTGCCGTTGAGTTGTTTGTGAAATTGTGTTTCATGGACGAAATATCCACTATCAAAGCACAGGCTGACAAGTTCTAGGAAATTTCTTTTACTTAAATTTGTGTAGCAGCTTATACAGTTCCATCTCTTTTTAATGATGGTGAAGACTAGTTTTTTTGGGATGTTGGTAAACAGTGATACAACATCCAGTGATATGAGAACGAAACCTGGTGGGACTTTTATATCACCTAGAATTGAGACTAATGATAAAGAACTATGCAGATTGAAAATCGAACTAGACAGTGTTGATTTTAAAACTTCGTGCAGGTATTTTTGCCTATGTTATAAGTTGGGGACTTAATGCAGCTAACCATGGGTCTTAAACTGAGGGTACTCTTGTGGACTTTCCGTAGGCAATATAGTTTTGGTGTTATACTATTATGTCTAATTAAGTGTTGTTTGTACTCAGCCTCTGTTATGTAGTTTTCTTCTTTCAGTGATTTTATGGACGATATCCGAAGAATATATTATAAATTAAAATAGAACAACAAGTCCGTAATTTAGCTAATTTCACGACGCTCACACAGTTTACTTCGCTGCATAGCAAGAATAACACGCGCATGTGCTTGGGATCTACCGACTGACTCTCTTTCTCGCTCCTACTTTCTAAATTTGCGTAGCTTTCTTTCTCTCTCCCTCTTACGTTGGAATATTGGACGCTACTCGTTGCTAACGCTGGCGCTAGCCTGTAACACGTATACTACGCGCATGCGTTCGACTACCACGCATTCACTCTCGCTCTGTCTCTTTCTGTTCCCCCTACCCAGGAGCGTTGGACATTTAACGCAACAGTGCTTTCATACCGCTTCCATGGTAAGCATTAAACGTTAACTGCAACCCTGTTGGAAGTCGCATTAAAAGTTTCACTTCAATAGGAAGGGGCAGAAAACTACGCGCATGCGCTCGAGTGCCATGCATTCACTCTCACTCTGTCTCTTTCTATTCTCCCTCCCCAGGATCGTTGAACGTTTAACGCAACAGAGCTTGCATACCCCCTCCATGGTAGCGTTAAACGTTTAACACAACCTTGTTGGAAGTCGCACTAGAAGTTTCACTTCAACAACAAGTAAATCAAATAATGAATATTGTAAATTAAAATAGAACATCGTTATGTGGACAATATAATAGAAAGGGGTAGAAAACTACGCGCATTTGTTCGAGTGCCATGCATTCACTCTCGCCCTGTCTCTTTTTATTTTCCCTCCCCAGCAGAGTTGAACGGTTAACGCAACAGTGCTTTCATATCCCCTCCATGGAAGCGTCAAAGCTTTAACGCAACTATAATGGAAGTCGCATTAGAAGTTTCACTTAAAAAAAAATCGCAAAATAAAATTTCTCTATTTCATTATCGTAATGAGTCCATTCCAGCACTGCAAACAGTGCTGGAATGAACTCGTTCCCGCATTGTTTCTAGTTATATTTTTCGTTTTGTGGTAATCAGCACTGACATTCGATCCTATCAAATTTCAACACACTTCAATTGACAATACAATATAATCTGGATATAGTGAAATAATTGTTCAGGAAAAGCTTTATTTTCATTAAAAAATATGGTACTACAGATTTCCTTCTTGCTAATTTTGAATCATTCGTGCAATTAGGAAACTGTTTTAAATCTGATCTCCATGCCCTACGTTTCTTATGTTTCAAATTCAAATTCCGTAATCTGTCATCTTTCGTAACAGTCACACCAACTACATACCAAGATACAATACAAAAGTCACTAGGATGTATAATCCGAATTTTTCATTAAATTTCAACAGCATTTCACAAAACTTGCCTGAAATAGAGAAAATATCGTCTAATACTCGTAGCAGAAGGCAATTCCAACACTCATGCGTTCGAAAACGAGCGACGAAGGAGCGAGCGGATTCGTGTATTAATAGGAGCCCATTCTGCAACTTGTTTTAGAATATACTTTTCTATTCAATTATGTTGGAATTCAATTTTTGCTCTTACTTTTTGACGAAGGTCATTGTTCAATTAATCTTAACGAAATCAGTTATTAAAAATTCTGTTATGCGGAATAGTCATAGATAAATATATGCGGTTATAGACAATTCGGAGTCACAGATAACTCGGGGTCATGTTATCAACCGTGGAAAAAGTGATTCTACATTTTAATTATTTCCTCCGAAACTACTGAAGCTACGATGTAAATGCAAGAAACGAAAATTTTCCAGAATCGAATTTTACTCGAAAAATATTTTTACTTTTCAAATTCCACGATTATCTGAAAAGTTTTGGAATAATTTATAGAAGGGGTTGTTTTTTTCAATCCCTTGTAGATATCGTAGGGGGTTTGGAAAATAGTGATACTTGTACCAAGTGGTGATGTTATATCACAACTTTTTAAAATTTAAAACCAATTCATCCTTTCAAGCGTTATAACTCAGGTAGGGGTGCAAATTCGAAAAAGTTTTAAATAACAAACTAGTATTAGTTTTGGCCGAAGAAGCATCTCTTGAAATCTTTCGCAGTTGTTTTGCAACACCCTTTATGCCCTGAAGTGAATCGTACGACGGTGCTTATCCAACTTGCTGACCGAAGAATCGAGACATCCGGAAGAGACCTTTCAGTTTCAACCCATACTGAACTCCAATAATCCATATAGCACGTCCACACGCCAATTAGCCATCATTACCCAACTTTCAGAAATAACGCTGGAGAATTTTTGATTCTTTGCACCTTTTTCAATTAAATTTAAATACACCATTATATCTTCCCCATCTCTACAAAGCCGGGTGTAAGACGTCCGACCGTTACGTAAAATATGAAATTATACGACCCGCTTCACTTTCTCATTAAATCTTTTGTGTACATGTTTAAATATTCCTAAATTACTCTCGAAATTATAATGAAGAAGAACACATCCCGTTCGTAAATTTCCATACTGATCCAACATATAACTCGAGTAAAAGCGTGCAATTTCTGCATCCGGCCACCTCGAAGTTCTCTGTCCCGTTTAGGCCCGAGTTAGCGCGGCTCGCCTGGTCGATTGTAATACTATTACCAGCCTCCTATAATTATGTGGGCATTTTTTCGATCGCGATTGAGAGCGGGTGGAGATTTCAACTGCCGTGAATTTTTTGCCAGTCTCGGTTCTGTTCGATATTACCCATATTTACTGCTAACTAGTTTACAGCACAAAGGCTCGTTATTACTAGAACTATCTTCTGACGAATTAATTGGTCTTTTGCATCGACCCCTTGTCACTACGATCTCATTATAGATTTATTCTTCTTTTTTAACGGTCGGAGATGTGGATGAATACAATAATTTCATGGGAGGGATAATGAATTAGCGTCTAAATGGATCAATAAGTCATTTTAGCGATGATATCGCAGTGGATTATCCTCTGGAGTGAATATTTCCGATGGAATGGGGAAATTAAAATGAGGTCGATTTCAACACAGATTTAGACATTTTAATATATTTCCACGGGAACTAGGGAAACACGCAAAATCAGAGAAAACTGTCCAAACTTTTCCAATGGTTTTTCACTATATTGCCAATTTATCAAGGCTAAAATTGACAAGCACTGACGTGAAGCTAGGAGCTTTTGCGCGTATGTTTTCACTTCTAATCGAATTTACGATGGTAAATTACATATATTGTCCATTCTCCAGTAGTGGACACTCTTAATTCGAATTTACCATAGTAAATTCGACTCCTCGCGAAATTTGGCAAGACTTGTTCTTTTGGCATTCTACAACTAATAACCTTGTTTGAATTGGATTGGATCCATATTTTTCGAGTTATTGAGGAAATAAGAACCAAATATCAAATGGGTATAAATCCAAAACCGTTTTGCCGATTTTGCCTATACACAAAATCAAATGTCGAATTCAGATTCACAAACAAACCTGAAAATTACAAGTCGCTATCTCTTTCCGTTCTAAGGTTATTGTTACATAAAGAATATTTTTTAATAATTTTTTTCAAATTTTCTAGTGTTACGATACTCACAAAATTTCACAAACGTGCTTAGGTTTATATCCTACAACTATTCACCAAGTTTCAATTCGATCGGATTTATATTGGTTTAAAACAAATTCATTACTCGTAAACCATTGGGCCGATTATGCCCAGTAACGAAAATGTCCGTTGTATCAGTATGCGCCACCTACCCTGAGAATTCGCTATCTCTATCCGTTCTCAAGTATTCGTGGCAAGATAATCAAATTTGACCTCGAATTCTTCATGGGGGAGTCGAACCCAATCGTTTGAGACCCTTTTCGGCGAAAAATTCGAAAATTACAGAAATTTGGGCAAATTGATAATGCGATGCGCAAAAATGTGGCAAAGTTCTGTGGACAGGGGCTTTTTTTTTGACAAATCATATCTCCGAAAGTAATGGTTTCTCAGAGTTGGGAATGATTTCTTATGATAGAATTGCATCATAAAAAATTAAATTCAAAACGTAGGTCTATAACTCAGCTCCATTATGTTGGATTTTCATACATCAGCAAATTATATTAAGAGCATTCTATGAAATCATAAAATTAATTGAGTTGAGAATAATATCGATGGATTCTTATGATGAAATTGCATCTTTAAAAAAATTTAATTTGAAATTATGTTTTTCGTTACTCCGAAACCACCCGGCCGATTTTGCCCAATAACGTACTTAACCGAGATATTTATCTCCCAAACTTAATCTGAAAATTTTAACTCCCTAGCTCATTCTGTTCGAGATAACCGTGTTAACGGACGGCCGGGCAGAGTCGATTTTGACCACGGATTCTTGATCAGTAAGTCGAACCAAAACGTTTGAGACACTTTTCAGCCAAAAATTCGAAAATTACAGACATTTGGGCAAATTGATTAGCACTCTGCTACGAGGAGCAAGAGTGCCAAAAACTTGCAAATCAAAAATAATATAACAGATCACAAATAACACTAACCTCATTGATATTTCGTTATAATAAAAAACTAGTTGTAAAAGCAATGAGGTCAGGTGCTTTGGCAAACATTTGTTTTTTTTAGCCAAAGTGATCACCCATCCGGGTATTGAAATCACCCAAGGTAGCTTGGCTTCCAGTAGAAAAAAATTATATCACCTTAATTCCAACAATATAGATCCGATTGAGATTAAATCTAGAACTTGGCTGTAAAATAATGTTTTGAAGGTTCTTGCAAAATTTAAGCGATATCTGAACTGTGACAAAAATTGTTAAAAATATTTTATGAAATCATTGAAATGTGAATCATCTATGATTCATGTAGGTTAGTATTTTCAATTCATTAGAGTATGTACAATATAATTTATTTTACGCATTTCGATCTGTTATTGAGTTTAGATATCAATTTCCAATAAATTTTACATATATTATCTCCATTCAGTAAAGAACAAGAAAAACTACCTCAGCATCTCTGACTTGAAAATATCTGTTTCAATTCATCAAAATACGACCAATATGTTTTGTTTTCCAACCCCCTCTGGTAATGATATTTGAGAATATTTAAAATGATATTTTCTAATTGAAAAAAATTGCTATAACCTGGAAAATTCTTAAAAATTATAAGTAGCGCTTTTTCATTGTTTGTTGTTTTATATTATTTAGAACATTTCCGATTTCGGCAAATCCTCAAATGTTGGGCATATTATATTATATCTGGATAAAATATAGTTCAAATTTCAATCAATACTGAATATATGGATCGGAATACTTTAAAATATGTTCCCTAGTTCCATATTCAACACGTCTTGACCGTCTTGATTGATTATATCGATTAAAAATCATCTTTTACACAAATTGCTCGTCCGTTATAAAAATGATATACGACCACAGGAATGACATTTCTAATTCTATAAATTCAAACTACTTCTTGAAATTCGTTCGATACGCGTAAATGTTCAAAAACCGTTGATAACTCTGTTGTTCGAGCGTAAAACAGTGGACCAGTCACTTGTTATGGTATTTCCATATTTCGCCAGTAGCTCCAACAATATGAATCCGATCGAGACTAAAAAAACTATTTTTTTTAAATTTTCTAACACTACGATCCTCACGAAATTTTGGATATCTTCGTGTCTGTATTTTTCAACAAAGTTCAAGATCAGTTATTTGAAAAACAAAATTTCAGATGGCTGTTACTCCGAAACCACTATGCAAATATTGCGCTCTAACGAACTTAACCAGAGCATTTGAAATCCGAACCTACAATCTAAATTTTGAATTTCTTACCCATTTCGTTCGATAGTAAGCATGCTTACGGCTGGCCCGACATAATTAAGTTTGACCTTAGATTCTTCTTCAGTGAGGCGAAACTAATCGTTTTTGACCATTCTTGCCCAAAAATCCGAGAATTGGAGACGTTTGGGCAAATCGATAGGCAATTTTTGAAGAATATTGATATCCGGGGCAATTCATATACATCAATCATGATGAATTTGGATAGAAGAGCTTCTTTTAAAATAACAAATAATTGTGTATAACAGAATAATCAACAAAGAACACAATATGTTGACTGTGATCCCTTATGTTCGTGGCCTTTCGGAAAAAATCAGGAGAATCGGTTCTAAGTTCAATATGAGAACCGTTTACAAGACACAAAATGATCTTAGATCTTTATTAACAAAAACAAAACGTCAAATTTCGCATTCAGATGCACAACCTAACCTGAATTTTCTAGCGATACGAACCCCCAAAATTTCAGAAACGTCCTTAGGTTTTTATTCTACAACTACTCACCTAGTTTCAATTCGATCGGATTAGTATTGGTTGAAAACAAAATTATTACTCGGAAACCATTAGGCCGATTATGCCCTTTAACAAACTTGGTCGTCATAAGGCGATTCACCATCTACCCTAAAAATTTCAAGTCGCTATCTTTTCCTGTTCTCAAGTTCTCGTGGCAACGGCCGGCCGGACAGAATCAAATTTGACCTCGAATTCTTCATCAGGGAGTCGAACCCAATCGTTTGAGACAATTTTCGGCGAAAAATTCGAAAATTATAGACATTTGCGCAAAATGATAACGTTATGTTCCCCACAACATACGCGCAAAAATATTTGAAAATTATTGAAAAAAATTCTATACATCTGAAACTATTCGTCCGATATCGTTGAAATTTTGCGAAAGCCTTCAAAACCTAACGGTACAACCAACGTTGCGCATTCGAATGGGAGAGTTTAGTTCATTGTGGGCATAATCGGCCAACGGTTTCGGAGTTATACCCATCTGGAATATTATTTTATCGATTGAACACGGACCCGATGGAATTGAAACTTGGTAGCTAGTTATAGAATATCGACATAAAGACGTGTGTGAAATTTTGTGAAGACCATAGCACTAGAAAATTTTAAAAAAATTATGAAAAAATATTAAGTATCTCACGATATCTTAAGAACAGAAAGATATAGCGACTTGCAATTTTCTGGGTAGGTTGTGCATCCCAATGCGACATTTGAGTTCGTCAATAGGCATAATCTGCCAAATGGTTTTGGAGTTATACACATCTGAAATTTGGTAGTTATTTCCTCCATAACTCAAAATAAACAGATTTGATCCAATTAGAAGTCGGTTATTACTTGTAGAATGCCGAATCACTCATTTTAGCGGAATTTCGTGAATATCGTATCCTGAAGTTACTTGAAGTGTAAGTTGTTTCGTATATTATTAGATATTCAACGAATTTCAATTCCAATAGAATACATAGATGTCAGAATTAAAAAATTCTTTGTCATTCTCTCATTACTCAAGCCTGTCATTAAAATGGCATGAAATGTATTCATATATTATAGAAGATGAGAAAATGGTATATATCGATGGTGAATTCGATTAAGAGTGTACAATAGATGTGAGTAGACAACAGAACATGCGCGCAAAAGCTCCTGAATTCTCGTCAGTGCTTAAACCATTTTGTTGCACGTATGTTCTGGGGAACATCGTGTTATCATTTTGTCCGAATGTATGTAATTATCACTAGAAATTTTTCAAAAAATATTATTCATCTCGCGATAACTTGAGAATAGAGACAGAGAGCGAGTTGCAATTTTCAGGGTAGGTTGAGCATCCGAATGCAACATTTGAGTTCGTTAATAGACATAATCGGCCAAATAGTTATACCCACCTGAAATTTCATTTTTATTTCCTCCTCAACCTCATAAGATAGGAAACCAATCCAACTCAAACATGATAATTAGTTGTAGAATGCTGAAAACAAGTTTTTACGAAATTTTGTGAGTATCGTATCACTAGAAAATTTTCAGGAAATCATTGAAAGTCTTTGAAAAAGACTCTATATTATACAGAAACTATCCGTCTGATATGGCTGAAATTTTGCAGAAGGCTTCAAAACCTAACTTTACAGCCAAGTTGTATATTTGAACATGATTGGATCTATATTGTTGGAGATCTGATCAGCACTGAGTGAGTGCAGTAGCTGGATGGGTGACCGTTGCCACGATAACTTTCGAATGGAAAGTAATAGCTACTTGCAATTTTCAAGGTAGGTTCATTATTGGGTAAAATCTGCCAAACGGTTTCAGAGTTATGCCCAGCTGTAATATTATTTTCTCGATAACTCAAAAAATATGGATCCGATCGAATTGAAACTTGTAACTAGTTGTAGAATAATAACATAAAGACGAAAGTACTTGTAGAATAACGACGCAAAGAAGTTTGTGATATTTTATGAGTATCACTACTAATTGTATCACTAGAAAATAAAGGAAAAATTATTTAATAATATTATTTATCACACGATTAGTTGAGAACGTAAAGACATAGCTACTTGCAAATTTTAGGGTAGGTTGTGCATGTGAGATTTGAGTTCGTTAAAAGGCATAATCAGCTAATCCATTTTGGAGTTATATCAATCTGAAATTTGGTTTTTATTTCCCCATTAACTCCAAAAATACGATGCCGATAGAATTCAAACATGTTAATTAGTTCTAGAATGCCGACGCACAAACTTTTTATTTAAAATTTTATTGAAAATCATTGACAAAAATTCTATAATTATATCAGAAAGTATTCGTCCGACATCGCTGAAATTTTGCGATAACCTTCAAAACCGAACTATACAACTAACTTGGGAAAACGGTCTATATCGATGGTAAATTCGATTAAGAGTGTCCAATAGAGGCGAATGGACAATAGAACATGCACGAAAAAGCTCCTGGCTTCACGTCAGTGCTTGAACCAATTTTCATTATTCGTTCATTCACATACTTTCAAAATAAACAGGTGAAACAGAGGAATTTTTTTGTTCAATTCCTAATGTTTATCATTTGAGGAAACAATAAAGCAAAATAATTCAATCGAGGTACCACTTTGGTGTAGGTCCGGACAATGGTCTCGAAACCAGTCCCAACAATTAAAACTTTCCAAACTAAGAGTGTGATTCAATTGTACGCTACTGACGACTCGAACAAAGACCTGATAGACATGAATTTATTATTCGACAATTCCTATGAAATTCCAGAGAAGATCGCAATACAACCAGCTGGAAGTGTGTTAACCCAAAGGAGAAAAAACCAGACGAACCTCTTTTTCCACCATTATAATTCTTCATCGCAAAAAACACCGAGAACCTTTCGTGGTCGGACACAGATCTGAGCTAATGAAAGTGTATTCGGATTCAGCGGACGACCGGGCAAATATCAGCATTCAATTAGTGGTCTCTTGTGGAACAAAAGTTGAGTTTTCGTTATCCACTTTTCAAGAACAATGATGCATTATTTCCTTATTAGAAGACCCCAATTACACTGACAATTTTTTCTGGTGCCGAAAAACAATAGTTATTTATACAAGGGAAAAAATAATTAGATGGTGCGTTATCTCCCTACGAGAAGCAGAGGGAGACAAAAAATTGGGAGCAAAAATCTAGTATTTTTCCCACGAATAGTATTTTTGGCGCTCTTGTTCCTCGGAACAGAGTGCTTATCAATTTGCCCAAATGTCTGTAATTTTCCAATTCTTGTGCTGAAAATGCTCTTAAACGATTTGGTTCGACTCACTGATCAAGAATACGTGGTCGAAATCGATTCTGTCCGGCCGGCCGTTAACACGATAACTCTCGAATGGAATGAGCTAGAGAGTTGAAATTTTCAGAATGGGTTTGGAAGAGAAGTATCTCGGCTAAGTCGTTATTGGGCAAAATCGGTCAGATGGTTTCGGAGTGAAGGAAAAAAAATTTTTTTTACAATACAAATTCCAAAATAAAATTTTCTCAAGATGCAGCTTTACCATATGAATCCATTGATATCATTTTTAACTCTACCAAGCTAATACTTTCGGAGATATGATTTTTCAAAATTTCAATAATAAATCGTACCTACTTCTGTGTTTTCACAGAATGCGATAATTATTCTATCTATAAATTATTATAATATGATGTGTTGATACATGTCAACTTATTTTCCTGAGACATAATTATGTCAAATTGTGATATTTAATACCCATGGTTAATCCATATGATGATGGGAATGGTAATGGTAAGTTAATATTATTGATCATTGAATGATTTCTTTCTGGGTTTTCTCTCCCAAACTCTGAAAAATATCTATAAAATAAAAAATTAATTATTTTGTGATTTGCTTCTGCGTAAGAAACATAAGATATTTGTCAGAAGCAATCAATTGAACAATGTTGCCTAACAAATAACAACGAAACAACATCAACGAAGAAGCAACTACATATATCGTAACGTTTCGGAGTCTATATCAGATTCCTTCTTCAGACGCTTAACGAAAAAATCTTCAGAATTATTTTGTTGATTGTTATTCTGAGATTTGAGAATTGTCACATTGAATGTATTTTTTTTATTTTATAGATATTTTTCAGAGTTTGGGAGAGAAAACCCAGAAAGAAACCATTCAATGATGATAATACCTCCCTCAGTATATTTAATGATTTCTTAATAATATTGAGTTTAGAATATCTCCAGTAAAAACAAAACTGAAATATTGGCTAAAGTTTCAATTCATATAATATAATTTTCAGAGTGGATTTTAGGAAAAAATATATCGTTCATCATATAATTATTGAACGAATATCTCGGATGAGTTCGTTGTTGGGTAGAAGTGGTCTATTGGGTTTGGATTAATCATTTTTGGCACTCTCGTTTATTTTACATCATATAAAATCATTTTATGATGTTTAAATTTAATCTCTGCTATTATGAAGTTCTATCATAAGAATCCATTGATATAATTCCCAACTCTTACCAATAGTTTCGAAGGTATGATTTGTCAAAGTTTAAACAAGAGCGCCAAAGCTCCTGTCCACAGGGTTTGAACCAATATTTTTTCTGTGACAGAAAAAATGACGATTTAATATTGTAAAAATTTAGAGAATACCAAAATGCCACGAGCTGAAAATCGGTACTCGATTGTAAAACGGTGACTCGAAGCTACGTGCGGAATATCAACTGATTCTGAAATATAAAAGTTTTGAAGAAATTCACGAAATTTTCCAGAAATTTGCGCGTGGGCATTCTACAAGTTATTGCTGAGTTTTAATCGAATCGGATTTGGATATTTTGATTTATAGAGGAAATAACAACACTATTACAGACGTGTATGACTCCAAAACTATCAGGCTGATTATGCATATTAACGAATATAAATATCACATTCGGATGCGTATCCTACCCTAAAAATCTGTTTCCGTTTTCAAGTTATCGGTAGATAAATAAATTTTTTCATGATTTTTTTTTAATTTTCTGGTGATATGATGCTTAAAAATTGGACAAAAGTATTTGGATTTTTTTCAGAGTCAAAATTCTGCAAATTAAGTACCAAGTTTCAATTCGATAGGATCGGTATTTTTCGAGTTATCGAGAAAACAATATTCCAGATGCGTATAACTCCGGAACCGTTTGAACGATTATGCCCAACAACAAACTTAAATGTCCCATTAGGATGCACCACCTACCCTGCAAATTACAAGTCGTTATCTCTTTCCGTTCGAAGGTTATCATGGCAACGGTCACCCACCCAGCTACAGAACTGACCCAAGGCTGCTCGGATCTCCACAATAGAGATTCGATCGTGTTCAAATTTGGAACTGTAGAGTAGTGTAGAGTTAGGTTTTGAAGGGTCTCGCAATATTTCAGCGATATTGAAAGGATAATTTCTGTTAAATTGGATTCGTATTTCTTGAGTTATTGAGGAAATAACAACAACGTTTCAGATGGGTATAACTCCAAAACTATTTGGCCGATTATGCCAATAAATGAACTTAAATTTTGCGTTCGGATACTCAACCTTTCTTCAAAATTGCAAAACACTACTTCTTTCCGTTCTCAAGTTATCGTGAGATAAATAATAATACATATTTTTATAAATTTTCTACTAATACGATCCTCAAAAAAATTCATATACGTTTTTGTATCGGTATTCTAAAACTAATTACCAAGTTTCAATCCAATCAAATCTCGACCTTTTCATGCGTGCGAAGTTTTGTATTGATCGGATGACTACGTAAAAAAAAAAATCAAGAATTTGAAAATTTTGTTTTTCCAATAACTGATCTGATCGAATGGAAACTCGGTAGTTAGTTGCAAAATATCGACCCAAAAACTCGTGCAGAATTTCTGGCTGGAAGCATTACTAGAAAAAATTCAAGGAATATATTTTCCGGAATATTTTGCTTGATATTCGAAACCGCATATTGGATTGAGTCTAAATTCAACATTTAAGTGACCATGCCCCCTTCGCGTTTATAAAATTTCATGGAAAACAGACCCTTAAGAGCTTCAAATAACAAACCCCAATATGAAATTGAAATAACTACTGGCTTGTTTACAACGAAAAATTCTAATCACAGATAAGTGCTAGCATAATATGCTAGCACTCTATCGTGAATCACATATTATGTGATTCACGACACATTTTCGTTCATTTGGGATCGAATATGTGTATCTACAGAAATCTACAGAAAATAATGATAATCGCCTTTATTTAAAAAAAATTATATGCATACATGCATTAGAAAAACAATTTAGATGGTGTGGGATCACCGTGAAGCGAAGTTTAGTCGAAGACCCCTCACATGGACCTGTACTGACGTGAAATCATGAACGATGTGTGCAATTTTTCGTAAAAATTTGTCAGAGAATTGAGTGACTGGGGAGTAACTGGAAGGCCATATTAACACATCACAATTCTGTGTGTGTATGTGCAACCCAGCTTCGAGGAAACAGCGTATTTTCCGAGGTGGAGTATCTATAACGCGGTCCTTGGACAATTTTGAAATTCACGCTGCCCCTTTCAGGCTTTTTCATTATGCGCATGAGCAGATGATGAGTGATTCGACTGCTGGAGTTTTCGTCTGAAACGAGAGGTGATTTAGGTTATATAACGCTAGTCCTTCATAGCATCCCCTGCCGATGGTCCGAACATGCGTGGAATGAATCTGCGATATCTCCTCAGCCAATGGTGCTGGAAAATCAGAGTTTTGTATGAGTTGTGTGTTTTTGAAAGGAATTTCACCCACGATTGGACTGCGCCTGCGCAGAGCCATAGGATGTGTGGGTTTGGGAGTGGTTTTTGTGAAGTGGTCATGGTTATGGTGCTGAGTCGATATTGTGAGGTTTTAAATGAAAATGTATGGCAATTCGCGTGGAAATTTCGGGGAAATAGCTTTGTTTTCGAGATGGATTGTCCGTACCGTGTCCTAGAGCCAATTTTTAAATTCCACGCTGCCCGGTCATTTTTCGCTCTGCGAATGAGCTGACCTTTTTGCTCGTGGTGTTGAGTATCGGCAGCATTATAGGGAGCACCATCAGTGACGAGTAAGCTGCTCATGTGTATAGTTAAGCTGTTCATGTTGCTCTTACGTAAAGTGAATTCCGTTGAGTGGTCATGGGGTCTCTGCTAAGTCAACATATAAGTCTTTTCTGCCCTAAAAAATCACTGACGTGCGCTCAATCTGCTTTGGCACGCCTGCTATTGACATGATTATGATTATACTGACTCTCCTAGGTCTTCCCTAAAAAGACCCCCTCAAAAGCTCCTAAGAGCTTGTGCGAGTTAGGAGAGTCAGTTTTTTCAGAGCAGGATTTGTTACTGTATACTCCTATCTCCTTTCGTTCGAGAGTTATTTAGGCAACGGTCACCTATCCAGCTAATGAACTCACACAAGGCTGCTCGGATCTCCAACAATATAGATACGATCGTGTTCAAATTTGGGACTTGGTAGAGTTAGGTTCTGAGGGCTCTCGCAAAATTTCAGCCATGTCAGATGAATAGTTTCTGATATATAGAACGTTTTTCAATGATTTTCAATGATTTTTTGGAAATTTTGTAGTGATACGATCCTCACGAAATTTTGCAAGAACTTTTGCGTTGGCATTTTACAACTAATAACCATGTTTGAATTGGATCAGTGTGTATTTTTCGAGTTATTGAGGAAATAAGAACCAAATTTCAGATGAATATAACTCCGAAACCGTTTGGCCGATTATGCTTATAATCAAAATCCAATGTCACATTCAGATGCAGTGCCTAACCTGAAATTTTCAGATTGCTATCTCTTTCCGTTTTCAATTTATCGTGACATTTTTATATTTTTATATTTTTTCTTAATTTCTAGCGATATGATTCTCACAAAATTTCACAAACATGCTTAGGTTTATATTCTATAACTATTCACCAAGTTTCAATTTGACCGGATTTATATTGGTTGAAAACGAAATGATTACTCGGAAACAATTTGGCCGATTATGCCCATTAACGAACTTGTCCGTCGTATTGTTCTCTTTCCGTTCTCAAGTTATCGTGGCAACGGCCGGACTGCCGGACGGCCGGCCGGAAAGAATCAAATTTGACCTCGAATTCTCCTTCGGGGAGTCGAACCAAATCGTTTGAGACCATTTTCGTCAAAAAATTCGAAAGTTAAGACATTTGGGAAAAATGATAACGTGATGTCCCCCAGAACATACGCGCGAAAAGGACCGGAGTACGATAATTGGACATTTGCAATTTTTGTTAATAGTTCACTCTGCACATGAACCCCGCAAATTTCTTCCCCCTTCATGAGCGTAGACGCGAAATTCAACCAAAAAATCCAGAATGATTGCTTGGCACTATCGTACAAGGTGGCTGCAAACTTTGAAAAGTGTCAGTTGATTGGTCTAAGATTGATTGAACTTTAAAGGATCCCAGGTGATTAAATCCTTAGATATAAGTCCACCTCGTTGGAATCCGCTTATGGTTGCCGTTTTAGTCGTATTCCTCCAGGGGCACGCTGTTTAGCATTCTTCGGCGTTCATTCGAAAGACCAAACTGAATCAATTTAAACTATGGTTCGATCGCATAAGGGCATGTTGGCAGACTACTGCCAGTCTTCAATAAGACTGGGGCCTTTGACAATACAACACATGTGTCTATTAAATAAGCACAAGGCGAGGAGGAATAAAACCATTATAAAATGGATGTATGACGAGGATAGCTAAGACACAGGTGGGTAATGAGACCACTCCTGTCAAAGCCACTCGTGGAATAACTCAAGGGGGAGTAACATATACCCTTGTTTAGAGCCTAGTGGTGGCCTCCCCCACAGGCTAACGGAGCTCGGCTTCGGGTGTTTAGGCTATGCCGATTGCATAGTCCTAATGGTCATATGTAAATTCGAGGACACCTTGTTGGCCCGAAACCCTACTGTGGGGTAGGTAGATACACCTACAAAAAGTGAATTCCGGATGAAAGAAGAAATTGAAAGGGGTATACTCTGGAGATCTCTGACAGGAATGTATCCTCCGGAACTTTGACACTGTCAGATCCAAAAAGTATATGGATCTCAGTAAAAACACGCTGCACCGCCTCACTGTGCTCCTCACAGGGGACTGCTGTCTTAGGAAGCATATTATGAAATTAGGGCTAGCAGAAGATGACGAGTGCAGATTCTGTGAGGGGGAGGAATGAAACTCCTGATCACTTGACTACGGAATGCCTCGCCATCTCAAACCAACGCAAGGAATGCTTTGGGCAAGAAATCGGTAGGACCGCAGAAGTAGCGTCCTTGAATCCATCCGTGATACTGGAGTTCATCAGAAATCTGGAACTTGAAGGCTGCGGGGGGATACAATAGACCTTAGGGTCGAAGTGCTACGTTATTCCCTACAACAATATACAATTTATACAATACTGTCAAAAAAAATGGGTTCAAGCCCTGTGGACAGGAGCTTTCTGGCGCTCTAGTTCAAACAGACAAATTATATCTCCGAAAGTATTGGTTTCTCAGAGTTGGGAATTATATCAATGTATTCATATGATAGAACTGCATCATAAAGCAAATTCAATTTAAATAATAGTTTATTTATCAAGATTAAATGAGCAATCATGAGAATGAGAACTGCACCATGGAAGAAATCAAATTAAATCTGGCCAATTTTGCCCAATAACGAACTCAACCGAGATATTCATCTCCCTAAACTACTCTGAAAATTTCAACTACCTACCTCATTCCGTTCGAGAGTTATATCTTTGTCTATGGATGAAAAGCAGTCTCACTACTCTCAGATCTCTTACTTCATGTTCCGTTCCGAAATGTAAGAATTTTCTGAGAAAACCTAATTTCGGAGCAAACAACTGAGATTTTTCTCTCTTCGCCCACAATTCTTCGATTGATTAGATAATGTCATGTCTCAGGAACATCATTTGACATTCTGACAATTCATACATAGAATAATATCATTCTGTGACAACGTTGAAATACGATTTATTATTGAGATTTTGAAAAATCATATCTCCGAAAGTATTAGCTTGTTAGAGTTAAAAATGATATCGTTGGATTCTTAGGGTAAAGCAGCTTATTGAAAAAAAGTTAATTTGGAATTTGCCTCGTAAAAAAAAATTTTTTTTTTGTTACTCTGAAACCATCTGTCCGATTTTGCCCAATAACGAACTTAGCCGAGATATTTATCTCCCAAACCTACTCTGTAAATTTCAACTGTCTAGCTCATTCCATTCGAGAGTTATCGTGCCTACGGCCGGCCGGCCGGCCGGCTGGCCGGACCGGCCGGACAGAATGAATTTCGACCACGGATTCTTGATCAGTGAGTCGAACCAAATCGTTTAAGACCATTTTCATCGAAATATTTGAAAATTACAGACATTTGGGCAAATTTATAAGCCCTCAGATCCGAGGAACTAGAGTGCCAACAAGAAATGATATACAAATGGTACAATGAATGTATTTATTTTCAACTACTTTTCGAAATAACTGCGTATCTCTATATTTTGTTGTTTTATACCTGGCATTTGGAGCTGATAGCAATAGTATCAACAGTTAAAAGTACCGGGGTGAAAAATAAAACGATAATTCCCACATCGGCTGATAAGTTCCTGACACAAAGAAGAAATCCCAAATTGTTTCGCCAACATCTTAAGGCGGGTTTACACAGCACATAAAACGAATTGAAATAAAATTCAAGAAAAAAATTAAAATAAAATAGTAACACCTTTCACGAAGTACTGCATGAAGTTGAGTATGAATAAAGGAACCGTGAGCACGTGAAAACATTCAATGGGTATCAACTGTATTCACATTTTAAAATGAAATAATTCCAAAAATATAGAGCAGATCAGGTTGAAATCCGGTACTCTATTGTAAAATGGCTGCTTGAAGGTTCGTGCAGAATTTTAGGGGAATCTGAAATATGAAATTTTCGAAGAATCATTTTTTTTAACATTTCAGCTAATTATCAAGTTTCAATTCGATTGATTTTTCCTTTCTTTAAGATTGGTATTGAGGAAATAACAAAACTACAGATGGGTATAACCCTGAAAATTTCAAGTTATTGGCCAGTCGGAAATAATGGATTTAACAAATCCAAATTCTTCATCAGTGAGTAAAACCTAATTTTTGTGACCTTTTTCGGCAGAAAATTCTAAAATTACTGAAATTTGGGCACAATGATAGCACATTGTTCCCAGAACAAAAATATTCAAGTTGGTTGGCTCAATCTCTTTACTGAATGAAAATGTAAAAATTATGTCCAACAAAAGTTGGTTGAATCAATTTTCACCTGCACCAATATTAGAAAGAGGCAGAACGTCTAAATAAAATTTTTCACCAAAAAAGGGAATATCAATTTCTTGTCATTGCCATCATGAAGCCCCGATCTGTCGTTCATAGAGCATGCTCCGCAGATGGTGCAAAGAAGATCGAACTTGTACTGTAGATAATTGACAGAAGCAATTTTATGGAATAATATTGCCTAACAGTCACGAAACAACACCAACGTTAAAACAACTTTTTTTACGTTATTTCAGAACCTAAACCAGAATCCTTCATCAGGCAGTAAGTGAAAATCTTGATATTTATTTGTTGTATCTATTTTGGTAGAGAAAACCCAGAAAAAAACATGATGAACACGCTTCACAAGTTATCCTTTTATGATTACTCGATATATGTTTATACCTTGTAGCAAATTCTTAAGAATTTTAATCAATTGCTATATCCATTAGGTGTTAGTTTAACATCTACCCCAAGTTCAGTTAAAAGTTACTTTCCCTCGGAATTATGATTTCCATGTCACCAAGTATATTAGGGCATGAGAAATGAATAGAATTTTACTTCCTTTTGACAATAAAGTGGAACTGTCTGAGGCCACTTCTATAAGAAAGCGCAATATGTGGCGCTATCCTAGATTTACCGCGACCCTCCTTGCTAATGATAAATTTAATAAAGCTATGAACCAACTGGAACCTCCTAGTGAAATTATCATTTTATTTCTCCTATCCGACTATAATTAACACAGGAAAAGGCAATAACTGAGAGCATTTTATGAGTGCAAATCCCCGACTGTTCACTTTATATGACCAACTTTGCAATAAAAGGAGTTCTGGATCGACTAAGTGTAGTACAGGGTGATAGAATAAAGATATTTCTGTAACGGATATGAACAATGGTTTATAGATTCTGTGGCGTGGTCTTTCTTGTGTATCTCGATGTTAACTATTATGAAACCCTACTGACTATTTCTCGGAAAGTTGGTTGACCAAATATGCATAATTCAAAATTTTATACGTTGATATTTCTCGAGTTCTGGATTTCACTCTAATTTTTATCAATATGAATCTATAGCTTCGAAGTCAGGAACATGGATAGTACTATTGTAGTTAAAAATAGTGGGTTCACCTAAATCACTCGATTAAAAATTTTCAGAAAATGTTTGAAGTGAAGGAAAAAACTTGGGTTATGTTTCACAATAATAATAATAATTCAATAATATGTCATCGGCATATCTACGTGTTTCGGGCCTTATATCATCTTTAAAACTGCTTTCGGAAAGTTGTGTTGTTTTCTTTAGTTGACTAATATATAATAAAAGTTTCCTTTCAATATCTGTTTTCGTTATCAAGCATCCCAATTTCCTCAAAATCTGTTAAAACTCATCTATAAAATTGATTTGGATTATTAGTTTATCGAAGAAGCCTATAGAAGGTTTTTGCTATCACACTGAAATAATAATAATACAAATAATAATAGGTGGTATCATAATTTGTATCGTGAGTGATTGAGAAAGTTATTGAAAATGACAGAGCCCATATCTACTGGAACTATGCTATTCCAACAACTCGGCAGATCTATGTCTTAAAACATCAAAGAGCTCAAGGAATTTTTTGGTGTCGAATTATCCTTACCTACCGAAAATAATGTGATGAGGAAAGAAGAGGGAAGATACAAGTATTTAATGTTCAACCTGGAGACCCTGTAGCCAAGCCATAAAGTTAGGATGATCGTACCAAAAATAGGATGTCTAGGTGGAATGAGAGCGAACTACGTGGTTTAATTAAATATTATTCCGGCCAATTATGCTATATTTTTGAAATTTAAAAATGTCCCATTTGAAAAGTATATTTTATATGAGTTTCTTATATATGAGTTTCTCATGAAAATTGACCCTCAGACACCATCATCAGTTTTCATCTATCTAGTGCAGAAATAGGACTTTATCTTCAAAAGTGTTCAATTTGGCCCAGCCTGTACAACTACATAGTTACCAAGTTTCAATTCGATCGGATCTGTATTTTTTGAGTAATAATATTCCAGATGGGTATAACTCCGAAATCGTTTGGCTGATTAAGCCAACAATGAAGTTCACCCATCCAGCTACTACTCACACAAGCCTGCTCGGATTTCCAATAATATAGATCCGATCGTGTTCAAATTTGGAATATGGCTGTAAATTTAGGTTCTGAAGGCTGTGTCGGATGAATAGTTTCTGACATATAATTTTGATTTTAGTGGTTTTCAATGATTTAATTAAAATTTTCTAGTAATACGATCCCCACGAGATTTCGCAAAAGTTTGCGTGTCGGCATTCTACAATGAATTGCCATGCTTGAATAGGATCAGTTCAGTATTTTTGAGTTATTGAGGAAATAACAACAAAATTTCAGATAGATATAAATTCGAAACCGTATGGCTGATTATGCCCATTAACGAACTGGTTCGTTGTATTTGGATGCGCCACCTGACCTAAATATTTCAAGTCGCTAACCCTTTCCATTAGAAAGTTATCGTGACAATGGTTGGCCAGACGGTCGGCCTGCCAGAATCAAATTTGACCTCATGTTATTCATCAGTGAGTCGAACCTAATCGTTCGAGAACATTTTCGGCAAAAAATTCGAATATTAAAGACATTTGGGCAAAATTATCCCTATCGAAAATATACTGATTTACCAGTCAGGAAAAAAAAAAGGTTAAGTTGTCTTTGGTCCAGAATTTTCAACTCGGAGTAAAGTGTCTCAGTTGGATACCTGGTGTCCTCCTGAATAGTACCATTTTTTGCGCTTTTTCAATTCTTATACAAAATCTAGTCGCCAAAGCTCCCCAAGGCAAAATGCCATACTGTAGGATCCACTGCACCAGTACCAAATAAATAGTCTACACTGATTGGCAGACAGAATTCCACTAGCGAAACAGATCTTATATTTATATACTAAGCTTCTTGTGCAATTCGTCCTATTGTACATCAAATCTTAAATGACAGTCGAGAAAAACTACCAGACGTCTAACACATTTTACAGCAAAATGCAGAAATGTGTACATTTCAAGATAGAAGAATTGTAAAATAAAGAACTCCGTCTGTTTGTGTGTCCAGTAATTTTCTCCTAAACTACTGGTAGGAAATACCTGCAACTAGGTAGAACAATCAGGTATTCCTGGGACGATTCACCAAGCATTTATGCACTAGAAATGGTTAAAATGAAAAAAATTGTTAATTATTATGCAATATTATATTATGGATCCAGAATGTGCTGATGTAACAAAAAACCGACCCCAGTACTCACGGATTATGATTCAGATGCCATATCCCCTATTCCAATGTGTCTATACCTAAGAAATTATGGAGATAAGGTGAAACATAAACGTATTATAGTAGTTACCTGCAATATCATTTTCGATTTTCAGGAAAATATCCTCATATTACATTATTGTTTGACAGTTTTTATCCATCTTCTTCATTTTTTGGTAAGATTCCAGTCCGAAAACATATCGACATATTTTCCGTAAAAAAATTTGGACCTTGTGCATCACGTTCTCACTTGATATTTGTAGAATTTAATATCTGAGTATCTTCACTTATATGTAGGTATATACAGGGTTAGTCTTTGAGTTATATATTCATTTTAACCATAGATTCCTATTATTAAATGAAACACTTCCTTATTTCTGCATTCTTCCAAATTAGGCACAAGTGAAAATACACAGGCTAGGCAGTTGAAATAATATTAACACTTTTATTTTGTAGCTTTGACATGCTTTTTCAGAATAAAAAGAAACTTTGATGTGAAGTTTCCTATGATTGTGATACATATTTCCCAAATATCAGTTTTTCCTATTTCCACTGGTTTCCTAGTGATAGACCTGTGGATTTATAAAACTGAATGAAACTAGCACAAAGAAAGCAGACGATTTGTTTCTACAATATTTTCAAGAATATTCAATTGTTCTAGAAAATTAAATTATTCATCATCATTTCCATAAATAAAATCAGAAATTCCAAAAATGTCGAATCAAGCAGTAAAATATGTTACCGTACCTTTTTCTCGTTCACCATTAATGTTATAGACAATTTATATGCAGGAGTGTATTAGAACATTGTGAAATCTTTAAACGCTTGTAACTTTTCACCTGAGCAAAATCTGGAGAAATTGTGAATGAATAAAGTGTGTTATTTGATGAGAGGAAGTTATGGTTAATGTGGTTATTATTGTGCAACCTACTCCCTGTATACCCGGGAAAAAAGTATTCACTTTTTTGTGGGGGGAAAGAGGGATTTCATAAAAAGCGATATTTTCTTATCTGTCAAAAAAGATAAAAATTCAAAGGTTTTACCCGTCACAGAAAAAATCCATTTTTCCACTGACATAAAATGTGAAATTATAATTAGTTTCATTACTGCGAATCTGATATCTGTGACTACAATTTTTTGCGATTAATATATTGGCGATTCGGAGAATGTAATGGTTGAACTGTGAAGAATAAAACTAATTAATCGATATGGGCGTCGGAAAATAATGAAAAAGAAAAATAATCATTCCCCGAATAGAAGTCTTGTCACTATTGTCCGCCGTATAATATTGCCCGATGACGCGCTGACTGCTACATCCTCAGACACGATATGTTATTATTATTTTTTTTTCCGCTCGAGAAGAAAAACCGTTTATCACTTCTCTCAGGAGTGAGAGACTCCAGTTGCTGCATGGTTCCTCACTAAAAAACCTCTCGCACGTTCCTTGGAGTAGTTCATCGTCCTGCCCTTACAGCTCCCTTAACAAAAGAGATGAGCTGCAAGCTGCCTTCACAGTTGTTAGGACCTGATGGCTCGAAGTGGTCCGAGCAACACCGCTTTCTGCATTCTGTGCGCTAAATCCTCGGCCAGGGATTTGCAGGCCGGAATAATCTTCAATTCGGTCACGTAGTTGGCTGTCATTCCGGCTAGGCATCCTATGATGCCTTGGGTGCAGGATCCCCAGTTCGAACATTAAATCCTTGTATTTTTTCCTACTTTCTTCTTTCATCACCACATTATTTTCTGCGGTGGAAGAAAATTCGACAAACAATTTCTTGAGTTCTTTGTTCAGTAGGAGTATATTTGGCTTTATGGCGTGGATCTGCCGAGTTGATGGAATCACATAGTTCCAGTAGATGCAAGCTCTGTCATTTTCAACAACTGCTTCAATCTCCAGAGGCACATATGGTAGCACTGGTTCGTTGTCTATACCATAAACCTCTCTCAGATGGAAGTAGAAAATTCGGAGTGCCGCATTATGTCTTTCCATATATGTTGATGGAGCATGGACTATGCAAGCAGACAGAATCTGCATAACACTTTCCTGCTGGCTGTGGTATGCTCTGCATGTTGTTGGGGTATCCACTTTCATGATGTTCTTTTTATACCATCTTGTATTTATCACTCCATCTTCACAAGCCATAACAAATTCCTCCGCGTCCAACTTAAGCCCAACGGACTTCATAAATGCCAAGGATAATTCTTCCGACAGGCCCTGATCTTTCAAACTACTGAAATGTATGTAGTGCAGGTGATCTTCGAGTAGTGTCTTCAGTTGTGCCTGTCTTATTTTTCTGCCAACTCTTCTTAGGTCTGTTGGCGTGATATGTGTTCCTGCTAGCTCATGGTCGATGGATATGCCAGTTATACTGAGCTTCTCCAAAGCTGTCTGACCAGCCCTAAATAGGAAAACTCATTGGTTCCTGATTTCATGATTAGCCACCATTTGTAGAAGCGGTTCTTCGCTTCTTAGTATACTTATTGCCATTTCCAACGTTTGTTGATGGTGTTAGTATTCCAAACTTCGCGAACCCCTACCTCCCTGCGTTCGTGGAAGGTATATTCTTTGAATCGACCATTTGGGATGCAGGCTACGATTCATGTTCATTACTTAACGAGTGGTTCTGTCCACCTCGAGAATTTCATTCACTGTCCACTATTACGGAAGAGTAGGTGACTATCGGGCAGAGCTGTGCCGAGCACTGACGAAAAGTGCTTCGAGCACCGAGTACTAAGCACTGACTGAAAAGTGCTCCGGAATCTCGAGCACTAAGCCCTTTTTGGCGCTCTAGTTCCTCGGAACTGAGTGCTTATCAATTTGCCCAAATGTCTGTAATTTTCGAATATTTCGATGAAAATCGTCTTAAACGATTTGGTACGACTCACTGATCAAGAATCCGTGGTCGAAATTCATTCTGTCCGGCCGGTCCGGCCGACCGGTCCGGCCGTCCGGTCCGGCCGTAGGCACGATAACTCTCGAACGGAATGAGCTAGAGAGTTGAAATTTTCAGAGTAGGTTTGGAGGATGAATATCTCGGCTAAGTTCGTTACTGGGCAAAATCGGACAGAAGGTTTCGGAGTAATAAAAAAAAAATTTTTTTTTTTACAAAACAAATTCAAAATTAAATTTTTTTTAATAAGCAGTTTTATCATAAGAATCCATTCATATTATTTTTAACTCTAACAAGCTAATACTTTTGGAGATATGATTTTTCAAAATTTCAATGTAAATCGTATTTCACAGATTGATATAATTATTCTATGTATATTCTATGTATGAATTGCCATAAAGTCAACTTGACAGAAGGGAATATTGTAACTTCAAGAATATTGGGGTTGAAATACTCGTATTTTAGCGATGCAACGGTGACCTCACCCGAAAATGTTTGAAAATATTACGTAAATATTGAAAGCATAATTCCAAAGTTCGATAGAGGAGAAAATTTTGTGAACGTATATCAGGAAATGTTTGATCGATTACAAGGTAATTTATTATTTTATACAAATTTTATGGAATACCTATTATTTGTAGGTACTTTAAACCTGTTTTGGGCAATTGTCATACGAAACTTGTTTTTTTGGCGCTCTAGTTCCTCGGAACAGATTGCTTATCAATTTGCCCAAGTGTCTGTAATTTTGGAATTTTTGGCTGAAAATGGTCTCAAATGATTTGGTTCGACTCACTGATCAAGAATCCGAGTGCGAAATCGATTCTGTCCGGCCGGCCGACCAGCCGTAGGCACGATAACTCTCGAACGAAAGGAGTTAGCGGATTGAAAATTGCAAGGTGGTTTTGGAGCGTAAATATCTCGGACAAGTTCGTTAATGGGCGAAAACCATCAAGGGGTTTCGGAGTTATGGCCGATTTTAGTAAAAATATTTTTTATGAATATTTCCGAAACCGATCACTCGATCTATTTGAAATTTAGCACCAAATTGTAGAATCATGACCTTTATACGCATGTGAAGTTTTGTATTGACCAGACTACCGCAAAGTGTCAAAAAAAAATTTGAAAATGTGGTGCAGTTCTCATTCTCATGATTGCTCATTTAATCTTCATAAATAAACTATTATTTGAATTGAATTTCCTTTTTGATGCAGTTCTATCATATGAATACATTGATATAATTCCCAACTCTGAGAAACCAATACCAGATATAATTTGTCTGTTTGAACTAGAGCCCCAGAAAGCTCCTGTCCACAGGGCTTGAACCCATTTTTTTCATGAAATGCTCGCGATTACTAAGCACTTTCGGAAAGTAATTCGTCTTTGCGAGCACTAAGGACTAAGCACTTTACAAACGGATGAGACTGTTAAACATTTGACGGAGGGTGGGGTGCAAAAACCACTTCCTTCAAGATAAGGTTATATAATATGTTAATTATACTGGTACACCTATTGTTTTGGCGCGATCGTTCCCTGGAACGAGAACATTATCATGTTTTCCGAGTGTCTGTATAAGTATCGAATTTTGGGCGGAAAATGTTATCAAAGGATAAGGTTGGACTCACTGAAGAGGAATTCTTGGTAAAAATCAATTCTATCCGTCCGTCCCGAAAGAAAAGAGCTAGACTCTTGTAATTTTCAGGGTAGGTTTATGGTGCAAATGCGCCAGTTAAGTTCATTCATGTGATCAAATTGAAACTTAGAAATAGTTGTAAAATACGTACACGAAGACTTATTTCAAATTTCGTGAGAATCATGTCACTAGACAAAAAAAAAGTAAAAATATCTGTCAGATGTTGCTAAAATTTTGCAAAAATCGATAGGGCCGGTATTTTTGGAAATATTTTGGAAACATTTATTTTTGGAAACCTTTGGAGATTCCAGTACCTGGGGTGAGTGACCATTTTAGATATTATTTTGAAAATGTGCGCTATTTTTCCATTTATTATTGCGCGCTTGAGTCAAGGATCGGGAACATTTCGTCCAAATGTCTGAAATTTGGGAATTACAAGCCAAAAATGGTATCAACCGGTTGAGTTGGACTCACTGATGGGGAATTCCTGGTCAAATTAAATTCTGTTGGTCCTTTCGGCCATCCCCGTAAACACTCATAGGGACATAAGGGCTTGACATTTTCAGGTTAGGTTAAGGGCCGAAATACCCTGGTAGCACTAATGGGCAAAATCCGCTCAATAATTTCGGAGTAATGACCATCTAAAATTGAGTTTTCTTAATAAATCGAAAAATACTATTCCTATCGAATTGAAACTTGGTAATTGCTTGTTATATATATTATTTTCTGGATCCCGCTCCCTCTATGCATTTCAACATACGCACGAAAGCTCCTGACCTCACACCAGTGCTTTTCAGGAATTTTTGATAATTAGTTTACCTAAAGTGTCTGACTAAGCTATATATTCCGCCATAAATTCTCATGGTAAAAGTTTATAGCTTTTCACTCCCCAAGAAATGCAGAGTCAGGTTCAGAAAAACAATATCCAGCAGTTTCAGGAACTATTTGTAGCACCACAGAGTGTGTTGTTGGTCGAAATTCTCAAGATTTGAAACATATTGATGTTTGGTACCATTTTATATGACAAGTTATAAAGAATGGAATTTTTACTTAGATTCTTGCGAAACTGCACAGTTCACTCACTACTGACTGTAACTTCTTTAACTCTACACTCGAATGAGTCGAATGTCCATAATGATGCGATCGTCTCATGTTTTCAGGTTGTGACAAGTATGAATCGGTTATCCCGAGAAGTGCTCCGCAGCATTGCAGTGCTTGGGAGCACTTTGTAGTGCTCGGGAGCACTCTAATGCTTGGGAGCACTTTGTAGTGCTCGGGAGCACTCTAGTGCTTGGGAGCACTTTGTGGTGCTCGGGAGCACTCTAGTGCTTGGGAGCACTCTGCTATGCTCGGGAGCACTTTGTAGTGCTCGGAAGCATTTTTCGGGAGTTCTGAGCACTAAGCCTTTTCGAAAATTTTGAGAAGCACTAAGCACTAAGCACTGCTTCGATATAGTGCTTACTAACTTAATGCATACTATATCAACTATTAAATCAATTTATTTTGTATAATGAAACTTTTTGGTCCAATCAGGGACGGGATGAAAAATAATCTCCCAGTGACAATGATTTTGGAACTCATCACTGTAAACAAAGGAGAAAGTGAGGTTATGCGTATATTATGAATTATGTGGTTGATGTGCTGATGTGAAGCGGCAAAATGAGAGGGTTTAAGAACCAACTATGATGTTAAAATGTTTTATGAAGACCCTGTATTTACAGCAAAAAATATTCCGACCTTAAACTCTACCTTGGGCACACCTATCAAATGTTCCATACACTCCCTTCATTCCTCGCCCATACATGATGTACCTAAATCTTGAATATTTTGATAACTGGAAGTTTTATCCCATCTCAATATCCTCCTTGGTTCCTCCTTGGACAACTGTATAGTCCAGGCATTGGCAACCTTTTTTTCGCAGAGGGCCAAAAAGAAGAATTTTTTTTAGACCATGGGCCGAAAATAAATTTCTAACCGTAATAAAATTTATTCGAAATAAAAATGTAATTCAAAACGTAGGTCTATGACTCACCTCATATGTTGGATTTACATACATCTGCCAATTATAATTAGAGCATTGTATGAAATCATGAAATTACGTTCATGTAATTATTGAAATTTTGAAGAATCATATCTCCGGATGTACTAGTTCGTTAGAGTTGAGAATGATATCAATGTATTGTTATAATGGATAGGCATCTTAAAAAAAATAAAATTTGAAATTCGTAATTAAAAAAAAAATTTTTTGTTACTCCGAAACCACCGATTGTGCTCAAGTACGAACTTAACGGAGATATTTATCTCCGAAACCCATCCTGAAATACTTTCTAGCTCATTCCGATCGAGAGTTATCATGTTAGTGGACGGCCGGACAGAATCGATTTTTATCACGGATCAGTGAGCCAACCAAAACGTTTGAAACCATTTTCAGCCAAAAGTTCGAGAAAATTACAGACATTTGTGCAAATTGATAAGCACTCTGTTCCGAGGAAACAGAGCGACAAAAATAAAATAAACCTAACATTCCTTGTAAGAGGGGAAATAAAAAAAATTGGTTCAAGCCCTGTGGACAGGAGCTATTGGGCGCATGTTCATCTTCCTTGTGGCCCGTACTGACCAGTAAAGAAAAAAAGCAGTATCATGTTGAATACCTTAATATTATTGATTATTATATAATAATCGATGAAAATACTGAGAGAGACCCAGGAAATTTGACACATTTTGTCTTATATCTCCAGAAATTGAAATCGTATAGAGCCAAAATTTTGCACAATGTTGCAAAATACTACAATTGACGTTAGTACAAGTTTTTGTTGCAATCTGATGAATAGTTCACGAAAAAAAAATTTTTTTTTCGAAAAAATTAAAAGAAATATTTTTTTAAAAATTACCAACATTTCGATCATAACAGAATTTTGCCAAAAGTTGCGCGTTTATATCCTCGAACTGACTACCAAGTTTCGATTCAACATCTTCTTTAGTTCCTGAAATATCAGGGAAATAACCTCAAAATTTTAAATGTCTATAACTCCTAAACCGTCCGGCCGATTTTGCCCGTTAACGAACTTAACCGTCGCATTTTGATCGGAAACCTACCCTGAAAGTTTGAAGTCGATAGGAGCTTCGGTGCACCTGTTATCGTGCCTACGGCCGGCCGGCCGGACGGCACCCAAAAATCTGACATCGGATTCGTGATCAGGGAGTCCGAATTAGTCTATTAGCCAATTTTCAGCTCGAAATTCGAAAATTACAGACATTTGGACGAAATGATAGGACGATGTTCCCCTAGAACATGCGCCCAAAAAACTCAAACTGACATAATTGTACAAAAAAAACTCAATAACTCTAGTATTTAACTAATGGGACACCCGGGGTTGCTAAATATTAGGTGGACTGTTGCTACGCGTAAGGTATTTTCCAAATTTGAATCCGTAGTCCTTGATCGGTTCTTCGATTTCGTATTATTCATTTTAGAGAAAAATTGCTCACAGCAATGAGTACTACCGAAAAGAGACATAAATCGACATACGAATTTGTCCAAATGTGGATATTTGTCTTTAGAAACATGTCCCACATAAAAGTGTTGCAAAGGTGACACACGACACAGGTTTTTCAGATCATCGTCCGCTTGGAGCTCATTTAATTCCATCTGAAGCCACATTTCAACCTGCTCCGCATCCAGTTCAGAAGGAGACATGATCAGTTGGAATTGAATTTCGCGTGAACGGAAATCCTCAAATCTTTATGTGAAGTCAGTGTTTAATGAAGACAATTCCCGTGCTAGGGCATTTTGAGGAAATTTTTATGAGCAGCCAGGTTACGAAAATGAAGGGCCTAGCCCCCTCTCGAAATGTTTTAGAGTTATTTTTTGTTGCAGAGGAAATCCCATACATACAATGATGTGTATTTCCCTTAAGAATTTGATTTTCCCACAACCGAAGTTTGCTTCGGAAAGACTTGACATGAGTGAATAACTCATAGGGTGGACCGAGGCGAATTGGATCAATGGGTGAATCGGATCGAAATAAGAAATCCCTTGATATTTTGAATTACGCGTTGCCACGGAACTCCAGCGAATAGCATCTCGCAACCCTCTACCACCCCGCACCCCCCGGTATCGGTAGTGTTTTGATTCACCTAGTACATCAGGGTCAGCAAAGACCACCAGCGAGTGAGGAGTTTGTGTGGGTTACAATTTTAGCGCTCTTCTAAGGAAGGTACTTAACAATTTTTTGTGCCGTTCTGAAAAATGGTATTGAATCTTTCATTAAATGGCCTAAATTGATTGGGAAGGGGTGTTTTTTAGGAAAAATCTCAGTTTTTAACCACAATATTATAGGTTACTATTCATTTCGAAAGTATTTAATATGGGGTTATTGGGACCACGTCATCAGGGGCGAATTGGATCACTTATATAAAATGATTTATTGTATATTTGAGGTTAATGATTCATTAGTATTTCATTTTAGATAGTTTGCACGTACATTGAAAGACAAATACGGAAGAATGTTCCCAAGAAAAAATTAAAGAAGCCACAAATAAAGTCCATACCAAAGAGTTAATCCTACGTCGGGCTGCTGAGATATATGGATTACCATACACGAGTTTACAAAGAAGATTCTCTGCTTTCAGAGGTGATGACATCGTGGTGGACGTGGTGGACAGCCAGCCTTAAATGATAATACCGAAAAGATTTTAGCTGAACTTTTACTGCACCTGGCGAGTCGTGGCTTCGGAATTAGGTACACCCAAGGCAGTTCGTAAATATGCATCTGAATTCGTAGAACGTTAAAATATTGAACACAATTTTAATAGACAACTAGGAATGGCTGTTCAGGACTGGTTTAATCGCTTAATGAAAAGCAATAAGAATTTAACTATTCGGAAACCAGAAGGATTGTCAAGAGCAAGGATTGATGGTATGAAAAGGGAAAAAGTAGAATTCTTCATGACTTTGGAAACAGTAGTAGACAAGACCAATTCAAGAGGAAGACCTGAATACGTTTACATAGGTCGTTGTTTATATTTTGTTAATGATTCAATATCTTATAGTGTGAAAAAACTTTTTATTTTCTTACATTTTTTGTAAGATCCCATTCGCCCCGAGAATTGGTGGGATTCGGATATTTCTGTCTTCCAGGTTTTTAGTTAGGTAGTATTTTGCAGAATTTTTGAAAAATTTCAGTTTTGAAATATTTGTTGCATAGCTAAATTGTTACTCATTATTATTAAGTCAATAAAAGTTAAAAATATTTTACTCTAGTATGATTTTCATATGCTCAAATATAAATTGATCCGATTCCGGTCTACCCTAAGCAAATTGTTTTTGTTTATACACATGTTCGAACTCAATTAGTTCAAGTAATAATAACTGGTAACATTAACCAAAAATGCCAAACTAGATAACCATGTCTCATCCACGAAAGGCTGCCCATATCTAGGTTTCCCTTCATTTCCTTGAGAAAGTTTTCACTTCCTCTCTCAGCTCATAGAATCTTTTCAACATTTCACCCTTACTGAGCCTAACTCACAATGGAAAATGCTATCTCCATATTCTGATTCCAAATCCTGAAGAAATTGCTTGAAGTGGTGGTGATTAAAAACTCACGATTTAATGATTTACGCACGAAATAACTGTCTCCATTGCGTGCTTAGATTTGAACGATTTTGCACAAATATTTTCTTGATGCAGCAATGAAATTGCTTGAATATTATTTTATTTGGTATATTTATGAAGCAAATCTGTGGGTGCGTCTTGTGTGAAAAAATTCATTGCCGGACCAAGAAAATTCTATCGCAGGCCGCATGTGGCCCGCGGGCTGTAGGTTGCCCAAGGCTGGTATAGTCCTTCAACATCCGAGTATACCCCGCGACTGCCTACGCGCCTACGCCTCTGCATGCATAACCAAGTAGTACCGGACAGCCGGAGGACTTCTTGAACATCGGCGTCGCATGGCTTGGCGATATTAAATTTGAATTTTTATATGACTCAACCAATCGTGTGTGTAAAGACGCTCGTACGGCGGAAGGGGGCACGAGCCAATAGAACGCGAAGAAGGAGTGGCCACCCATCGATGTTTATTTGTTTGTGTGCATAACGACTCTATGCTGTTCACGTAGGCATCGAGCATTGCACATATCTTAAGATAAGGCTTGTCAGCGCGCAGCTCGGCGGTGACCTTGTTTGTTCGATGAATTCCCGGCACGTCACAGCCATCGACCGTGTTTATTGTTTCCGTTTGAGTTACCGGGAGATGATGATGACAATTAGACGACAGAGTTCAGGATAGTTTTGCTTAGCTAATTGTTTTGCGGTTTTTTATCCGGGAAATATTGAAACTGTTTATAACTGTATATCTTGAGACATGGAACGTCCTCGTTTTTGCATTCATGCGTACTAGTTGAAGCAGGTTTCATTAATAAAGAAGATAGCCAGTTTTATACTAAGATTTTTCATTTCCTCAACAAACTGTGGGTACTCTGTAACAGTTTTATATATTCTCGTCCTACACCAATAAATTTTTCACATTTTTCCCTCAACCATTTTTGGCACTCTTGTTCCTCGGAACAGGTGCTTATCAATTTGCCCAAATATCTGTAATTTTCGAATTATGGCTGCAAATGGTCTTAAACGATTTGTTTCAACTCTAGTTCAACTCTAGAATCCGTGGTCGAAATTGATTCAGTCCGGCCGGCCGTATGCACGATAACTCTCGAACGGACTGAGCTAGACAGTTGAAATTTTCAGAGTAACTTTGGGAAATAAATATCTCGGCTAAGTTCGGTTTCGGAGTAACGAAGAAAAAAATTTCTTTTTACAGTATAAATTTCAAATTCAATTTTTTTTCACGATTAAGTTTCACCATAAGAATCTATTGATATAATTTTCAACTCTAACAAGCTAATACTTTCGGAGATATGATTTTTCAGAATTTCAATAATCAATCGTACTTCTATGTTTTCACATTTCCCAGAATGCTATTATTATTATATCTATGAATTATTATTATGATCTGTGTTCATACATGTCAACTTATTTTCCTAAGAGACATGACATATCAAATTCATTTCTACTATCCTAGAATGATGATGATAATACCTATATGATATCTTACTTTTTGGGTGATATTTTAATGCCCATGGTTAATCCATATGATGATGGGAATGGTAATGGTAAGTTAATAATATTGAGTTCAGAATATCTCCAGTAAAAAGTGGGAAAACCCTGTGGCCAGGAGCTTTGGCGCTCTTGTCCAATCTTTGATAAATCATATCTCCGAAAGTATTGGTTTCTCAGAGTTGGGAATGATATCAATGGATTATTATGATAGAACTAAATTTATAATCCCTTTGCATCTTATATTTATATGACGGTCCAATTTTGGCTACAAGTGTTTCAAAAGTATAAGGAGTCATTATAAAAAATTGAGTAAATGAAATAGCCAGATTTATTTATTTTAATCAATAAGTCTAGAGAGAACTCAAACCATAATACTTATGTAGGAAATATTAAATAATGTTACTAAGCAATAACTACCTGTACATTAGTTGGAAAACTCATTCTAAATCTTCCATAATTAGAGAATTTTGCTAGGCTTCATTGCATCATTCATATTCGACTCACTAACCATAAAACTCTGCCTATGAACTTAGTGAATCCAAATTTCAAATTGTTTACATGCTTACATGAACCAAACTCTCCATAATTCTCTGATTATGCAAGATTTAGAACGAGATTTCCAACTAATGTAGGTAGTTATTCCTTAGTAACACTATTTGGGATTTCCTACATAAGTATCCTGGGTTGAGTTCTCTCTGGACTGATTACATTAGATTCGTGTCATAAATAAAACTGGCTTTTTCATTTACTCAATTTTTCAGAATTGGACCGTCATATATTCCTTTGACATTAATGACGTTTAGTTTTCAAACTGGACCAAACCACAGCTACCGCAAACAGATTGTACACAGACTGATAGTATTCGCATTCTGTGAAAACATATATAAGTGCGATGTATTATTGAACTGTCTAGCTCACTCCGTTCGAGAGTTATCGTGCCTACGGCCGGACCAACCAGCCGGACAGAATCAATTTCGATCACGGATTCTAGAACAGTGAGTCGAACCAAATCCTTTGACCATTTTCGGAGGAACAAGAGCGCCAAAAACAAAACTGGAATATTGGCTGAGTTTCAATTGATATCATATAATTTTCAGACTGGATTTGAGGAATGGATATCTCGTTCATCATAGATTTGAGGAATTAATATCTCGGATAAGTTCGTTTTGGGTTTAAATGGTCTGTTGGTTTTGGATAAATAATTTCTGGCACTCTTGTTCAATTTAAATTATTTTATTATGTTTGAATTTAATGTCTTCTATGGTGAAGTTCTATCATAAGAATCCATTGATATGATTCCCAACTATTACCAACACTTTCGGAGATATGATTTGTCAAAGTTCAAACAAGAGCGCCAAGGCTCCTGTCCACAGGGCTTTCCACTTTTTTTTATAATTTGCATCCTAACGACCTCAGAACGAAATGGCGAAGAAATAGATCCAGCTTGACAAAACAGATATCCCGATGTTCATATTAGTGAAAGGATTGTATTTTGAGAAATGATTTATTTTTAATTTCTAGATTAATTTTGTCTCAATATGTTTGGAGAGTGAATGCCAGATTGTAGGGATCTACCTAAACCCTAGCTGCCTCTCGTTTCCTCCGGAAGATGACTCAAACGTTTAAGCGCTACCCGTTAACTCGTATCGCTCATAACAGCGTCGTATCTCTCGGTATACGCCGTTTCTAGCAGATCTACGGATCGAACGGAGCTCCGGCGTCAGACACGTCTATAGCAGGCTCCTACCAGCCGTAATGGAAATGTCAAAGATAGGAGCTATAGAGCGAAACGAGGAACGCCTTTCAAATGAAAATCAAGAGATGTATTTTTTACCTGTTGTTTTCGAATTTTTGGCCGAAAATGGTCTCAAACGTTTAGTTTCGATTCACTTCTGAAGAATCCTAGGTCAAATTTAATTTGTACGCTAGATTACTCTAGGATGGAATGAGTTGAATAGTTCAAATTTGCGAGGTAGGTTTGTAGTCCAAACGCGGCGACTAAATTCGTTAATGGGCAAATATCGCTATGTGCTTTAGGAGTTAGGTATATGCATCTGAAAATTTGTTTTCCCAATAACTCGAAAAATACTGATCTAATTGAATTGAAACCAGGTAGTTAGTTTAGAAATGCTGATACAAAGACTTGAGCATGAGGATCTCATGACTGGAAAATAAAAAAAAAATTCTGTATTCTGTAACTGTCAGTCATCCGTGAAATTTCGCAAGATCCTTTAAAACCTAATTATATATTATTACGATTAGTGTCTTACATTCGAACAACAAACTTTGAAAGAGTACCTGATAAATTTTTGACGTGAATTCAAAAGAAGTTTATGATGCAGTTTGAGCAAAAGATCATTTTGAATTGAAATTAACTATACCAATCGCGGGTCGCGAAGAGTTAAATATGGAACTATTTTAAAGAATTGGAACCCATATATTGGGTCATTCAATCGTTCTTCTGCGTTAGGATCACTAGATATTTTTCAGAAGCAAACTTAGAACAATGTTGCATAATAAACCGAAACAGCACCAACAATTTAGCAACATTTTTACTACATTTCAGAACGTAAATCTGTCTCCTTCATCAGACACTAAGCAAAAATCTTCAGAATTATTTATTATTCAATAAGATTATTGCACCTCCCACAGTATACTTTAATAGTTTCCATGTATTTAGGTTTGATTGAAAATTAAACGATAGGCACTTATCTATTTTTATCTAAATATAACATGGTGCCAAGATTTGAGGTTTTGCCAAAATCGGAAATATTCTATACAGGGTGAGCCAAGGTCGATGGTACCCTGGACTTTTACGGAGAACGGAACCTACAATTTTTTGGAAAATTTGATTTCTTGGCTAAGAACCACTGCTCTATCGATCTAGAGGCATTGCGGTGTTGCCGTTTATATCAAAAAGTGGTATCTTACAAATTTAATACTTCAAATGCGACACCCTATATATTATTGCTTTTTTCGATTCGATGTACAATTGAACTTTTTAAGAAATTTTGTATTCTCCAGGGCCATCAAATTGTAGCAAGAACACGCAGAATGTAATGTTTAATCCTGAATATAAGTTTTGTTTTAGTTATGTTTAGGCCTAAATCATATTCTGCACTTCTGGCGGAAGCATGAGGATTTGCTTTAAAATAAGTTAATACATATGAAATGTTATATTCTTTTGAAGTTATAAGCGTCGACATTGTTCGTCCCACATTAAGTTTTGATCCATAAAGGATGGAATTATTCTGAAATCCTACAAATATCCTCTTGTTCATTGGTTCAGGATACATCTTATTAAATACTATGTATTCTGCATGTAATTGCTACAATTTAACGACTTGGGAGTAATAATTTCGGAGGATCTTTCATGGTCGAGGCACGTGGAGCATATTGTATCCAAAGCGAAGAGAGCTACCTACCTTATGAGCAAAGCCTTTCACGGATGTCACCCAGAAGTGTGTGCTAAGATCTTCACCACTTACGTGCGCCCCATACTTGAGTTTTCTGGTCCTGTTTGGAGTCCCTATCTGGTGCGTGATTCTGGGGCCCTCGAAAGAGTGCAGAGGTGGGCTACCCGCATACCATATGGTCAGCACAGGCCATCTTATTCTGATCGGCTCAAGCAGCTCGGAATCCAATCTTTCGCCGAGCGGCGCTTAAGGGGCGATCTCATTATCACCTATAGGGCTATGCACCGGTTGCTTTACGGCTTGGACACCTCAAACACATTTCTGCTGAACCAAAACCACCTGCGAGGGCATGAATACAAGCTGCGTAAACAGATCTTCAGAACAACAGTAAGACAACAATTTCTGCCCAATCGTGTGTTTGACGTATGGAATAGTTTGCCGGTTGGTGTGGTTGGAGCCCCATCAGTTAACATCTTCAAATCGAGATATGACTCATGGTGCAGTCAACGTTTGACCACGTAGTTTTGAAGTTTTATATTATTCTATTCTGTTTTCAGGGAGTTATGTGTTTGGTTCGAGTGGTTTCAACTTTAACGTTGGACAGAGTTAGAATAGTTTTCATTGTATTTTTAAGTTTATGCGATGTAGTTTCTCTTTTGTTCATTTCTATTTTTCTGAGCTTTTATAGGTTAATACCTCAGCTCTTATTTTTCTGTAATAATAATAATAATAATTGATCGCATTGACCGTGAAGAATAAACAATTTAATCAAAACTTCACTTGTATAATTATTGCCTTCCATTTGAATCATTTTGGCGCTCTAGTTCCTCGGAACTGAGTGCTTATCAATTTGCCCAAATGTCTGTAATTTCCGAATTTTTCGATGAAAATGGTCTTAAACGATTTGGTTCGACTCACTGATCAAGAATTCGTGGTCGAAATTCATTCTGTCCGGCCGGTCCGGCCGTAGGCACGATAACTCTCGAACGGAATGAGCTAGACAGTTGAAATTTTCAGAGTAGGTTTGGGGAATAAATATCTCGGCTGAGTTCGTTATTGGGCAAAATCTGACAGATGGTTTCGGAGTAACAAAAAAAAAATTTTTTTTTTACAGAACAAATTCCAAATTAAATTTTTTTCAATAAGCAGTTTTACCATAAGAATCCATTCATATCATTTTAAACTCTAACAAGCTAATACTTTCGGAGATATGATTTTTCAAAATTTCAATGATAGAATTATTCTGTGGCTATTCTATGAATTGTTAATGTCAACTTTGACGTTGTCTCATTGTCATTCATTCCAGTAATGGTATATGAGAATCATAATACGAGGAGCAACTTATCAAAACGCATTAAGTCCAAAAACCATTTTATTGGGAATCAACGAAAAACGATTTTTTCTTCCTCCCTGGCTTATAATTTGAGTATGTCGAGTTTGTTTGATAGAAATTTACATCTAAAGGTAATAACTAATCTCATTTAAATCAATATTGATCAGATATACACAGAAAATGTAAAAAACGTTTGGACTTAATGCGTTTTGATTCATCTCATTGTATATAATGCGTTTTGATGTGGTTGAAATTGAAAATAATGCTGTTTGTTGCGATTTTTTATACATTTAGAGAAAACAGTCTGCACAGTAAGTGTTGGCCTGTAACCTAATTAACATGAGCAAATCGATAAAACATGTTTTTGGTTATATTTTATTTCTTTCAAAAATGCAAACGTAAACACAATTCATTGCGATGCGGCTTACATACTTTGGATTTGAATTACAGAGGGATATAATGCCATTTGGACGATTTTGTTTACATAGGGCTATAGAGCAACAGAAAACATTTCTGAATCCGCTTCAAACTCAATTTCGCCCAAATTGGACATAATGCGTTTTGAAAAGTTACTCCTCATATAATATACTTTTTGTTGGTTGATATTTTCATGCCGATGGTCAATCCATATGATGATGGGAATGGTAATGGTAAGTTAATAACATTGTCATTCATTCCAGCAATCGTATAAATATGATAATTATAATATAATATCATACTTTTTGTTGGTTGATATTTTCATGCCGATGGTCAATCCATATGATGATGGGAGTGGTAATGGTAAGTTAATAATATTGAGTTCAGAATATCTCCACTAAAAACAAAACTGGAATATTGGTGTATTGGAGTAGATTTGAGGAAAGATATATTATCGTTCATCATAGAATTGAGGAATGAATATCTCGGATGAGTTCGTTGTTGGGTAGAATTCGTCTATTGGTTTTGGACTGATAATTTTTGGCACTCTTGTTGAATTTGAATTCTTCTATGATGTTTGAATTCAATTTCTGCTAAGATGAAGCTCTAAATTTCAATAATGAATCATACTTCTATGTTTTCACAGAATGCTATAATTATTCTATCTAAGCTTTATTATATGATCTGTGTTCGTACTCGTACTTTTCATCCTGATCTATAAGAGAGAGTCAAATTCATTTCAGCTATTTTAATTTGGTTTCTGCCATGGTGCAGTTCTCATTCTCAGATTGCTCATTTAATCTTGATAAATAAACTATTATTTGAATTGAATTTCCTTTATGATGCAGTTCTATCATAAGAATACATTGATATAATTCCCAACTCTGAGAAACCAATACTTTCGGAGATATAATTTGTCTATTTGAACTACACTGTAAAAAATAGGGGTAAATTTACAATTATTTACGCATAATTCACAGCCGTTATTAGCGTAATTTCACACACCACAATATGTAAAAAAAATTTTCTTGTAATTTTACAAATTAATACAATAATTTACAAGCCTTTACAAAAATTCACAGACTTTTCCAAAATATTACATATATTTACAAATATTCACAGATCTTTACAAGAAATCACAAATTTTTCCAACAATTTACATCAATATTGTGAATTCACATCGTGCACTATGCGAATGCGATAGACCGAGTCTTGAATCGGGTATTTCCGCTGTGCATGTGACTCTCCCCAGAGTTGAGCGCGTCTATTTGTTAGTTCGCATGTCAACGCAAATTACGTTTTCGTAGTTCCACGCAGATCGAGTCTAGACCTGCTTGAAGATTGAAAGTGTGTTTTTTGAAGATTGTGATTTAGTGCTTGGGATTTACTTTCCTTTGAGCATCCCAAAGTGACCTACCAAGTATCATCTGAACGGTAATTTTTGTTCGATCTTTACCTTTTTTTCGCCAGATTGACTGTACTAAAGCTATATTTCACAGCAGTGAACAAAATCCCAGTGCAATATGGGATATATTGTGAAAAATGAGTCAAATTTCGATTTTCTGTTCTTCTAGGGTACTTCAGAAGACAGGATATCTTTGTTTCAGAGCTAATTGCAAATTAAGTTTCGAATGTTTTATATAATGAAAGTATGATTTTATTTCAGAAAATAGGTATAGGATATGCATGGAAGGAACTCTAATACCTGGATTAACGTTTGACACCTTCATCGAGGCATTTATAATATGCTTTTGCATTTATTTTAATTTGAACCTGAGATACCCAAAGGCACTCTCTACAACGTTGGAGATGATACAAAGGTATCATCTACAACTTCACCCCGACGGAAGTGGCTCAAAGTGCCAAAAAAAAAGGACTAACCAAAAAAAAAGTAATTGCATTTATTAATAAATTGAGTAATTTTCGATAAATTCATTAATTAAGGATGAATATTTCGATTATTTTAAATATTTCTTGTCATAGGTGTATATCAATTTCAATAAAATTTTAGAAAAATAGCGTTTTTTCTTTCAATTTTTGTCCACCCAAGACCGAATAAGCATTGATTTAATTTCTGTCCAACTAACAGCATACAAATATCATTTGGACACTTATGGTTTCCTCTTGATAGCATTTAACCTAATAATATAAAATGCAGAATAAATTCGATGCATATTTTGAGTAACCCTCTGTTCAAGTACAATCATAATTTACAGATCTGTTCCTGGCAACTCCTTGGCCAAAACAATTATGGAAACTAATGTGATTTTTATTACTTTTCATGCTTTCAAATTATGCATAATCTTGAAATTAAATTTCGGAATATTCAGATCTAGCATTCTAAAAAATTCTTTCAGGTCCAGAAAATTATGCCTAAGATTCCTAGGCATGAAAGAGTTATATTTAATTCGTTTTTATAGTACGAACAGTTTTGACTACAATCACGAAAGGTAATTCACAAAAGTGATTGTGAATTTACACAGGATTAATACCATGTTTGGGATACTATCAATTTAATAGTGGTAATAAATTCATACATTATACAGTAAAATTACAAGAAATTACTAGAATTCTTTGTGAATTAATGGAATTATATGTAATATAACTTAACGTGGCGCAGTATTATCCAAAAAAATTTGTAAAATTCATATCAAAAACAGAGCAATATTTCGTTTAGAAATGTAATTTTTTGTAATAATGCATATTATTACGGTATGAATCTAGTGAAAAATTCAAAAGAGGAATGTGAATTCACAAAGGATTACCAAAAAATATGAAATATTCCACAATTATTACTAGCAATTTCACAAAATAGGAATGAAGAAATTTGCGAAAAACATACTGTGAAATTCCAAAAAATTACATCAAATCTCTGTGAATATATGGAAATTGATGTAATATTACATAACATAAAGTAGCATAATTACAAACAGTTTCTGGTAAACAAATTACAGGCTGATTTGTGAATTTACAAACTAAAATGTAATATTACAAACTGAGTGTAATTTTACCATGATTCTTGCTGGCCTTAAATAACCAATGATTCTTACTGTAAATAATTTTTACAGTGTAGAGCGCCAGAAAGCTCCTGTCCACAGGGCTTGAACCCATTTTTTTCAATAAAATCTCCGTTAATCAATTCAACAATACGCTACAATCGATGACGATTGTTAAATTATCATAATTCACATGTTCTATGACATTTCATGGATACCTAATACAAAATGTGGCTCAATATTCCCATTGGCATGAAAACTTTTAATTCGAAAACCTTTGATTTAGGGCTAGGAACATGTTATATCGTTTCATCGGAAATTTAATTCTCTTTCAATACATTGTATGATATACAGGTCATGTCTGTCTCGGAAACGCCGGATTTTGAACAAACTTTATGATTAGGGACGTAGGTATGTCATTATACGTTAATGATACACGGGAGATTGGTACACTGAGAGAAATGTTAGGGTTAATAATTAATAATTCTTTATTTGAGATAGATTTATTCATTATTAATGAATTTTATTAATTATTAATAAATGTTATTAATAGTTAGATCCACTTGATTTTAAGCTTATTCCTCAGAAATATATTATTTATTTAGGCAATATTTATTAATTATTAGAAAGGTTTATTAATAGGAAATAAATCTAATACAGAAAAGTCATGTTCGAAAATATTATTAACTATAACAAAATGATTTATTTCCACCAAACAAATATTATTTCAAGTTAAAATTTGCCTTATTTCTGTCAAACAAATATTTGTTGAATCATCATTTAATCAACATTTATTTATTAATAATAAATCTTGATTAGACCTGAATAAGTGTTTATTTACGCTCGGATCTTTATGTTCCCGACCCCACCCCATCATAGCGAATTGCGACTCTGAAAATCTTCTAATTCTAATTCAGTCTTTTCCTTTTCTTCAGTCAGTTAGGATATGGTTAGGATAGTGTATTTGTGAGTTACTACGAACTAAAAGTTTTGTGATAAGTGTGTGAACAGAATGTCCGATTTCCAGGAGTTTTTGTTTGAAAATGGTTTGAGCCATTTGAGAAGTATATTCGAGTTGGTTGAAAATCAATGGAGTACTCTATAAGAAAGGAGTGGTATGTCAATACGGTTGAAATAATTTTGGAGAACCAGTGTTTTGTGTTATAGAATCTATTGAATATAACAATAAGAATTATCGTTTAAATTGCAAAGAAATTTTGTGTTTCGGTTTTGATAAACATTTTCAGGCCTATCAGGTGAATTGTATTTCTTCCCATACTTTTAAAGTTAATGTCCTCGAAGACTTTTGGCCTTTTCTAACACATATCCACAATTCAGCTAATGGAAATAAATATATTTCATGTATGAATCAGGAAGTTTAAATCAACCTATTGATTGAGTTCGCTTTATGTACCCAATTGTTCCTGAAGTTTAGGTGTGCCAATGCCAAGTGTAATTTTTGATTTAGTCTATGTGAGAGCGAATTTCTTGAACCTAGTCATAATTCGACCAAATTGTTAATTTATTTGCATTTAAATGTTTCTGACAAATTTATTATTTCTTGCTTCACATAAATGAGTTGAGTTCATAAGAATTTAATAATTAAGAAAAATTATGTTCCATTATCTGATACTAAAATATTGATGAATGTATAGTTAGACTCGAATTATATTTTTACTTTTTTTGATTTTTTGAAAGTTGAATGTTGAACCTGGTATTTTTTTCTCATTATTTAATAAATATTACGTTTTGTTGCGTTGAATGCTTGTAAAGACTAGACTGATTTTATATTTTGCAAGAGTTCAATGTTGAGCCTGTTTATTTTCTAATTATTCAATAAATATTACGTTTTGTTGTTGAATGCATATTAAGACTAGACTGATTTTATATTTTGTAAGAGTTGAATGTTGGACCTCCTAAGTATTTTTTCTCATTATTTACTGAATAATACATTTTGTTGTTGAATGTATACTAAGACTAGACTGATTTTTTTTATAAGTTTAATGTTGAACCTATGTTATGTTTTCTCATTATAGAATAAATATTACGTTTTGTGTATTTCCTTTATTTTATTTTTCATGCACCACCCCTATATATTGTTGATTGACTCAATAATACATAACTTAATGAAGTTCCATTCCAATGAAACATAAAAAGGCTAATGTGATGGATTTTAATTATTCATTCCCCTCAGTTTTCATTCACTTCAGTTTTCATTTAATTAATCATATTTATTGGAAAATATAATTTTTTTTCGAAAAAAAAAACCTTAATTTACTGTGAAAAACTTGTTATTTACGAAAGTAAAAAATTATTCTTTAATAAATTTTATTTATTTACATGAAAATTAATCTACTAAATATAAATTTATATTTGTTTGGTATAAACTATTGACTTTCATAGAATGAACATTGTTTTATCTCATGAATAATATATATTTATTAATAAGAATTCGTTATTTAATAAAAATATATCTTTTATCCTTCAATAAATTCATTATTTCTTATGAATATATAATTTCTTATAATAAATTTCCTATATTTATGAGAAATATTCTTTTCTGAAATATAAATATATCTTTATTCATTATAAACTAATGATATTCATTCAAAACAAATATTTAATTCTCATAAATAACATTTATTTATTATTAATAAATCGTAATTGAATGATAATATAATTTTGTATCTATTAATAAACCTTTTCATCTATTAATAAATCGTATATTAATTATTAATATATATATTAATTTTTCACCAATATATATTTATTTTTAAAACTCAAACAAATCCATTATTTGGGACAAATAAATATTTATTACGCCATATATGAATAAGGGGTTTATTTAATATGAATAAACTTTATTATTTATAAATAAACTGTTCTCTCAGGTAATCCGTACCCGAAATTTCGGCTTTCTAGGATTCCAAGTAACGAAGTAATGATTTTTGGATTGATGCTATGTTTTGCACAAAAACGGAAGTAAATCAATAAATTAAGATAGGGAGAAATTTGATACAGCATTAATCAGGAGCCTACGTCAAATCGAAAGAAGCAATAATATATAGGGTGTCCCATTTGAAATATCATAGTTGTTAGTACTTTTTGATTTAGTGGCAACACCGCAGTGCTTTGAATATTCGAGATCGATGGAGCAGTGTTTCCTAGACAAGAAAAAAAACTTTCATTAAAATCGTACGTCCTGTTTTCCGTAAAATTCGAGGGTACCATCGGCCGTGGCGCACCCTGTATGATAGATATATAATACGAAAAAACAAAGAAAAAGCGTACCTTATAACCGTACGTATCATCCTTGGAATTAACCAGATTATCACAATTTTTACAGATTAACTACGAAAAAGTTCATTCTGAAATTTCTCAAATGCCAGTTTCAAATATGGTATATTGGACGTATTTACATTAAATGAAACAGATATTTCCGAATAAGAGAAGTTGATTATTTGTCCTCTATTGAATAAAATACAACAATATCTATCTGATCGTGTTCAAACTCGGAACTTGGCAGTAGAGTTAAGTTCTGAAGGCTCTCTCAAAATGTCAGCGATATCGAACGAATAGTTTAGGACATATAATTTTTTCTAATGATTTTTTAAAAAATTTCTAGTGATACGATCCTCACGAAATTTCGCAAGATTTCGCATTGGCATTCTACAACTAATAACCACGTTTGAATTGGATCGGTTGGATATTTTTCGAGTTATTGAGGATATGACAACCAAATTTCAGATGGGTATACCTATGAACAAACTAGCATTAAGATGCACAACCTACCCTGAAAACTTCAGGGCGCTATCTCTTTCCGTTCTCAAGTTATCGTGGCAACGGGCGGCCGGTCGGACAGAATCAAATTTGACCTCGAATTCTTCATTAGAGGGTTGAACCAAATGTTTTGCGACAATCGTCGGCAAAAAAATCTAAAATTACAGACATTTGGGCAAAATGATAACGTGTGATGTTACCCAAAACATGTGCGCTAAAAAGGGGACTGTATTTTCGAATAGAGCGAAAAGAGTAAGTTTTGGCAGCACCATTGCTGACACATTGTTTTTAAGGGAAGTAGCACCTTGTGAATCTTCATTCAAAAACTGCACTGACAGGTTGATTTTCAGTGTCTATAAAACATTATTTATTTTTCGTGATATTTCGGTAAAATATTCGATTGAGTGACATCGAAGATTTAATTTTCTGTATTCATACTACAAAAATTTTCATGGTGATGAGTACAAAAATATTGCTCAAATTCAGGAATTAGAAAAAACTCATTCAATATTCCAAATAGCAGATATTTTCGAAGAATTGTTGGAACATTCCACTCTAGATAGCAGGGTAACATGAAATTTTTGTTATATCATTTTTCGAAAGTTTCCTTTTTAATATTTATAAAATCTTCAGATAATTCTTATCATCCCGAAAGCTTGATATAAGTATATCTATTTTTATCAAATACAATTCTTTTTTGGCCCTGGAGCTTTTGAGCGATACAAACAATTTTTTTCACTCAAAAACACAAATTCAGAACGCGGTATTCTTTGTAAAATAATTTTCATTCATATTTATATTAATTTATAATTCATTCTTTATTAAGAAACTATGTAGTATTCATCAATATATGTACACTTTATCCATATATGGGTTTTTCGATTTTTGTCTTTTTTTTTCAAATTAGGGGCGCCAAAAGACGTTTCTCCCCCCCTCGGAATAGCTCTTAACTACGGCCCTGTGTTAATGTAAGGAATATTTCAAATTTCAAAATATGGAATATAACTGATTAGTTATATTCTTAGAACATAATTCTATATTCTAAGGTTGAATTATTTCTTGTTTTCATCAGCATCAATAATAGAATATTCATGATTTCAATGATTTAGTTAAATTATGTCGCCTTTGTTTTTACCTACTTACATCATAGCATAGCTCAAAATCTCATTTTACAGCAAGTTCAAGTTTTAAGCTCGTTCGGATCTATATTGTTGGAAATATTATGAAAATATTATTTTTTTTTCTGGCAGCTAAAGTCAGGATGATATGAATATTCGAAATGAACTAAGTTCAATGAAAAATGTAAAAGATCATTTCATTCAGTTTTCAGAATCCGCGAGTCATTTAACTGACCAATGGAGTAGGAAAAAAATGATTATTTTAGAATGTGTCATAGCCATAGGCAACTTTAAACTAACAAGTGTTTAGTTCGGAAAAACCATGTCAAAACTACAGAATATGTATTCATTTTTTTTTCAACGTCCTATACCTATCGTCTAACCTGAACCGAATTTGGAAGAATAGTTAACCAAAATAGGGTTTCCTTTGATGAGAGGAATATATGGTTAGAATGAATGTAGAGCGCTCGAATACTCATCATGCGTAAATATTCTACATTTTGCTCCATTCAAAGAACATCGAGTGAAAGAAATTATCTTATCAAATGTAGATAATTAATGAAACTAACTCAGTCTCGATAGCCATCACGCTTCGCTGCATTTCTATCGAACGAATCCTCATTACTTTTTTCCCCTACTTCATAATTCGCACATTCTCTCTATTCCGTGTTTTGCCAATCATTCTGAGCATACATTATTGAAGAACTATCGCACAACAACCTGTTTTTCGTATCGCTTCTCGGGATAATTAAATTTAATGACGCCATTTTTATTACATGCAACATCGTTGAATTAATCTCAGTAGCCATGTCAAAGGTAGTTACAAGTTTACGGCGTCGTTAGATCATTTGAAACTAGATATTCATCCGACTAGTTTCTATGCAGCTTTTCTTGTCGAAGTTTCAATAGTCTCAATGGTCTCGGAGTACAGAAAAACGGGGACTGAGAGAACAGGAAAATACTGGTATTGAGGACATTTCTGTTTATGAAAATTTCTTGGACAACGATGAAATGTGTCTTTTCTCAAGGGGTTGAAATATTATTTATCTACAATGGCTTTATCAATTGAAAATTAAATCGAATTCAATAGTATTTCCGACAATTAGGAATTTGAATTGTTGATGAATGATCCAAAAATTCCTCGATGTTCTCTAGTTTGTTTTGTTATTGAGGATCTCTCAGTACATTATTTAATATAAAAAATTGGTTCAAGCCCTGTGGACAGGAGCTATTGGGCGCATGTTCATCTTCCTTGTGGCCCGTACTGACCAGTAAACAAAAAAAGCAGTATCATGTTGAATACCTTAATATTATTCTGGAACACAAATTTTCCATTACAATAATCTTCATCTAGCTTCTATTTAGTATCAATTCCTGTAGAACGTGATCATAATAAGTGTTTTCCATATAATAAAATGTGTTTGAACTTGGTATGTAGGAAATCTGACATCAATTATTGGAATTAATTGATTTGACAAACAGCCGTCAAATGAGGTAAATAGATTTTTGTGACGATTTTCTGTGACCATAGAACGTCAAAACACGCTGGAATGTGAATTTTAAGCAATATCTTCTGGAATTGAGATCGTATCGAACTGAAATTTTGCACACTCGTGTAGAATGCTTGATTTAACGTCGGTACAAATTTTTTTATTAAAAAATTTTCCAACTGCCCAATCCCAACAATACTTAGATAATATTATATCCATAAATTAAGCATTTCATTATTGCATTTCTTGAAATAGGTACCTTTTCAAGTCGATCAACATCGTCCTTCTTTCAACGTCTAAACTATGACTTGATTCTTTATGTTTATGTCTTTGAATTTGTTTTCGGTGGAATTCAAAGAGTTCATAGAATAATCGATGAAAATACTGAGAGAGACCCAGGAAATTTGACACATTTTGTCTTATATCTCCAGAAATTGAAATCGTATAGAGCCAAAATTTTGCACAATGTTGCAAAATACTACAATTGACGTTAGTACAAGTTTTTGTTGCAATCTGATGAATAGTTCACGAAAAAAAAATTTTTTTTTCGAAAAAATTAAAAGAAATATTTTTTTAAAAATTACCAACATTTCGATCATAACAGAATTTTGCCAAAAGTTGCGCGTTTATATCCTCGAACTGACTACCAAGTTTCGATTCAACATCTTCTTTAGTTCCTGAAATATCAGGGAAATAACCTAAAAATTTTAAATGTCTATAACTCCTAAACCGTCCGGCCGATTTTGCCCGTTAACGAACTTAACCGTCGCATTTTGATCAGAAACCTACCCTGAGAGTTTGAAGTCGATAGGACCTTCGGTGCTCCTGTTATCGTGCCTACGGCCGGAAGTACGGCCGGCCGGCCGGCCGGACGGCCGGACGGCACCCAAAAATCTGACACCGGATTCGTGATCAGGGAGTCCGAATTAGTCTATTAGCCAATTTTCAGCTCGAAATTCGAAAATTACAGACATTTGGACGAAATGATAGGACGATGTTCCCCTAGAACATGCGCCCAAAAAGTTGAGAAAGCACGCGTCCAAATTCATATTCACAGCGGTCACCCATCCAGGTACTGAACTCGCCCAAGGCTTCCTGGGCTTGTATTCCATATTCTGAATTCTGAAAATATTCTTTGCAATTCATTAGAATACGTCCAATATAAAATATGTTTCGCATTCCAAGCCAGTATCGATTTCAATCAATTTTACAAATGAATCCTTGATTTAATAAAGAACAAAAACTTCTACTTCAGCATCTCTGATCTGAAACTATCTGTTTTAATTCATCGAAATAAATCCAATATAGGTACCATATTTCATTGTTTTTGAAGAACGAATGGTTTAAATATCGAAATATATGCATCCTAATAACTGTTATCGAATCTCCTCTGAAACGGACATTTGAGAATTATTTCGTTGTGCATCGGTGAAAAAATTTAATTATCTGAAAAATTCTTAAGGATCATAAGTTACTTAACTTTTCATAGTTTTACAGAATGTTTCAGATTTCACGAAAACCTCGGATCTATTATATCTGGATAAGACTCAGTAAATTTCCACTCAAAAACTAAATATATGGGTTCTAATTCTTATTAATAAGTGCATAAGTACCATATTTAACTCGATTCTACCCCCGAATGGTATAAAATAAACAGCGGTAGAAAATTAATTTGGTCAAAAACTCTTTGGCAAATCCGTAAATGCACCTGATCAAATACACTTTCTTTCCAAAGTGGGATAGTCCTAGTTTTTAGCTTTCAGTTGTATTTTTATATTATGTATTGTTCTGTGCATATACATAGCTGTATTTCTGAGTTTTATAAAATTTTACACCAAGTTCATAATACTTTTTTCGATTAATTCTTAATTGTTTCATCAAGATTTCATGAGGAAAACACTTGCTGCCAATAGGTCGCTTGCATGAATTTTTTTTATTATTGGAATTGATTATTATATCCATAAGAATAATGAAAAAGTTCAAGCGCCGTCAAAAATTTCAATTTTCAACGAGGAAACGATCATTCAAATTTGGTTGCATATAATGCCTGTTCAAACGATCGAAACTTGGCGCCAGTCCGTGACGTAATCCGTCATATCTACTCCACTCTATTCTCGTGTCCATTCCACTCTTTATTCCAGTATAACGCAGCTCCCTATGAAGGTTTCGCCTTCAGCATTGGCTGTAACAAGCAGATTGTAAATATTGATTACGTCATCCGTCATAGCAACCATTCAGACGCGTTTCATCTCATTTGAATTTGCTTTTTGATTTACCGATTTTCAATACAGAAATATTCAAATTTTATAAATTATGAAAGTGTGTGCGGGCATACATGATGTCCTGGTATTGAAGTAGATTCAGAAAAACATAAACCTATGGTATTTCGTGTTACATGCAAGATACCTATTAGGACCTCTTATATCTCCGGTTATCAATTTTTTTAGTGAATACTTTTTCGCATGAAATGATAACCACTTCTTAGCTTTACAAAAAATATATTGAATATTCAGAGTCAAGTGGTGTTTACAAAATTAATTATTTTCGATAAGAAAACAGAAAATTTCCAAAATGTTGAAAAATCGCCATATCTTCGTAACCATATATTTTCGAACCATGGTTCGCCTCAATTCGTTGCAAATGACGTCTAGCATATCTCCTTTGAAGGATTACGTCAAATTACCAAACATCCCCTATACAGGGTGTAACTAAATAAGTGTAAAATATTTAAGGGGGTGATTCCTCATCGAAAAAAAGATAGGATCTTTCTTATAAAGAAACTTCATTGGAGCATCCCTTGTTGATACAGCCCCTTAAAGGGAGTACAGAAAATTTGTTTAATAATTTTTTTCACAAGCACTAAAAAAGTCACAATATTGAAATTAACCTGATATTTTCTAATACCAAAAAGACACTTAGCCAGTAATTTATTTGGTTTATCCCATGGTTGTAAGGGGTGGAAAACGCAACCCCTAAAATTTATTTCCAATGTAACTTTTTGTCTTATTATTTGTTTACCATTCTAAAATTTATTTCCGATAACCTGTTTCATTCTAAACAAAAAATGTTCCTCGAATTTTTTGTATCATGTAATGCAGGTAGAAACTACAAAATAACAATAAATCCAGATCGCATTTATGACGATGTATCTCTGTAGTTAGTTGTTCGTAAAATAATGTTTTGCTGCAAACTGGTTTATTTTGGTCTAAACATTCAAGAGACATTTTTTGTTTAGAATGAAACAGGTTATCGGAAATTAATTTTAAAATGGTAAACAAATAATAAGACAAAAAGTTACATTGGAAATAAATTTTAGGGGTTGCGTTTTCCACCCCTTACAACCATGGGATAAACCGAATAAATTACTGGCTAAGTGTCTTTTTGGTATTAGAAAATATCAGGTTAATTTCAATATTGTGACTTTTTTAGTGCTTGTGAAAAAAATTATTAAACAAATTTTCTGTACCCCCTTTAAGGGGCTGTATCTTAGCAAGGGATGCTCTAATGAAGTTTCTTTATATGAAAGATCCTATCTTTCTTTCGATGAGGAATCACCCCCTTAAATATTTTACACTTATTTAGTTACACCCTGTATATAACCTAGAGCTATTCAAATAGATATCTACTGTGAAATATGAACATTTCGTAATTGGGAAATATGTTTAAAGTCGTCGTTAAGGTGGAGAGGAGTGTTTTAATACATGTATCGCTTCTGAATGAATTTTGATTCTGTTCTGCTTAGCGTTTACCTGTTACTATCATATAACTATTAATTTATATGCTTCATTTATTTTTAATATCAATACAACGTCAAGTTTGTCTGGTGTGAATAGTTATTTCATATTATTACATAATTATAGTATGTACTGAATTTTTGCGTGCATGTTCTAGGGTAAAGTGAGGTAGATATCATTTTGCCCAAATGTCTGTGATTTCCGAATTTTTTGCCGAAAATGTTCTAAAAGGATCAGGTTCGATTCACTGATGATGTATCCGAGGTCCAATTCAATTCTGTCCGGATTGCCGTTGTCACGATAATTTTCCAACGGAAAGAGATAGCTATATGTAATTTTCAGGGTAGGCTACTCATCCGAATGCGACGGTTGAGCTCGTCAATGGGTTTTGGAGATCTATACCCATCTGAATTATTGTTTCTCCAATAACTCAAAAAACGCTGTTCTGATCGGATTGAAACTTGGTAATTAGTTTTAGAATGCCGACGCATATCATATCACTAGAAAAATAATAAAAATGATCCGTGAGATTCTGCTTAAATTCCGCACAAACCTGCAAGTCGTCATCTTACAATCGATTACCGGATTTCAGCTTGACGGCTCTGTACTTTTGGCAATATTGTGAAAATAAAATTTCGCACTGTCAGCTTTTCTTCTAAAATTTCAAATCATATAAATCTCAGAATTGTAATAAGTCCCCGTTGTCTGAGATGTTAGCGATGTTTGATGTTTCCAGAAATACAGATTCAATCGAATTAAAATCTACCATTCGGTTGAAAAGAGACACCTTGAAGGTTCATGCAGTATTTCGTGAGGGTGCGTGAGGAGTAACTAGTCAATAGAACATGCGCGCAAAATCTATGTAACTGCACGTCAGTGCTCTTCTCGAATTTTCATGAAAACTTTGTCACAGTAAGAAACATGATAGATATTTCAAGTCCAGGAGGTACATTTTACTCTTCTGGAGAATGTTGATTCATATTTTTGAGTGCATGTTTTAGGGAGCAGTGTGCTATCATTTTGTCAAATGTCTGTAATTTTCAATCATTTTTTTATCCAAAATGGTCCTAAACGATTAGGTTCGACTCAACGATGATGAAGAATTCAAGGTCATAATTGATTCTGTCCGGCCGGCCGTTGCCACGTTAACTCTCGAACAGAAAGAGATAGCGACTTGATATTTTCATGGTAGGTTGCGCCTCCAAATGCGATGGTTGAGTTTGTTACTGGGCATAATTGGCCAAATGATTTCGAAGTTAAACCCATTTGTAATTTTGTTGTTATTTCCTCAATGACTCTATAAGTCAGTTGTAGAATGCTGGCCCGCTAATTTGTGCGAAATTTCGTGAGGATCTGATAACTAGACAAAAATGAAGTATTTTTCCACAAAAATACTGCAAATTCTTCTTTAAAAGTTCTATATTTCAGAAACAAATGTCAGATTTTATTGAAATTCCGCACAAACCTTCAAGCAGGCATTTTACAATATCTACATTATCGTATTTCAGCTCGATCAGCTCTGTATTTTTGGAAATATTCCATTTTAAAATTCGGATTCAGTTGATACCCAATGAATTTTTCACGAGTTAACGCTTCCTTTATTCATACTCAACTTCATGCAGTATTTCGTGAAGGTTTGTTTGGCGTGAATAGACAATAGAACATGAGCGCAAAAGCTCCTGACTTCACTTCAGTGCTTCTTAAGAATTGTTTGCCCTCAGTGTGAATTTATCCTGATGGAAGGTCGGAATTTTATTTTTGTGCTGCTTATGCTCTATTTTAGTAGCAAATTTAATTAACTTTCCTCCAGTAGTTTGGGAGACAGGAACCTGTCGTACTTGTAATGTTGAAGTTTTTTTATGAATATATTGTTGCTAGAGTAGAAAATTTGATAAAGTTTTTATTGACAGAAAATCAAAACCCATAGAAGTTCCGAGGAAAATTTTACAATATTCAATGATAACTTACATTTCGCTTAAAAGTATGATTATTATGAAATAAATTCAACCTTTAGTTTGAATAACTTTTGAAAGGGACGGTTTATCGAAAAATTAATTTTTTGTCGAGCCTTCAATTTCCTTCAAACTTATATCGGGTGTCCCAGTATACATGTTCCAATGGATTCTCTCAGCCATTTCAAAAGATAAGAATTTGAAAATTTCATGATTTTAAATTCGTTCAAGGAACCTTCAACTGAGAAAAACAATAAATTGAAAGTCACTTTCGGTTTGACCGGAAGTGACTTTTTTATCTCAAATAGCTTTATTTATTTATTTATTTATTTATTACACTGGAACACAAACAGGACACAATCCCAAGAACAGTGTTCGCTCAGTTACAAATTAAACCATATTATCACATGAATTAATTAAAAATTAAAATAAAGAAATCATACATGACACAAATTATGGAGTAACTTACAAATTTACAGAGGAAAAAAAATTGTACATAATTTTCACGCAGAATCCAAAAAAAGAAGGCGACGTTTCAGCCGCCTCTTGATAGTCACCAAAGAAGAGCAAAAGAAATCAATGTGGGGGGCCAGCAGGTTGGAAGTGTTCAGCATTCTTATGAGTGGGGAATTCGCGGTATAGTTCTTTCGTCTCAAGGCAACATGGAATAGATCACTGGATCTCAGCCTAATATCAGGAACTTTGAAAGAAATCATCTCCAAAATGCCAGGAGCAACCATCAAACCATTCAGGAGCTTAAACATAAATGAAATATCATTTATGGATCTTATATCGACTAGACTGGGAAGTCGAAAAACTCTACGAGCATACGTGTAATCATGATTTTCAATTACCATTTGGTTCTTATAAGACAGAAACCGAATGAACTTGTTCTGAACAGACTCCAAACGTCGAATATAACAATCATATCTCGGGTTCCATATCACAGAAGCAAAGTTCAACCGACTGAAGACAAATGCATGATAAAGTGTTAAAAACGTTTCGTTTTGATGAAAGGATTTTCCATGCCTAAGCACGAAGCCAAGCATCTTGAAGCAGGATGTGACAACTCTATCTACGTGAGCATCGAATAGCAATTTGGAGTCAAGTGTTATCCCCAGATCTCTGACAATATTTGATTCTTTTAACTGATGTTGGTTAAGTGTGTACTGAAAAGAGATCTTACTGATGTTTCTGGTAAATGAAATTTTTGTGCATTTATCAAGATGAAGGAACAAGTAATTATCCTCACAATATTGGGTCAACCTATCCAGATCACACTGGAGCTCAAGACAGTCATTCAGAGAGCGAATCATCATAAACAACTTCAGATCGTCGGCAAAAAGCAAGAACTTACAACTCCAGAAGCACCTTCCAATGTTGTTGATGTAAATCAGAAAGAGCAGAGGGCCGAGATGAGAACCCTGCGGAACACCAGAGGTATTGCAAAATTTTCTGGATTCGCAACCATCAACTGAAACATACTGACTTCTACCCACAAGATACGACATCAACCATCTCATCAGGCCTCCACAAACTCCAACCTCAGCAAGCCGCACTGACATAATTGCATGAGACAGCCTGTCAAAGGCTTTAGAGAAATCTGTGTACACTGCATCAGTCTGGATGCAGGACTCGCCACCACCCTCAAGAAAATGCAGGAAGCTGAGTAAGTTCGTCTCAACACTCCTACCACTTCGGAAACCGTGCTGTTCATCAATAAGGATGTTCTTTAGTTGGAAAGATAGGTACTTATAAACCAGAGACTCAAATACTTTAGGAAATACTGATAAAATGCTGATAGGACGGTAGTTCTCAATGAGATCACTATGGCCACTTTTAAATATTGGAACAACATATGACAACTTCCAGATTTTCGGAAAAATTGACGATGACAATGATTTATATTGACGATGACAATGATTTATTAAAAATAATGTAGAGGGGGTAGGACAGATTGACTGCACACTTGCCAACAAAAATAGGTGGAATGCCATCCGGCCCAGGACCCTTTTGCACACTAACTGACAACAATGCCTGCTGAACCTCTTCCAAGGATAAATTAAGGTTACTGAAATATGGACCATCATAAGCTAATTCACTGCTCGGATTAGGATTAAAAGTACCGTCTGCTGGCTCAAAAACTGATTCAAAGTATGTGGCAAAAAAATCGGCAGTAGTTTGAGGCGAATCCGTCTCAAGGCCATTGTACCTCATTCTAGAAGGATAACCCTGATTTTTTTTACGTTTCACGAATTTGAAAAGATGCTTGGGATCTGTTGATAGGTTCACCTCAATGTGAGAGAGATACCTTTGGTAGTCCGCAGCAATGAGCCTCTTCGACGTAGTTCTCAATTCTTTGAATCTAGTGAGATCATCCAACCTACGGTACAACTTCCACTTTGTGTGATATTTATTTTTTTGGCGTATTAACTTGATAGTTGCTAAAGAGAAATAAACAGGAAATCTAGAGTTAACAGTCATAAGTGGTACAAAATCAGAGATAACATCTTCGAGTACATTATAAAAATCTTGGACATTTGCATCCACACTTGTGCCACCAAGCAATACATCCCAATTTACCCCTGACAGTCTCAAATTAATAGCATCATAATCAGCTCTATTGAATAATCTTACCGAATTTACATTTATTTTCTTTTCAAAGGATTGCCTTTTAACATCGAGTAAAAACTCTATACTGGGATGATATGAGTCCTCAGGGACAAGGGGATAATTGCAGTGATGCACTTCAGAAACCTTCATATCGTTACATAATATTAGATCCAAAATTTTGTTTTGATGATTAACGACATCATTGAATTGAATCAAACCCGAGAACGTGAACGAGTCCACCATCGCCGAACACTCGCGGTCAACATTAAGTGGCTCCAAAAAAAGGCCAGAGGCACATCTAGCCCACTCAATACCGCCACAGTTGAAATCACCGCACATCAGTACACGGTCACACTCGTTGATTTTGCGGAAATTTGACTCCAGTTTACTCAGGAAAGTTGTTACCGCATATTCATCACCGGGAGGTAAATATACGCAGCACAAGTAAAGTCGAACACCACCATATGAAATCGAAACCCAGACGTCCTCAGCATCACTCTGAAACCCTGGAAGAGCAGCACACTCGAGGCCCCGACGGATCGCAAGCATGACACCACCCCCATCCCTCTTGCCAGAAGCGGTAGAAGCCCTGTCTCTTCTATAGACCTCATAAAATTTATCGTCGACAATATCACCATCAGTTATGCAATCTTTCAACCACGACTCAGTAATGAGCACCACATCGTGATCGTTAGAAAGCAAGTTGTTTTTGAAATTTGCAAGCTTGGTACGCAAACCACGGACATTTTGATAAAAAACATGTAAAGCCATCGCAAAAATTTAGAACTATTTTGTGGTGGAGTAACTGATGGATCGAAATTACATCAGTTTATTAAGATCCTTCTCGCTCTGTATATGTATTATTTTGGCCGTGTCGTTCTTTCGGACCAAAATATTGCTATTCTGTATATTTTCTATATATTTTTTTGCAATTTTTTAATTCTTCTCGAAATTACCTTTCCAACGATGTATCACACATCATATTTTACATTCGATTTAATGGAGAAAACGTCAATTGATATTTGAAATTGAAAGGTTTGCAGTAGGCTACGATATTTTGTGGAATCTTGATGTTGACTGCAATAATCGAGATCAATAAAAAAAACCTTATTCAAGTTGAAATCAACTATGTATTTTACCGAACGTTAAATAAAGGATGAATGGTAAAAGAAATAAATAGGGGGCTCAAAAAAATCTATAATAAATAAAGCATTTTTTTGAAATGTTGACCATCTGCTTCTACACATCTTTCCGTTCGGTGGAAAGTTCACGCGAAGTAACACTTCCTAACACCTCAGCACTAAAGGCTCTATATGCATTCCTTATTTTGTTTTTTAGATCTTCCAAATCAATAGGAGGAGAAATCTAGCATTGTTAAATATGCAGAACTTATCGGTCCATTTGAAGATAGATGGATCGCCACACTGGGATTGTTAGTCAAAATCAAGATTGCACAAAATATCGTAGCCTACTGTACCTAATTCTTTCAATTTGAAAATTCAATTGACGTTTTCTGCTTCAAATCAAATGTACAGTACAAAGTGTGGTACATCGTTGGGAAGGTAATTTTGAGAAGAGTTAAAAAATTGCCAAAACTATACAGGGTGCTATGTGAGATAAAAAAGTCAGAGTCACTTCTGGTCAAACCGAAAGTGACTTTCAATTTTTCTTTTTCTCAGTTGAAGGTTCGTTGAACGAATTGAAAATCATAAAATTTTGAGATTTATATCTTTTGAAATGGCTGAGATAATCCATTGGAACATGTATACTGGGACTCCTGGTATATCCTTTGTAAGAATTCGTAAATTGGTTTGTAAGCTACAATTTTCTTTATTTAGTTTATGTTTATGATTGAAATTTTTAGTTTAGTCCGAAAAGAATTCTCCGATTTCATTCATGGACGAAATATTCATTTTGAAATCTACACTGATAGTTAAAAAAAAAACCGATTCGAGGTACAAATTTCATTAATTTTCCTCCAGTAGTTTGGGAGACAGGACCCTGTCGTACGTGTTTCGTCGAGGTTTTTTTTTTATGAATACCTATTTGAATTATGCGGAAACTTTAAATTACAGTTGGTTAAAAAAGTTACTTTCACAAAATATTTTGTGGATTTATAATTATTCGAGATAATACTAAACCAAAATTGGTACTGATTTGGTTGAAATATCTAACGAAAGGATGTAATTTTTCATTTAACGTACCACAAGGAAGGAAGCAGTCCGAACGTTTCCCCTAGTCATGCTCAGCCTGCTCATCCATAATCAGGCGATTAATCAGTTTCTGTTGAAACAAATAACGTATAGAAAAACTGTTTTTTCTTTTCATATCTTGTTAACCAGGTTGCTTAATTTCCATTGATATATTGCAGAAATATTCATCATCATTCATTACCGTCAAGGAATGGAAATACAGTTCACCAAATAAACAAAACACCATTTTTGTACATGAAAAATTCATACGGCTTCTCTCCATCTCAGTTTTTAGCAGGCATATTATGTATATGATCCTCGCCTGCTTAATATGTATTACGGAAAAAGTGGCCTTCATGAAATAATCATTTAATTGGAGTTTAAATGTATATAGATATATGAAATCCCTTCATTATACAACGAGGAGCTCCGCATTCATAGTAATGTAACATTTTTCTGGTTTAATGCGTCTTAGGCCAGAGGAGAAAAAGTTGCCCGTATAAAGAGCTGAGTGAATATTTCCATTAATTGAAATAAATCAAGCCGATGTCAGTCATCGTCCTCAGCTGTTTACGTTCGTGCGGACTTTGAAGTCCTGATATCATCAGTGGCGAACTGGTTGGACTAACCGAGGGGGGCCTAACCGATACTCCTGCTGAATATTGAACGATATCTTCTGATTGCTGGGATATCAATTGGTTTGATTTGGCGTACCGCTTGGTCTTTTATCATCTTCTGAACAAGAAACATGTGTACCAGTTTGCTTAAAAAAAATCGATTATTTTTGTTCTTAAAATCCGCACTGAAATATCTTCAGGGTGGTAAAAAAAGACCGTGAAAACCGAAGCTCTTAATATTAATATCCAGAAGTCGCGCACCGGAACAAACTTTTTTTTTACAATTTTGTAGCCTACCAATAAATAAGAGTGCCTTTTAATCAAACTTAAATTCATGTCATAATTACACTTTTTACTTCAATTTTGGACAGAATGATTAAAATTATCATTGTATGTTGTTCATTTCCTGACTGAATAAATGTCTAACAAAATGTTTCCTAGAATGGACTTGTGCATTTTTTATTAACTTCAACAGTTGAAAACAAAACCATAATGCGATTTCGAAAAAAATAAAAATATAAAAATTATAAGTATTCTTCAAGTGAAACAAATTATAATGTTTTTAATGACTTTAATTATCTCAACCCATAGAACTTCCAAGGAGAATTCAATGATAATTTTCATTTGGCCTTAAATTGAAGTAAAAGGGGGAAAGCCTTGAGGCAGGAGCTTTGGCGCTCTTGTTGAATCTTTGACAAATCATATCTCCGAAAGTATTGGTTTCTCAGAGTTGGGAATGATATCAATGGATTCTGATGATATAACTGCATCATGAAAGACATTAAATTCGAATATGATACAACTGCATCATGAAAGAAATTAAATTCAAACAAGACCGTCAAAAACCATCACCTTACCTGAGATATTCATTCCTCAAATCCACTCTGAAAATGATATTATATCAATTGGAACATTCTGATTAACTTACCAAAATGTTTATTTCAATCATCGTATGGATATCCACGGGCATTAAGATATCACCAAAAAGTATCATATTATAATCCTCATAATTCTACATTAGCTCTGAAATGAATTTGACTCTCTCTTATAGGAAAACAAGAGGACATGTACGAGTATGAACACTAATCATATAATAATTCATAGATAGAATAATTATAGCATTCTGTGAAAACATAGAAGTAGGTACGATTTTTTATTGACGTGTCAAAAAATCATATCTCCGAAAGTATTAGCTTGTTAGAGTTGAAAATGATATAGTTGGATTCTCATGGTGAAATTTCCTCTTAATAGAAATGAGTTTGAAATTTGTAATGTAAAAAAAAATTTTTTTTGGTTACTCCGAAACCATCCGGCTGGTTTTGCCCAATAATGAACCGAGATATTTACCTCTCAAACCTACTCTGAAATTTCCAACTGCCTATCTCATTCTGTTCGAGAGTTATGGTAAAAACAAAATTCAAAAATTTTAGAATTTTTTTTTTGACACTTTACGGTTATCCGATCAATACAAAACTTCGCATGCATACAAAGATCATTATTCTACAATTTGATGCTAAAAAATTTCAGATAGATCGAGTGATCGGTTTCGGAAATATTCATAAAAAATGTTTTTACTAAAAATGGCCATAACCCCGAAACCGCTTGGTGGATTTCAATCGTTAACGAACTCGTCCTTCATAGTTATAGAAACATTTACACGGAAATTCATTTCATTCTGGATATCCATGGCAAAGCTACATAAGAACAACTAATTTTTTCTGCAATTTCAACAGTTCGTATCTTCTTTCTTTCTGAGCCGAATCTGGTAAAATGATAAATTAAAAAAATATTGGTTCAAGCACTGAGAATGGGCAATAGAACATGCGCACTAAAGCTCCTGACTTCACTTCAGTGCTTGAACCAATTTTTTAAAAATTTTCTAGGGGTACGATTCTTACTAAATTTCACACACGTCTTTATGTCGATATTCTACAACTAGTTACCAAGCTTCACTTCGATCGAGTCTACATTTTTCGAGATATCGAGGAAATAATATTCCAGGTGGATACAACTCCGAAACCGGTGGGCGGATTATGCTCGGAAACGAACTTAACCCCCACATTCGGATCCGCAACCTAACCTGAAAATTCCAAGTCCATATCTCCTTTCGTTCGAAAGTTATCGAGACAACGGTCACCCATCCAGCTACTGAACTCACACAAGGCTGCATGGATCTCCAACAATAGATCTGATCATGTTCAAACTTGAAACTTGAAAGTAGAGTTAAGTTCTGAAGGCTCTCAAAATTTTAGTGATGTCGAACGAATAGTTTCTGATATATAGAATTTTTTTCAATGATTTTTTAAAAATGTTCTATTTCAACGATTCTTAGGAGGAACTTAGGATTGTTCAAAACAGTAAGTCTTTAGGCTTTGAATTATTTTTTTGTCCAAAAGAGAATCAAGAACTTGCAAACAAACGCAGGTTATTATATTTAGGTACCTACATGTTTATTAACAGAACTCAATCCTTTGACACCTATTAAATGTTTTATGAAATTTTGAATCAAAATAATAATCTACTAGTATGAACGATGGCATTGTGGCTTTCAGTTTTGATCAGAGATATGGAGGTATCATATCTCTGGTTTTGATTGAGGGTTCCTTATCCAGGGGCGGATTAATAAATGTTGTGAAATTTCTGGATTTTTCATCAGAATTTATATCATTCAAAGAAGAATATCTTGAGAACGGCACGTTTTAGGAGAAATGATGGAGAATACTTTATTTTTCTAAAATCATTGTAGATTCTTATAATAACTTAAGCCAAACACAATCTGCTTTCTTTATACAAATTTCTCATAGTTTTTTTTAATTCTCGAGTCTATAACTAGGAAACGAGTGGAAGTAGGAAAAAACTGTTAATTGGAAATTATGCATCATAGTTATAGAAAACTGCATCCCAAAAGTCATTTCATTCGGAATATCCATGTCAAAGATAGAAAAGAAAAACTGTTTTTTTTCCAAATTTCAACAGCCTGTTGTAACGTTTCTTTTTAACCCGGGCAGGGGTTTGTTTACATTTGTTTGGCGAGTGTCGTTTATGTCGTTTTTGTTGACATCGAATTTGAGGTTGGATCTCAGTGGTACCAATCGACGCACAAAGAATAATCGTATTCGAAGAGCCGAATGAGTTGGCAATATTGTTGCATTATGACAGTCCTAAATTTAGTGAGTGCGCCGGTCAGGTGAAGTCGTCCATTTTGTGAACAACTCAACGAAGGAAGCATAGGTTGAACGTATTTTCGGAACTCTGGTAGAATTATTGGAATCTTCTTAATTGGATATAGTTTCGAAAATCGGATTAAGAGTGAGAGTTATATTGGTTTGATTGGGAAGGATAACAGATAACCGTCACTGGTCTCGAAAGAGGATATAGAAGCCTTTTGCAAATCCGAGTTGAACACGTGAACGATCTTGGCGGCTTGGTCAGGTATGTGTTGGATGTTTTATTCTCGTCATTTCTAGTGGAAACAATTCAGGTCGTAATTATATTTCTATATCCAGAACATCGCTGTGTGCCTGAAGAATTATTTGGTGGAGGCACGGCCAGATTTGGTTTCGAAGCAAACGTGTGCAGGACAACCCCGAACATCAGGGTATGTACGAATTCTATAACTATTGCATAACAACGAATAATTGGTCTGATTAATATTCTGATAACCGAAATTATTATGTGTTGGGAAAATTCATTTGTTTCTTATCCGAGAGAAGTCACTGATGATTTCTTTTCTGTCATCAGGGTTTTTGTGCCAGCACGATTTTTTTGTGTCAGGAAGAGAGGGATTTTTACGTCAGGAGGAGTAGCACTGAGGCATTCGAGTATATACAAGGTGGTCCATAAGTAACGCTGTGAGACAGCCAACGCAGGGTTGCAGATCCCGAGTATATACAAGGTGGTCAGTAAACAACGCTGTGGGACATTCAATCGAGGGTTGCAGACTACGAGCACAGAGAGAAAGAGGACAGTATTGCGAGACCATCAATGCAGTACTACGTTCAGGAATAAGGATAATCAGCACGCAAGTTATAGGAAACATATCTCGAAACATATCTTATACCTGCTATATATATATATATATATATATATATATATATATATATATATATATATATATAGTTATGAAGTGTCATTCTCACCTCCAAAATAGAAACTCCTTATGCGTTGTCACTTCATATATAACGTTGTCACCTCCGATTTCGGAGGTGACAACGTTTCGACTTGTTTCTTAGCTTGTTGGACTCAGGAGACTTCAGGGATCAACATATCAAAAAATCGATTTGAGGTCACTTCGCACCCCATTTCTGTACAGTACAATCTTTTAGTTCGAGGGTATATCACGGGCGCTAGTGTGCCGAGCAGTATACGAAGGAAACACTCTAGGATACGCGCCAAGCGTAGTGGCCTCCAGAAATGGCAACGTTGGTTTTCACGCGCTCTCGAACCATATGCTCCCAGGCGGCATTATCAAAGCAACTTTTTATGGCATTCTTTCGTAGTTTATTAGGGAGAACTATTCAGTAACAATAACATTGACTTCTTCATCGAATTGGAAGATTATTATTTCTCATCGTATGTATCTGATCCGTTGGATATTTTTATGCCAACCAAGATATCAATTGATGCTAGGAAATGAGATATTATTGTATTATATATAATCTAGAGATGAATCAGGTGTAATATTTTGCATTATTATTCTAACATTTGTTACTAATACAACAAGTTAGTTAAATGATTGTTTTTTGATGAAGAGAAAATATATCCAATCCTTGCAAGACTTCCATAAGTAAGATAACTCTCGAACGAAATGAGATGAAGAATTGAAGTTTGCAAGGTAGGTTTGGGCCGTAAATATCCCAGCCAGTTTCACTTCTGGGCAAAATCGGGCTGGCTGTTTCGGAGCCATTATTTGAATTATTGCTTTCCCAACTTGAACAATACTGATCTGATCAAATTGAAACTGTGTAGTTATTCTGAAGAAATATAATGAAGCAATGACGTGAAATTTGTACTCTTCGGCACGCTTGTTCACTTTGGAAAATTTGAATTGAATTATAAGTGCTAGCTCAATGAATAGAGCTTTTGATTCCACCATTCACTCTTGGGTGAGGAATTAACAGTGCTTTGCCTAAAGTGGCGTAAGCAAAGACTAGCAAAGCCTGCATATAAGACAACTGATGATAACTAAAATAGTATAATCATTATCATGTCATTAGCAAAGCGCGCCAAAACTTATTGACTTCATTATAGAAAAGGAAATAAAGTGAGGTCATTCTGCTTTGACACGCTTGCTAGTGACATGATTATGAATATAGGATTTCACTGTGACGGGTAGGTCTTCCACATGGAGACTCCTCAGAAGGTCCTAGGGCGTTTTTCTCATTAGGAGAATCAGTTGCGTTCCGTGTAGGCTTTATTATTGTGTCCTTACGCCTCCAGAGCACAGTTTGTGTTGAATGCTGGACCCTACTGTCTGATTAGAAACTGTCTTTCCGAGCCACGGGATTGAACCCGAGACCTCTGGTTCCGAGTCAAACACTCTACTAACTGAGCTAGAAGCACGCATCATTAAATTAAAATTAGTCAACGTGCGTAAGTGCCGTAGAGTACTGACTTCACACCAATCCTTTTTATATTTTCGTCCGAATCATTCGATCTAATTGAAACTGACCACCACTTTGTAGAATCACGACCTGGAAATGCAGTTTTGTATATATCGGATAACTAGGAACAACAAATATTAGACTATGTGATCAAAATGAAACTTAGTAGTTCACTCAGCACGACCATTATCGCTCGAAATGAGTTAGAGGGTTCAATTTTGTAGAGTAGGTTTGGGGCATAAATATCTCGGGTGGGATCATTAGTTGGTGTTGAATAGTTGAGTAGCCATCTGAAATTCTGTTTTTCCAATAATTCAAAAAATACTGATCTGATCAAATTCGAACCCATTAGTTATTTGAAAAATAGCGACACATAGGCGCATGAAATATTTCGTTAGCATCTAGAAAATAAATATCAGAAAGCTCTTATGTGGGGTCAGCCTTCTTTAGCATGCTTGTTAATGACAATATTCAATTCTGATTTGTCAGCATGAACAACCACGCAAAAGTACACATACCTCACGTCAGTGTTTTTTTTTTAATTTTTTTTTATATATAGCACAATCAAGGAAAGGGGAAAGACCATAAGAAAAAGGATCTATTCAATTGGTACTCTTGGAGAACACAGAAATTTCAATATAGCCTTATTTCTTGGTTGGTTTGTATTAGATATACCTACAATTTATACGCTCTAATATATCTTCTTAGTCTGTAAAAATGAAAATGTTGCTTAAATAATACACGGAACACGAAATAATTGGAAAATCATGGACGTGAAGTATACTTTAGCAAACCTGATCGAATTTAAAGCCATTCCGAAACTGAAATCACCTGAGGCTACTTGGCTCCCAGGAAAGAAAATGATATTTTCCGCATATTTCCACCAATATAGATCCGATCGAGTACAAATTTGAAAGTTGGCTGTAAAATAAGTTTCTGAATGCCCTTTCAAATCTTGGGATATCTAATAGATGATTTCTGGGATAAAGATTTTTTTCAATTTTAAGTCACACAAACCTTAAGAAATTTTGCATGAATGTTTGTTTCAGTATTTTCCAACAACCTACCGAGTTTCAATTAAGTCAGATCAGTAGCTTTCGAGTTTTTGGAAAATCACAATTCAGATAGCTCTAACCTCTGAAACTATCTAACGGATTTCGCTCATCCGGGATATTTGGATAGAATTAATTTTGACCTCCGATTATTATTCATCAGGTAGTCGAAACTAAACGTTTAAGACTATTTCCGACAACACATTCGAAGAATAGAATATTTTGATCAAAATAATTGACAGGGACAGGAAAAGAAGCGACCCAAAAAGGGAATCAAACACAGCCCGCAATTCTTCAGACTTACTCAGGACAGTAAGCAGACAGACTATACCCAGACTTCATGAAAGGTCAATTCACTTGTGTATAATGATGAGTGCAAAAGTTGAAAATTCAAGCCTAAAGAATAATTTTTCTCCGAAATTCTTCCGAAATTTTTCTTCAATCCCACAATTGTATGGAGTTCGATATGGAATAATGTTTCTAGGTCAACCTTCCCCTTGTCAGATTGATTTGAAATTTTGTCTCGGGAAATATTCATGAATAACAAATATGTGCACTATAAAAAAATTCAGAATCGAAAATATTTAGTTTTATTAATATTTTTCCCACAAAGATCATTTCTCCTCGAGAATCGAGGAGTTATTAAGAATATTCAATAATTGGAAAACGAGACCTATTGAATGTAACGGTGTTTTCAAAAGAGGAATAGATCACTTATTCTAGTCAAATAAATGATAGATTTTATTTTTCGTTTATACTATTGATGTGATTTGAAGATGTGTGTACCCATTCGTAAGTTTTCAAAATTCGAAAATATTCATCAATTTATGTTTTTCGAAGGAAAATCAATTGGATGTCGAATAAATTTACTTCACCGATTATTTGCAGAAAAAAATTCTGACTGGGAAGGCCATAGTCCATATACCAAAAAGTCTGATGAGTGCTCAGTGCATAGAGTGAACCGGTGATCTAGTCAAACGCTAATGGCTACCATTCAGTGTCTGGTCAAATATGGAGAGTGATGTGCCTAAGCTGGCGTGAGGATACAATAACACAACCTTCACAGAACACGACTGATTCTCCTAATTAGTACAAGCTCCTAGGAGCTTCTGAGGGGTCCCTTCGGGGAAGACCTGGGTGTTTCAGTATAATCTTAATCATGTCAATAGCAAGCATGCCGAAGCGGACGTCAGTGCCTTTTACTCAGAACATGGTGCTTATCAATTCGCCCAAATGTCTGTAATTTTCTAATTTTTGGCTGCAAAATAGTCTCAAACGTTTTGGTTCGACTCATGGAATGCTGTAATTATAATTTGCTGATGTACGTATATCCACCATATGAGGACAGTCATAGAACTACGTTTTGAATTTGACTTTTAATGATGCAGTTCTATCATAAAAATATATTTTGGTATCATTCTCAACTCTGAGAAACCAATACTTTCGGAGATATGATTTGTCAAAGTTTGAATAACTATTGAAAGGTTTTTTCTGGGTTTTCTCTCCCAAACAAATAATTAATTTTTATTTTATAGATATTTTTCAGAGTTTGGGAGAGAAAACCTAGAAAAAAACCTTTCAGTAATGAGTATACCTCCCACAGTATCCTTTAATGATTATTTGAATAGCTACTCGCTAGTAGTTTGATAAGAGTACCAAAGCCCCTGTCCAAGGAGCTTTCCGACTTAGGACCCACCTAGGTCCTAAATTCTAAAGATTTTCGTTAAGTGTCTGACGAAGGATTCTAAGAAATTCTACGATATAGTTGTTTCTTCGTTGATGTTGTTTCGTTGTTGTTTGTTAGGCAACATTGTTCAGTTGATTGCTTCTGACAAATATCTTGTGTTTCTTGCGCAGAAGCAAATCACAAAATAACTAATTTTTATTTTATAGATATTTTCCAGAGTCTGGGAGAGAAAACCCAGAAGGGAACTTTTTAATAATGAGTATACCTTCCACAGTATCCTTTAATGATTACTTAATCATAATCATGTTTATAGCTCTTGCACTAAAGCAGATTGACCCCACGTTAATGCTCTCTTAGCTTTTTCTTTCATTGTGAAGTCAATCTGCAATTGGCGCGCTTGGTATGAACATGATTATGGTTATGATTATACTGCCCCTCCAAAGTCTTCCTCATAGAGATCCCTCAGCAGCTTCTAGGAGCTGGTGTGAACAAGGACGGACGGACAGAACTGAATTTGACCTCGGATTAATGACCAGTGAGTCGAACTCAATCGTTTGAGATCATTTTCGCAAAAAAATCTAAAAATATAGACATTGTGTCAAAATGATAGCACGCTGTTCCTTGCGGAACATGCGTGCAAAAAGAAGGTTGTGGTCAGGGGACCCTCGTTATTAACGAAGTTGCTTACATCCATTCTACAAATCCGAATATAATTTGATAAAGATCATTCAAAGAATGTTATTTATGAATTCGTCACGAAAAATGGGACACAAAAGAATCATATGTTGGCTCAGTATCAGACCCCCATGACCTGTCCGCGGAATTCACTTCCTCCCTAGCACAAGGAATTCCAAAAATAGCCAGCTTACTTATGCGCATGCGAAGTTTACTCGTCACTGAAAGTGCTTTCTTTCATGCTACTGGCCCGCAAAACCGCAAACAAACCGTTTGCTCATGCACAAAACGAAGATTGCGCGAAAAGGTGAATTCCAAAATTGGTCCATGAGGCACTGCAAATCAGAAAGAACGCTATTTCTCTGAAACTGACGTGCACGCCCACATAATTACTATCAATTTTTCCTCGGAAACTCTCAGAATATTGGCTCAGCACCGGACCCATGACCGCTAGACGTAGAGCACTCCCAATCTAACTTGTACAACACTCGTGGCTGTCTTCTCAAAATCACACTTCACTCAAAACTCCAATTCTCCAGCATCGAAAGAACAGATATTTCAACTTAAATCCGCAAATGTGCAGACCTTTCGAGGGGATTCTATAAAGGAATGTAATCCTGCTCCTCAAAATACCACTCCTCCCAGAAGAAGACTCCAGTAGTTTTCTCACTTCTCAGAAACTCCGCTATCTCCTCGAAACAGGCTTGCAAACATAGTTGACATGAGGAAGTAAATAATACCTTCTTCAAATCCGAATCTGATTTGAAATAGATCTTCCGAATATAGTTATTGATGAATTGGTCTCAGAGACAGGGTACATACATTTCAATTCGGAAACAACGCTATTTCCTCGAATCTAACTTGTCCGTGCACATAATTTCCATTTAAAACCTCACAATATCGCCTCAGCACCAAATCCATGACCCCTAGACGTAAACCTCTCCTAGCATAAGCCATATAACCCAAAAAGAGCTACTTCTTTTCATAGCATGCGTAATCTACTTGTGGCTGAAATTCCTTTCAAAATCTCACACCTCACACAAAACTCTGATTCTTCAACACCAGCGGTTCAGGGGATATCACCGCTTCAATCCACGCATGCGCGAACCCTCCCAAGAGGATTCCATGGAGGAATAGTATTCTGCACATCAGAACCCCAATCATCTCATACGAAAACTCCAGCAGTTACATCACATAAAGAAAAATGCCCGAATGGGGTAACATTAATTTCAAAATTTGCTCTAGGGTCACGGCATGGACACTCTAACTCGGAAACAACGCTATTTCCTCCAAACTGGCTTGTCCGTGTACAGAATTGCCATGAATTTCCTTTTAAAATCTTACAATATCAGCCCAGCACCAAATCCATGACTGCTAGACATAAAACACACCCAACATAAGTCATAAAACCCATAAACAGTTGCATCTCCTTTGCGCATACGTAATTCACTCATGGCTGGAAGTCCTCTCAAAATCACAAACCTCACACCAAATTCCGATTCTCCAACACCAGTGGTTCAGAAGATAGAGCATCTTAAATCCACGGATGCCCCACACAAGTAGATTTTTTCTATGAAATGCATTATCCAACTCAAAACCCTCATCATCTTAGACGAAAACTCCAGCGGTTAAATCATTTCTCGTCTGCTCATGCGAATAACATAAAATTGGTACAAGCCCTGTGGACAGGAGCTTTCTTGCGCTCTAGTTCAAACAGACAACTTATATTTCCTAAAGTATTGGTTTCTCAGAGTTGAGAATTATATCAATGTATTCTTATGATAGAACTACATCATAAAGGAAATTCAATTCACATAATGGTTTATTTATCAAGATTAACTGAACAATCTGAGAATGAGAACTGCACCATGGAAGAAATCAAATTAAAATAGCTGAAACTAGTGGGCCCGCAGATCTACCTAGCCAGTAGATCTACATTTTTCCGGTAGATCCACATTTTTTCGGTAGATCTACATTTTTCCGGTAGATCTACATTTTCGGTAGATCTACATTTTTCCAGTAGATCTACATTTTTTCGGTAGATCTACATTTTTCCAGTAGTTCTTCTTTTTTCCGATAGATCTACATTTTTCCGGTAGATCAATATAATCGGTAGATCAATCGAACCCGTAGTTCAACGCCATCTAACGTGTCCTGTTGTTTGAAAGTCCTATCGAAATATGTCGAGTCGTTTTTGAGTTCCTAGAAGCCGAATGTAGCGCCACCTACCATATCGTATCGTAAACGTTAGGCCTTCCGAAACACGATCACAAAGTTTCATGAAAATCAGTATAGCCAATTTCGAGTTCCTGTGACCCGATCATAGCGCCACCTATGGAGGGTATATCGTGGATCTGAGACCTCCTCAGACACACAGAAAGTTTAATCGAAATCGGTCCGGTCGTTCTTGCGTTTCTAAAAGCCGAACACAGCGCCATCTACCGGGTTCCTATTGTCACTCTGAGACCCACTTAAGTACGCACACAAAGTTTCATCGAAATCGGTGGAGCCGTTTTCGAGCTTCTATAGATCAATGGAGGTGCCCCCTACAAGATGCTATCGGAGACACGCCGATACAAAGTCACAACGTTTTAACAAAAACGGTCCGGGCGATTTCGAGTTCCTATACATCGATTGTAGCGCCACCTACAGGGTCTAAAAAACACGAAAAAGTGTGATTCCCTCTCCGGGATTTGACCCCGCCTTTTCTCGGGCTGACACCGAGAGTTCGATCGTCAGACGCATGCGCCACCGGCTCCAACGTAAATTTTGACCGATCTCCGGTATTCGAATAATTGGTCGGTACTTACTGGGGATAGATATTCTTAATTTTCACTTTTCGAAATAAAATCGCCACATGGCGGTTTATTATAGGGTTTTTCACCCTTATCTTCACTTTTCGGAAACTTTCAGGCCCGAAAACGACCTAGAAGGGCCGTTAGTCCGTCTCTCATGTCAATTTTGACGTTTCTCGGAATGTCTTCTAGCAAGGAAAATTCCCGGAAGCGAAACTTCCTGAACTTATATCGATTTAGTATATTTTGACTTATCGTAGGTAAAAGTTGAGCTGGTTCCTGACGCACCGATACTTCTTCTTCGTCTCGACGAAGAATTCGGAGCCAGAGCAGTCGTATTTTCGAAGCCTTATGCGAAATAAAGTCGGTCTCGCTTTTTCGCCGGGCGAAGGATAAAAAATACATTTTCGTTCGTTACGGGAAATCCGCGATAGATATCGACTTAGGGTCTTCGGATCTACCCTTTCCCCCTCCCTAAGATTCGATATCCACCCCCTTCGAACCTCGATCCGTCCTCTAGATTTTTAAAACAATTACCAAAATTCCCGATTTACTTAGGAAAAATCGCAAAAATTTAGTCCATTTCTCGAATTTTTTTAACGCATAAGGACCCCTTCTCGATAGCTCGAGAAGATTTTTTTTGTTGTAGAAATCTTTCCCCTTTCCCCTCCCGTCGTAATATAGCGGTTATATAAGAGGGTTTAGCCATCCAGACACCGCCCGTTTTTACACATCTTTCCCTAAGTAATCGGTTGCCATGACTCAATTTCAATTAGTATATATGGAATGAATTTTACTCTCTCTAATAGAACAGGATGACATGTACGAGTATGGACACAGAGCATATAATAAAGCTTAGATAGAATAATTATAGCATTCTGTGAAAACATAGAAGTACGATTCACTATCGAAATTTCGAAAATTCATATCTTCGAAAGTATTAGCTTCTTGGAGTTAAAAATGACATCAGTGGATTTTTATGGTGAAACTGCATCGTAAATGAGAATTGAATTTGAGATATGTTGCTTAAAAAGAATTTTTTTTTTCGTTACTCGAAAACCGTCTGACCTATTTTGCGCAATAACAAACATAACCGAGATATTTATTTCCCTAACCTACTCTGAAAATTTCAACTGCCTAGCTCATTCCGTTCGAGAGTTATGGTAGAATTTTTTTTTTAATTAAAACTTTTTTTTTTACACTTTGCGGTAACCTGGTCAATACAAAACTTCATATTCGTATAAAAGTCATGATTCTACAATTTGGTGCTAAATTTCAGATAGATCGAGTGATCGGTTTCGGAATTATTCATGAAAAATGTTTTTACTAAAATCGGCCCTAATTCCGAAACCGCTCGATGGATTCTGCCCATTAACGAACTTGTCCCAGATATTTACGCTACAAACCCATCTTTCAAATTTCAATCCTCTAACTACTTTCGTTCGAGAGTTATCGTGCCTACGGCCGGCCGGCCGGCCGGACAGAGTTGATTTCGACCTCGGATTCTTGATCAGTGAGCCAAATCGTTTGAGACCATTTCCAGCCGAAAATTCGAAAATTACAGACATTTGGGCAAATTGATAAGGACTCTGTTTCGAGGAACTAGAGCGCCAAAAATGCCCGAAAGAGACACTACGCTGTTTCCTTGAAACTGGCTTGCAAACTAACAGAATTGACATGAGGTGTTAGTATGGCCTTTCAGTAACACACTCAGTCGCTCAACGTTCAGACAAATTTCGAAAATCAATTTAATATTCCACACATCTTTCACGCATTAATTCATTTGCCGCGGTAGTAATTCTTCCATATTGTAATCAGTTACACTCGTATATATAGCATTGATACAGATAAATACAGGTTTCAGAAATATTCTTGAAAAAGGTTTTTACTAAAAATGCCCGTAACTACGAAATCGCTTGGTGGATTTCGCCCATTAAAGAACTTGACCGGTATATTTATGCTCCAAAACTACCCTGCAAATTCCAATCCTCTAGCTAATTTCGGTCAACAGTTATCGTGCTTAGGGCCAGCCTGCCGGCTGGACCAGACGGACTGAATTGAATTTGACCCCGGATTATTCATCAGTGAGTCGAACTGAATAGTTTGATATCATTTTCGGCAAAAATATCGAAAATTACAGCCATTTAAGCAAAACGATAACGCGTTGTTCCCCATAACATACGCGCAAAAAGTGGGAAAGCCTTGGGGACAGGAGCTTCGGCGCTCTTGTTCAAACTTTGACAAATCATATCTGCGAAAGTATTGGTTGCTCAGGAATAATGTAAATAGATTATTCTGATAGAACTGCATCATAAGTATAATTGCAGAGTAAGAGGAAGAAATGTTGTTGGCAGCTCTTAATTGCCAAATCAGTGTGATTCCATATAAATTTCCAGTTCATTTTGGGTGACCGCTTCGGAACACCGCGTGCTGTAACCTTTTTCCAATTTGGCCATTATACGTCAATTTTCAAGAATTTTTGTAATTAATTTCAAAACGTAAGTCTATAACTCACATCATGTTGGATTTACATACATCAGCAAATTATAATTATAGTATTCTATGAAATCATAGAATCAAGGATAATTATTGAAATTTTGATCAATCATTCTCCGAAGGTATCAGTTTGTCAAAGTTGAGAATGACATCAAAGGATTGTTATGATGAAACTGCATCTCAAAAAAGTTAATTTGAAATTTGTAATGTAAAAAATTTTTTTTTCGTTACCCCGAAACAGGCCGATTTTGTTCAATTACAACCTAACCTAACCTAATCTAACCTAACCGAGATACTTATCTCCCACACCTTTCTGAAAATTTAAACTGTTTTGCTCATTTCGTTCGAGAGTCATCGTGGTTACAGAATCGATTTTGACCAGGGATCAGTGAGTCGAACAAAAATGTTTAAGAGCATTTTCAGCCAACAAATCGAAAATTACAGACGTTTGTGCAAATTGATAAGCACACTGTTCCGAGGAACAAGAGCGCCAAAAATAATGTCTATGACTCGTGTAGGAATAACTATTCTGATAGGCATGCATACAAACATTTTTGATTCGTAAAAGAATATCCGTGTATTAAGCACTTGATTCAGAAATAACTTGGCACTTATGCAATGTGCACACATGTTTCGAATTATAAGTGATCCGTTACATCTGATACGAGATTTGATATTTATTGACCTAAAACCCAAACACCCTCGTACTTACTCATGATGAAGTATCGAAGATGAAAATGTATTCCAGATTCCAGATTTAAACTCTCTATAGATCAAATCTATATTGTTCAAAATATTGGGAAAAATATCTTTTGCTGGAAGCAAAATTTGATTCTGTCCGGCCGGCAGTCCATCGCCACGATAAAGACTTAAAATTTTCAGGGTAGGTTGCGTATCCCAATACGACGGACAAGTTCGTTAATGGGCATAATCGGATAAATGGTTTTCGAGTAATAATTTTGTTTTCAACCAATACAAATCCGATCAAATTGAAACTGGTGAGTAGTTGTAGAATACAAATCCAGAGCCGTTTGTGAAATTTTGTGAGAATCGTATCACCAGAAAATAAAAAAGAAATTATCAAAAAATATTATTTATGTCACTATAAAATGAGAACGAAAAGAGATAGAGACTTGAAATTTTCAGGTTAGGTTGCGCATCCGAAAGCAACATTTTCGTTTGTTAATAGGCATAATCGGCCAAACTGTTCTGGAGCTATACCCTTCTGAAATTTGATTGTTGTTTGCTCAAAAACTAGAAAAATACAGAACCAATCCAAATCATGCATGGTTACCAGTTGTAGAATGCCAACGTTAAAACTCTCGCAAAATTTCGTGAGGATCATATCACTAAAAAATTTTTAAAAAATCATTTAAAAAAATTCTATCTATCAGAAACTATTCTTCCGACATCGCTGAAATTTTGCGAGAGCCTTCAAAACCGAACTCTACTGCCAAATTCCACGTTTGAACACGATCGGATCTATATTGTTGGATATCCAAGCAGCCTTGTGTGAGTTCAGTAGCTGGATTGTTGAACGTTGCCTCGATAACTTTCGAAAGAATTCGAAAGAAAGGAGATAGCGACTTGCAATTTTCAGGTTAGGTTGCACATCTCAATGGGAGAGTTAAGTTCGTTTTTGGGTATAATCGGTTTCGGAGTTATACCCACCTGGAATATAATTTCCTCAATAACTCAACAAATATAGACTCGATTGAATTGAAGCTTGGTAACTAGTTGCAGAATATCGACATAAAGACGTTTGTAAAATTTTGGATGAAATATTCCCCTAGAAAATTTCAGAAAACTTGCGAGATAAAAAATAGGTTCAATCACCGACGTAAAGTCAGGAGAATGGACAATAGAATATACGAGCAACAGCTCTCCTGCCTTCTCGTTAGTGCTTGAAACAATTTTTGAATGAATAGTTTTTCCTCGTATGGAATTATTAATTAGTCAGTCACAGCGTATTGTTCTTGAAAGTACTTAGTTGTCTGAAAAATTTTAGGAAAACTATCAAAGAATTTAGGAGAGACTTTTTCGACGTTTTCATGTGATAAAATCTGGGTGTTTGGATTTCCCAATAACTTTTTTTTTGAGGATTATTATCTCACAATTCCTAGAGAATCTCGTAATTAAATATTTTACTTATTCTTTACAGAGGATCGATGATATGAAGATAGCGGAGTGCGATTTTTGCAAGTTATAATTATACTAGATGCGGTACACCTAACTTTAGATATTTATTTCCCAGAAAAATTACAAAAATAATTTCTTCATGTAAAGATTATCAATAAGGTCTATTTTTTAATTGGAAAATAAAGAAAATATGTATATATATATATATATATCAAATGAAACGAAACGAAGTATATAACAGTGGAATTACTAACTTTCGTTCACTCATTTTTGTGTTGCGAAGAAATAATGCCAACATTTTTCATTCAGAGTACTCATGCAATTCCAAGAACGCATTTCTCTCAATCAGTAACTTTTTACATAATGGGATATTGTATACCAAAAATATGAGCTACTGAAAGCGTATTAATTTTTTGAATTCACCTATTGATAGTTAACAAATACAAACGTCGTGGACAAAACATTATAAATTTTAAGGAAATTTTTTATCGGAATCAAATACTCAAGAATGCCATAAAACTTGCCAATACTAATTGCATTGAAAACAATGCTATGATTTGCGGTTTATAATCATAGATTTTCAGTTTTCAAATCGACGTTCATTTATTCCTAGCTAGATCATGAAACTTATACATTAATTCCTGCCTGCTGAATTTGAAGCGTGTGGAATTCCCATGTTTATTACTCATCCCTTTCATGACATTAACTACTCATAAATCAAACGGAGGAAGAACCGCTGCATTGCATATATAGGATAATATTTAACCTTTGTACCTTGTGGCCTCCGAAGATCTGGCAACCTGGCAGGAGGTAATAGCGTACTACCAATACAAAATATATGCGGAGGAGACAAGGTCTGGTTCGTATAAGCAACATTTTTTTGGGGGAAATCATTTCCCCTCTTTAGGAATCCTGATTCTTCATCTTCCCCTCTTGATCTATAAACAAGAATTATTTCGATAGGACATCCCCTTTACCCGGAGGTCAGGTCGCCTAATGAACTTAACGGAGGTGAGAACGAACTACGAATCTATATATATATATATATATATAACGTGAACTTATTATCATCAATTATATAAATTATTATTGTTGTTGTAAAGCGGAAATTGGGGAAAGATTTGTGGTAGTCATATATGATCATAGATAAGAAACGTGGATGCGCCTGAGCTCAAGCGACGCGTATTTGAATCAAAGAATAATATTATCTACGTACAATTTCCGCCACCCTTATTCAGGGTTTCACAGTAGTTTTAATTTATTGAAGCTAAAGACCTGGGTTGTAAGCTACTGGAATAAATTGTTTGTTTTTAGCGTGCATATTCTTTTGGTGAATTTAGGTATTATTACATTACGCTGGGGTATCTGGGAGACTTAAATTTACCTGGCGCCCATTTACTAGGTTCCCTTTTTAGAAACCCACTCCCATCTCCAGTGGAGCTAGACCGCGGATCCCTGAGTTCTAGTAGCTCCGAATTTAACCACTGCGACTTGGGAACAGTCGTATGTCGTTATACTGTATCTCTTTATCAGAGCCGAATTTGGAAAAATGGTAAATGAAAAAAGTGTTTTATTTGACGAGAGGAATCTTTGGTTAAAATTAATGCACAACTTAAAGATTCACCCTGTATGTATAGATGGGTTTTCAGATTACCCTCTAGAAATATTCTCCAGCGTGGACACCAGATTTACATATAGTTCTGCACTATAGGGATTGTCCTTCCCAAGAGGAGTGTGCAGCTTGGCGAGAGGAAATATGATCCATGCACTGACCTCCGTGTGCACCACAGATCCTTTGGTGCCCTCCGGTTTAAGAAGCCTGTATGGTTTACACCATTGACCTCGATTAGGAACAACTACCGTGTAAGGTTCGTCAAAGCAGAAGTGGTTGGCTACACGGTCACCTCTATGGAGGAGGGAGGCGTTAATGTTCTCCATCTTTTTGAGAGCCCTTGCGTGTCCCCTGAACAATCCACAATTTATTTTCCGAGATTCTAAGGGCTATTTTCATAGCGGCCTGCCTGACCACGAGGTGTATGGGAAGTGTACCCAATTGACACTAAAGGGATGCCATGGAAGAAGATCTAAGATCGCCTGTTATGCTGAGACAGACATTTCTTTAGCATTGGGTCATGTTGCCGTGGTTACAGTCCTTCTCTATAGTCCAACACACCAAGGATGCATAGATTAGAATATGCCTCACCACCACAGTATACAACCAGTGCATATTGTGCGGTTTTAAGCCCAATCCATTGCCAAGCATTCTACAAGTACGCCGAAAAATTGCAATAGACTTGTTCGTTGGGTCTTCGATGAGTTTTTTCCACAGTAATTTGCAGTCCAACATCAAACCAAGATATATTACCTGATAAAGTAAGTCCTACCCCTATAAACAAACTGGGAAGTTTGATGTCACGGAGCACCCTTCTACTGGAGAAGAGAACCATCTCAGTTTACTCGGGTTGACTCAGAGTTCAAATGCATGGAAATGTGTCTGTGTAAAAGAGTGCGTGTCTCATCTGGTAATTCCATATTCTTAAACGAATGGAATTCTCTTGCAATCCGCATCTTGAATATTTGGTACCCCGATTATCAATAGAATGGGATTTCCGAATAGGGTAGGATCTCTGATCTCAGTAGTGTATGAAGTTACAGTGAAATTCATTGATCTTGTAATTAGTGCACTAAAGTACTAGATGCCATAACGGGAATTTGCAAGCCCTCATCTGTCAACCCTGCTACCTTAATCCTAAAGGAAAGCACTTCGAAGTAAAGGTATGCCAAGTGTGCCCTCTGTGGAGAGAATGAAGAGGTGTATGTAGAAAATGTGAAAGGATGGAAGAGTTGGGTAGATTTACTTTGATTTGAAATTAACTGGTTTAAATATTTAAATCACATTATAATTAATAACTTAACTATATTCTCTAAGATTTGCCAGTGTCAGGATGCAAAGCAACGCCACTTTATGTCCCCGCGAACAAATTGGCAGTATCACCGGTACGAGAAGCAATAAATAAATCGAATATAACAGTACTTTCGCATCTCTAAAAAGCAGGTCATTTCTAATGCAACTCATAAAAATTCCTGAGATGCCATCACATTAGCCACAGAAATGTAATTCCCTGTTTATACACAGACGCAATCCGTCATATTTAATGATAAAATATTTGCGGGTACGCTCACGAGGATATAAATCGAAAATGAATATTACAAATCGTCAGCTTGGGTGGATAGTAATTTACGATAAGTGTAGAAAGTCCGATATCTATTGAATTCGAGACGTTAACGGACAGTTTTATCGCGAGCTTCGATAAACAATGATATAACGTCATTTTTACAACAATATTACTGTTAGCGATTATAAATCATACCAGTTTTTCAGGCGATCGGATTGCTGGAGTCGAGTTGAATCAAAGTCTTCAGTTTTTACGGATTCCAGATAGATACACCAACGTTCTCATGTCAGGAATTATTAGAAAAAGTCGATTCTCAGCATGACTTCTCTATCACCTACAGTTGGAGAAATAACCGGTGATATTTTACTATTTGTTATGGACCACCCATATAATACAAGGTTTTCCAAATAGAGGTTTCTTTTGAATAGCCTTCTCTTCTGGCAGCTGTCAAAAAACTGTGCCATTCATAAAATTAGAAAAGCAATGACGTGAGACTGCTTTGGCACGCATGTTCAAATTTATAGCCAGAACGTTCACCCATCCAGGCACTGAACTCGCCCAAGATTATTAATTATCGGTTTCATAGTATTGAAAGAGTTTTCTAATGAGTTATGAATATTACAATTTTCATATTTTTTTCTGTATTCAACATATTCATACAGTGCTCCGCACCAAGAGGGACTATTCTTTTCTATTAATATTTCTGATTTTTATATAAAAAAAAATATGCGCACCAAAAATGACATGAAACTGTTCAACTGTGACTTCCGGTTTGAGCGGAAATCGCAATTACTTCGTCGATTAACTCAGAAAATTCGAAACTTTTTGCATGAAACCCTCTAAGTAAACTTGTTTTAAATTACAATTTCGATCAATGTGCAAAAAGTCAGGTCAAAAACAACATGAACAATATTTTTTTTGTTCTTTTAAAAACTAGATAATTACCTACCTAACGCAATTTTGTCGCTCTTGTTCCTCGGAACAGAGTGCTTATCAATTTGCCCAAATGTCTGTATTTTGGAATTTTTGGCTGAAAATGGTCTTAAACGATTGGGTTCAGCTCACTGATCAAGAATACGAGATTGAAATCCATTATGTCCGGCCGTCCGGCTGGCCGTTAACACGCTAACTCTCGATCGGAATGAGCTAGACAGTTGAAATTTTTGGCTTAGTTCGTTATTGGGCAAAATTGGTTAGATGGTTTCGGAGTAACAAAAAAAAAATTATTTTTACATTACAAATTCCAAAATAAGTACATTACTAATTTCAAACTGAGTTTTTCTGAAGATGCAGTTTCACCATAGGAATCCATTGATGTAATTTTTAACTCTAACAAGCTAATACTTTCGGAGATATGATTTTTCAAATTTTCAATAACTTCTGTATTTTCATAGAATGCGATAATCATTCTATCTATGAATTATTATAATATGATCTGTGTTGATAGTTAATAATATTGAGTTCAGAATATCTCCAGTAAAAACAAAACTGAAATATTGGCTAAAGTTTGAATTGATATAATATAATTTTCAGAGTGGATTTGAGGAAAAAATATAGCGTTCATGATAGAATTGAGGAACAAATATCTCGGATGAGTTCGTTGTTGTGTCGAAATGGTCTATTGGTTTTGGATTAATAATTTTTGACACTCTTGTTGAATTTAAATCCTTTTATGATGTTTGAATTTAATTTCTGCTTTCTGAAGTTCTATCATAAGAATCCATTGATATAATTCCCAACTTTTACCAATACTTTCGAAGATATGATTTGTCGAAGTTTGAACAAGAGCGCCAAAGCTCCTGTCCACAGGGCTTGAACCAATTTTTTTTTGATGACTTGACAATATTAATGGTAGCATGAATGTGATTGTAACTAGAAAATTTTGTTGTTCGACATTTGCTCGAATTTTCACAAATCTGTGATCATAGAAAATAAATAACTGCTGTTGAAATTGAACTATCGGTGGATATTCATCCATCCGAAAATACGAATACGAGAAAATTTGCACCAGAATGAAACGACTTCTGAGGGGAAAATTCGAACAAATTCTGATAAACCAAGTTCAAACCAAATATTCTAGTTACAATCATATTCATGCTGACAAAAATCCGTTAGGTAATTATTAAATTGAAAGAGTTATAAACAAAACAAAAAAATATATTTTTCATGGTTTTCCGATCTGAATTTTCGCACATTGATTTAAATTGTAATTTCCAACAAGTTTACTTAGAGTGTTAATTTTTCGAGATAATCAACATTTGTATTTCATATTGGTGATTTCCGCCCAAACCGGAAGTAACAGTTGGCCGAGTTTCATTTCATTTTTTATAATTTTTTATGCACCAACTTTTAGCAAGAAATGAAATTCGGAAATATTAATAGAAAAGAAAAGTTCCTCTTAGTGCGGAGTTGCTGGCAAGCACTGTAAATTATTTCCGCACTAGTCCCCCCTCAATAAATTTCAACCAATCATATTAACGCATATGATACAAATCACTTAGCAACGAATTTTTGTGACGTTTTAAACCATCGAAAACATTCGGGATGATTGTCTGAAAGATTTTATTTATTTAAATTACAGTTACTATTATTTTTGCTATCCAATTGATTGAAATCTTTTTCGGATATAGTCCTTCATACACCCCTATTGCTTGCTAATTGATCGAATATGATTTAGGCCAGTGGCCGGCAGACAGCACATATTTTAGGAGAGCCTGCAATTTCCCCATCAGTTAGTCTATGGCACCTACCATATATGAAATGGGGGAAAGCGAAGCCCATTTCACGATCTAAAGATATAATTTAAGAGAGCCTTCATTTCTTCATTGAATAGAAGCACTTTGTCTGTTTGTAACTTCGAAAAAATAAAAATATATAATATGTTTGCTGATAATATGTACTTTTATGTGTTTACTCAATGCTTGACAGAACCATATCATAGAACATAGAAAATAAATCTCTCCGTAGACAACATATCTGCATACACAGATATACCCACGCAGGAGGAAATGTTTTACTATCTGCCAAGTCGAAGCAACCGACGCGACCGACCTTTCTGCCTTGAAAAATGTAAGCTTATAAAACTGTCCAGAATAACATATAAGAATGTCAAGTTTCATAAAAAAAAATTCAAATTTCAAAGCATCTGCCATGACGTTATACCGTGGTAGTCTTCTGCCATTTCATTTTTGTAACGATAATAGCACCCATTTTATACAGTGCGTTTCAAAAAGTAAGCACCATGAGGAAATTTTCTCGCCTGTATGGTTTTTTGAAATTTGGGTTTTCGGGAAAGTTGGTGCTCAAAAAACGATGATTTTTGACATATATGTTATTGATCGTGTTACTCTGCAAACCTGTCGAAATTAACATTTTTTAAGAAAAATTGCCAAAAGACGTAGAATTCAGAACAATATCGAAAAGTTTCTGAAAAAAATGTTGCTCAGAATTTCATTTTATACCAAACTGTCAAATTTCATAGTGAAATTCCGAAATTTTTTGATATTAATATTATGATGATAGCACTCTAGAGGGAGCTTTAGGCATTGCGAAAATTTGAAAAATTCTTCGGAATGTAATTCCAATGAAAGAGACATTATCACAATTCAAATAGAGTTTATATTAATTTAATGTTCGCGATAAATTATGATTTCTATAGTGAAACCTCACAATCTTGGTGCAAACCGAATTATACTTGAGAAATTGAATGCGCAAAGAATTAAAATCTCGCTAATTTTTCTTGGAACATCATAAGAAATTAAATTCTTCGATATCACATCTGAAGAATAATTCTCCAACTCTCTAAAATCGCTTTTGAATATATTTATATATTTGTCATTGATCGAGTTAATCTACAAATCTGTCAAAACTTACAATTCTTTAGAAAAATGACCCAAAGACGTAAAAATCAAAACAATATCAAAAATTTTCTTGAAGAAATGTTGCTCAGAATTTCATTTTATACCAAACTACCAAATTTCATAGTTAAATTCCGAAATTTTTTGATATTAATATTTTGCTGATAGCACGCTAGAGGGAGCTTTGGGCTTGCGGAAATTTGAAAATTTATTCAGAATGTAATTCCGCTGAAAGAGACATTATCACAATTCAAATAAAGTTTATATTTATCTAATTATCCTCATAAATCATGATTTCTATAGTGAAAACCCCACAATCTTGGTGCAAACCGAATTATACTTCTGCAAATAAATGCACAAAGAGCTAATATCGTGCTAATTATTCTGGAAATATCATAAGAAATTAAATTCTTTGATTTCACACCTGAAGTATAATTACCGAATCCTCTGAAATCCCTTTTGAATTTATTAACTCAAATACCACTAAAAACGCAATTCAGACCTCATCTAAATCAAAGATACCTGTAAAAATAATAAAATGAAAATTATTTGACAGGTGCATCGAATAATACACTTGCAAATTATTTATTTATTTAATGCGCCTGTCAACTCGATTTTATTTTCACAGGTAACTTTGTCTGAGATGAGGTCTGTATTGCGTTTTTAGTGGTATTTGAGTTAATAAATTCAAAAGGGATTTCAGAGGATTCGGTAATTATACTTCAGGTGTGAAATCAAAGAATTTAATTTCTTATGATATTTCCAGAATAATTAGCACGATATTAGCTCTTTGTGCATTTATTTGCAGAAGTATAATTCGGTATGCACCAAGATTGTGAGGTTTTCACTATAGAAATAATGATTTATGAGGATAATTAGATAAATATAAACATTATTTAAATTGTGATAATGTCTCTTTCAGCGGAATTACATTCCGAATAAATTTTCAAATTTCCGCAAGCCCAAAGCTCCCTCTAGCGTGCTATCATCAAAATATTAATATCAAAAAATTTCGGAATTTAACTATGAAATTTGGTAGTTTGGTATAAAATGAAATTCTGAGCAACATTTCTTCCAGAAAATTTTTGATATTGTTTTGATTTTTACGTCTTTGGGTCATTTTTCTAAAAAAATGTAAATTTTGACAGATTTGTAGATTAACACGACCAGTGGCGTAACTTACACCCCCCCAGACCCCCCGTTGGGGGCGGCCCGTGGGGTCTGGGGGCCCGGAAGTTGAACCTTTTATTTAATTTTTACTTTATCTTGTTGAGAACCAATTGATAGTAAAAACTAATTTTCTGCTGATGTAATATATGTTTTTCCTGGTTAAAATGTTTAGTATAGGCGAGTGAAAATACTCTGGATCATAATATATCGAAATAAGTAGTATCGATACTTGAATCGTATCGCTTTGAAAGTATCGATACATGAAATATCAAGTATTCACGTATTAGTGTACAGTCGGAAAATAAATCATTTCGATTTGTGGATAAGATGCCTAAAAACTTTTACAACAAGTACATGTACATCTTACCTGTAAAGATCATATAATTTTCATTTAATTCATTGAAATATTTATTATAATAAAACAATTTTAAGTACCTATCTAAACTATTCCCGGATGCATTAAATATATAAGATTTATAAACGAAATCCGAATATCTGTTAGGTGTATTGTGATAGGAGCCGAAGGAGGAGTGGGGCCCGGGGACAATCATTGGGGGGGGGGGGCGGCTGAGGAACGTTACGCCACTGAACACGATCAATGACATATATGTCAAAAATCATCGTTTCTTGAGCACCAACTTTCCCGAAAACCAAAATTGAAAAAAAATGTACTGGAGAGAAATTTTTTTCTTGGTGCATACTTTTTGAAACGCACTGTATATGGTAGGTAACATAGACTAACTGGGGAAAATTCCGGCTTTTCTAAAATATGAGTTGTCTGCCGGCCATTAATCAATTCTGGGGCAGTTCGAATCTCTCCATCGACAATATGAATTCGTCACGAAACTCAATAATATGGAATTGCATAAATGAATAAAGTGGCCTATCTATTTATCCTTCAGAATGCCTATTATAGAACAATAGGAACGAATTAAGCAAATTGAATCAATCGCTTCGGCATCAGATAAAAACGTCCTCGAGCAAAAGTCGATACCTATCCGCTAATCGTGGATGGTGCTTATGTCGGTGTCGCACATAATTAATTTACTTCTTTCTCATATAAATTAATTAGTTTCAATAAATATAGTCAAAGGGCAGATGCTTATTTAATTGAATGCATCAACTAAATGACAATTATCTCATCAATTTTCCAATTATAAATTTACTTAATAAGATAAAGCGACTAGGATAATGGACGCCATTTAACATGTCAATTGGTGGTTGGACACCAAAAATAACGAAAACAATCTGTATGATATCAGGAAATATTTATTCCTGTATGATTCATTTAGATGAGAAAAGTTTGGTCAATTTAGTTAGAGATGGGATCTCTCGAGTGAAACTAATTGAATCCTCTAATTATTTGGAGACCAATAATGCATGTCAAAATTTAGCGGAATATTAACACTAATTTTGAACCCATTAACAGGAAAGAAATGAAATTTTTGAAGAACTCCAAAAACTTTCTTAAAAACACAAAATTCAAATTTGAACCAAAATGACACTTTAGTATGTTTCGATATTGTTAGTTTGTTCCCCAATGTCCCTGCCCGATTCCTTTCAAATAGTTTGAACAAAACTCGGAACAAAATAAGATAATAATGATTCAGTGCATAAATATTCAAAATTTAATACCTACGAATGATATTATGGAAACGCTTGACGTAGGTATGTTTAAATATCGAAAATTTTTGAACTGCAATGGTTTCTCCTTTATCACCTGCCGTGAGTAATATATAATAAGTATTCATCGAAAATTTCGAGGAAAAATTTGTGGTTACATATTTGTTGAAACCAAAAGTTTGCTGGCGATATGTTAATGATATATTTGTAATTTGGCAACCATTTTTATACAAGTGTCATCAGAAAGCAGACACTTACAAATAGATATTTGAATTTTTATGCAAATCATCAACTTGAATAGATGTGTTATCTAACCACTTCACAATAGAGCAGACAAGATGAACCTTGAAAATCGAAATTATGGAATTGATTTAATGTAAAGAAGGTTTCCATAATAATGAATAATCGAAACAATTCATTAGTACATTTATTATGAATTTAAACAGAATAGCTCCTCATCAAATAAAATTCACTCAAGTACAACAAAATAACTAATAAAAATTACAACCCAATCTATTTTCAATGGTATCCCCATGTTCAGGGCCTTTTTGGAAAGAATCAAGAGTTCAATATAGGAACCGTTTTCAAGACTCAAAATGATCTTGGGTATTTATTAGCTGAGACAAAACTGATCAATGAAAAACTAAAATCCAAAAACTCTGTATATAATATTCCTTATATTTATGACTACTCGAGTTAAGAGGAGTCAGTCGGAACATAGGAACGACACAGGAAAATCAAAAATACCAAATATGATATCAATATTTTCACATACAAATGGTTTTATGCATCTATTTTATTTTCAATAATGAGGTAATGTGTAATATACAGGGTGAGTATTTGAGTTCTACATTAATTTTAACCATAGATTCCTTTCATCAAATAATATAGGCATTTTTCAAAGTTGTGCTCAGTTAAAACGATGCAGGATAACATGTTTATTCAGAATCAAATTTTTTTTTGTGAAGTTCTTTATAACTATGAAACATAATCTCCAATTAACAGTTTTTTCGTACTTCCACTGCTTTCCTCGTTATAGACTTGCGAATTCATAAAACTATGAGAAATTGATAAACAAAGCTGCTGAAGGTTATCTTGAATCGTTTTAAGAATACTCAATCATTTCAGAAAATCAAATTATGTCTTCTAACAAGCACCGTTTTCGAGATATTCTCCATTGAATGTCATAAAATCTGATAAAAATTCCAGAAATTTAACTGCTTTTATCAACCCGGGCCTGAACTAGAATCACAGATGATCTTGGCTCGAATAAAGGCATAGACTGCGTCTTACGCCATGGTCTCAGAATTGACCCTTCTAAAAATAGGTAGAGGTAGTCCTCCCTATCCTCCATGGTATTTTTATGCATTTCAATCTCGCTTGTTCCCAAATTGATGGGTTATATCATCTCTAAACGGGATGAGTTGTTAAGGTATAACTTAAGATCAACTTATAATCAAATTTCAATTTATTGTTGAATGATTAGTTTAAATTTCAGCTTGTTTGTGAATTGTAGAAATCCACCTGCAATTCGAACAACTTGAATTGCAGGTTATGCATCATAATTAAAGGCATAGACATAAGCAATCATTATTCAAACAACATTCCATCTCCGATGGAACTGATGTTACCGAGATAGGCAGTTACTCGTATTTTGTATCGAGTAGTTGAAGTTCCCGAAACAATTTTTCGTAAGTTTTCCAAAATTTGATTGCATCATTCCTCCGGTACCCACAGATTTGAATTTTCATAGGTATACATAAACCAGCATTGTAAACTACTCACATAAAATATGGGATATACCTAAAACAAAATTCCAACCTTTGGGTGGTTTCCAACAGAATGTAACACGGAGGAGGATCATTATACAGCAAAAAAAAATGAGTGAAAGGAAGACCTTTTGGAATTTGATAATCAATAAGTTGGGAAATAATCATCGTATAGAAAATAGAAGTTGGTTTTTGACAACTGCAAAATATTACCTATAAGGCGTTATTGATAGCTTAAGATGAACACTTTCTTTTCCAAGCGACATTTTACTAAAAAAAAAAAATAAAATCCCATTTTTAGGAAATTTGCCTTGAAGCTTTGAATTTATCGCTGTCGCTTAAAATCACCGTAATGAGCAGTTTCTCAATTATGAATGGTCGAAATATCGACTAATGCTTAAATGCTGTTGTTGTTTATGAATTCATTTCACATTTTAAATTGATAGTTGAAACTAAGGCCAATGGTCAAAAATATCAACTACATTTTTTTATGATAATAAAGCATTGGAAAGGCATAAAAAAAATCAGAAAAAACTTTATCTCATTTTTGTCAATAATTGCTCTTTTTGATAGAAAAAATTAGGATTATCGCTAAAAATAGTTGTTTTTCTTAGGAAAAATGAATAAGAATTAATAAATTGCTCATTACGATAATTTTTGGCGAAAAGATGAATTTAAAGCTTCGGTGCACTAAGAAAAAATATCGTAGTGCTTTGAAATTTTAGGTATTTTTCCGGGATACTTGTAGCATGCAGAACCCTTTTGAAGACGAGCAAAAATTAGGAAAAAATTGTTTTCTTAGGAATACTTCATAATTCTACATGATATAGAATGTTATGAACAGATCAGATAACTGTAGGAGCTACAATTTGTTAATTTTTACCTCCGAGTTACAGCCTGTTGAAAATCACCCAAAATATTTCATTTTTTGTATATATCCCTTAATGTATGTGACTAGTGTGTAAATATATCAAAAACCAAAACGTAAATATCATACTTATTGTTCTCATTCTACAATATATATTTGGGAATTTTAGGATCATACTTCATTTCGAAAAGCTGGAAAAAAATTGGTCCCAAAGTCTGCATACCCTTCAAGCGGTGAAACGTGCTGAAGTATTTTTTTTTAATCTCAACCCCAAATTTAGACTTCTCAAAATGAATCAATTGAATAGAAAACCTCGATTTTTTTATACAACTTCTAGAATTCTTCTTCTCTAATTTAGACAATATTTTTGTTCGCAACTCACGATATCGTGATCATAAATCAATGCGGTCAATAATTTTAGGGCGTTCATCATGACACATCTGTTAATAAGTTTCCGATTTATTTTCCCATTCATCCCACAATTTCAACCCTTATTGCCTATCGTTCTTACAGTATTCCGAAGATCCATTGAAGAAATTTTAAAACAAAATTGACTCAGAAATTAATAAATTATTGTGCAAAAATTGCATATTGCTTTCAGACGATTATATCTGAATTTTATTTCTATCGAAAATCAACGACTACCTATTTTATTAGTCGCGAACAGCATTCTTAGAATATTGCGTTAGTATCTTCAACATCTAATATGCACTAACCATCAAAAGGTTTTTTTTGAAACTTTATGGCGATCTGATGGTTGGTTCGCAAGCTACAGTAGTTCTAGTGAAACAACCTTTGAACAACAATTTCCTCTGTTGAAACATTGCTCTTTGTTGGAAAAAAGCACCATTGAAACTAAAACTTGACCTGATATGTATTACCTGGACTTCTTTGCACCAGGGAAATTGAACATTATTGTCTGGTTTGCTGAATTTCCCCAGGCTCTGGTTGACCAAAAGAATTGGTTATAACTGATAACATAAAATAAGTCCAAAAAATCGTTTTGACAAACCGTGAAGTTACAGCTGACCTTCTAAATATGTCAAAGGAACGTTTAGACTCTATTCTGTACGAAATTTTGTTCATGAGAATTGGTTGCTGCCTGTGATCTTTCATCATGGCAATGCACTGTATCACGAGTCTCTGGCTACGCATGCAAAATTGCACGAATTCCACTTCGAATTTCTTTCGCATCCATCCTATACTTCAGATTTGGGCCTAGTGACTTTTACCTATTCGCAAAACAAACAAAAATGTTAGCCGGAAAGAGATTGGGTTCGAATAAGGAGATGATCGCCGAAACAGATCACAATTTTGAGGCTAAAGATGAATCGATCTTCAATAAATGTATAGAAATGTTAGAGAAACTTTGGAATTATTATTGTATATATCTATTATTGTATCGCTATTGAAGGAGACCACGTAGATGAATAAAATTGAATGTTATCAAATAAGTTGTGTCTTCTTCATTGAAACGGAAACTTATCAGCCGAATCACTAGAGGATAAATATGAGAAATAAAGAAAAATTCTGGAAAAAAGGGAAGGGATTTCTAAAATGTTCCAGCAAGAACCAGCAACAATTACAAAATAATTTGATCCATATCAATATCAAATACAATCATTCAAACCAAAATATTATTCTTCATTGAGAAACAATTTTGTGTGTAGCTGCTGAATTATGAGAAAAATCAAATTATTACATTTGGGTCTGCATCAGAATCAATTTCATCAGTTGTTTCATGACCTTGGAATGAATTATTCTTGAAGAGATACTTATATCAGATTTTAAAATATTCTGTGAACGTTAGGTAAAATTTCTCAAAAATTCGAAATTTGCAGACATTGGTACAAAATGATAGAGGAACTAGAGCTCCACTTCCATTTTCGCAAAATATTCCATTGCATTCATAAACGAGTGAATTATCCAATATAACAGAAATGAGGTCACCGGTCAAATATTATTACGCTGAGAGGACAGTTTAATGTCATTGAATCTCCCCAACCGTGAAGTTGACGGCAAAAATAAGGGCTTTTTCATCAAACCGGACGGTGGTTTATCGATGCATGGCACTACGGGCTAATTGGGACCGAACTGAAATTACACGTATGATTATTCAATTAAGTTAACCATGTGATATAGGGGCCTTATCTCTTATATTATTTTATTTATCTCAACTTAAATGGACACTCATTGATCAGCTGTCGATATTGAATAGATATTCAAATTAACTGAATTAGGAAGATATATTTCCATAAACAATATAGATGACTCCCAGAAAGGGAGAGAAAACCCAGAAGGGAACCATTAAGCGATGAATTCACCTCTCAAAGTATCCTTCAGTGATTACTGAATATAGATAGATACATGGTGTGAAACAAGTTGGAAAAGCACTGTGGCCAGGAGCTTTGGCGCGTTGTTCAAATTTATAGCTAGAGCGGTCACGTATCCAGGTATTGAACCCGCCCAAAGCTGCTCAGCTCCAGGAATAAAATAATACGCCCAATATTTCCAAGAATATGAAATATGAATCCAACTGTAAACACAAACGTCCCAAAAAAGGTCCCCTTTTTGATTGAGAATGATCTCAAACGACTAGTTTCGACTCAGATACAAACCATTCACTGTTGGGTTAAAAATAAAAAGTGCCACTTTTGAGGTGGCGTAAGGACCTATACAAACACATACATTTACTGATTGGTCGAAATAAACAGTTCTTTGTTTATGCCGGCGTAAGGATACAAATCAGTTCAATCGTACAATTGTGCCATGAGATAAAAAACACCTGTATAGCAGTGGTTTATTTTCAATAATTGATTTCAAGAATTATTCATATGATACATATCAGTCCTTTGAATTGACATTTTATCAAAAACGCCCTGTATAGCAGTAATTTTGTTGAAATCCAATAATATAAGAAAATACTCACTTAATTTTATGGAAATATCGGCCTAATTCCGTCCATATCCTTTTCCTAAAGTTATTATTCCGATATAATTGGAAGAAAAAAAGATCAATAATTAATAGGTCTACGGGAATCGATCCCGGTACCTACTGATTTCATGTTTTTGGCGCTCTAGTTCCTCGGAACTGAGTGCTTATCAATTTGCCCAAATGTCTGTTATGTTCGAATTTTCGATGAAAATGGTCTTAAACGATTTGGTTCGACTCACTGATCAAGAATCCGTGGTCGAAATCCATTCTGTGTGGCCGGTCCGGCCGGCCGGCCGTAGGCACGATAACTCTCGAACGGAATGAGCTAGAGAGTTGAAATTTTAAGAGTAGGTTTGGGGGATAAATATCTCGGCTCAGTTCGTTATTGGGCAAAATCGGACAGATGGTTTCGGAGTAACAAAAAAAAAATTTTTTTTTACATAACAAATTCCAAATTAAATTTTTTTTAATAAGCAGTTTTATCATAAGAATCCATTCATATAATTTTTAACTCTAACAAGCTAATGCTTTCGAGATATGATTTTTCAAAATTTCAATGTAAATCGTATTTCACAGATTGATATAATTATTCTATGTATATTCTATGTATGAATTGCCATAAAGTCAACTTGACAGAAGGGAATATTGTAACTTCAAGAATATTGGGGTTGAAATACTCGTATTTTAGCGATGCAACGGGGACCTCACCCGAAAATGTTTGAAAATATTACGTAAATATTGAAAGCATAATTCCAAAGTTCGAGAGAGGAGAAAATTTTGTGATCGTAGATCAGGAAATTTTGGATCGATTACAAGGTAATTTATTATTTTATACAAGTTTTATGGAATACCTACTATTTGTAGGTACTTTAAACCTGTTTTGGGCAATTGTCATAGGAAACTTGTTTTTTTGGCGCTCTAGTTCCTCGGAACAGATTGCTTATCAATTTGCCCAAGTGTCTGTAATTTTGGAATTTTTGGCTGAAAATGGTCTCAAATGATTTGGTTCGACTCACTGATCAAGAATCCGAGTGCGAAATCGATTCTGTCCGGCCAGCCGACCGGCCGTAGGCACGATAACTCTCGAACGAAAGGAGTTAGCGGATTGAAAATTGCAAGGTGGTTTTGGAGCGTAAATATCTCGAACAAGTTCGTTAATGGGCGAAAACCATCAAGGGGTTTCGGAGGTATGGCCGATTTTAGTAAAAATATTTTTTATGAATATTTCCGAAACCGATCACTTGATCTATCTGAAATTTAGCACCAAATTGTAGAATCATGACCTTTATACGCATGTGAAGTTTTGTATTGACCAGATTACCGCAAAGTAATTAAAATTATTTGAAAATGTGGTGCAGTTCTCATTCTCATGATTGCTCATTTAATCTTCATAAATAAACTATTATTTGAATTGAATTTCCTTTTTGATGCATTCTATCATATGAATACATTGATATAATTCCCAACTCTGAGAAACCAATACCAGATATAATTTGTCTGTTTGAACTAGAGCGCCAGAAAGCTCCTGTCCACAGGGCTTGAACCCATTTTTTAATTTCTAATTTCATTAAAATATCATCATGTTATATACTAGGTATTCGATTAATTTTAAATCGAAAACTTGCCCATATCATAGTTGTTATGAACAGCTTAACAACAAGAGAACATAGACAGGAATACCTCAAGTTTTTGAAGAAGTTATTGAAGATCTAAAAACATGAGTTGAAAAAAAAATTAATTTGCAACCTTAGAAAATCACGATAGTACCTATTCTCATTGTCAACGGATGATATTCTTGGCCCTGACTTATTTAAGTGATAAGGCTTGGTTTAATTTGTTTTGGTAGGTATATGAATTCTCAAAACTACAGATTTCGAGATCAGAGAATCACACACTAAGTTATTGTGAACTTAGTGGCGTCTCAATGAAACTGTGAGATAGCAATTTTTGTGGTGGACCAGTTTTCTTTCAAGGTACCATCAATGGTGAAAGGTGCAGAGGAATAATGCTGGTGCCATTTATAAATCAACTATGATGATGAAGAGATACTGTTTGGATATTTTCAATAAGGTCTGGCAACTGACCACACTAATTCTGCAAAACTAATATATTTGCCGAAGTTTTATGACAACTTTGTTATAACTCAAATTTCAATATCATCTATAAATAGTAGTAAAAAGTTGCTTCGATAATATTTTTACAAAAATGGAAAATTTTCAACAGAAGACAAGTTAATTACAGCAAAATATTTCGAAAATCACCCGGTAACTTTGTAACGGTGATAGATATCGACATACGGTTTTCCCCAATGAGTTTCTCATTGAAATAGGCCCTCAGACACTGTCATCAGTTTTTGTCTATCTCCAGGGTGTGGCAGCATAACATTCCTTTTTAAAAACTTAAATAAAATCCCTTCTATGAATCAGAAATTTTCTATTTGTTTTTGGCACAGAGTGCTTATCTATTCGCCCAAATGTCAGTAATTTTTGAATTGTTGGCTGGAAATGGTCTCAAGCTTTTTGGTTCGACTCACTGATCAAGTATCCAAGGTCAAAACCGATTCTGTGCGGTCGTCCGTCCGTTAACACGAAAACTCTCGAACGGAATGAGCTAGACATTTGAAATTTTCAGAGTAGCTGTGGGAGATAAATATCTCAATATCTCAATTGAGTTCGTTATTATTCAAAATAGGCTTGCTGGTTTCGGAGTAATGAAAAAAATATTTTTTTCTACATTACAAATTTCAAATTAATTTTTTTTTAATGCAATTTCATCATAAAAATCCGTTTATGTCATTTTCAACTTTAACAAGCTAATATTTTCAGAGATATGATTTTACAAAATTTCAATAATAAATCTTAATTCTGAATTCACAGAATACCGTAAACGAAAATTAACATCCTTATTTGAATCTATGAATTTCATCAGTGTTCATACATTTCATCTTATCTACATATAAGAGACATGCCATATTAATTTCAAGTTCTATTCCTCATGATCTATACCTCCTGTCCTTGAAAACAAAGTATGATTGAATGCAAAATAACCAATGAAATAAACCTCAGCTATCGTATAATTATGAGGATTAGAGGATATTATAATTTTTGCGTGATAATATAATGCCCTTGGATAATCCATATGATGATGGAAATATCTACTTTGGTAAGTTAATCAAATTGGGTTCAGAATATCTCCAGTAAAAACAAAACTGGAATATTGTATAAATTTCAATTGATATAATATAATTTTCAGAGTAGATTTGAGTAATGAATATCTCGGATCAGTTCGTTATTGGGTAAAATCGGTCTGGTGGTTTCGGGTTAGGTAATCATTTTTGGCACTCTTGTTTTTTTCTAAATTACATTTTTTTCAATTCAATTTATTTCATGATACAGATCTATCATAAGGATTCACTGTTATCATTTCCAACTCTGGGAGGCCGATACTTTCGGAGATATGATTTGTCTAAGTTTGAACAACAGCGCCAAAGACCCTGGCCTCAGGGCTTTCCCACATTTTTATTATGAAGACAGAAACTTAATGTTTTGTTATTAGAGATCAAATCAGATAGATTAGTTCCCCTATTCTCCATACACTGAGTAAACCGATTTCTGGCGTTTGTCATTACTCTTGCCAGCATATCAGGTGTTATGTTGGCAATTTCTTCCTGGATCTTGGTCTTCGAATCTTGTAGGATCCTGGTGGGGTCCAAATAAATAGTGGATTTCAACAAACCCCATAAAAAAATCGCAAAAGGCCTAATCATGAGAGTGAACCGACCACTCCAAATCGTCCCTAATTGAGACGAGGTGCTCTGGGAAGTGTTCCCTCGAAAGAGCTATACATGCTATTGCAGTGTGTGCCGGTGCACCGTCTTGTTGGAACCAAGTGTCCTCTAGGTCTAACTCATTTAGCCGTGGGAAAAAAGATCCTCTAGCATGTTTATATACCGGTCCGATTCATTGTCACTGTGACCTCATTTCCCTCAAAGTAACAGGAACCAATAATTCCTGAGTAAATTGTACACCACACTGTGACCTTAGATGCATACAAAGGCACCAAGAGACCGTCTGAGTGCGGAAAGTCATCCATTTGGTATACCGATGGATCAATCGATGGGCCGAAACTGAGGATCTCTGTTCTCCTGCCCAGATAGCACAGGTTCGTCCTATGGATGTCCGATGGATATCCAAAGCGGATATTCCAGACATCCATAGGATATCCTGGGAGGTTATGGGATATCCTAAAGATATCTGTTGGCCACCAAATCGGACATCCATAGGATATCCGTTACCGACGTCCATAAGATATCTGTTACAGACTTCCATAATACATCTGTTATGGATATCCATGAGATGACTGTTACCGATATATATGTTCATGAGATATCCTTTGTAAATTAAACTAGATTCGTTATTCTTCAACTGATAAGGTTCAAACCTTTTTATCAAAAGGAATGCCAAAAATTACTTTCCTTTTGATAACAATATTTGAATCTTATCAGTTGAAGAATATCGAATCTAGTTTAATCATTAAAGTGACAAGATTTTTGTACTTCAATCGTTACTATAATATTCAAATCGAAAGTGCAATGAAAACCATTTGAAATGAAAAAATATAATTACTTTTGATTACAATATCTAAATCTTGAAAATGGAACATATATGTCTTAGAAACAATTTGTTAAATAGTCAAAACAAATTTAGTTTAATAAACAGAAGAATTCCTTGAATATCAGTGAACTTAAAAATAATTTATAACTGAAAAATAACATTCTAACCAATGAACACAACACAAAAAAGTATACTTATTTGAAAATGTTAAAGAATCCACTTCAGAGTTCTGCGTTTTTTTTGCTGGACAAGCTCCTCTCCTTAGCCCTTCTGCGCCAATCCTATGTTGATACTTCAGTTGCCTTCTTTTCCGAAGATGGGTGGTTTTTATCTGCGGTCACTAAAGAATTAAAAAAATCAGGAAACTTTAACACTTTTTGCGCGTATGTTCTGGGGAACATCGCGTTATAGTTTTGCCCAAATGTCTGTAACTTTCGAATTTTTTGACGAAATTGGTCTCAAACGATTTAGTTGGACTCCCCGATGAAGAATTGTGGAAAATGATTACTAGAAATGTCAGAAGAATGAAGCCTTTAGCATTCTTTTGTGTAATGCACTGGTATGAATTTTATACTGCACAACTCATTATATAGTAACATTAATGTATCATGCAGATTCTAAAATCAATGAGATTTCTCTATCTAATAATTCCCGAAACATATTTGAAAGGTTCCTTCATGTAGTCAGGTACCTACATGTGAATAATGTAATGTGGGAATTTTGAATACACAATAGTCGAATTTAAGCGAGTAACTGGAGCAGAGCGGTTAAGACCAATCTCTTGCTAAACATAACCGATCGGTTATAATAGCAAGGGATTGGTCTTAACCGCTCTGTTCCGGTTACTCGCTTAAATTCGACAAATGATTTAATGCTTACAAATGACTTTCACTGAAATGAATATACAAAACCACAACACATATTATTTCACTATACAAAGTCAAGATTTTAAACTCAAATATAAGTGGTGTGGTGTTTTTGTGCTATGTACTTCAATGAATTGTATGTTGAAAAACTCACCCATCAATAGTTCAGCCAGTTTTGTCGAAACCAAACATTATTTAATCTTGGCTCCCAACCAGCTTTAATAACTTCTTTAAGAAGTCATATAAGAAACTCCTTCCCATCTTGTAAAATTCCTTAACCTAAAATATTCATGATTAAGTTTGTGACTACATTTTATACTTACAATAGAAAATTTGTTTGTCATGCAATAGTCATGCAATAGTGTTTCAAACTCCTTAATTTGTTTATCGGGAAATTATCAACTAATAGAAAGATTGAATCAATTTTTTACTCGTCCTTATTTGAGACAGGCCTCACATTAATTTCTTTCATTTCCTCCAAAACATCAGTGAGTATATTCCACAGAACCATAATCTGAAATAAACAAATATAATAGCGAACTTCAAAAAGTTGCTGTTTATGAAATTTATCTCAACTTTTCTCAGTACTTACCCAATAAAAACACTGAATAGCGTCGATTGCCGAATATGGGAGGCGTACGGTGAACGTTTCATGTCGAACATAACCCTAATAAAATAATGATATGAAATCATACATTTGATTCCAATCCACATCAGGAACGTAAAAAATCAATTAATTTTAACTACTCAAATATCTATTTGGCACATTGTTCATTTTGTATTGATTTTCAACCTTATTTGAGAGATCTACACTCAACGGATAAATTGACAATGACAACTGACAACCAATGAAACAATTATCTTATGGACGTCCATAGGAGATCCGTCATTGTGAGAAAAGGATATCCATTTACTGTCGCCAATGGATATTCTATGGACATCCATAGGATATTCAGTGTTGTATATCCATTCAATATCTGCTGATGGATATCTTATGGATATCCATTCTATGTACGAAGATATCCCGACTTGAAATGGACTTGAAACGGATATCCATAGGATATTGTGTGCTATCTGGGTGGGACATGAGCCCTCTATCTTACAGGCAGAGACACTAGCTGTCTACATTTCTGCTCAATGAATCTCAAGGGTACGCACATCTATATTATAACGGTCGACACCCAGACCACACTGGGATACCTGGAATCACGCATCCAGGGTTCCCTACCGTCTTTGCAATGCCCATAAAGCAACTGGCTAGAGGCAATAAGGTGACTCTTCTATGGGTGCCAGGGGACTGTAGTACTGAAGAAATTGAGAAAACTGATGAACTTGGGTAACACCTGCTGGACCAGTACCCTTCTGTGGGCTTGGAAAAGGCCACTATAAAGCAGTGGTCCAACAACGTAAGCTGAATAATATAATAAAGCATCGTATACTAGGAAGCTTCTGAAGCTACCATAAGCTGAGCTTTGGGTAATGGTGGGACTGCTGAAAGGACACAAATGGTGGATACAAATATCTATTGTACCGCATGGGCAAATCAGCAGACGAGATATGCAGGCTTTGGTGTTCGGAAAAGGAAACTGCCATAGTTTGCGCATAACCAGAGCTGGCCAGCCTGTGAATTTTACATATCGGTGAGCCAGTTCCGAAACCTCATGACGTGACAGTCAAGGCTGCTAAGGACTTCATCAGCTATGCTAACACCATTGAAAATATAGTACCTAAGGAGAATAGTGCGGAGAAGTAGATTAAAATGGGAAAGTTTAACGGGTAATTCCGCAAAAGGAGCAGAGAAAAATCATTCTGCTGGTACCTGCCGAGACGTGTTACTGCTAGTTGGCTCATTCGGGACAGGGCAACTAAGAAACCAAAAAAAAGATGAAAAGAACAACCGAAAATAGGTGACACCACAACAGGAGCGAGCAACCAATGAAAATTTTGTTAGGATTGAATAAGTAGGGTAAAAGAACATCAGATCGTAAAAGTCGCAGTTCTGAAGGGTTGGACCAAACCACACGACCCCGTTATAATGATAATAATAATAAGGCGGAGCTACTCATACGCAACCTCAGAAGAAATTGAAGTCTCATCCGAGAATGTCGTTTGCTAGATCGAATATTCAACTGCATCAATTCCAATTCACCATTTCAAAAGTAGACAATTTCGTATGGAATTAAAAAAAAATAATTGTGCAGGAACAAATAAATGCATGAAAAACAGATTGTTCCTCACACCTCAAGATAATGCTACATCAAACTATTCACCTCATGTTCCGAGCAGTTTACAAGAAGCAATCAGCGGATTTTCTTGTATCCCGCAGATCGTAAATCTTAACGTTATATAGAAAATCGAACAGAAAATACACGGCTTGCGATAGCGAGGTGGTGTTCGTTGATATTCCCCGTAAGTTGGCAGGCTCATTTACAAACAACACGTCTATTTATGCTTGCCTTAGATGCTCGGCTTTTTCTTGGTAGTCCCTCCATATACGCCGTCAGACCGTTGCTCTGGTAGAAATTACCGTGGTTTACGTTTGTCCTAAGTTCAGAGACGACATAAATCGCCACTTCACTTAAATGGTACGAAAACGGAGGTGAACACACTTTCAGGAACTTCCATTGACGGCAAATTTCAATAATGTGGGTGGTCAAGGTTTACATTATGCATGGTTCTGGGGATCGCTAACATTCAGCATATGGGGATGGAGTTGGTGAGGAATGCCATGGTATTTCTTCCTGTTTATACAGGGTGACTGAACACGATACCTACAAACGAACATGGTAAATCATAGGGACGATTTCATACCTATTGGTATGAAATTAAATTTCCTGTATTTTTACCTGAAATCACTTTGACTGATATAGCAGTGAAAAAGGCTTTGAATGCTCTAAATAGTCTAAACCCTATAAAGGCCCCGGTTCCGATAACATTCCATCATTATTGTTGAAAATAGTAGCAAAAACATAGCGAAGACACTTTTCAATTTGTTTCTACATTCAGGAATTCTCCCCCATAGATGGAAACTTTCGAAAATAATCCCTATTCACAAGGTTGGCAGTAAATAGTTATTTTCCTAACAAGTGCGCAAAGTGATACTTTTCCGCACCCATTTACAATTAGACGCAGCGGAGTTTGGATAAGTTTTTGCTTGCGAAAAAGTCACTTTACGCTCGTGTTAGGAACAATGTTTTTCCTTCGTACATCTTATAATAACAAGAAGAAACCAAATTGTTATATAATATTTTTATTCTGAAACTTTCAATTAATCCGGAATGAAACAACCCAACTAACAACTTTATATTTTATAATAGTTGTGGAAACGTTTTCAACCAAAATCTTATAAATCATTCTTAGTCGCTGAATTGTTTTCAATACGTTTATACAACAGATATAAACCCAGAATTGGCACATTTTATAAAATAATTTTGTCATTCGAAACATTTCATAAAGCTCTTCATAAACATTACAAAACTATTTCATAAACATTCTGGCGCTATCTAAAAAACTGTTTTGTAATAGCTTTATAAGGTTTTTCATATGAGCGTTCTGAAATAAAAATGTTACATAGAATGAAATCTATAAAATTCATTGATTTTAAGTTGGCAAATGACAATCCTGAATTATAACAACATAGCGAAAATATAGATGTCATGTGTCATTATGGTTTACAGGAAGCCATTTTATTTATATATACTTCTACTCTTACAGACACATGTTGGGATACACACAACGAAATTCTCAATGCAAATGAAATTTCTTCGTGAAATGTAGCAATAAAATGACATATTTTAAACGCGCTCCCTTGTTTCGAATGTTTCACACAAAAAAATGGAACAAAACAAAAATGTGACTTGTCAGTCTAATGATCCTTTGTACGAAAATGTATTCCAATTTGTTCTACAGATTATTTTTGAGTCATTTCGTGCTCTGAATGGTTGAAATATCTATACATTGGCGATTTTTAGTGTGTTTAAAACACTCCGCACTCTGAGTCATCACAAATGCCGCCATGTTTAATGGCGTTCTCTTATAAAATGATTTTGCATCAGTTTCAAGCATTTCGTTGTAATTTAGCTACTTAACAACTACTATAAAACATGTTTATGTTCCACCGCGTGAAAGTCAACATAACCTACAAAATCAGTGAAACAGTTAACGTTTTCCTGTGGAATATCTGATAAATACATATTTTTGCAAGGATATTCAAAAGGAGAAATGACAGTTAATCTGATGAAGGTATCTTATTAATAAGTCGATATGTCTTCAGCAGTAGCATAATGCTTCCTGAACCATATGCATAGGTAAGACATTTGTGCTTTTAGCTAGAAAACAAATATGCATTTGCTTCATGGTAATCATATCTTTTTTAGAAACGTTCAAGATTAGGGTTGCCAACCGTCCTTATTCAAAGGACAGTCCTGTATTTTGAAAATATGTCTTTTGTCCTTTTGAAAGGTGACAAAGGATGGCAAATGTCCTGCAAAATCATTGGAAGATATGAATAAAAACAATATTGTAATAACCCCAAAAAAACTTTCAGTGTGGGAACAGAATGATCAGCTGCTTTTGGATGATATTGTCATGGAAATTGAATACCATAAAATTGTTATGAAGTGGTTACCGAAACGACAATTTACTTCTGGAAGCAAAATTGTAACTAAAAGCACTTCTATATAACTGTTTCATAAGGTTATACACAACATCTTTGAAATGGTTTTTTAATATATTTGAAATAAAATTATAAGTATCCCCAGAATTAATAAAGAAACCATTAAAAAGCAATTCAGTTGTATAAGCAGAATTGTTTTATAAGTTAGTTATAAACCTCTTAACAAATGGTTAAGTAACAGTTTTATAACATATTTCATAATTCTGCTGTATAGACGTTTTCACGATAAATTTATAAAGTATTTCGATTATCCACAACAGAATGATGTTTATGTAGCTTTAATAAAATGAATTGATATTTTGGTAGCACTAATATGATACTTATGAAATATATTAGTCGCGAATTATTGGAGTTATAAGACAACTTTGCTGGTTGGGAACTCAACTATTCAAAAATAAACAAGACATCGACATATAGATTAATTGGTCGTTGTGTCGACCCCTGGGACGAAAAATTTATATTTCATAAAGTGTGTATCAGATTCCGCTGAAATTCTGCATAAACCTTCAAGCAGGCATTTTAAAATCGAGTACCGGATATCAGCTCGATGGGCTTCGTATTTTAGCTATTATTATGAAAATGGAATTTTGAACTGCTATCTATGTAAATCGTGAAATATCGTTTCATCAATAACTCAAAAAATACAGATCTGATCAAATTGAATCTTGGTAACTAGTTGTAGAATACCGACGCGCAAATTCTACCAAAAGTTCATGAGAATCGTACCACTAACAAGCCTCAATAAATGAAAAGAAGGTTAAAAAGAAACAATAAAACTGAAATGAATAGGTGAGGCAAAAAAAGTGGGAAATCCCTGTGGACAGGAGCTTTGGCACTCTTGTTCAAACTTTGACAAATCATATTTCCGAAAGTATTGGTTTCTCAGAACTTTAATTATATCAATTAATTATAATTATAATTATATCCTTGGATTCTTATGATAAAACTTCATCATGAAAAAAATTAAATTCAAACATCATAAAAGAATTTAAATTCAACAAGAGTGCCAAAAATCATCAATCCAAAACATACAGACCAATTTTACCCAATAACGAACTTATCCGAAATATTCATTCCCCAAATCTGCTATGAAAATTATATTACATCAACTGAAACTTAGCTAATATTCCAGTTTTGTTTATACTGCAGGTATTCTGAACCCAATTTACTTACCGAACTTATTTCAACCATCGTATGGATTATCCACGGTCATTATATTATCACCTTAAAAGTATAATATCTTATCGTCCTCTTGATTCTACGAATAACGAACCAGAAATGAATATAAAATGTTCGTCAAAGTAAAATAAGTTGACATATCTCTTATCGAAAAATAAGATCATGTAATAATTCATAGATATTATAATTAAGTTCAGTATTCTAAGAAAACATAGAAGTACGATATATGATTGAAATTTTGAAAAATCATATCTCCGAAAGTATTTGCTTGTTAGAGTTGAAACTAATATTGATGTATTTTCATAATGAAACTGCATCTTAAGAATAATTTAATTTGAAATTCAAAATGTAAATTTTTTTTTTCTGTTGCTCCGAAAACAACCGGCCGATTTTGCACAATGACGAACTTATAAGAGATATTTATCCCCCAAACCTACTTTGAAAATTTCATCTGTCTAGCTCATTCCGTTCGAGAGTTATCGTATTAACGGCCGGACAGAATCGATTTCGAACACGGATTCTTGATCAGTGGGTGGAACCAAATCGTTTAAAACTATTTTCAGCCAAAAATTGGAAAATTACATACATTGCTCACAAGACCAGTAGGGTCTCTTTCAAAACCAGGTCTGGCCATCCAAGCGATGATTATTCAGATCTTCAGATGTTCGAAGACCGCTACAGGACCCTAATGTATTTGGGCTATCATCTCCCATAGACACATGCTTTACTTTCTATTGTATAAAAGAATGAGGCGGAAAATTTATATTATCTATAATTTAATATGTCTACTTGACATATTAGATGTAGATTTCATCTTCAAACGGGAAAAATTAATAACTATAGCTATGAATAATATACTAACTAAACTAAACATTATCTTATAATCAAATTCTAAAATCTTGATTAATTTTGAGTTTTAAATTCCAGCTTATTTGTGAATTGTGCAAGTGCACCTGTAATTCAAAATACTTGAATTTCTGGTTATTACTCTTTTGAGAAATTTAAGAATAGAATTTTCATGATCCGTATTATTCTATTAATTTTTCTCGCTATTTACTACCAATGGTGTAACTTTTGTATTATCTGTTATCCATATCATCAATACGTTTATTTTTAAACTGATTTAACAGCATCATTCTAAGGATTCCACTCATATATGGAATATAATTTAATCCTATAACACAGTATTCAATTGATAATTTTCTACAGTTATAACTCACGTCACTTCTAATTATTTTATTATAACTATTTGAATCATAATTTTGTAGTTTATGTGGAAGTTAATCCATAGGAGAACTAGTTATTCGCTATCAATATTCAGTCTTTTCATGAAAAAATAAATTTAACACTTCATAGAGTGAAATACTAATTATGAGTATCATTCCACCTATTCAACCCAATTCTTGTTGACAGGGATTATTTAAACTGGATAATCATTATTTGAGCAGAATGTAACCTATGCATAAATTGAGTATCGATTACCAATACCTCTTCTGTGTCCGTGTCTATTAGTGCCTAATGATACTATGATTTTCCGATTTTTTTTATTTCTATGTCTATTAAATTTGCGATTATACTCATAATTCCATGGATTAAGTCTAGAAACGTTAATATGATCCATATCTATGCAGTATCCTATAGTATCACAATAAGTGACTTGAGATAAATATTTTTGTTCCTATATTTCTAGAGAATAACTAGATACCCGAAAGAACTCTTCAATAGAGTAACTTATCTAGCACCTAGATACTTTTCAGAAGTATCCCTAACAGCTCTGTTCACGGTGTATAATCTACCTGTCCGTTTTATTTAGCTGTGGGGTCCCACAGGGATCTATACTGGTCCCCCTATTTTTCAAACTAAAAGGCGCATTATTCCGAGATGTATCAAAACATGGTTCAAATTACAAGCTCAATCAATTCCTAAATCGCTTTTCAAACAGTCTGTACATCGTATATCTATGCCATTTTCTTTATCTGCCCTACACGCACTGAAAAATATTCAGATTATCCCCCAGTCCAACCGTTCGAAACCATAGAAATCCATTTCATGTTCGACTACATCTCACGACACAGAACCAGGTAATTCATTCCCATAAGGTTGCTATTAAAAACAGAAATCGTCAATTAATAAAAAAATTAGAGGAGAAAGATACATGAAATTATGCAGTACCGGCGCAAGGATGAATCTCGTGTATAATTACGAGACCGAATACTAACTAAAAGCGGCTTTAATTGGGTGCATGGCCCGCGTTGATCACTTATAAGTATAGTTATTACTAACATTTCGCTAATTCCGAACGAACGTTAGAATATACGATGAATATTCATTGTACGTTATTAGCTCCTTTTATTCGAATGATATCGTTGAGAATTTTGTGATTCATGAGAGAATTTTTGGGGTCAGGCAGCCATAACGGATAATCATTTACCAATACGAGAAACTACAATGGTAGAAACGTCTTCAGGTGATGTTCTCGAGATTAAACTACCTATAAATCATACCATTTGAAGACTAACGTTAATTTGGACTCGTTTCGCTGCTTACAATCGTTGAATATTATGTTTGAAGGTCATTGATGGTGCCCTGGAGCAGAATCAATTTAAGTAGAATGGGTATTTCCAGTATTTTAATAGAAATTTATAGTTTTTGGAATATTTCTTTATTTTTTGAAATAATAAACCCTTGAAATCTTTTCTCCGTTAATCTATATATGTTGTATGTACATTTCACATAAATAAATTATTTGAAATGCATCCTCTATTGTATATATTTAGAATTTGAAACACCCATTTTCACTTTGCATTTTACTACTGCATTTAAAATACTCTTTGGCGCTCTTCTTCCTCGGAACAGAGTGCTTATCAATTTGCCCAAATGTGTGTAATGTTCAAATTTTTGGCTGAAAATGGTCTCAAAGTTTTGGTTCGCCCCACTGATTGAGAATCCGTGGTCAATATCTATTATGTCAGGCCATCCATCCGGCTGGCCGTAACCATGATAACTCTCGAACGGAATGAGCTAAACAGTTGACATTTTCAGAATAGGTTTGGGAGATTCAATTTTTTTAAGATGCAATTTCATGATAAGAATCCTTTGATATCTTTCTAAATTCTAGCAAATTAATACTTTCGGAGATATGATTTTTCAAAATCACAATACTTATTCTTAGTTCTATGAATTCATAGAATACTCTAATTATGATTTGCTGATATATGTAATCCACCCAAATACTAACCTTGGCTTCAGTGTTCGGACGATATCTAGCATATACAGTATGGCATGGGCCTGAATAATATTTCTTCCTCTAAGTCTGAAATTATATTTATGTTGCAGACTGAAATGTTCCTATCACATACAAAAATTTCAAACAAAATTATTCGAGTATTCAAAAGAATATCATCATTATTTCCGAAATTAGTATCCAACAATTTAAAATCAATTTCTAGGGCCTGTAGATGTCATCTTAAGATTATTAAGAGATATGATGATGTGATTTCGACAGCCTGTGTTTTTTGTATAAAACGTAATAATGCTGAAAACAGAAATTTGATACATCTCCTAGTTTCGTTGCTACAGGGTGAAATGAAATCTGCCACAAGTGTGATGTCGATTTCCAATTTATTTTTAATGAAACCATCGAATTTAATCTATAATTAAGCCAATGGAGGCTTCATGCAACACACCGTTAGTTATAGAAAACTTCATACTAAAATTCATTTCATTCTGAATATCCATGTCACAGCAACAAAAGAAAAAATGATTCTGTTTTAAATTCCAACAGCCTTTATCTTTCAACCTGAGCAGAATTTGGAAAAATAGTAAATGGGAAATATATGGAAATTAAGTAAAACTGCTGAAATATCCAAAAAGAGAAATTTGGATACCTACATGTATTCTCGATTTTTTGCATGAAGGATACATTTCAGATTTAAACTCCACAAAGTGAATTAATTGTTCTTCAAATCATTCTCGGCATTCGTTTCAGCGTAAGGAATTAAAATATATTCTGAAATTTCTGTAGGTACAACGAACAGATTATGTCCAAAGCCGGGACGGCTATATAACATTTGTCGAAGGGACGGTCTTTTGACATTGGTGCTTAGAAAGGTTTGTCATTTCAATCATGAATGGGTCAACACTATAAAATTCAGTTCAGTTTGTGAAACTGTCAGAGCTCATCGGCCATTATATTCGTACAGTAATGTGAATTTAGCAGCACCCATCCAAGGGTTGAACATTGATAACCAACAGGATGTTCCTATGTGTCACACAACTTCTTGATTATTTTTTTTTTGGGGTATGAATCCATTGCAATTATGCTGGAAAACCAACAACTTTGCATGCAAGCATTGTAGAATAATATTGAGCGAGCCACTGATGAAATATGACTACAATAATGAAAAATATGAATAATGAAAAATGGCGATACCGTTGTTTAAATCAACAAGTTGAGAGCGTTCCTGCCAGTAGGGTCTTCATAATGGCTTCGTGTGATTGATATACTCATGCATATATTTCACAAGTCAAATAAAACTTCGACTCGTGAAATATATGCATAAGTACTTTAATTATATGAAGCCATCTTGAAGACCCTATTGGCAGGAACGCTCTGGACTTGTTGATTCACAATATAATTGGAAAAAGTGGTAAAGAATTGAACTGATCGAGTGCCAAAAATTATTAATCCGAAAGCACCAGGCCGATTCCACCCAATAACGAACTTATACGAGATAGTCATTATGTGTGTGAAGTTGGCCCAGCACTTTTTGATTTTCAAAAAAAAAAAAATTGTGCTGAATTGTGCTAAGTTTGTGCTGCTTTGTGCCGTTGAAATTTCCTTTCTATTTCATGTGGTTTTCAAGATATTTCAAAAATCGATAAAATGGGCTAGCCCAGCACTTTTCGAAAAATTAGGTTTCAATGGCTGAAATAGATTGTGCTATGCATGTACTGAGTTGTACCGTTAAAATTTTTCCGAAAGTCCCACTAATTTCGCAGAAAATCGAGAAGTAAAAAAAAAGTTAGCCCAGCACTTTTGTTTTTTCTTCTCACAAATGAGTGAAATAACTTGTACTACATTTGTGCTGTCTTGTGCCGTAAATATTTTCACGAAAATTTTTCGAATTATCTGTGAAATGGGAAAATAAAAAATGAAGTCAGCCCAGCACTTTTTAATTTTTCCATTGGAAACATGCTCAAAAAATCGTGCTACACGTAGTATAAGTTGTGCCGTTGAAATTTTCACGAATAATCCTGCTAATTTTCCAAAAAATTAAGAACTAAAAAAAAGTTAGTCAAGCACTTTCGTTTTTTTTGACGAATTTTTTTTTACCTAATTGAACTGCATTTGTGCTGACTTGTACTGGTCATATTTTTCAGGAAAAACTTTCAGATTTCCCTGTAAATGGAGAAAATAAGAAAATTCAGTAGATTGTTTGAAAACTTGCAATGCGTGGCAACAGTGTGCGTGAAGTTGGCCCAGCACTTTTTGATTTTCGAAAAAAATTTTCTCGTACTCAATTGTGCTGGGTTTGTGCTGCTTTGTGCCGTCAACATTTTCATTTTATTCCATTCGGTTCTCAAGATATCTCACAAATTGTGTAGAACCGGCCAGCTTAGCACTTTTCGGAAAATTGTTGTAAAACAACTAAAATAGATTGTGCTATATATATGCATTGAGTTGTGCCGTTCGAACTTTTCCGAAATGTCTATTTATTTTTGTTTTGTTTTTCATAAAAAATGTTTCTGTTCTTCGCTTTTTTTATTCCATCGGTAAGAATATCGAAATTTCAGAGAGAGTTATCAAGCTCTTCGAAAGTTCACGAGAACAGTAAAAAGTGTTCAAATAAAAAAATTTAACTAATGGAAGTAGAGTAAAAATTTCTTACTTGCCTGAAGGTTCTTGAGCGAATAGAAGAGTTTAAATATTATGCATTATTTTGTTCATCATAATACTACTAGTGAAAATATAAATAGTAAGAGACTTTCAATTTCTGTTTTTCCCAGTTGAAGGTTCCTTGAACGAATTGGAGAACATGAAATTTTCAAATTTTTATCTTTCGAAATGCCATTGGAACAGATACACTGAGACACCCAGTATATCGACATATTTGAAATACCAATTTTTCAGAAACACCCTGTCTCTTGATAACCAATCAAGATATCAGGGATCTTTTTGCTGGTAATTGATTATCTCGAAAAAAAGGGTATCCTTAAATTGCCAAAAATTATTAATCCCAAACCACCAGATCGATTTTAGCGAATATAGAACTTATCCGAGATATTCATTCCTCAAATCTACTCTGAAATTTATGTTGTCTATAGAAACTTAGTCAATATTTCAGTTTTGTTTTTATTGGCAATATTCTGAACCCAATTTGATTAGCTTGCCAAATTATATAGGTATTTCCATCATCATATGGATTATCCAAGAACATTATATTGTCACCCAAAAATTATAATATCCTGTAATCCTTATAAATCTACGATAGCTGAGGTTATTTCATTGGTCATTTTGTATTCAATCATACTTTGTGTTCTAGAACAGGAGGTATTTTATATCATGAGTAACGAATTTTGAATAGAACCAGAAATAAATATGACATGTCTCATATTGGTAGATAAGATGACATGTATGAACACAGATCATGAAATTCATATAAATATACGAATACGGACGGTAATTTTCGAATAGAAAATTCTGTGAAATCATAGAAATAAGATTCATTATTGAAATTTCGAAAAATCATATATCAAAAAGTATTAGCTTGTTAAAGTTGAAAATGATATCAATAGATTTTTATGGAGAATTGGAAATTTGTAATTAAATTTTTTTTTTGTAATTTCGACACCATCAGACTACGTAGCTCATTCCTTTCGAGACTTATCTGGTTAACCACCAGACTGGCCAGCCGGCCAGAAAGAACCGATTCTTGATCAGTGACTCGAACCAAATCTCTTAAGACTATTTTCATCCAAAAATTCGAAAATTGCAGACATTTGGGCAAATTCATAAGCACTCTGTTCCGAGCAACAGGAACGTCAAAAATAATGACAAAAATAGTCCACCAATTTTGATGTTTTATTTGAAATTGAAATTTTCAAGATTTTGAACAAAAATTCTTGAAAAATAAAATGCACTGACGTGAAGTCTGGCGATGTTTTGCAATAACGGTGATATAAATGTTGATAGAACGTCGTATCACTTGCCATGTTTCAATTCGGTCATATATTTCTCGTATTCATGGTAAACTAAGTCATTTTTGAAGCAATTGAGTTTATGGATCGAGAAAAAATGTTTCTGTTGCTCTAATTTTCGGTGCGCTAAACGGGAAGGAGGATCTTTCGGAATCGAATCATAGATATAAAAAGCTGATGCTTCACCTCCTTGAGATATAATCAAATTTGATAACAGGAATTAGGAGTTTCGTGATAGGAAAAAATGGGTTCAAGCCCTGTGGACAGGAGCTTTCTGGCGCTCTAGTTCAAACAGACAAATTATATCTCCAAAAGTATTGGTTTCTCAGAGTTGGGAATTATATTAATGTATTCATATGATAGAACTGCATCATAAAGGAAATTCAATTTAAATAATAGTTTATTTATCAAGATTAAATGAGCAATCATGAGAATGAGAACTGCACCATGGAAGAAATCAAATTAAATCTGGCCAATTTTGCCCAATAACGAACTTAACCGAGATATTCATCTCCCTAAACTACTCTGAAAATTTCAACTATACCTACCTCATTCCGTTCGAGAGTTATATCTATGTCTATGGATGAAAAGCAGTCTCACTACTCTCAGATCTCTTACTTCATATTCCGTTCCGAAATGTAAGAATTTTCTGAGAAAACCTAATTTCGGAGCAAACAACTGAGATTTTTCTCACTTCGCTCACAATTCTTCGATTGATTAGATAATGTCATGTCTCAGGAACATCATTTGACATTATGACAATTCATACATAGAATAATATCATTCTGTGACAACGTTGAAATACGATTTATTATTGAAATTATTTAGAGTTAAAATTGATATCATTGGATTCTTGTGGTAAAACTTCTTATCGAAAAAAATTTAATTTGGAATTTGCCTTGTAAAAAAAAATTTTTTTTTTTGTTACTCCGAAACCATCTGTGCGATTTTGCCCAATAACGAACATAGCCGAGATATTTACCTCCCAAACCTACTCTGAAAATTTCAACTGTCTAGCTCATTCCGTTCGAGAGTTATCGGGCCTACGGCCGGCCGGACCGGCCGGACGGCCAGACAGAATGATTTTCGACCACGGATTCTTGATCAGTGAGTCGAACCAAATCGTTTAAGACCATCTTCATCGAAAAATTCGAAAATTGCAGACATTTGGGCAAATTGATAAGCACTCAGTTCCGAGGAACTAGAGCGCCAAAAACAAACTAAAGCGAATGCCAACGTTTCACAAATATATTTTTGCTTCTTCAGGGTTAAAAAAACAGAGATTAGAACATTTGATCGAGCTCAAAAATTGACACACACACATGAAAAAGACCATACACAAATATGCAATATATCACATGCATTCAACAACTTCTAATATCATGATCCGATGATCCCCAGAAAATACGCGCAAAAACGCAATGTGAGCGAGATGACACAGATAAAATTAAATGATACAGTTAATTATAGAATCGACAGTCACAACTCAAGTTTAGTTTACGGCAGCATTTTACATTCTTTCAAGAATAATAGAAACGTGATTCTGTTTTTCTTCACCACGATTGGCATTTTTGGATGATATTGCTTGGGTATGAATGTTTGGTATATTTCACATTTTTTCTTGTGCGTTCTATATAGAGTGATGAATCGTGTGAGTTACACTATTTATAACTCAAGAACGGCTGAACCGATGCGGCTGAAAATTGGTGGAGGGGTAGCGTAGAACCAGGAGACGGACATATGATACTTTTTTGTCCGAGATCTTCATTCAAGGTGTTTTTCTTTCAACGTCAATTGCAACTTGCTGTTTTTCCTGGCATAATCGTACAATTTTAGTCATGTGTGTTGAAAAATAAACATTCGAGGCATATATCATTGAAAATAAACCATTACTATACAGGGTGTTCTTTTTCTCACGGCACAATTGTACGTGATAGAAGTGATTTTTGCCACAAACAAAGCATTAACCAAATAGGTACCTTGGATGGATTCTCATAATGTCTTTGTCCGAAATCTTCATAGAGGGTGTTTTTCTTTAAACGTCAATTGCAACTTGCTGTTTTCCATGCCACAATCCTACAATTTTATTTATTTGTGTTAAGAAATTAACTTAAGAGGGATACATCATTGGAAATAAATCATTTCTATACAGGGTGTTCTTTTCTCATTGTACAATTGTACGCGATTGAAGTGATTTGTGTCACAAACAAAGCATTAACTAAATAGGTACCTTGGATGGATTCTCATAACTTACTTGTTCAAAATCTTCATACAGGGTGTTTTTCTTTTAACGTTTCTTTTAACTTCATTCATTTGTGTTGAAAAATATACTTTCGAGACCTACATCGTTGACAATGATCTATTACCTACTATACAAGATGTCCTTTTTCTCTCGGTACAATTGTACGCGATTGAAGTGTTTTGTGCCACAAATAGAGCATTAACTAAATAGGTACCTTGGATGGATTCTCATAATGTATTTGTCCGAAATCTTTGTATAGGCTGTTTTTATTCTTTCAACGTCAATTGCAACTTCCTGTTTTCCATGCCACAGTCATACAATTTCATTAATTTGTGTTGAAGAATATATTTTCGAGACGTACATCGTTGAAAATAAACCATTACTGTACAGGCTGCTCTTTTTCCCAAGGCACACTTGTACGCAATAGAAGTGATTTGAACCACAAACAAAGCATTAACTTAATAGGTACCTCATATAGATTCTCGTAATGTATTTGAATAGGGACCTTACGCGACCGCAGATACGGCATCGATTATCTTCGAATGTTGCAAATTCATATATGATTAATTGGACGTAGTTGAGCAGAAAACATCCAACCAAGAAATTGTCAAAAATAGTTTGATATAGGATCATTTGTAAAATCAACTTTTGACCATTTGCAGAAAACGTCCCAATGAAATACGTTCTATTATTGAGACAAAAAGGGATTGTATTGTAACGGTGACTCAATATACATTATCTGTATTTTATGGCAAACGTGTATTGATGCCTCTAAGGCTGAACAGAGTTCGCTGGGTCAGCTAGTAATTGTATAAAAGAAAGAGACGGAATTTTCCTAAATATTCAATGTTTGACTGGCTGATTTTTCTTTGTATATATTTTACACCCTGTGAGTACATCAAATTAACAATGCAGATCATGATATTAGAAGTAGTTGAATGCTTATGGTATATTGTATATTTATATGGTCTTTGCCATGTGTGTTTCAGTTTTTGAGGTTGATATTGTTTTTTTAGCCCTGAAGAAACCACAACAATATGTTTGCGATTCGTTGGCATTAGCTAAAGTTTGCTATTTTTACCACGAAACTCATTATTCCTGTTATCACATTAGATTATAGATATGAAAGTTGATATTTGCAGTGAGATATAATGCAAATTAAATTCCTATCTAATTGAACATATTACAATTCTATTTCTGCATCATGAAATCAGTATTCAGTACGAATTTCATGAATGAATTGAGAAATGTTGTCCACTTTAGACTATTCTACGCGAAAGTTGTCAATTCCAAGCGCATTAATCCGAATCAAATGGACCGTTTATCCGATAATTATTTCAGTCGGTGAAGTATCAAGTAAAGCAGGATTTGACTAATGCCAACCGGTCGTGGGAGGCCGCGCACCAATCGCGACCGATATGCAAAGTGGGCGTGGAACTTTCTCCGCGATTCCTGCTCCGACAGCTGGCTGTTCAACCAAACATTGAGAGCAGGGACGCAGCTTCATTTGCTATTACCAACAATTACAATTCACAAAATCATGAAACGTATTCACGGATTTTTATCTAGAATAATATTGAAAAAAATTTTAAAAAATCTTGTGAAGCTTTGATGTGATGTCAGGAGCTTTAGCGCGCATTTTCAATTGTCTATTCACCCTCATGCAATACTGTATAAACCTTAAGAATAAATTAAATAGGGAACTCAGCAGGGATTCGAATCCGCCTAGAGCTTCTCTGAAAAGCAAGACGAGACGAGACCTTTTGAAAAATATTATGGGCGATACCGAGACCACATACAGCGCAGCAACCCGAGAGTCCGGTTTTTGATCTCCTAAAAAAGTTTTTATTCCAAAAATTTGAAACGGTCTGTATAGAGAACGATAAATTTAGAAAATATCAAATTTGAGGAACAACCTTGAAATATTTTATTGTAAATTAAAAAAAAACTCAGTAACCGAAAAAAAATTTTTAAAATTTTTATTTCAGTTGTTAACTGTTCCTATAGTAACGTATCTCTTATCATACATATTTATCCTTGCTGATTTTTATATTTTAGGTTTGAATCGATGGGTTACCTTTAGGGAATCCAATCCCGCAAATGCTGGATCCCGCAAATGCGGGATCCCGCTGAAATTCTGCGGGATCAACATTGCGGGATTTTCCGTGCGGGATTTGCGGGACTCAATATTAAAATTCCGTATTCGACAATGAAAGCGCAAACGTCCCAGAAAAAGAAAAAGTACTTTTTCGTCCTCTGTGGTCACTATGATATACGGCATGATAAAATTCAATACAAACATAAGTTCCTATAAGAATAACTGTCAGTCGTTGTGAGCACTATGAATATGGCATGATACTGTTCAATACAAACATAAATGTATATGAGAATAACTGTCATCTGCTATCGTGAAATTATTTAAGAGGTCCGAAATTCATAAAAGTATTTAGAGGTTCATGAAAAAATTGAAATATGCAAGTTATATTATAGTATGAGCAGTAAATAATATAGAATCTATGTTTACCTAGAATAGGAAGAGTAGTGTTACAATATTAATTCATACTCAGCATAGTTTACATTTGTGTGAAAATGGTTATAATGTTCATTATTATTCGAGTTGTTAAGACTTCAACATTGTCCTTTCCTCGAGATAATCACAAATAAAGTTTTTAAAAAGCATCGAGTCTTTGTCAAAAACATAAGTGGCGCAGTCGGTAGGATTGTCAAAACGGTTTTTGAGGCCCAAAATTGCCAAAATAATACACCGGTCGTTTCAACGTTCATTTGACAATCGACAACAAAACGAACTTGGTCATCGGCAAGCATCGATTGAACAGAAATCGTCAACGTACCACCAGGATCAAGCAGAAGAAAGCTTTTGGGTAGAGAAATTATAGATCAGTACGGAGATTCTGTCAACGAATCTGCTGTCTATAATCGTTGTATCTCCCATTGCTGAAGAAAAGAAGAAAGAAAACATCTTTAATGCAGACCTTTGCGTAAGTGTTTTCACATCCTTTTTCTCTCAATTTTCCCAATATTCCAATTTAAATAATTATAGTTATTCGAGTTAAAACCCAAATATTTTTTCTCATTTTCTACATAATAAATAATAAGTAATTTATGAGTAATATCGAAAGAGATAGAAGTCCCCTTAGAAGGTTAGATAGAATAGAAGAAGAAATGGCATTCCCTCAAATGCACAAACATCATATTGATTCGATACCTGAGTTTGACGGTAATCCAGCGACGCTGGCTATTTTCATACAATCCAGTGAGTATTTGATAAATACTTTTACAGATCGTAATAACCCGGCGAACCCACAAAACGAATTTTTGTTGAGAGCCATATTAGGAAAATTAAAAGGTAGAGCTTTAAATTTAGTAGGTAGTAGAGGTATTTTAAGTAATTGGTTGTCTGTGAAAAATTTACTTCTCCAATTTTTCTCAGACCAGCGTGACGAAAATTGTTTAGTAAGTGATTTACTCCATTTGAGACAATACAGAAATGAAAACCCCATTAATTTCGGAAATAGATGTCAGGACCTATTGAGTCTACTATTAACAAAAGTCCAATTGACAGAACAAAATTTAGAAACTAGACGAATAAAAATCCATTTATATGAAAACCAAGCACTAAATGCATTTCTCAGAGGCCTTAATTCAAATTTAGCCATAAGATTGAGAAATCCTGTTAATTTAGAACAAGCTATAGGATTCGCTATTCAAGAAGAAAACTTTGCGTATGCAAAATATAATCTTAATCGCGGTACAAGTAATTATCCGAATAGAAACATAATTACATCACCTAGACCTATAACGTATCAAGTTAGTCCGGCAGCACAACCGCCTATCGTATATCCATCATTTCCGAGAAATCAGAGTGCGACCAACACAGTACCAGTGTGTAATCAGGCTAGACAACCGCCTTATCAAAATAAATTTGTAAACGCGTGTCCAACAAATTCTTCCCCGAATAGATTTCAAGGAATGAGCCATCACAAGCCTAATTTTCCCTATAAATCAATCAAAAATGAACCAATGGACACATCTTCATCAAACACGAGACGTACAATGAAACCCCAAAATTATTTCCAACCAAGCAATCAATCAGCAAAATTCGTTTCCGAGGAATTATTTCAACAAAATGTAGATGAGGAACCTAATTTCGATTACCAAAATTGTATTGAACAAGAGCATGAAGAATATCATAATTATTATAATGAAAATGACACTCATTCCTCAGAATATTATACAGAGGAACCGTTTGAAACCAGTGAATGTCCAGAAAATTTTCATTTAGTCACATTGTCGAAAAACCACCCTTGATAAATCTCACGAACATTAATAATTCCACATTACCGTTTATTAGAATTCCCGGAGTTGAATTAAAATTTTTGATAGATACAGGTAGCTCAAAAACAATCATCAGTCCCCGAATAGTCCAAAAATATTACTATAACTTCATTAAGTACATGCCATTCAAAATAAAAACCGCCCATCAAACAACATTCCATAAATATATTGCACGTATCCCACTTCCAAAAATTTTTAAAGTAAATGATAATTTCGACTTCCACATTTTTGAATTTAATTCAGAATATGACGGATTGATAGGAATGGATTTATTGAGACACTTAGGTGCTAATATCGATTTAAAGAAGAGTGTCTTATATACTAAAACTGGACCTATTCCTATTTATTTTAAACAAGTACCGAATTATTCATACAATTTGCCACCCAGATCACAACGTGTGATAAAAGTACCTGTACAGTGTAATTCTCTTAATCATGGCATGATCGATTATATCCAAATCTCAAAAGGAATTGAAATACCACAATGTCTTGTAAATATTCAAAATCAAGAAGCTTTAGTTACGGTGATTAATAGTAACGAAATTTCAAGTCATATAAAAATTAATCCACTCCCTATATTAGAAGTTAATTTAGAAGAAATACATAATGCAAACGATAGTTCTTTAAGTTTGTATGATCGTACTAGGGATAATTTTCTCAAAGAAAATCTGAAAAACCTACGATTGGAACATCTAAACATAGAAGAAAAAACGGCAATCCGAAAACTTTGTTATGAGTATAGAGACATATTTCATTGCTCTAAAATACCACTTAGCTTCACGAACGAAGTAAAACATGAGATTCGCACTACGGACGAGATTCCCATATTCAAAAAGGCCTACAGGGTACCCGAAGCTCAACAAACAGAGATTCAAAAACAAGTGGATGAACTTTTGAAGGATGACATCATCCAACCCTCCAACAGCCCATGGAGCAGTCCAGTGATTATAGTACCAAAAAAAGTAGACGCATCTGGAGAGAGAAAATATCGATTATGCGTCGACTATAGATTATTAAATCAAAAATGTATCGATGATCAATACCCTCTTCCAAATATCACAGAAATTTTAGACAAATTAGGGAAATGTAAGTACTTCTCTACATTGGATCTGGCATCAGGCTACCACCAAATAGAAATGCATTCAAAAGATATACCTAAAACAGCATTTTCTACACCTAGAGGTCACTACGAATATAAAAGGCTTCCTTTTGGACTCAAAAACGCCCCTCGTACCTTCGAAAGAGTCATGGATAATATCCTAAGAGGAATCATGAATGAAGCTTGTGTAGTTTATCTGGATGATATTGTAATTTTCTCAACATCTTTAGAAGAACATCTAGAGAAACTTCGAAAAGTTTTTGACCGCCTCAGATCAGCAAATCTTAAAATACAAATGGACAAATCCGAATTCCTAAAGAAAGAAGTGCAGTTTCTTGGACACATTATTACACCTGAGGGATTGAAACCAAATCCTGGAAAAATAGAGGCTGTTATGCAATATCCTATTCCAAAAACTGTGACAGAGCTTAAAGCTTTTCTTGGACTCACAGGGTACTACCGTAAATTTATAAAGGACTACGCAGCAATTACTAAACCTCTAACAAATTGTTTAAAAAAAGGAAAGAAAATAGTACACTCAAAGGAATTCGTGGACGCAGTAAATAAATGTAAGGAAATTTTGATGAACCCACCACTCTTACAGTATCCAGACTTCAACCAAAACTTTATTGTAACAGCTGATGCTTCTAATTATGCAATAGGTGCAATTTTGTCACAAGGTAAAATTGGTTCCGATCGACCAATATGTTATGCATCTCGAACGCTCAATCAATCAGAAGAACGATACAGTACAATAGAAAAGGAATTATTGGCAGTGATTTATGCGGTAAAATATTTCCGTCCATACTTATATGGTAGAAAATTTACCATCTAAACGGATCACCGACCACTCGTATGGCTAGCGAAATTGAAAGAACCTAATTCCAAACTGCAGCGATGGAAAATTCGACTAGAAGAGTACGATTACGAATTGGTTTATAGAAAAGGCTCCATTAATACAAATGCAGATGCCTTATCTAGAATTCAGATTAATCCAATAGATACGGAATCACTAACCCCCAATATCGATCAACAGGAACTTGACCAACTATTAGAAGATGCCATTCAAGCTGAAGTTTCAGAAGAGGAAGTACAAAAAATTATTCAGGAACTAAATCAGGAAAATCGGGAAAAACAAACTAAGAAGAAGTCCAAACATCCAGGCAAAAAACGTAAAGGTAAACAACAGCCGGAATCGAGCAAGAACGCACAGCCTGTATCGCAAGATGCACTAGAGGACAACGAATTCGATGATCTATCTACTCACACGGAAGATACGACACAAGAACAATATCCTAGTATTAGAATATCATCCGACGTTATTGACTCAAAACCAAATCAATTTTTCATCAAGGAAGTATATAGAAACCCAAAACCTGTTAGAAAAGAAACACTAGGAAAAATAACTCGATACTTCGTGGAAATAAGTAAAGATAACAATGAGAGTGAGATTAAGAAATTCCTGAAAGAATTCACTGCAGATAAAAAGCGGTATTATATGCATTTTTCGTCGGAAAACATTTTTAAAACATTCAGCAAGATATCAAATAAACTGTTCAACAGAGACGGACCCGATCTAGTTTATTGCACCGAACGTCGAGAATTGCTAACAGAACCTGACTTAATTAACGACGCAATTCAACAACAACATGAAGGAAAAACAAACCACCGAGGAGTTAACGAAACTATTAAACAGCTTCAAAGAAAATACTATTTTCCGCTCATGCAGGAACATGTGGCGAACTATATAGCAAATTGCGAAACCTGTAAAAAACATAAATACGAAAGACACCCACCAAAAATTAGTATGATGTTAACAGACACCCCAAACAAACCCTTCGAAAAAATTCATATTGATATTTATACACTTGAAAATACAAAATTTCTTACCGTAGTAGACGCATTTACAAAATTAGGTCAAGCAATCGAAATTAAATCGAAAAATTCAATTGACATATTTCACGCATTACTAGAATACTTTCGTTTTTATGGAACACCAAATACAATTAGTTCAGATCAAGGAATGGAATTTTTCGGACATGTCGTAAGGGAGTTGTTAGAAACTCATAAAATAAAAATTCATTTTACAACGGCTCACCATCCGGAATCAGACGGAATCATAGAAAGATTTCACTCTACAATAGCTGAACATATTAGAATTTTGAGATCAACATCGAAAGAACCTATAAGTATTCTTATGAAATATGCAATATTAGCCTACAACAATTCAATTCACTCAGCAACTGATTTAACTCCGTTAGAACTTACTTTTGGTCACACAAGTTTAAAAGACCCTTTAGATATTTTATATGATAAGCAAATGTACAGTAATTATCTTCAAAAACATAAAGAACAGTTATCTTTAGTATATGATAGAGTTCAGGAACGGCTAGAAAATAGAAAAGAAAATTTAGTCGAGAAAATAAATCAACAAGTCAAAAATCCTTTCTTAGTAGGTCAAACTGTGTATGAAAAAAGTTACAAATATGCTCGTAACAAAACTGGAGAAAAATTCAGTGGCCCATTCAGAATTACGAAATTACTACCAGGAATACCAGGAAATAAAGCACTTATACAAAAACCTGAAGGTAATAAATCAAAACAAAATGTAGGTAGAACTGTTCATTTGAAAAATCTAAGACAGCCAATTCTTACAGGACAGTCACCTGCGGAATCCTCGCCACAGCCTTCATCGTCTCGCAATGTGCAGACATAGCAATTACACATATCACAGATAACCCAGGGTTACTGCCTTTAAAGTTAGGTAGATCTAAGTTAGTAGATAGGTACTGGTCTTTAATACAAATATTCGATTTAAGTATTGTTAAGATGGAATTTGATCATTTAGTTTCTAATTATAGTAAACTGAATACTTCTTTCCATAATTCTCTTCATGGTAAAAGTTATGTTCGAGGAATTAATAACTATAAGCATATTTTGGATTATAAAATAGAGGATACGATTAGCAAATTCCTTCTCTTGAACATTGGAGACACTCATAGGAGAAAAAGGGGTTTAATTAATGGTCTAGGTACAGTATGGAAATCAATAACAGGTAATTTAGACCAAACAGATGCTGTTAAATACGACAGTGCAATAGAAAATATTAAGAGTAATCAACAAAAAATTCTAAATGTGGCAAACTCTCAAATAAGTTTAACTGAAAAAGCTATCGATACATTCAATAATTCAATGAATAACTTTCAAAAAAATCAATTTCTCCTGGAAAGTAGAATTAGCCAGATCAATTCCTGGATGAACAATATGAGTTTAGATTCATGGGATGACTTTACTTTCGTTATATTAAATGCTGTATTTACACACCTAATAGGTGCCGTTAGTATAATTAATGACATTTTAAATAATATAGAAATAGCCATTTCTTTTGCTAAGTTAAATTATGTACATTCCTCCATTATTACTCACAAAGAACTACAGAAAGAATTATCCATTATCGAATCTCATCTCAAACAGGGTACATTACCTTTATCTTTGAATGAAAAGCATATCATCTCGGAATACTATTCAATATTAAATATTAAATGTTATATTAGTAATAATCAAGTAAAATTCATTTTAGAAATTCCCATTGTAGAAAAGAATGACTATAATTATTATGCCCTATATCCTCTACCTATGCCTCACAAAAATTCCTTCAAACTAATTATTCCACGAGCCAAATACCTTTCATTAAGTGAAAACAAATATGCATTAATGGATGAACCCTGCAAAGAAGTCAACCAAATGGGCTTTCTGTGCGATGAACCGATTGTGCAGCTGTCCCAAAATAATCCATGTGAAGTTGACCTGGTCAGTTTCAACAACAACTACCAAAACTGCCTCATACAAACCATCTCATTAGAGCACACAAAAATTCAAAAAGTTGATGCCAGCAAATGGATCGTCGTTACAGCCAGACAAATTACGGCAACTAAAAAGTGTAGTGATAGTGAAGAAAAAATCGTTTTGTGTGGAACATATATGATTTCAGTCATCGATAACAAATGTGAATTAATAGTAGAAAAATACATACTGAAAAATTTTCAAACCAGTATTTCGAAAATTAAACCAATTAATCTGCCAAATATTGAAATCGTACAACAAAATATTGATTTCAAGCCCAATATTCCAGACATTCCATTCAAACTGGATGAAATTAATCTTGATAATTTGAAAAATTTGAAAGAACATCTTGAACATAACAAAAGACAAATAAATTCTGTCTTAAATCCTGTAATTCATTATAACAATATAAGTTTATATACTGTTTTCATTTATATGTTTATTGTAATAGTGATCTTTTATCTAGTAATTAAAAAACTTGATCTCTGCTCAACTCCAAATATTGAAAATAAGGGAGAAAATATATCAAACCCTTTAGAAGAAATTCAACTAAAAAATTGAGTCATAAAAACCCAATTTTTTCTCTTAGGCAGGGAGGAGTTATATTATAGTATGAGCAGTATATAATATAGAATCTATGTTTACCTAGAATAGGAAGAGTAGTGTTACAATATTAATTCATACTCAGCATAGTTTACATTTGTGTGAAAATGGTTATAATGTTCATTATTATTCGAGTTGTTAAGACTTCAACATTGTCCTTTCCTCGAGATAATCACAAATAAAGTTTTTAAAAAGCATCGAGTCTTTGTCAAAAACATAAGTTGCACATTGGCGAAAAACTATTTATTGCCTCGCCTGCTTGCTATCCTCGGTTTCTCCTCGGATAGCAATTTGCATGCCCGACAATAATAGACAGTTTTTGGTCATTGGTATAAAAAAACTCATATGCTACTACTAAAATATGTTTTTAATTGCTTAAGACCTCTTTGCACGTATGTTCCGGGTAGCCTCACGTTATCATTTTGCCCAAATATCTGTAATTTTCGATTTTTTGACGAAAATGGTCTCAAACGATTGGGTTAGACTCCCCGATGAAGAATTCGAGGTCGAATTTGATTCTGTCCGGCCGGCCTTTGCAACGATAAATATAACAGCTAGCGCATTGTGATTTTGAGGTGGCGCATACCAATAAGATGGACAAGTTCGTTAGTGGGCATAATCGGCCCAATGGTTTCCGAGTAATAATTTTGTTTTCAACCAATACAAATCCGATCGAATTGAAACTTGGTGAATAGTTGTAGAATATAAACCTAAGCACGTTTGTGAAATTTCGTGAGAATCGTATTACTAGAAAATTTAAAACAAATTATTAAGGAGTATTTTTATGTCACGATGAACTGAGAATTGAAAGAGATCGGCCAAACGGTTTTGGAGTTATACCCACCTGAAATTGGGTTGTTATTTCTTCAATAACTCGAAAAATACAAAACCGATTGAATTCAAACATGGTTATTACTTGTAGAATGCCAACGCGGAAATGTTTGCCAAATTTGGTGAGGATAGCATTTGTAGAAAATTTTTAATTAATCATTGAAAATAAAAAAAAAAATTCTATATAACAGTAACTAATCTATTGAAATTGCTGAAATTTTCCAAGAGCCTTCATAACCTAACTCTACTGCCAAGTTTCAAGTTTTAATACGATCGGTTAAATATTGTTGGAGATTCGAGCATTCTTGTGTGAGTTCAGTAGATGGGTGGCCGTTGCCTCGATAACTTTCGAACGAAAGGAGATAGGGACTTGCAATTTTAAGGGTAGGTTGCGTATCCGAAAGGGAGAGTTGAGTTCGATTTTGGGCATAATCGACCTAACGGTTTCCGAGTTATCCCACCTGGAATATTATATCCTTGATAACTCAAAAAAAAAATTGAAATGAAAGTGGTATGAAAAATCTCACAAATATTCAGCCCTATTCTGTTACTCGGATAGAAATGAACGCATCGGATCGTAATCTGACAAATCGGAATGTTTCTCTTCTATCGCGTCCAATTTTGGTATTCTATTACCTATATTGAAGACGCTACCTAATCGGAATTCTTATTTCTATTCGACGCTCTTGGAAGTAGCCGGCAACGTTGCATGCGCCCGCGAATCTCGCCCTTAATAACCATTTATCAGTTTGTTTACTTTGGATAACTTAACCTAGCAAATTTCATGGAGATAAAGAAGTACTTCACTTTCATAAATTTTAACATGATTTTCAGTAGAAAAAAATAACACGCTGTTCTGGCGGAGCGCGTAAAAAGAAAAGAAAGGAGAGGTTTTTGCGCGTATGTTCTGGGGAACATCGCGTTATAGTTTTGCCCAAATGTCTGTAACTTTCGAATTTTTTGACGAAAATGGTTTCAAACGATTAAGTTCGACTCCCCAATGATGAATTCGAGGTCAAATTTGATTCTGTCCGTCCGGCCGTTGCCACGATAACTTGAGAACGAAAAGAGCTAGCGACTTGAAATTTTCAGGGTAGGTGGCGCATCCCAATACGACGGACAAGTTCGTTAATGGGCATAATCGGCCCAGTGGTTTCCGAGTAATAATTTTGTTTTCAACCAATATAAATCCGATCGAATTGAAACTTGGTGGGTAGTTGTAGAATATGAAACTAAGCTTGTTTGTCAAATTTTGTGCGAATCGTATGGCTAGAAAATTTAAAAAAAATTATTAAAAAATGTTTTTGTTGTCACGATAACTTGAGAACGGAATGAGATAGCGGCTTGAAATTTTCAGGTTAGGATGTGCACCAGAAAGCGACATTTCAGTTTGTTTATGAGTATAATCGACCAAACGGTTTTAGAGTTATAGCCATCTGAAATTTTCTGAAATTTGGTGGTTTTTTGTTCCTCATTAACTCGAAAAACTGAACCGATTGAATTCGAACATGGTTATTAGTTGAAGAATGCCAACGCGAAAATGTTTGCAGAATTTGGTGAGCATAGCATTCGTAGAAAATTTTTAATAAATCATTGAAAATAAAAAAAATTTCAACGTTGTTCAACGTGAGAACTCACTTCATTTATGAAATCGGCAGCAATTGTTTTAGGTAAACGGTAAAGCTTCCGAAAAATTTCTTCTGGGATTTCAAAAGGATTACTTACTAGTATCCGTAAGTTCACGACGATATATTCTGAACATTTGCTGTTCGATTTTTTCTTCTATCGCCGAACGTAATTATTCATAGATAACATCCATGCTTAGCCGGCTCAGGTGGTGCAGTTGGTATAAAGACCTGCTGTGGTGCCGGGGTCGCGGGTTCGAATCCCGCTCAGGGCATGGATGTTGGTTGTGATTGTCCGGTATGAATGTTAGAAATTGAACTCTGCTGGTTAATGACGAAAGTCAAGACCATACTTAGGGACTAGGTCCAATATGATTAAAATAAAAAAAAAAAAAACATCCATGCTTCTTACTCTGATTAATCGACACTTGTTTCATAATAGTTCTTTCTTCCTTCCTTTGGCGAAAAAACCTATTAATCTTTTCCGTTATTTCAAACGCTAAATCAAATTCGTCTATCTCATAATTATGTCAAAATACGGTAACTGCGCATGCCCCAGATGGTTCCGATCTCGTAAAGCGATTCCGAGATGGTTTAGGCGGTAGAGAGCATTTCTATTCGATTTCTATTTCAGATCTCGATGATAGAATTCGAGTTCAGTTACAGAATACCAATTTCAAGCGATTACGATTTGACCGGTGTATTTCTATTCGATACATACCATCTCTATTCGATTTGTAGTTACAGAATAGGGCTGATTGAACTAAATCTTCTAAGTGCGTACTCTTATACACATTGACCCTAACTCTAATTGGACAACAATACTTCAAGTCGAAGATGCACATGTCACATACCTATTCTGCCTTCGGTTTTTTACGTCGACCATGATTATTCAGAATAAATAAACAGCTGCCGCACGGTCTCACTCGAATTTTTAACATTTCCCCAACCTGAAAAGGCATTATCCCAGCTAAACGGCTCTAAACCGTATGGCATTCGCTATTTCCCAGTAACGATTCTATTCAAGGAAAAAGAGTCTCTATGCAATAAGCAAATGCACCAACGACCAACCTCCTGCAACCAGTTAACTACTTAATGAGTTCCAGCAATGATTGGACTGGAAATGGAAAACAAATGAATGCCATAGGCTAGGGATCAAGCACCGATTAATTGATTTTTTGTGACATATCTGTCATGTCTGCATAGCTCGTTATTCCGAATGGATAATTAACCGTGCGGCTAACTGAGCATTTCCATGTTGAATAATAATGCTTAATTAGGGCGAGCGCGCAGTAGAAGCTGCAGGACTGCAGGACGGATCAGATTCGTTTTGCGACTGTGTTGCCAAGTTTTTCTAATCGTAATCGATGATATTGATAGACTTAACTAGGCAGTGGAAGTTAAGGCCTCGAAAAGGTCTATTTCAGCAGATTTAACGTTTTGGATTTAGTTTAAAAAAATGGGTTCAAGTCCTGTGGACAGGAGCTTTCTGGCGCTCTAGTTCAAACAGACAAATTATATCTCCGAAAGTATTGGTTTCTCAGAGTTGGGAATTATATCAATGTATTCTTATGATAGAACTGCATTATAAAGGAAATTCAATTCAAATAATAGTTTATTTATCAAGATTAAATGAGCAATCTGAGAATGAGAACTGCACCATGGAAGAAATCAAATTAAAATAGCTGAAATGAATTTGACTCTCTCTTATAGAACAGGATGAAAAGTACGAGTACGAACACAGATCATATAATAAAGCTTAGATAGAATAATTATAGCATTCTGTGAAAACATAGAAGTACGATTCATTATTGAAATTTAGAACTTCATCTTAGCAGAAATTGAATTCAAACATCATAGAAGAATTTAAATTCAACAAGAGTGCCAAAAATTATCAATCCGAAACCAATAGACGAATTCTACCCAACAACGAACTCATCCGAGATATTCATTCCTCAATTCTATGATGAACGATAATATATATCTTTCCTCAAATCTACTCCAATACACTAATATTCCAGTTTTGTTTTTAGTGGAGATATTCTGAACTCAATATTATTAACTTACCATTCCCATCATCATATGGATTGACTATCGGCATGAAAATATCAACCAACAAAAAGTATGATATTATATTATAATTATCATATTTATACGATTGCTGGAATGAATGACAATGTTATTAACTTACCATTACCATTCCCATCATCATATGGATTGACCATCGGCATGAAAATATCAACCAACAAAAAGTATGATATTATATGAGGAGTAACTTTTCAAAAGGCATTATGTCCAATTTGGGCGAAATTGAGTAGGAAGCGGATTCAGAAATGTTTTCTGTTGCTCTATAGCCCTATGTAAACAAAATCTTCCAAATGGCATTATGTCCCTCTGTAATTCAAATCCAAAGTTTGTAAGCCGCATCGCAATGAATTATGTTTACGTTTGCATTTTTAAAAGAAATAAAATATAACCAAAAACATGTTTTATCGATTTGCTCATGTTAATTAGGTTACAGGCCAACACTTACTGTGCAGACTGTATTCTCTAAATGTATAAAAAATCGCAACAAACAGCATTATTTTCAATTTCAACCACATCAAAACGCATTATATACAATGAGATGAATCAAAACGCATTAAGTCCAAACGTTTTTTACATTTTAAGTGTATATCTGATCAATATTGATTTAAATGAGATTAGTTATTACCTTTAGATGTAAATTTCTATCAAACAAACTCGACATACCTACTCAAATTATAAGCCAGGGAGGAAGAAAAAATTCGTTTTTCGTTGATTCCCAATAAAATGGTTTTTGGACTTAATGCGTTTTGATAAGTTGCTCCTCATATTAAGGCGAAAATTCATGAGACGAATTTGTCGCCGAAAACCAGCGATTTTGTCGTCCAAAATTTCGACGATTTTTTCGTTCAAAACCAGCGACTGTCGTTCGAAATTTCCCTTCCCCTATATTTCATGGAGCGACAAAATCGCACGACAGATTATTTTGAACTGACAGAAACTCAACCTAATTGAATTTAAATATTACAACTAAATACATATTTAGGTACAAAATGAGTTCCGGAAGTACTACAGTTATCTCTAATAATTATATAAATGTATTAAATCGCAAAAGAAAAACAAATGGGAACTTCCAAGACGATGCAATTTCTGGAGTACATATAGGAGCTTCAACTCCTAATTCTAGAATCCTTGTAGAAGGAGAAGACTAAGAGGTTCTAAATGTAGATCATGTATGACAAAACAAATTGTGGTCCCATTTTTATAGACATTTGTTCCTTATGTTTACAAAGTAGTGCCCTTAATTCAGAATCACATAAAATTGATGGCCCATATTAATGTGGAGAATGGTAAACTTAAAAAAAAAGTATGGTATATTCTTGTAAAGTCGCAGCATGGAGCAGGTGTAAACATATTACTGATGTTTTAATTCATGTTCAGGTGCATGCTGTTCTAATTCATTTATGAGGATACATATAGTGTCTAATTGATCCAGATAAAGCTGTGGTATAACAGTTATCCATAATTAAAATGATTTTTTCAAGATATGATACATATTTATTATGTGAAAATAATTATTAACAATAAGTGTAATTTTTATACTTTTCCATTTAAATATACTTATCCGCATTATCCGATTTTCTTTAATAAGTGTAATGTTTGAGGTATAATAAAGTTGCTTTTTTTTGTTTTGTTTCCAAGAGTTTTGATTACCATCTCTTCTATTCAATTGAAAATATCAAAATTGTTTATGCCTGTGAAACTTTTCAAAGCACTGTCACTGTTCAAGATATCACTCTTTGTAGATAACCCGAATATATCAATGGCACAAGTGTTAGGTGGTCTGGTAACAATGTACACAACCAAGTATACTACTAAAATTATTATTGCTGTTCAACTAACTCAAGGGTGCTTGGGTGATACATATTTCTTCTTCTGAATGAGGTTTTTCAACACATCGATACATCCTTCCTCAGTTCTCTTTCGAGGTACCTCCTTGTACTCTGTTTGAAGATGATGTAGTTCCAAGTTGAGTACTCTTCGGTCTATTAGTTATCTTCCTAACGCAGTTTCAATAATTATATTTATATTTGGTTTTCCGGAGGTAAGAATTGAATACCCAAACCTATACTAGTAAATTTCACAGGCATTTTATTCGCCCATGAGTTGCATTTGGGCACACAACAATAGTAATTTCTGGTCAAAGACATATTAGATAGGATAATATTATCTACTTTCATTTGAATTTGTCCAATAGAGATGAATGGACAATAGAATATGAGCGCAAAAGCTCCTTACTTCACGTCAGTGCTTGAACCAATTTTAATTTTTGCGGCTGTCACTGCTGTCAGAGGTATGTCATCAGTTGTCGTTGGAATGCTGGATTAATCCAGCGACATGGACGACGTCGTCCAAATGACTGTATACTCATTTGGACGACAAAATCGCTGGTTTTCGGCGACAAAATCGTCTCATGAATTTTCGCCTTTATGATTCTCATATTGATACCATTACTGGAATGAATGACAATGAGACAACGTCAAAGTTGACATTATAACAATTCATAGAATAGCCACAGAATAATTCTATCATTGAAATTTTGAAAAATCATATCTCCGAAAGTATTAGCTTGTTAGAGTTTAAAATTAGATGAATGGATTCTTATGGTAAAACTGCTTATTGAAAAAAATTTAATTTGGAATTTGTTCTGTAAAAAAAAAATTTTTTTTTGTTACTCCTAAACCATATGTCAGATTTTGCCCAATAACGATCTCAGCCGAGATATTTATCCCCCAAACCTACTCTGAAAATTTCAACTGTCTAGCTCATTCCTTTCGAGAGTTATCGTGCCTACGGCCGGACGGCCGGACCGGCCGGACCGGCTGGACAGAATGAGTTTCGACCACGAATTCTTGATCAGTGAGTCGAACCAAATCGTTTAAGACCATTTTCATCGAAAAATTGGAAAATTACAGACATTTGGGCAAATTGATAAGAACTCAGTTCCGAGGAACTAGAGCGCCAAAAATTGGTTCAAGCACTGACGTGAAGTCAGAAGCTTTTGCGCGTATGTTCTATTGTCCATTCTTCTGTATTGGACACCCTCAATCGAATTTACCATGGTAAATTCTCTTAAATTCTCTCTTAAATTTTATTAATTCGAATTTACCATGGTAAATTCGAATTAAGTGTCCAATACAGGAGAATGGACAACATAATTTACCAATTTTTTTTTTTCGTGATTTTTTTGAAATTTTCTAGGGATGCGGTTCTTAAAATTTTTTTTTTCGTCATTTTTTTCAAATTTTCTAGGGGTACGGTTCTTACAAAATTTTAAACACGTCTTTATGATGATTTTCTACTTCTAGTTACCAAGCTTCAATTCGATCGAATATTTATTTTTTGAGTTATCAAGGAAATAATATTCCAGGTGGGTATAACTCGGAAACCGTTTGACCGATTATGCCCAAAAACGAACTCAACTCTCCCTTTCGGATACGCAACCTACCCTGAAAATTGCAAGTCCCTATCTCCTTTCGTTCGAAAGTTATCGAGGCAACGGTCACCCATTTACTGAACTCAAACAAGAATGCTCGAATCTCCAACACTATTCAACCGATCGTGTTAAAACTTGAAACTTGTTAGTAGAGTAAGGTTATGAAAGCTCTTGCAAAATTTCAGCAATTTCAAACGAATAGTTACTGATATATAGAATTTTTTTTTTTAATTTTCAATGATTTTTTTAAAATTTTTTACAAATACTATCCTCACGAAATTTTGCAAGTATTTTTGCGTTGGCCTTCTACAACTAATTATCATGTTTGAATTCAATCGGTTTAGTATTTTTCGAGTTAATGAGGAACAAATAACAACCAAATTTCAGATGACTATAACTCTAAAACCGTTTGGCCGATTATGCTCATAAACAATCTGAAATGTTGCGTTCTGGTGCACATCCAAACCTGAAAACTTCAAGCCGCTATCTCTTTCCGGTCTCAAGTTATCGTGACAACAAAAATTTTTTAATAATTTTTTTTTAATTTTCTAGCCATACGATTCGCACAAAATTTCACTAACGTGCTTAGGTTCATATTCTAAAACTACTCACCAAGTTTCAATTTGATCGGATTTATATTGGTTGAAAACAAAATTGTTATTCGGAAACCACTGGGCCGATTATGCCCATTAACGAACTTGTCCGTCGTATTAGGATGCGCCACCCACCCGAAAATTTCAAGTCGCTAGCTCTTTTCGTTCTCAAGTTATCGTGGCAACGGCCGGACGGCCGGCCGGACAGAATCAAATTTGAGCTCGAATTCTTCATTGGGGAGTCGAATTAAATAGTTTGAGACATTAGTTAAAGACATTTGGGCATAACTATAACGCGATGTTCCCCAGAACATACGCGCAAAAATTTACATTTCATTATGTAATCCTCATTCATGTTGGAAGAAAAATTATAAAAGCACTGACATTGGGTCCGAAGGTTTTCTGAGTACCTATTGATTCTCTAGATTCGAATAAATACATTCAAAAGTACGAATTATATAATATCTACTTCAAAACTAGGTAGCTTATGAATTACCTACAGACTTTGGTGATCTTTAATGACCATAACCTACAGCAATATACATGGTGATGCATGGTCGATGGTACCCTGGACTTTCACGGAGAACGGAACGTACGATTTTATTGAAAATTTTGTATATTTAGTAGAAACCATTGTTCTATCGATTTAGGATGTTTTCAACGCTGCAGTGTTGCCGCTTATATCAAAGAGTACTTACAACTATGATATTTCAAATGGAACACCCACCCTGTATTTACTACTTTTGTCGATACACCGTAGCCTCCTGATAATTTCTGTATCAACTCGTCCTCCCTCTGTCTCTAGCTGTTTTCCAGTAATTAATTGAATTATTCATTTTTTCGCAAAACATAACTTCCATTGAACATTCATGCAACTTTGGTACTTGGAATCCTAGAGAGCTGACATTTCGGGTATTAATTACCAATACCATTTACGTGTAATTAAATACGTCCCTAAGCATACAGGATTCTTCAAAATACGAGGCTTTCCTGAGACATACTAAAAGGATCAAAAGTGCGCTTTTTCGAATGGAATGACCTGTATATCATAAGTTGTAATGAAATAGGATTAAATTTCCTTTCAAACAATAAAATATTGCGAATTTTGAGGTACATGTTGTATAAAGTGTTCATGAAATGTCAAAGAACATGTATATTATGATAATTTGACAATCGGCATCGATTGTAAAGTATTGGATTTATTTACAGAGATTTTATTGAAAAATTGATTAAAGCACTGACGTGAAGTCCGGAGCTTTCACGCGCATGTTCCATGTCTATTCACTCCAATACGAATTCGATCGAGCATAGTTTCTGAAATATAACATTTTTCAAGATAATAAAAATAAAAATTTAATCTCAAACCGACAAAATTACTATCAATAATATTGTATTCACCTCTATTGGACACTCTATGGATATCTATTGGATATGAATACATTTCGAACCATTCTAATGATCCATCCAATGTTATCTAATGATATACGAAAAAACTTACTCCTCAAGTAATTTCTGGATGAGATATTCATGAAATTCGGAAAAAATTTGTGCGTCGGCATTCTTTAAGTAATTACTTTTAATTGGATCTGATTAGTATATTTTGAACTACTGAGGAAATAAAAATAAAAATTCAGATTTGTATAACTGCAAAACCATTTGGCTGATTATGCCTATTAACAAACTCAAATGCAGCATTCGGATACGCAGCCTACCCTGAAAATTGCAAGTCGCTATGTCTCTCTGTTCTCAAATTATTGTGAGATACATTATATTTTTTCATAATCGCCCATCCTGAAAATTTCAAGTCGTTATCTCTTTCCGTTCTCAAGTTATCGTGGCAACGGCCGGACAGAATCAAATTTAACATGCAGTCAAACCTAATCGTGTCGTGTCGAAATTTGGGCAAAATGATAGCAAGCTGTTCCCCAGAACGCAAAAGCGATTAAAATGGAAGGCAATAATTATACAAATGTCAGGGTCAATGCGATCAAATAGTAACAAGAACATGCAGAGTGTTTTTTAATTCTCCCATAAAAAAGTCCAGTGGTGTTAAGTCCAGTGATCCCGCAGGCCATTTGCACGGTCTAAAACTTCTACATACCACCGATTCTCAAATATATCAGGCAAAATACGTTGATCATTAAAGGATACTTTGGGAGGTATATTCAATATTGAATGGTTAATTTCTGGGTTTTCTCTACCAAACTCTGAAAATTATCTATAACATAAAAAAATTATTTTGTGAATTGCTTCTGCGTTAAAAACACAAGATATTTTTCAGAAGTAATGTGACAATTTTCTAATTTTAGAATAGCTATCAACATAAATAATTCGGATGATTTTCATTGGTGTCTGACGCAGGATTCATTATAGATATTTTTCAGAGTTTGGGAGAGAAAACCCAGAAAGGATATTAACTTCTCCTGAAAACTCATTTCGTTGGAAATACGTCGTTGTTCGTCAGCCCAAAAATGTTAATTTTTGCGCGTATGTTCTGGGGAACATCGCGTTATCATTTTGCTCAAATGTCTGTAATTTTCGAATTTTTCGCCAAAAATGGTCTTAAACGATTGGGTTCGACTCACTGATCAAGAATTCAAGGTCAAATTTGATTCTGTCCGGCCGGCCGTCCGTTGCCACGATAACTTGAGAACGGAAAGAGATAGCAACTTTAAATTTTTAGGGTATGTGGCGCATCCCAATACGTCGGACAAGTTCGTTAATTGGCATTATCTGCCCAATGGTCTCAGAGTAATCATTTTGTCTACAACCAATACTAATCCGATCGAATTGAAACTTAGCGAGTTGTTGTAGTATATAAACCTAAGGACGTTCGTGAAATTTTGTGAGAATCGTATCGCTAGAAAATTTTTAAAAAATTATTAAAAAATATCATTTACGTCGAGATAACCTAAGAACGGAAAAAGATAGCGACTTGAACTTTTCAGGTTAGGTTTAGAATCTGAATGTGCCATTTGAGTTCATTTATAGGCATTATTGGTGAAACGGTTTTGGAGTTATACCCATCTGAAATTTGGTTGTAACTTCCTCAATAACTCGAAAAATACAAAACCGATCCAATTCAAAAATGATTATTAGTTGTATATTAGCAACGCCAAAATTCTTGCAAAATTTCGTGATGATCTTATCACTAGAAAATTTTAAAGAATCATAGAAAATTATTGAAAAAAAATCCATATATCAGAAACTATTCGTCTGACATCGCTGAAATTTTGCGAGCACCTTTAAAACCTAACTCTACTACCAAGTTCCAAGTTTAAACATGATCGGATTTATATTGTTGGAGATCCGAGCAGCCTTGTGTGAGTTCAGTAGCTGGATGCGTGATTGTTGCCTCGACAACTCTCGAACGGAAGGAAATAAGGACTTGCAATTTCCTGGATAGGTTGTACATCTGAATGAGAGAGTTAAGTTCGCTGTTGGCCATAATCGTCCCAACTGTTTCGGAGTTATACCCATCTGGAATATTATTTCCTCGATAACACATAAAATATAGACTCGATGGAATTGAGGCTTGGTAACTAGTTGTAGAATATCGACATGAACACGTGTGTAAAATTTTGTGAAGACCGTACCACCAGAAAATTTTTAAAAAATTACGAAATAATATTATGCATCTCATGATTCCTTGAGAACGGAAAAAAATAACGACTTACAGTTTTCAGGGTAGATTGCGCATCTGAATGCGACATTTAAGTTCATTAACTAGCATAATCAGTCAAATGGTTCTGGATTTATATCAATCAGAAATTTGGTTGTTATTTCCTCAATAACTCAAAAAAAAACAAATCCGAACCAATTCAAATATGGTTATCAGTTGTAGAATGTCAACGCAAAAATTTTTGCAAAATGTCGTTTAATTTTTAATTATCTTAAAAAAATCATTGAAAAAAAAATTGGTTCAATACAGGAGAACAGACAGAACTTACTATGGTAAATTCGATTAAGAGTGGCCAATACAGGAGATTGGACAAGAGAACATACGTGCAAAAGCTTCTGACTTCACGTTAGTGCTTGAACCAATTTGTTCTATTGAGAATGCCTTGTGTAAAAAATTTCACTTAATCCGTCCGAATAATATTCTTTAAACAAATGGGATTACCGGGAATTTTATACAGGAGGATTTCACAAAAAATGTGGGTACTATTTTAAAGCTTTCCTGGCTTCACAATTTTGTGTGGGTGCATGGTCGAAGAAGTTCTGCTAGGCCTGAATCTTCTTTGCACTTTGGTAGAAGCATAAAATAGGTTAATGCATCAAAAATGCTATCTTCTTTTGAAATTACAGGCAACGGCAAGGTTCGTTCCGCCTTAAGTTTTGATCCAGAAAGGATGAAATTATTTAGCAATTGTATAAATTTCGTCTTAATTCTTCATTGGTTATAAGTCAGGATACATCTCATTAAACCTTCTGAAACTGAAAAAGATGATCAGCCTCCTACTTGATTCATCAACAAGAAAAAACCCTCTAATGGTGATTTTGTGAAATTGTTAAACAATATGTTGGAGAAGTTAGAAACATATGATGATATGATGAGTAAAATATTTGAGGAAAAAGAAAAACGGATTTGTCTATCGCAATATTGAGGACAAATCATACGTCAAGGAAATTGATGTTGTCACAACATTGGAAAAACCAACGTCTTCCAGGGGACATTATTATTTCCATAGAGACTTAAGGTCGTATAATATTAATTAGCTTGGATTTTTTGGACGCGTTTGCAATTTTTTCTATTTTATTCGATCTCACAGAGCCGTTTTTAAAGATTTATATTGTTTTTTTACGAAGGGACTGATTTTTTGTATTTTATAAAGAATAATAGATTTCATTTTCCTATAATTTGTTGTTTTGTTCGCCTCTAATAGCAACCTTGTCTTTTTCTTGAACTTTTTTGTTACAAAGACACCCTTTCACCCTTACACTTTCTAAAATTGCCAACAAACGGATTTCAAAGGCATTGGAAAACTCACACCGATGTGCGGGTGACTTTGCCAAATTTTTAAAAATTAAAAAAAAAATGTGTGTACCTGTTCTCATGTTTCTAACAACAGTAGTAGATGGCGAAAATGTTGAAATTATACATAGTTTACAAAGGACTCATTTTACGTAAAACTAAAAAAGTTAAAACGAGAAAAATATGAAAAGTAGTGCAAAGTCACACCGCTCTACGGTACCCGAAATTTTCGCTTTCTAGGAACCCAAGTACCGAAGAAATGAATGTTTAATTGAAGTGAAACGATGAAACCGAGGGTCTCAAAAGCACTCGAGACTACTGAACAAACAAAATGCCCAAATCCTTATATTCTACCACCCTGTCGAGAACGTAACCCTCCAAGTTATATGGGAATGCGATCGTGTCCATCTTACGGCCAAACGACACCACATTACATTTGTGAATGCTAAGAGGAACCAAGTTTTCGGTACATCAACGATTCAGCTCATCCATGTCACTCTGAAGATCCCTGCAATCCTCAAAATCGGCGGAACAATTTATAATCATCCACATAAAGCAGGACATGGGAAACAAAATATGAACCAATATCATTAATGAAATTGGTTCAAGCCCTGTGGACAGGAGCTTTCTGGCGCTCTTGTTCAAACAGACAAATTATATCTCCGAATGTATTGGTTTCTCAGAGTTGCAAATACTTCGGAAAGCTTACCTCATTCGAAATTTTAAATTTTCTTTAGTGATTACTGGAGTCGCATACACTTTGTCTTTTATGTAACCCCATATGAAGAAGTTCATTTTCGTGAGATCTGGAGATCTTGGTGACCATCTACACGGACCTCCTCTACCAATCCATCGCTGTGGAAATAAAGCATCTAGATGTGCATTAACCCTAGCTGTGAGGTTAACTGGTGCATTATCATGTAGATACCACATTTGCTCATTTATGTTATCCAGAACATGTTGGAGTAATATTGCAAGGTCATTAATCAAAAAATTTAAGTAACCTTCTCCGGTTGAGGTACCTTCGAGAATGCATGCTGCTTAATCGAATTCTGCTTGGAAAGCGACTCAATTCATGAATGATAATTATTATTATAGAAATGTCAAAAGCACGGCCACATAGTAAAATTGACTTGAAATGCTTTGAAAATTCCTTGTTACAATAAAAAAATTAAATAACTCAAAAAGTATGAAGAAAACAGAAAGTTTTGGTTCGTTGAAATTATTCAAATTTCTGACCCTTAAAAGAGCTGGAAATCGAATTCTTGAATATAATCAGTCTGGAAACATCTTTTTTCATCTCTCTGTTGAGAAAATGGGAATTTTTAAGTTCGAAACACTCTGAGAATGAAGTCGATATTTTCGCGAAATTTTACATTTTTCGTAATATCTCGGCAACACTGCACAATTTTTAAAAAATTTTGGTTTTTTTAAATACGGAATCTCAATTTGTTTCGAATTACTGTATAATATTCATACGTTTCCATAAGAAAAAACAACTGGGTTGTCGTACTGCTTCACAGAGACACCCTGCATAATTGAAACTATTTTAGGCTAATGCACCAGTGCAAGAGTAGCAACTCTTAAGAACAAATTTTTGTCGTAACTATCATCAGTAAGGAGATATTTTACTTTTTCGCGGTGTTGCGACACCCTCTATCTTCCTTCTCTTTGAGCGCTTGTACCAGAGTGCCAGGATTTTGCCCGAATAAATGTTCGTAATTTTGGAATTTTAAGCTACAAAGGGTCTGAAACGATTCCGGTTTGACTTACTGATGTAGAATTAGCGATCAAATTCCATTCTGTCCGTCAGTCCGTAAACACGATAACTTTTGAAAGAAGAATCTTGGAATCAGAAACTTGAAATTTGGATGGTAGGTTTAAGAGTCAAATTGCACCGGATTATGAATAGGCTAAACACAATAGGCTAAACACAATAGTTTTGGAGGTATACTCATTGGAATTTTTATTTTCCTAATATTCCCAAAACTACAGATCAGATTGAGTTGAAGTATTTACATACATGTAGGAAATCAAAGTTATTTCACACAACACAAAATATATCACAGCTAGGAACCAGTCATAACTCAATTTGCAGGGTAGGCTTGGAGCATCAATATCTCGGAAGAGTTCGTTAACGAGCGGAATAGACCAAGCAGTTTCGGAGTTGGCCGTTTTTAGTAGAAACATTTTTTATGAATATTTCCGAAACTGATCGCTCGATCAATTTGAAATTTAGCACCAAATTGTAGCATCATGACCCTTATATGCATGTGATGATTGTATTGATAGGATTGCCTTAAAGTGGCAAAAAAAATTTCAAAATCTATTGATGGTATTTGCAGTTCTAACAAGCTAATACTTTCAGAGATATGATTTTATAAAATTTATAATAGGTACATCGTATCTCTATGTTTTCATAGAATGTGAATTCGATCTGTCTGTATTCTATATGTGTTCACTATTCATTCATGTTATCTTATCTACCTACGAGAGACGTCATATTCATTTCTGTTCTAGTTTATTTATATAATTTTGAAAATATTTTATGTTGGAAAACAAGGTTCCGCGACTTGAATTTGTGAATATATACAAGACTGTTTTGATACCAAAAATAATATTGACTTGTTGCATATTGAATAATTTATGTGCAAATATTGTGGATGATGTTCGAAGATTTAGAATTGGATCATTTTAATGATGTAGTTTATGAATGCAGTAGGAAAGAACAACATAATGGAATCATCAAAAGAAATTACTGTTCGTTGACCACTGAGGTTAATACTACCCTTTACTTCCTAAAGTAGTGAGACATCTTCCTTTATACAGTATTTCCATAATGTTACCAGAAAAAGAATGCTGAAATATTGATCTATATTTGTATATCAAGTATTTTTTCTTGAGTTAAGGTCCATAATACAGAATGAATGTGTGGTATGAACTATTAAATTATGAAAAGAGGATTGTATTTTATTAATATATTTGGAACTATTAAAATAATTTGTTCGTCAGCCTATACCTATTCAAATATCAGGAATAAATGGACAATCTGCTATGATTGTATTATTGTTATATTGCTCTAGACATTTCGATGATACTTGCCTTAGGTATTTCGAGTTGTGAAAACTATGCACCGAGTGTAAGTTGCAACAACCCATTACACGAGGTTAAATAATTGCAGATTGCTCATTTAATCTTGATAAATAATCTATCATTCGAATTTAATTTCTTTTTTGTGCAGTTCTATTATAAGAATCCATTGATATCATTCCCAACTATGAGAAACCAATCCTTTCAAAAATTGAACAAGAGCGCCAAATTGTATGATATTTGTGTTAAAAGTGACTTTATTCTGTGCATGAAATTGTTCAATTCGCTCCGGCCTTTCACAAAATTTTTCACTCACAAAATAAAACATCACCTCTAACACTCACATCATAAATAACTATTGTGACTCATATGACGTGGAGTGCGCAACTATTCGCGATTGAGTCATCACCGAATAACTCGAAATGTGCAGCAGCAAATCAGGATCATCAGTTATTCTATTCTCCCGAAAAACGGAAAAATTGAATTACCTAAACATGTAAATGCATTTACCGGAACTCATGAAAATGTCCAATTATAATATTATTAATGAAAGAATAATAGTATTTGATATTCAGGGTTTAATATTATTCAAAATACAATTGTAATTGGCGACGTTTCGGGCAGTGCCCGAAACACAGGGTAAATACTTTCCATTCGATAATATTATTAATGATAGTCAATTAGGATATATGCGGGGGGGGGGGGTGAATAGCGAGGGGATAGTCAAAAATAATTCTTACGCCTCATAAGAAGTTGACCAAGATGAAATTCCGTACTCGATTTTACAATGGTGGCTCGAAGGTATGTGGAGTTATGAATCCGAAACCTTCTGGACGAATATATACACAACAACGAAATTACCTGTCCCATTTGGGTGCGCAACGTACCTTGAAAATTGCAAGTCGCTATCTGTTTCCGTTCGAAAGTTATCGTGGCAACGGTAACCCGTCCAGCCATTCAACTTTCAACTAACCCAATGCTGCTCGGATCACCAGAATATAGATCCTATCGTGTACAAATTTGGAACCTTTATGGCTCACGCAAAATTTTGTCAAAGACGGACGGATAGTTTCTGAGATAGATAATTTTCTCTAACAAAATTATCTTGTGATACGATCGTCTCGAAATTCCGGTGGCGCGTCGGCATTCTTCAACTAATCACCAAGTTTAAATTGGATCAGACCTATATTTTTTGAGTTATTGATGAATGATGATGACAAGAAATCCGAAAATTACTATTGTAGGCGACAAAAACGCTTTTTGTTCCTTGATGAGGTAGAGTGTTGGTAATGTGGTGGTGTTCCATCCTGTTGGAACCATATCGTATTCCATGGAACTTGAGGACTTCCTTGATCAGGATATAAATTTGCCAAAGTTGGAACGACACCATTTTTAGGTAGTGCTAAATAATTATCGCCATTCAAATAGCCCTAAATGCGTTCCTTTCTTATCCAGTGAGGATTTTCGTTAGACCAGTAGCCACAATTTTGACGATTAGCATGGCCGTAGAGAGAAAAAGGGCACTCATCAGAAAACAAAACGTCTACTAATTAGATAATATTGTTATTCAATATGTCTATCATTTGATCACGAAAATATGTTCTCCAATCAAAATCGTCTTCCAAAAGCTCCTGTTTAGGTATCATGTTATAAGGATGCATTTTATTTTGTTTTAATATGTTAGAATCGATGTATGGCTGACATTGAATGTTGTGGAGGCGTCTCTACTCGATTTATATGGATTTTCATTTAAGTCAAGCATCACATCTAATTTCACATCCTCACACAGTTTATTAGCAGCTGCTTTTTAAAGCTGCCTTACATGCCCAAACTATTGAAACTGCTTCTCTATTTTACTTATTGTTCCTGGGGTTATAGGCGGCACATCCAGAAATTTCTCATGAAACAAGCGACTTATTTTTGTGATCGGGTGTTATCTCCGTAACCAATCATCTGTGAAATTGTTATTTTGTGGAATTCCGTTAACAGAACCATTATTCAAAATGGAAGCTAATGGAATTCAAACACAAATTAGACGATTTATAAACTACGAGTTATCAGCAAAAAACAATTTGTGAAGGCGTTCTAAAGAAACTAACATTGCCACAGAAAGTGTTTTCATGGTACCATCTGGAAAACACAATGTTATGGTTTTTTTCATTTTTTTTCTTCTCACACATCTTGAAGATGAATGAGTTTGGTATTATTGTAGTAAGGTTTGGGAATATTCGAGGGAATATTATAATACTTACGGTAATCACATGCATTTATTTTTTTCTATTTTGAGTTTTGCAATACACATGAAAGTGATTACATTTCTGAATGAGAGAATGACGCGAATGACAAGCCCATACTTCCTATGTGGAAAATTGGGGGTTGTACCTGTCTTTCGAAGGCGGTTGAAGGTAGGGTTCGCATTTTTACGAAGAAGAATGACGATTTAAAACTAGAATTTGACGTGTTTGAGGTATTTTCCATAAATATGTACAGTACCCAAGATATGAATGTATTCCATTTTGCTTTTCCACACTGTTGTCGTAGGGGGTAACGTTACACTGCGACCTTAACGTCTATTGTGCCCAACCTTAAGGTCTCTTGTACCCAACCCTACTTTACTCATACTCAACTTCATGCAGTATTTTGTGGAGGTGTGTGAGGAGTAAAATAATGGCATAAACTTGAAGTGATGAATTGTAGTAAAGGGGATACTGAATACTGTTGTAGCGAGCTGAGACAAACCTATTGGAGATAAGGGACAATGGAAGCCGCTGATGCGATGATAACTGAGACGAGCACCGAGTGATTAATATCTCGAGTGATCATTCGATTATTGAAACGTTTCGAGAACCTATATATCGATTATTCAAATCATTCGAATATGCCCAACCCTACTTCACTCATACTCAAGTTCATGCAGTATTTCGTGAATGGTGAGGACTAAGACGAGCACCAAGCGATTACTAACCCGAATGATCATTCGATTATTGATACCTCTCAAGGAACTATATATAGAATATTGAAATCATTCGATTATGCCCAACCATGAAAAAAAACACGGGTCTGAAAAATTCTTCAGACTGATGACTTTCTTCACATCTCGCAACCGCGGGGAATGCCTCGTTCGGTTGTCATCGAGCGTGGTCTCGATGCTTTTGTTTTTGCTGCTCGTCTAGTGGACCCGTCCTGTCACCTATCAATCAAAGGCAGCGCGACCGCTTTTTGTCAAACCTTCATACCGGACGCTAGTCACCGAGTCCATTTCAGGAGAGCACATCTTTCGGCATCGCAGCGGAATATTTAAAATAGCCGCCACGGAACGGATCCGGCGCGGAGGACCATGGAATGCAGGCACCCGAAGACGACGTAGTTGCGGATCGCGCCGATTCTGGATTTCGCGGAATTTTTCCGTTTTCGGACGATGTGAATGAATCAAAGGGACCGATGTCGTGTTTGAATACATTTTATGCATAGAACAGCCACTACGGAAAATGCGTCTTGGCGAGCAAGAAGTGTTCTTCTGAAACGTGAGTGATAAGTATGGAAGGAGAACGTATAGAATCTCTCAACAAGCGATTTTACTGCAAATAGATAGAAAAACGAATTATTCTTGTTAGAATTGGAAATATTTTCATCGCTGAGGAGAGCAATGGAACACTATACCGAGAGTTTTTACAGACCATCATTCATAAGGTACAATTTTTAATCAGGTGTCAGCATAATTTTGGCTCTACTTCGCAAATAGAAGCTGCGATGTTGTACTAATATACTTGAATCGTTGCTAGGGCATTGATGTATTTTCTTTCACGTACCTAATCCCAAAAAAGTTCCATAGTGTCAAATAGTACGATCTCGATCGCCAATGGATGTCTTCGATACGATAAATCTATCGGTTAGGAAATGATTTACTCAATAGAGAAATTGTTTCATCTGCTTGTATGGCATGCCACCAGTGCCACAGCTACAAGTCAGAATTTTGTCGTCCTCTACTCCTACCACACAATTTTACATTTTTCTACATACAACTTGAATTAATAGTAAGATATAAGTTACCAATCCCCCTATGACTCGAGTAAACCTTTCTAAACCTCTTATGAGACATTATAAAACAAATTGAAGGATTCGATATTCGGTCATATCCCCCTCCTATCATTAAAAGCCATCTACGCCACTGAAAAGCGTTGTATGGGATCTTGTGGATGCGGTTCTTGAATCAGATGTAGACCTTTTAACCAAGATGCTACACTGAATAAAAAATAAAGAGTTTGGAAATTTCAAAGAGTGTGATCATCATGATATTTCACGAGACATGGAAGAAATCCTTCTATACCTGTCATAGTCTCACGATATTCGAGCATGATCCTGCTGATTTGGGTGTTGTTCTATAAAATAGGCTGCCCAATTCTATCAAGAATATAGAAAATATATATGTTTTTAAATGTACCGTGAAGAACAAGCTATTAGAGAAATGTTACTATTTTATTCAAGACTATATCTGAATGATATCTGCATTAAAATGTTCCATGTACTGTATAATTTGTTATTTTTCATCTTTTCTTGTTTTCTTCTGTCAGTGACCTGTCCAATATAGTAATTTCCATTAAGAGGATCATTTTTTTTATCCGCTGGAGAGGAAAAATCTTTTATATGCCCGCCCAGAGAGGATCCTCAGTAGTAATACTACAGGGATTCTGGGTCAAACAATAGAAATCATGACGTCACATTTTGGGTGACCGCTTTGTAGGAATTAATGAAAAAGTTCTCGGAAATGACTGGATTCGAACCCGGAATATTTTACTATGAGACCGGTGTGTTAACCGATCGGCCACAACCACTAACCTTAAGAGGTACCTTTTTGGTGTCACATCAATCGCAGGTATATCCCTTTGCATTGTGCGTCTCAGGGGGGCCTTTTTCAGGTAATTAATATGGGGGGATTGGAATTATTCTATCAGTCATATGAAGTTTGATGCATGAGGAACCTTTTTTCGAATTGGGGAGGCATTTATCGTTTATATGAAATGGAATACCTGGGATTATCGGGATAGAATAATTTCTTTTCAGCAGACCCATTACGAAATAACGAATTTTGTGTATCTTTTTTATTTTCAAGTCGACGTTATGGAACCGTCTTGGAACTACATATAGAGATCGAGCAGGTAGCGACTTTTCAGAGGAACATTCTAGAACTAATTAGCATGTTTGAATAGACATTGTGGGTGGGGTCGAGTATTTTCATTGTGAAATGCCTGTTATCGGAATCATTCAATAACATATTTCCTATATACTAGTTATGATTGAATGCAAATTGACCAATGAAATAACGTAATCAGCTATGATTATATAATTTTCAGTATATTTGAGTATATTTGAGAAATTAATATCGTGAATAAGTTCGACATTATTGGGTAAAATCAAAAACAATTTTAAAGGCATTAAGTATTTTTGGGCGCATGTTCTAGGGGAACATCGTCCTATCATTTCGTCCAAATGTCTGTAATTTTCGAATTTCGAGCTGAAAATTGGCTAATAGACTAATTCGGACTCCCTGATCACGAATCCGGTGTCAGATTGGGAGCTAGTTTGGAAGAATTAGCATCGACATTAATTCTTGACAATTTTCAAAATTTAAAAAAAAGAATTTGCAAGTTTTTGTGATGACGACTTTGAACTCCTAACAAGGAAGGGTATTTTTTTTTGTTATGATTACATGACGGACTGGGACAAGTTGAATGAAACAACACTACCATCAATAGACAAATTTTATAATAAATTGAACGATGTGCACATTGACGTGAAAAGATATCGTCATGCTCAAAACGTTTGGCAAAAATTCGGTATAAAATCATTGGGTGAATACAGTGACCTATACATGAAAACAGATAGACTTTTGCTCGCTGACGTGATGGAAAATTTTAGGCAAACAGCATTAATGACATACAAACTTGACCCAGCATGGCATTATACTATGCCTGGGTACAGCTGGGACCGTATGTTAAATTATACTAAATGTAAACTGCAATTACTTAAAGATATCGATATGATCATGTTCGTGGAAAAGGGTATACGAGGGGATATGAGCTGCTGCATGAACAGATTGTCTGAAGCCAATAATCCCCAGATGCATAATTATGACGTCTCAAAGCCCGAGTATAGATGCATAGAATACATGGTGAAGACACTCTTTGACATATTTTCGGTCGATTTGCGGTCCAAATACTATCAAAATACAAGGATTTTGTTTTACTTAAATTTTCGCCGATAGATGCCGGCAGTAGAAATTTTATGGACAAAATTACCGACATGTCAAATTAAATTTGAATCTTTGCTCATTCCAGTTTCTTGTGGAAAGTCGTTTGCCGCGCCGAAAGTAAGTCAAATGTTTGCTGTGTGAACTCTGAACGAGTATCCAGAACCATTTTAATCAAATACTATTTTCATTTCGAAAATACTTCGTTTTTATGCGAATATATTTTTTTTAACAATTGTATATTCTTACCGGATCAGGGGCAGATTTCTAGTATCAAGATAGTTATTAATTTTAATATTAATAATATTGAAAGATCGCTGATACCGTTAATTGTTAATAAATCAACATAGGAGAACGTAAGACTTAGCCCACTTATGTTATGAAAACTAACAATATTATTTGTGAACGATGAAAGGACTATCAGAGAACAAAGTTCAGAGCAACCACACAGTGTGATTTCATCAATTTGAATAGCTTTCCTAAGGCGTCATTCTTTTTGGCGCTCTTATACTATAATATTATTTGTTTCAAGGATATTGTTAAACGACAAGAATGGCAACTGGCTTGTGCTAGAGGTAGGGTATCGAAAATTAGAACATTTGTTTGTTCAAAATATTTTTCTAGCGAATATATGTATATTGAATAAAAGATTGAAACGTACTACCCTCCATTTGGTTAGTTTATCAATTTAATGAATCATTTTTCGATATTTCATCAGTATATACTTATTTCTGAATAATAGCTATCGAATTAAATATCTATATTCAGCAATCTAATTGCTGAGAACATGAAAAGTTGTCAAGGGGTATTGGGTGACTGAAAAAATGCTGTATACATGAGAATGTTTTGATGAAATTTCAAATTATACATATAATATAATAAGTAAAATGCTCAATTTAAAAGAGTCTTACATGATAAAGGAATTACTACATTTGAATAATAATATGATATCGAAAGATATTGTATGTAGAGGTATTACAGAAAATTCTGCATCATTCAATGTATTTCAAAATACATAAATTAAATGCTTGTACTCTAATGACGTTGGATGTGATCTTTCGTAATGGAAAAATAATGATTTCACAGATTTCTTCATTTACAGTTCCATTCAAAATGTTCCAAAGAAACTCCTTTACTGATAAATCCTTTGAATAAAAAATCCATTATTTGACCTCATTATGTCTTGGCAAGATGAAATTTCTGTTCCAAACCAATGTGGTATACATATTATCTCCGAACAGATATCTGATTAATCAAAAAATGGATTGATTTTTCAATAAACTGCTTCATTATATTCTTTTAATTTGAATTTACGAACTAGCAACGGTGAAAAGTGAACTTTGCCGCTTGTCAGTTTTCATTTATTCGCTTGTCAGAATCTTCGAAATCGACCCTAGCGGCACCATCGTTAATAAAGTGAAGTAGTACATAAAGTACGTGATTTGACAGTTCTTGGTCCGTTTTTCGGCCGAAAATTTTAGCAGGAATTAGTAGGGAGTGTCCACACCTTGTTATTCTATGCATCTTGGCCCGAGTCATATCTGCTTTATCTTGATGTTAATAATTTGTATGGCTGGGCAATGAGTCAATATTTACCATTTGGGGGTTTTGAATGGGTAGACATATCTGTAGATGTGAGCATCATGCCTGACGATTCTCCTGAAGGATATATTCTTCAAGTAGACCTGGAATATCCTCACCACCTACATGATCTGCATAAAGACCTCCCGCTGTGTCCGGAGCACAGCATCCCCCCGGGCTCAAAGTTTTCCAAATTACTCTGCACACTCTCTGATAAGAAAGACTATATAATTCATTATCGGAATTTGAAAACTGTTTTAGAATTAGGTTTGAAAGTAACACAGATTAAACAAGTTTTGAAATTTAAGCAGTCTCCCTGGCTAAAACCCTATATTGACCTTAACACGGAATTGCGAGCAAAAGCAACAACAACATTCGGAAAAAATCAATTTAAATTTGCAAATAATTCAATTTTTGGTAAAACGATGGAAAATATTAGATTGCACAGAGTTGTACGCCTGGTATCCAAATATGAAACCAGGTACTGGGGCAAAGCATTGGATTAGTTCGCCAAGATTCCATAGTCGCACAATTTTCGGTGAAGATTTGATGGCAATCGAACTTAATAAGAATGAGCTCTTATTTAACAAACCACTTTACATAGGTCAGGCATAGTATGCATTACCACTACTTTTTAGCAATCGACAAATGAGAGTATTGTTGAAACATATCTGGGGCGGTTTTAAGATCGAAACACCCAAATAATTGTTAATATTTCCCCTTTTTTACCCAGATGAAGGAACCTCCTATATTTCCTTCTATCTGGGCTTTGATATACATTTTGAGACTGAAACAACTCACTACTACAAATAACATTGTAACTATTACATCTCTTAGTGCAAGAGACATAACTATTCTTGATCTGTCGCGAAACAATAACATTGTCTTGTCTTCGTTGGCAACTTAGTAGTCACTTCTGCCCTTTTCCTATAGAATGGAGATTTTATATTGTATCAATAGTGCATTGTACAATAATTCGTGCTTGTTATCGAAGTAACGGTAACAACAAAATACAGTTAATTGTTTATTAAAAGTGCGTTCGAATATTTCACCACTTCTCATCCTCGTAATTGTTACTTTATTACAAGCAACAACTTACGCAGTAATCAATGTGATTACTACTGGGTGCTTAATGTTAAGTATACACCCTTCAAGCATCACCCTGATAAAACAATCAGGGTGTATAATTCTGGTTCTTCGAAAATAATTATATCCTGATAAAAGCATCAGGACTCACATATTGTCCTTCGAAACCATAACAGTCCTGATAAACTAATCAGGATACAACAAGAGTATTTTTAGCAATTCTTGAAAATTGTATGTACAGGATGTTTTACAAGATGTGGAATACAGAAAATAATTTTCTCAGTCTAGACCAGCGCTATCAACAAGTCATTATGAGTAAATATTAGGCATAGGCCTATACTCATTCCCTGAAATTGTCATCAAGATCCATGCAGGCTTTCAAGGATTATGCCGAATGAAAAATTTTTGATGAAATACATCCTGTATCTCTTAAACGAATATAGTTAGGACACATTGCGAACACTGATTTAGACTCACCAAAATGTCCTGCACCTGTACTGAAAGCCTGCACAATCATTCGTGAAACACCCTGTATATATCGAATACCACACCTATAATGGACGATTACGTTGGAGGACTGATAGTTAATTTAACAACAAATTTGATAATGTCCATCCGTGGGACCGTTTGTACGCACTGTAACTTTAGAAATTACTTAGTTACTAACTGCATAGCTGGGCATGATGCACCCAGTAGGTCTCAAAATAAAATCATTCAAATTTTAATTATATAATAGAATATTTTACGAAAAACGAATTGAACCAAGTTTGAAGCCGCTTTAACTTTATGCAGAATTTCCTCCATATCAACCGAAGAAGCATAGATAAGCTTATTTTAACAAATTTTCTCTTTAAAGGGTTCTGTTAAAGTGCGTTACGCTGCCATAGCTGCCAAACCAGACTTTTTAGAAATTTCCTTTGAAAGCATTTAAAAAATCACCCATTTGTTGAATAATTTTATTTGGGAACACCCTGTATATTAGAAAATAATTTCCTGAGATACAGAATTGAAACTACAAAGGGCGTGCTTTCAAACGAAATTTCTAAAAGGTCGGGTTTGGCAGCTATGGAAGCGTAACGCACTATTGCAGGACCCTGTATACCTCGAGAACAACTCTCCATGTGCATCTTGGAATTTGTATACAAGGTGTTAAAAACAACTGTAAAAGAGCTCAAATACGTCTAGTTTGTTATATAAAACTTTTTTGAATTCACACCCTAGCTGAGTTATAAACCCTTGAAAGGATGAATTGATTTTTCAGTTTTCAATTTTAATGTACCGACCCAAAATATTCAGACACATTCATTTTAAAAAGTATTAATATACGATACGTGGTATTAGTACCACTAATTTTTAAACCCGCTACTATATTTACTTGGGGTTGAAACAAACAGGCCCTTCTATAAATTATTCCATAACTTCTCAGACATTCGTGAAATTAGAAAAGTGAATATATTTTTCGAAAGAAAATGCAATTATGGAAATGTTTTGTCTCTCGTATTTAATTCGTAACTTCAGTAGTTTCGGAGGCAATTATTGAAATGTAAGATAAATTTTTCTACGGTTGATACAAGGATCCAGAGATATCTGTAACTTTTAACAACTTACCCCCCCCTTAACGGGGTGTGCAAGTCGGAATATTAAACTCATGAAACTGGGGAAGTTTCCGAAGATCCAGAAACATTTAATCTTGTAGGTAAAGTAAAATTAGCGAACAAACAAGATAAAAATTATTAAAACTTTGTGTGGGTCTGTGTAGGAAACTAGGATAGAATCCTAGAAAGCTGAGATTTGGTACCTAGGCTAGAACAAGCATACAAACAACAACAAAAAATGAGAAATTTATAATTTTCTCCCCCTATTCCCTTATTAAGGGGAGTGTAGTTTTGTATATAATTTTTATTAAATTCAATTACATTTGATGTAAATCAGGATGCAAAGATTCACAAGAAGCTTTTACAGTTAAAAAGCTATCAGATCACATAAATATGGAAGCCTCTAGCTATACAAGCAGTTTTTCTAGAAGGTCGAAAAATATGGCTAGGCTAATTCATAGAACTATTGCATGACACACATTTCTAACAGTGAAAGCTTCTTGTGAGACTTGGCAACCATCAGTTTTACATAAAATATTTTTGGTGCTAAAAGTATATCTGTAAGATAGTAAGTTTTCGAAAATATAATTTTTTGATGTACAATCATTTTCATTGAAATTCAATTGATACTTAAGGACTCAAAATGAGATAGCAGTTCACAAATGACTTATTAATTTTTTCACAGGAAGGATAATGAAAAAATATACTAATAGATGTATAAACATATTTCAACTGTATCCGCTTTGTATCCGCTTTGTGTGAGCTTTGTATCCGCTTTGAATCCGCTTTGTGTGAGCTTTGTATCCGCTTTGAATCCGCTTTGTATCAGCTTTGTATGAGCTTTGTATGAGCTTTGTATGAGCTTTGCATGAGCTTTGTATGAGCTTTGTATGCGCTTTGTATGAGCTTTGTATCCGCTTTGTATGCACTTTGTATGAGCTTTGAATCCGCTCTGTATCAGTTTTGCATGAGCTTTGTATGAGCTTTGTATCCGCTTTGAATCCGCTTTGAATCCGCTTTGTATCAGCTTCGTATGAGCTTTGTATGAGCTTTGTATGAGCTTTGTATGAGCTTTGTATGAGCTTTGTATGCGCTTTGTATGAGCTTTGTATCCGCTTTGTATGCGCTTTGTATGAGCTTTGAATCCGCTTTGTATCAGTTTTGTATGAGCTTTGTATGAGCTTTGTATCCGCTTTGTATGAGCTTTGTATGCGCTTTGTATGAGCTTTGTATCCGCTTTGTATGAGCTTTGTATCCGCTTTGTATGAGCTTTGTATCCTCTCATCCGTTGTAAGTTTACTTTTGTAAGGCGAATTCTCCGTTTGGGCGGCAGACGAGCGTTACATGCAATGCTCGTAGACCCGTCCACACGGACATTTCGCCTTACATTACGCGTTACATTACACTCGTCTGGACCCAGCATTAGAATGAGTTATCGGACAAGCTTGAGCCCAATTCAGAATCACGTTCCTCTTCATCTTAAAACATAATAATGTCACACCTGGAAATAAACTTGCCATCCCTAATATATTTTTGTGTGTAGTGCTAAGAATGCCTGCTTGATCTGAGATGTTGGTTTGACATGCGTTGTCAAATTTTTGGATATTCGAAGTTCGAAATTGCTTCAATTAATTCAGTTGCTTTATTTATAGAAATTAAGAAAGAATTTACAAAATATTTGATGTGAGAGACTGGTTGACCAGAAGTTTGCTTAGTAGGTATATAGTTATTTTTGTCATGACTACAATTAACAGTGCTGTGCCTAAGCTACCTGAAGGATACAGCAACTATTTTGGCGCGCCAAAACAGTTGCTGTATCCTTCAGGTAGCTTAGGCACAGCACTGTTAATTGTAGTCATGACAAAAATAACTATATACCTACTAAGCAAACTTCTGGTCAACCAGTCTCTCACATCAAATATTTTGTAAATTCTTTCTTAATTTCTATAAATAAAGCAACTGAATTAATTGAAGCAATTTCGAACTTCGAATATCCAAAAATTTGACAACGCATGTCAAACCAACATCTCAGATCAAGCAGGCATTCTTAGCACTACACACAAAAATATATTAGGGATGGCAAGTTTATTTCCAGGTGTGACATTATTATGTTTTAAGATGAAGAGGAACGTGATTCTGAATTGGGCTCAAGCTTGTCCGATAACTCATTCTAATGCTGGGTCCAGACGAGTGTAATGTAACGCGTAATGTAAGGCGAAATGTCCGTGTGGACGGGTCTACGAGCATTGCATGTAACGCTCGTCTGCCGCCCAAACGGAGAATTCGCCTTACAAAAGTAAACTTACAACGGATGAGAGGATACAAAGCTCATACAAAGCGGATACAAAGCTCATACAAAGCGGATACAAAGCTCATACAAAGCGCATACAAAGCTCATACAAAGCGGATACAAAGCTCATACAAAGCTCATACAAAACTGATACAAAGCGGATTCAAAGCTCATACAAAGCGCATACAAAGCGGATACAAAGCTCATACAAAGCGCATACAAAGCTCATACAAAGCTCATACAAAGCTCATACAAAGCTCATACAAAGCTCATACGAAGCTGATACAAAGCGGATTCAAAGCGGATTCAAAGCGGATACAAAGCTCATACAAAGCTCATGCAAAACTGATACAGAGCGGATTCAAAGCTCATACAAAGTGCATACAAAGCGGATACAAAGCTCATACAAAGCGCATACAAAGCTCATACAAAGCTCATGCAAAGCTCATACAAAGCTCATACAAAGCTCATACAAAGCTGATACAAAGCGGATTCAAAGCGGATACAAAGCTCACACAAAGCGGATTCAAAGCGGATACAAAGCTCACACAAAGCGGATACAAAGCGGATACAGTTGAAATATGTTTATACATCTATTAGTATATTTTTTCATTATCCTTCCTGTGAAAAAATTAATAAGTCATTTGTGAACTGCTATCTCATTTTGAGTCCTTAAGTATCAATTGAATTTCAATGAAAATGATTGTACATCAAAAAATTATATTTTCGAAAACTTACTATCTTACAGATATACTTTTAGCACCAAAAATATTTTATGTAAAACTGATGGTTGCCAAGTCTCACAAGAAGCTTTCACTGTTAGAAATGTGTGTCATGCAATAGTTCTATGAATTAGCCTAGCCATATTTTTCGACCTTCTAGAAAAACTGCTTGTATAGCTAGAGGCTTCCATATTTATGTGATCTGATAGCTTTTTAACTGTAAAAGCTTCTTGTGAATCTTTGCATCCTGATTTACATCAAATGTAATTGAATTTAATAAAAATTATATACAAAACTACACTCCCCTTAATAAGGGAATAGGGGGAGAAAATTATAAATTTCTCATTTTTTGTTGTTGTTTGTATGCTTGTTCTAGCCTAGGTACCAAATCTCAGCTTTCTAGGATTCTATCCTAGTTTCCTACACAGACCCACACAAAGTTTTAATAATTTTTATCTTGTTTGTTCGCTAATTTTACTTTACCTACAAGATTAAATGTTTCTGGATCTTCGGAAACTTCCCCAGTTTCATGAGTTTAATATTCCGACTTGCACACCCCGTTAAGGGGGGGTAAGTTGTTAAAAGTTACAGATATCTCTGGATCCTTGTATCAACCGTAGAAAAATTTATCTTACATTTCAATAATTGCCTCCGAAACTACTGAAGTTACGAATTAAATACGAGAGACAAAACATTTCCATAATTGCATTTTCTTTCGAAAAATATATTCACTTTTCTAATTTCACGAATGTCTGAGAAGTTATGGAATAATTTATAGAAGGGCCTGTTTGTTTCAACCCCAAGTAAATATAGTAGCGGGTTTAAAAATTAGTGGTACTAATACCACGTATCGTATATTAATACTTTTTAAAATGAATGTGTCTGAATATTTTGGGTCGGTACATTAAAATTGAAAACTGAAAAATCAATTCATCCTTTCAAGGGTTTATAACTCAGCTAGGGTGTGAATTCAAAAAAGTTTTATATAACAAACTAGACGTATTTGAGCTCTTTTACAGTTGTTTTTAACACCTTGTATACAAATTCCAAGATGCACATGGAGAGTTGTTCTCGAGGTATACAGGGTCCTGCAATAGTGCGTTACGCTTCCATAGCTGCCAAACCCGACCTTTTAGAAATTTCGTTTGAAAGCACGCCCTTTGTAGTTTCAATTCTGTATCTCAGGAAATTATTTTCTAATATACAGGGTGTTCCCAAATAAAATTATTCAACAAATGGGTGATTTTTTAAATGCTTTCAAAGGAAATTTCTAAAAAGTCTGGTTTGGCAGCTATGGCAGCGTAACGCACTTTAACAGAACCCTTTAAAGAGAAAATTTGTTAAAATAAGCTTATCTATGCTTCTTCGGTTGATATGGAGGAAATTCTGCATAAAGTTAAAGCGGCTTCAAACTTGGTTCAATTCGTTTTTCGTAAAATATTCTATTATATAATTAAAATTTGAATGATTTTATTTTGAGACCTACTGGGTGCATCATGCCCAGCTATGCAGTTAGTAACTAAGTAATTTCTAAAGTTACAGTGCGTACAAACGGTCCCACGGATGGACATTATCAAATTTGTTGTTAAATTAACTATCAGTCCTCCAACGTAATCGTCCATTATAGGTGTGGTATTCGATATATACAGGGTGTTTCACGAATGATTGTGCAGGCTTTCAGTACAGGTGCAGGACATTTTGGTGAGTCTAAATCAGTGTTCGCAATGTGTCCTAACTATATTCGTTTAAGAGATACAGGATGTATTTCATCAAAAATTTTTCATTCGGCATAATCCTTGAAAGCCTGCATGGATCTTGATGACAATTTCAGGGAATGAGTATAGGCCTATGCCTAATATTTACTCATAATGACTTGTTGATAGCGCTGGTCTAGACTGAGAAAATTATTTTCTGTATTCCACATCTTGTAAAACATCCTGTACATACAATTTTCAAGAATTGCTAAAAATACTCTTGTTGTATCCTGATTAGTTTATCAGGACTGTTATGGTTTCGAAGGACAATATGTGAGTCCTGATGCTTTTATCAGGATATAATTATTTTCGAAGAACCAGAATTATACACCCTGATTGTTTTATCAGGGTGATGCTTGAAGGGTGTATACTTAACATTAAGCACCCAGTAGTAATCACATTGATTACTGCGTAAGTTGTTGCTTGTAATAAAGTAACAATTACGAGGATGGGAAGTGGTGAAATATTCGAACGCACTTTTAATAAACAATTAACTGTATTTTGTTGTTACCGTTACTTCGATAACAAGCACGAATTATTGTACAATGCACTATTGATACAATATAAAATCTCCATTCTATAGGAAAAGGGCAGAAGTGACTACTAAGTTGCCAACGAAGACAAGACAATGTTATTGTTTCGCGACAGATCAAGAATAGTTATGTCTCTTGCACTAAGAGATGTAATAGTTACAATGTTATTTGTAGTAGTGAGTTGTTTCAGTCTCAAAATGTATATCAAAGCCCAGATAGAAGGAAATATAGGAGGTTCCTTCATCTGGGTAAAAAAGGGGAAATATTAACAATTATTTGGGTGTTTCGATCTTAAAACCGCCCCAGATATGTTTCAACAATACTCTCATTTGTCGATTGCTAAAAAGTAGTGGTAATGCATACTATGCCTGACCTATGTAAAGTGGTTTGTTAAATAAGAGCTCATTCTTATTAAGTTCGATTGCCATCAAATCTTCACCGAAAATTGTGCGACTATGGAATCTTGGCGAACTAATCCAATGCTTTGCCCCAGTACCTGGTTTCATATTTGGATACCAGGCGTACAACTCTGTGCAATCTAATATTTTCCATCGTTTTACCAAAAATTGAATTATTTGCAAATTTAAATTGATTTTTTCCGAATGTTGTTGTTGCTTTTGCTCGCAATTCCGTGTTAAGGTCAATATAGGGTTTTAGCCAGGGAGACTGCTTAAATTTCAAAACTTGTTTAATCTGTGTTACTTTCAAACCTAATTCTAAAACAGTTTTCAAATTCCGATAATGAATTATATAGTCTTTCTTATCAGAGAGTGTGCAGAGTAATTTGGAAAACTTTGAGCCCGGGGGGATGCTGTGCTCCGGACACAGCGGGAGGTCTTTATGCAGATCATGTAGGTGGTGAGGATATTCCAGGTCTACTTGAAGAATATATCCTTCAGGAGAATCGTCAGGCATGATGCTCACATCTACAGATATGTCTACCCATTCAAAACCCCCAAATGGTAAATATTGACTCATTGCCCAGCCATACAAATTATTAACATCAAGATAAAGCAGATATGACTCGGGCCAAGATGCATAGAATAACAAGGTGTGGACACTCCCTACTAATTCCTGCTAAAATTTTCGGCCGAAAAACGGACCAAGAACTGTCAAATCACGTACTTTATGTACTACTTCACTTTATTAACGATGGTGCCGCTAGGGTCGATTTCGAAGATTCTGACAAGCGAATAAATGAAAACTGACAAGCGGCAAAGTTCACTTTTCACCGTTGCTAGTTCGTAAATTCAAATTAAAAGAATATAATGAAGCAGTTTATTGAAAAATCAATCCATTTTTTGATTAATCAGATATCTGTTCGGAGATAATATGTATACCACATTGGTTTGGAACAGAAATTTCATCTTGCCAAGACATAATGAGGTCAAATAATGGATTTTTTATTCAAAGGATTTATCAGTAAAGGAGTTTCTTTGGAACATTTTGAATGGAACTGTAAATGAAGAAATCTGTGAAATCATTATTTTTCCATTACGAAAGATCACATCCAACGTCATTAGAGTACAAGCATTTAATTTATGTATTTTGAAATACATTGAATGATGCAGAATTTTCTGTAATACCTCTACATACAATATCTTTCGATATCATATTATTATTCAAATGTAGTAATTCCTTTATCATGTAAGACTCTTTTAAATTGAGCATTTTACTTATTATATTATATGTATAATTTGAAATTTCATCAAAACATTCTCATGTATACAGCATTTTTTCAGTCACCCAATACCCCTTGACAACTTTTCATGTTCTCAGCAATTAGATTGCTGAATATAGATATTTAATTCGATAGCTATTATTCAGAAATAAGTATATACTGATGAAATATCGAAAAATGATTCATTAAATTGATAAACTAACCAAATGGAGGGTAGTACGTTTCAATCTTTTATTCAATATACATATATTCGCTAGAAAAATATTTTGAACAAACAAATGTTCTAATTTTCGATACCCTACCTCTAGCACAAGCCAGTTGCCATTCTTGTCGTTTAACAATATCCTTGAAACAAATAATATTATAGTATAAGAGCGCCAAAAAGAATGACGCCTTAGGAAAGCTATTCAAATTGATGAAATCACACTGTGTGGTTGCTCTGAACTTTGTTCTCTGATAGTCCTTTCATCGTTCACAAATAATATTGTTAGTTTTCATAACATAAGTGGGCTAAGTCTTACGTTCTCCTATGTTGATTTATTAACAATTAACGGTATCAGCGATCTTTCAATATTATTAATATTAAAATTAATAACTATCTTGATACTAGAAATCTGCCCCTGATCCGGTAAGAATATACAATTGTTAAAAAAAATATATTCGCATAAAAACGAAGTATTTTCGAAATGAAAATAGTATTTGATTAAAATGGTTCTGGATACTCGTTCAGAGTTCACACAGCAAACATTTGACTTACTTTCGGCGCGGCAAACGACTTTCCACAAGAAACTGGAATGAGCAAAGATTCAAATTTAATTTGACATGTCGGTAATTTTGTCCATAAAATTTCTACTGCCGGCATCTATCGGCGAAAATTTAAGTAAAACAAAATCCTTGTATTTTGATAGTATTTGGACCGCAAATCGACCGAAAATATGTCAAAGAGTGTCTTCACCATGTATTCTATGCATCTATACTCGGGCTTTGAGACGTCATAATTATGCATCTGGGGATTATTGGCTTCAGACAATCTGTTCATGCAGCAGCTCATATCCCCTCGTATACCCTTTTCCACGAACATGATCATATCGATATCTTTAAGTAATTGCAGTTTACATTTAGTATAATTTAACATACGGTCCCAGCTGTACCCAGGCATAGTATAATGCCATGCTGGGTCAAGTTTGTATGTCATTAATGCTGTTTGCCTAAAATTTTCCATCACGTCAGCGAGCAAAAGTCTATCTGTTTTCATGTATAGGTCACTGTATTCACCCAATGATTTTATACCGAATTTTTGCCAAACGTTTTGAGCATGACGATATCTTTTCACGTCAATGTGCACATCGTTCAATTTATTATAAAATTTGTCTATTGATGGTAGTGTTGTTTCATTCAACTTGTCCCAGTCCGTCATGTAATCATAACAAAAAAAAATACCCTTCCTTGTTAGGAGTTCAAAGTCGTCATCACAAAAACTTGCAAATTCTTTTTTTTAAATTTTGAAAATTGTCAAGAATTAATGTCGATGCTAATTCTTCCAAACTAGCTCCCAATCTGACACCGGATTCGTGATCAGGGAGTCCGAATTAGTCTATTAGCCAATTTTCAGCTCGAAATTCGAAAATTACAGACATTTGGACGAAATGATAGGACGATGTTCCCCTAGAACATGCGCCCAAAAATACTTAATGCCTTTAAAATTGTTTTTGATTTTACCCAATAATGTCGAACTTATTCACGATATTAATTTCTCAAATATACTCAAATATACTGAAAATTATATAATCATAGCTGATTACGTTATTTCATTGGTCAATTTGCATTCAATCATAACTAGTATATAGGAAATATGTTATTGAATGATTCCGATAACAGGCATTTCACAATGAAAATACTCGACCCCACCCACAATGTCTATTCAAACATGCTAATTAGTTCTAGAATGTTCCTCTGAAAAGTCGCTACCTGCTCGATCTCTATATGTAGTTCCAAGACGGTTCCATAACGTCGACTTGAAAATAAAAAAGATACACAAAATTCGTTATTTCGTAATGGGTCTGCTGAAAAGAAATTATTCTATCCCGATAATCCCAGGTATTCCATTTCATATAAACGATAAATGCCTCCCCAATTCGAAAAAAGGTTCCTCATGCATCAAACTTCATATGACTGATAGAATAATTCCAATCCCCCCATATTAATTACCTGAAAAAGGCCCCCCTGAGACGCACAATGCAAAGGGATATACCTGCGATTGATGTGACACCAAAAAGGTACCTCTTAAGGTTAGTGGTTGTGGCCGATCGGTTAACACACCGGTCTCATAGTAAAATATTCCGGGTTCGAATCCAGTCATTTCCGAGAACTTTTTCATTAATTCCTACAAAGCGGTCACCCAAAATGTGACGTCATGATTTCTATTGTTTGACCCAGAATCCCTGTAGTATTACTACTATCCTCTTCCCTCAGGAGTGTGAGACTCCAGTTGTTGATTGGTTACTCACTAAAAAACCTCTCGCACGTTCTTTGGAGTAGTTCTTCGTCCTGTCCTTACAGCGTCCCTTAACAAAAGAGATGAGCTGCAAGCGGCCTTCACAGTTGCTGGGATCTGATGACTCGAAATGATCCGAGCAACACCGTCTTCTGCATTATGTGCGCTAAATAATCAGCCTGGGATTTGTAGGCTGGAATAGTCATCAATTCGGTCAGGTAGTTCGCTCTCATTCCACCTAGGCATCCTATGATTGGTAAGACCATCCTGACTTTATGCCAGGATCTCCAGTTCAAACATTAGATCCCTGTATTCTTCCCTCTTCTGTTCTTCTTTCATCACCACATTATTTTGTGCGGGGGAGGAAAGTTCGATGACAAACAATTCCTTGAGTTCTTTGTCCAGAAGCAGTATATCTGGCTTTATGGCTTGGATCTGTCGAAATGTTGGAATCTCATACTTCCAGTAGATGCGAGCTCTGTCATTTTCAACAGCTGCTCCAATCTCTAGAGACACGTATGGTACCACTGGTTCGTTGTCTATACCATAAACCTCTCTCAGATAGAAATAGAGAATTCGGAGTGCCACATTGTATATTTCCACATATCCTGATGCTCCATCAGCAAGCAGACAGAATGTGCATAATTGTTTCCTACTGACTGTGGCATGCTCTGAAAGTTGTTGGGGGTGTCCACTTTCATGATGTTCTTTTTATACCATCTGGTATTCATCACCCCATCTTGTCAAGCCATAATAAATTCCTCCGTTTCTGACTTGAGCCCAGCTAACTTCAAAAAGGCGAAGGATAGTTCTTTCGACAGGCCCTGATCTTTCAAACTCCTGAAAATATAGAGTGAAGATATAAACTCATGTGATCTTCGAGTACTGTCTTCAGTTGTGCCTGTCTTATCTCTCTGCCAACTCTTCTTTGGACTGTTGGCGTGATAGGTGTTCCTGCTAGCTCATGATCGATGGATTTGCCAGTTATATTGAACTCTGACTCTAAGACTAGCTCTAAACAGGAAAGCTCCTTCGTTCCTTATTTCATGATGACCCACCATTTTCAGAAGCGGGTGTTTACCTCTCAATATCCTTATTGCCATTTCCAATATTTGTTGATGGTGTTGGTATTCTGAACTTAGCAAACCCTTCTTGCGTTCGTGGAAGATATATTCTTTATATCAAGCAGTTGAGATGCAGGCTACGGTTCATGTTCATCACTTTAAGAGTGGATCTGTCTAGCTCAAGAATTTTATATATCAATATTATTATTATTATGTGGAAACTGGCATGTGTTAAGACTCAATTCGTGTGATCGTTTTGAAACCTCCCAGAGTTTTCAGTCCCAATGGGTTGGTGCCTTCATAAGTTAAATAAGGTCAAAACGATCGAAATTATCATTCAGATTCACTATACCTAAGCTAGAATGCGCTTGATGTCCTGTAAACAAATAGCTATGAAATATTAGGTTATTGAATCTTTCTATACAATAAACGCTATTTGTACTAAAAAATATGCTCTCATGTCTGCAAAGCCATTACACTTGAAGATTATTTAAAATACTGCATAATCTGAATTTGCCAATTGAAATATCATCCTGTATCTACAAAGCCATCATTGACAATATTGAACAATTAATAAACAGAAAATATCCTGAACAACCAATTATTTCTGATTTATATTATATCTCAAGGAAATCAATTACTATGTGTGGCAAATTGAAATTACTACAACGACTATATACTCATTAAACCCTGAAAAAAATTTAATATGATTGAATAATGACAATCATCTAAATACAAAATTATACGTAGTAAATTGTATAGTATCTATCATATATCTATATATGTAAAATATTCTGTTTAGATAATATAAACTGTTCCTCTAACTTTTTAGGTTTTAAAATTTACATATCAATTGATCTAATTTTATTTTTCCATTCATAGAAATTACTATTCTTGCGATATAATGAATATGGGAAAGACATTGCTGCGAAGTATATTACTGGGTAGGTATTCTGTTTCTTAATTGTCCAATAATAGTTTGAAGCCTTCATCAAGAGAGCATTTGAATTTCAAATATTTGTCATCCACAGTTACAGAACATCCTGTGTTCTATGCCTTCGAAACTAAGATTCAATATACGACGAATTGAAATTATGTTCTAATAAAGAACCATTAAGCCAAAAATCAAACTGAAAAGGGATCTAATATAACAAATATAATCAAAGTATAAATTATCTGAGGAATTCTTGCGCGCATGTTCTAGGAAATAGCTAGCTTTAATTTCGCCCAAATGTCTATTATTTTCGATTTTTTGCCGAAAATGGTTTCAAATGACCTAATTAGACTCACTAATGAATAATTCGAGGTCCATATCGACTATGTAGGGTCGTCCGTTGTCACGATAACTTTCGAACGAAAGATATAGCGAATAGAAATTTTCAGGGTATGTTCCGCATCCGAATACGATGGTTGAGTTCGTTAATGGGCATAATCGGCGGAACGGTTTCGAAGTAATACCCATCTGAAATAATTCTTCATCCATAACTTAAATACAACATTTCCGATCGAATTGAAACTGGTTAATTAGTTGTAGAATGCTGCCGTGCAAACGTTTGTAGAATTTTGTGAGGATCGAATCAATAGAAAAAACAATTTATTTTTTTTTATTTTGTATTTCCGAAACTATCAGATTCCGCTGAAATTCTGTAATGACCTTCATGCCGCCTTTTTACAATCGAGTTCAGGATCTCACCTAGATCGCCTTTGTTTTTAGAGCTCTTGTTCCTCGGAAGAAAGTGCCTATCAATTTGCCCAAATGTCTGTAATTTTAGAATATTTTGATGAAAATGGTATGAAACATTTTAGTTCAACTCCTGATCAAGAATCTGTGGTAAAAATCTATTCTGTCCGGCCGGCCGGCCGTAGACATGATAACTCTCGAACGGAATGAACTAGATAGTTGAAATTTTTAGAGTAGGATGAATATCTCCATATATATTTTTTTTCGAATTTTGTACGAATTTCAAATTCAATTTTTTCGAGATGCAGTTTCATCATAAGAATCCATTAACTCTAACAAATTAATACTTTGGGAGATATGATTTTTAAAAGGAGGTATCATAAACTTGTGATGTTCATCAAGCGACAGAAATTGGGATATATTCCAAAAAAATCGAAAGTGCTCGAAAGAGACACATAAAAGATTCCTCCTGATAATGGATTCCTAATGACGAAAGTAAATATAGAATTAAATTAAACCTAGTACCTACATAAAAATATATATAATAACTACCATTATTGGATTTGTAGATCGCATTGAATTTTGTAGTGCGGGTGCATTAAGGAAGGATGAATTGTATAGTTTGCAAAAAAGATTTGGGATCGAAATTTCTGGTATCAGTAAATTAATCGAAAACACATTCAAATAGAATATTTACTGTGGTGGATAATTATGAACATGAAAATCTTAAATTTAATCAAGATATATACAGGGTGTTTTCAATGGTGAGTCTTTTTCAACAAAAGGTAGAACTCATAAAAATAAATCATATCACCAAAAATCGCTTATATAAAATATGCATGATAGCGTTGTTATCCGCCCCCGAAGTTGCATGCGACTCCACGAATTTTCGAGTACGCCTCTGCCTCCCCGCGCTTTCCATCATTGAAAACGCGTAATTCCAAGGTCGCATACAAATTAGCAATGCTTACCTGTGCAGAAACCGTTGTACATCCATTTAGTTTTTTGTAAAGGATCTCTAGATAGATCATAGAAACAGGAACGTACAACGTTAGTTTTCTGCACAGATAACATTGCTAATTTGTATGCGACCTTGGGATTACGCGTTTACAATGGTTGAAACGTGGGGCGACAGAGCAGTACTCGAAAATTCGTGGAATCGCATGCGACTTCGGGGGAGGATAGCAGCCCTATCGTTTTTGGTGATATGATTTATTTCGTTCTACCTTCTGTTAAAATAAAAGACTCGCCTTTGACAACATCCTGTATATGCTCACACTCTAAATTAAATCCGAGGGACAATAGCGCAAGAAATAGTATGATAATCGTTCTCCGTTCTAAAGTAACTGACGCTTCAAATTCAGTTTCCACCAGCTACACACATTCCTTAGCGGATATCGTAGACAACGATATCAATTTGAATTTTTCTAATTGTTCCATCGACAGCATAAAAATCAATATATGAAAAATTTTCATTTTATCAAATTTGTCTATTATAAAAAAATAAAGATTTTCAGAATTCTTTCAATTCCAAACGGGGTCGACGGAAAAATCTTGAAATCAACTCGTTTGGCGATTAATTATCTCGAACATTAACGTGCGAGCCTAGCTTGATCATTAATCGCCGTCATTTATCAACGAGTTGCTTAAATATCTATTAAAATTTGAATTCAGTCGAACCACAATGCATTTTCACACGTGTTAACGCTTAAAAGACGGCTTGAAGGCGCATGCATGCAATATTTCGACTTCACGTCAGTTCCTTTCTAGATTTTCATATGCCGGTTTTGCCTTTGATGGAATTTAATTTTTTATACTTCAAATAAATTGTTAACCTTCCTGATTACCCATTCAATGGAATTCTGATAGCTAGGTCGTTGCCTCTCAAAACAGTTGTTGATAGAAATACGTTATTTATATCATTTCCCGTCACGGTTTTATCAAATTCGAGTTAAATAATTCAACATATTCCTTAAATATTTCCGTGTTAACTTGTGTTGAAATAAATGTCAGAATTAATTAGACGAGTAATGAAAACTTGTTAATGACAAGAGAGGAATAGATGAATTCTTCCATTGTCTACCACAATCACGTCCGCCAAGAAGAAGTGTATAATTGGAACGTTTGCATTCATCATTCTATTTATTCTGTAATAAAAAAAAATTGGAAATTACAATTTCAGAACTCAAACATTTACATACGTATTATTAAAAGAAGAATAAGGATTGATAAATCACGTTGATGGTCCGGAATATGAGTCTTAAATGAGAAAGAAGAGTTCCAAGAACGTATCTTTGGGGAACACCATATTTTATCAGGTCTGAAAGATTCAAGAAGCAGGGAGTGATGTATGAGCGAGCGCACCCTGCCTCTATTGAGAGTAAAATGTTTACCTCTTTCGTGTACGACATGCAGGGTTATCCAGTTAGTATCTTTAGGATTAGTGAAATATAGGCAACACTGTAAGATGGTGACAACGTGTGGAAGATAATTCAAATTTGTCTGTTGAACATCGTCACACATATTGTCTGCATTTCAGACATTTTTGACACATTGTTTTCTTGGATTATCCAACGGCGTAAGCTCATTTTCAGATTCCTTCACAATATTTCTTCACTTGGCCGATCGTGGGGGCCATAATCAGCGCCAGGTTGCATTTATGTTTCATTGAGCTTGTTGTGGTGTTGAATGTTTAATAATGATAATAATAGTGCCTTTATTTCTTATAAACACAACATAAGGGCGAATAGTTCGTATGTCCAGTTTTTGCGCGCTTGTTCCATCAGGATCAGAGCATTTTGCTGAGACGTCTGTATTTTTAGAATTTTTGGTCGAAAATGGTATTAACCGATTCGGTTCGATTTCACTGATCAATAATCCGGAGCCAAATCTAATTCTGTTCGTCCGGCCGGCCATAAGCACGATAACAATAAGCATAAACATATAGAAGTTTGTTAAGAGTAAAAATCCGCTGAAGGGTTTCGGAGTTAAGGTGATTTTGAGTTCAAAATTATTTTGTGAAATTTTGCACCCGATTGTAGAAGTACGACCATTATGTGCGTGGAAGATTTTGTATTGATCGGATGACTACGCACAGAAAAAAAATCTAATCTAATTTTGGCATTTAGGTGCCAAATATGACCTCTTGGGGCGTGCAATTTTATTGAAAACAGATTCCAAAAAAAAATAAAAGAAAATAGATTTCCGAATACTTGGTAGATTCTTTGAGATCTCCGCAACGTGAATCATAATCAGTTTTCTCATAGAATTCAGTTCCCACAAGATTTTTATTTGATTATTGGTATCACTAGCATATATACAAGGGCAACTAATTTAAACATGGACGAATTATAAAATCTTAGGTAATGATACTTTGGGTGGTCAATTCATCACTAAATGGTTTAAAACTCTGAAAAAAATCTATGAAATAAAAAAAATTATAATATTTAAATTTAAGTATTTGAAGCAATATATAGAACAATGTTGCCTATTACACAGTAACGAAACAACCTCAACGATGAAACAACTATTCTGTAATGTTTTGGAGACTAAATAAGACTCCTTCATCAGACAACAAGCAAAAATCTTTAGGTTTATTGGCGCTCTTGTTCCTCGGAACAGAGTACTTATCAATTTTCCCAAATATCTGTAATTTTCGAATTTTTGGCTGAAAGTGCTCTTAAACGTTTTTTTTTTCACTCACTGATCAAGAATCCGTGGTCAAAATCGATTCTATCCGGCCGTTAACACGATAACTCTCGAACGAAATGAGCTACACAGTTGAAATTTTCAGAGTAGGTTTGGGAGATAAATATCTCGGTTAAGTTCGTTATTGGGCAAACTGGCCGGGCAATTTCGGAGTAAAGAAAAAACTTAATTTTTTTACATTAAAATTTTTTAATAATAGTAATAACAATATTTATTTCAAAAGTAAATACTTCACACATCAAAAATTCATTAATTTCATAGAATACACAATATTCAAGGAAAAATCGTGACATCAACGAAACAAACAGAAAATAAATATTCTCGAAGGTGAATTCCCGCAGGATTAAACCTTGTTTGAGAACTAACACAAAGAAGTCCTAAGTTTGTAGGGTTTTGATCTCACTTTCACAAATTTTAAGCAGATAGCAGATTGAGTGCTATACGTATGAGCTAATGATTTTAGGGCTACTGATTCGGCAAATTATAGGTGTTCTTTATGTCGATTATACTGGCTATGAAATGTCTTGAATGACTCAGGGTCCAACTTTTCATTCTCTTTTCGAAAGCACTCATGATACCAAGCATTTTCAAAACTGGAGGGATAGCATTGTAAACTCAAGGCGCCAGGAACTGGTGTGATCTCTGTCCCTTTGTTTCACTTAGTTGTCCTCTATTTCTAGTATCATATTCATTAAATATTTTTATAGATGCAATTTTATCACAAGAATACATTGATATCATTCACAACTCTAACAAACTGATACTTTCGGAGATATGATTCTTCAAAATATCATTAATTATTCTTATTTCTATGTTTCATAGAATACTCTAATTATAATTTGCTGATGTATGTAACTCCAACATGACGTGAGTCATAGAACTACGTTTTGAATTTAATTACGAAAATTCTTGAAAATAGATGCAATGAAGCCAAATTGAAAAAAGATTGCAGCACGCGGTGTTCCCAAGCGGTCATCCATCTAAGTGCTAATCGCACCCGCCGCTGCTTGGCTTCAGTATTCGGACGGTATCTAGCATATTTAGTACAATAAATATGCAATCTATTCTTATGATAGAATTGCATCATAAATATATTTGCAGGGATAAAGGAAGAAATATTTATGATGCAGTTCTATCATAAGAATAAATTGATATTATTCCCAACTCTGAGAAATCAATATTTTCAGAGATACTTGAATTTAATTTCTTTTATGATGAAATTATATCATAAGAATACATTGAGATCTTTCCCAACTCTGACAAACCAATAATTTCGGAGATGATTTGTCAAAGTTTGAACAAGAGCGCCAAAGCTCCTGTGAACAGGACATTCCCGAATTTTTTTCGTAGATAAATTGTAGTCTGATTTGGTCTACAAAACGTCAGAGTTCATTAAAAGCATTAACAAAAATGTCACATTCACAACAGAGTTGCATAATGCTAGGTAAAGTAATTTTTTGTGCGTATGTTCTGGGGAACATCGCGTTATCATTTTGCCCAATGTCTGTAATTTTCGAATTTTTTGCCGAGAATGGTCTCAAACGACTAGGTTCAACTAACTGATGAAGAATTTGAGGTCAAATCCGATTCTGTCCGGCCGTCCGTTGCCACGATAACTTGGGAACGGAAAGAGATAGCGACTTGAAATTTTCAGGGTAGGTGGCGCATCCCAATACGACGGACAAGTTAATGGGCATAATCAGCCAAACGGTTTCCGAGTAATAATTTTGTTTTCAACCATTAATACTAATCTGATCGAATTAAAACTTGGTGAGTAGTTGTAGAATACAAATCTAAGAACGTTTGTGAAATTTTGTGAGAATCGTATCGCTAGAAAATCTTTAAAAAATTATCAAAAAATATTATTTATGTCACGATAACCTGAGAACGGAAAAGATAGCGACTTGAAATTTTCAGGTTAGGTTTTGCATCTAAATGTGACATTTGAGTTTGTTTATAGGCATAATCGGCCAAACGGTTTTGGAGTTATACTCATCTGAGATTTGTTTGTTATTTCCCCAAAACTCAAAAAATTCAAAACCGATCCAATTCAAACATGGTTACTAGTTCTAGAATGCCAACGCGAAAATTCTTGCAAAATTTCGTGAGGATCGTATTACTACAAAATTTTTAAAAAATCATTGAAAATCATTGAGAAAAATTCTATATCTCAGTAACTTTTCGTCCGACATCGCTAAAATTTGGAAGACCCATCAGAACCTAACTCTACTACCAAGTTCTAAGTATGAACACGATCGGATCTATATTTTTGGAGATCCGAGCAGCCTTGTTCTTACCATGGTGAATTCTATTGTTTGTTCTCCTGTATTGGACACCTACTCGAATTTACCATGGTAAATTCGTTAAGAGTGTCCAATACAGGAGAACAGACAATAGAATTCACCATGGTAAATTCGATTAAGAGTGCCAAATACAGGAGAATGGACAATAGAATATACGCGCAAAAGCTCCTGACTTCACGTCAGTTCTTGAACCATTTTTTTTTATTTAACAATAATGCGGATAAACAATAAACATTATTATTCAATATTTAGGAACCCATCCCATACGGAAACAAATTTTGGAAAGTCGTGTCACCCATTCGAACATAAAGTCGCGGCATTTCAAAATATATTATACCGTATAATTAATATACCTTTCTACGAAGTAGTTAGTGGGAGGAATTATGAATCATCAAAAAAATAGTTGTAAAGAGTGGATATGATCCAGTTAATCAGAAAAATGTTGACGAAAAAGAGATTTAGAAAAACAATTAATTTAGTATTTCCAGATAGTAAGGATGAAAATAAAAAAATTAACAGCTCAACATATTTTGGGAAACCGAGTCATCAAATTAAAAGGTTTGTTCAAAACTAACAGGTAAATATCTCATTCCGGACAGACAATAGCAAGGTAAAACCTATTAAGAATAATGAATCAAAGATCAATAAAGAGCATATATCTGGTTTTTATTATTTGAATTGGGGTAGTTGTCATAAATTGTGTACTTATAGGAAAAATAAATAAAATTTTGGAAAACAATTAAGGAACACAATCACAGCGTTTATTTTTTGGTAATGCTAAACTATAATGAAACATTCCGTTACGTATTCATCTGTTAGTTTCGGCAACACCGTCTTTCTAATAACAGTTAAAAGAAGAACTCTGAATACTGAAAGTTTTCAACGTCAACTAGGCCAGTAAAAATCAACCTGACATTAACATATTCGCTTTAATCACTTCATGTAGTATGTCTAATTAAAATATTTTTCAAGCAGGATGAAATTGCAAAAATCCAACTAGTACTGCTACACCAGAAGATCACCGATAAGCGCATAACATAGGCGAGCAATCTCTCAAATTGTATAACAAATTGTTGGTTGGAATATCTTGATCCGAGCCAACATGCCTCATCAAATCGTGTGGTATGCAAAGAGAGGTTGAATTAAAGCAGCTTTATTGTGGCGTAATTCAACAGGTCAAACTATGAGCTAAGCCTATAACTAACTTGCTATACTTAAGCACGAATATTTTTCAGTGGCGGGTGTGATACTTAACAATGGAATATTTATGACAACTTCAGGTAAAATAGTTGAATATGGTTAACGCTATTTTACATTCGATGGAAAAAATGAGGTACAATCTGGTATATGATTAAGGATAATATTATGTAATATCAGTGCGATTAGCTCAGTGGAAGAGCGTTTGGCTCAGGAGTCGGAGGCCCCAAGTTCAATCCCGAGTCCAGGAAAGATATTTTCTAGTCACGGTAATCGCCACCGTTCACTGTGGGGTCAAACATTAACAGTGCGGTGGCGCACGGAAACAGTAACAAAGCCTACATAGTACTCAACTGATTATCCTTATTTTCAGGAGCTTATGAGGGGTCTCCTTGGGGCAGACCTAGTATAATAATAAATAATAATTATAAATAACATGCAGCGGGTCAGAGCTGTCCCACTCCGAGCCGAAAATGACGCATATTGCAACGGGCGAAGAACGGAACAGGTGAGAGATGTTGCAGAGCTAGTCGTCAATAGGAGGAAAGCAATTGAGGCTGCAGTAGGGGATCCTAACATAAAAACCACAAGGCAGAAATTGAGACTCCCGGCTGAATACCTACCCGTGATTAATAATATGATTGACGATCATCTTATGGAAGACTGTTCGCTAGAAGATGTGGGGGCTGCAGTGAGCAGTTTGAGCAGCCACTTCACATATGTGCTCACCAGGAAGAACAACAACAAAGGATGACAAACACAGTTCAAGATTGAATAAGCTAGACAAGAATATGAGAACCGTGAGGCAGCAGGCATATTGGTACCAATGTATCATAGATGTTATAGAAGAATAACTGAAGCTGATCAAGAAAATAGAGGTCATGATGGGTGAGCTGCGTGCGTTGCATCGCTGACCATACGATGAGCTTGTTCTGCATCAATTTACTGAATTATAAAGCTTCAGTCATGGCTGCAAGGATGAAGCTGATTAAGAGACAAAAGAGCATAGAAAATAACAAAAATTCACCACAGAACATTCAAAGTTATTGCCACCCAAACAAGTAGAGGCAAAAAACCCACCATCACTGGAAGAAGTCGAACAGTACTGGAAGAATGTGTACGAGCGACCAGCGGAAATCAGGGATATTCCAGCACTTCACAGATTCCAGATATTTTACGACCAAAATCTGCAAACGACCGAAGAGCTGACTGAAATAGCAACGGAGGAGATAACACATTTCCTGAAGAACAAGCATGATTTCATGGTACCTGGACTGGATGGCGTTCGGAACTACTGGTGGAAGAACTTCTCAGCTTCCCACCAACACCTAGCTAGATTATTCAGTGAGATAATAATTAACCGTGAGCCAATTCCTTCATGTTTGGCCGAGGGTACAACTGTATTGATATCGAAATTAACGAGCAAACGAAGAAGAGCAAGGAAAGGAGTACAGGAGTACATGGGTGCAAAGAAAACCTTTTTATAGACAAGAGCATGCGTCAAGAAGCGTGACACTACAAGCGCGACCTAAATACATTGTGGTTGGATTACGCGAAATCACTTGACACATCGGTGCAAAGCTTGATAAAATGGCTGCTACAGATGTTCAAAATCCACCCTAACATCGTCCTTGTGAAGGAAAACATTATGGTGCTATGGAAAACTAAGTCTGATCCGAAGGTTGGACCACTTATACCGGATGGGTGAGATACATGCTAGGCGTATTTCAAGGAGACTCACTAATCCTGTCCCGCAAAACACTTCTACCATTAACAACTGAGTTGAGGGGTAGCAGAATAGGGTACAAGGCCGGGACACCGGGCAGAAGAGAACATCTGCACTCACATCTCCTGTACATGACTTGAAATTGTATGCTCCTTCCAAGGCTTCCAAGGCCACTTAAGCAATAGGAATGTCATTCGGTCTGGACAAATGTGCTGTTTTTCATCCAAGCGAAGTAAGAAACAGGAAAATACATCGAACTAGAAGGGGGAATAAGCATTCGAAACCTCGAAGAGGAAGAAATTTACAAATTCCTTTGAAATAAAACAAAGAGGCGCGCTCCGAGATATATAGAAATCACAGCTGTCTGCGGAAAATAAAGTGTCTGCTACGAAGCTTGGCAGTGCTACTCTTTTGGAGTAGTTAACTGGAAAGTGAATGAAATTCTCGAGCTCCACAGATCCACACGTAAAGTGATGAACATGAACGGTAGCCTGTATCCCAACTGCTCGGTACTAAGGCTGGCCTTATATGGCCGGAATTTCTCTCAATTCATATTCTTAATTTATAATCTGAATTCTGGAAGCTTACGAAATCTAGAAATTAATAATCTGGAAAAATCAGAATGTGTGAGGAGAATAGTAAATTTACTAATTTACTATTTCGTGTTTTCTGAATTAATAAGATGATGTAAGAGTATGAATTCAGAGAGACATTGCGGCTGTATAAGGCCGGCCTTAGATAATGTATACTCTAAGAACGCAGCTGCGCAGGGAGGCAGAGCCTTGCAAATGTTGGAATGTCAACACCATCAACAAACATTGGAAATGGCATTAAGGATATTGAGAAGTGAAGACCCGCTTCTGAAAATGGTAGCTCATCATGAAATTTGAAACCAAGGAGCTTTCCTATTCATGTCTAGTCAAAGAGTTTTGGAAAAGCTCAGTATAACTGGCATATCCATCGATCATGAGCTAGCGGGAATACCTATCACGCCAACAGACTGAAGAAGAGTTGGTAGGGAGATAAGAAAGGCACAATTGAAAACAGTTCTCGAAGATCACATGAGTAAACACCTGTACCCCATAGCACCCTCAAGTCGGAAAATGAGATATTTATTATGGTTTGTCAAGATGGGGTGACAAATACAAGATGGCTCCATCAGGATACAGAAAGACACAATGTCGCATTCCGAATTCTCTACTTCTACCTGGGAGAGGTTTGTGGTACAAATAATGAACCAGTGCTACCATATGTACCTCTATAGATTGAAACAGTTGTTGAAAATTAAATAAGCTGGCATCTACTGGAACTATGATATTACAACAACTCAGCAGATCTACGCCATCAAGCTAGATATAGTCCTGCTGGACAAAGAGCTCAAGGAATCGTTTTTGGTCGAATTTTCGTCCAAATAATGGAGTGATGAGAAGAGGGAAAAATACAAGGATTTAATGTTCAAACTGGGGATCCTGTTTCCAAGGCATTTAGGATGGTCGTTCTAATCATAGGATGTCTAGGCGCAATGAGAGCGACTTATGTGACCAAATTGAAGATTCCGAGGATTTGGTTCTCAGAATGCAGAAAGCAGTGTTACCCGGAGCACTTTGACTCATCAGGTCCTGACAACTATGAAGGCCACTAGCAGCTCATCTCTTTTGTTAAGGGACGCTGTAAGGGCAGGACGAAGAAGTACTCCAAGGAATGTGCGGGATGTTTTTTAGTGCGTAACCAAATAACAACTGGAGTCTCACACTCCTGAGAGAGCGAAACCTGAGGTGAGCCTGTAAAAGGTTTCTGCTTGAGGCGAAAAAAAATGAAATCATAATATCATTATTCACCATTTACACAATAACAATAAATGAGTAATTATTAAATTATACAAAAAAAAGTTTTTACAATATAATATTATGTTGTTGACATTCATATATTTCGGGTATTATTTTATGTTCAAATATATTCTTAATATACTTAACAATACCATTTACATATATATGGAAGGAGTGGGGTTGGGTGAAATTTCAGTTGATCATTAGTGACTACCATGGTATTCTCTATTCAGCCGAAGTGGCAATTGCAGTATGGGAAATCTTCTTTTCCATACGCCGCACTGCCTTTTTAGAACATTTTTGGGCCTTCTTTGAGATTCATTGAAGAGTCACTGAGGTTGATTTTATGGGTTTTCCAGAGGAATCATATATTCAGACAATGTATATCCTGAATCACCCACCAAACAACTACTACCAAAGGTGCCTTCATCAAATCGTGCCTTTGAAAGTCTTGAATGGGAAAATATGGTATTGTCATGTGCTTGAACCTTCAAGCCGTCTTTTTCCGGAAAACGGATCAGTTTTTTTGAAAATGTTACTGAAATGTACAATTTTTGAAGAAAAGTTCTTGATTTTCTTTGAAGAAATATTTTAATTTTTTTGTAGTAATTGATGCTCACTTAACTCTGCAAAAAATTGTTCGTCGGAGTTCTACAATCAGATTCGTATTCTCTGGGTTATTGAGGTAATAAAAGAACCATATGGCCGATTATGCCCATTAACGTACTTGACAGTCGCATTTGGATGCGCAACCTACTCTGAAAATTTCAGTCGCTTTTTCTTTACGTTCGAAAGTAATCGTGACAACGGAGGACTGGCCGAACAGAATTAATTTGAGCACGAATTCTTCATCAGTAAGTCGAACATAATCGTTCCAGACCATTTTCTGCAAAAAAATCGAAAATTACGCCTGCTGTTCCCTACAACTAAAGTGGTAACATTTTGCACGATCGTAGAGTAAAATTAATCTTCAAGCCGCCTTTTTAGATTCAACAAGTAAAAATATGCATTAGGCATCAACGGATTACATTATTAAAATAAATAAAATAGTGGCGTGACACAGCAGAGTTTGAACCATCAGGATCTCCCGTAAGGCAGGCGAACAAACTAATCCTTGTGGCTGTAGCAGTATTTTGAGCAAACTGATATCAATATCACTTGAAATTTTAGGGGACTACCAGTTCAGCATTGTATTTTCACTTTTCACAATAATTTATAAACAACAATACTGATCCAGCTGAAATCCGGTACTCGATTGTAAAATGAATGCTTGAAGGTTTTTGTGGAATTTCAGCGGAATCTGTTTCTGAAATTTTTTTCTAGGTAATTTTTCGGAAATTTGCCCGTTGGTAATCTGCAACTAATTACCAAGTTTCAATTGGATCAGATCTATATTTTTTGAGTTATTTCCGAAAAAAATTTTATCTAGGTGTAACTCCGAAACTGTTTGGCTGATTATGTCCATTAACGAACTAAACCGTTGCATTCGGATGTGCAACCTACCCTGGAAATTGTAAGTCGCTATCTCTTTTCATTCGAAAGTTATCTTGGCAACAGACGGCCGGACAGAATCGATTGACCTCGAATTATTTAACAGTGAGTCGAACGTAATCGTATAAGACAAGTTTTGGCAAAAATTCGAAAATTACAGATATTTGGGCGAATAATAGGGGCTATGCTCCTGCTAATGGTATCAAGTATGATAATCAGAATTAAGATAATGATATTATCCTCCAATGAATTCACTTTGACGTAGAGATCGAAGAACATTAATTTCAAGTAAATTTTCGTATAGAATCCAAGATAATATTCAGTCGAAAACCTGGAGCATCTTCCAGCCATATTTTGGTATCTTCTTGGTCCAAAATTTCCCGATTAAACCAGATGCTGCGCCACTGAATTTAGGTACTCCGATAGGAGTTAATGAAGTAATGCAATCACTATAGTTACCTTCCGTATCTCGGATTAGAAAACTAATAATTAGCGATCGCTGTAATAACAAGTTGTTACATCGGACAATATTGGACTGGTATATAATTTAAATATAAATATAACGTCAATATCGAGTGTGTACTAATAAATCTAGATCGTTGAGGAGGATCGTGGCCACGATTTACATACAGATTATATGTAACGCGGTGACGGTTCGTTTTATAAATACAGTATCTGATTTTAATTACATGACCGAGCCGGGGTGGTCTCTCACGGTTTGAGGTTTCACGTAGATGGTTCACGATTCTCTCCTCCATTGACTAAAAATCCGGCTGCTGTGGCCCAGAACGGCTAATGAACATATTGTTCTCGCGTGGTTTGCGCGATTAACGTTTCCTTCGGTTCCGATCTTTTTTTTTTGTGTGTATTTCGAGTACCACGTTTTGCCTCTCTAAGCGATTTATTATATTCGGCGATCTATTTATCCTATGTGTTCTCCTCGCTTCATTTGCCCTGTGTGTTGATTCACCCGAGCGAGGTAATGGATTTGGTTGTTACATTCAAGACTCGTAATTTCTTTTTTAGCGCGTATGTTCTGGGGAACATCGCGTTATAGTTTTGCCCAAATGTCTGTAACTTTCGAATTTTTTGACGAAAATGGTCTCAAACGATTTAGTTCGACTCCCCAATGAAGAATTTGAGGTCAAATTTGATTCTGTCCGTCCAGCCGTCCGGCCGGCCGTTGCCACGGTAACTTGAGAAAGAAGAGAGCTAGCGACTTGAAATTTTCAGGGTGGGTGGCGCATCCCAATACGACGGACAAGTTCGTTAATGGGCATAATCGGCCCAGTGGTTTCCGAGTAATAATTTTGTTTTCAACCAATATAAATCCGATCGAATTGTAACCTGGTGAGTAGTTGTAGAATATGAACCTAAGCACGTTCGTGAAATTTTATGCGAATCGTATGACTAGAAAATTAAAAAAAAATTATTAAAAATATTTTTGTTGTCACGATAACTTGAGAACGGAAAGAGATAGCGGCTTGAAGTTTTCAGGTTAGGATGTGCACCAGAACGCGACATTTCAGTTTGTTTATGAGCATAATCGGCCAAACGGTTTTAGAGTTATAGCCATCTGAAATTTTCTGAAATTTGGTGGTTTTTTGTTCCTCATTAACTCGAAAAATACTGAACCGATTGAATTCAAACATGGTTATTAGTTGTAGAATGCCAACGCGGAAATGTTTGCAAAATTTGGTGAGGATAGCATTTGTAGAAAATTTTTAATAAATCATTGAAAATAAAAAAAAAATTCTATATATCAGTAACTATTCGTTTGAAATTGCTGTAATTTTGCAAGAGCCTTCATAACTTAACTCTACTGCCAAGTTTCTAGTTTTAATACGATCGGTTAAATATTGTTGGAGATTCGAGCATTCTTGTGTCAGTTCAGTAGATGGGTGACCGTTGCCTCGATAACTTTCGAACGAAAGCAGATATGGACTTGCAGTTTTCAGGGTAGGTTGCGTATCCGAAAGGGACAGTTGAGTTTGTTTTTGGGCATAATCGGTCTAACGGTTTCCGAGTTATACCCACCTGGAATATTATTTCCTTGATAACTCAAAAAATAAATATTCGATCGAATTGAAGCTTGGTAACTAGTAGTAGAAATTCAACATAAAGACGTGTTTAAAATTTTGTAGGAACCATACCCCTAGAAAATTTGAAAAAAATTACGAAAAAAAAAATTTTAAGAGCCGTACTATTAGAAAATTTATAAAAATCTCGAAAAAAAATTGGTTCAAGCACTGACGTGAAGTCAGAAGCTTTTGCGCGTATGTTCTATTGTCCATTCTTCTGTATTGGACATCCTTAATCGAATTTACCATCATGGTAAATTATGTGGTCCATTCTCCTGTACTGGACACTCTTAATTCGAATTTACCATGGTGAATTCGAATTAAGTGTCCAATACAGTAGAATGGACAACATAATTTACCATGATTAATTCGATTAAGGGTGTCCAATACAGAAGAATGAACAATAGAACATACGCGCAAAAGCTTCTGACTTCACGTCAGTGCTTGAACCAATTTTTTATTTTCTCATCAAAACACTCCAATTCCTCCGATTCTCTATATACAGATGGTGATAGAATCATTAGAGCCCAGAGCCACCTTAGGAAATTGAACAATTCGTATGAAAATGGCCGTAATTCACACACAATATACCGGGAGGGATGAGACTAACGGAAACCACCAAGCCAACACAAGGTGACACTTAGGCATTTATGGGAACTCCTATTACTAGCTCTTAGCGAGCGCCATGCGAATTAACTGATAGAGATATTCTCATTCAAGTCACATAGTGAGTTCTGTAAGATATTTCCGTGAGATTGTCTATGGAATTCTTGCAGTTACATCCAGTTATATTCCATATATGATTTAATTTATATTTCAGAATTTTGATGATAATTGTTCTACATAGATGGGAAATATAGCACTATATCATCAAGAAAAATACTTCATTCAACACTTATTTATGGATTTATAGCCAAAGCTGACTTAAAAATTTAAATTATCATAAAATGGAGTTAGTCGGTATGCACTCGATATCTATTATATCCTAATTGAAATTATCTAAATATCTTATAATTTATGTGAAAATTTACATCTCAAGTAATTTCAGGATACGATATTCACGAAATTCGGAGAAAATTTGCGCGTTTCCAAAAATTATACCGAGTTTTAAAATTTTCGGATTTGTATATTTTGAGTTATAGAGGAAATAACAACAAAAAATCAGATGTGTATACCTCCAAAACCATTTGTCTGATTATGCCTATTAATAAACACAAATGTCGCAATGTCGCACTCAGATGTGCAACCTACCCTGAAAATTGCGAGTCGCTATTCTCTTTCAATTCAATCAGATCTGGATTTTTAAGTTATCGAGGAAATAATATCGCAGTGGGTACAACTCCGAAACCATTGGGCCGATTATACCCAATATCGCAACCTAACCTGAAAATTACAAGTCGCTATCTCTTTCGGTTCGAAAGTTATCGTGACAACGGTCACCCATCCAGCTACTGAACTCACCCATAGCAGCTCGGATCTCCAATTATGTAGATCCGATCTTGTCCAAACTTGGAACTTATAGCTGTAAAATTGAGTTTTGAAGGCTTTCGCAAAATTTCGCGAATTTTGTACTTATAGTTTCTGACATATAGACATTATTCCAATTATTTTCTATATATATTTTTTTAATTTTCTAGTGGTACGATCCTCACAAAATTTCCCAAAAATTTGCGCGTCGGCATTCTACAACTAATTATCATGTTTGGATTGGATATGATTAGTATTTTGTGAGTAATTGAGAAAATAATAACAAAATTTCAGATAGGTATAACTCAGAAACTGTTTGGCCCATTATGCCTACTAAAAAATTCAAATGTCCCATTCGGATGCGCAACTTACCCTAAAAATTTCAAGTCCGCTATCTCGTCCCGTTCTCAAGTTATCGTGCGATAAGTAATATTTTTGGCGCTGTTGTTCCTCGGAACAACAAATTTCTGTAATTTTCCAATTTTTTGATGAAAATGGTCTTAGACAATTTGGTTCGACTCACCAATCAAGAATCCGTGGTCGAAATAAATTCTGTCCGGCCGGTCCGGCCGGCCGTAGGCACGATAACTCTCGAACGAAAGGAGATAAAGGATTGAAATTTGCAGCGAAGGTTTGGAGCGTAAATATCTCGGACGAGTTCGTTATCGGGCGAAATCCACCAAGGGGTTTCGGAGTTATAGCCGTTTTCAGTAAAAACATTTTTGCGCGTATGTTCTGGGGAACATCGCGTTATAGTTTTGCCCAAATGTATGTAACTTTCGAATTTTTTGAAAAAAATGGTCTCAAACGATTAAGTTCGACTCCCCAATGAAGAATTCGAGGTCAAATTTGATTCTGTCCGTCCGGCCGTCCGGCCGGCCGATGCCACGATAACTTGAGAACGAAAAGAGCTAGCGACTTGAAATTTTCAGGGTAGGTGGCGCATCCCAATACGACGGACAAGTTCGTTAATGGGCATAATCGGCCTAGTGGTTTCCCAGTAATAATTTTGTTTTAACCAATATGAATCCGATCGAATTGAAACTTGGTGAGTAGTAGTAGAATATGAACCTAAGCACGTTCGTGAAATTTTGTCCGAATCGTATGGATAGAAAATTTTTAAAAAATTATTAAAAATATTTTTTTTGTCACGATAACTTGAGAACGGAAAGAGATAGCGGCTTCAAGTTTTCAGGTTAGGATGTGCACCAGATAGTGACATTTCAGTTTATTTATGAGCATAATCAGCGGAACGGTTTTAGAGTTATAGCCATCTGAAATTTTCTGAAATTTGGTGGTTTTTTGTTCCTCATTAACTCAAAAAATACTGAACCGATTGAATTCAAACATGGTTATTAGTTGTAGAATGCCAACGCGAAAATGTTTGCAAAATTTGGTGAGGATAGCATTTGTAGAAAATTTTTAATAAATCATTGAAAAAAAATAAAAAATCCTATATATCAGTAACTATTCGTTTGAAATTGCTGAAATTTTGCAAGAGCCTTCATAACCTAACTCTACTGCCAAGTTTCAAGTTTTAATACGATCGGTTAAATATTGTTGGAGATTCGAGCATTCTTGTGCGAGTTCAGTATATGGGTGACCGTTGCCTCGATAAGTTTCGAACGAAAGGAGATAGGGACTTGCAATTTTCAGGGTAGTTTGCGTATCCGAATGGGAGAGTTTAGTTCGTTTTTGGGCATAAATCGGTTTAACGGTTTCCGAGTTATACCCACCTGGAATATTATTTCCTCGATAACTCAAAAAATATAGACTCGATCGAATTGAAGCTTGCCAATTAGTTGTAGAATATCGACTTGAAGACGTGTGTAGAATTTTGTGTGAACCGTATCGCTAGAAAATTAAAAAAATTGGTTCAAGCACTGACGTGAAGTCAGAAGCTTTTGCGCGTATGTTCTATTGTCCATTCTTCTGTATTGGACACGAATTTACCATGGTAAATTCGATTAAGGGTGTCCAATACAGAAGAATGGACAATAGAACATACGCGCAAAAGCTTCTGACTTCACGTCAGTGCTTGAACCAATTTTTATGAATATTTCCGACACCGATCACTCGCTCTATCTGAAATTTAGCATCAAATTGAGGATCATGGCCTTTATATGCATGCGAAGTTATATATTGATCAGATTGCCCCGTAAGGTTACAAAAAACTACGGCCGGCCGTAGGTGCGATAACTCTCGAACGGAATGAGCTACACAGTTTAAATTTTCAGAGGTGTTTTTGGAGAAATATCTCGGTTAAGTTCGTTATTGGGCTAAATCGGTCAATGGTTTCGGAGTTACGAAAAAAAATGTTTTTATTACATTACAAATTTCAAATTATTTTTTTTAAATATGCAGTTTCATCATAAGAATTCTTTGATCCCATTTTCAACTCTAACAAGGTATTACTTTCGGAAATATGATTTTTCAAAATTTCAATAATATATCGTACGTTTATGTTTTCACAGAATGCGAATTCTATCTGTCTGTGTTCTATCTGTGCACTGTTTATTCATGTAATCTTATTCATTTATATAATTCACACTTCGAAAATATTTTGTATGGGAAAACATCTTGAATTTGTGAATATATACAAGACTGTTTTGATTACGTCATTTTAATGACGTAGTTTACGAAGGCAATATGAAGGAAATACATAGTGGAATCATCAAAAGATATTACTGTTCGTTGACCACCGAGGTTAATATTACCTTTTACTTCCTAAGTAGTGATACATGTTCCTATATGCAGTATTTTCATAATGTTGCAAGCAAATAAATGATGAAATATTGATCATCATTGGTGTATCAAATATTCTTTCTTGAGTTAAGGTTCATAATACAGAATGATTAGTGGTATGAGCTATTGAATTATGAAAAGAGGATTGTAGTTCAGTAATATATTTTGAACTATTAAAATAATTTGTTCGTCAGCCTATCTCTATTCAAATATCTGGAATATATGGACAATCTGCTATGATTGTCTCCAGCCTTGCTCTAGACATTTCGTTGATACTTTCCTTAGGAATTTCGAGCACCGAGTGTAAGTTGAAACAACCCATTCCACGAAGTTAAATCATTGCAGATTGGTCATTTACTATTGATGAATAAACTATAATTTGAATTTACTCTCTTGTATAGTGCAGTTCTATTATAAGAATCCATTGAGATCATTCCCAACTCTGAGAAACCAATACTTTCGCACTTTTGGTTATACGGTTTGTCAAAAATTGAAGAAGAGCGCCAAAACTCCTGCCACTGGGCTTTCCTCCTTTTTTAATGATTTTTTTGCAATTTTCTGGAGATACGATCCTCACAAAATTTCACATGTCTATATATCGGTATTTTTCAACTAGTTACCAAGTTCCAATTTGATCGGATCTATATTGGTCGAAAAAGAAAATTTGTACTCGGAAACCCTTCGGTCTATTATGCCCACTAAGGAACTTGTTCTTCGCATACCATTTTCAGCAAAAAATTTGAACATTACAGATCTTTGGGGAAAACGCTGCTCCCCAGAACATGCGCGCAAAAATTGCTCGGGCTATATTGGTTTAATATGGGTAAATTTTGCAGATATTCCAAATCGTCAAATCCATTTCCGATTAAATTTTCATGAAAAATATCATTCTATCCATGATCGATTCAACAATCCTCAATTTCAGTTGCTGAAGAACGAGCCCGAAGCATCCAAGACTACCTCCCGTTTCATCCGGTCTCATCTCCGTTGGCATCATTGTTAGCGCGGCCCGTTTAAAAAAGTGACCCGCGAATGCGTACATACATATAAATTATTTAAATGTTGGCAGATATGTATGCAAGTGGCTCAAAGAATACCGCCACTTGGCAAAAACTGGCACTGTACACTCTGCGCCATAATTTGCAACCGTCATCTCTGTCGTCTGGCCCGATGGCAGGCCGACGATTGTGTACTTATCATAACCATTATTTTTTACAGGATCGAAATTCTCGAAGGCCTGATGAATATCAAAATATGTACGATGGACGTATCGGCATTCCCTTCTTGCATGAATAAAGTCGAAGATAATGGTGAGATACTTTTGCCAGATATCGTATTTACAACTTCTTTTTGGTCGGGTTTCTGGGCTTGATTAATATTTCTTATTAGCATCTATAAATATATTGGTTGTTTTTAATTACACAGGATGTGGTGGAATGGAGATGATAAAAGAACATGCTTGATATTGCATCAAAGGCTTAACAAAGTTGTCAGACTTGAATCGATTCCGTTTGATTAAATGTCGGACACAACTTTAAATTTGATATTCATCGGCATCGTGCACCTTCAAAATGCATATAACATAGAGCGTCTTTTTAAGAGCATTGAAATGAAACATCAAACAATTGGTTCAAGCACTGACGTGAAGTCAGAAGCTTTTGCGCGAATGTTCTCTTGTCCATTCTCCTGTATTGGACACTCTTAATGGAATTTAATGTAATCGATGGTAAATTCGATTAAGAGTGTCCAATATAGGAGAATGGATAAGAGAACATACGCGCAAAAACTTCTGACTTCACGTCAGTACTTGAACCAATTTTTTTTTCGTGAAGTCAGGAGCGTTTGTGCGTATGTTCTATTGTCAATTCTCCTGTATTGGACACTCTTAATCGAATTTATCATGGTAAATTAAGAGTGTCAAATAGAGGAGAACAGACAATAGAATTCACCATGGTAAATTCGATTAAGAGTGTCCAATAAAGAAGAATGGACAAGAGAACATACGCGCAAAAGCTTCTGACTTCACGTCAGTGCTTGAACATTTTTTTCTTTCAATGATTTTGTAAAAATTTTCTAGTGCTACGATCCTTACGAAATTCGCAAGAATTTTCGCGTTGGCATTCTACAACTGATAACCATATTTGAACTGGATCGGATTTGTATTTTTTGAGTTATTGAGGAAACAACAACCAAATTTCAGATTGACATAACTCCAAAACCATTTGGCCGATTATGCTAGTTAACGAACTTAAATGTCGTATTCGAATACTTAATCTACCCTGAAAACTGCAAGTCGCTATTTCTTTCCGTTCTCAAGGAATCATGAGATACATAATATTTTTTCATAATTTTTTAAACATGTTCTAGTGGTACGGTCCCCACAAAATTTTACACACGTCTTCATGTCGATATTCTACAACTAGTTACCAAGCTTCAATTCGATCGAGTCTATATTTTTTGAGTTACCGAGGAAATAATATTCCAGATGGGTATAACTCCGAAACCATTGGGCTGAATATGGCCAACAGCGAACATAACTCTTCCATTCAGATGTGCAACCTATCCTGAAAATTGCAAGTCCCTATCTCCTTTCGTTCGAGAGTTGTCGAGGCAACGCTCACCCATCCAGCTACTGAACTCACACAAGGCTGCTCGGATCTCCAACAATATGCATCCGATCATGTTCAAACTTGGAACTTGCCAGAAGAGTTAGGTTCTGAAGGCTCTCGCAAAATTTCAGCGATATCGGACGAATAGTTCCTGATATCGTCGTTGCGCCTTCAAAGTGCGACATGTGACTTTTGATAAATTGTGCATTCATACACTTGCGTGTTTTGCAGGAGCATATTGTCGATTTCGTACTTGTCGCTTTTCGATCAAATCCAACTGGAACCGAAACTAGTGTGATTATCACATGGCAGCTTTTAACGAAATATCCAGCTTGCCTATAAACGAATTCAAAAGGCGCATTAACATTCTCAACCTTACCTGAAAATTTCAAGTAGCTATCTCTTTCCGTTCTTAGGTTATCGTGACGTAAATAATATTTTTTAATAATTTTCTGAAAATTTCCTAGCAATACGATGTCCACAAAATTTCACAAACGTCCTTATGTTTATATTCTACAACTACTCACCAAGTTTCAATTCGATCGGAATAGTATTGGTTGTAGACAAAATTATTACTAGGAAACCGTTGAGCCGATTATGCCCATTAACGAACTTGTCCGTCCTATTAGGATGCGCCACTTACCCTGAAAATTTCAAGTCGCGATCTCTTTCCGTTCTCAAGTCCTCGTTTGAGACAATTTTCGGTGAAAAATTTGAAAATTACAGACATTTGGGCAAAATGATAACGCGATGTTCACCAGAACATACGCGCAAAAATTGTTAAAAAGCACATGCCGTATTTTTTCAACCGAGAACTGGATTTCAATTCGATCGGATCTCCGTTTTTGAATATATTGGGAAAATAAAATTCGGCTTGAAGGTTTGTGCGGAATTTCAGTGGAATCTGACAAATATTCCCTAAAATATCAAATTTTTTAAGAAAAATTCATATTTTTTTTTGAGGAAATATTTTGTTCTTCTAATAATACGATGGTCATGAAATTTCGAAAAAAATTGCACATGGTCATTCTACAACTATTCAACAAGTTTCAATTCAATTGAATTTGAATTTTCAGAGTTGTTGAGGAAATAACAACAATATTTCAGATCACTATAACGAGAAAATTTATCTGATTATACCCATTAACGTACTTAACCGTTACATTCGGATACGTAAACTACCACAAAAAATTGCAGGTCGCTATCTGTTTCCGTTCGAAAGTTATCGTGGCAACGGGTGGTCGGACTGACAGAATTTGATTTGACCACGAATTCTTCATCAGTGAGTCGAACCTAATCCTTCGAGATCATTTTCGGCAAAAAACCGACATTTGGGCAAAATTATTTCACCCTATTCCCCAAAACATGCGCGCAAAATATTCAAGTTTTGGTAAGCTACAGGTAGTGCAAAAAGTAGTAGCATTTTGCACGATCGTATATAAAATGGGTTCAAGCCCTGTGGACAGGAGCTTTCTGGCGCTCTAGTTCAAACAGACAAATTATATCTCCGAAAGTATTGGTTTCTCTGAGTTGGGAATTATATCAATGTATACATATGATAGAGCTGCATCACAAAGGAAATTCAATTCAAATAATAGTTTATTTATCAAGATTAAATGAGCAATCATGAGAATGAGAACTGCACCATGGAAGAAATCGAATTAAATCTGGCCAATTTTGCCCAATAACGAACTTAACCGAGATATTCATCTCCCTAACCTACTCTGAAAATTTCAACTACCTAGCTCATTCCGTTCGAGAGTTATTGTGGAAAAACTTCTTTTAAATTTTCAAAATTTTTTTTTTACACTTTGCGGTAATCTGGTCAATACAAAACTTCACATGCGTTAAAGGTCATGATTCTACAATTTGATGCTAAATTTCAGATAGATCGAACGAACTTGTCCGAGATATTTATTACGCTCCAAAACCACCTTGCAATTTTCAATCCGCTAACTCCTTTCGTTCGAGAGTTATCGTGCCTACGGCCGGTCGGCCGGCCGGACAAAATCGGTTTCGCACTCGGATTCTTGATCAGTGAGTCGAACCAAATCGTTTGAGACCATTTTCAGCCAAAAATTCCAAAATTACAGACACTTGGGCAAATTGATAAGCACTCTGTTCCGAGGAACTAGAGCGCCAAAAAAACAAGTTTCGTATGACAATTGCCCAAAACAGGTTTAAAGTACCTACAAATGGTAGGTATACCATAAAACATGTATGAAAGAAGATGAGTAATAATATGAAAGAAGATGAGTAATAAATAAAATACCTTGTAATCGATCAAAAATTTCCTGATCTACGTTCACCAAATTTTCTCCTCTCTCGAACTACAGAATTATGCTTTCAATATTTACGTAATATTTTCAAACATTTTCGGGTGAGGTCCCCGTTGCATCGCTAAAATACGAGTATTTCAACCCCAATATTTTTGAAGTTACAATATTCCCTTCTGTCAAGTTGACATTATGACAATTCATACATAGAATAATTATATCAATGTGTGAAATACGATTTACATTGAAATTTAAAAAAATTATATCTCCGAAAGTATTAGCTTGTTAGAGTTAGAAATGATATGAATGGATTCTTATGATAAAACTGCTTATTAAAAAAAATTTAATTTGGAATTTGTTTCGTAAAAAAAAATTTTTTTTTTGTTACTCCGAAACCATCTGTCCGATTTTGCCCAATAACGAACTTAGCCGAGATATTTAACCCCCAAACCTACTCTGAAAATTTCATCTCTCTAGCTCATTCCGTTCGAGAGTTATCGTGCCTACGGCCGGACGGCCGGCCGGACCGGCCGGACAGAATGAATTTCGACCACGGATTCTTGATCAGTGAGTCGAACCAAATCGTTTAAGATCATTTTCATCGAAATATTCGAAAATTACAGACATTTGGGCAAATTGATAAGCACTCAGTTCCGAGGAACTAGAGCGCCAAAAATGAACTCATAGATAACTGACTCTGTAATCACTAATTTTGGACTGTAATGAGCTGTAATAGGTAGTTTTCTGTTATTTTTTTTATTGTAATTTAATGTTCTACTCTTGAAGTACTTATATTGTTGAATGTTTTTATTGCGAGTTTATAGGCCTGTGCCTCAACTCTTTTCACCATTTAATAATAATAAAATGAACTCCCTCCATTTCAACACATTTCCTAGCTTTCAACAAGGGATAATTCATTGTTCTTCATATAGGAAATGGTGGCCCTGTGGCATGGCCACCAAGGTCGCCGCATATAACTCTCGATTACTTTCTGTGGGGTTATTCGAAAGATAAGGTCTATGCCACTGAAATTACTTCACAGGAGCAGTTAAAGCAAAGGACAGAAGAAGCTGGCGCGGAAGTAAGGCACAGTTCCGACATGCAAATGAGGGCAATAAATAATCTCTTGTGGAGAGCTAGGAAATGCGTAGAAATGGAAGGACTGCGAAATCGAATAAAAAGGTTTGATTGTTTTCTTTGGAATACACAATTTTATCGAAGAATTCATATCGAAACTTGTTATTGACGAATTGCCTGTAGTTCACTCCATTTCGTTGAAAAGCTTTGATATTCATAATCTCAGCAAAGGGTACTAAATATTACCACAAAAACTACGAACAGGACTGTATTACAAAAAAAATACATGAAATATGGATTCGTTTGTTTGTTACTCTATTGAAACAAGTGTGCCATTTAATACAAAAACTGAATCTATTGGACGGAATTGTGTACTTCTTCATGGTAATAAGGACATTTTTCGAACGGATGTAAATAATATAGATCTCGAAGTTTGAAAGAAAAACCGTGATATTCTAAGTACTGCTCTGAAAATAATCAAATTCCATAAGGAGTTTCATAGAATTATTGAAAGTGAACAACCTCACCAAATTTAATCAAAATCGGAAAACTGCCTACCAAGTTATGGATATCGGAAATTCGGGCCAACATTCATAAATCACCCTGTATCCCCGAAAGTAACTGCATTTGGGTACAAAAAAAAAATTTTTCTGAAAGGCTTGTGAATGATCTGCATTCACCACTAGGCTATGGCTAACCACTTATGTAACAATTATAGATCTAAAATTTAATGCTTGTGGCTTTTACTTGATGCAAATCCATATTAACTCAATGAAAAATTATATACGATTTACACTTATTTATTCAATATTGTGACGCGTTTCGTCGACACATACGTCTGATGAAGTCGCTGTGTCGACGAATGGCGTCACAATATTGAATAAATAAGTGTAAATCGTATATAATTTTTCATTGAATTATAGATCTGACTTGAATGAGAATATCTATCAGTTACGTCACATATGGGGCTCACTAGGAGCTTGCAATGGAAGTTCCCATAAATGTCCGAATGTGATCACTCAGAGATGTCCCAGAAAGTTTTGTGTTGCCTGGGTAAAAAACACATAGTGAAATATTTTTCGGTTTTAATCATCAACCAATATTCCATCGTGATCCGGGACACCAACCTCATATCCCAGTTTTCCCCCAAAGAAGAAAGTGTCATTCAGGGCAGATACGTACCGGTTCCATTGTTGTTACTAATCACAAGAGTAACTTAGCTACTAAATTACAAACGAATGAGTTCTAGGAAACTTAAGCCTTAATGTAACGAACAACTCGAAAGAGAATCTTACCAGCGCCACCTAGGCAAATCCTCCAAACATCTGTGATGCGGAAAACTTGAGTGATGTTAAGTGACGTTAATTCTTTTGTCACAAGAGGTAGTCAGGGACTACAATGCAGACAACCTATATGACCCCATTGACATTGACATGAAAACGCATGGCTTTGTGTGGTTAGAGAAGACCACAAACCAGTGAACATAGAATAAGGTGAACTGCAGCATATTGCTTATAACTAAAACTAAACCTTCCTGTTTTGAATGAAACAAAAATTGAATTCTTTTTTCACAAAACTATAAGTGGGAAAGCCCTGTGTACTGGAGCTTTGGTGCTCTTGTTCAAACTTTGCGAATCATATCTCCGAAAGTATTGGTTTCTCATGGTTGGGAATGATATCAATGGATTATTATGATAGAACTGCATCATGAAAGAAATTGAATTCCCTTTTGCATCTTATCTTTATATGACTGTCCAATTTTGACTACAACCGTTTCAAAACTATCAGGAGTCATTCTGAAAAATTGAGTAAATTAAATAGCCAGTTCTATTTGTGAAACAAATCGAATGTAATCAGTCCAAAGAGAACTCAAACCAGAATACTTATGTAGGAAATCTTGAATAGTGTTACTAAGGAATGACTACCAATTTGTTGGAAATCCATCTCATAATTAGAGAATGACTCGTAAATTATGCTCGACTTCCTTGCACTATTCATTCTCGACTCACAAACCAAAAAACTCTGCCTATGAACTTAGCGAATCCAAATTTTCAAATTGTTCACATGCATACATCAACCAAACTGTTCAGAAATACACTTTCAATTTCGTTTGACATTAATGACGTTTATTTTTCAAACGGGACCAAACGACAGCTGCCGCAAACAGTAACCAGTTAATTGAACGAAGTGAGGCTTATGAGTACGAACCAGAAATAAATTTGACATGTCTATTATAGGTAGATAAGGTGAACCCAGATAGAACACAGACAGATAGAATTCTCAATCTGTGGAAACATAGAAGTGCGATGAATTATTGAAATGATGAAAAATCGTTTCTCCGAAAGTATTAGCTTGTTAGAGTTGAAAATTATATCAATGGTTTCTTAGGATGAACCTGCATCTCTAAAAAAATTGAATTTGAAATATGTATAAAAAATTGGTTCAAGCACTGACGTGAAGTCAGAAGCTTTTGCGCGTATGTTCTATTGTCCATTCTCCTGTATTGGACACCCTAAATCGAATTTACCATAGTAAATTATGTTGTCCATTCTCCTGTATTGGGCACTTAATTCGAATTTACCATGGTAAATTCGAATTAAGAGTGTCCAATATAGGAGAATGGACAACATAATTTACTATGGTAAATTCGATTTAGGGTGTCCAATACAGAGGAGAATGGACAATAGAACATACGCTCAAAAGCTTCTGACTTCACGTCAGTGCTTGAACCAATTTTTTTTTTCATGATTTTTTTGAAATTTTCTAGAGGTGCGGTTCTTAAAATTTTTTTTTTCGTAATTTTTTTCAAATTTTCTAGGGGTATGATTCTTACAAAATTTTAAACACGTCCTTATGATGATTTTCTACTACTAGTTACCAAGCTTCAATTCGAACGAATATTTATTTTTTGAGTTATCAAGGAAATAATATTCCAGGTGGGTATAACTCGAAAACTGTTTGACCGATTATGCCCAAAAACGAACTCAACTCTCCCTTTTGGATACGCAACCTACCCTGAAAATTGCATGTCCCTATCTCCTTTCGTTCGAAAGTTATCGAGGCAACGGTCACCCATCTACTGAACTCACACAAGAATGCTCGAATCTCCAACAATATTCAACCGATCGTGTTAATACTATAAAACTCGGCAGTAGAGTTAGGTTATGAAGGCTCTTGCAAAATTTCAGCAATTTCAAACGAATAGTTACTGATATATAGAATTTTTTTTTTCAATTTTCAATGATTTTTTAAAAATTTTTTACAAATACTATCCTCACGAAATTTTGCAAGAATTTTCGGGTTGGCATTCTACAACCAATTACCATGTTTGAATTCAATCGGTTAAGTATTTTTAGAGTTAATGAGGAACAAAAAACAACCAAATTTCAGATGGCTATAACTCTAAAACCGTTTGGCCGATTATGCTCATAAACAAACTAAAATGTAGCATTCTGGTATACATCCTAACCTGAAAACTTCAAGCCGCTATCTCTTTCCGTTCTCAAGTTATCGTGACAACAAAAATATTTTTTAATAATTTTTTTTTAATTTTCTAGCCATACGATTCGCACAAAATTTCACAAACGTGCTTAGGTTCATATTTTACAACTACTCACCAAGTTTCAATTCGATCGGATTTGTATTGGTTGAAAACAAAATTATTACTCGGAAACCACTGGGCCGATTATGCCCAACGAACTTGTCCGTCGTATTGGGATGCGCCACCCACCCTGAAAATTTCAAGTCGCTAGCTCTTTTCGTTCTCAAGTTATCGTGGCAACAGGCGGACGAACGGCTGGACGGACAGAATCAAATTTGACCTCGAATTCTTCATTGGGGAGTCGAACTAAATCGTTTGAGACCATTTTGGTCAAAAAATTCGAAAGTTACAGACATTTGGGCAAAACTATAACGCGATGTTCCCCAGAACATACGCGCAAAAACAGTTTCTCCGAAACCAGGTCGATTTTGTCCAATAATGAACCTAACCTACTCTGAAAATGTCAACTGTCAAGCTCATTCCGTTCGAAAGTCATCGTTTTAACGGACGGCCGGCTGGCCGGACAGAATCGATTTTGACCACAGGTTCTTGATCAGTTAGTCGAACCTAAACGGTTGAGACCATTTCCAAACATTCCAAAATTACAGACATTTGGGCAAATTGATAAGCACTCAGTTCCGAGAAATGAGAGTGCCAAAAACAACCTGCTTTTGTGATTTGTATTATATTGGTCATAACCGACAGAATATTCAGATTTTATCAGACGGTTTGAGCTCTCTCAGTTATCAGCAATTCATTTCGCACCACCGAACTTTTCCAATCGGAAAACTGCAACCGACGCAAAAGTCCGACTCATCTCGTCCGGAAACCACCTCGGGAATTGATGAATTTTGAAGATGAAGATGGTGTTGTGAACTTATTAGATAGAAACTTATTCCATTCTGGTGAACGAAATACGACCGTCGAATCAGTATGAGCGCTCGCGCAGGAGCTGCTGTTAATTTTCCTCCCTTGTGGAATCAAAATCCGAAGACGTAAATAACCAGTTTTCCGTTATAATGACGTCACGTCCGGAACTCATTACTTTTGCGCGTTATTTCAAGTTGGACCCTTAATATTTTCCGGGTTTTCACACAGACTACTAATCACTGGAGATATCCCTTTTGTATGATGAGGAATGGAAGGACGTAGGAGGCGGAAAACTCATTTACTGGAGGAATGGTTGATTTAAGTTCATTACCGGGAACATTTTCATGCGGGAATAATTCCAGGCACATATACAGCGGAAACTCCCCTCTGTTCTGACAAGTCGTTCGCAGGTTTCCTTTCTTCAAACCTCTTTCTTGACTCTTTATGATAGTTGATTGAAATCCTCATATTAATCCAGTACATATACATTATAACGGGTGATTTTTCAAGAGCTTTCGGATTTGATTTGAGAAAAAAACACATAAAATTCAGAAAAATTTATGAAATCTTTATTTGAGTCGATAGTATAATTCATATAATTTAATGTTTGAAGATTATTTCATGTAAATGTTGACCGCGGCTACGCTTCAAATGGTCCATACGCCGGGTCCAATTTTGGCATGATCTCTCCAACATATCGGCAGGTATCTCACGATTAAATTCTTCAATATTGGCTTCCAGTACGTCAACTGTTGCGGGTTTCTGGCTATAGACATGAGCCTTAACATAGCCCCACAAAAAATAATTTAGAGGCGTTAAATCACACTATCTAGACGGCGACATAATTTAGGGATAAAAAAGTGGATCATCATCCAACTTTGCCAACGCCCATTCATTAAAAGTTATCCGTTGTGGTAGGTCATGCTGCTTCAATTCTTGTACCAGCTGTATTTTAAAAGATTTCACATCCAAATCCTTCCGCAAAATTTTCCACGTAGTGGAGTAACAGAGGCCCAATTGCTGCGAATGGCGCCAAATCGACAATTCACTATCATCACTAACACTGGCGGATACAGCTGCGATATTTTCTTCTGTCCGCACTCTACGTATGCGTGTTGGTGGTTTGATTTCCAATAATGAAAATTTGGTGCAAAATTTAGTCCTAAGATTCCGAATAGCCGCCTGAGAAGGCCGACCAAACTGACCATAAAATGGAAGAAGTGCACAATACACTTTCTTGACCGAGCATAAATTTTGATAATAAAATTCAATAATTTGCAAGCGTTGTTCGTTTGTAAGTCGATTCATAGTTAAATTATAGACCAAACTGAACATGTTTGACAGTCACACAAGGCACGAAACCCCGTCAGCTGTAAAAAACAGGGTTGCCAAAAAGAAAGTTGTCAAAAAATAACTCGTTACAAGGAGTATCTGAATTACACCGCAAAAATGGATGATTCTGTGATGAAAATTGAGGTGGGTATTTGGTATAGAATTTTTTGAAAAACCTCCCCCCGGAAGAGTTACCTCCGGGTAAAAAATTGTTTTTCTTTTTATATTCCCTGTATATTAAAAGTCTTCAAGAAAGGTAGTAGAATAGGTGATGAAGAAAATAAAGTAAAATATACGAACTATAAACAAATAAATTAAGTGATGGAAATTCCACCTAGGTGCATTTTTGCATTGCATTTTTTTCTCATACATACTTAAGTTTTCGAAAAAACTTATAGAGGTAAAATAAATTAATAAGATAAATAGTGAGTAAATGAATTGGGCTTTTCAGCCATGTTTTTCCAAAAGGAAAATTTTCGTCCAAAAAAAAATTGTAAGAAAAAATATCTAAGGGGTTGACTATTTCAATCCCTTCCAAGCATACTTCAGGGTTGAAAAATTTGTAGTTTTATTAACAAATAATATTTACCAAGTTTCGTGTCTTTAGCTTAATATACAGGGAAAATAAAAAAGACGAACAATTTTTCTTGTTAATCTTCGGAGAGGTGTAACATTTGCGGATGGAGGTTTTTCAAAAATTTTTATACCAAATACCCAACTTAATTTTCATCACAGAATCACCCCTTAATTTTTTTCGTATACTGCTGATTCTAGTTTGAGTTCACTACAAATTTGTTTGTCTGACATTTGTTTCGGAAACGATGTTTCATCTTCTGAGATGAAGCGTTACTAAAGCGTGCTATCAATTTATACACGCAAGTATTAGTAGACAATATACCCTTAGTCATAATCCAATTAGCGAGAGCAATGAGTATTTAATAGGAATTGGATCATTATTCAGTAAACCATCTTCTCTCTTATATATTTCGATACCTTCAAGTGCTCCTAGGTACAATTCATTGGAAATTTTCAAGAATTTGACTAAATTTTCTGAAATGGAGTGGCCAATTGTTGAGACGTGATTTGCAAAAGCCGATTTATCGTTGTTGTTGTTCCGAATGTGTTCCTTATGCTCTCTGTACCGTGTGAGAATTTTTCTGGTTATTTACCCGAGGTAGCACTTGTTGCAACTTAAACATTTTATTTCATATATACCCGATTTTAACAAGTCCGGAAGTTTTGAAAGCCAATTTTTTATTAACCTTTTGAAGAATTAAGTAATCATTAAAGGATACTGTGGGAGGTATACTCATTATTGAAAGGTTTTTTTCTGGGTTTTCTCTCCCAAACTCTGAAAAATATTTATAAAGTAAAAATTCATTATTTTGTGATTTGCTTCTGCTTAAGAAACACAGGATATTTGTCAGAAGCAATCAATTGAACAATGTTGCCTAACAAACAACAACGAAACAACATCAACGAAGAAACAGCTATATCGTAACGCTTCGGAGTCTATATCGCTCATTGAAGATCGTTAGAATTATTTTGTTGATAGTTATTTTGTGAAATTCAAGAATTGTCACATTGACAGTATTTAAAAATCATTGCTAGTTTTACTTCGCATAGAAATTTCCAAGTTCCAACCCCTTTTTCAATAAATTTAGGCAAATATGGTCAATACCAATTGAGCAATTTGCAAAATTGCATTCTCTGTTCAATAAAATACAAGTTGACTCCTTAAGTTTCCTTTTCATAAAATCAGGTTCTGTCATTAGAATCTTTGTCAATCCATCATGTGATCTCCTTGGATTGTACATACATGTTCTGCTATTTTCTATTTCTGTATGTCTCTATTTCTCAAGTTATTCTTATGCTCTGACTTTCTTACTTCTAGTGGTCTTGATGTTTCTCCTGTGTATGATTTACCACAAATACAAGGAATATTATATACACAGTTTTTTTATTTTTGTTTTTCATTTATGGGTTTTGTTTTCGTTAATAAAGACCTAAGATCATTCTGTGTTTTGAAGACGGTTCTTATATTGAACTTAGAACCGATTCTTCTAATTTTTTTAGAAAGGTCACGAACATAAGGGATCACATTCAACAGATTGGGTTGCTGTTCTTGTTGATTATTCTGTTGTACTTGTTGATTATTTTGTTGTTCTTCTATCTAAATTTATGATACATTTATTTATGAATTGCCTCGGATATCCATTTTCATCAAGAAATTTTTTGATGAAATCCAAAAAAACCTTTCACTTTTGAACAATATTTTTGAGTTTTTTGTTTGTTTTTGGATGGAACTAGAAAGCTTGGAAACCTTTTAGCGTTTCTATTTTCTTCGGTAGGCTTATATTACTGAAGAGATTTTTGCGCGCATGTTCTGGGGAACAGCATGCTATCATTTTGCCAAATGTCTGTAAATGTTTTTTATGGAAATGGTCTCAAACGATTAGGTTGCACTCACTGTTGAAGAATCGGGGTCAAATTTGATTCCGGTCGATAACTGCCACGATAACTGGAGAACGAAAAGAGATAGGGACTTGAAATTTTGAAGGTAGGTGGCGTGTCCAGATACGACGGATAAGTTCATTAATGGGCAGAATTATCTCAATGGTTGTAAAGTATAAATTTTGTTTTCAACCAATACATATCCGATCAAACTAGTTGTATAATACCAACATAAAGACGCATGTCAAATTTTGTGAGGATCGCCAGAAAATTACAAAAAAAATTATTGAAAGGTTTACTCTCCCAAACCCTGAAAAGTATCTATAAAATAAAAATTGATTATTTTGTGATTTGCTTCTGCGTAAGAAACACAAGATATTTGTCAGAAGCAATCAATTGAACAATGTTGCCTAACAAACAACAACGAAACAACATCTACGAAGAAACAACTATATCGTAACGTTTCGGAGTCTATATCAGACTCCTTCGTCAGACGCTCAATGAAAATCTTTAGAATTATTTTGATGATAACAAAACAATAACTATCAACAAAATAATTCTAACGATTTTCATTAAGCGTCTGACGAAGGAGTCTGATATAGACTCCGAAACGTTACGATATAGTTGTTTCTTCGTTGATGTTGTTTCGTTGTTGTTTGTTAGGCAATATTGTTCAATTGATTGCTTCTGACAAATATCTTGTGTTTCTTACGCAGAAGCAAATCACAAAATAATTTTATTTTGTAGATATTTTTCAGAGTTTGGGAGAGAAAACCCAGAAAAAGACCTTACAATAATGAGTATACCTCCCACAGTATCCTTTAATGATTATTGAGATATATTATTTATCTCACGATTACTTCGGAACCGAAAGAAATAGCGACTTGCAATTTTTTGGGTAGGTTGCGCATACAAATGTGACATTTGAATGTGTTAAAAGGCATAATCGACCAAATGGTTTTGAGGTTATATGTACCTATCTGAATTTTGTTGTTATGTACTCAATAGCTCACAAAATACGGAACCGATCCAATTCAAACAAAAGTAGTTACTTGTAGAATACCAACGCAAAAATTTTTGCGAAATTTCATAACGATCGTATCACTAGAAAGTTTTAAAAATATCATTGAAAATTATTGAAAAAAATTCTATATATTGGATACTATTCCTCTGACATCGCTGATATTTTGAGTGAGCCTTCAAAACCTAACTCTACAGCCAAGTTCCAAATTTGAACACGATCGGATTTATATTGTTTGAGATCCGAGCAGCCTGGGGTGAGTTCAGTAGCTGGATGGGTGACCGTTGTCACGATAATTTTCAAACAGAAAGAGATAGCAATTGCAATTTTCAGGGTAGGTTGCTCATCCGAATGGGAAAGTCAAGTTCGCTGTGCATAAACGGCCCAATGGTTTCGGAGTTTTATACACCGGAATATTATTTTCTCGATAACTCAAAATATACGGATTCAATCGAATAGAAACGTGGTAATTAGTTGTGGAATACTGACGTGAAGAAATATTTGAAATATTGTTAAGATCGTATCTCTAGAAAATTTAAAAAAATCATGAAAAAATATTGTGTATCACAAGATAACTTGTGAACGGAAAGTCATAGCGCAATTTTCAGGCTAGGTTGCGCATCTGAATGCGACATTTGAGATTCTTAATAGGCATAATCGGCCAAATGGTTTTGGAGTTATACACGCATCTGAATTTTTGTTGTTAGTTCCTCGATAACTCAAAATGTATGTTACTTCATATATTACTATTTCTGGAATCTGGATAATCATCCAGATTTATTTTGGAAACCAATGGCCTTCCAAAATAAATAACCGAAAGCAAATAAATTGATCACGACAAGGGGTTGAAATTATAGGTGGAAATATGGAAAATACATTTTTTGAAAGTTTTATAAAACATACTGCATAAACATAGAGAGAATCGTTGAATTTTGATGAGAAAATATATATCCTATACGTGTGAAAATTGGAGCGTTCCTATTACTGTTTTGTTAATCACTAATTTTGGGCCTACTTGTCTAGAGATAGATTCAAAGAAGATCGCTCATCACTCAAGCAATAGTCTGGCTCCATCATAAATAATTTATTGTCTATATCACTCCTTGAGCCTGGAGTAATTTGTAAAAACCGTTTACATCTGTAATTATTGAGATAACCGTATAGATTATTCAATTACGAAATTATTAAAATTTAAAATTCCTTATGAATAGTCTGGCATTTCGGTTGAACGTGTCTAATTAACTTGAATTATTAAATTAATTGAATTCATTTACATATCCATTTCAAATAATAATTTTATGTTAGACTTTGGAATTTCTTTTTATCTAATGATATTATGGGAATGTACTCAGTTAAGAATACATTTTTCCTCTATGTTGATGAAGTGGTAAAGATAATCATCACATCATGCATGAACTGAAGGAAACTGTGTTTTTGTGCGCTTTAATTGGACCTAATCATGACAATGATCCTGCCGAGACTGTAGGCAAAATGTGCCACCTAAGACATTCCCAATATGTGAACGGCGTGCAGTTGGATGATTTGGCTCATTTTGAATATTTTGACTCTATGGCACGCAAAGACTGTCTGTTTTTTGCGCGTATGTTCTGGGGAACATCGCGTTATCATTTAGCCCAAATGTCTGTAACTTTCGAATTTTTTGACGAAAATGGTCTCAAACGATTTATTTCGACTCCTCATTGAAGAATTCGAGGTCAAATTTGATTCTGTCCGGCCGTTGCCACGATAACTTGAGAACGGAAAGAGCTAGCGACTTGAAATTTTCAGGGTAGGTGGCGCATCCCATTATAACGGACAAGTTCGTTAATGGGCTTAATCGGCCCAATAGTTTCCGAGTAATAATTTTGTTTTCAACCAATATAAATCCGATCGAATTGAAACTTGGTGAGTAGTAGTAGAATATAAACCTAAGCACGTTTGTGGAATTTTGTGTGAATCGTATGGCTAGAAAAGTATTAAAAAATATTATTGTTGTCGCGATAACTTGGAAACGGAAAGAGATAGCGGCTTGAAGTTTTCAGGTTAGGATGTGCATCAGAACGTGACATTTGAGTTTGTTTATAAGCATAATCAGCCAAACGGTTTTAGAGTTATAGCCATCTGAAATTTGGTTGTTTTTTTTCTCCTCATTAACTCAAAAAATTCTAAACCGATTGAATTGAAACATGGTTACTAGTTGTAGAATGCCAACGCAAAAATTCAGCAAAATTTCGTGAGGATAGCTTTTGTAGAAAATTTTTAAGAAATTATTGAAAATCAGTAATTATTTGTCTGAAATTGTTGAAATTTTGCAAGAGCCTTTAGAACCCAACTCTACTGTCAAGTTTTAAGTTTTAACACGATCGGTTAAATATTGTTGGGGATTCGAGCAGCCTTGTGTGAGTTCAGTAGATGGGTGACCGTTGTCTCGATAACTTTCGAACAAAAGGAGATGAGGACTTACAATTTTCAGGGTAGGTTGCGTATCCGAATGGGATAGTTAAGTTCGTTTTTGGGCATAATCGGTTTAACGGTTTCCGAGTTATACCCACCTGGAATATTATTTCCTCGATAACTCAAAAAATAAAGATTATATCGAATTGAAGCTTGGTAACTATTAGTAGAAAATCAACATAAAGACGTGTTTGAAATTTTTCAAGAACCGTACCCCTAGAAAATTTAAAAAAAATGACGAAAAAAAATTTGTAAGAACCGTACCCCTAGAAAATTTCAAAAAAATTACGAAAAAAAAAATTGGTTCAAGCACTGACGTGAAGTCAGGAGCTTTTGCGCGTATGTTCTATTGTCTATTCTCCTGTATTGGACACCCTTAATCGAATTTACCATGGTAAATTATGTTGTCCATTCTCCTGTATTGGACACCCTTAATCGAATTTACCATGGTAAATTCGAATTAAGTGTCCAATACAGGAGAACGGACAATAGAATTCACCATGGTAAATTCGATTAAGAGTGTCCAATACAGGAGAATGGACAATATAACATACGCGCAAAAGCTCCTGACTAAACGTCAGTGCTCGAACCAATTGTTTTTGTGGCGCCCTGTTCAGGTGAACAAAGTGCCTATCAATTCATCCATATGTCTATAATTTTCGAATATTTGGCTGAGAATGGTCTTAAACGATTAGTTTCGACTCACTGATGAAGAATACGAGGTCAAAGGATTAGAGAGTTGAAATTTTCAGAGTAGGTTTGAAGTCTAAATATACCGGATTAGTTCCTTAATGGACAAAATCCGTCGAGTAGTTTCGAAAATTACTGATCTGATCGTATTAAAGTAGGGTACTTAGATGGAAAATACCAACCCGAAGATTCATGCAGTATTTTGTGAGGATCGTCTCACTAGAAAATTCTAAAAAAAATTATTTAAGAAAATTCTGTATCGCAGAAACCATCAACCCGATATCGTTGAAATTTTGCAAGAACCTTCAAAACCTTATTATGCAATAAAGTTTTGAACTTGATCAGATCTATATTGTAAAGGATATTAGGGAAATACAGAAAAATCACAAAAACTGAAAGTCGAATTCTGTAATTCATAATCCACCTTTCACCGCAGATACGCATAGTCCTAGTATAGCTCAGTGGTTGAAGCATGGGGCCTTAGCCTGACGGTTTCTTTGTAAATGTCATAGACATGAAGATACCAGGACCGAGTCCTAGAACCGCAATTGCTCTTTGCAATTTTTGAACTCTTGGCCAAGAATGTTCTCAAATGACTAGTTTCGACTCACTGATGAAGAATCCGAAGTCAAAATTGATTATGTCCGGCCATCAGCACGATTACGCTCGAACGCAATGAGATAGAGAGTTGAAATTTTTAGAGTAGGTTTGGAGTCCAAAGTTCGTTAATGGACAAAATCTACGGAACTATTGTTTTACCAACAACTCGAAAAATACTGAGCTGATCGAATTAAAGGACGGTTGTTGGTTGAAAAATACTGACACAAAAACTTATACAAAATTTTCTAAGGATTGCATGACTGGAAAATTAAAAAAAATATTTAAAAAAAGTCTATCTCTCAGAAACTATTCGTCAGATATCGTTGAAGCCGCGAGAGCCTTCAAACCCCTATTTTACAGTAAAGTTCTAGATTTGAACTCTATCGAATTTATATTGGTTGAAGGAATTGCTGAAATATCGTAATAGTCCAACGATCGAGATGTACTGGTTTACAGTCGACAAAGTGAACTGTCAACAGTTTCTAATCTTTGACGTGTTTGCATAGGTAAATCATTTTTATTAGTGTTTTGTGATGTCATTCTGATATTTTCATAGATATATTAGAATATCTAATATCTCTATGCATATTTCATATCTCTCTATGTTCATGTTGTCTGACATGACAAGACTGCCAAATCAGACAAACCAGTTTGAAAATGAGAAAAAATGCCAAGATATAGCAAATCTTAGTGAACCGAAAGAAATCTGGAGCCAGTCTCGCAAGTTACAAACAATGAATGGAAAATTTTAGCTATCCAAAAAAATCTTCCACATGTGAAAGATCACGTCAAATTAGCAAAATATATAGCTATATGGTTCAAAGTGAAAATATCTTAAGAAAACTTCAACGATTTGATACATGCAAGTATTTCATTAGAGGAAGCTTATATAAGCAGGTTTTTTTAATGAAATAGATATCTTGTGTTTTTAACGCAATTTTCAAAATAATGGGTATGGCAAAGAAAAACCAGGAAGGAACCAAATAAATAAATTCTTTGATGATTTTCATATTTTGAGGAAGTTGCATGCACATATATTTATTATAGTTCAGACTTCAAGTATGATGTAAAAAGGTCGGTGAATCATACATTCTTGTCAAGGATTTCACAATGCTTTGAGATCTCATTGCCAAATCAGTGTGATTCAGAGTCCGTACACAAATGGGAATCATCCAAACAATTAACTGTTCTCCACGTCTGCTATAATATCTCCCTTCCACACGGCTGTGGTTTCATGTGGCAGTAAGTACCACAAAGTAATTTCCAAAGAAAATATTTTATAACCATTATCCATGAAAGGCTTGAAAAGCCTATCTATGGCCCACCTTTGAACTATGGATGTACAATGTCCATAATTCGTCTCTTCCTGCCCATAATCACATTTGTTTCGACTGCTATGTGCTAGTATGAATCATTGATCTATCTTCCAGAGCTAAGTAATCATTAAAGGATACTGTGGGAGGTATATTCATCATTAAATGGTTTCTTTCTGGGTTTTCTCTCCCAAACTCTGAAAAATATGTATAACATGAAAAATTAATTATTTTGTGATTCGCTTCTGCGTATTCTATATCATTCTAATTTTATGTTGTTATTCATATATCTAAAAACCCACGTATTAAAAAAAAGGACTGCTCTATCTTTTCCTTCTACGATGGACTGAATGTGTTCATCGAAATTGTTTAAAACTGTCAGTCTCCTCCACCCAGTCGTTACTGCTCTATCTGATTATTTTTACACGATGAACTGAATGTGTAAAGGCCGATTCATTTTATACCTCCCGCTCCGCTCAGTTCAGGCACGCCCTGTCATATTTCAAAGGTTTTTTAGATAAGTTCGTAGACGGATGATGTGAATCAGTACATTTTAATCCCATATGAATCGGCCTTTAATCTAAATTGATAAAAAATCTCAATAGTCTTCATCCAGTCAACTTGAATTGTTAAAAACATGTCATCTACATATTATTGATATATAAAATGGGTTCAGTAGGATAATTGAGGAATCGCAAACATTATAATTCATGACATAACGGCCTTCGCTAGGAGAGAACTCAAACTACTCCCATCGGACACCCAAAAATTTGTCTATAATGGGACCCTCTATAAACTGTAATAATATGTCTCCAGGAATTTTTGTAATATTACTTTTTTGTGGCCAATTCTCATTGATGTCATCTGTGGTCACCTTCAAAGAAATATCTCCACCCTCCCTACAAAAATGACGTTCATACATAAACAATTAATTTGTATATTTCATATTCGTGCTCTTCAAACTGGATTCAATTAAAATTAAAACATTTTTACATAGAGACCTTCTATCTCTATTCCACAATAATTACATTTGCGTTGAGCGTACGCATAGACAAGGTATACTATGAGCGTCCGGACTATACAGGGCTGAATCTCGATCGCCCAAGCGAAATCGCCGGTTACTATGGAAACGGAAAACGCCCTCACTCAGGGCCCCTATTCACGAAATGTTGAGAGAGATCTCTCCTAAGAGATTAATCACGTCAGTGACTCTGCGCAAACTCCGTATGTGAATTGTCGGTTGAAATGTGTTTCTCTACCACTAAATAGTGAGGGAGAAGTGAGATGAGATCTCTTGTAGGAGTTCTCGCATGAGAATACTCATCTCTACGTACGTCGAGTATACGGGGCCAGAGGCCAGTTAGTCTCGCGTGATTCTCAGTCATGATCCGGGCGTATTAGTAGAAACCCAGAGAGGAATAAAATAGCTACACTCAGTAGTAGTACACTGAGAGAAGTATTTACTTGATATTATCGAACATGCATTGCAATTAATAAATAATTTATTTTATTATTGTCCATATGGACAAATAAAGACTGCTTCCATTGAAATATAGAATTTATTAAAATTCTTACAAATGATCATCACTTAATATGATACAACATTTATTTATGAACAATGTCATTCAATATCGCTGAAGAAATATTCGTTTCGTTCAAATAAATATAGTTGAGTGTTAATAATATAATATCGAGTAATAATTGATAAACAGCATTATTATTGTGTATTTTGTTCAATATTAAAATTCACTTATTAAATATTGATAAAGCTAGTAAGTATTAAGTTTTCTGTTATACCTTTTATGGTTTCATCTGATAATTATTAAGAAATATTGTTTTTATTTAACCATGTTTAATAAAAACAATATTTGAATTCAGTAATAAATGATGATTTTTTTTTATTTCAATATATCCTCAATACCGCAATCATTTCGATTGAGAATTCTCGAATTGTAATAGTTGCATAAAATCCCTCGATTTTTTCCAATGTCGTTGGCCGTTGTTAATTCGAATCACTGTTGCCATATTCTCAAGATTTTTAACGGTAGCACAGATCGAATCCAATATCCACTAACAGTAAATAGTAAATGTTCTGTTGAAAGTTGAAAACGAAGATCTGGCAACAGTTCGAAAGTGAATTGCTTTGCAGGATGCAGCAAGTCTATTTAATACTCAGAATACTTTTTAATATTTTATTGCAGTCAATGAAATAGATAATTCTCTTCTGAGATCTAGATCCTTAAAATCCTCTGGACTTTGGAATATAACTCTCAGAAGAGAATGATCTATTTCATTGACTGCAAAAAATATAAAAAAGCATTATGAGTACATAAATAGACTTGCTGCATCCTGCAAAGTAATTCACTTTCGGACTGTTGCCAGATCTTCGTTTTCAACTTTCAACATAACATTCACTACATTTACTGCAGCTATCTAGATAGGCATAATCGACCTAACGGTTTTGGAGTTATACCTATCTGAAAGTTGGTTTTTATTTCCTCAATAACTCGAAAAATGCAAAACCGATCCAATTCAAGCATGGTTATTAGTTGTAGAATGCCAACGTGAAAATTCCTGCGAAATTTCGTGAGGATCATGTCACTAGAAATTTTATAAAAAATCATTGAATATCATGGAAAAAAAATTCTATATATCAGTAACTATAAGTAACACGATCGGATCTATATTTTTGGAAATCCGAGCAGCATGTGTGAGTTCAGTAGCTGGATGGGTGACCATTGACTCGATAACTTTCGAACGAAAGGAAACAGGGACTTGCAATTTTCAGGGTATGTTGCACATCCGAATGGGAGGGTTTAGTTCGTTTTCGAGCATAATCGGTCTAACGGTTTCGGAGTTATACCCACTTGGAATATTAATTCCTCAATAACTCAAAAGAAAAAAATAGACTCGATCGAATTGATGCTTGGTAACTAGTTGTAGAATATCGGCATGAAGACGTGTGTAATATTTTGTGAGGTCCATACCACTAGAAAATTTTCAAAGAATTTTGAAAAAAACATTGGTTCAAGCACTCACGTGAAGTCAGGAGCTGTTGCGCGTATATTCTATTGCCCATTCTCCTGTATTGGACATCCTTAATCGAATTTACCATGGTGAATTCTATTGATCGATCTCCTGTCGAATTTACCATGGTAAATTCGATTAAGAGTGTCCAATACAGGAGAACGGACAATAGAATTCACCATGGTAAATTCGATTCGATAGAATATACGCGCAAAAGCTCCTGACTTCACGTCAGTGCTTGAACGAAATTTTTGTGAATTTGGCTGCACGAATTCGAAAAATAATTCTGAAGAATTTCGCTTGGTGTCTGACCAAGGACTCTGATATAGTCTCCGAAGCATTACAACATTTTGTTTATCTTTGATGTTCTTTAGTTTGTTAGCCAACATTGTCCTATACATTGCTTTAGACAAATATCTTGTATTAGTAAGGCAGTAGCCATTTACAAAATAACATTTTTTTTATAGATATTTTTCAGAGTTTGGGAGAGAAAATCCAGAAAGGAACCTTTTAGTGACCAAAATCTGTATTATTCCAAATTATGAACCAGAATATATGAAGGAATATAAATTCAAACTAACTACGTACGAAGAATACACATGATAATTACACGTTGGACAGAAAAGACGCATCTCTGTTTTTCTTATATTGAGGACACCATCAAATTACCGTTCTATACCATCCAACACGAATTAAACCATCGCCCTGGGACAAAAGCACCCATAAATTTCTTCGATATTGCGTGGCATAAATCAAGAAGTACGAATATTTATTACTTGCTTTGATTATATAATTAGGCACTGATACTGAATAATAAGGAGTATAATTGTACCCGTATATTGTTAATAGATAGGACTGTTGAAAACGACGATTTATTAGGGAGTCCAGGGCTACCGAATATGTAGATTTTTCGTTTTTAACCGGTGGCAAATAATTTTTTTTCGTTGGGAAGAATGTATAATCAATCGATTATTGGTTACGGATTGGAGATATTGAAATTATTGGTTTGTTTACTCAGTGTGTTTTTTGAAGAACACTCCCAGCTAAAAAAAACTAGAAGTTCAAGAAACCTACTTTTTCATTCAATGATCATTAACGATTCTACAATAGTACAAAAATATGTAATTGAAGAAAATTATAGATACTCTGACGTGGCGTCAGAAGTTTCCGCGCTCTTTTAATAAATGATCCTTCATTCATATGAAGACAACATTTCGAATTGGCTTATTCGAGGACTGTTTGAAATATGCATTCAGATAGGTGCGCCAATCCAATGAACATTCCAAGGACTTCACTTTTATATACAAATCTGCAATAATCATTCAAGGATACTTTGGAGATGAATTTATCACCAAATGGTTCTGGGTTTTCTCTCCCAAACTCATTTCATTAATTTTAATTATTTTGAAATTGCTTCTGCGTTAGGAACAGATATTCGTCAGAAGCAATATTCAAAACAATGTTACCTAATAAACAGTAACGAAACCACACCAACGATAAAGCAACTATTCTGTGAGGTTTCGAGACTAAATAAATCAAACTCCATCATCAGACAGCATGCGAAAATCTTCAAAACTATTTCTTGTTGACAGTTATTCTGACATTTGCCACACCGACAGTCTTTCCAAGTTATAAGTCTTTTTTCAACAAATTCAACCAAATATGGCCAATTCCTATTGAATAATATAAATATTAAACAAGCACTGACTTGAAGTCAGGAGCTTTTGCGCGTATGTTCTATTGTCCATTCTCCTGTATTGGACACTTTTAATCGAATTTACCATGGTGAATTCTATTGTCTATTCTCCTGTATTGGACACTACAGTGTCAAAATCGACTTAGAGAGACAAGGGTAAAAAACCGTCAAATAAACCCCCATGTGGCGATTTTATGTCGAAAAGTGAAAATTAAGAATATATATAATTAGGAAATAGCAATCCTTCTTTCCTATAACACTATATTTATTTCCACCATAAGAATTTCTATATGACAATGTAGAACTCGCATAATTGCACGTTCTACATCCAATTATGCTTATTCAGATATCCTAACTTAATAAATAGGGAGATCAAGTGAATCTCGAGGAAGATGATAATCAGTATTGCCAAGAGCATAGACGTAGGTTGTAAAACTTTCTGTACTTAAATAAAGTTGATTTTTTCTTTTTAAAAAAGTGGTTTCATCCCTTAAAAACGTAAATGGCGACGAGGTGATGGGATTGTGCCGGTCTTAATCGAAGAAAAGTGTGATAGAAATAATCCAGTGATATTCGTCCACGGAGAATCTTCAAAGGCTAACAGTTTCAACTGCAAAGGTACGACAACGAACGAAGGAAGAGAAACCCAGAAGCCCTGATCGATTGAGTAGCGTCCTTCGACGACTTCAAGAAAGAAATTATCTAGAACTTTACGGAGGTGAGAAAAAGCAATTTCCTGTACTGATTACATTTCCCCAGTCATTAACCTGGACCAAAGTTAAATCCATTCTTTTCCCTGTTTTGTGTGTAAAACTTGTATAATTCATTTTTTGAAACTAGTTTATAAGTTCTCAATTTTTATTATCAATATTGATTCTATAAATAAGTTAATTTTTTCGTTATCTGAATTGACTATAAAAGAAACGAAAATGACCCAAGAAAGTAGTAATATCTTTGAGAAAATGAAATTAATTAATCTTTTTGCTCAACCAATAGTTCCCTTCGATGGTAATTCAGCAAACCTTACAAGATTTATCAATCACTGCGATAGATTTAACAGTAGATTCGCGTCAAATGATGCATTATTAAACGAAGCAATTATAGATATAATTAAAAGTAAATTAATTGGAAATGCTAGTGAAATAGTTAGTAGCAACGAAAGAATCACTGCTAACTGGAGAGATTTGAGAAAATTTCTTAAATTAAAATTCGAAGAGAAAATTAGTTTAACGGTCTTATTTTGGGATCTTCAAAATGCCCAACGTTTACGAAATGAAAATGATTTAGATTTTCTAGAAAAAATTGTAGATCTGAAAAATAAATACGATTATCAGGTAGAATTATCAGATTTGAGTATAACTGAAAAAGAACAAGAGAAGAACATAGCATCTAGAGTAGCAACGCGAGTTCTTTTATACAATATTAACCCAGAATTGAGAACAGCCCTAAGAGGTCATGGAATAATGAATTATGATGACATGGTTAACTTCATTAGGCAAGATTTTTATTACTATCAACAACCCTTTTTACACTATAAAAATCAAATATCTCAAAAATCGAATATTCAAAATCCTAGACGTCAACCACCAACCAACGAATTTCATACAACTAGAATAAATAACGATTTTCAATCGCAAAGAAATTATCCTAATCACAATCGATTTCAACAAAATCATCAAAATTTCCCCTCACAACCGATTCAATTGCAACAACGTATTGTAAATCGACATTTCCCAACCAACCAACAAGTTTTTGGCCCGAGTACATCGACTCGACAAACGAACGTATTCAAACCGAATCCAAATCAAAGATTACAAAATCCCCCGGAGAAAATGTCCATCCAGACTAGAAATTTTCCACAGAAACGTCAAAATTATTCAACCCAATACCAAGTCAATCCACAGAGAAAATTCCCCTTCCAAAATCAAGGTAATAATTATCAAAATCCCAATTTCACTTTCGAAGAATTAACCCACATAGAACCAGCTTTAGATTCATTATTTATTGATGATAACGAACCTCAAAATTATTCGGAGGAAGATTATGAAAATGACCAATCAAATCCAGACAATTATCACGAAGAAAATTTTCCAGAATTAGCCGAGGACAATTCATTGACCTAAATTCAGCTTTTGACAATAAAAATCAATTACCCTATATTACATTTGAAAATCCAAAATGTAAACTATTGATAGATAGCGGATGTTCGGTATGTTTAATAGACCCTAAATTCGCTTATAACAATTTCCCAAAAAATATCTTTAGTGAATCAACGACCTTAACCGCTTGTATGAAACAAGAAACGTCCAACGAAAAAGTTTTAATACCTGTATTCAGAGAATTCCAAGTAGATGATTTCCATCCATTCATTTTATACAAATTCCATAAAAATTACGACGGACTAATCGGAGCAGACTTTCTGAACAAATACGGACTGAACTTAGATTTCAAAAATCAAATATTAACCAATGAATACTGTCAAATTCCTTTCGAATACCAAAAAGTTTGTCAGAAACCCTCAAACATCCCCGTTGATCTTTCTCATTTAGAACCTCAAATTAAAAGTCAACTCATGAAAATACTTCAACAAAATGAACAAGTTCTACAATTGCCAGGACAACCCCTTAACTTTTCAAGTAGAATAAAACACAAAATTCGAACCATTGATGAAGTACCCGTCCATTGCAAAATTTATAGGTACCCGGAAATTCACAAAGAAGAGGTTAAAAATCAAATTGAAGACATGTTAGAGAAAAAAATTATAAGACCCAGTATTTCTCCATGGTCTTTTCCTGTAGTAATAGTCCCTAAAAAACAAGACTTATCCGGAAAAACAAAATGGCGTATGGCTATAGATTACCGAAAACTGAATGACAAATCTATAGACGATAAATATCCTCTACCACAAATCGACAGTATACTAGATAAATTAGGAAACAAAAAATTCTTCACCACACTTGACTTAGCGTCCGGATTTCATCAGATCGAACTCGATGAAGAATCAATAGAAAAGACAGCTTTTACTGTAGAAAATGGTCATTACGAATTTCTAAGAATGCCTTTCGGACTCAAAAACGCCCCAGCAACTTTCCAAAGACTCATGAACGAAATTTTGAGAAATTACATAGGAAAAATTTGTTACGTATACATGGACGATGTAGTTATATTTTCTGATACCATAGAACAACATTTGAGTAGCACTCAAAAGTGATAATTTGAGAATACAATTAGACAAGTGTCATTTTTTCAAAAATGAAATAGAATTTCTAGGACACATAATCACACCAGAAGGAATTAAACCCAATCCGAATAAACTTAAAGCTATTATTGATTTTCCGATTCCCAAAACTCAAAGAGAAATAAAATCATTTCTTGGATTAGTAGGCTATTATCGAAAGTTTATCCCCAATTTTGCGAAATTGACAAAACCCTTAACTTCATGTTTGAAAAAGGAAGCAAAAATTAACATTGATGATCCAAATTATATTGAATCATTTAAAATATGTCAGCGAAATTTATTGAAGGACCCCATATTAAGTTATCCCGATTTTAATAAACCTTTCATTCTCACGACAGACGCATCAGGTTATGCGATAGGTGCAGTGCTTTCACAGGGCAACCCCCCAAAGGATTTACCGATATCATTCGCAAGTCGAACCCTTAATGAAGCCGAAACTAGGTATAGCACGATAGAGAAAGAACTTCTGGCAATAGTATGGTCATGTCGATACTTTAGACCCTATTTATATGGACGAAAATTTACCATCTACACCGATCATAAACCTTTATGTTGGTTATTCTCTTTAAAGGAACCAAATTCACGTCTAATGAGATGGCGGATAAAACTGGAAGAATTTAATTACGAAATTAAATACAAAAAAGGTTCTACGAACAACGCAGATGCCCTTTCGAGAATTAAAATTGAACAAAACAATATTGAAATTAATGGTATATAAGACGATTTAGCTTCCATTGTAAACCAAGTCACGACCGAAGAATTAGACGATTGTTTGAATTTATTAACTTCCAATAAGCAAACCGAAACCCCTAATGTTGATCCAAACGAACAAATTATTGATTTCGAAACGGAAAACATAACTGTTCACAGTAATATAGAAAATCCAGTCTTAGAACTCCCGATTACAGAAAGAAGTTTGAATTCTTCAGCCCTTCAGATAATTTTCAAAACAGCCCCAAATTATAAGGTTACAAAAACAAAAATTTTTGGAGACAAACTTAGATTAATTGTTTCTATAAATCAAATCGAAAATGACATGTTCAAGTTTATCAAAGAATTTCTTCAACCAAAAAAATCTTATACTTTGTATTTTGCTTCACAGGAATTAGAAATACCCCTTATCAGAATTTTGCAAGAAAAGTTTGACTATAAAACATTTGACCTGAAAATTTCCAAAACCTGTCTAGAAGACGTAGAAAATAAAGAAGAACAACTCCTGCGCATTCAACAATTTCACGAAACAAAAACTATTCATCGCGGACTTCGAGAAAATTTGATTAGCCTAAAAAGAAAATATTATTGGCCAAACATGGACAAAGATGTTCGAAATTACATCAATTCATGCGAATTATGTCAGAAAAGCAAATATGAACGAACACCAATTCAATTACAATTCAAACCTAACCCAATCGGATCCAAACCCTTTACTCATATTTACTGCGATACAATAAGATTCAACCAAACATATTGTTTAAGTATCGTTGACTCTTTTTCAAGACTAGGACAATGTTACCCTCTATTACAAAAAACTGGAACTGTATTTTAGATAAATTGTTGATTTATTTCAGCCACTATGGCATCCCTAACAAAATTACATGTGACAACGGAATAGAATTCAAGAATAAAGTCATTCAAGATTTTTGTAAGATACACCAAATTGAAATACATTATATCACAAACTATAATCCAAATTCTAACGCAATCGTGTAACGATTCCATTCAACGTTGATTGAACAATTGAGGACTATTGCAGACAAAAATCTAACTTTTCAAAATAGACTTTCCCAAGCTTTGCTTAGTTATAACAACTCAAATCATTCTAGTCTAGAAATTACCCCTATGCAAATAATTAAGGCAGATTTAAATTATTCATTGCCAATCGAGCAAACTCATAATGAAAAATTACAAAATTATGTAGAGAATTATGTTGAAAATCTACAAGATATATCGAAACATTTGGAACAAACCAGACAAAAAAATATTAAACGTTTAGAAAAAACTAACGAAAAGCGAGCAGCAAAAGCAGATCACCCATTAAATCAAAATCCGGCTTACATCAAGAACCCAATTACACGGAAATTAGATCCCGTTTTCAAAAGAATCGATGCTACCGAAATCGATAAGAATCGTATCCAAGACAAGAAAAACAAGCACATTTACCACAAGAAGATTTTGAAACAACGCAAAAACTAGTTCCAAAATTTTGTTACAGATTCAAAATGGATAGCCGCATCATACTTCTGATACTAGCTAAAATTATCCACTTTTCAATGTCCCTGGAAATTATCCAAATCCAAAATAATATATTACCCATTCTAGTAGGAAAAGCTTATTTGAGTCACAAGAATTTGCAACTAATATATCACATAGACCTGAATAAAATTGAAGAAATAATATTCAATTATCAAAATGAGATAGATAATTACAGAAATTCGAAATTAAACTTTTCTCAAACAGCAAATTATAGATATTTGAGGCATTCCAATGAAGTGAATATTAACTCACTAGAAGAACTCTTGAATCAGAAAGTAAGAATTAAGAGAGGATTAGTAAATCTAGGAGGAAAAATTTCGAAATTTTTATTCGGAACATTAGATTCTGATGATGAAGTCCTATATCAAAATTATTTTCAAAGTATAAGGAATAACGAGGAAAAATTAATTAGAAATCAGGAACAGATTGCCACAGTAGTTAATGACCTTAAAAATAAGTTTATAAGTAAATTCCAAAAGATTTCTGAAAATCTTAAACTGTTTCAAATAGTACCCCAATTAGAGGATGTACAACAAATGCACCTTTTGATGTTTGAATTAAAAGAAATTAAGAATATTTTAGATGAAATACAAACAGCTGTAAGTTTTGCTAGAATACATCTGTTACATGAATCAGTTTTACCATATTCCAAATTCTTAGAATTGATCAAGAACGAAAGTATTATACCAGTTCATCACCTGAAAGACTACTACCAATTGTGTCATACCAAGGTAATTTTCAAAAACAAAGTTTTATTATTTTTAATCTCGATTCCATTAGTTCATGAAGACCAATATGATCTATACAAGTTTTATTACCTACCACAAAAGAATGAATCCCTTCCATATTCCAATCCTTATTTGCTTTCACAAGAAGAAGAGTTGAAATGGTCTACCAATAATTGCCATCCAATAGAGAACGACTACTTATGTGATCAAGATTCTTTGGAAGAAATCCCAAAATGTATGGTGAACATTCTCAAAAATCATAGTGAAGATTGCCCGAGAATAAGAAGAGCTCCACTACGAGACTTGAAGCTATTAGAAGATGGAAGTATCCTCTCAGTTAAAAATGTGAAAATTAGAGAAAAATGCCCTCAACATACAAAGTATTATTTCGTCCCAGAAATAGCAATTCTACGAACCAAATGTATAATCAATAATACCGAGAAAGAAATTGTCCCAATTACTTCGATCAGTGAAGAAAAATTCATTATTTTACCAAAATTCACACGACTGTCCCAGGACTACATAAAAGAAGAATCCATGGAAAACGAAGACATCCCGGATATCGAATTGGAAGAATTGAACCAATGGAGTCTTCAACCAATTACATTCTCTATATTTTTCTATTTTATAATATCCATAATAATTATAATTGTAATTTATTTAATTTTCAAATATTGCAAATGTAAACATGTTAATTTTAAAGCTACACCAAATGGTGATACCTTTAACCAAGATAGGGAGGAATTAGGAAATAGCAATCCTTCTTTCCTATAACACTATATTTATTTCCACCATAAGAATTTCTATATGACAATGTAGAACTCGCATAATTGCACGTTCTACATCCAATTATGCTTATTCAGATATCCTAACTTAATAAATAGGGAGATCAAGTGAATCTCGAGGAAGATGATAATCAGTATTGCCAAGAGCATAGACGTAGGTTGTAAAACTTTCTGTACTTAAATAAAGTTGATTTTTTCTTTTTAAAAAAGTGGTTTCATCCCTTAAAAACGTAAATATATATCCCAGGTAAGTACCGACGTTTTATTCTAATACCGGAGATCGACAAGATCGTACGAGGAGCCCGATAGCCGGTTGGTCTAGGCCGTCAGGTTTTCGGTTTCAGTTTTTTGATTTGGTTTTCGGTTTCGGAACGAGAGAAGGCGGGCTCAAATCCCGGAAAGGGAATTACACTTTTCGGCGCTCTAGTTCCTCGGAATTGAGTGCTTATCAATTTGCCCAAATGTCTGTAATTTTTATTTAAGATGCAGTTTCACCATTAAAATCCATCGATATCATTTTCAACTCCAACAAGCTAATACTTTCGGAGATATGATTTTTCTAAATTTCAATAATGAATCGTACGTTCTTCTATGTTTTCACAGAATGCTAGAATTATTCTATCTGAGCTTTATTATATGATCTGTGTTCATACTCGTACATGTCATCCTGTTCTATAAGAGAGAGTCAAATTCATTTCAGCTATTTTAATTTGATTTCTTCCATGGTGCAGTTCTCATTCTCAGATTGCTCAATTAATCTTGATAAATAAACTATTATTTGAATTTAATTTCCTTTATGATGCAGTTCTTTCATAAGAATACATAGATTTAATTCCCAACTCTGAGAAACCAATACTTTCGGAGATATAATTTATCTGTTTGAACTAGAGCGCCAGAAAGCTGCTGTCCACAGGGCTTGAAACCATTTTTTAAAGACACTTGTAGCAAAATGATTCGGATACTCAATAATCGAAACATGTCAAAAAGAAAGCTGATTATTCTTCTTTATTTCCAAAGTGAAATTTATTATAGGTTCTTTTGAATTCATGGAATCGAAGAATTTGTCTCTCTTGTATCATACGTAGAATTGTATGGTACCCTGTTACACTACCTTCTGCTAACACATCTAAAGCTCTCAATCAAAAGAATATATATATTAATATGTGTAATATATATATATATTCATGAAAAATACCTAATCGTTGAAACCAAAAGCTTGGCGTTGATATATTGATGATATATCTGTAATTGATTATCCTCAATTCTTCGATCAAAATGGTTAATTATTAAAAAATTCTGAATTTTTTTTTTCAATTTGGCAAATTGTTTTTCGCTGGTCAAGAAAATTACATCATGAATTCGAATGTGAAAGAATATAATAAACTTCAAGTTCCGGGAGAAGAAAAGCAGGAATCTGTAGGGTGTAGGAATATTGATTTTGTTTAATGAATTATCAAATTCGCATTTAAAACATGTTGGAGTGGCAAAAGAAATGAAGTAAATTTTCTTTGGTGATAATGAAACATTGAAAAGACGCTGAGAAAAAAAAAGTTCAGAAGAAAAAAAAATGTTTTCAGGTTTTTTGGTTAATAATTTTTTTGATCGGGGGGAGAAATCAGGCTAATAGTCAACAATAAAAATATTTTATTGGGAAAATTACAATGAATCAAAAAAATGCTCATAACGCTGATTTTTGGCGAACACGATAAATATAAAGTTTCGGGACACTAAGAAAAAAAATCGCAGCGCTTTGAGCATTATATCCAAATTTATACCAAGATATACAAATATTCTTATAATTGTGCGAATTTTTCTCTTTTTTCTGTCAGTATTATCGTCTTGAAATAAACATTTTCGCCTAAAGTTATTAATAGTCTCATATATGAATGTTTTTCTGTTAGCGAAACCCTACTCCGAATCCCTATACGATCATTATTTCCCGACTTATTAATTATCAAAATTAAAAAGGGGGAGACCTGTGAGAGATTGGAACGAGGGAGTGAAGGAGGCAAAAGAAGGACGAGGGATGGGAGAAGATGAATGGCGACTATATAGGATGCGAGAAACGACCAGTGTAGCTGTAGAAAACTCGCCTTATATACAGGGTGACCCAAGGGTGCTGACATGGTCCATAACTTTGTGTGATTTCAATGAAAAAAGTCCTTTTTAATTGTATACAGGGGCAAAAAAATTAATTTTCAAAATTTCATCATAAAACTTTTTTCAGAAATGAATACCTCTTAATTTTTTAATTAATTTTTTGGTGCCCGTAGACCTTTTTCAAGACAATCAAATATTTGGAATTTTTTTCGGTGGTTTTCTTAGTACATATTATTACTCTGGAGCCGCCCATGATAGAATAATTGTATGGCCACATCTAGAAGCTAAACTAGAACTTGGAGCTACAATTTGTTAATTGTTTTTCACTGTATGATAATTGCCCTCCCTCTGTTGAAAATCACCCGAAAACTTGTAATTATTTTTATCCCTTAATTTGTGTCATAAGTTTACTTATAAACTTCGTAACATTCGTTAGTAATGGAACTATGTATAATAAAATTTATGGTAGGAGCGAGCAAAACTTACAAAATTCCTGAAGTCAATAAAAGTTGAAAAATTTCAATGTGTGCTTAATTGATGTGAAAAAAGTCATATTCAATTTGAATATTAAATTAAAATACTGATTATTTGGATGATTGACAGATTGCACTGATTTATAACCAATATCCCTATTGAAATCTATGGCTATCAGATATCCTTCATTCGAACAAAGGAATTTCAAATAGGTAGGTATTATTAGTGTATATCTTTGAATAAACCAAACAAGATCTGCGTTTTCATTTGGCAGCTTCAATGACCTCAGAAACCCAACATTTTGCCTAGAATAGTCCTGGAATAATATTCATGATATGAGCTGTTAACAAATTTTAAAAAAATCTGAAAAATTTCATATCATTATTTTCTAAAGCATAGTAAGTGTGTCTCAACTATCAAGTATTAGTATGTATCAACGAAATTATTTTGTCCGGTATATATATATATATATGAGGAAGATCTTGGAAGAATAGGATACCTAAAATATAATACCATGTTTCGTGTTGAAATGTTTAAAACTATAATGAAACTAAGCTATAATTTCACGATTCGGAAGCATTGAAGATGACTAGGAAGACACAGAATACATCAGTGATTATTTCCTTTGGATGTTCCGAAATTGTTCGATTCAACAATTCTGGGAATTAAGAATTGTTTCTATTAATTGCTCAGCCATATGTAAAAACACATTTGTAATGCGGGAGTTCAACATCCTATATCCAATTGTATGAATTTGGATTTATGGGGATACACATAATTCATTTTTTTAATTTGGGACGAGATTGATTAGAATAATTATAATATTGGTCTTCTCCCGAGAAGTTGTAGAGTAGCTTGTTTTGACATTTCAATTTATCTTCAGTGATATTCGCGTTAAGATATCAACAAATTTTGTTTTTTCTTTAGTAATTTCAATGGTTTTGACCAGTTTGATTTGCAGTGGAAGCTGGTCATATCGAGGATTTAAAAAAAGCGTTTTGAAGCTTTAAAAACTCTAATTTCTCGAACCTTGGAGAAAATTCAGTGAAGCTACGGTTCTCATTCACTCCGAAGGAAAGAATTGAAAAAAAATACAAATTTTAAGCCAAATTTTTTTCAGTTGATCCACCATATGTACCCGGTAGCCTATTTGATCAGCTTGAATTTCTTTTCTTTTATACACTGATCAACAATTGCTAGGTATCACTTATGAACTTCTCTTCATTTGTATTTTTTTCAAGTTATCTCGTGAATATCTGTACATTATACGTTCTCTAAGGAAAAATTAAGATGTTTTGAGTTGATTAGGTATATCAAATTTTTCCTCGCTTCATAGGCTCTTGTTCACAAAATCGATTATTATCTGTAGGCTGTTACATGTGGAGTGAAAAGCAAAGTGGTATTTGTTATTAAATCTGTTTTTTTCTCTCGTTCGAACACATAAGGTGACAATAATTGAAGAAATGAGAACAATATTAGCTTATCAGTCATGCCGAGAAGACGTTTGGCTCCTGTGCAACTGGACCAAATCATACGGTGGATACAGGAAGGTTTGTCCCAGCGAGAAGTGTCCCGGCGGTTGAATGTTTCGCAAAGTGTCGTGAGTCGGGCTTGGAATAGGTTCATCCAAAACGACTCAGTAGCTTATGTTCATGGGGGAGGTCGGCAGCGCAGTACAACAGCTGCCCAAGATCGTCTTTTGGTCCTCAATGCTAGGAGAAATCCCACTTACCCGGCGTCGCGGCTCAATAGATCACTGAGAGTTGCAACAGGAGTTCTAATTTCGAACCAGACTGTAAGACGACGACTACATGTTCGTGGTTTGAGAGCACGTAGGAGGGTACAACATCCCCGTTTGAATAGGGAACACCGGGTTCATCGACGGCAATGGGCTGAGGAGCACCGCAATTGGAAAGTTGAAGATTGGAGCCGATGTTTATTTACGGATGAGTCTAGATTTCGTTTGGTCAACTCCGCTTGGAGGGAAAGAGGTCGAAGGTATGCAGAACAGTTTATGGTACCCACAACAGCTTTTGGCGGAGGTTCTATATGTGTATGGGGAGGCATTTGTTTAAACCAACGCACAGAGTTGGTTGTTCTGCAGAACACCACAATGACCAGCCAGAGATCACGATATGATTATTGAACCCATAATTGTTCCATTTGCGGCTGCCTTGGGCGAGAATTTCATTTTAATTGACGATAATGCCCGTCCACACCGTAGTCGTCTGGTTAATGAAGCGCTAGAAACTCATGCTATTGATAGGATGGACTGGCCAGCTCGCTCTCCAGACATGAATTGCATCGAACATGTCTGGTCTGAGATGTCTAGACAATTGTCAACCTTAAAACAACCGATCAATAACCTGGAGGACCTTTCTAACGCTTTACGGGATATTTGGACGAATTTGCCCCAAAATTTTATAAATCGTTTGATTGAAAGTATGCCTCGTAGGGTAGAATGCTTGAGACGAGCTCGTGGGGAGCCAACTAGGTACTAGCTTAACCGAAACTTCAGCCTTCTTGTGGTGTCATCATAAAATTTTTATGTTATTCAAACACAGAATTTTGAGTGTTCCTAATAAAGTCTTTTTTTCTCTCCAACTTTCCATTTTTTCATTCTTTTCTCAAGTGAACCATATTATCAACTGAAAATACTCTGATATCTGACTAAATTTATAATCTTGGAGCGAATAATTCAGAAATAAATTTAGAAAAAGTAAGTGATCCCTATCAATTGTTGAGCAGTGTATTTTGCTACGTCTATTTATCGCGATATCCGAAATCATACAAAATACGACCGTTTAGTCTTCAACCTTCGGTGTCGAAAATTGAGTGACAGTTTCGCAAGATGGAATGAATATTCTAGCTTAATCTGTCAAGACATTAAAAATAAAGGTACTGACCGCATTTTAGCGAATACTGATGGGAAGTTTTAGGCTTTTAGGAATTTTTTCACCTCAATGTACCCCTAATAGCCCTCTAAATCTACAGATTGATTGATTTTTCCTATACTTTTTTCACAATTCTGCATCAGTTACTTGGTTAAATTGAGAAAAAAGTCGAATGAAATCTTGGTTTCTTATTTTAAAAAAAATTAATAATACTACTTACAATTTTACGAAGACACTTATGCAGAATGGCAAAAAAATATTTTATTTTCACGTTTTTATGAAGATTGTGCAATATTCGAGAAAATAAATCTTGTTCCTTCAATATTTTAAAAACTTTGAACTATTGACCCGGAAAAACCACTCGATTCATCAATCTGCAAAATTACATAAGTTACTGAGAGCCCTATCCTTAATTCCCATCAGTATTCAACGAGATACGGTCGATTTACCAACTCAAGAGAAAAACACACTTTTTTGACTTTTTTAAAATGTATATGTTGGTTTAACCGAATAGATATTATTGCTTTAAGTGCGTAAAATGAATGTTGTTTGAATGGCATATGAGTGTTAATTAATTAATTAATTAATTAATTAATTAATTCTCTAGAATGTGCCATGAATACACGAATTTTATAAATAGAAAGAAACATAAACAACATTTTTTGAACAAGTGTGAATGTGAATTTTCATTGTCTGAAAGCCCTATCCTTAATTCCCATCAGTATTCGACGAGATACGGTCGATTTACCAAATCAAGGGAAAAAGACACTTTTTTTACTTTTTGGCGCTCTAGTTCCTCGGAACTGAGTGCAAAGTTATTGGGCAAAATCGGACAGATGGTTTCGGAGTAACAAAAAAAAAATTTTTTTTTTACAAAACAAATTCCAAATTAAATTTTTTTTAATAAGAAGTTTTATCATAAGAATTCATTCATATCATTTTTAACTCTAACAAGCTAATACTTTCGGAGATATGATTCTTCAAAATTTCAATGTAAATCGTATTTCACACATTGATATAATTATTCTATGTATGAATTGTCATAATGTCAACTTGACAGAAGGGAATATTGTAACTTCAAAAATATTGGGGTTGAAATACTCGTATTTTAGCGAAGCAACGGGGACCTCACCCGAAAATGTTTGAAAATATTACGTAAATATTGATAGTATAATTCTGTAGTTCGAGAGAGGAGAAAATTTGGTGAACGTAGATCAGGAAATTTTTGATCGATTACAAGGTAATTTTTTATTTATTACTCATCTTCTTTCATATTATTACTCATCTTCTTTCATACATGTTTTATGGAATACCTACTATTTGTAGGTACTTTAAACCTGTTTTGGGCAATTGTCATACGAAACTTGTTTTTTTGGCGCTCTAGTTCCTCGGAACAGAGTGCTTATCAATTTGCCCAAGTGTCTGTAATTTTGGAATTTTTGGCTGAAAATGGTCTCAAACGATTTGGTTCGACTCAATGATCAAGAATCCGAGTGCGAAATCGATTCTGTCCGGCCGGCCGACCAGCCGTAGGCACGATAACTCTCGAACGAAAGGAGTTAGCGGATTGAAAATTGCAAGGTGGTTTTGGAGCGTAAATATCTCGGACAAGTTCGTTCGATCTATCTGAAATTTAGCATCAAATTGTAGAATCATGACCTTTATACGCATGTGAAGTTTTGTAATGACCAGATTACCGCAAAGTGTAAAAAAAAAAATTTTGAAAATTTAAAAAAAGTTTTTCCACAATAACTCTCGAACGGAATGAGCTAGGTAGTTGAAATTTTCAGAGTAGGTTAGGGAGATGAATATCTCGGTTGAGTTCGTTATTGGGCAAAATTTGCCAGATTTAATTCGATTTCTTCCATGGTTCAGTTCTCATTCTCATGATTGCTCATTTAATCTTGATAAATAAACTATTATTTGAATTGAATTTCCTTTATGATGCAGCTCTATCATATGTATACATTGATATAATTCCCAACTCAGAGAAACCAATACTTTCGGAGATATAATTTGTCTGTTTGAACTAGAGCGCCAGAAAGCTCCTGTCCACAGGGCTTGAACCCATTTTAAAATGTATATGTTGGTTTAACCGAACATTATTGCATTATTGCATTAAGTGCGTAAAATGAGTGTTGTTTGAATGGCATATGAGTTGTTAATTAATTAATTAATTAATAATTAATTAATTAATTAATTAATTCTCTAGAATGTGCCATGAAAACACGAATTTTATAAATAGAAAGAAATATAAACAACATTTTTTGAACAAGTGTGAATGTGAATTTTCATTGTCTGAAAGCCCTATCCTTAATTCCCATCACTATTCGACGAGATACGGTCGATTTACCAAATCAAGGGAAAAAGACACTTTTTTTACTTTTTTAAAATGTTTATGTTGGTTTAACCGAACAGATATTATTGCATTAAGTGCGTAAAATGAGTGTTGTTTGAATGGCATATGAGTGTTAATTCATTAATTCTCTAGAATGTGCCATGAAAACACGAATTTTATAAATAGTAAGAAATACAAACAACATTTTTTGAACAAGTGTGAATGTGAATTTTCATTGTCTGAAATATATTAAAACGGTTTATCTCGATTTCCGGCAAATTCCTATGGAAAGAAGTTGAAGATTAAAGTTGTAGGGAATAAAATCTACAACTTTTTTGTTTATGCTTCTTTCACATAACCTCGAAATTCATGTGGAAAATTCGAATAACCAAGTAACTATCAATTATTATTCCAATAAATGAAATGGTTTTATGATGAATAATTAATTAATAATGGACTCTTTTGAAATAATTCCTTCGAAAAGTAATATGTCATGTTTATTTTGTGAATTATTTTGGCAGAAAAAAAAGTATTTTTTCACGGTGAAAAAACATTTGCGCATCAATAGAGATGCAAAAAGTCAAGGTTTTTTGACAGTAGAACAAAAAAGTATTTTTCCTTCTCCTTGGACCGAGAAAAATAAGGCAACTTTTTTTTTTGTTGTCCTCTTCTTTTCGATTGCGTGAGAACTGTAGGTCAGAAATTATTTTGACTCTAGTTCAAAATAAGGGTTTTGAAGCTTCAAAATGCTTTAATCAGAAAAAACAATATTCTTTAGATAAACGAATGTTCTGCAATATACTGAGTTTGGTTGTGTTTATGTCAGTATTATACCTTGTGAAACTTAATCCAAGTGGATATCGGATTCTCGCGACTCACTTTGTAAATCATTTTGGATGAATTAAAGAAGAAAAACGATTTGGCTTAAGTTTCACAATATAGCCTGTCCCGAAATAAATAAATTGAAAAGTCTTAATGGTATATTCTTCGTCAACAAAAACGATGAAAGCTTCATGTAAACCTATATGCGAAAAGGTTCTGTTTTCGAAATACCTACAGGTTGAAGGGAATTTCCTGAAGACAGATATTTTTCATTTCCCCCAAAACTAATGGAAGGAAGTTATCTTTCTTAGGTTTTTGGGCGTCTTTGAAATGGACTACAATAAATATCTCAGGTCAAGTCAGTGACGGATAATACCGTTATTAAAATGCTGCTTATTTTTTCTTGGAACATTTTCAGTATTTTGAACACAAAAAGGTGTTTATTCATTTGTAGAATGGATTTTTCTCTAAAACTACGGACATAAGACTAGTATACCATTCATGTGTAGAAATGTAAAGTCTACAACTATTCAAAATACCGAAAATAGAGAGTTTTGCTAACTCATCGTCATCGGTGAAACCAGTCACTGACTTGACCTGAGCCATCTTGGCGCGCTCCTTTTCCTTGGAACAGAGTGCTTATCAATTTGCCCAAATGACTGTAATTTTCGAATTTTAGGCTGAAAATGGTCTTAAACGATTTTATTCGACTCACTGATCAAGAATATACGTGGTTGAAATCGATTCTGTCCGGCAGGCCTTCCGGCCGCCCGTTAACACGATAACTCTCGAACGAAAGGAGTTAGAGGATTGAAATTCGCAGGGTAAGTTTGGAGCCCAAATATCTCGGACGAGTTCGTTAACGGGCGGAATCCACCAAGCGGTTCCGGACTTATGGCCGTTTTTAGTAAAAATATTTTTTTATGAATATATCCGAATCCAGTTACTCGATTTGTCTGAAATTTAGCATTAAATTGTAGAATAGTGACCTTTATATGCCTGCGAAGCTTCGTATTGATTGGGTTGCCGTAAAGTGTCAAAAAAGATTTATTTTTTTTAAATTTTGTTTTTATAATACCTCTCGAGCAGAATGTGCTATGTTGTTGAAATTTTCAGAGTAGGTTTGGGAAATAAATATCTCGGTGAAGTTCGTTATTCAGCAAAATTGGGATGGTTTCAGTGTAACGGAAAAAAATTTTTTTTTACTCTACAAATTTCAAACTCAATTCTCGTTAAGATGCTGTTTCACCATAAAAATCCATTGATATCACTTTCATCTCTAACAAGCTAATACTATCGGAGATATTATTTCTCGAAATTTGAATAATGAATCGTACTTCTATGTTTTCACAGAATGCTGTACCTACTTAATTATTCTATCTATGAATTATTATATGATCTGTGTTCATACATGTCATGTTATTTTCCTATGAGAGATAAATGTCAAAATCATTTCTGGTTCGTTATTTTTAAATGATATTTTTTGAAGCATTTAAATTAAATTAAATTTAAATAACTGTCTTCGAAATCGAGCCTTTCGGGATATAGGTTTATATGCAGTGTTCATTTTATTTCTTGACGATTTTCAGAGTAAGTTTTGGAGATAAATATCATGGATGGTCAGAGTTACGAAAAAAAATTTTTTTTTCACATTACAAATTTCAAATTCAATTTTCTTCTAAGATGCAGTTTCACCACAAGAATCTATTGATTTGATTTTTAACAAGCTGATACTTCTGGAGATATGATTTTTCGAAATTTTAATAATAAATCGTACTTCTATGTTTCCACAGAATGCTATGATTATTCTATCTATGAATTAGTATATGATCTGTGTTCATACGTCTAATCTTAATTTCCTAAAGGAGACATGTCAAATTGATTTCAGCGATCGTAGAATTATGAGGATTCTAATATGATATTATACTTTCTGGGTGATATCTTAATGCCCGTGGATAATCCTTATGATGATAGAAATATATAATTTGGTAAGTTAATCAAATTAGGTTCAGAATATCTCCAGTAGAAACAAAACCGGATTAATGGCTAAATTTCAATTGATATAATATAATTTTCAGAGTGGATTTGAGGAATGAATATCTCGGATAAGTTCGTGGTTTCGGATTAATAAATTTTTGCACTCTTGTTTTTTTTAATTGACACTTTTTTTAATTAATTAATAATTTCTTTCATGATGTAGTTGTATCCTAAGAATCCATTGATATCATTCCCAACTCTGAGAAATCAATACTATCACAGATATGCCAAAGCTCCTGTCCACAGGGCTTTCCCACTTTTATTATTATACTATTGAGAAACTTTAGCCAATTTGTTATCCTTCATTTAAATAATTAAGCCAAGTGTTCTTCTTTCCTTATCGTAGTCATAAATATTTGCGGATTTTCCCGCGCTGCACATGTCACCTCCATGACATAACAAAGCAAGCACGATCTACCATCAGGCGTGTCATAGCATTAGATTTCCAAGAAATGTTGCCACAATCCAATGGTGGGAGTTTTCCAACTGCTATCTCAATAACGCAAAATATTTACTTGCATAATCTAGAAACCGTATAATATTGCAATAATAGTAACAATTAAAGAACATTATCTTTTATACAATGAGCCATTATGGTGAAGGAATATTCCGAACAATTAATTAATATACTGCGCTCAAATATACTGGTTATGTGCATAGTTTGAAAGCGGATATTTGTAACGAAATCGTCCTATTAGAATTTATATTGCTCTTAATTGATGTGCAGGTATCTTTCTATTCGTTACACATGAGTTGACAATTTTTATAGATGCGATTCGATGAAATGATCGATGCCTTGAGCATGTTAGTTTTCCTATTGGTGCAATGAATCGGTTATTAATATCTGACGATATTAATCGTTATCTCTCCTTATTGGTTAGAATAGCGGTTCATTGGTGGTCGGATACAGTGTTAAGTACCAATTAGTAGTAGACAAGAGATGTCTTATGTTGTAGAAAAAATTATAAAAGTACTGGCATCAGGGGCTTTGACACGCTTGTTCATCAAATGATATAGGTACAGGGGTTAATGAATAATGTATGGGGCGTGTAGGGAATGAAAAAATAGATGGACATTTTCTATAAACATAATATGTCGTTAGAGCTTCGGTTTTCGATATACAATTTTGTAATGAGTTCAACATTAGTTTAAAGTTTTGCGTTGGTTTTGTGTAGGATGTCTTAAGCTATGGTATAAGGACTTCTCGTTGTTTGACAGATAAAATTTCGAGTCCTGAGTACGTTTTCATGGCAGCGCCATCACATCGTTTTTATTCGTCGATCAACGTGAAATATTGCGAATATGCAAAACTTACTCCTAATTGCTAACAGCTTTCCTGCTGTTTAAACTATATTGAAATGGAGAATGAATATCTGAAAAGGCTATTGTTGAACAACAGAGACTTTGCTGAACGGTAGGTTAAAAAAAAGTACTTTCATCATGTGTTTACATTTCGTTTTATTATAGGTATATAATAATGTTGGGATTAATTAACGGCTTAGATCCTTTCACATTGAATGTTTGTGATCTGGATAATGGATAATGCAATTCATGGTGTTCCTCAATCACATATATGGATATTGCAACTTATTTGGTTTATAATATACCACAACGTATAAGACATTAATTTGCGAATGAATAGTCCATGTCTAATAGCACTTGCTGAAATGATTACTTTGAAAAATCACACAGTTATTACTATCAAATACAAATGTAACTATTCCTCTCACAGTTGCATTATTGTGATTTCGTTATATGGTCTCCAAATACATATTTGTTTCGAAGTACGAATCCTAATATATCTGGAAATGTGGGAAAAGAACTTATAAACTGCTAAGAAATTTCATTCAGAAGTTATTATGCCAGGGCTGATGGCGAAATATTTCATACCTGAAGAGGGTGCAGCGGAATTGATTCACTATTGCATTTGCAATGGCAGAAAGGGAGGTGCGATGATAAAATGTGATGGGGATGACTGTAAAATAGAATGGTTTCATTTTGATTGCGTGGGACTACTAGAAACCCCTGATGCTACCTGGTATTGTAATAAATGTGATGAAAAGGTCTCGAATTTTATAAAAATGGAATAGATTACATAAAAAATTCTTGAGTTTTTATTTCATGTCCGCACATTAGTAGCATGACATGACGAACAAATAATATAAAAACAGAAGAAAGCCCTTAGATTTTTCTTATTATTCATGAACATAAATATTTTGAATATACAGTAGAATCTGGATACAACAACCCTTAAGGGATCGATGACAGTTTATCGTTCTATGCGCAGCAGACTCTCTGATGCTTGAGCTTCAAATCTGTGAGATCTATTTCTTGATTTGAGCTAGCCATAGGGCTCTTCGCTTTCTCGATAACTCATTTTTACTAGTCAAAATCTTATGTGCAGTACTGGTAAACATACTCTATCACTCAAAAAACCCAAATACGCACAGGATATAAGAAAATAAACAATATACCACCATAATTATGGTCATCTATCATACAATTCACAGTAAACAATCCGATGTATGCCAACAGCCACCATATTGCTAAGTTAAGTAAAACTGTCAGCGCATGAGGAACAGACGTTTGACAGAAAAAATGTAAATAGCGCTGTCTACAGGAAAGAAAATTAACTTGTACCTATGTTCCGGAAAATGGCGAAACAAAATCGAATCAATGCGTACACCTCATCAGGCATCTTAAGTTTTGTGGATAGTTTTTATCATGTTATCTCCTTTGTTAATGTCGGGATGTAGAGTTTACAAAGACTCCCGATGCGATCTCTGCCTTCGCGCTTCGTGGTTAGGGTTACTAATCAGTTCACATTGTCAATACGGGCATTTTGAATTTTGGTGATTATAGTTATTAATGATTAAACTGTCAAATATGGTTTTTAAATTTCTAGTGAAAGCTTGTTAAGATAACAATAATGTGACGAGGATGCATAGTCTTTCTAGGTATGATATGGTAAGTCTTTTTTTCAATATATTTCAATTCTCTATTGATATTTTCACTTAGTTTCGTTCAAAAAATGTTTATATCATCATTATAGCTTCTCAAGTTATGGCTGCAGAAAATAGAACGATTGGATCTGTTGTGCAAAACGAAGCAATCGATATAAGCAAACCACCATATCTGTTGAAGTCATTTCGATCCTCCGCAAAACGTATAACAGATATGAGGAATCCAAAGGTTCTGAGAACCGATGTAATTCCGTGTTTATTCTTACCAACAAATATTGGCATACCTACAAGGTAAAGGAAATGTATAACATTGTTTATATTTTGAAACCCCAATTTAAATCCTCATAGTTGAAACTGTTGGCATTCTAAAACCAGAACTTTGAACTTTTCGGTAAAACAAATAATGATAACTCTTTTTTTATTCACTTATTTGAATTGAATAAGTTTCATGATTATTTTAAACCTGTATTCTTGAAATTTCTTTCTAGGCAAGAAGAGAAGGCAGAAAGTTTTAGCTGTCTGTGGAAGAAGAAGACAACTCTCCTCACAGTCTAAGAAGATTTTTGATATTGCCTCAAATTTAAGATGGATGGTCACTAAAATGTATGAAAGGAATATAATCCTCAAGCTGGCAGTCAAAGATCTTCAGGATGCATGCCATTCTCCTGAACATATCAGCCACTTGATGAACACCTCAAGCTTTAGTTTTTTCCTCTCTTGAAAAGGTGTCAACACTCGAAGCCCTATGGAAGACACCTTAGATGAAAACATTCTCCATCTGACTATTTAAAAATAGTACTAACAAAAAACAGACTCATGAGATAAATTCAGACACGAGTGATATTTCATTAGACTATTTCACGAACAAAATTACTTATAGTTACCAATCTTCAATTCGATCCAGTCTATTTTTTTTGTGTTATGGAGGAAATAATATTCCTGGTGGGTATAACTCCGAAACCGTGAGACTGATAATGCCAAAAAACAACCTTAACCTCCTATTCAGATGCGCAACATACCCTGAAAATTGCAAGTCCCTCGAGGCAACAGTCACCAGTCACCCATCCAGCTACAGAACTCACAGAAGGCTGCTCGGATCTCCAAAAATATAGATCCGATCGTGTTCAAACTTGGAACTTGGTAGTAGAGTTAGGTTCTGAAGGCTCTCGCAAAATTTCAGTTATGTGGTACGAATAGTTTCTGATACATATAATTCATTTCAATGATTTTCAATGATTTTTTAAAAATTGTCAAGGAATACGATCCTCACGAAATTCTGCAAGAATTTTTGCGTTGGCATTCTACAACTAATAACCATGTTTGAATTGGATCGGTTTTGAATTTTTGGAGTTATTGAGGAAATAACAACCAAATTTCAGATGGGTATAACTCCAAAACCGTTCGGCCGATTATGCTTATAAACAAACTCCAATGTCACATTCAGATGCACAACCTAACCTGTGACTTTCAAGTCACTCTCTGTATTCGTCCTAGGTTATCGTGACATAATAATATTTTTTAATAATTTTTTTTAATTTTCTAGTGATACGATTCTCACAAAATTTAACAAACTTCCTTAAGTTTGTTTTCTACAACTACTGACCAAGTTTCAATTCGATCAGATTAGTAATGGTTGAAAACAAAATTATTACTTGGAAACCGTTTTGCCGATTATGCCCATTAACGAACTTGTCCGTCGTATTGCGATGCGCCACCTACCCTGAAAATTTCAAGTCACTATATCTTTCCATTCGTGACCATTCTTGATAAAACATTCGAAAATCACAGACATTTGGGCAACATGATAACGCGATGTTCCCCAGAACATACGTGCAGAGAATTTTTGCTCGACGTATCGTACAGGGTGAGAAAATAAATACAGACTAGGAAAATGATTTTTTTTCTCTGAAGGACGGCAGATGCATCTATTTTTTTTCGATTCTTCAATTCCTTTGATGACCCCCATTCAGAATAATAATGAATTTTTGCTCAACGTATCGTTCAGTGTGAGAAAATAAATACTGACTTGGAAAATTAGGTTTTATCTACTGAACACGATCGTGCAAAATGTTAATATATTTTTCCGCAAATCGCCAGGAAATTTTGACATTCCTGTCAAAATTTCTTGAAGAAAAAGTCAGGACTTCCTTACTGTACGGAAATATCATTTCCTTACTGTAAGGAAATGATATTTCCGTACAGTTGTTAGTGTTCTACATAAATGATAGAAAACACATTGCTTATAAGGAATTAATTTATATTTTGAAAACATCAAGTCATTGCTGAATACATTTTTAAGATCAATATGTTATATTTACAGTAATTTGACAGTTAGTACAATTATTGAACATTGGAGGAACACTCTTAGAACTATGAGAAACATTTTGGACAACATGCAGGGTGGAAGGGTCATTTTGTTGAATATTTTGTACTGTGAAAATTTTATTTGCCACCTCAACCTTATTGTTAAGCGATTCTTCGATATATCCTTCAGCAACGTTTGATGACTTCCATCCGCCATGCCTCTTTAAACTAGTTATGTCGGCACCAGAGTCAACCAATATTGTTGCAGAAGACCGACGAAAGCAGTGACCAGTATATTCTGTCGGATTTACCAAGTTCAAATAAGTAGCAACTATTTTGGGCATTTTTCTAAATTGATGAATTCCTACCACTTGTCTACAACCCTTTCCGCTTTGATATTTAAAGAAAAATTGGTCACTGTTCATATTTTCTGGTCTTAACGAAACATACTTTCGATAAACATTCAAGTAGATCTGATTAATTACAAATGATCTTGGTTTGTTGGTTTTCGAATCAGGTATGCTGATTAAAAGCTTAGATTCTAAGTCTTCTATATCGTGTACAGTCATTCGGACTAACTCATCCATTCTACAGGCCCCAGAAATACCAAATATTACAGCCACCTAAAAAATAAATAAAGCTATAATCTAAATAGAAATTAAAACTTTGTAAATTACCTTAATCATTAAATTTTCTTTATCTGGAGCCTCCTGGATAAATTTTTCAATTTCTTCCTTCGTTAAAATCTTAGATTTCTTTGCCCTATAACCTTGAGCTTGCCGTTTCAATAAAGAACGAAGTTTTGAGTATGTAGATATATCTACATTGTGTTTAAGTGCAAGGGTTGACTTCAGCATTGAATAATTGGCCCATAATGTTGAAGATTTCATCTTTAAACAAAGGTTTAGGAAGTATGCCATTACAACATTTTCTGAGAAAGAACTCGTATTTTTACTCATGCGATAATCCATAAAACGTCTGTATGCATTTTCGTACTTTTCTCTTGATTTATTTGGCAATAATTCTAATGAAGCAGTATTCACTGCCTCAACCAGCTCTGGAGGAGTCCCAGGAATGGAAATTTCATCATCTCTTATCATTTTACTTTCGAGAACACCAGCAATTAAATTTATAAGCGTCAAGTTTGACAATTCAACCTCAATACGTTTCCATAGTAACCCAAGTAATTTTATTAGGAATTTCAAAGCACCATTTATTTGGGAATAAAATTATCGCGTTTTTTTTTAAATCAATCAATATCTGTCGAATTTCAAACGATTTGCGGAAAAATAGTATGTTTACCTCGTAGGAAAAGCCACATTCCTGGACTCTGTGTTGCTAAGTCTCGGCTTGCGCCTCGACTTAGCAATCTTCACAGTCCTCCAGGAATGTTAAGCTTTTCCTACCCGGTAAACAATGTACTATTGTATTAAACAAAGCCTACACAGAACACAACTGGTTCTCCTTACTCGCTCAAGCTCTTCGAGAGCTTATGAGGGGTCTCCTTGTGGAAGACCTAGGAGGATCAGTATAATAATATACAATACAATTATCTATAGTGCACCAAAACTTAATCTTTTTGTTCTAGGGTACTGCGTGCTATAATTTTGCTCAAATGTCTGTAATTTTTTATTTTTTTTCCGAAAATGGTCTCGAACAATTTGATTCGACTCACTGATGAAGAATTCGTTGTAAAGTTAAATTCCGTCCGGTTGGCCGACCATGGCTGCCTTGATAACTTAAAACATAAATAAATACCCAATTGCAATTATCAGGGTAGGTCGCGAATCCGAATGTGTCGCTTAAGTAACATAATAGGCATAATCGGCCAAATGGTTTCGTGGCCATATTGTTGTTATTTCTCGTAATGTTGTTGTTATTTCTTCAATAAGTCAAAAAATACAGATCCGATTGAATTGAAACTTGGTAATTGTTGTATACATTTTTGCAAACAATAACAAGAAATTAAAATATTTATTCTAAAATTATATTTCAGCAACAATTTTGCAGATTTCGCTTAAATTCCGAACAAACTTTCAAGCTGAATTTTATTTTCCCAATATTTTCAAATATACATATCCGATCTAATCAAAATCTAGTTTTCGGTTAAAAAAATGTGGGAAAGCCCTGTGGACAGGAGCTTTGGTGCCCTTGTTCAAGCTTTGATAATTCATCTCCGAAATTATTGGTTTCTCAGAGTTGGGAATGATATCAATGGATTCTTACAATAGAACTGATTCATAAAAGAAACTAATTTGAAATTAAATTACGAGCTTATACGAGATATTCATTCCTCAAACCTACTCTGAAAATTATATTATATCAATTGAAACTAAGCCAATATTCCCGTTTTGTTTCCTCTGAAGATATTCTGAACTTACCAAATTATATGTTTCCATCATCATATGGATTATTATCAAAGGACATATAAGGTAGGGGTAATTATAATATCCTATAGTTGGTCATTTTGCATTCAATCATACATTGTTTGTTAGATTATTAAAGATTATTGAGAGATACATTTGCCATATCTGGTATAGGTAAATAAGATTACATGCATGAACAGTGAACACAGATAGAACACAGACAGATAGTCTGTGAAAACATAGAATTACGATGTACTATTGAAATTTTGAAAAATCATATATCCGAAGCTATTAGCTTGTTAGAGTTGAAAATTATATCAATGGATTCTTATGATGAAACTGCGTCTTAAAAAAAATTGAATTCGAAATTTGCAATGTAAAATGAAATTTTTTTTTCGTTACTCCGAGACCATCCGGCTGATTTAGACCAATATCGAACTAAACCGAGATATTTATCTCCGAAACCTACTCTGAAAATTTCAAATGTCTACCTCATTCCGTTCGAGAGTTATCGTGTTAACGGACGGACGGAGGGACGGCCGGACAGAATCGATTTTGACCATGGATTCCTGATCAGTGAGTCGAACCAAATCGTTTAAGACCATTTTCATCCTAAAGTTCGAAAATTACAGACATTTGGGCAAATTGATAAGCACTCTGTTCCGAGGAACAAGAGCGCCAAAAAGATGGCTTGAAAGTTCATGCAGTGCTTTTTAGGAATTCTCGATGTTTCAATTCTATGTTCTTAAGTCTCTGAATATTTTCTCAATTGTGTACCTTTTCGTTCTTTCCTTAAAAATGTTCATATTAGAATTTTAATCCATCAAAAAATTAATTTCTTACAATTAATTTCTAAGCTCCCTAACTATATTTTGGCATTCGTACTAACCATAAAAATACGTCAATTTACGACAACGTACACATGAAATGGATGGCAACGGAACCTCGGCGTAAATCTGAGAATACGGATTGCGGGAATAAAGACGACGATTCCGACAACTGAAGCGAACACGTATCCGACAAATAATAAACGCTGGCAAAATTTCAATATAGATAAGAAACGGAACGCGTGGAACGGACCGTGGAGCTCAGCGTGGGGCGTTCCATAAATTAACGAGGGCCGAAGAACAAAACGTACCCCGGAACGGCGTACCGGATGCGATATGGCGTTTTTGATTTAGCTCCCCATTGAGGGCGGTAGCGCGCATGCTCCTCCGCATCCGTCCGTCGCTTGATATAAATTTGGGTTTATTATATCCGTGTCCATAATTTAACAAGAAAATATTACACTCTGTATATTGAAATTTGGTGGATAATTCCTTTTTCAGGAATAACAAAAATTATAAGTATTACGGTATCGAAGTAGGGATTGCAATCCGTAAAAACCGGACCAGAAATCTGGCGGATCCGGCATTATTTAGCCTATACCGGATCAGGTACCAATATATACCGGATCCGGCACGGGATCCGGATCCGGATTTTGTTATATCTGACGTGATATTAACGCTAATTCTTCTGGAACTTCAAATTATCCCCACTCCCCCACTCCGTAGTAGGCCTCACCGAGTCTACTGCATCACTGGCTCTGTTTAGAGTCTAATTCGTCTCTTTCTTCATGATTATTTTTGACAATAAAGCCAACAAGTGTGAAAGCTGAAGGGGCTTTTTCTGCCGTAAGCTATATTTGTAGCTCCTTAAGAAGTCGACTGACAGATGATTCAATAAACACCATTTGGTCTTAAGATCCTTTTTCCAAAATCAAAATTGACTTTCAGTAATGATCATTGAAATAAATATTATATTCTAGTCATTGTGTGATACAAGAGACAGATGATCTCAATTTCATAGTAAACGTACTTTCTCTATTTCAGTATATAAGCGAGAATTGGTTCATTACAGCTCTGTTTTAGTGCTGTATTCAGCTCATTCTCGCATTGTTTCTAGTTATACTTTTCGTTTTGTGGTAGCACCGACATTCGATCCTATCAAATTTCAACGCACGTCAATTATTGTCAATCGAATATAATCTGGATATAGTGAAATAATTGTTGGAGGAAAAGGTTTTAAAAAATAAGGTACTAGAAATTTCCTTCTTGCTAATTTTGAATCATTCTTGCTATTAGGAAGCTGTTTTAAATCTGATCTCCATGCCCTACGTACGATTCAAATTCAAATTCCGTAATCTGTCAATATTCATCACACCAACTGTCAAGATACAATGCAAAAGTCACTAGGTCACTAAATTTCAACAGTATTTTACAAAACCTGCCTGAAATAGAGAAAATATCGTCTAATACTCGTTTCAGAAGGCAACTCCAACAGTCATGTGTTCGAATTCGTGTTTGAATAGGAGCCCATTCTGTAACTTGTTTTACAATATACTATTATTTATTTGATATTTTGTTACTGTGAAAACTGGAAGTGTAAGATTGAGAAACTCGTTTTGTTACTGGAATTGTATTATTCATTTAATATTTTGTTACTGTGAAATCTGGAAGTGTAAGACTGAGAAAATAGTTTTGTTATTTAAATTTGTTCGTCATTACATAAGATATAAAGTTAATTTTGTTCGTATGTTCTTCAATCGACTACCTTTCGAATTACAATCACATTGGATTTTCTAACTTAGAGTTCACTATGGACAGAAAAGGGAAAATAGTCTTGATTTGATGAATCCGGCCGGATCCGATCCGGACCCGACCGGATTCTTGGATATCCGGTAAAATCCGGCCGGATTGGAAGTCACGCCGGATTGCAATCCCTAGATCGAAGTTTATGTCAAAACCAATATGGCCGCCAACGTGGATGGAGAAAAGGCTGTAAATTCAAAAGTTGAATTATAGGGTTTTCCTCATAGTCAAACAAATTGCTGAATTATACATGCCATGCAATAATACGATGATTTGATTTATTTACGCACCTATATTTTCCAATGGGACCTCTATTGGATGATTTTGAATGTTAACAAAAATAGCAGTATCTTCAGGATACTCAAGTGATGCCCTAGGACCAACTTCTATAAGTGCTACCACTGTGGTTTGATTACAAATTTTTAGCACTAGTTTCACATTCTGCTTTTCAATTGCTGTTGGATATAAGGATATGGTAGGTCTAACAGTTATTTCTTATATTTTTCAGAAGATGAACTGAGTCGACCGCATAAAAAAGGGGTCTCTTATTATCAGAAGGATGTTTATATATAATAATGTCATTTCTCGCATCTTAGTCGCCATAGACACCTATTCTGCCAATCTCGGTTCTCTCCTGCCCATCGCGGCCTTCCCTCCCCGTTCTTCTGGTGCTTCCTCTTCTTCTTTGCGGAGGAACCCAATTGAGGACTTTTAATGGCCATCTCTCTTCACTCATTCTTGACACGTGCCCAAACTAGTGTAGCGTTTTTGCTTCAATTGTGTCTCTAATATCTGCCTCAGCACCTACTCTAGCTCATATCTCCTCATTCCTGACTCGACCCGGTAGCGTTAGTCTAGAGCAGCGCATCCAATATCATATCTCCATCGCTTTCATTTTATTCTTTACTTGCGTTGTCATTTCCCATAACTCTGCTCCACATTAGGTACACCATATTCTCTATTAAGGTTTTATACATTTTTCTTTTAGTATAATTTCTTATTTGTGACCTCCAAAGTAAGCCATTCAGTTGTTTCGTAATTGATCTTCCTTGGGCAATCCTTTTCTTTATTTCCCTTTCCAATGGATCCGATTGCTGTGAGGGTCACTTCGAGATAGGCATATGCATCTACCCCCTGTATTATTTCATCTCATAGGATAAGATCACTCCTGCCATTATTCACAACAATATATTTTGGTTTTGAAGTGTTTATGGTCATACCCCACTCTATATAATATGTCTCATCTAATTTTCTCAACACATAATAAATATCTTCCTCATCTTTGGCCGTGATGACCAGGTCGTCTGCAAATTGTAGAGTGAAAAGTACAGGGTGTCCCAAGTTCGAGTGCCTATTAGACGTTTCTGGAGAACTGTACATATTTGAAATCTGAATATTGGGATTATAATATTGCTTGAAATTCTCTACAGAGCTGAAATATTTTTTGAGCTCAAGCACTTCCGGTTATACAGGGAGTGAAAATAAATGGGATGAATTTTTTTTCAGGATTTGCATTCCTGGCATGATCAAGTATTCAATGCTGAATACATTTCTGCTAAAACTCTTGTATTAATTCGAATAATTTTCAAACTATCGAAAAAAGTCAAATATGTTTAGTCAGTATTATGTTTATTATTCTTATTCTAAACATCCTGAGCGCGAACCGTTTTTACAACATCGAAGAGAAAGAATGTGGAAAGGTCATGCATCTTTTGAATTTCAGAAATATCATCACAGGGTGTTTCAAATTTCGTGTCGAAAATTGTGATAAAAAATCGGCCATAACTTCTGTTTTTCAATTTGGAACCCTATTTTTGGCGCTCTTGTTCCTCGGAACAGAGTGCTTATCAATTTGCCCAAATGTCTGTAGTTTTCGAATTTTTCGATGAAATTGGTTCGACTCACTGATCAAGAACCCGTGGTCGAAATTCATTCTGTCCGGCCGGTCCAGCACGATAACTCTCGAACGGAATGAGCTAGACAGTTGAAATTTTCAGAGTAGGTTTGGGAGATAAATATCTCGGCTAAGTTCGTTATTGGGCAAAATCGGACAGATGGTTTCGGAGTAACGAAAACAAATTTTTTACATGACAAATTCCAAATAAATTTTTTTTCAATAAGCAGTTTTACCATAAGAAACCATTGATATCATATTTAACTCTAACAAGCTAATACGCAAATCAGACCACCTCACCATCAAAACTAAAATTCAATTTTGCGTTCCTCCAACTAAGAATATGATCAAGAGAACTGTACAAATCATTAACTATGAGAGACTAAATGTTGACCTGTCTAGTATTGATTGGAATGAGCGACTCCCACGTAATGGTGTGGAGGATATGTGGAGTGTGTTTTCTGATGTTCTGGACTCTGCTATACAGGCTGATACTTCTGAGAGGCAGATTTCCACCAGTCCTACAAAACCTTGGGTCGATGACAGCCTGTGTAGAATGATACGTCATAAACGGAGACTGTGGCAGCGATACGCAAGACATAGGAAACCTGATGATTATGTGGCCCATCGATTATATTCTAATATCCTGTCCGAATGTATCAGCCATGCAAAACGATGTTACGAGGCAGGAATTGCCTCTTCGGATAACAGGAAGAAGTTCCACAAATACGTGCGGTCTTCTTTGAACGCTAAAGTGTCAATTCCATTGGTCAGAAAACCTTCTGGAGCAGTCTGCAATGACTATCAGGAGTCGGCTGAGGTGCTGGCTGATTCATTTTCCGCCTCATTCACGATTGAACCAGATGGACCAGTTCCAGCCATGAAGTGTCCGCGCTGTATATATGATCTCTGCGATATTTCTTTCCCTGTCGATCTTGTGGAAAAGGAATTGAGGGTGTTGAGGGCAGCATCTTCTCCTGGACTGGATGGCTTTTCGCCAAGAATATTTAGGGACTGCTCCGGTTCCCTTTCTGCTCCTCTCGCAAGGATATTCGAGGAGACTTTTCGATCTCATTCCCTGCCATCTTCGTGGTTAAAAGCTTCAGTGACACCGATATTCAAGAAAGGCGATAAACTGTCCCCAATCAACTACCGACCAATCAGTCTGACTTCAGTTGCTTCTAAGATCTGTGAGAGAGTGATATTGGACCGCATGTTGGCGTTTCTTTGCGAAAATGATGTTATTCCGAGGGGGCAACATGGCTTCATACCAGGTAGATCTGTACTCACAAATTTATTACAGTGTGTCAATGATTGGACGAGATCTTTCGATGCCGGAGCCTCCACCGATGTAATCTACTTGGACTTCTCCAAAGCATTTGATCGAGTTCCTCTAAAAAGACTCCTCACCAAACTCGATCATTTTGGAATCAGAGGTAACCTTCTGTTATGGATCGAGGCCTTTCTCAGTAACAGAGAATTTTGCGTACGTGTGTCTGACGGTACTTCTATCCTCAGGCCAGTTGTCAGTGGTGTTCCTCAGGGCTCGGTACTAGGACCTGTTCTATTTATTTTGTACACCGCCGATTTACCTGTCCTACTAAAATCCTCATGTTCTCAGTTCGCGGATGACACCAAGCTCTACAGCGACGCTGTCACGAATTCAGCTATTTTACAGCGTGATCTGGATACAGTATCCCAATGGTGTTATGACTGGCTCCTACCGCTGAATCTGGATAAGTGTGTTGTATTGCATATGGGGAAGGGGAATCCGAGGAACCTGTATACGTTGGGAGGACATCCATTGACAACCTCCGATCACCATAGCGATTTAGGATTGATAGTATCGGATGATCTTACCTGGTCCAGACATGTTCAGAAGGTAACAGATAGGGCGAAGAGGGTCAAGTTTATGGTTTCCAAGTCTTTTTTTCACTGTGACCCAGATGTTTGCTGCAAAATCTACACATCATATATTCGCCCTATTCTGTAATTTGCAGGACCAGTGTGGTGTCCTATTCTTAAGGGTGATGTGGACAAGTTGGAGGCAGTTCAGAGATCATCAACCCGTATTCCATATGGCTTTAATCGACCAAGCTACGATGAACGGCTCAGAATATTTGGCTTGAGTACCTTCAAGGATAGACGAGTGAGGGGAGACCTGATTGTCACTTATAGAGCACTACATAACACATTTGGATCAGACTTGTCATCGTTGTTTAGACGTAATACTAACCGTTTGAGGGGACATCAGTTCAAGCTTCAAAAGGAATCCTTCAGGACCACTCCTCGTCAGACCTTCTTATCCAACCGAGTTTTCGATGCCTGGAACCGTTTGCCCGCAGAGATCGTCGGTGCATCGACAGTGAACACCTTCAAAAACAAATATGATGACTATTTGAAACGAACCATTGTGCCGCCGGTTTTGTGATTCACTCGTGTTTATATCTTGCTTCTGTTGCTGTTGTTCTCTCTTCCTTTCTTTGTTATATCTGCTGTATATTCACTTTGTTTTCTATACTGTCAACTAATTACCTAATTGATATTTTTAAATTTTAGAGCTAGTTATAGGCTTAGCCTCAGCTCCAAACTGTCCTATAATAATAATAATAATAATAATAATACTTTCGGAGATATGATTTTTGAAAATTTCAATTATAAATCGTATTTCTACGTTTTCACAAAATGATATAATTATTCTATGCAGGAATTGTCATAATGTCAACTTATTTTCCTGGGACATGACATTGTCTAATACATTTCAGCAATCGTAGAATTATGAGAATTATAATGTGATATCATACTTTTTGTTGGATGATATTTTCATGCCGATGGTCAATCCATATGATAATGGGAATGGTAATGGTAAGTTAATAATATTGAATTCAGAATATCTCCAGTAAAAACAAAATTGGAATATTAAGGTGTATTGGAGTGGATTTGACGAAAGAGTATATATTATCGTTGATCATAGAATTGAGGAATGAATATCTCGGATGAGTTCGTTGTTGGGTAGAATTTGTCTATTGGTTTAGAATTGATAATTTTTGGCACTCTTGTTGAATTTAAATTCTTCTATGATGTTTGAATTCAATTTCTGCTAAGATGGAGTTCCTTCATAAGAATACATTGATATAATTCTCAACTCTGAGAAACCAATACTTTCGGAGATATAATTTGTCTCTTTGAACAAAAGCGCCAGAAAGCTCCTGTCCACAGGGCTTGAACCAATTTTTAAGGTAACACATTGATTGTGACGAAGTAGGGATAAATACTAATATTTATGTGGATAAGACAGGGATAAAGATATACTGAAGTATGTCACTCATTAAAGAAATTCAATTCAAATAGTGTCATTAAAAAAAAGAGTGTCAACACTTATTAATCCGAAACTACCAGACCGATTCTACCCAATAACCGAACTTATCCGAGATATTGATTCCTCAAATCTACTCAGAAAATCATATTATCACCCAAAAATTTTAATATCCTATAATCCTCATAACTCTACTATAGTGGAGGTTATTTCATGGGTCATTTTGCATTCATATTTTGTTTTCCAGATGAGGTGGGGTATTTTATATCAAGAGTAACGAACCAGAAATAAATTTGACATATCTCTTATAGGTAGATAAGATGACATGTATGAACACAGATCATATAATAATTCATAGATAGAATAATTACAGCATTTTGTGAGAACATAGAAGTACTATTTATTATTGAAATTTTGGAAAAACATATCTCCGAAAGTATTACCTTGTGAGAGTTGGAAATGATATCAATGAATTCTTATGATGAAACTGCATCTTGAAAAAAATGCGTTTGAAATTTGTAATGTAAAAAAAATATTTATTTTTCGTTTCTCCGAAACCATCAGGTTGCCCAGCACCGAACTTAATCGAGATATTTATCTCCCAAACCTACTCTGAGAAATTCAATTGTCTAGCTCATTTCATTAGAGAGTTATCGTGTTAACGGCTGGTCGGATAGGCCAGCTAGCCGGACAGTATCGATTTTGACCATGGATTCTTGATCAGGAGTCGAACCAAATCGTTTGAACATTTTCTTCCAAAAATTGCATTCGGGCAAATTCATAAGCAATCTTTTCCGAGGAACAAGAGCACCAATAAATAAATCAGCAGAATAAGGAATTTTAATTCATCTTAAATAAATGAAAATAAACTAAAGTTCTATTTTGATCGTTTTCATTATTGCGTTGGATTAAATTCCAGTTCAAACAAATTTGAACAAACAAGGTTTCGATGCCGAATACGTCGTTTGAGATGATCCTTAGCGTGTTCGATTGAGTTTAGGCCTGGACTATATGCTTTTATTTTCCACAGAAGTCGTCAAACTTTCACGAAAAACATGAAGCTGTTTAAAGACAATATGTGGAATATCATCATTTTATTTTTTCAGCATCTCCTAGCTACAGGAAATTCACCCATAACAGAGCTACAATTAAAAAATAATCGTCGAAATCCGACCAGTGGTTGGGAAGATATTCATTGTAAATGCATAAAAAGCATGTCTAAAAAATTCTTAAAAAGCACTGAAGTGAAGTTAGGAGCCTTTGCGGCATGTTTCATTGACTATTCCCACCTCATATAAAGTCGTACGCGCTCCAACTCGATACTCGATTGTAAAATGGCGGCACAAAGGTGTGTACGGAATTTCAGCGCTTTCTGATATATTTTCTGAAATATTTATTTATTTATTTATCATACAGCGATGATTAAACGGGTAACCCCCATATAAACAACTATATACAATATAAACTATAAACTATAACGAACGTTCACAATTTCCTCAACCATCAATTCAGTATACCCAACAAATTGCGCCTGAATGCTGACAAGGACAAACAAAAGAAATCAACATGGACATCATTCGCCAACACCAAAGATCTGTTTAAAAAAAAATTTCTGCCATAATTAAATCGTTGGAAATTAGGTCTAAACAAAAAAATATTTCTTGTAATTTTTTTTTTAATTTTAGAGATACGATACTCAAGAAGTTCTGCTAAAATTTGCGCATCGGCATTCTACGACTGATTACCAACTTTAAATTGGATCGAGTTTGTATATTTTTTGAGTTATTGAGGAAATAACAACAAACTTTCAGATGGGTATAGGTACTCTAAAAACCGTTTGGCCGATTATGTCTACTATCCAACATTCGCATTCGGATGTGCAACCTACCGTGAAAATGGCAAGTCGTTATCTTCCTCTGTTCGAAATTTATCGTGGTAACTGCACCCATCCAGATACTGAACCCACCCGACGCTGCATGGTTGCCTTTATTGTTTCAATATCTCCAGCAATATACATATGATCGTGTTCAAATTTGGATCATGGATGTAGAATTAAGTTTTAAAGGATCTCGCAAAATTGCTTCGATATCGGACTGTTAGTTTCAGTGATACAGAATATTTTTGCGCGTATGTTCTGGGGAACATCGCGTTATAGTTTTGCCCAAATGTCTGTAACTTTCGAATTTTTTGACGAAAATGGTCTCAAACGATTAAGTTCGACTCCCCAATCAAGAATTCGAGGTCAAATTTGATTCTGTCCGTCCGGCCGTCCGTCCGGCCGTTGCCACGATAACTTGAGAGCGAAAAGAGCTAGCGACTTGAAATTTTCAGGGTAGGTGGCGCATCCCAATACGACGGACAAGTTCGTTAATGGGCATAATCGGCCCAGTGGTTTCCGAGTAATAATTTTGTTTTCAACCAATATAAATCCGATCGAATTGAAACTTGGTGAGTAGTTGTAGAATATGAACCTTAGCACGTTTGTGAAATTTTGGGCGAATCGTATGGCTAGAAAATTTAAAAAAAATTATTAAGAAATATTTTTGTTGTCACGATAACCTGTGACGGAAAGAGATAGCGGCTTGAAAATTTCAGGTTAGGTTGTGCATCTGAATGCGACATTTGAGTTTTTTTATGACTATAATCGGCCAAACGGTTTTAGAGTTATAGCCATCTGAAATTTTCTGGAATTTGGTGGTTTTTTGTTCCTCATTAACTCGAAAAATACTGAACCGATTGAATTCAAACATGGTTATTAGTTGTAGAATGCCAACGCGAAAAAGTTTGCAAAACTTGGTGAGGATAGCATTTGTAGAAAATTTTTAATAAATCATTGAAAATAAAAAAAAAAAATTCTATATATCAGTAACTATACGTTTGAAATTGCTGAAATTTTGCAAGAGCGTTCATAACCTAACTCTACTGCTAAGTTTCAAGTTTTAACACGATCGGTTGAATATTGTTGGAGATTCGAGCATTCTTGTGTGAGTTCAGTAGATGGGTGACCGTTGCCTCGATAACTTTCGAACGAAAGGAGATAGGGACTTGCAATTTTCAGGGTAGGTTGCGTATCCGAAAGGGAGAGTTGAGTTCGTTTTTGGGCATAATCGGTTTAACGGTTTCTGAGTTATATCCACCTGGAATATTATTTCCTTGATAACTTAAAAAAATTGGTTCAAGCACTGACGTGAAGACAGAAGCTTTTGCGCGTATGTTCTATTGTCCATTCTTCTGTATTGGACACCCTTAATCGATTGAATTGAAGCTTGGTAACTAGTAGTAGAAAATCAACATAAGGACGTGTTTAAAATTTTGTAAGAACCGTACCACTAGATAAATTTGAAAAAAATGACGAAAAAAAAATTTTAAGAACCGTACCCCTAGAAAATTTTAAAAAAACCACGAAAAAAAAAATTGGTTCAAGCACTTACGTGAAGTCAGAAGCTTTTGCGCGTATGTTCTATTGTCCATTCTTCTGTATTGGACACCTTTAATCGAATTTACCATGGTAAATTATGTTGTCCATATTATATTCTCCTGTATTGGACACTTAATTCGAATTTACCATGGTAAATTCGAATTAAGAGTGTCCAATACAGGAGAATGGACAACATAATTTACCATGGTAAATTCGATTAAGGGTGTCCAATACAGAAGAATGGACAATAGAACATACGCGCAAAAGCTTCTGACTTCACGTCAGTGCTTGAACCAATTTTTAATAATTTTTTTAAAATTTTCTAGATATTTGATCCTCTCGAAATTCAGCATAAGTCTTTATGTGGGTTTCACAAAGCTTTGACAGCTGTTAATTGCCAAATTAGTGCGATTCTATGTCGATTTTTGTTCATTTTTGGCCATCTAGTTCCTCGGAACTGAGTGTTTATCAATTTGCCCAAATGTCTGTAATTTTCAAATTTTTCGATGAAAATGGTCTTAAACGATCTGGTTCGACTCACTGATCAAGAATCCGTGTTCGAAATTCATTCTGTCGTGCCGGCCGGCCGGTCCGTCCGGCCGGCTGTAGGATCGATAACTCTCGAACGGAATGAGCTAGACAGTTGAAATTTTCATAGTAGGTTTGGGAGATAAATATCTCAGCTAAGTTCGTTATTGGGCAAAATCGGACAGATGGTTTCGGAGTAACAAAAAGAAATTTTTTTTTCACGAAACAAATCCAAATTTATTTTATTTCAATAAGCAGTTTTACCATAAGAATCCAATGATATCATTTTAACTCTAACAAGCTAATACTTTCGGAGATATGATTTTTCAAAATTTCAATAGTAAATCGTATTTCTACGTTTTCACAGAATGATATAATTATTCTATGTATGATTAGTCAAAATGTCAACTTATTTTCCTGAGACATGACATTATCTAATCAATCGAAGAATTATGAGAATAAAGTGTATTCCGAAATGTGAGCGAATTGAGAAAAATCTCAGTTGTTTGCTCCGAAATTAGTTTTTCCAGAAAAGTCTTACATTTCGGAACGGAACATGAAGTAAGAGGTCTGAGAGTAGTGAGTGCTTTTCATCCATGGACATAGAATGCTCAGTTCTCTCAATTTACGACGGAACTGACGGAAGGAAATATTATAACTTCAAAAATATTGGGTTTGAAATACTCGTATTTTAGCGATGCAACGTGGACCTCACCCAAAAATGTTTGAAAATATTACGTAAATATTGAAAGCATAATTCTGTAGTTCGAGAGTGGAGAAAATTTGGTGAACGTAGATCAGGAAATTTTTGATCGAATACAAGGTAATTTTTCATTATTACTTCTCTTCCTTCATACATGTGTTATGGAATATCTACAATTTGTAGGTACTTTAAACCTGTTTTGGGCAATTGTCATACGAAACTTGTTTTTTTGGCGCTCTAGTTCCTCGGAACAGAGTGCTTATCAATTTGCCCAGATGTCTGTAATTTTGGAATTTTTGGATGAAAATGGTCTCAAACGATTTGGTTTGACTCACTGATCAAGAATCCGAGGTCAAAATCGATTCTGTCCGGCCAGCCGGCCGGCCGTAGGCACGATAACTCTCGAACGAAAGGAGTTAGTGGATTGAAATTTGCAAGGTGGGTTTGAAGCGTAATTATCTCGGAGGATCTCGTTAATGGCGAAATCCATCAAGCGGTTTCGGATTTATGGCCGATTTTAGTAAAAATATTTTTTATGAATATTTCCGAAACCGATCACTCGATCTATCTGAAATTTAGCATCAAATTGTAGAATCATGACCCTTATACGCATGTGAAGTTTTGTATTGACCAGATTACCACAAAGTGTCGAAAAAAAAATTTTGAAAATTTAAAAAAAGTTTTTCTACAATAACTCTCGAACGGAATGAGGTAGGTAGTTGAAATTTTCAGAGTAGGTTAGGGAGATGAATATCTCGGTTAAGTTTGTTATTGGGCAAAATTGGCCAGAATCAATTTGATTTCTTCCATGGTGCAGTTCTCATTCTCAGAATGCTAATTTAATCTTGATAAATAAACTATTATTTGAATTGAATTTCTTTTATGATGCAGTTCTATCATAAGAATACATTGATATAATTCCCAACTCTGAGAAACCAATACTTTCGGAGATATAATTTGCCTGTTTGAACTAGAGCGCCAGAAAGCTCCTGTCCACACGGCTTGAACCCATTTTTGATACAACCATCGAATTAAATCCGCAATTAAGCTAATCGAAGCTTTGTGAAACCCAGTGTAAGTGTTGGTATTCTACAATTAGTCACCAAGTTTAAATTTAATCAGAACTGTATTGCCCCTGTATTCAATAAACAAAATTTCAACTCCGAAACTATTTGGCCGATTAAACTCATTAAAGACTCCGTCATAATCGGATGCGCAACCTACCATGAACATTTCAATTCGCTATCTCCTTCCTTTCGAAAATCGAATTCTTCATCAGTGAGTCGAACGTTTGAGACCCTTTTTGGCAATAAAATGGAAAATTACAGACTTTTGGGTTAAATGATACCACGCTGTTCCCCCTGAACATGCGCGCAAAAATATGCATATCTCTGGAAATAATCAAGATAAATGAACGAATTAAACAATGAAATACTCCAAAGACATCAGGCTACATCATAAATCATAAATAATTTTCATAAACGTGAACCTCCTGGCATTTCCCACGGAAGACGTGAAACTTTGACAAAGAAAACATGACACTATTTACACGCTCTCTCAAAATTTAATGAATTTTCAAGCTCGGCGCTAATTATGCCCATCACTAAAAAGAGGTGAGGGACTAACCTCACTTTATTTTTAAGATGGGATATAAGTACTTCTTGTATTGTCTTCGTCCTAGAGATTGTCCTTCCAGTAGGAATCATTTTGTTCTTGTGTGATATCCCATATTATGAAGGTCAGATGAATGGGTGCTGGTACCTTTCCTTGCAAGGAGATCAACCTTAATTCCTTCAACATTCTGTTGAACAAGTAACCAAACAAGAACTAGTTCATTACTCTTGACATGCTGTTCGAGAGATTTATGGTCCGCCAGCCTGTAAGAAGGCTGGTGACACGCTGATTGCAGCGGGTTCAAAGTGCACCAGATTTTCTTATGGCATTGGCAAACTTGATTCTATGGGTATAAAATCTGGTAGGAATAGGTTGAATAGCTTCCGAAAATATCACCCCGTAATATTAAGAACGAATAGTCCCCATTACCGTCGAAGAATGTTGCTAACTTACAGCAGTTGAAGGGGTCATTAACAAACAGACAAAAGAGTACGGGTCTCAGGGAAGTGCCCTGGGGAACTCCACACCGTATTGTCCTACTAGTGCTCTCTGCACTATCCATCATAACCACCTGCTATCAATCTTTCAGATAATTCTTCATGTAGAGGTACATCTACCAGATTGAGATGATTCTACGAAATCATTACATCGGTGGTAACTTCTTTGCCATAAGAGTTGTATCAGAATCTGGAACAAGCGCAACGAGGGACGGCACCGTTAAAAGCATAAATAATCTGGAAACCATTATCAGTAATTAACATTGAAGAGAATTCAACGGCGAATAATTTCGAATGAACAAGATCGATTCCTCGTGTAGAGTACAGCTACAAGTCGCTCATTAATTTTCCTTTTACGTGCCGAGCGACTAAAATGTTACATAAACGCGACTGGCCGAGTACGATTCCTGAAAAACGGAGGAAAGTCTCTGGCCTCTAATTGCCGTCAATGACGTTGCACACAGAACGTTTATGCGGACGAAAAGGAAAAAAAAAAGACGCGGAACGATCTCTAATTTACGGCTGTTTGAGCGTATCACGGATGACAATTATAATGGATCAAGTACGCTTTTTCCCACGCGAAGGACCCTGAAACTGTATCTATTGGTGAATCAGAACTCATTCATGAGATGGTTCTGTTTATGATGGATTTCGAGAAACGGGGTTTGCGAAAGAGTTCTCGGATGTGATTTTAGATGAGTTAGAAATGTCACAGGATACATACCAGGATAATTCACGAATTATTGTCCCTATAATAGTTGGCATTGAATGACAAATACGACTGCAGTGTAAGGCGAAAGCTTATTGTTTGCATCAGTGTATCAGTTCGTGTATGTTAAATATTAATATTTTTTTTATAACCGCAAGAAATTTACTAGGAGTTGGTAGAATTATTGGGTGACTCTGCCTCTTATACCACGTAATCAAGAACTGGAACAAGATTTCCAACAGGGCAGACAGTCCTGTCAAAATGCACCAGGTGCAGTAGCCTCCAAAGCTGTGGGGGCCAAAGAAATTGATGATTTAGTATATGACATGATCCGCTGTTAGAAGCGTTAAAAAAATTTTACATGAGGAATTGGGTCTGAAAAAACTCTCTGCATATTAGGTTCCACGAATGCTGATGGCAGACCAGAAGCGTGCGTCCGCCATGTGTAGTTTGCTTTAGTTAATATTATTATATACTGATCCTCATAGGTCATCCCCAAGGAGACCCTTCATAAGCTCTTGAGAATTTTTAGCGAGTAATAAGGATAATCAGCTGTGTTTTTCGAAGAATTTGTTACTGCGTTCTCTTGACATCTTAGGCACAGCACTGTTAATATTTTACCCAAAAGTGAATGGTTTCAGCGGATACAAATTTGGAGATCATTAATAGGAGTCACGAACAGCGAACAGTTCTTACGGTCGACGAATCGAATTTTGCCCAAATGTCTATAATTTTCGAATATTTTGCCGAAAATGGTGTCAAACTATCAGGTTCGACTACCTGATGAACATTTCGAGGTCAAATTCGATTCTGTCTGGCCGGCCGTTAATTTGAGAACGGAATAAGAAAGCGACTTGAAATGTTCAGGGTAGGTGACGCGTCTAAATGCGACATACAAGTTCATTAATGTGCATAATTGGCACAATGGTTTCCGAGCACAAATTTTGTTTTCAACCATTACAGATCCGATCGAATTGGAACTTGTTAACTAGTTGTAGAATACCGACATAAAGAAGTATGTGAAATTTTGTGGGAATCATATTAATTAAAAAATTGTAAAAAAATTATTAAAAGATATTTGTCATCTCACGATAACTTGAGAACCGAAAGACAACTTGCAATTTTAAGGGTAGATTGCACATCTGAATGCAATATTTTAGTTTGTTAATAGGCATAATCGGGCAAACAGTTTCTGAGTTATACCTGTCTGAAACTTTGTTGTTATTTCCTCAGTAACTCGAAACATACTGATACTATCCAATTAAAACACGGTAATTAGTTGTAGAGTGCCAACGTGCAAATTATTGAGAAATTTCGTGAGGATCGTATCACTAGATAATTTTTAAAAAAATTATTGAAAATGATTGAATAAAAGTCTTTATCTCAGAAAATGTCTGTATGAAATTAATGAAATTTTACGAGGGCCATCAAATCTTAATTTCACAGCTAAGTTCCAAGTTTGAATACGATCGGATTCACTTTGTTGGAGATAAGAGCAGCCTTGTGTGAGTTTAGTAGCTTGATAGGTGACCCTTGTCACGATAACTTTCGAACGGAAAAAGATAGCAACTTGCAATTTTCAGGGTAGGTTGCTTATCCGAATGGTACGGTTAAATTTGTTGCTTGGCATAATCGGCCTAATGGTTTCGGAGTTATGCCCATCTGGAATAATATTTTCTTGATACTTCAAAAAATAAAAATCAAATCGCATTAAAACTTGGTAACAAGTTGTGGAATACCGGCATAAGGACATGTGTGAAATTTTGTGAGAATCGTATCACTAAAATATTTTAAAAATATTATGAAAAAATAAGATGTATTTCACGATAACTTGAGAACGGAAAGAGATAGTAACTTGCAATTTTCTGGGTAGGTTGCACATCCGAATTCGACATTTGAGATTCTGAGTAGTCATAATCGGCCAAATTGTTATATACAACTGAATTTTCTTTGTGATTTCCTCTATAACTCAAAATATACTAATCCGGTACAATTAAAACTCGGTAATTACTTGTAGGATGCCGATGCGCAAATTTTCTCCTAATTTCGTGAATACTGTATCCTGAAATTAATCGAGGAGTGATTTTTTTCGCATATCATAAGGTATTTAAGGAATTTCATTTCAGATAGATACATATGTCAGAATTGAAAATTCTGTGATTTTAGAGGAATCTCCGATTACTCAAGTCTGTCATTAAAATGGTTCGAAATATATTCATATTTTATAGAAGCTGATGAAAGGGTGTATATTGGTGGTAAATTAAATTAACAGTACCGAATGGAGGTAAGTACAACATTACTGACAGTAATTGGGTTGATTTAAGGTTAAATCAAATTTTTTCAGAAAAATTTTATATTTCAGAATCTATGCCAGATCGACTCCGTAGGAAGCGTGAATAGGCAATGGCACATACGCGCAAAAGCTGCAGACTTCAGGTCAGTGCTTGAACCCATTTTTTTCCTGGAGCTGAGCAGCTTTGAGCGAGTTCAGTACATGGATGGTCGACAGTTCTGGCTATAGATTTGAACAAGTGCGCCAAACCTTCTGGCCACATTGCTCTTCGAACTTGTTTAGATTATACGTTATACTTTTAGGGGGCAGATATTGGTCCTTTGTAAGTCTACATACAACATGAATTTGAACATTCTTTGAGTTAAGTGCAAGAATAGTCCTCGACTAAACTTCGCTCCAGTGATCTCCACTAGGCATATGAAATATTTTTCAAATGCATGGATGCAAATTCTTTTTGGAATGAAGGCGATTTTAATCCACTACACTACACTCTTGTCCACAACAAATTTTGTCAACGATGTTTCCATCTTTTGAAACGAAGCGTTACCGTAACGCTGGGAAGATGGAATCATCGTTTTCGAAACATTTGTCACATGACAAAATTTCAAGTGGACAAGGGTACTATTAGGATGAGATCATGAGGCTTGGTCCAGCCCTCCAGAACTGCGACCCATACGATATTTTGTTCTATTACCCTTTAATTCGAAGGGCATTATCAATGGTGTCAAAATACCTTATGACATCCTTAGGAACCCTGGCTAAGACGTAGTGAGGATTTAGAACTGACTCACCCTTATGTAAGTGTATTAGGCTGGCCAGCTCTGGGCATTTGCAAACTACATAATATGTGTTCGGCAGTGTCCTTTTCCGGTCCATGCAACCTGCATATTTCGTCAGCTAACTTGCCCAGGCGGTACAATTGGTATTTGTACCAACAATGCTTCGTCAACATTCCCACTAATAACCGAAGCTCAGCTCGTGGCAGCTGCAGGAGCTTCCTGGTACAGAATGGTGAGACATCTACGAATCTTTTTGTCTATGCAAGTCCTGGAGTATTTTTCCAAAGAGCTATTCTGTTATTTAGCTTCCATTGTTGGACCGCTGCCCTAAGTTGTGTTCGAAAATTAACTCCACGGAGTAGAGTAGAGTTTTTGAAGGTTTGACAGATTTACTCTAGAGTTACTCTGACATTGACACTGACAGTGACAGAAGGTGCCAATATCGGAATATAGGTTATGTTGGTTTAAGAAAGATCCTATTATTATTGTTTTCTTCACATATATTTTTATTTTATTTATTTTATTTTATTTTGTAAACAGGAATACAAACAGGTGATTTTCACACCCACAAATGCATTCACAATGACATTTAAACAAAAAAGTGCAAAACTGAAGCAAAAACCATTAATTACAAATATATCTGCAGAATATCATTATCTGAAATTATAAAAATTCAAAACAAAAATTGATACAAAAAAAAGTTAATACCACCCATACCAAAATATTCAACAAATATCCATCTCACAATTTATCGAAATAAATCCCGAGTAGGCGATTCTTTATGTTTCTCGAACTGTCGAAGAAAAGGTCACAATCATCCTCAAATAAATTAAAAACTCTCAATAACCGATACAGAGGAGAATTCTGAGCAGCAAGTGTATTCCTCCTCGGCAGGTAGAAAGTGCTGTGTTTCCTGAGAGACCTGGTTGGAGCATAAAAGTTGATTCCGTCTAGAAGAGACCCGGGCTCCAATGAATTGACTAGTAATTTGTGCAGTGTCAGCACCCCATTGATCATTCTGCGATATTCCAGACTTACCACGCGAAAATGGCTCTGCCTTATGGAGTAATTGTCAGGGTTACCTCTTTGCGTTACGAGACCTGATTTATAGCCGAGAAATCTCAGAAACTTCCTTTGAACATTTTCAAGTCGAGTTATATGGACCTTGTAATAAGGACTCCACACACAGGTGGCGTAATTCAATCGACTGAAAACGAAGGCATAATATACAGCCAATAGGGCATCGGTGTTCCGGAATTCTTTGCACTGTCTTAAAATGTAACCAAGCATTTTGTTGCTATCATTGACCACTGCATCGAAGTGGTAGTGAAATTGGAGTGAGGAATCAAGAGTTACTCCCAAATCTCTGATTCTATCTGTCCTTGATAAAATGGTGTTATCAATTGAATAGGGATAGGACACGGGATCTCGATTTCTCGTGAAGGAAATAACAGCACATTTCGACAGGTTCAAAATAAGACCCTTCTCTCGGCAATATTCATTGAAACGGAAAAGTTCATTTTGAATATCAACGCAGTCTTGCCAGCAATATACCACGGCAAAAATTTTAATATCATCGGCAAAAATCAAAATCCTGCATTTTTTAAAACATTTTTTAACGCCGTTAATAAAAATCAAAAAAAGAAGTGGTCCTAAGTGGGAACCTTGAGGAACTCCTGATGTGGCCTCAAACGCATCCGAAGAGTAACCCTGTACAGAAACAAACTGACTCCTACCGCTCAAATACGACCCGAACCAATGTAACATGGTACCATGCACACCAACCCCAGCAAGTTCATACATAAGATCAGCTATGTCGACTTTATCGAACGCCTTACTAAAATCTGTGTATATCGCGTCAATCTGTTCACCTTTGTCGAGTCCACAGGCCAAAAATTCGACAAAGCCTAGAAGATTGGTTTCAACTGATCTACCCTTGAAAAACCCGCATTGTTCGGGGATAATCTGAGTTTTGACCAGGTGATAGAGGTGCGGATAAACCAACAACTCAAAAATTTTCATCCATCACACACAACTTGTTAATAGGTCTGTAGTTTCTTATCGATCCTTTATCGCCACCCTTATGAAGGGGAATTATAGACGTGATCTTCCAATAAACAGGGAAGACACCGCTATTTAGAGACTCATTAAAAATCAGAGTGAGAGGACCCTTCAGAGTCGCGCTGCAGTTCTTAACGAACGTTAACGTATGTAACCCTAATCATAAATATATATTGTGAGCAGTATAAAAACTATTAAATTACCTCACAAAACATTCATAAAACAGTTAGACAAAGATACTAGATTTTCCTTCCCATGAGTTATGTCAATTTTGACAGGAGTAAAATGAACTCCGAGTCGAATACTCCGACTTTTCGGACGACAGTCACAGAGTAAAATTTACTCAACCTTTCAGTTTTCGAACGCAATGGAGTAAATATTACTCTACGGAGTTAATTTTCGAACAGAACCCTATACTTAGTGATACTTTCCAAGCCCAACTAGGGATTCTGGTTCAGCAGGGTTTACCCTGGAGATACTACTCGCAAGCTCATCGGCCATTTCCTTCGATATCACAGTGCCCTGGCTTATTATCTCTTGCCAGTTGCTTTATCGTATTTCGGCATTTCCTAGACAGCGGGGTACCTTGGATGGGGGATTCCAGGTCTAGCTGTCCCTTATAATATAGATGTGCATGTAGACAGCTAATGTATCTGCCTGTAAGATAAGGCTCCTTTCCCAGCTCAGATTCTCAGTTTCAAACCATATACCTGCCCGCAAGAGGGTACTTACTAGTGCAGTTTAACTGCGTTTGAATATTAACTACACCGAGTAGAGTAGAGGTTTTGAAGGTTTGATGAATTTACTCTGGAGTTGAATATCTACTCTTCATGTAATATTCGAAGGGTTCCGGTTCTCATTTGGAGTTATTATTATTATTATTATTTTCTTGACATATATGCAAGTCTAATAATGAACTTCATTGTGAGAAGTATTGAAACTATTGAATTACCGCAAAAAATCATATCTCCGAAAGTATTGGTTTCTCAGAGTTCGGAATGTTTTCAATGGATTTTTATTATACAACTGCATCATAAATTGCAGAGTTAGAGGAAGAACTATTGCGGCCATACCACACTGAATATGCTAAATACCGTCCGAACACTCATTCCCTTCCCCTTTCATTCATGAAGAGCAGGTTTTTTATTATTTTTCCTGCAAAATCCAATGTAATTACCAATTTCCTTAAGTATCGAGATACATCAAATAACTAAAACTATAGCCTATACTATAAGTAGGCACTATAAAAGTAAATAAGTTAATTAATATAAGTGTGAAATAAACGATTTGATCTGATTTGATTTGAATACTGAAGCCAAGCAGCGTTGGGCGCGGTTAGTATTTGGACCGCTTGTTTCCAAGCGGAGTAGTGCTGTAGTATTGTTTCAATTTGGATTCTGTGCGTTAATTTTCGAGAATATTTGTATTCAAAACTTGTAGGTCTATGAAACATCTCACGTTGGATTCACATATACATCAGCAAATTATAATTACAGTATTCTTTGAAATCAAAGAATTAAGAATAATTATTGTAATTTTGTGAAATAATATACATGAAAGTTAGTTCGTTAGAGTTGAGAATGATATCAAATGATTATAATGATGATACTGTATTTAAAAAAAAATTTAATTTGAAATTTGTAATGTGAGAAATTTTTTTTTCGTTTCTCTGAAACCACTAGAATTTTGACCAATAACGAACTTATCCGTGATCTTTATATCCCAAACCTACTCCTAAAATTTCAACTGTCTATCTCATTCCCTTTGAGAGTTATCGTAGTTACGGCCGGACAGAATCGATTTTGACCAGTGAGTCGAACTAAAACAACTTAGACCATTGGGTCATTGAGTCCCATGAGTTATGTCAATATTGTGGAGTTAAATTAACCCAGCTATTTTGTAGAGTTACGAGAGTTAACTCGTAGTCGAATGCTCTGATATTTTCGACGATAGTCTCAGAGTAAAATATACACAACTTTTCGAACGCAATTTAGTGAAAAAATGGGTTCGAGCCCTGTCGACAGGAGCTTTCTGGCGCTCTAGTTCAAACAGACAAATTATATCTCCGAAAGTATTGGCTTCTCAGAGTTGGGAATTATAGCAATGTATTATTATGATAGAACTGCATCATAAAGGAAATTCAATTCAAATAATAATTTATTTATCAAGATTAAATGAGCAATCTGAGAATGAGAACTGCACCATGGAAGAAATCGAATTAGATCTGGCCAATTTTGCCCAATAACGAACTCAACCGAGATATTCATCTCCCCAACCTACTCTGAAAATTTCAACTACCTAGCTCATTCCGTTCGAGAGTTATTGTAGAAAAACTTTTTTTATATTTTGAAATTTTTTTTTGACACTTTGCGGTAATCTGGTCAATACAAAACTTCACATGCGTATAAAGGTCATGATTCTACAATTTGATGCTAAATTTTAGATAGATCGAGTGATCGGTTTCGGAAATATTCATAAAAAATATTTTTACTAAAATCGGCCATAACTCTTAAACCGCTTGATGGATTTCTCCCATTAACGAGCTCGTCCGAGATATTTACGCTCCAAACCCACCTTGCAAATTTCAATCCGCTAACTCCTTTCGTTCGAGAGTTATCTTGCCTACGGCCGGCCGGCCGACAGAATCGATTTCGACCTCGGATTCTTCATCAGTGAGTCGAACCAAATCGTTTAAGACCATTTTCATCGAAAAATTCGAAAATTACAGACATTTGGGCAAATTGATAAGCACTCAGTTCCGAGGAACTAGAGCGCCAACAAGTTTCGTATGACAATTGCCCAAAACAGGTTTAAAGTACCTACAAAAAGTAGATTTTTCATAAAACATGTATCAAAGAAGAGAAATAATGAAAAATTACCTTGTAATCGATCAAAAATTTCCTGATTCACCAAATTTTCTCCTCTCTCGAACTGCAGAATTATGCTTTCAATATTTACATTCTATTTGCATTCTATGTCTATGGATGAAAAGCAGTCTCACTACTCTCAGATCTCTTACTTCATGTTCCGTTCCGAAATGTAAGACTTTTCTGAGAAAAACTAATTTCGGAGCAAACAACTGAGATTTTTCTCACTTCGCTCACAATTCTTCGATTGATTAGATAATGTCATGTCTCAGGATAATAAGTTGACATTATGACAATTCATACATAGATTAATTATATCACTCTGTGAAATACGATTTATCATTGAAATTTTGAAAAATCATTTCTCCGAAAGTATTAGCTTGTTAGATTTAAAAATGATATCATTGGATTCTTATGGTAAAACTGCTTATTGAAAAAAATTTAATTTGGAATTTGTTCTGTAAAAAAAAATTTTTTTTTGGCTCTCCGAAACCATCTATCCGATTTTGCCCAGTAACGAACTTAGCCGAGATATTTATCTCCCAAACCTACTCTGAAAATTTCAACTGTCTAGCTCATTCCGTTCGAGAGTTATCGTGCCTACGGCCGGCCGGACGGCCGGACAGAATGAATTTCGACCACGGATTCTTGATCAGTGAGTCGAACCAAATCGTTTAAAACCATTTTCATCGAAATATTCGAAAATTAGAGACATTTGGGCAAATTGATAAGCACTCAGTTCCGAGGAACTAGAGCGCCAAAAATAGTCTACGGAGTTAATATTCGACGCAACCCAGTGTTCATAAATAATCAGTCCACGGTGAACTCAAATTACTTTAATCGATTATTATCATCATGTGTCTGACATAACTTGTTTACATAACTGAGAAATAGAGTACATCTGAAACTTGAGCAATATCAGTTAATTCCTCACGTTTTTCGAATATCCTTAGACTTTTCTGATGTGTGTAGTTTCGGTTCATTATGGAGTCTGTGACAATAGACCGTAGGCAGGTAGGTCATATAAATCCATTGTAAGATACAAAGGGACCGCAATCAATGATAATCATATTGACTAAGATGTGACGTCATAAAAGAATCAGCTAATCCAGACAGCAACACCTCGCGCCACCTATTCGCCACATTTTCAAATTGATTATTATAAGTGTGGCTGGCTGAGTGTTAGAGCGTTCGACTTAGGAGCCGGAGGCTCCAAGTTCAATCCCGAGGCTAGGAAAGAGATTTTCTACTCACGGTAATCGCTACCTTTCACTGTTGGGTCAAAAATTAACAGTGCTTTTCCTAAGGTGGCGTAAGGACATAGTAACAAAGCCTACACAGAACACAACTGAATCTCCTTACTCGCTCAAGCTCACAAGAGCTAAAGGGGGGGTCTCCTTGGGGAAGACCTAGGAGGATCAGTATTATAAATAAATGGAATTATAATGGTATTTTACCTTTCAACCAATATAAAACCAGTAGTTGAATCTCTTTTTGAAAAACATATTTCTAACCCTGCAATAAATTATCAGAAAAAGCCTTGACGTTCAGGGAAAGGAGGATAGTTTTTATACAATTTTTGAATGCTACAACAATGATAATTCCTAGGGAAACCACAAAATTAAAAAAAAAATATTTTCGGATATAATCAATTATTTTCCACACAGATCTAAACAAATTGCTTTTGAAACCAGAAATTAATAATCAGCCGACTATTCTAGATTTTAGATATCACGTTCGTATCAACTCGTGAATTTGTGATCGTAGAACACTGCGGTGAACTAATTGAAAAGCAGTAGTACGGTAGCGACAAATATTCGATTCAGTAGGTATAATAGTTCTCGAGTAATAGTTCGTTTTGAAACCTTACCCCTTCGAATGATCAGAGGGTAACATTTCATTAATTTTATATTCCATATTATCGACTATTTCCTGTCATTGATTGGGCATTAGATCTGCAAATAAATGTTGAATACAAATTTGAAAAGTTAATAGGACAACGACGTAGCTCCTTACAACAAATGGCCTTGAAGGTGCGGATGGAAATCACAGGAAATTTTCTAGTGAATCAAGAACCGCATCAGTTGGAAAATATGGCCCATTGTGTTGACTCTTGTAATAGGAAAATAATTACGCAAATAATCGTATTTCAGCAACGCAACTGGATAAGATATACAGGCGGAACGTTATGTAATATCATTCAAGACATTACTTTCATGTTAATATGCAAACGAATGCAAATCTAAAGACAATAAAACTAACGATGAACACGATAAAGAGTCATATTCTAAGAAAGCAGCCACTAACTGTCAACTTGTTTCTAATTCATTACAGGCTACTGCATATCCCACCGAGGACATTTACGTACACTTATACGGTAAATCTACAATTACCAGTTTTTCTGGACAATCAATCGTGATTTTTATCTGATCGCTATTCATCTGTGTTCGAAATCTAACTGTTGATTCCCCGTCAATTCGGAATAGATACAAGTTCCGCATCAACAAAAAAATTTGAACAGCGTATGTGTTAACTTTTAACAGTGCTAGTGCACGAAAATAATAGTACATTGTACATTCAATACTGAGAAAGATAAGATTGACATTCCTGGAGGACGTGGAGGTCGCTCATCTCGGCTGGCGAACACATAAGTAGTCTGGGAATGCCGATTTTCGTATAGTCGTGTACAAATTTTTGTTTCCGCAAAATGCTACGAATGATATTTATTGTACCGTAGAGTGGTGAGACTTTGCAGTACTTTTCATAGTTTTCTTGTTGTAACTTTTTAATTTTTACGTAAAATGAGTCCTTTGTGAATTATGTATAATTTCATCATTTTAGCTATTTACTGCTGTTGTAGGAAACGTAAGAAGAGGTACGCAACATTTTTTTTTTATTTTTAAAAATTTGACAGTCACCTACACATCGGTGCGAGTTTGCCAATGCCGTTTGTTGGCAATTTTATGAAGTATAAGGGTTGTTTTTGCCACAAAGAACGTTTTTCAAAAATTCATTAAAGACAAGGTTGCTATTAGATGCGACTAAAACAACAAATTATACGAAAATAATATCTATTATTTTTTATAAAATACAAAAAATCAGTCTCTGTCTCAGTCTCAATATATAAAATTAAAAACGGCTCTGTGAGATCAAATAAACTAGAAACATTTAAACGCGTCGAAAAAACGGAAGCTAATTAATATAAGTCGCTATGGCAATAATAATGTCCCCTGGAAGACGTTGGTTTTTCCAATGTTGTGACAACATCCATTTCCTTGACGTATGATGTGTCCTCAACATTGGGATATACAAATCCATTTTTCTTTTTCTTCGAATATTTTACTACAAACCCATGGCAATAATAATGTCCCCTGGAAGACGTTGGTTTTTCCAATGTTGTGACAACATCCATTTCCTTGACGTATGATGTGTCCTCAACATTGGGATATACAAATCCATTTTTCTTTTTCTTCGAATATTTTACTACAAACCCATCATCATATGTTACTATAATTTCACCAACATCATGTTTAACAATTTTCTTAGCAGGGAACGCTACTATCGGTTGAGTGTTTTCTCCGTATAATTACGATAATTCATCGCACCCAACTTCTTTTTGTATTGAGGACCCATAGCTGTATCTAAAAATAAAATAAAATAAATGATAAAATAAAAGTCCCCCGCAAAAGTACAACAATAGAAAAATTTCCCGAAATATAGAAACCCTCTTAACCAAATGCTTTAAGTTTTTTTTTTATGTGACCCTAAATATACAGGGTGACCAGGAAAATGTGGGAAATCTCTCGGATTCAGATAAAACATAAGAAAATAGTATGACAAGTTCCCATTATTTTTTTTCCTAGCGGCCCTCCCAACGGAGATACGGCCTCCTAAATGACGCCACTGGAAATCCATTTCACTGGAATAAATTTTAAACTACTTAATTCAATTTAATGAAAATTTGATATGATAAACAGTAGTAAGGAACTCTTAAAATACTGCCCTTAAATTTATATTAGCTTGTTTAGTTCACCAGGGGTGGACTAGGTTGTACATTTTAATGCTTACATTTTTTATACCCTGTATGATAAAGAGTTAAAGAAAAACAAATTTGGATACCTTGAACATTAAGCTAAAGAAACGGTACTCTTGTTCATTGTCGATAAAATTAACCGTTTTCAAGGTATCCAAATATGTTTTACCAGGAAATGGAAAAGATTCGAAATCATTCGGGAGATAGAAGAAGAAATATTATTTCACCGCAATTTTCATCAGCCTACCGTAGTTGTACAAACATGACATTTATAAAACTAGGGTAGGCTAATGAAAATTGCGATAAAATCATATTTCGTTTCTTCTATATCCCAAATGATTTCGATTATTTTCCATTTCCTGGGAAAACAAATTTGGATACCTTGAAAACGGTTCTTTTTATCGACAATAAAAAAGATTACCTTTTCTTTAGCTTAATGTTCAAGGTTTCAAAATTTGTTTTTTTTTTAACTCTTTATCATACGGGGTGTTAAAAATGTAAGCATTAAAATGTACAACCCAGTCCGCCCCTGGTGAACTAAACAAGCTAATTTTAATTTACGGGCAGTTTTTTAAGAGGTCCTTACTACTGTATATCATATCAAATTTTCATTAAATTATATTAAGTAGTTAAAAATGTATTCCAGTAAAATGGATTTGCAGTGGCGTCATTTAATAGGCCGTATCTCCGTAGGGAAGGCCGCTAGGAAAAAAAATATCGGGAACTTGTCATCTTATTTTTGCGCGTATGTTCTGGGGAACATCGCGTTATAGTTTTGCCCAAATGTCTGTAACTTTCGAATTTTTTGAAAAAAATGGTCTCAAACGATTAAGTTCGACTCCCCAATGAAGAATTCGAGGTCAAATTTGATTCTGTCCGGCCGGCCGTCCGGCCGGCCGTTGCCACGATAACTTGAGAACGAAAAGAGCTAGCGACTTGAAATTTTCAGGGTAGGTGGCGCATCCCAATACGACGGACAAGTTCGTTAATGGGCATAATCGGCCCAGTGGTTTCCGAGTAATAATTTTGTTTTCAACCAATATGAATCCGATCAAATTGAAACTTGGTGGGTAGTTGTAGAATATGACCCTAAGCACGTTTGTGAAATTTTGTGCGAATCGTATGGCTAGAAAATTTTAAAAAAATTATTAAAAAATATTTTTGTTGTCACGATAACTTGCGAACGGAATGAGATAGCGGCTTGAAATTTTCAGGTTAGGATGTGCACCAGAACGCGACATTTCAGTTTGTTTATGAGCATAATCGACCAAACGGTTATAGAGTTATAGCAATCTGAAATTTTCTGAAATTTGGTGGTTTTTTGTTCCTCATTAACTCGAAAAATACTGAACCGATGGAATTCAAACTTTGTTCTTAGTTGTAGAATGGCAACGCGAAAATGTTTGCAAAATTTGGTGAGGATAGCATTTGTAGAAAATTTTTAATAAATCATTAAAAATAAAAAAAAAAAATTCTATATATCAGTAACTATTCGTTTGAAATTCATGAAATTTTGCAAGAGCCTTCATAACCTAACTCTACTGCCAAGTTTCAAGTTTTAATATGATCGGTTAAATATTGTTGGAGATTCGAGCATTCTTGTGCGAGTTCAGTAGTACCGATTTGGTGTAGCGTAAGGCTCCGAAGAAACGATCGCTCGACCCGGACTTTTGCCGTCGAGTCGAAGAAGACGAATCGATTTGTGTTTTTCCCAAATTTCGTTCTTCTAGGTTGAGCCTAAATATACTAATTCGATACAAGTTTCGGAGGTTTTGAGTCCGACGATTTTCCATTCAAAAAGTCAATCCGAGAAACGTCAGAATTAATTCGAGAGACGGGGTCGGAAATTTTCGAAAGCGAAACTGACGATTTAGGCCTTTTTGGGGCGTGAAACTTGAAGAAAATGATAGATAGCTTTTGCGCGTATGTTCTATTTTCCATTCTTCTGTATTGGACACCCTTAATCGAATTTACCATGGTAAATTATGTTGTCCATTCTCCTGTATTGGACACTTATTTTATATTTAAAACTGTAATTAGATCTTTGAAATACCATTGAATGAAGAAATTCTTGTAAGTTAACAAAATATCTTTATTTGAACAATAAAAATGCATCATTTTATTAAAATGATAGTTAGACTATCCAATTGCTTCTTTTCTTTATAATATTTTAGCTGTAAGTCAGTATAGCTTAGAACTTTTAAAGTAACGTCCTACAATATTAATTTAAATGATATTATAAATAAAAAATTGGTTCAAGCACTGACGTGAAGTCAGGAGCTTTTGCGCGTATGTTCTGTTGTCCATTCTCCTGTATGGGACACTTTTAATCGAATTTACCATGGTGAATTCTATTGTCTATTCTCCTGTATTGGACACTCTTAATCGAAAAAAAAAATTGGTTCAAGCACTGACGTGAATCAGGAGCTTTTGCTCTTCTTAATCGAATTTACCATGATGAATTCTATTGTCCGTTCTCCTGATTGGACCCTCTTAATCGAAAAAAAAATTGGTTCAAGCACTGACGTGAAGTCAGGAGCTTTTGCGCGTATGTTCTATTGTCCATACTCCTGTAATGAACACTATTCTTAATCGAATTTACCATGATGAATTCTATTGTCTATTCTCCTGTATTGGACACTTTCTTCTTAATCGAATTCACCATGATGAATTCTATTGTCCATTCTCCTGTATTGGAGACTCTTCTTAATCGAATTTGCCATGATGAATTCTATTGTCCAGAATGGACAATAGAATTCATCATGGCAAATTCGATTAAGAAGAGTCTCCAATACAGGAGAATGGACAATAGAATTCATCATGGTGAATTCGATTGAGAAGAGTGTCCAATACAGGAGAATAGACAATAGAATTCATCATGGTAAATTCGATTAAGAATAGTGTTCATTACAGGAGTATGGACAATAGAACATACGCGCAAAAGCTCCTGACTTCACGTCAGTGCTTGAACCAATTTTTTTTTTATGTTTTATCTGAATCCGAGAGATTTCCCACATTTTTCCGGACACCCTGTACGGAAAGTTAGCTGCTTAATGTATTTTGATGTACCGCTTGTCAAATTTTCTACACACCCCTTACTATATCGCATTTGGTGAGATATAGCCAGCTTCACAAAAATAAAATATTAAGTAGTTCGGCAAAGTCACCCCCGTTGGCAAAGCCACACCGCTCTATCATACCTCATTAAAGTATAAGAAATAACAGTCTAGTCCGCTGACACTTTTGGCTGACACACTTTTTTGTACAGAATACAAACAGAATCATTCAAGTTGATATTATTAAACTCACTCTCCTAGTTCTTCTCCAAGGATACCCCGCATAAGCTCCTTAGAGCTTGAGCGAGTAAGGAGAATATGTTTGTTCCTGTGCAGACTTTGTTTCCGTGTCCGTACGCTTTAGGCATAGCACTGTTCATTTTTCACCCAACGTGAATGTTGGTGATTACCGTGACTAGAAGAAATCTTTTCCAGTCCCCTCAGTCAATCACTCTAAACACTAAGCTAATCACGCTTTGCTCAAAATTGCATATAATAATGATAATTCTTCGGAACCGGATTCTGGAGTTTATTGGACCAGAGTGTATCAATTCCTATGAACAGAGGAGCAAGGAATGAGGAACAAGGGTGCAAGGACAACCTACTTATATACAAGAGCATAAATCAAGATGCTAGATACTATAAGCGTGACCTACATACATCTTGGTTGGATTTTCCGAAAGCATTTGACTCAGCTGCGCCCATCTTCATAATACAGCCGCCAGAGATACTCAAATTCGACCTAAAAACGTTCATGTGATGGAAAACAGTATGGCGCTATGGAAAACTAAGTTCGCCCTTCGATCGGAAGGTCAGACCACTTATAAGGAATGGGCGAGATACAGGAGAGACATTATTTAAAGAAGACCTGCTAAGCCCGTTATTCTTGTGCATAACACTTCTACCAATAACAGCTGACTTGAAGTGGAACAGAATATGGTACAAGGCCAGGCTACCAGGCGGAAGAGAACACCTGGTCTCACATCTCATGTGCATGGATAACTTAAAACTATACGCTCCTCCCAAAGGAGCATTACGACAACTACTGAATATCGTTACCGCAGCAATAGGAATGTCATTCAGTTTGAACAAATGTGCTGTTTTTCATCTAAGCAAAGGAAGAACTGAAGAATCAGGAGAAGACATCGAGCTAGCAGGGACCTTCGAAACTTACAAATTTCGTGGAATGAAACAAAGAGGTGCACTGGAGGCAACCCAAATTAAGGATTCCTTACCAACAACCTACAAAAGAAGCTCTGAGAAATATGAAAATCACAGGTGTACGGTAAAAACAAAGTTTCTGCTACGAACAGCTTAGCAGTCCCAAGAGTCACTTACTCCTTTGGGGTAGTCAACTGGACGGTGAATGAAATACTCGAGCTCGACAGATCCACAAGAATGGCGATGAACATGAATCATAGCTTGCATCTGAACTGCTCGATACTGGATATACCTTCCACGGCCGCAAGGAGACAGGGGTTTGCAAAGTTTGAAATATCAACAAACGTTGGAAATGGCAATAAGGATATTGAGAAGTGAAGATTCGCTTCTGAATATGGTAGCTCATCATGAATCCAGAAATCAAGGAGCTTTCCTATATCTGGACGGACAGCCATGGAGAAGCTCAATATAACCGGCATTTCAATAGATCAAGATTCAGCAGGAACGTCGATCACGCCATCAGACCAAAGAAGAGTGGGCAGATAGATGAGATAGGTACAACTGAAGACATTACTCGAAGACCACGTGAGTGAAAATCTGAACTTCATATATTTCAGAAGTTTGAAAGACCAGGGCCTATCAGAAGAATTATCCTTTGACTTTTAAGAGTCGGCTGGGCCCAAAGGGATTTGCTATGGCTTTTCAAGATGTAGTGATGAATACAAGATGGTATAAAAAACATAATGACATCCCAACATCCTGCAGAGCATGCTATAGCCAGCAGGAAACTGTTATGCACATCCTGTCTGCTTGCAGAGTCCATACTCCATCAGTGTTTATAGAAAGACACAATGCGGCACTCCAAATTCTCTACTTCCTTCAGAGATAAGTTTATGGTATAGAAGATGGTGCTACCAGTGCTCTGGAGATCAATGCTGAAAATGATAGAGCTGGCATATACTGCAACTTTTATATTCCAACATTGTGGCAGATCCACGCAATAAAGCCAGATATAGCCTGCAGGACAAAGAGCTCAAGGAATTATTTGTTGTCGAATTTTCCTCCATCAAGGGTATAAAGTTAGAATGGCCGTATTAATCATAGAATGCCTAGGTGAAATGACAGCGAACTACGTGACAGAATTGAAGATTATGTAAATCTCTGGTACAGGTATTGGAGAACAGAACGCAGAAAGTAGTGTTGCTCGGATCACTTCGAGTCATCAGGTCCCATTGACCTTGAAGGCCGCTTGCCGCTCATCTCTTTTGTTAGGGGACATTGAGAGGGCAGGACGAATAACTCCTCCAAGGAATGTGTGAGAAGTATTTTAGTGAGTAACATCACATGAAATTCCTGAGTGTACAGACCATCTCAGGGAAGCCTATACAAGGTTTTTCGAAACCAAAGAAAAAATGGTAAAATATAATAATAATATGAGTAGTAAAAAAAATTGGTTCAAGCCCCGAGGACAGGAGCTTTCTGGCGCTCTAGTTCAAACAGTCAAATTGTATCTCCGAAAGTATTGGTTTCTCAGAGTTGGAAATTATATCAAAGATTCTTATGAAAGAACCTCTTCTTAGCAGAAATTGAATTCAAACATCATGGAAGAATTTAAATTCAACAAGAGTGACAAAAATTATCAATCCAAAACCAATAGACAAATTCTACCCAACAACGAACTCCGAGATATTCATTCCTCAATTCTATGATGAACGATAATATATATTCTTTCCTCAAATCCACTCCAATACTCCAATACACCAATATTCCAGTTTTGTTTTTACTGGAGATATTCTGAACACAATATTACTAACTTACCATTACCATTCCCATCATCATATGGATTGATCATCGGCATGAAAATATCAACCAACAAAAAGTATGATATCATATTATAATTCTCATAATTCTACGATTGCTGAAATGAATAAGACAATGTCATGTCTCAGGAAAATAAGTTGAGATTATAACAATTCATACATAAAATAATTATATCTTTCTGTGAAAACGTAGAAATACGATTTATTATTGAAATTTTGAAAAATCATATCTCCGAAAGTATTAGCTTGTTAGAGTTAAGAATGATACCAATGGATTCTTATGGTAAAACTGCTTATTGAAAAAAAAATTATTTGTAATTTGTCATGTAAAAAAAATATTTTTTTTGTTACTCCAAAACCATCTGTCCGATGTTGCCCAATAACGAACTCAGCCGAGATATTTATCTCCCAAACCTAATCTGAAAATTTCAACTGTCTAGCTCATTCCGTTCGAGAGTTATCGTGCCTACGGTCGGCCGGACATCGTTTAAGACCATTTTCATCGAAACATTCGAAAATCACAGACATTTGGGCAAATTGATAAGCTCTCAGTTTCGAGGAACTAGAGCGCCAAAAAGAGGACATAAAAGACTCTTATGTAGGCTCAGCAGCAACGGTTGCAGCACTTGCATTCTAGCACTAACAATAGCATGAATACTTATGCGCATGCGCAGTTCATTCGTCAGTGAATTTCAAATTTCAAAATGTGGCCACTCTAACTCGCTTACAACGCTTTATCGCCACTAGTGACGTCTCCTCTCACGAGATTGTAGATTGTCATGCGTTTTCTAAAACCTCACAATATCAGCTCAGCACCAGATCCAGAAATCACTTCTCGTCTGCTCATAACGAAAAATGCCCGGAAGGGAAGGCGCTAATCTCAAAAATTGGGACAACGACTACGTTATGGACACGTCCTGAGACACTACGCTTTTTCCTCGAAACTGGCCTGTACACTCACAGAATTGACATGAGGTGGTAATACGGTCCACCGGTTCCTCTTCAGTCTCTCAATTTTCAGACAAATTTTGAAAAACAATTTTAAATTCCACGCATCGTTCATTCATTCATTCAATTGCCACGGTATATAGACGCCCATATTCGAAGCAATTGCCCTTATAAATGTGATAGCGATCGCAATAATCAGATAAAATACGTGTAGAAGTCGAAGTTGAATGTAAACAAATGTTTTGAGGCTCCTAGTGGTCTGTTTTCATTGAAATTTTGCACGCCCCAAGAGATCATTATTGGTCACCGTATCGCCAAAATTAGACTCAATCAGATATTTGGTTTCGGAATTTCAAGCAGAATATTCCGCAAATAATTCAACATTTTTTGAATTTTTTCTAGTTATGCAATCCCCACGAAATTTCGCAAAAGAGTTTGCGTTGGTCTTTTGCATTTAACTAGCGACTTTCAATTCAATCAGATCAGTATTTTTCAAATTATTGTGAAAAGAAAAATTTCAAATTTTTGAATATTTTTATAGTTTTTAGCTACACTGTCTATAATAATAATAATAATAATAATAATAATAAATTGTTTTTATTTTCAGAATTATCATCATACATGACAACAAAATGAAAACAAGTCAAAAATGGGTTCAAGGCCTGTGGACAGGAGCTTTCTGGCGCTCTAGTTCAAACAGACAAATTATATCTCCGAAAGTATTGGTTTCTCAGAAATGGGAATTAAATCAATGTATTCTTATGAAAGAACTGCATCATAAAGAAAATTAAATTCAAATAATAGTTTATTTATCAAGATTAAATGAGCAATCTGAGAATGAGAACTGCACCATGGAAGAAATCAAATTAAAATAGCTGAAATGAATTTGACTCTTTCTTATAGAACAGGATGAAATGTACGAGTATGAACACAGATCATATAATAAACCTTAGTAGAATAATTATAGCATTCTGTGAAAACATAGAAGTACGTATGATTGATTATGGAAATTTAGAAAAATCATATCTCCGAAAGTACTAGCTTGTTGGAGTTGAAAATGATATCGATGGATTTTAATGGTGAAACTGCAACTTAAATAAAAATTACAGACATTTGGGCAAATTGATAAGCACTCAGTTCCGAGGAACTAGAGCGCCAAAAAGTGTAATTCCCTTTCCGGGATATGAGCCCGCCTTCTCTCGTTCCGAAACCGAAAACCCGACGGCCTAGACTAACCGGCTGTCGGGCTCCTCGTACGATCTTGTCGATCTCCGGTATTAGAATGAAACGTCGGTACTTACCTGGGATATATATTCTTAATTTTCACTTTTCGACATAAAGTCGCCACATGGGGGTTTATTTGACGGTTTTCTACCCTTGTCTCTCTAAGTCGATTTTGACGTTTCTCGAATCAACTATTAGCAAGGAATTAGATAATGTCATGTCTCAGGAAAATAAGTTGACATTATGACAATTCATACATAGAATAATTATATAATTCTGTGAAAACGTAGAAATACGATTTATTATTGAAATTTTGAATAATGATATCTCCGAAAGTATTAGCTTGTTAGAGTTAAAAATGATATCATTGGATTCTTATGATGAAACTGCTTATTGAAAAAAATTTAATTTGGAATTTTTTCTGTAAAAAAAAAGTTTTTTTTTTGTTAGTCCGAAACCATCTGTCCGATTTTGCCCAATAACGAACTTATCCGAGATATCTATCTCCCAAACCTACTCTGAAAATTTCAACTGTCTAGCTCATTCCGTTCGAGAGTTATCGTGCCTACGGCCGGCCGGACCGGCCGGACAGAATGAATTTCGACCACGGATTCTTGATCAGTGAGTCGAACCAAATCGTTTAAGACCATTTTCATCAAAAAATTCGAAAATTACAGACATTTGGGCAAATTGATAAGCACTCAGTTCCGAGGAACTAGAGCGCCAAAAAGAACATTATTCATCCCTTGTGTACTTGACAAGCATTTTTGAATTCATCAAAGGAATATGGCTCACAGTTTAATACCAATACATATATTGCTTTACTGTATGAATTATATTCTGGTATGTTTCTTATGGTCTTAGGAAGAAGATTGTACAACTTAATAGCCATATATAAGGTGCTACGTTCAGTATACGAATACTTATGAATCGGATAAAAATATTCATGAATTCTTCTCGTTTAATTTGTGTTTTTATAATTTTCGAAATAATGAGAATATTTACGGAAAAATAATAAGATTCTCTAGATGTACAGACCTGGTAATGTTAAAATGTTATTGGCTCTGAATAAGCTTCTACAAGATGTCCTGAATTTGATATCAAATATTGTGATTGTGATTGCATACTTTTGAATTACAAAAATAGGTTCAGCTTGAGAACTAGAGCTCCAGAAAACAATGTCATAAGAAAGAAGTGACTGGAAGTTTTAAAAATGAATGGTCTTCCAATATATATACAAATCAACGTGGTTTCTGATTGCCCTTAGTGTATAAATCACTGTGTTGACCCCAATTCAAATGTCTGTCCACCATCGTTCCAAGAAGTCTTGTACATGAACTTGTTGTTAAGGCACCATGATCCAAGTTGTTGATGTCGGGGTAAGTTGTGTTGGATCTGCAGCTAGAGAAGAATAAAATATTTGACTTTTCGGAATTTAGTGTCAATGCATTATGAGAGGACCAATTTCGGATTGTTGAAAGAGCAGTGTCTAAGCCATCTGTCACCTGTTCTGTATTGTAGGATGAAATTATCACATTAGTGTCATCAGCGTATAAGACGGTATCCATTTCAAAATCAAATTTCGTTTTCTGACCATTGATGAACTTCTGTTCTAAAGCTTCTGGGAGATCATCATCATAAACAATAAAAAGAATGGGTCCCATAATAGTGCCTTGTGGTATTCTAGCAGATAATGTTACTTCATCTGACAAAACTATATTCTCCATTACATCCAACCTAACCATCTGTTTTCTGTCTTTCAGTTAACTCGATATCAGCTTTAATGGTATACCCCTGATTTTATATACTTCTAGCTTCTGTAATAGTACTTTGTGATCGACACAATCAAAAGCTTTTAAAAGATAGACGAACAATCCTACTTTTATTCTATCTTCCTCGAGAGAGGAGAAATCCTTCTGAGTAAAGCTGAACACTGCTGTTTCAGTACTTTTACCTCTTATGAATCCGTGCTGACCGTTAGAAAGTATCCTGAATTTTTGGAAGAATTTCAGCATTCTGTTACAAGAACCTTCTCAAAAATTTTAGCGAAAGATGTAATTAAGCTGATAGGTCTATAATTGGAAAAATCATCTGGGCTTCCCTTCTTGTAACAGGGCTTCACAATAGTTATCTTAAGGGCATCAGGAAATGTTCCAGTTCTGAAAGCCGAATTTATGATGAAGCAGAGTGGTGTTACTGTATTCCAAATTTGCTGTTTTATTATGTTGAAGGGAATACCATCATAACTGGAAGACAACTTATTTCGCATTCTATGGACAGTAGATAATATCTCATTTTCATCAACCTCGAATAAGTAGAAAGATTGTGATATATTTTTTCTATTCATGTACGTTGGGTTAGCAGTAGCGTTCAATTTGGAAGCTACTTTCGAGAAGTGTTCATTTGCCAACTGGGGGAGATCACCTTGATCCATATATGTTGGAGGGAGTTTGGCGATGGGCTTTTTAGTTTTGTTTGTGACATCCCTTGTTATATTCCATACTGCTTTGGTCTTGTTATCAGCTTTATCAATGATTATTTTATATAAACTTCTTCTCTGGGAGCGTAATTCAACATCGTAAGCTTGTTTGGTCTTTCTATATTGGTCTAGCCCTTCAGGTTTACATCTGGAAATAATAAACAATAGATCTAGCTCATCTTTAAGTCGTTGAATCTCTCTTGTCATCTTCAGTTTTTTACCGCTTCTTAGGGTATATTGTTATGAGTGGAAAGGCTGAATCAAACTTATCTTTAAACTGATCAAAAAACAAATTCCACATATCATTGACAGCGTTCTCGGGCAAATTATATAAGCTCAACCAGTCTACGCCCTCTAAAAGCAATTTAAAAACAAGGTGGTTAGCTTCATTATATTGTCTGATCTGTTTTTCGTCAGAATTTGGATTCTGCAAGAGCGAAGTAGCACTGAAAACGAATTTCTGACCTGAGTGATCTGATAGATGTTCCTCAATGACCGTAGTTTTTCCATCAATGTTAGTTATAATATTATCCAGGCATGATGCTGTGTGGGCAGTTTTTCTCGTGGGTTCATTTGTAGTTACTTTCATATCAAACTGATCCAGAATTCCCAAAATCGTTTTAGACTCATTCGAATGAGATATAATATCTATATTGAAGTCGCCTGCTACAATCAGATTAACATTATCAGTAAGATATTGGTCCAGCAATACATAAAGTTTCTCAAAAAATATATCGAAATTAGGTGAGGTGCTTGGTCTGTAAATACATATTTTGAGATATTTATTTCTGTTGATGATTAATTGAGCAGCACAATACTCAAAACAACCAAGCACACTCAACGATTGCAAATCGAGTCTGTCAGAGTATTCTATACTATACCTTCTTCGACGTAAATCGCGCATCCACCATGATGACTCCTTCCTCTGCAATAAGAAGACGCTCATATGTATCCACTGTGAACATAGTTTTCCAGCTCCTCATCCGATTTCCAATGTTCAGTAATACATGCTATATTTTCGTCATGGATCCGCAGCACACGTTCTAAGTAGAGGAATGATGTTCCGATTGCTTGAACCTTCTGATGTAAAACACATATCGTTTTGTTCATGGGGATTTTTGTTCTAGGGGTTACTCGCCCTTTAACGAACTCAATCGAGATATCTATGCCCCAAAAACTACCCTGCTGGAGAGAATTGGATTTGACCTCAGATTATTCATCAGTAAGTCGATCTCAACCATTCTCGCCAAAAAATTCCAAAAATACAGACTTCTAGGTAGAATGATAGCATTCATAGAATATTCACGATTTCATATAATTTTCTTGATATTATATTATTATATAATATTATATCAAAGATTAGATATCGCTGAAAATTTCCAAAAATACGGACATCTGGGTTAAATGACAGCATGCTTGTTCCTGGCGGAACAAGCGCACAAAAATAACCATTCATAGAAAATTCACGATTTCATATAATTTTCTTAATATTTTTCGAATTATATCATAGTTTAGGTATCGCTGAAATTTTGCAACAGCCTTCAAAACCTTATTTCACAGCCAAGTTCTAACCTCAGACCGACAATATCGTTGAAAGTATTGTGAAATTTTTTTTTTCTGGAATGCAAGCTGCCTAGGGCGAGTTCAGTACCTGGACGGGTTATCGCTCTGGGCTTAAATTTTGAACAAGCGCGCCACAAGCTCTTGACCTCAGCGCTTTTTCAACTCATTTTTTATTCAATTTGATATGGATTTACATCAAGCAAAAGCCTCCAACATTAAAAAAAAATACTTCGGCTGCACCATAATAAGCTTCGGAATGCGATCGCCTCTCACCGAAGCTCAGTGAGAACGAAATTTGTCGAGATAGAAGGGACTAATCTCCGTATTCTCGGGAGGCCGCGCACTCAATCACGTAGATAATATTACTACCGTAAAGATCCGTCGGCACTTTCATGAATGGGACCCGCAGGTCGTGGGTTATCGGAATATACCTTGCCCGACGGGCGAGAATAACAAGTGTTATGTAAATGAAAACAGCTTCTTTACCAATCTGTCTAACCCTTCTTCACTTTACGTAGGCCTTATCGGCAGGTAGGATCTGACACACGTTCTTGTGTTTTGGGGAACCCTAACGGTTTCGAGGGAGAATGTCCTGAAATTGATTAACGAGTTCATAGTGTCCATTAGTGGCGTTTGTGCCCTAACCCAAATAAAACTGAAATTTAACTGAGATCCCACTTAAAAAATCATAAAAAATAAAGAACATTGATGGTGGGCTTCGCGAAACTTCGATTAGCATAATTCAAATGTATTCTTTGGAGAGGGCGGACAGGTGGATGTTATATACAGGCTGGTCCACGAGTAACTGTACGTAGTTTCATGGTGAATAGGCGGTACCCAGAGGAGCCAGAAATAACAATTAAATATGGTCTTTGTTTCTGAGACACAGGGTGATTTATAGATCTGAGCAGGACTTTTGGTTAGCTATTATAACTCCCGAACCGTTCAATGAATTATTTTCAAATTTGGCAGTTATTGTCATCTTCGGCCAACAAACTCTGCAACAAGAAAGTGTAGTCCAGGACTCAAATATTTCGATTTTTGCTTTACGGTCTAATAAAATAATTATTTGTTAATATTATCTGATTCTCCATAGATTTGTCATTCGAATAGGGTTTTTCATTAGAACGCACACAAGCCGTTAATTTTTTTCTTAAGAAGTAATTGACGATTTGAATTCTTAAATGCCATTTCTGCTCTGAATATTGTGATAAGACCCTTCTGAAATCGAATTAATCAACCAAGAGTAGGTAACTAAAAAGGTATATTTTCCTTAACTCGAATTTCACGCTCCCATAAATTGAATATCCACTGAATTGTAGATCAAATGATGGGATTTGCTGGTAAAAAAATACAATTTACTTTCAAAATATATTCTAGATATCAAACCACTTAAAAATCCAAAAAATACAAAAAATATTAAAAACATTTCAAACATTTTCATATATTTTCTTGCTCTGAGTCGTAATTGATTGACAGCTTTTCTGATCATATTGGGACCATTCCTTATTTCATTATAAATCTGTACTATTTCTTCAATCAGATGTACTCTACTCCATATTTCCTCCATAGACTTTCTACTTCAAGCAGCCCCAAATAAAATAATCCATACATGTTAAGCCAGGGGCAATCCTCCTTTGAGAAACCAATAAAATGGTTTGCTGAATAATATCATTCGTTGAGTGCGCTGGAACGCCTTAAACAAACAAACTCTGATATTTATGTTTGCAGCAAAAAATCCAAATAAGTGTGCCCGTTCAAACGTGGTTATATTATAGTAAAACGGGACCTAAAAATTTATTGTCCTAAACACGACACCATACGTTTACCGGAAATCTGTGCTGAGAGTTGCACCTCATTAAAGCTTTTGGTTTTCTTTCGCTCAGAAATGTTCATATTATTATTTATTGTTGTTGAATATTCAATCTTTTAGGCCTCGTCTGTGAATAAAATTCTGTTGATATGTCGAACATTTCTCGGCACCCATCTGCAAAATTGCAGGCTCGCTTATTCTAGTTTGAGTTCACTTTAGACTTATTATGAACTCTACAAAAGTAACTACACTCTTGTACACTACAGTATTTGTCTTCTGACATATGTTTCGGAAAAAAAGTTTCCATCTTCAAAGACGAAGCGTTACAAGAATGCAATTAATTTCTACACTTAAGTAATAATAATAATAATATTATACCCTTAGTAATAAACCGATTAGTGAGAATAATGAGTTGTTAATAGGGGTTAGATCATTATTTAGTAAAATTTCTTTTCTCCTATACATTTCTATACCTTCAAGTGTTCCTAATTAGAATTTTTTTGAATTTTTCAACAATTTAACGGAATTTTCTGAAGTTGATTTATCAGTTGTTAAAACGTGATTTGCAACAGCAGATTTATCGATGTTGTTGTTCTGAATGTGTCCCGTATTCTCTTTATTCCGTTTGAGAATATTCCTGGTTGTTTGCCCGAAGTAGGTCTTCACACGAGATTTTTCTTGTCTCGTCTCGTTCTCGTCTCGTAAAGGCGAGACGAGACCTTTAGAAAAATAATATGGACGATACCGAGACCACATACAGCACAACCCGAGGGTCTCGTTTTGGATCACGTTAATTTTTTTTCATGAAGTTTTCATTCGAAAAATTAGAAACGGTGGGCATAGAGAACAATATATTTTACAAAATATCAAATCTGGTGAAGATCTTTGAAATATTTGATTGTAATTGTATGTATGTATATTGTATTGTTTAGCGCGAAATTCTCCACCTGGAAGATCGTCTTATTTACTACAGATAAATACAGTAAACTTTTCTTATGTGCGACACGTCATTTTTCAACACCCATAGAAAACAATTAAATATGAAGAATTTCCACTATAATTACCAATCTATTTTCTCTATATTATACATCGATCGTTCAAGAAATACACGATTTTTTTATAGATTATTAATTATTATGTTTGTTATGACATAAAAACTGATCACATTATAAATTCAATAATTAGCGGACAACTTTTATTGCCTCTAAATCCCAGTGCATTTAAAGTTTCCTCTCTATTTGTACATCTGGAGAAATTTATTATTGTTTCTTGTGCTTCTTGTAATGAAGATGAGAACAATTATTTTATATGTACATCTGTGGAAGTACCTACATATAATAAAACTGGTCAAATTCTCAAATATTTGGTAACAAACTTAGATGCAATAAAAAATGTTTCTGTGTAATTAAGGGAGACGAGAAGAGATAACTGATAACAAGACGAGACCGAGACTAAATTTTTTGGGAATTGGCGAGACCGTGACGAGATTTTTTATACTCTCACCTGCTTTCGTCTGGTATGAAGCACTAGAAATTACGCCAACAAATACCAAATGAACATTGAAATCCTTGAACACTTCACCCTTATTTAAGAAGTCTACGATGTGATATGATGATTGTGAAGTGAATAGAATATGATGAGTTTCAAGTTGTAATAATCAAATATACCTACTAATATATTTGTCAAATACTTCCTCAATATTTTGGTTTGACGATCATGTACCAGTTGATATAATTTTAAATTTTCATACAAGAAATCTCAGTATCGATGACGAAATAAAGCGAAAATATGTTATAGTGAAGAATATTCAATTATTCCTTGGTCCTTAATTGTTCAACATATTTGAAAGGCTATGAAAAAGAAATCATTTCGATTTTACATCAAATATCTGATTTCAGCATATTACGTTATAGGTTGAGATTGAATACAATAAAATTCTCTAAAAGTGTCAACATGTGTGTGAAGCCCTCCTCTTTTCGAATTCCGAAAAATTGCGCTGAAATGTCCTGCTTTTGCCTTGATTTCATACTGTTCTCGAGATATCCCACATAATGTGTCAAATGGGCCAACCCAGCACTTTTCGAAAAAGTGGATTTTAAGGGCTGAAATAGCTATGCTTGTGAGGTGTACCGTTCGAATTTTTCGATGTCTCTTTACTTTCCCGGAAAATCAAGAATTATGAAAAAGTTAGCCAATCACTTTTGTTTGTTCTTTTCAAAAGAAAGAGAAAAATTAATTTGCGGGAAATTAGAGGGAGTTCCGGCAAAATTCAGACGGCACAAGTATACCAAAATCTATTTCAGCCATTAAAGCTAATTTGATACATTTTGTGGAATATATGAGGAACCCTATAAAAGCAAATTTAAAAGCACAATTCAGGACATTAATTTTTTTTTCAAAAATCGAGAAGGGCTGAGCCAACTCAAACATGTCCCCATGGCAATCCTTGAAAGTGATGTTCGCTTTGTGGCAGCATTTAACAGCTGATTTGAATGAATTTTTGAATGCATTCCAGCTATAAATCCATCTTTCGTTCGAGTATCCCTGAAGCAGTCTGACATCCACAAATGAAATGATTTTTGCACCCAGTCATCATATCGATGTGGAGCATCGAATTTTCTGAAACATAATATTAAACAATTAGGCCCACTAGCGTGGAATACGGGGTTGAAATATTAAGCACAGAGTTAAGTAACTCGGAGTTGAAATGTTACATTTATAATTCTGCGAATCCATTGCGCATTGACTGCGAGTTAGGTAACCCGTTCCAGTCATTGATTTTTGTAGCACGGTATATGACATTTTTCTGGTTTTCACTCTAGTTTACGTACTATTGTATATCTTTTGTTGTCTGTTTTATGATTATCTTTGGATCATCTCGTATTTTGGTGTTCTGACAAATTGAGATTGTGCATACGAATGGAAAAGGAATCTCGTGCACGCCCCCCAAATTTTACGAATAGTAATTCCCAAATAGTTTTGTATATGTATTGTATAAGTTATCTTGAAGACATACTTATAGGACAGTTATATAGTCATCATATTGCTTATCCTATAAAGGTTGTGTAGTTTACTAAAGGATGTCCTAAAAGGACTGAACTGTTGTATAAAATGGTGCCTTTTTTGGTTGTAAAGACGTTGTATAGTGGTCTATAGCTATTTTATAAGATTTTCACGTTTCTATAAAGGCCGGTCCATACGCTACGTTTTGCACAACCTTTTACCTGCGCAGACCAACACGTTGCAGGTAAAACGTTGCGTGTGGACAGCAAAATTGCGCAGTTTTGAAAACGTCGCGGAGACGTTGCAGTTGTAGCGAAAACTGAGCTAGACAACATAGATATACGTGAACTGTGCGGATTGGTCGCTGCATGTAGACAGTAACAGTGGGAACAGCATGCGAAAATTGACAAGAGTAGTACCTCCTCCATGACGATATCACTAAAACTGTGCCAAATATACAGAAATCTCTGCATCGCGTGGACGCACTAAAAATTGCTACGTTTTCATTACGTCTTGAGACTGCGCAGGCGAAAGGTTGTGCAAAACGTAGCGTATGGACCGGCCTTGAGATATGCTGTATAGCATTTCCTACAGCCTTTATAAAATTAGTTTTGCTAGTTGGGTGGGCATAATCGAACAAACGGTTTCGGGGTTATACCTATCTGAAATATTGTTTCCTCGATAACTGAAAAAATACATATCCGATCGAACTGGAACTTGGTAATTGGTTGTAGAATGCCGAGATTTGTTTCTTCAAAAACGTTATATTTCAGCAACTACCCGTCAGATTCCGCTGAAATCCCGCACCAACCGTCAAGCCGCAATTTTACAATACCTAGTATAGAATATCAGCTCGATCAGCTTTATATTTTAGCAATTATTGTGACTATTTCACTCATATCAAAATCGGACCAACTACAGGCCAAAGCCATCTCGTATTATCACTAAAACATGTCTTTGAATTATGATTGGTCTTACAACTTTGGTGTTTTCAACGACGCAACCATGGATACTGACTGTTTGACAATTGATAAATATAAATTACAGACGTCAACATCAGTCATTTTGTTCGTGAAATAGTCTAATGAAATATCACTTGTGACTGAATTTATCTCATAAGTCTGTCTTTCATTTCTTAACTCAACTGAGTTGCTTAGAGAAAACACCACTCGTCTTTCGGACTCGTGGGGTTTTCAAGCAATTCAGTTTCGTTAAGAAATAGTCGATAGACTTATCGCGAAAATTCAATCACTTGTGATATTACTAGTGATAATAAAATTTTGATCTGCCATTTTACAATCAAGTACACGATTTCAGCTCCATCGGCTTCGTATTTTGGAAATAATTATGAAAATAAGCGAGCTAGCATGCTCGCCGTCCTCGCAGGAGATTCGGGTTCGAAACGACGCTGAGCAACTTCACTATTTTATTTATTTTGAAATTTTAATTCAGTTCATTCCCAATGCATTTTTTCACGTGTTAACCGTAAAACGATGGTTTGAATGTTCATGTAGTATTTGGTGAGGATGCCTAATTATTATTATTATTATTATTATAATGCCTGAATAGATAATAGAACATGCGCGCAAAGCTCCTTTTTTTAGAATTTTAGTTGATGTTTTTGAATACTGCGTGAATATCTTAGTATTTCAAATAAAATCCCGTTTATAGTTTACATTGGTCACTCTGATTCACTTAATGTTCAATGTACATGGTGTTTTTAAAGGTGAGTACTTTTTGGCGCTCTTGTTCCTCGGAAAAGAGTGCTTATCAATTTGCCCAAATGTCTGTAATTTTCGAATTTTTCGCTGAAAATGGTCTTAAACGATTTGGTTCGACTCACTGATCAAGAATCCATGGTCAAAAGCGATTCTGTCCGGCCATCCGGTCATCCCTCAACAAGATAACTCTCAAACGAAAGTAGTTAGAGGATTGAAATTTGCAGGGTAGGTTTGCTTAAATATCTCGGACGACTTCATTAATGGGCGCAATCCACCAAGCGGTTTCGGAGTTATGGCCGTTTTTAGGGAAAATATTTTTTATGAATATTTCCGAAACTGATCACTTTATCTATCTGAAATTTAGCACCAAATTGTAGAATAATGACCTTTATATGCATGCGTTTTGTATTGATCAGATTGCAGTAAAGTAAAAAAAAAAAATTCTCGAAATTTTAAATTTTGTTTCTACAATTACTCTCGAACAGAATGAGCTAGGCAGTTGAAACTTTCAGAGTAGGTTTGGGAGATAAATATCTCGGTTGAGTTCGTTATTGCGCAGAATCGGCCTGACGGTTTCGGAGTAAAGAAACCATTTTTTTTTTAAATTACAAATTTCAAATTCAATTTTTTTCAAGATGCAGTTTCACCATAAAAATCCATTGATATCATTTTCAACTCTAATAGCTAATACTTTGGGAGATATGATTTTTCGAAATTTCAATAATGAATCGTACTTCTATGTTTTCACAGAATGCAGCACTTAATTACTCTATCTATGCATTATTATATGATATGTGTTCTTGCATGTCATCTCATTTTCCTATGAGAGATAAATGTCAAAATTATTTCTGGTTCGTTATTCTTGATATAAAATACAACTCCTGTTCTAGAAAATAGAGTATAATGGAATGCAAAATGACCAATGTATCGTATTATGGTAGAATTATGCGAATGATATGATATTATACTTTTAAGGTGATAATTCAATGCCCGTGGATAATCCATATGATGATGGAAATATATTCTTTGGTAAGATACATAGTCAAATTGGGTTCAGAATATTTCCAGTAAAAACAATACTGCAATATTGTCTAAGTTTTAATTGATATAATATAATTTTCAGAGTAGATTCGAGGAATGGATATCTCGTATAAGTTCGTTGTTGGGGAGAATCGGTCTGTTTGACCGATTTCTTTCATGATGCAGTTCTATCGTAAGAATCCATTTATATCATTTCCAGATACCAATAATTACGGAGATATGAAATTTTTTTAACAGAAGGTAGAACTCATCAAAATAAATCATTTCACCACAAATAGCATGTATATCATATGCATGATAGGACTGCTATCCACCCATGAAGTGGCATGCGATTCCGAGTACGGCTCTTTCTCCTCACGCCTTCAATCATTGTAAATGCGTAATCCCAAAGTCGCATATAAAATAGCAATATTGCTTATTATATATCTGTGCAGAAACCTAACGTTGTACGTATATTTAGTTTTTTGTGAAGAACCTTGAGAGATCATGGGAACGGGAACATCCGTTCCTGGACGTAAAACGTTCGGTTTCTGCTAATTTGTATGCGACCTTAGGAGTACGCATTTGCAATGGTTGAAAATGTGTGCTGAGAGAGCTGTACTCAAATATTCGTGGTCACATGTGACTTCGGGGGTGGATAGCAGCCCTATCATGCATATTTTATAAATGCGATTTTTGTTGAAATGATATATTTTCCGATAAAAAAAGACTCATATATGAAATGAACACTGTATATATATTTGAGCAATACACACTCACAATCTCGTTTCAAGTTCTTGTCTTTGAATTTTTTAAATCAACAAGTCCAGAGCGTTCCTGCCAATCGGGTCCTTCATAAATGGCTTCGTATAATAAATATATTTATGCATATATTTCACAAGTCAAATAGACCCCAGGGGGCTCATTGATTTGCCGAGAAAGCAAGAGCAGACGCGTTTCTGGCTTCTTGGCCTTCATCAGTACTCTGTAGCTTTCTCAACAAATTCAACTAAACTGACCCAGGTTAAGCCTCACAGAGCCGGCTTGGTCGATCATTTTGATCGCCCACGCCCCTTGTTGATTTATTAACAACGGTATCGCCATTTTTCATTATTATTTTTGAATTTTTTATTCAAATAATATAGCTTGTAATTGTCTTCGAAATCCCGCTGCCAACCACATCTTCCCCCCTGTCTCTCCTTTGCGACGTTCTTCGAATGTTCAGTGGACTATTTGGAAAATATTTTTTTTATATGACGGATCTCTAATATCCAATAATTTCAAAAGTCTGCGGTGGTACGAATATCTTGATCTTGATCATCGAATGAACGAACTTGCTAAAGCTCCTGACCCCAACGTCAGTACTTTTGTTATTTTTTTTTATAATGTGAAGATTACAACTGCTTATCAATTAGATTTTAACGAAGAGGTGAGTGACTGCATTGCCCTCCCCCCTTGCAACCGCGACCCCTTTCCCACAGGTACGCCACGAAATGAAGTGTGCAAATCGTCATAAAATAGATAAAAGATAGAAGAAAATAGACAAACGTAGTAAAATATTCAGGAGGCGGCGAGGAAACTTGATATCTCCAACTGTCACGTATTCGGTATTAAGAGAGCACCTAGATTAAGGAAAAGAGAGAACAATCGCATTCACCATCGCGACTTTGATGTTGCCGCGCTTTGATCTCGCTCTGCCACTGAATAATATGGGTCATCATATTGTAGGACTGTGTGAAAAGTACATTTGTTTCCGTTGCGATGGAGATTATTCATTTTGCCGGGCATGCGGCTTGAAATTATACGATTTCCAGGAATATTACGTGAACATATTAGTTTAGCAATAATTTGTCCAATTTAAATCCTACTGCAATTTGTTCAATTTATATACACGAGTGTTCAGTTTTGGAACTAATGTGTGTAAAACTACAAATGAAATATGGTATGGCGTGCACATGTTTGTAACAAATAAAACTACATGAAGAACCCTGAAAAAAATCTAACTATGTAAAACAAATATGGGAAAAAGCCCTGTGGAAAGGAGTTTTGTCGCAGTATCATAAAATGAATAAATTCAAACATAATAAAAAATAAATAATTTCAACAAGAGTACCAAAAACGTACCCAATAACGAACTCATCCGACATTATCATTCCTCAAGTTTTCTCTCGTTTTATTCAACAAAGATTTAATTTCTGATCCTTCAAAAAGAGTACCAGGGTTTGATCGTCCAAGGAAAATGTGGTAGATTTTGAATCGTTTAAGAGCGGGCCATGGTCGTTGCAACAGCATGCTTTTCAGATGGAACTCAGCTGGGAGCTCTAGTTGTGAATAGGGAACCAGAGGAAACCATAGATCATTTAGTTAATAATTGTCCCATATACAGGGTGAGTCTTGGGCATTAATTTTAACCAAAGATTCCTCTCATCAAATGAAACACTTTTTTCATTTAACATTTTTCCACATTCAGCTCAGGTAAAAAGATACAGGCTGTTGAAATTTTGAAAAAAAATCAGTTTTTATTTTGTAGCTTTGACATCCTTTTTTCGAATAAAATGAATGTTGGCGTAAAGTTTCCTATAACTATGATACATATTTTCCAACTATTAGTTATTTTCTACTTCTACTGGTTTTCTAGTTATGGACTCGTGGATTCATAAAACTAAACGAAATTAGCATAAAGAAAGCATATAAAGTTTTTCTTGAGTCACTTCAAGAATATTCCATCGTTTTAGAACATTATATTAGTCTTCATCATTTCTCCTTAAACGCACCGCTTTCGAGATATTCTTCATTGAATGTTTTAAAATGGAAAACTCCAGAAATTTCACTACTTTTATGGATCCGTCCCAGAGCGTTGGAATCCCGAATCAAGCTGTAAACCACGTTACCATGCCTTATTCCCGTCCGCCAACAATGTCATAGATAATTTATATGCGGGAGTGTATTAGCACATTGTGAAATCTTTAAACGCTTGTAACTTTTTACCTGAGCCGAATCTGGAAAAATGGTAAATGAAAAAAGTGTTTCATTTGATGAGAGGAATCTTTGGTTAAAATTAATGCAGTGGTCAAAGACTCACCCTGTATAGATTCCAGAATGGTCTTAGGGCTATTCTGGGTGGTGAATTTGAAATCTATTTAATAGGTAAACCATGGAATATTCCATTTTGAATTTTCTCGTTTTCTCCTTTTGTCTTTTCCTTTGCTAGATTGAGTTCCGGGTACCTTGGAGAAACCTCTCAGCTCATTCAAGGAAGAATTAATAGTGATGAAAAGGATGCCCTTCAGTATTTAATATTTCATCATATTTTGTTAACAGTTTCAATTATCATAAATCACAACATTAACATGGAGACAGGGTTTATTTGCTGAGGTTATTCCCTGAGCTCTTGTATCATACATCGAATTCTATGGTACCCCGTTACACTAACCACTGCTAATACTTTTTTCATACACATGCTTCATTGTTAGATGAAAGAATGTAATGCTCAAAGTTCAAAAGACAATATTAATATACATAGAGGTACTATAAACATAATTATATTATATGAATTGAAACTTAGCCAATATTCCAGTTCTGTTTTTACTGGAGATATTCAGAAACCATTTTGATTAACTTACCAAAGTATATATTATATATATATATATTTCCATCATCAATATGCAAGAGCTATACGAAAGCTGAGGTTATTTCATAGTTCATTTTGTATTCAATCATAGGTACTCTATTTGACATGTCTCTTATCTGTAAATGATATGACGATGATGACATGTATGGACACAGATCATGAAATTCATAGATACGGACGTAAATTGTCGATTACAGCATTCTGTGTTATCATAGTTTAATTTAATATTAAAATTTTTAAAAATCATATCTCCGAAAGTATTAATTTGGTAGGGTTGAAAATTATATCGAAGGATTCTCATGATGAAACCGCATCTCAAAAAAAATTCATTTGATTTTTTTTTCTCCGAAACCGTCTGGCTGATTTCGCCCAATAGCGTAGGTACTTAACCGAGATATTTATCTCCCACACCTACTATAAAAATTTCACCTGTCTAGTTATCGTGTCTACGGCCGTCCAGACAGACATAATCAATTTTAATCACGGATTCTTGATCAGTGAGTTGAACCAAACCGTTTAAGACTATTTTCATCCAAAAACTCGAAAATCACAGACATTTAGGCAAATTGATAAGCACTCTGTTCCAAGGAACAAGTAGCGCCAAAAATAGACACAATTTTGTGAGTTGACTGGGTTGGGTATTAAGCTAGTGGGCTTAATTATATATACATGCTGATTCTAAATTGATATTAAAGGGTGTATTATCATCAGAAACTAAGCGGGATGAGTATTATAATTTTTTCATCCAAATCCTTATTTCTTAAAGTTGCATGGCGCTAAGGCTAAGCTAAGGAAAAAAAGTAGTTCGTATTATGTAATATGTACAGGGGATTCAGAGTACCTATTACAGACTTCAATGCATTATAGAGGAGTCAAAATAGAATAACTTTTGGTTATAAAAGTATGTCCGGAAATACACCATCACCGAGATAGTGCTGTGCCTAAGGTGGCGTAAGGACACAGTAACAAAGCCTACACAGAACACAACTGGTTCTCCTAACTCAGGTCAAGCTCTTAGAGCTTATGAGGGGTCTCCTTGTGGAAGACCCAGGAGGATCAGTATAATAATAATAATAATAATAATAATACTTTCACTATTCATTTAAACAACAAGTACGGCAAAATAAAAGAAAAACGCACCATTACCATGAAAAGGCCTTATTATACTGACAAATTAAAAAAAATGTAAATATTATAAAAATTGTTCGAAGTATCGACCACCACTTTCGATTAATCATCTTGGGCTCATATTTTCGTTTACTCTGGTGAAAATATCAGGTCTGCGCTGAATATCCTGTGCCGCAGCAAGAATTCGAGCAATTAATTCAGCCTTTATGTTTTAGCACTGTCTATTTTCAAGCCATTAGCAAAGAACCAGGTGAAGGCGTTGCATGTTTAGATGATCAGGAACTCCGTATAATTGGCATAGCTACATATGTCACGTGCTTTTGTATTTTCATAGTTGTCGTTTGTGAACACGATGAAGAAGATAGGACCCAAGATGGAACCCTGAGAGACTACTACCTCCACCCTGCTAATTTTAGAGGAGGTGCAATTCCAATTCACTGCCGGAAATATGTTTTACAGATAGGATGAGAATAATCTATTTGATTTTCTTCTTATACCATAGACTATAGAGGTTAAGTTTTTATAATAAAAGTTCTTGGCATACACCGTCGAAGGCCTTGCTCAAGTCGATGCAAATAATCTCAGTATTCTCACCGTTGTTGGATGACTCTAGGACCCTTTCAAGCACGTCAATCAGAGCTTTTATTATTGATTTATATTTTCTGAAGCCGTGTTGTGCACAATGCAGATGCAGTTTAATCTCCAGGAAATTTACCAACCGATTCTTCTGTGGTAGCTTGAATACTCCAGAATTACTAGTAGTTGGTAGGATGGCATTGAGAATTATATATTTTTTTCTTTCTAATGGATGATATTTTCAGGAGAGTAACAGGCCTATTTCACCACTGTTAAATACGTTCACTGAGGTTGCGATTCAAATTTATTAGTGACCGACCGAAAGTTCGGTTTCGGTTTCGGCCAGTTTCGGCCAAGAAATCTAGTTTCGGCCTTAGTTTCAGTTTCGGTCCAAAATGGCCGAAACTTTCGGCCGGGCCGAAACTTGACTGTTCGTGAATTATCCTGGTCGTTTGGTCAGGAGTTATAAGTAGGTATACATAATTATAGTACAAGTTATTGTACTTAATCTATCTTTGTTAAGACTGAGAAATCATGAGAATTCACTAATGATTATTATTGATTAGATTACATAGGGTGATTCCAAATAAGACGTGAAACTGGGAGGAGGAGTTAGTATGACTCATTAGCTGTTGTTTAATCCATATTTATTAATAGCTGAAAATCAACAGTTTTTGGAGTTCGGGTGATTTTTAAAAGATTTCTGAACTTAGTTCATATTTCCTCAATTTTTTCTACGTTGAGCAAATTTGATCATAATTTTGGTTTATTTTTATCAGAAAAGGATATTATATGTACGAAAAAAGCAAAACTATGCTGTATAATAGGTTGAAAAATAATTAGTAGGATTTGAAATGTGGTATATGAAAAAATGAAAAATGAATTTCTAGTATTTATCTGCAACTTTCGAATTTCACAATTTAGTATGCCAAAATTATTTTAAAAACTTGTCTACTTCCTTCTTCATTCTCTGAAAGATTTCGTTAGATTGCTTAACTAGTTTCGTTTCAGCAGATTTTTTTTAAGCTGCCTCTTGAATGTCCGGTATATAAAATAGTGAATGTGTATCAAAAGACAGCGTGAGTAAATTTCAGGCGGAAAATAACAACTGAAGACATCAGAAAGACGGCACGTGCTTGCTTATGGAATGGTGGAATATAATTTATGAATACATTTTCTAATGAAATTTCGAGCTTAGTGGCAACAAAAAAATATTGAATTCGTTATTTTTCTCTATCTGCTTCTTACATCCCCTTTCAAATCATACTAATTCTTTTTCAACAGAACCAGAACTCAAATATCTCGGAAACTGTTGATTTTCGGTCATCAATAAAAATGGCTCAAACCACAGCAAATGATCCATACTAACACCTCCAACAAGGTTCACGTCTGATTTGTAATCACCCTGTATACTTCCACTGATTATTTTGATAACTTGGTAATACCAAAATAATAAATAAAGATCTCAAAAAAATTGACTTTTTATTTTATTCACCACTCCTCAACTGTATTTATGTATATGCAAATGAAATTGTAAAAAATACAGTAGATTTCAGTATGAAATATGAAGTTTCGGTTTCGGTTTCGGCCGAAACTGAGACCCTGGCCGAAAGTTCGGTTTCGGATTCGGCTGAAAAACCAGTTTCGGTCGGACACTAAAGTTTATCCTTCTGAGGACCTCAGTTAGGACCGGAGATTGAATACTTTGTGAATTCGGAGGTCTATGTGTGGTCATGCTGAATCTGTTGATACGATCCTCGCAAAATTCTGCTGAACCTTCAAAACGGTATTTGCCATCTTACTGCTAGATTCAAGATTTATAATATTGTATTCTCTGAGGCATGGGTCTGAGGCATGGGTAGAAAAACATTTTGAATGGTCATTTTTCCTGACCCAATGGATGGGTCATGTCCATTTACGATCTTGATATAGGTATAGTATAGTCGAAGACACTTGAGGATATAAAAGATTTAATGGGCAAGTATCCCTTTAATCTGATGCGGCATACCGGGGTGCGCCCATTGTTTGCTGTTCTAGATCAAATGGGCGGCGTTTGGCCCATTCAGTTTTATTGATATTCAAGTGACTTTGAACACACCATACATATTATAGTTAAAAAGTGGGAAATTCCTGTGGACAGGAGCTTTGGCGCTCTTGTTCAAACTTTGACAAATCATATCTCCGAAAGTATTGGTTTCTCAGAGTTGGCCCGAGAATGATATCAATGGATTCTTATAATAGAACTACATCATAAAGGAAATTCAATTCAAATTATAGTTTATTTATCAAGATTAAATGAGCAATCTTCAATGTTTTAATGCTTCAAAAATTATCATTTAAACAAGAGCGCCAAAAATGAACAATCTGCAATGCTTCGAAAATTGTCATAAAAAAAATAAAACAACAGTCCCAAAAATTAATAATCCGAAACCACCAATAACGAACTCACCCGAAATATTCATCTCTTAAATCTACTCTGAAAATTATATTATATCAATTGAAACTTAGTCAATATTACAATTTTGTATTCACTAGAGATATTCTGAACCCAATTTTATTAACTCAGAAAGTATATATGTCAGTTCGAAATCTCTTATCTGTAGACAGATTCTATTTCTCTATGCGATGACAATCACAGAACACTAATATATGACAATGACGACACATAGACTATATCTAACCTAGGGTATATTCTGTGTGATAGGTATGAACACGGATCAAATTCATATTTACGATGACAGCAATCTGTGAAATCACAGAATTACGATTTAAGGTTGAAATTTTGAAAAACCTTATCTCCAAAAGTATTAGTTTGTTAGTGTTGAAAATGATATTAGTGGATTCTTGTGATGAAATTGCATCTTAAAAAAAATTGAATTTGAAATTTGCAATTGAAATGTTAAAAAAATATTTTCTTTTCGTTACTCCGAAACCATCTGGCCGATTTTTCCCAATAACGAACTTAACTAAGACATTTATCTCCCAAACGTACTCTTAAAATTTCAACTGTCTAGCTCATTTCGTTCGAAAGTTATCGTGTCTAGGCACTGCGGCCTCAGGAAGCATACATGATGAGATTAGGGCTAGCAGAAAATGACGAGTGCAGATTCTGTTGTGAGGAGGATGAAACTCCTGATCACCTGACAACAGAATGCCTCGCCATCTCAAACCAACGCAAGGAATGCTTTGGGCAAGAAATCTGCAGGAGCGAAGACCTAGCCTCCTTGAAGCCATCCCAGATACTCGAGTTCATCAGAACTCTGGAATTGGAAGGCGAGCTGTAGGTGGTAATGACATCGATAGCTCTGAAGGGGGGGCACAATAGACCTTAAGGTCGCAGTGCAACGTTTCCCCCTACAACAATATAAAGGGTTTTCCAATAAGAGGTGTTATTTTGATATTCAAAGAAAAATGCCATTTTTCAATATAAATGATCGGATGATTATTTCTTTATAAAGAAGAAGCTATGCCATTAATAGTGGAAAATAACATCAGGCAAATGACCACCACGACCACGCTTACAGGACCATATCCTTTTAATGGAATTTTCCATAAGCAAATCGCAAAGTGGATGCCCGATTTCCTCGACAGCCTCAGGAATTCCATCTTTGAGTAATCGACGCTGGGCTATTGGCGTAGACCTTCTCCTTCAAGTGGCCCAAAAGGAAGAAGTCGCATGGTGTTGAATCACAAGATCTCGGCGGCCAATTGTGATCACCTCTTCGAGAGATAACACAGTCCGGAAACTTTTCCCGCAAAACATCAATGGTTTCGTTGCTTGTGTGGCACGTAGTGCCGTCTTGTTTAAAGTTAACGTTGTCCAGATCAATACCATCCAATTCCGGCCATAAAAAATCATTAATCATCTCTGGATAGCGCAATCCATTCACCGTAACTGTTGCTCAAGCCTCATTTTCGAAAAAGTAAGGTCCAATGACTCCGCCGGACATAACACCGCACCAAACAGTCACACGTTGAGGATAGAGAGGCTTTTCAACAATAACTCTTGGGTTTTTCGAGCCCCAGATGCGACAATTTTGCTTGTTGATGAAGCCACCGAGGTGGAAATGGGCCTAATCACTCAAGATGATTTTTCGATGGAATTCCGGATCATTTTCATGCATTTCAACGACCCAATCAGCAAAGACACGACATTGGTGATGATCGACCGGCTTGAATTCTTGTGTTAACTGAACTCTATAAGCCTTAAGACCCAAATCTTTTTGCAAAATACGGTGTAATGACGTTTGTGGAATACCTAATTCCAAAGAACGACGATGAATGGACAAACCTGGGTTTTCTTCAACACTTTCGGCTACAGCGTCAATATTCTCGGCTATTATTGAGCGACGTGCACGGGTTTTATTCTTCACATAACTAACTTGTCCCAACAACTCGAATTTTTCCACCAATTTCTTTATTGCGGTCCGACAAGGTGCTCCACGAGGACCCAAAAATGTTCGAGTTTTACGAATCGTCTCTGCCAAATTTTCACCATTTTTATAGTGAATTTTAATAATTTCAATGCGTTCTTGAAGCGTGTATCGTTCCATTTTTGCGCGCGTGTTCCGCAAGGAACAGCGTGCTATCATTTCGTCACAATGTCTGTATTTTTCGAATTTTTTTTCGAAAATGGTCTCAAACGATTGGGTTCGACTCCCTGATGAAGAATTCGAGGTCAAATTCAATTCTGTCCGTCCGGTCCGGCCGGCCGGCCGGCCGGTCCGGCCGTTAGCACGATAACTCTCGAACGGAACGACTTAGAGCGTTGAAATTTGCAGGGTAGTTTCGTAGCGTAAATATCTCGGACAAGTTCGTTAACGGGCAATATCGACCGAGCGGTTTCGGAGTTAAGGCCGTTTTTAATAAAAACGTTTTTTATGAATATTTCCGGAACCGATCACTCGATCTTTTTGAAATTTGGCATCAGATTGTAGAATCATGACCTTTATATGCCTGCAAAGTTTTGTGTTGAACGGACGGCCCTAAAGTGGCAAAAAAAAATTTTGAAAATTTGAAAATTTTATTTTCACGATAACTCGAGAAATACTGATCTGATTAAATTGAAACTGAGTAGTTAGATGCAAAAGACCAAAGCAAACACTTTTGCGAAATTTCGTGAAGATCACGTGACATGAAAAAAATAAAAAAATTACTACTATTTTGCGGAATACTTTGCTTTTAATGCCGAAACATATGTTATTGAGGTTCATGCTGCCCTTTCCGGGCATTTTCCGTATTGCGCATGCGCAGATGAGAAGTCCTTTAACTGCTGTAGTTTTCGTCAGAGAGGATTGGGGTTTTGGGGTGGCGGATGCTATTCCTCCATAGACTTCAGATCCCTGATGAGGGTCTGTGCATGCGTAGATTAAAGATGCGATATCTTCCGAACCACTAGTGTTGGAGAATCGGAGTTTTTTGTAAGGTGTGTTATTTTGAGAGGACTTTTAGCCGCCAGTAAATTGCGCATGCGCAGAAGAGAAGTGACTGTTTTTGGGTTGGATGGGTTATGTTGGGAGTGCTGAGTCGATATTATGAGGTTTTAAAAGAATATTCATAGCAGTTCAGTGCAAGGACAAGTCAGTTTGGGGGATGTAGCGTTGTTTCCGAGTTAAAGTGTCCGTACTGTGGCCCTGGGGCTAATTTTGAAATTGATGTTACCCCTTACAGGCATTTTTCGTTATGCGCATGAGCAGACCATCAGTGATTTAACTGGTGGTGTTTTCGTCAGAGAGGATTAGGGTTTTGGGGTGGCGGATGCTATTCCTCTATAGAATCCCTTGTTGAGGGTCTGCGCATGCGTGGATTAAAGATGTTATATCTCCTGAACCACTAGTGTTGGAGAATCGGAGTTTTATGTAAGGTGTGTTATTTTGAGAGGACTTTTAGCCGCGAGTAGATTGCGCATGCGCAGAAGAGAAGTGACTGTTTTTGGGTTGGATGGGTTATGTTGGGAGTGCTGAGTCGATATTATGAGGTTTTAAAAGAATATTCATAGCAATTCAGTGCAAGGACAAGTCAGTTTGGGGGATGTAGCGTTGTTTCCGAGTTAAAGTGTCCGTACCGTGGCCCTGGGGCTAATTTTGAAATTGATGTTACCCCTTACAGGCATTTTTCGTTATGCGCATGAGCAGACCATCAGTAATTTAACTGGTGGTGATATCGTCAGAGAGGAGTAGGGTTTTGGGGTGGCGGATGCTATTCCTCTATAGAATCCCCTGTTGAGGGTCTGCGCATGCGTGGATTAAAGATGTGATATCTCCGGAACCACTAGTGTTGGAGAATCGGAGTTTTTTGTAAGGTGTGTTATTTTGAGAGGACTTTTAGCCGCGAGTAGATTGCGCATGCGCAGAAGAGAAGTGACTGTTTTTGGGTTGGATGGGTTATGTTGGGAGTGCTGAGTCGATATTATGAGGTTTTGAAAGAATATTCATAGCAATTCAGTGCAAGGAAAAGTTAGTTTGGGGGATGTAGCGTTGTTTCAGAGTTAAAGTGTCCGTACCGTGGCCCTGGGGCTAATATCGAAATGGATGTAACCCCTTACGGGCATTTTTCGTTATGCGCATGAGCAGACCATCAGTGATTTAACTGCTGGTGCTTTCGTCAGAGAGGATTGGGGTTTTGGGGTGGCGGATGCTTTTCCGCTATAGAATCCCCTGGTGAGGGTCTGCGCATGCGTGGATTCAAAAAGCGATATCTCCTGAACCACTAGTGTTGGAGAATCGGAGTTTTTCATGAGGTGTGTAATTTTGGGAGGACTTGCAGCCACGAGTATACTGCGCTTGCGCAGACGAGAAGTGAATGGTTTTGGGTTGTTTGGGTTATGTTGGGAGTAAAGAGCTGATATTGTGAGGTTTTAAAAGAATATTCATGTCAATTCAGTGCACGGACACAAGTCAGTTTGGGGGAAATAGCGTTGTTTCCGATTTGAAATGTCTGTATGGTGGCCCTGAAGCGAATTTATAAATAACTATATTCGGTAGATCTATATTAAAATGCGTTCGGATTTGGAGAAGATGCAATTGCGTCCCTAACGGAGGACCCACAACCGAATTTTTTTCTGATCTACGGTAAAGCTAACAGCCAAACTGTATTGATAGCTATATTTGTTAAAGGAACTTGAAAAAAAAAAAAAAAAAAGCACTGACGTGAAGTCAGTACTCTTTGGCGCGCGTGTTCACGGTGGCTAATTTGAATTGAATGATTCAAAAATTAACAGTGCTGTATCTAAGCTGCCATCAGGATAGAGTAACAAAGTTGGAAAAGAACACAAGTGACTCTCCTTAGTCGCACAAGCTCCTAGAAGATTTGGGAGGGTCAGTATAATCCTAATCATGTTTATAGCACGCGCGCAAAAGCAGATTGACTTAACAATGAAAGAAAAAGTGTAAAAAGTCAATCTGCTTTGGCGCGCGTGCTATAAACATGATTAGGATTATACTGACCCTCCCAAATCTTCTAGGAGCTTGTGCGACTAAGGAGAGTCACTTGTGTTCTTTTCCAACTTTGTTACTCTATCCTGATGGCAGCTTAGATACAGCACTGTTAATTTTTGAATCATTCAATTCAAATTAGCCACCGTGAACACGCGCGCCAAAGAGTACTGACTTCACGTCAGTGCTTTTTTTTTTTATTAATGGCGTAGTTTCTACTTGTCAATTCTCAAAAAATGACAGCTTCAAAAGTGACATCTACCGAAATAGCGGGCTATTCGAAATAACACCTCTTATTGGAAAACCCTTTACAGTATACAATATCATGTCTACGGTCGGACAGAATACATTCTGACCACAGATTCTTGATCAGTGAGTCGAACCAAATCGTAAAAGACCAGTTTCGGCAAAAAATTCGAAAATTACAGACATTCGGGCAAATTGATAAGCACTCTGTTCCGATGAACAAGACCGCCAGAAATCAACCCTATACATATTAATTCCCTAAATAATTAATTTTTTGCCTACAAATGTCCGCACGAAACGAATCAAAATTGACTATGAATCCATCACCATTACTTCCAATTTATCACTGGAGATCAAGTTTGACTTAAATTTTAGACAAGCACAAAAGAACATATCCAAATCGTTCTTAATTCCCTTCAAATTATGTAGATACTGTAACAAATCGCGCCGATAAAATAATCAACTAAAACATCCACAAAACGATCTCCCCAATCGAAATATCCCATAAGACAGAAAAAATCAATGACGGCCGTCGAACACAAACGAATCGTCTCGCAAAAAAAATGTAATTCATTGAGACGAATCTTGGCGTGACGGATCGACGTGAATTGTGCCATGCATCATTAAATTTTCGGAGACTGATCATCGTCGTAGCCGGGGAAAGAGCGGTAGCTGCTTGGAATTATCTCACCGTAACTCGGCCACTTTGCTATTCGTTGTGGATAATTTACGGCGTATTTGGACGGGTCCCATATGGGCCGCGTGGTTTCGGGGCAATTTCGATTAGGAGCCGTACTATTATTCAAATTATGTAGATTCGTAACGCTGGATCTGAGATAAGGACGAATAACAAGATTCCAGAGAGGTCTCCCGAATATTTTGACAGTTTGAATGCTCATTCCGCAGATGTCAAGGGTAGATTTATTGGGGAACAAAAGGAGTAAGTCACATATAAGACCACTTGGATTCACGATCATTTCGATCAGAAGCTGTTCGTATTATTATGCATATTCATAACGCTGGATCTGAGATAAGGACGAATAACAAGTTTCCATACAGCAAGCTCTTCCGAATATTTTGACAGTTTGAAAGCTTATACCACATATATCGAAAGTAAGTTGAATATATTGGGGAGTAAAAGGTGTAACTCGTATTATTATACAAATTATGAAGATTCATAACGCTGGATCTGAGATAAGGACGAATAACAAAATTCCAGAGAGGTCTTCCGAATATTTAGACAGTTTCGAAGCTTATACCACAGATGTCAGAGGTGGTTTTAATATATTAAACACCTTTATTTATTAAACCTTTTGCTCCCTATAGGGAGCAAAAGGTGAAAGTCCCATATGTACCACTTGTATATTGTATATTGTTGTAGGGGGTAACATTGCACTGCGACCTTAAGGTCTATTGTGCCCCCCCTTCAGAGCTGTCGATGTCATTACCATCTACAGCTCGCCTTCCAGTTCCAGAGTTCTGATGAACTCCAGTAGCTGGGATGGCCTCAAGGAGGCTAGGTCTTCGCTCCTGCAGATTACTTGCCCAAAGAATTCCTTGTTCCTCGGAACAGAGTGCTTATCAAATTGCCCAAATGTCTGTAATTTTCGAATATTTGGCTGAAAATGGTCTCAAACGATTTAGTTCGACTCAATGATCAAGAATCCGAGGTCGAAATAACTCTCGAACGAAAGGAGTTAGAGGATTGGAATTTGCAAGGTGGGTTTGGAGCGTAAATATTTCAGACGAGTTCGTTAATGGCTGAAATCCATCAAGCGGTTTCGGAGTTATGGCCGTTTTTAGTAAAAACATTTATGTATTAATATTTCCGAAACCAATCATTCGATCTATCTGGAATTTAGCATCAAATTGTAGAATCATAATTACTTACGAGTAATAATAACCACACACTAAAATGGAGAAGTACATTAAATTTTGTAGAATCATAACTTTTATACGCATGTGAAGTTTTGTATTGAACAGGTTACCGCAAAGATTAAAAAAAAAATTTGAAAATTAAAAAAAAAATTCTACAATAACTCTCGAACGGAATGAGCTAGGCAGTTGAAATTTTCAGAGTAGGTTAAGAACGTTATTGGGCAAAATAGGCCGGATGGTTTCGGGGTAACAAAAAAATTTTTTTTTTAAAAACAAATTTCAAATTCAGTTTTTATTTAAGATGCAGTTTCACCATAAAAATTCATTTATATCATTTCGAACTCCAACAAGCTAATACTTTCGGAGATATGATTTTTCGAAATTTCAAAAATGAATCGTACTTCTGTGTTTTCACAGAATGCTATAATTATTCTATCTATGCTTTATTAGATGATCTGTGTTCATACTCGTATATGTCATCCTGTTCTATAAGAGAGAGTCAAATTCATTTCAGCTATTTTAATTTGATTTCTTCCAAGGTGCAGTTCTCAGTCTCAGATTGCTCATTTTCTTGATAAATAAACTATTATTTGAATTGAATTTCCTTCATGATGCAGTTCTATCATAAGAATACATTGATATAATTCCCAACTCTGAGAAATCAATACTTTCGGAGATATAATTTGTCTGTTTGAACAAGAGCGCCAGAAAGCTCCTGTCCACAGGGCTTGAAACAATTTTTTCATACCAAGCATCGTAGTAAAGTTCTTTTCGATGCTTACTTTCGTTACTAGGAAGATTGGCTGATGAAATTGACCTGGTCAGACAGGACCAGGCTTTCTGGTTTTTGGCGCTCTAGTTCCTCGGAACTGAGTGCTTATCAATTTGCCCAAATGTCTGTAATTTTCGAATTTTTTGATGAAAATGGTCTTAAACGATTTGGTTCGACTCACTGATCAAGAATCCGTGGTCGAAATTCATTCTGTCCGGCCGGTCCGGCCGGCCGTAGGCACGATAACTCTCGAACGGAATGAGCTAGACAGTTGAAATTTTCAGAGTATGTTTGGGAGTTAAATATCTCGGCTAAGTCCGTTATTGGGCGAAATCGGACAGATGGTTTCGGAGTAACAAAAAAAAATTTTTTTTTTTACGAAACAAATTCAAAATTAAATTTTTTTCAATAAGCAGTTTTACCAGAAGAATCCAATGATATCATTTTTAACTCTAACAAGCTAATACTTTCGGAGATATGATTTTCCAAATTTCAATGATAAATCGTATTTCAACGTTGTCACAGAATGATATTATTCTATGTATGAATTGTCATAATGTCAAATGATGTTCCTGAGTCATGTCATTATCTTATCAAGCGAAGAATTGTGAATGAAGTGTTTGCTCCGAAATTTGGTTTTCTCAAAAAATTCTTACAATTCGGAAGGAAAAATGAAGTAAGAGATCTGAGAGTAATGAGACTGCTTTTCATCCATAGACATAGATATAACTCTCGAACGGAATGAGGTAGGTAGTTCAAATTTTCAGAGTAGTTTAGGGAGATGAATATCTCGGTTAAGTTCGTTATTGGGCAAAATTGGCCAGATTTAATTTGATTTCTTCCATGGTGCAGTTCTCATTCTCATGATTGCTCATTTAATCTTGATAAATAAACTATTATTTAAATTGAATTTCCTTTATGATGCAGTTCTATCATATGAATACATTGATATAATTCCCAACTCTGAGAAACCAATACTTTCGGAGATATAATTTGTCTGTTTGAACTAGAGCGCCAGAAAGCTGCTGTCCACAGGGCTTGAACCCATTTTTAATACTCTCATTACCTGATCCATTCCTAGATATTCTGAGAATGGCTTCATGGGCCATTTTCTCTATCACTAGATGAAGTGGTGTGAGATTTGATATAGTCTCAAGTGCCCTGGTAGGACAGGTTCCCATAGCTCCAGTGATCCACACACTTTGTACTTTGTCGAGGGTTTTCCTCGTACAATTCTGGCTTTTTTTGCGCGTATGTTCAGGGGAACATCGCGTTATCATTTTGCCCGAATGTCTGTAACTTTAGAATTTTTTGACGAAAATGGTCTCAAACGATTTGGTTCGACTCCCCGATAAAGAATTTGAGGTCAAATTTGATTCTGTCCGGCCGGCCGTTGACACGATAACTTGAGAACTGAAAGAGCTAGCGACTTGAAATTTTCAGGGTAGGTGGCGCATCCTAATACGACGGACAAGTGCGTTAAGGGGCATAATCGGCAAAATGGTTTCCGAGTAATAATTTTGTTTTCAACCAATATCAATCCGATCGAATTGAAGCTTGGTGAATACTTGTAGAATATAAACCTAAGCACGTTCGAGAAATTTTGTGGAAATCGTATTGCTAGAAAATTAAAAAAAAATTATTAAAAAATATTCTTCAATACGTGATAAGCTGAGAACGGAAAGAGAAAGCGATTTGAAATTTTCAGGTTAGGTTGTACATCTGAATGCGACATTGGAGTTTGTTTATAAGCATAATCTACCAAACGGTTCTGGAGTTATACCCATCTGAAATTTGGTTGTTATTTACTCAATTACTCAAAAAATATCAATGTCATTAGATATAGAAGGCCAACGCGAAAGTTCCTGCAAAATTTCGTAGGATCGTATCACTAAAAAATTTTAAAAAATCATTGAAAATGATCGAAAAAAATTCTCTATATCAAAAGCTATTCATCCAATATCGCTGAAATTGCGAGAACCTTCAGATTATAACTCGCAAACCAAGTTTGAACACGATTAGATATATATTGTTGGAGATTCAAGGAGCCTTGTGTGAGTTCAGTAGATGGATGGGTGACCGTTGCCCCGTTGTTGTTCTATTGTCCGTTCTCCTGTACGGGACACTCTCTTAATCGAATTTACCATGGTAAATTCGATAAAGATTGTCCAATACAGCAGAACGGACAATAGAATTCACCATGGTAAATTCGATTAAGAGTGTCCAATACAGGAGAATGGACAATAGAACATACGCGCAAAAGCTCCTGACTTCACGTCAGTGCTTGAACCAAATTTTTGAATACCTAACTACTGCCCCACACGTTATTATGGGTCTCACAATCATGACGTACATCCATCGCAGTATCTTAGGGTTGCAGCCCCAAGTCTTACCGGCTAGATTCCTGCACGCCATCAAAGCCTTTGTGATGTCGACATGCCGATTCCACAGAACTTTACTATCTAGTGTTACCCCCAGATATTTAACTTCAGACTTCCATTCTATAATATCTCCGTTCAAAACGAGGGATCTCACAGCTGTAAGTTTCCTTCTCCGAGTAAACAGAATCACTGTGGTCTTGTTCGGGTTAATGCTGAGCCCCACTGACAAGCCCCACTGCTCGATAACTCTAAGGCCCTCCTGTAGTAAGTTACACAAGGTGCCCTCGAATTTTCCTCTGACCATTAGGACTATGTCATCAGCATAGCATATACACTCGAAGCCGAGCTCCGTTAGCCTGTGGAGGAGCTCATCCACTACTAGGCTCCACAGAAGGGGAGACGTTACTCCCCCTTGAGGTTTAAAAGCTTATACCACAGATGTCAAAGGTGGTTTTATTGGGAAGCAGAAGGAGTAAGTCCCATATGGACCACTTGGATTCGCGATCGTTTTGATTAGGAGCTACTCGTATCATTATTCAAATCATGAAGATTCGTAACACTGGATCTTAGATGGTAGATGGAGTATTTCCAATAGAGACCACGTGGATTCAAACTAATTCCGATTATGAGCCAAGCGTAGTTTTATTCAAATTATGCATATTCGTGAAGCAGGATCTTATATAACGAGGAGGGACAAGATTCAAGTGGAGTCTTCCCGACATTTGGATAGTTTTTATGCTACAAAATAATTTAGGGGGAGAAGTCCAACATGGACCACGTGGATTTACGGCAATTTCAATTAGGAGTTGCCGTAGTATATACAGCTTCGTATCACTAGATCTCATATAACGAGGAAGGAGTCCAAACATGTTTTCCAGGTATTCTCATTCAAAAATCGAATCAGTATAGCATGCACCTATTAGGAGAAATTTGGGATGGTGTCAAAAGTGCGGCAAATTTTTCGAAACTAAAAGCTGTAACAATGTCAAAAATAGTAAAAGTGTAATATATGGAGATATATGTTGGCACATTTACGCGGGACGCCTTGGCGTCAATGGCCTATTTTTCCTGCCATGAGAACGCCTCAACGAAATGACCAAAACAAAATCGAATTAGTGACAATAACAGTTGAAATCTTTCCATTTCTCATTTACTGAGCGCGGAAAAGCTCCTGAGGTTGCTTTCTAAATTTTTTCAACATGTGTTCCACGAGCACTTCAAGGGACTTAAATAAGTTGATATAGTTACGAGTAGATCCACTAATACTTCTCTGTGTTAGTGTTAGCCTTAACTAGTTAAAAAATACTGACTATGACGATGTCGAGCATGTGAAGCCGCAAATAAATGCAAGTCGATCAATTATTCGTGAAAATAGAATTCAATTGATATGAACATATTATAAATATTTTTTTTCAACTTCAAGCTTTCCATTTTGTACACCTAACAATAAAGCATGTGGATGAAAAATAAAAAATTGGTTCAGCCCTGTGGATAGGAGCTTTGGCGCTCTTGTTCAAACTTTGACAAATTATATCTCCGAAAGTATTGGCTTCTCAGAGTTGGGAATGATATCAATGGAATCTTATTCTAGAACTGAATCATAAAATAAAATAAAATAAATTAAATAAGAATCCATTGATATCATTTCCAACTCGGAGAAACCAATACTTTCGGAGTTATGATTTGTCAAAGTTCGACCAAGAGCGCTAAAGCTCCTGTCCACAAGGCTTTCCCACTTTTTCAATTTGGCTTCTGTGCATCAATGCTCAAGAATGTTCGTGATTAAATTCAAAACGGAGGTCTACGGCCCATCTCATGTTGGATTTACAATTATTTACATACATCAGGAAATTAAAATAAGAGTATTCTATGAAATAATATAGAATTGAGAATGAATAATGAAATTTTGAAAAATCATATCTCCGAAAGCATTACTTTGTTAGAGTTGAGAATAATATCAATTGATTCTTATGATCAAACTGAATTTAAAATTTTTAATGTAAAAAAAAATAATCTTTTTGTTACTCCTAAACCACCTGGCCGATTTCGCCCAATAACCTACTCAAGCGAGATATTCGTCTCCGAAACCTACTCTGAAAATGTCAACTGTCTAGCTCATTCTGGTCAAGAGTTATATCGTGTTAACGGCCACACGGACGGGCGGACGGCCGTCCAGACAGAATCGATTTTGACCATGGATTCTTGATCAGTGAGTCGAACCAATTCGTTTAAGACCATTTTCAGCCAAAAATTATTAGTAGAGGTTAGTGTGTAGGGGTAGGAAAAAACCTCATCAAAACCTTATCTCCCCGTTAGTATTGTCATTTGTAAAAATTGAAATTGTTAACAACATAAGCTGAAAGAATAAATATTACACTATTTGAAGGAACGGAAATTTAATCTTTGTTGAGTACTTATATCGCAAAAAAAACATTAACGGTGGGTTTCACAAAGCTTCGACTCTTAATCGCCAAATTAGCGCGAATCTATGTCGATTCCCAGTTCTATTTTGATGCAACCATCGAATTAAATCCACAATTAAGTTAATCGAAGCTTCGTGAAACCCACCATAAGTCTGCCAAACATGTCGCTTCTATTCAAATTGAGAAAACCGTTGGACCATAAAGGATTAGGTGACTTCAATCTGGGAATCTTATTTTCGCGCGTATGTTCTGGGGAACATCGCGTTATCATTTTGCCCAAATGTCTGTAACTTTAGAATGTTTTGACGAAAATGGTCTCAAACGATTTGGTTCGACTCCCTGATGAATAATTTGAGGTCAAATATGATTCTGTCGGGCCGGCCGTCCGGCCGTTGCCACGATAACTTGAGCACGGAAAGAGAGATAACTTGAGCACGACTTGAAATTTTCAGGAAAGGTGGCGCATCCCAAAACAAGTTCGTTAATGGGCATAATCGGCCCAATGGTTTCCGAGTAATAATTTTGTTTTCAACCAATATGAATCCGATCGAATTGAAACTTGGTGAATAGTTATAGAATATAAACCTAAGCGCGTTCGTGGAATTTTGTGAGAAAAGTTTCGCTAGAGAATTTTAAAAAAATATTTTTTAATACGCGATAACCTGAGAATGGAAAGAGAAAGCGATTTGAAATTTTCAGGTTAGGTTATATGTTGTATGTATGTGTTACAATGTGACATTTGGGTTTGCTTAAAAGCATAATCGGCCAAACGGTTTTGGAGTTATAACCAACTGGAATTTGGTTGTTATTTCCTCAATAACTCGAAAAATATAGAAGCGTTCCAATTCAAGCATGGTTATTAGATGTAGAATGCCAATCCGAAAGTTTCTGCAAAATTTCGTGGGGATCGTATCACTAAAAAAATTTTAAAAAATCATTGAAAATTATTGAAAAAAATTCTATATATCAAAAATTATTCTTCTAATATCGCTGAAATTTTGCGAGAGCCTTCAGAATCTAAGTCTCCTACCAAGTTCTAAGTTTGAACACGATCGGATATATATTGCTGGAGATTCGAGCAGCCTCGTGTGACTTCAGTAGATGGATGGGTGACCGTTGCCTCGATAACTTTCGAACGAAAGGAGGTAGAGACTTGGAATTTGCAGGGTATGTTGCGTATCCGAATGGGAGAGTTAAGTTCGTTTACGGGGATTATCGGTCTAACGGTTTCGGAGTTATACCCACCTAGAATATTATTTCCTCGATAACTCAAAAAATATAAACTCGATTGAATTGAAGCTTGGTAACTAGTTGTAGAATATCGATATAAACACTTGTTTGAAATTTTGTAAGAACCGTACCCCTAGAAAATTTCACAAAAATTAGGAAAAAAAAATGGAGCTTTTGCGCGTATGTTTCTCCTGTATTGGACACTCTTAATCGAATTTACCCTGGTGAATTATATTGTCCAATACAGGAGAATGAAATTTATTCCAAGAATTTAAAACAGCTGTCTGCCTGCGAATGTGAGGTGAGGCAACGTTTGAAAGAATTGATAACCAATGAATAGATGCAGGTCTAATAGTTACATTGATGATCCTAATAGATTAATTCAGTTGCTCATGAATACTGTTAAATCTGACGGGGAAAACCTATTCAGCTGCTGAAGGACCAAGAATAAGGCTGTCATACGAAGAGTAACTGCACCCCATGAAGTACCATCTAATTTCTGCAGAATTTTATTCCTTGAATCCTTCCTATACTTACAAATGTAAAACAGAACCCTTGTTGCTCATTCACCAGGGTTTTTGAGACTAAGTTCAGAAAATCAAGCGATGATTTTTTGGAACTTCAGATGCTCGCTTCTCATTAATGTAGTATAACATTAAAAATGAATTAACAACAATCAAACCAAACATGCTCTGTAAACTCGAACATTTCTTTGTGATTTATTTCCAGATTGACTTGCGTTTGTTCTGAGTTCTCTGCTACATCATCCTCTTCTCGTCACCGAGTTTTTTTTCAATTCGTGGAAGAATCTATTATGCGGTTCATCAACTAAAAACGATATAACCGAGAAGTTGCTCGCTACAAAACAGAGGTAAAAATTCAGTAGACGCGTATTATACATGCACGAATCTTCTCTAAATTGAATTCCTGAAAAAGTCGCCACTCTGCGATTCTAACGATTCAAATTTTTCTCTCGTTTGTACTCCTCTCGATTAATTCGACGTCCGTTTAATTCATCGACCAATTTCACAGGCAAAACAAGATTGATTTACATCAGCTTTTTGTTTCATCGATGCCGGTCTGATTCGGCGACCAGGTCAGTACTTGTACACTATTCCCAATGAAAAATTTTTGCGCTCATGTTCTAGAAAACATCTTGTTATCATTTTGCCAAATACGGCCTGGCCGGTCGTCCGCTGCTACGATAACTTTCAAAGGCAACATAGAGTAATCATTAAAGGATACTGTGGGAGGTATATTCATCATTGAATGGTTTCTTTCTGGGTTTTCTCTCCCAAACACTGAAAAATATCATTAAAGTAAAAGAATTAATTATTTTGTGATTTGCTTCTGCGTAAGAAACACAAGATATTTGTCAGAAGCAATCAATCGAACAATGTTGCCTAACAAATAACAACGAAACAACATCAACGAAGAAACAACTATATCGTAACGTTTCGGAGTCTATATCAGACTCCTTCTTCAGACGCTTAACGAAAAAATTTTCAGAATTATTTTGTTGACAATTCCCGAATCTCAGAATAACAATCAACGAAATAATTCAGAAGATTTTTTCGTTAAGCGTCATCTCCCATAGATTTGTGATGAAATAACACGATTTTCCCAAGAAAACATAGACAACATATCATACGACGATTCGCATCCAGCTACCGAACTCACAAAAGGCTGCTCGGTTCTCCAACAATATGGATCCGATCGTATTCAAACTTGAAACTCTGCAGTAGAGTTAGGTTCTGAAGGCTCTTCCAAAATTTCAGCCATGCCGGACGAATAGTTTATGATATATAGAATATTTTTTCAATTATTTTCAATAATTTTTTTGAAATTTTCTAGTAATACCATCCCCACAAAATTCTGCAAGAATTTTCGCGTTGGCATTCTACAACTAATAACCATGTTTGAATTCAATCGGTTTTGTATTTTTCGAGTTAATGAGGAACAAAAAACAACCAAATTTCAGATGGCTATAGCTCTAAAACCGTTTGTCCGATTATGCTTATAAACGAACTCAAATGTCGCATTCAGATGCACAACCTAACCTGAAAATTTGAAGCCGCTATCTCCTTCCGTTCTCAGGTTATCGTGTCATAAATAATTTTGTAGTGACACGATCCCCACAAAATTTCACAAACGTGCTTAGGTTTATATTCCGCAACTATTCACCAAGTTTAAATTTGATCGGATTTAATTAGGTTGAAAACAAAATTATTACTCGGAAACCATTGGGCCGATTATACCCATTGACAAACTTGTCCGTCTTATTGGGATGCGCCTCCTACCCTGAAAATTTCAAGTCGCTAGCTCTTTCCGTTCTCAAGTTATCGTGGCAACGGCCGGACGGCACCACAGAATTAAATTTCACATTTGGGCAAAATGATAACGCGATGTTCCCCAGAATATACGCGCAAAAATATCGTTGTATTGTCACATCATTTGGACCGCATTTCGGCCCAAAATATGTAAAAGAGGGTCTGCACCATGTATTCTATACATCTTGGATATCCCTATCCAAAGATGTAAGGAAGCAGCTAAAACACCCTATATAAAAGTGAGGATTGGTATCAATCGACTGCATCTAAAAAAATGTCGGCGATAAAATCTTAGCTCGACCATAGGGCGAAAATTCACCCCAATAACCAAAAACATATCAGGATCATAGTGAGAATTTCACAGTAGCCTCAAGAATCATCTCAGGTACATCTACTGTCGCTACGCCTGACAAAATAGACCGGCCCTGCTCAAAACGCCAAGTCACCGAATTTAAAACGAAGAAGTAGTATAAAAATGCAGATGAATCAAACAACCATGAAAATGTAAAGTGGTTGCCGTGAGAAATGTGAAAGAGGAAAAAGTCATTTATGCTTGATTGAATAATTTAGTTATAAAGTAGTAGCTTTTTGTCGTGCGTTTAGTTATAATCGACGGCTGGTGGGCAAGCCTGAGAATTTCGTGGTCCGTTGGCGAATTTCCAACAGAATTGACGGAACGAACTCATGTGATCTTCCAAATTGCATCTTCATTAATTAATTCTGTTTCGTTCATGAATAAACGTGCAAGCGGAGTCATATCATTATCTACTAACGACGTAAACACTTTTTGACTAGATCTAATGAGCTCTTTATGCGGTGTGTTTTCAAAATTGCTCTATCATTTTGTCTAAATGTCGGTAATATTCAATTTTTGGCGCTCTTGTTCCTCGGAACAGAGTGCTTATGAATTTGACCAAATTTCTGTAATTTTCGGATTTTTGGCTGAATATGATCTTAAACTATTTGATTCGATTCACTGATCAAGAATCTGTGGTCAAAATCGATTCTGTCTGGCCGTTAACACGATAACTGTCAAACGGAATGAGCTAGACAGTTGAAATTTTGAGGGTAGGTTTGGGCGATAAATATCTCGGTTATGTTCGTTAATGGGCAAGATCTGGTGGTTTCGAAGAAGAAAAAAATATTTGTTTCACATTACAAATTTTAAATTCAATTTTTTTTTAAGATGCATTTTCATCATAAGTATCCATTGATGTAATTCTCAACTCTATCAAAATTTCAATAATTAATCGTAATTTTATGATTTCATAGAATGCTCTAATTCTAATTTGCTGATGTAGGTAAATCCAACATTTGAGGTCATAGACCTACGTTTTGAATTTAATTTTGTATGATGCAGTTCTATCATAAGAATCCATTGATATCATTCCAAACTCTGAGAAACCAATACTTTCCGAGATATGATTTATCAAAGTTTTAATAATAACTCGCTAGTCGTTTGACAAGAGCACCAAAGCCTCTGTGCACAGGGCTTTCCCACATTTTTGCGCGAATGGTTCGATTTCCCAATTTGGTTCGACTCCCCAATGGTTCGACGATTTGGTTCGACTCCCCAATGAAGAATTCCAGGTCCAATTTCATTCTGTCCGGCCAGCCGTCCGGCCGTTGCCACGATAACTTGAGAACGGAAAGAGCTAGCGACTTGAAATTTTCAGGGTAGGTGGCGCATCTCAATGCGACGGACAAGTTCGTTAATGGGCATAATCGGCCCAATGGTTTCCGAGTAATAATTTTTGTTTTCAACCAATATAGATCCGATCGAATTGAAACTTGGATAATAGTTGTAGAATATAAACCTAAGCACGTTTGTGAAATTTTGTGAGAATCGTATCGCTAGAAAATTATTAAAAAATTATTAAAAACAAATTTTTTGTCATGATAACCTGAGAACGGAAAGAGATAGCGTCTTGAAGATTTCAGGTTAGGTTGTGCATCTGAATGCGACATTTGAGTTTATTTATAAACATTATTGGCCAAACGGTTTTAGAGTTATAGCCATCTGAAATTTGGTTGTTTTTTGTTCCTCATTAACTCAAAAAATATTAAACCGATTGAATTCAAACATGGTTATTAGTTGTAGAATGCCACCGCCAATATTCTTGCAAAATTTCGTTAGGATAGTATTTGTAAAAAATTTTAAAAAAAATCATTGAAAATTGAAAAAAGAAATTCTATATATCAGTAACTATTCGTCTGAAATTGCTGAAATTTTGCAAGAGCCTTTGGAACCTAACTCTACTGCTAAGTTTCAAGTTTTAACACGATCGGTTAAATATTGTTGGATATTCGAGCAGCCTTGTGTGAGTTCAGTAGATGGGTGACCGTCACCTCGATAACTTTCGAACGAAAGGAGATAGGGACTCGCAATTTTCAGGGTAGGTTGCGTATCCCAATGGGAGAGTTGAGTTCGTTTTTGGGCATAAATTGTCTAACGGTTTCCGAGTTATACCCAGCTGGAATATTATTTCCTTGATAACTCAAAAAATAAATATTCGATCGAATTGAAGCTTGGTAACTAGTGGTAGAAAATCAACATAAGGACGTGTTTGAATTTTTGTAAGAACCGTACCCCTAGAAAATTTGAAAAAAATGACGAAAAAAAAATTTTTAAGAATCGTACCTCTAGAAAATTTAAAAAAAATCACGAAAAAAAAATTGGTTGAAGCACTGAAGTGAAGTCAGAAGCTTTTGCGCGTATGTTATTTTATCCATTCTTCTGTATTGGACACTCTTAATCGAATTTACCATGGTAAATTATGTTGTCCATTCTCCTGTATTGGACAATTAATTCGAATTTACCATGGTAAATTCGAATTAAGTGTCCAATACAGAAGAATTTACTATGGTAACATGGTACAATTAATTCGAATTTACCATGGTAAATTCGAATTGAGTGTCCAATACAGGAGAATGGACAACATAATTTACCATGGTAAATTCGATTAAGGGTGTCCAATACAGAAGAATGTACAAAAGAACATATGCGCAAAAGCTTCTGACTTCACGTCAGTGCTTCAACCAATTTTTTTTTCGTAATTTTTTTGAAATTTTCTAGGGGTACGGTTCTTAAAATTTTTTTTTTCCTCATTTTTTTCAAATTTTCTAGGGGTACGGTTCTTACAAAATTAATAATAATCGTTTGACACCATTTTCAGAAAAAAATTGGTTGAAGCACTGACGTGAAGTCTGAAGCTTTTGCGCGTATGTTCTATTGTCCATTCCTCTGTATTGGCACCCTCAATCGAATAATTAATTAAGTGTCCAATACAGGAGAATGGGTAGGTTATGCATCCGAATGTAACGGATGAGTTCGTAAATGAGCATAATCGACCGAACAGTTTCGTAGTGTGAACAATCTGAAATATTGTTTCCTCTATAATTGAAACTTGGTAATTTGTTGTAGAATGACGATGCGCAAATTTTTACGAATTTTTGTTAGGATCGTATAACTATAAAAAGTGTTTTTTTCCTTAAATTTTTTTGTATATCCTTCTGGATTTCAGCTTGATCCACTGTGTATGTTAGCAATCATTATGAAAATAAAATTTCGAACTGTTATCTACTTCTCTGAAATATCGATGCCTCAATAACTCAAAAAATAAAGATCAGATTGAATTGAAACAACAGTTGTAGAATGCCACTCCGCAAAATTTCGTGAGGACCGTATCCTCAATTTTCTTCAGACAAAAATAGATTGTAAGGGTATAAGAGAAAAAGCAGGTCAGTAGTATCTGACAAAACGACAACAGAGAGTTAGTATTTGAACGAAGTTAAAGAAATAGCGTCAGAAAAATTAGAATCGAAGTTTGGAGTACCCCAAGGCAGGGTGTTAGGCCCAATTTTAGTTATTATTTTTTAAATGATTTGCACTCAGCAATTAAGGGTTGATAACTGCTTTCTTGGATGATGCAAATGTTGTTATTGGTGCAAGTGACTTAGAACTGAAAAATAGTGCACAAGATTCTTTCGAACAAATAAAATCCTGGTTTGCAAATAATAAACTCATGTTAATTTGAGACAAAACAACTGCAGTAATGTTCACTACTAGTAGAGTTAGTAATGAGAGATAATGCATTAAGTTAGATGATAGCAATATAAAACTAGAAGGAGTAAACTAAATTATTAGGAATTTATATAGATCAATTTCTGAAATGGTCAGGCCACATAGAATATCTTTCAATGAAATTGAGCATAATAGGGTATAGTATTAGATCTCTCAGAATCTGAGAATCTGAGTCTAAAAAATGGGTTCAAGCCCTGTGGACAAGAGCTTTCTGGCGCTCTGTTCAAACAGACAAATTATATCTCCGAAAGTATTGGTTTCTCAGAGTTGGGAATTATATCAATGTATTCATATGATAGAACTGCATCATAAAGGAAATTCAATTTAAATAATAGTTTATTTATCAAGATTAAATGAGCAATCATGAGAATGAGAACTGCACCATGGCAGAAATCAAATTAAATCTGGCCAATTTTGCCCAATAACGAACTTAACCGAGATATTCATCTCCCTAAACTACTCTGAAAATTTCAACTGCCTACCTCATTCCGTTCGAGAGTTATATCTATGTCTATGGATGAAAAGCAGTCTCACTACTCTCAGATCTCTTACTTCATGTTCCGTTCCGAAATGTAAGAATTTTCTGAGAAAACCTAATTTCGGAGCAAACAACTGAGATTTTTCTCACTTCGCCCACAATTCTTCGATTGATTAGATAATGTCATGTCTCAGGAACATCATTCGACATTATGACAATTCATACATAGAATAATATCATTCTGTGACAACGTTGAAATACGATTTATTTTTGAAATTTAGAAAAATCATATATCCGAAAGTATTAGCTTGTTAGAGTTAAAAATGATATCATTGGATTCTTATGGTAAAACAGCTCATTGAAAAAAAATTTAATTCGGAATTTGCCTTGTAAAAAAAAAATTTTTTTTTGTTACTCCGAAACCATCTGTCCGATTTTTCCCAATAACGAATTTAGCCGACATATTTTTTTCCCGAACCTACTCTGAAAATTTCAACTGTCTAGCTCATTCCGTTCGAGAGTTATTGTGCCTACGGCCGGCCGGCCGGACGGACGGCCGGACAGGCCGCACAGAATGATGTTTGACCACGGATTCTTGATCAGTTAGTCGAACCAAATCGTTTAAGACCATTTTCATCGAAAAATTCGAAAATTACAGACATTTGCCAAATTGATAAGCACTCAGTTCCGAGGAACTAGAGCGCCAAAAAGTGTCGTTTAAAAAATATACTTCAAAAATTATCTTATAAAAAAAGCAATCTACAATGCTTAAATGCCTTAATGCTTCAAAAATTGTCATTAAATTTATTCATCAAGATTAAATGAGCAATCTGCAATGATTCAACCTCGTGGACTCGGTGTATATTTTTCACAACTCGAAATACCTAAGGAAAGTATCATCGAAATGTCTAGAGCAAGGCTTGAGACAATCATATCAGATTGTCCATTTATTCCTGATATATGAGTAGGTAGTGGATTACGAACAAATTATTTTAATAGTTCAAAACATATTAATAAAATACTATCGTCTTTTCATAAATTAAAATTCAATAGTCCATACCACTAACACATTATTTTCTGTATTATGAACATTAACTCAAGAAAAATGATTGATACACAAATGTAGATCCATATTTCATTATTTTTTTGCTAGCAACATTATGAAAATACTGTATTTAGGAACATGTCTCACTACTCAAGGAAGTAAAAGGTAATATTAACCTTAGTGGTCAACGAACAGTAATTTCTTTTGATGATTCCATTATATTCTTCGTTCCTATTGCCTCCATAAACTACATCAAAACAGTCTTCTATATATTCCCAAATTCAAGAATCGGATACTATCCAAGAGAAAATAACAACTATGAATTGACAATTTTTAATAGCTAGAAAAGATGACATTTATGAATAGTGATCACAAACAGATTCTGTGTTCACATTCTGTGAATACATAGAACTTACGATGTATTATTGAAACTTTGAAACATCATATCTCCGAAAGTATTAGCGTGGTCAAAATCGATTCTGTCCGGCCGGCCGGACAGAATCGATTTCGACCACGGATTCTTGATCAATGAGTCAAACCAAATCGTTCAAGACCATTTTCAGCTAAAAATTCGAACATTACAGACATTTGGGCAAATTGATAAGCACTCTGTTCCAAGGAATAAGAGCGCCAAAAATTAGAATTATTAATAATTGTAAGACTGGTATCTTGATTGATTTTTTTAGAATCGTGCAGGGGGATATTCAGGAGAAATAAAATTTCAATAGTCTATGGTATTTATCTGTTTGAGGGCTTGGTTTTTCCCTTTTGAAAACAAAAATATAATATTACTGCACAATACAGTTCATAATTGTCCAACAAGAAATCTGGATTTACACTATCCGAGGCATAGATTGAGTTTAAGTGAAAAAATCCGTCTTACAACTGTATCAGAATGTATAATAAATTCATTACTAAATGGTTCCTTTCTTGTACCCAAACTCTGCAAAATACCTATAAAATAAAAAAAATTATATTTTGTAGATTGCTACTGTGTTAAAAACACAAGATAATTGTCAGAAGCAATGTAAAGAACAATGTTGCCTAACAAAAAATAACGAAATAACATCAACGATAAAACACATAACGTTTCGGAGACTAGATCAAGCTTCTTTGCCAGACACCAAGGGAAAATCTTCTGAATTATTTTTCTTCGCATTTATCTTGTATTTATAAGCAATTTAATTTTGACTAAATGTCTGTAATTTTAGAATTTTTTGCCGAAAATGGCCTAAAACGATTAACTCACTGATGAAGAATTTGGGGTCAAATTCTGTCCATCCGCTAATCCTTTTTCACGATAACTTTCGAATGGAAAGAGATGGCGACTTGCAATTTTCAGAGTAGCATCCGCAACCGAATGCGACTTTCAATTTTGTTAATTGGAATAATCGGAAAACGATTTCAGAGTTATACCCATCTGAAATTTCGTTGTTATTTCCTCAATAACTAAAAAAATACATATGTGATAGAATTAAACCATGGTAATTAGTTCTAAAATGCCGACCGCAAATTTTAGCAAAAATTTTGTGAGGATCGCATCACTAGAAAAAACAATAAAAAATCAGAAACTATGTGTCAGAATCCGCTGAAATAACACACTTCAAGCCGTATTTTATTTTCCAATGTTACTTAAAATACAGATCCAATCGAATGGAACTCGGAACTCGGTTGAAAACAGATGGCTTAAAGGTTTATGCAGTATTTCATGAGGCTGTCTGTGTGAGTCGTGAATAGACAGAATACGAGAATATTTTAATACTCACATTGTGTATGATATAATTATCTGAGTTTCAACAACTATTTATGGATGAAGATCACTTCTAGAGCAAACTGAGGTGATTTTTCTTGGACTTTCATTCAGTTTGTCTAACTTGAAATATAAAATTTGGTTCAATGTACGGTTTGTTCTATATTTTTAACTCGTCCATCGACAATTAATATAATTGAAGCCAATAAAATGACGATGATATATTTAGTTTGGTTGGTTTATTTCTTGGCTAATATTTAATGCCCCTTTTTGGCGCTGTTGTTCCTTGGAACACAGTGCTTATCAATTTGCCAAATGTCTTTAATTTTCGAATTTTTGGATGAAAATAGTCTCTCTCTCTTCAGGCACGAAAAAATTAAGTAAGATGAAGACCTACTTGCATGTCACTTGATTTTAATGGAAAAAAGTGAATATTTCATAAATTTTTTAGTTAAGCAAAAATAACATTTCAAAGTTACTTTTGGAAAAAATCTACTTTTAGTTTTGTCTAGGTGGTACGCTAAATCTACCACCGTACTACTAGAACTTATGTAATCGCATTTACAAAAATATTAACAAAATTAAGCAATACACAATATATATGTTTATTTCCCCAGAATTATTAATTATACATTACTTGCTATGACATAAACTAAAACAGTTTTTTTTCTAGCTCATACATAATGGTACGCCACAAAAGTAATGCATTTTAAGTCAGTACGGATTTGCATTTCTTTCATACTGCAGAACCTATACATCTTCTACTAATGGTACGCTTGGGCTGATGAGATGCTTCTCTCATTCGAATGTTAGTAGGAGCATGCGGCTTATGTTTTTTGTTTATATCAGAATCACTGTCAGAGTCATGATCTATACAAAGGTTTTGCTCTCTTCGTTCGCCAAATTGTCTTCATCTTCTTTTTCTGATTCGGAACCCGACGGAACATGTTCGTAAAACATCTCCATTACCTATTCTTCAGATATGTCATTTAGATTCAGTGGATTTAAATGATAGTCGTCCATAGTAAATATCTGAAAAAATTGAGAGACAATATTACTCTACTTGCATGCTGCTACAAATTTTGAACAGTACAAAATATGCATTATATTTGAAAAAAAAAACACATTAGCAGATAAATATGATGCAGGCACTTATGGAATGGTAAATTCTAGTGAAATTCTTCAATAATAGTTGATTTTTCTCCGAATTAAGTACACTTTGTCACTTCTCAACAAGGCACTGCACAAATAACCACCAAGTGTGTGAGATGAGTTGGAAATAGTGGTACATATTACGAACCACTGAGCCTTGAGGATCCTTAAAATGGCGGTATAAATTATATACCGCCATGCTGAAAAGAGTTAAACGATTTGGTTCGACTCACTGATCATTGATCAAGCATCCGTGGTCAGAATCGATTCTGTCCGGCAGTCCGACCGGCCCTCCGTCAACACGATAACTCTCGAACGGAATGAGCTAGACAGTTGAAATTTTCAGAGTAGACTGCATCTTGGTTGAGTTCCTTACTGGGCAAAATCAGCATGATGGTTTCGGAGTAAAGAAAACATTTTTTTTTACATAACAAATTTCAAATTAATTTTTTTTTAAGATAAACTTTCACCATAGGAATCTATTGATATCATTTTCAACTCTATCAGGCGAATACTTTCGGCAATATTATTTTTCAATATTTCAATAATGTTCTATGTTTCTCACAGAATGCAGAAATTATTCTATCTATGCATTATTATATGATCTGTGTTCATGCATGTCATCTTATTTTCTTATAAGAGACTTGTCAACTTTATTTTTGGTTCATTTCTCATGATATAAAATAGCCCTTCTTTTCTAGGAAACAAAGTACGATTGAATGCAAATTTACCAATGAAATAACCTCAGCTGTCATAGAATTATATGAGGATTAGGTATATGACATCATACAATATACAATAATACTATAATATCCTCATATGGATAATCCATATGATGATGGAAATATATACTTTGTTAAGTTAATCAAATTGGGTACAGAATATGGAGACTGGAATATTGGCTAAGTTTCAATAATTGATAGGTATAATATAAGTTTTTCAGAGTTGATTTGAGGAATGAATATCTCGGATAAGTTCGTTATTGGGAAGAATCAATCTGATGGTTTCGGATTAAATTTTTGGCACTCTTTTTTTTTAAATAACCCTTTTTTGAATTTAATTTCTTTTATGACACCTTCAAGAATCATTTTTGCAATGAAAATTGGATTATTTGGTGAAGACTTAATTTAAAAATTTTCACATTTTTTACAAATTTAAAAAATTATATGTCGAGAACAATTGACCCCAATAGCGTAACACTTGTATTACTAGATTTAGAATTTTATGATCTATCCATGGCAAGGAAAAAATAGGGGCTTGCAATTAAAAAAATTATCGATGACGGCACAGCTTGGTAACGGGAAGTGGTAGAACAATGCTAATAATAATTCCTTTTTGGCAAGATACTCTATCAGTTCTCCAGTCGTACAATTCTTTGTTACGCCACTGTCTTCCTCCAAACCGCAAAACTATTTGACGATTGATGAATGGAAAACCTTATTCAGCTTGAAAGCGGCATCAAGAAAAACTAACGATAAATTAGATAAAAGACAAACCATATCAAAGTGATTCAATATGCACGAGTCACAAGTACTGACGTTCATGAAGGTTCATTATGAGTTTCCCACTGAACTAGGGACATTATCCTGCTCTTATTACTATGTGATTATTTTGTCTAGTCGTAAACCTCAAAAATCATCATTCGCACGGATCGTCAATGACCTGAAAAACGATTAAATTTGTAATGATATCCGTTAGCACTAGTTGAAATTGGATGAATCCAGAATTCCATAGAATCAGTGAGATAAAGATTCGCATAAATAGGTACCTACTCGAATTCATTGAATTTGAAACGTAATTCTAGGTCTGTTCGTATTGCGTTCAAATATCAATTTCAAGTCAATTTTAGAATCGATACCTTCATTCAGTGGAAAACAACAAAAAAATTGGTTCAAGCACTGACGTGAAGTCAGAAGCTTTTGCGCGTATGTTCTATTGTCCATTCTTCTGTATTGGACACCCTTAATCGAATTTACCATGGTGAATTATGTTGTCCATTCTCCTGTATTGGACACTCTTAAATTCGATTAAGGGTGTCCAATACAGAAGAATGGACAATAGAACATACGCGCAAAAGCTTCTGACTTCACGTCAGTGCTTGAACCAATTTTCTTTTTCGTGATTTTTTTAAAATTTTCTAAGGGTACGGTTCTTAAAATTTTTTTTTTCGTCATTTTTTTTAATTTTCTAGGGGTACGGTTCTTAAAAAATTTTAAACACGTCTTTATGTTGATTTTCTACTACTAGTTACCAAGCACCAATTTGATCGAATATTTATTTTTTGAGTTATTAAGGAAATAATATTCCAGGAGGGTATAACTCGGAAACCGTTAGACCGATTATGCCCAAAAACGAACTCAACTCTCCCTTTCAGATACGCAACCTACCCTGAAAATTACAAGTCCCTATCTCGTTTCGTTCGAAAGTTATCGAGGCAACGGTCACCCATCTACTGAACTCACACAAGAATGCTCGAATCTCCAACAATATTTAACCGATCGTATTAAACCTTTTTTTTTTTTTTTTCAATGATTTATTAAAAATTTTCTACGAATGCTTTCCGCACCAAATTTTGCAAACATTTTCGCGCTGGCATTCTACAACTAATAACCATGTTTGAATTCAATCGGTTCAGTATTTTTCGAGTTAATGAGGAACAAAAAACCACCAAATTTCAGAAAATTTCAGATGGCTATAACTCTAAAACCGTTTGGACGATTATGCTCATAAGCAAACTGAAATATCGCATTCTGGTGCACATCCTAACCTGAAAACTTCAAGCCGCTATCTGATTCCGTTCTCAAGTTATCGTGATAACAAAAATATTTCACAAGCGTGCTTAGGTTCATATTCTACAACTACCCACCAAGTTTCAATTCGATCGGATTTATATTGGTTGAAAACAAAATTATTACTCGGAAACCACTGGGCCGATTATGCCCATTAACGAACTTGTCCGTCGTATTGGGATGCGCCACCTACCCTGAAAATTTCAAGTCGCTAGCTCTTTTCGTTCTCAAGTTATCGTGGCAACGGCCGGACGGACAGAATCAAATTTGACATCGAATTCTTCATTGGGGAGTCGAACTTAATCGTTTGAGACCATTTTCGTCAAAAAATTCGAAAGTTACAGACATTTGGGCAAAATGATAACGCGATGTTCCCCAGAACATACGCGCAAAAATACGTCAGCATGTGTGGTCTGAAAATATCGGTTTCAATTCATCAATAAGGTCCATCCAAATAAACCATATTGGATCCATTTTGAACATTCAATGATTTTAAATATCGATATAAATGCATCTAAATATCTAATTTCCGACCTCATCTGAACCCGAGTCCGAACCTGACAATTGAGAATTTTCAGAATGAAATTATTCGCATCAGAGAATCGTTAAAAAAATTTAATATCTTGAAAATTCTTAAAGATATGAGTTACTTAAACTTGTTGTTGTTTTATATTATACAAGCTGTCACAGAGTAGGTGTAAAAAACTGATAGGGACGACTCCTTGCGGGATTTTGAAACGTTTTGGTAAAAATACGTCTGAAATTGAATTGCTTTCAAAATACATGTGGGAAAGTTCCAGGAAAAAAATGGTACGTCACTGATTTTTCCGAAACCAAAATTATTTTTGGAATTCCCAAATTCAATTTGGAGCAACTTTGGTCAGAAGACTTCCATTCTAACCATGCACGGTTTTCGTTTGACAAATGGGTTCAAGTCCTGTGGACAAAAGCTTTCTGGCGCTCTTGTTCAAACAGACAAATTATATCTCCGACAATATAGGTTTCTCAGAGTTGGGAATTATATCAATGGATTCTTATGAAAGAACTTCATCTTAGTAGGAATTGAATTCAAACATCATAGAAGAATCTAAATTCAACAAGAATGCCAAAAATTGTTAATCCAAAACCAATAGACGATTTCTACCCAACAACGAACTCATCCGAGATATTCATTCCTCAATTCTATGAAGAACGATAATATATATCTTTCCTCAAATCCACTCCAATACTCCAATACACCAATATTCCCGTTTTGTTTTTAGTGGAGATATTCTGAACTCAATATTATTAACTTACCATTACCATTCCCATCATCATATGGATTGACCATCGGCATGAAAATATCAACCAACAAAAAGTATGATATTATATTATCATTCTCATAATTCTACGATTGCTGGAATGAATTAGACAACGTCATGTCTCAGGAAAATAAGTTGACATTATAACAATTCATAGAATACACACAGAATACTATATCATTTTGTGAAAACATAGAAATACGATTTATATTGAAATTTTTATATCTCCGAAAGTATTAGCTTATTAGAGTTAAAAATGATATCAATGGATTATTATGGTAAAACTGCATATTGAAAAAAATTTAATTTGGAATTTGTTATGTAAAAAAAATTTTTTTTTTGTTACTTCGAAACCATCTGTCCGATTTCGCCCAATAACGAACTTAGCCGAGATATTTATCTCCTAAACCTACTCTGAAAATTTCAACTGTCTAGCTCAACCGTTCGAGAGTTATCGTGCCTACGGCCAGCCGGACCGGCCGGACAGATTGAATTTACACCACGGATTCTTGATCAGTGAGTCGAACCAAATCGTTTAAGACTATTTTCATCGAAAATTACAGAAATTTGGGCAAATTGATAAGCAATCTGTTCCGAGGAACAAGAGCGCCAAAAAAGGAACTAGACTACAAACAGGTTTATGAAAATCCTTTTTTTTGCTCCAAATTCCGACCAAATTGGCTCCAAATTGAATGGATATTTCACGAATAATTTTCATTTTCGGTAAAATCAGTGGCGTGAAGTTGTTTTCATAGAACATTCACACCCTGTATTTTGAAAACTACGCAATTTCAGGAGTATGTTTATACGAACCCTGATGTATAGAATATATCTGATTTCGGCAAAACGTCAAAACTTGGGTACCCAATTAAATCTGGATGAAAGTATCGTTTTTGGCGCTGTTGTACCTCGTTACAGAGTGCTTATCAATTTGCCCCAATATCTGTAATTTTCGAATTTTTGGCTGAAAATGGTCTTAAACGTTTTGGTTCAACTCCTTGATCAAGAATCCGTGGTCAAAATCGACTATATCCGGCCGTCTGGCCGTTAACACGATAACTCTCTAACGGAATGAGCTAGACAGTTGAAATTTTCAGAGCAGGTTTGGGAGATAAATGTATCGGTTAAGTTATTGAGCAAAATTGGCCTGATGGTTTCGAATGAACGAGAAAAAACAAAATTGATGTCAGATTGATACCAAATTGTCCGTGTACCTCCGCCTAATTACAATTTGCTGATGTATTTAACTCTAACATATGAAGTGAGTCATAGACCTAAGTTTTGAATTTAATTTTGTATAATGCAGTCCAATCATAAGAATCTATTGATCTCATTCCCAACTCTGCGAAACAAATACTTTCGGGGATATGGTTTGTTTTATTAAGTTATTGAGGAAACAATATTTCAGATGCGCAACCTACCCTGAAAATTGCAAATCACTATCTCTTTCCGTTCGAAAGTTATCGTGGCAACGACTGATTGGACAGAATTGAATTTGACCTCAAATTCTTCATCAGTAAGTCGAACCTAATCATTTCCGACCATTTTCGGCAAAAAATTTGAAAATTACGGAAATTTGGGCAAAATGATAGCACGCTGTTCCCTAGAACATGCGCCCGAACACAAAAATAAAATTATTTTATTTTATTTATAAGTTTGCATGTTCGCCAGCATTTTGGGCTTGAAATTCTATAATTTGCAGTACTTTTATAGTTCTTCTTATATACCTACTGGATTTAGCATTCATCAGGATATCACCACCAACCATGTCTTGGATCAACATCATCGTAGAATCTCTCCTATTTCCCTATGAATCCAATTTATTTAACGACCAGGACGACCCTAAAGAAACCCGAGAAACTTTTTACGTAATTTCCCGATGTTTGCCTTCCCATCTCCCACCTTTTCCTCTAAATTGTAAATTCTTGTCTTTGCCGGGATACAGGAGTTTTGAGTCAACTCTAAGGACGGAGCGTGCATGTGTGTTTTCGCAGGGAGAATCGGAGGGGCCAACCCAATCAAGACGGGGATTGTACTCTGCGCCCCCCTGCTCGTCCCCGCGTTCATGTGTGTCTATTGACATTGTTGCCATTGTTGAAATAGACTTTCAATTCATTAGTGGGAGGGTCGCAGGTACGTGTGCCTTTGCCCGGAAACTTCCATGTGTTTCCTCCATTTCGAAGGGGGTCCTGAAAAATTAGATGTCGTCAGTGGATTCTACGGAAATGGGTAAATATTCTATAGGAAATTAATTAATTTCAACAGAATGTATACCATGTTTAAAACTCTGGAAACAGTATCATGGATACTTCAAATAATTTCACTCTCATAATATTGAAAAATTGGTTCAAGCACTGACGTGAAGTCAGGATCTTTTGCGCTTATATTCTATTGTCCATTCTCCTGTATTGGACACTCTTAATCTAATTTACCATGGTTAGTTATATTGTCCATTCTCCTGTATTGGACACCCTTTATTCGAATTTACCATGGTAAATTCCAATACAGGAGAATGGACAATAGAACATACGCGCAAAAGCTCCAGACTTCACGTCAGTGCTTGAACCAATTTTTTTCTTCATAATTTTTTTGAAATTTTTGAGAGGTAGGTACTGTTCCTATAAAATTCTGAACACGTCTTTATGTTGATATCCTACAACTAGTTACCAGGCTTCCATTCGATCGAGTCTATATTTTTTGAGTTATCGAGGAAATAATATTCCAGGTGGGTACAACGCTGAAACCTTTAGACCGATTATGCCCGTAATCGAACATAACACTCCCATTCGGTAGCGCAATTCCCTATCTCCTTTCGTTCGAAAGTTATCGAGGCAACGGTCACCAATCCATCTACTAAACTCACACAAGGCTGCTCGTATCTCCAACAATATATATCCGATCGTGTTCAAACTTGGAACTTGGCAGTAGAGTTAGGTTTTGAAGGCTCTCGCAAAATTTTAGCGAAGTCGGACGAACAGCTACTGATATATAGAATTTTGATCAATAATTTTCAATGATTTTTTAAAAATTTTCTAGTAATACGATCCTCACGAAATTTTGTAAGAATTTTTGCGTTGGCATTATACAACTAATAACCATGTTTGAATTCAATCGGTTTTGTATTTTATTAGTTATTGAGGAATTAACAACCAAATTTCAGATGGTTATAACTCCAAAATCGTTTGGCCGATTATGCATGTAAATAAACTCAAATGTTGCATTTAGATGCACAACCTAACCTGAAAATTCGAAGTCACGACATAAAAATTATTTTTTAATAATTTTTTTAAAGTTTTCTAGTGATGCGATTCTCACAAAATTTCACAAACGTGCTTAAGTTCATATTCTACAACTATTCACCAAGTTTGAATTCGATCGGAGTTATATTGGTTGAAGATAAAATCATTACTCGGAAACCATCGGGCCGATTATGCCCATTAACGAACTTGTCCGTCGTATTGTGATGTGTCACCCACCCTAAAAGTCGCTATCTCATTCCGTTCACAAGTTATCTTGGTAACGGAGGGCCGGCCGGCTGGACAGAATCAAATTTGTCCTCGAATTCTTCATCAGGTAGTCCAACTCAATCGTTTGAGACCATTTTCGGCAAAAATTCGAAAATTACAGACATTTGGCTGATAACGCTCTTAATAAATCAACAAGTTCAGACCGTTCTGCCAATAGGATCTCGAAATAGGTTCGTATAATCAATATATTTATGCCTATAGTTCACAGATCAAATTAACACCCAGGGAATTTTATTGATTTGCTAAAATGCAAGAATAGACGCGTTTCTGGCTTCTTGGTCTTCATCAGTGCTCTGTAGCTCTCGAAAAATTCAGCTAAACTGAGCCGTGTTAAGCTTCTGGTGGTGTGAGCATTTATACAGCGTGAATACCTAAGTAGTACATTCATTTAAACCATGGGTTCCTCTCATCAAACGAAACACCTTTTTCATTAACCATTTTTCCAGATTAGACTCAAGTAAAATATTATTAGTGTTTAAAGATTTTATAATGTGCATACACACCCCTGAACTTTCTGTAACTGATAAACACAGAAACCCTTACTGGATTCAATATTGTTTAATTATCTGAACGCTTTATCATCTGATGCACGAAATTCAATGGAATTGTTCAAGAAAACTCATTTACGCACCCAAGTCTTGTAAACTGATTTTTAATAATCTTTATGCAGCATTTGTAAGAAAAGTGTTCCAATATTCATGAACCTTAAAACACCGACATTAACTTGATTTTCATTCAATATCCACTATAATTCAATTTAACCATCGCCTATTCTCACATTCCTTGAATATTCTAATTCGCATCCTATAAATTAATACAATGACATCATATATAACTCCAACCTCATTATAAACAACAACAACAATTTTGAACTCTATCAGTCTATGACCGAACTCTATAGATAGCTTAGAGTCATAGAATAATAAGGGGTGAGTCTTTAAGTTGTACATTAATTTTAACCATGGACTCCTCCCATCAAATAAAATGCTTCTTTCCCTAACCATTTTTCCAGAATCGGCACAGGAAAAAAGATACAGGCTGTTGAAATTTGAAAAAGTTTTCCTTTTGTAGCTCTGAAATGGTTATTCAGAATGGAATGAATTTTGGAGTGAATTTTTCTATAACTATGACGCATAATCGCCAATTAACAGTTTTTTCCTACTTCTACTGGTCTCCTCGTTATAGACTCGCGAATTCATAAAATTAAGAGAAATTAGCATAATGAAAGCAGATGAAGGTTATCTCGAGTCATTTCAAGAATACTCAATCATTTCAGAAAATTAGATTATTATTCATAATTTCTCCTAAAACGTACTGTTTTCGAGTTTTCTTCATTGAATGTCATAAAATATGATAAAAATTCCAGAAATTTAACTGCTTTTATCAATCCGTACCTGACTAGATTGACAGATTATCTGTGCTTGAATAGAGACACAGACTGAGTATTGATCTCAAATTTGACTCTTGTAGAAAGAGGTATAGCTAGTAACCTCCTTATTTCAAATAATATGTTTATGCATTTCAATTCAATCTCGCTTGTTACAAAATTGATCGGTAATGTTACCATCTTATATTGAACGGGATAAGTTAATAAGGTATAACTTAAGAATATCTTTAAATCAAATTTCAATTTCTTGAAGAATGATTAGTTTAAAATTTCATCTTGTCTGTGAATTGTGCAAATTCACCTACAATTCAAACTACTTGAATCAGGTTATTTATTATAATAAAAATCATAGACTTATGCATTATTCTAACAACTTGAATCGAAGGGTAGTTATATTTTAGGAAATACATAGATGAACAGGCTTACCATGATCTATATTTGTTTTTGAATTTTTATCTATTTATCCCCAATAGTGAATATAAAACGAATTGCTTCATAGTATTAAAAATCAATAAATATCAATTATAAGTATCATTCCACATATTTATGCAATTATTGTTGAGGATAAATTCTTAATCTGAATCTATAGGAATTATGTAAACCATAAACCTAAACGAACGGTAACCTAAAATGCTAATAATTATTACTGATTTTTGATCAAGGTTTTTCTATCTAAGAATCTCGGGTTTGATACAATTGATAAGCTTTGTGAAACCCGAATTCCATTAATCTGCTTGTTGAATATGACAGAGAAATTCATTAATTGTGAACTGAACGTGTCTGTGGAACCGACCACAAACATAATATGTCTAAGCTCTATGCCATCTTTAGGCGATAGATTGATAGAGGTTATAATAATTGTTGTTTTTTATAAAGTGGTAAAATGGTTTATAGAGTCATTTATATGATGCGAATGAAAATATTTAATGAATTAATAATAATAATGAAAAATGGCGATACCGTTGTTAAAAAATCAACAAGTCAAGAGCGTTCCTGCTAATCGGGTCCTTCATGAATGGCTTCGTATAATAAATATACTTATGCATATATTTCACAAATCAAATAGACCCCAGGGGTTTCATTGATCTGCCGAGAAAGCAAGAGCAGACGCGTTTCTGGCTTCTTGGCCTTCATCAGTACCCTGTAGCTTTCCCAACAAGTTGGGAAAGCTACAAGCAACAAGTTGGGAAAGCTACAGGGTACTGATGAAGGCCAAGAAGCCAGAAACGCGTCTGCTCTTGCTTTCTCGGCAGATCAATGAACCCCCTGGGGTCTATTTGATTTGTGAAATATATGCATAAGTATATTTATTATACGAAGCCATTCATGAAGGACCCGATTAGCAGGAACGCTCTTGACTTGTTGATTATTTAATGAATGTCAGAATAGGCGATGCAGATGTTGTGGATAATCTTATAGTGGATATTCAATGAAATTCAAGGTGCAGTGAGTATTTTAATATTCAGGAAGAGTTTTTTTTTCAAAAATGCAGCATAAAGATTAGTTGAAACCATTTCATAAGACTTGAGTGGGTAAATAAGTTTACTCAAATAATGTCATTGAATTTCGAGCATCAGATGATGAAGCTTCCATATAATTATGCGATATCGAATCCAGTAAGTGTTTCTGTGTTCAACAGTTAAACACAGTGCTGAGTTGGATTAACACAATGTAAAATATTGCTTATAACTTTTTACCTGAGCGGAATTTGGAAAAAAGGGTAAATGGGAAAGGTGTTTCATTTACGTACAACTTAAAGACTAAACCTGTATATTGGGGTGGGTTTCACGAATAGTCGTTTAATCCACAACTAACCAATTTCTCTGTCAAAATCAACAAGCCAATGAACGGAATTCGGATTCCACATAGCTTTTCGATTATATCAAAACCTAAGGTTTTTAGATAATAAAACCTTGATCAAAACCGTCGATAGTCGATCGAGAAAATAATATGACAACCTCGCATTTACTCTAATTCAACCGAAACAGGCACATAAATATAATAATTATATATATTATATTCTAATTTATTCTGTATATCCATATCGAACCACCCCCGTTTGGTTATGTCTACATAGTTCGTTACATCTGAGCTTGATAAGAATTATAAGAAAATTACCTTCAACAATAATTTGGTTTTCTCGCAGTACAATTGAATAGGTGGAATGGTACTTATAATAGATATTTCACTTTGAGTGTTAAATTTTTTTGCCATTTGTTGAGAAAATTGAACTTTGATGCGTATACAAACTGACTGTTCTACTTACCAGTCGGAATAAAATGATTGAAATTGACGTGAGTTGTATTTGCAGAAAATTATTACTTGTATGTGTGTTACAAGATGAAATTATGTTCCATATATGAGAGAAATTCTTAGAATGATTGTACAGAATCAAAGCAGTATAAAAATAAATGTATTGATGATATGGATAACAGATAATTCAAAAGTTTTATATTCACTATTGGAGATGAATAGAGAAAATTTCATAGATTAATACAGATCATGGTAAGCCTATTCATCTATTTCCCAATAGATGAATAACCTGCAATTTAAGTTGTATGAACAATGGCTATGTCTATGCCTATATTCGAGGATTCTACCAGTACCACGGTTATCTATGATTCTAGTTCAGGATCATAAAGTAGTTATATTTCTGGACTTTATATCAGATTTTATAAAATTCAAGGAAGAATATCTCGAAAACGGTGCATTCTACGAGATATTATGAAGAATTATTTAATTTTGTTTGATTTAATACCTGTTTTTTTAATACCTAGCTTGAGAACTTCAAATTGAAATGATTGAATGCGTTTGCTTTATGGTGTTTGTTTTAGGCATCCACCACTACTAATCGTTACGAAAAGTTTAATTCCATCTTCGACCAGTTCTTCCAATAATTGTAGCCTAATTCCATCAATAACTCGCTCAAACTTATTCTAGAATGCTTCTAGGGTTATTGACTTGTCAGCTTAAACCATTGATTTAACATACCCTCGAAGAAAATAATCTAGAGGCTTTAAATCACAGGATTCAGAGGATTAATTTCTAGATTTTGCAAGCTTCCAGAATTTAGGTATATTATGAATTAAGATAAATTCCGGCCATATAAGGCCGGCCTTAAAGGGTAAATCTTCTAAACATAAATGTCAAAGAACTGTCACTTTGGCAAAGGCCATTCAAAAGTTATATCCCTATCGAAAGATTTCATGCAGCTAAAAACACCCAATAGAACTCAAAAATTGAGAAAAATATATAATATGACAGTTCTCTCCATACTATCTATCTATTTGTTGAATTTTACATTTGTGCAATATGATGGAGGCCGCAAATATTAAATTTTCAATAGAATAGTTTTTTCTCAAACAAGTTTCTGAATGGGCTCCTTCAAACATGAATGCGAAATTCGAATACGAGCGACGAAGGAGGGAGTTTTCGAACGCATGAGTGTTGGAATTGCCTTCTGCAACGAGTATTAGACGATATTTTCTCTATTTCAGGCAAGTTTTGTAAAATATTTCTGAAATTTAATGAAAAATTTGGATTATACATCCTAGTGACTTTTGTATTGTATCTTGGAAGTTGGTGTGACTGTTACGAAAGTTGACAGATTACGGAATTTCAATTTGAATCGTACGTAGGGTATGGAGATCAGATTGATAAACTTGATTATGATTAAAATTTTTATTATATTTTTTCAAGTTCCTTCATCAAATCTGGCAAACCGATTCACTGTGGCTATTAGTTTCACCGTAGATCGAAATAAAAAAAAGCGGTTATGGGATCCCTGTTGGGAACGCAATTGTGCACGCCTATTCTGCAGATCCTAACCTAATTTAATATAGATCTTCCAAATATAGTTATTTATAAATTGGCCTCAGGGCCACGATACGAACAATTCAACTCGGAAACAACGATGTTTCCTCGAAACTGACTTGTCAGTGCACATAAGCCATACAACTCAAACAGAGCCTCGTCTCCTCTGCGCATGCGCAATCTATTTGTAGCTTAAAGTCCACTGAAAATCACATATTTCACGCAAATTTCTGATTCTTCAACACCAGTGAATCTTGCGATATTGGAGCTTTAATCTACGCATGCGCAGACTCATAGTCAACAATTCTGCAATTTATAAGACCGATTTAGTGTTTTCATATCCCGCGTGGCCTCCGAAGAATTTGCTCCAAAATTAGGGAGATTAAAGTTTAAATATTTCTAGATTTTCGAATGGCAACCACATATTTTTTTCACTGCATTCGGTTAAAATAAAAAATATATGGAAGTCTTTTTGGCGCTCTAGTTCCTCGGAACTGAGTGCTCATCATGTTCTCAAACGATTTGGTTCGACTCACTGATCAAGAATCCGAGGTCGAAATCGATTCTGTCCGGCCAGCCGTAGGCACGATAACTCTCGAACGAAAGGAGTTAGAGGATTGAAATTTGCAAGGTGGGTTTGGAGCGTGAATATCTCGGACAAGTTCGTTAATAGGCGAAATCCATAAAGCGGTTTCGGAGTTATGGCCAATTTTAAAAAATATTTTTTATGAATATTTCCGAAACCGATCACTCGATCTATCTGAAATTTAGATTCACATTGTAGAATCATAACCTCTATACGCATGTGAATTTTTGTATTGACCAGGTTACCGCAAAGTGTAAAATAGTTATTTTTGTATCTAGTGCGCGAAATGCTACTTTGGTGATCGAGAACTGATTTTTTTAACGAGGCGCAGCCGAGTTAAAAAAATAGTCGAGATCACCAAAGTATTTCGCGCATGAGATGCAAACAAAATTTTTTCTACAAACGCCAAAAATATTGTTCTTAAATAAGTAACATGCATAGCTTAATATGAAAAATAGTATTGAACTGGCTTAAAATGTTTTTCCAAATCAAGTAAATACTGTAACTATGAAAATAAAATGGCATTTGTTTGTTTGATTGAGGAACATAAAGATTTAATATATAAAAACTCCATATAGTTTACATGCAGTGTGCGAAGTAAGTACTTCGCACACTACTTCGCGCACGGTGTCATGGTAACAAAGGAAAATGAAAAAAAGGGTCACTTCGCATATTGTTTTCAATGCGCGAACCTTGTCATTTTTTGACGTTTGTAGAAAAAAAAAATTTTTGAGAATTTTGAAAATTTTTTTCTACAATAACTCTCGAACGGAATGAGCTAGGCAGATGAAATTTGCAGGGTAGGTTAGGTAGATGAAAATCTCGGTTTAGTTCGTTATTGGGTAAAATAGGCCAGCTGGTTTCGGAGTAACGAAAAAAAAAATTTTTTTTAAGCAACAAATTTCAAATTCAATTCTCATTTAAGATGCAGTTTCACCATAAAAATCCATTGATATTATTTTGAACTCCAACAATCTAATACGTTCGGAGATATGATTTTTCGAAATTTCAATAATGAATCGTACTTCTATGTTTTCACAGAATGTTATAATTATATTCTATCTAAGCTTTATTATATGATCTGTGTTCATACTCATACATGTCATCCCGTTCTATAAGTGAGAGTCAAATTCATTTCAGCTATTTTAATTTGATTTCTTCCCTGGTGCAGTTCTCATTCTCATTCTATCATTTGAATTGAATTTCCTTTATGATGCAGCTCTATCATAAGAATACATTGATATAATTCCCAACTCTGAGAAACCAATACTTTCGGAGATATAATTTGTCTGCTTGAACTAGAAATCTCCTTTCCACAGGGCTTGAACCCATTTTTTTTTATACCAATGCTCTATTTTTGATACCGACTGAAACTAAAATATTCCGAAATGCAGTCATTAGTATCATGAGTATTTATTCAAGACTCAGTTATATCTTCTGCAACAACCAAACTAGAATGAAGAAAGAACATATGAAAATGCAATTTGTAAAATCATTTTCCTCCAGTAACTCATCTTATATTCATTTATATACCTTCATCAGTGCAATGGAATGGAAAACCAACATTCCATATCCAAACACACCAGGGACATGGGGAATATTTTCCCCGGAATATAAAACATACATAAATATTGATTGAAGAAAAGCAACTTTCTACATTATTCAGTTTCTCCTCGCATGCGGCTGGACGAGATGCTGGTGCCCGAATATCCTGGCTTTTCGGATTCCACCTATCCAAAATATAAGAGACGCTAGGGCAGGATGTACGGCTGACGTTGAGGAATATCATCAGGGTTGGCTTTTTCCATTGTCTGCTGAAATAAGAACGATATAGATCAGGTTGTTCAGTTCGAATAGGAATACCGCTACAAATTTCTTATTGGGTGAATCAAAAGTGTTTTCACCCCATTCGGTTGGTCGCGTCTGTGAGCACGATAACTCTTGAATTAAATGAGTTAGAGAGTTTGAATTTTCAGGGTAGGTTTGAGGCATAAATATCTCGGTTAATTCGTGAATGGGTAGAATAGAAATATTAACACTCAAACTTATGCAAAATTTCATGAGGGTATAGGATGACTAGAAAATTCCAAAAACATATTTGAAATATTGGTAGTTCCTCAGAAGCTATCCGTCAGATATCGCGGAAATTTTGCAAGAGCATTAAAAGTCATATTTTAAAGCTAAGTTACAGATTCAAAGTGATTCAGACCTATATTGTTAGAAATATTGGGAAACAATTATTTGTCTTCTTGGAAAACAGGTAGCTTTGAGCAAGTTCACTATCAGGATGGGTTACCGCATTGACTATGAATTTGATCAAGCGTGCCAAAGCCAAATTTTTGAAGAAACATTTTTTTTTAATTTTTTCTAGTGATACGATATTCAGGAACTTTCGCGGAAATTAGGTCGTCGGCATTCTACAAATAATGACCAAATTTTAATTCGATCGGATTTGAATATTTTGAGTTAATCAGGAAATAACAACAGAATTTAAGATGGATATCACTCCAAAACCGTTTGGCCAATTATGACCAAAATAACTCTCCCATTCGGATGCGGAACCTACCCAGAAAATTGCAAGTCGCTATCTCTTACGTCTGAAGTTATCGTGGGATACATAATATTTTTTAATAATTCTTTTCAAATTTTGTAGTAAAGCGATCCTCACAAAATTTCACATACGTCTTTGTGTTGTTATTCTATAACTAGCTAGTTTCAATTCGATCGGATCTGTATTGTTAGAAAACAAAATTAGTACTCGGAAACCATTAGGCCGATTGTGCCCATTAACAAACTTAAACGTTGGTTTCGGATGCGCAAAGCATCCTGAAAATTTCAAGTCTCTAAATGTCTGTAAATCTCGAATTTTTTGCGTAAATGGTCTCAAACGATTGGGTTTGACTCACTGGTCAAGAATTCGAGGTCAAATTTCATTCTACTGAAGGGTTTTGGAGTTATACCTACCTACCCGAACGGTTTTGGAGTTATAACCATCTGAAATTTGGTTGTTACTTCCTCAATAACTCGTAAAATACAAAACCGATCCAATTCAAGCATAGCTATCAGTTGTAGAATGCCAACGCGAAAACTCTTGCAAAATTTCGTGATGATCGTATAACTCAATTTTTTTTTTAAAAATCATTGAAAAAAATTCTATATATCTGAAACTATTAGTCCGACATCGCTGAAATTTCGCGAGAGCCTTCAAACCTAACTCTACTACCATGTTCCAAGTTTGAACACGATCGGATCTATAATTTTGGAGATCCGAGCAGCCTTGTGTGAGTTCAGTAGCTGGAAGGGTGACCGTTGCCTCAATAACTTTTGAATGAAAGGAGATAAGTAGTTGCAATTTTCAGGGTAGGTTGCACATCCCAATGGGAGAGTCAACTTTGTTTCTGGGCATAATCGGTCCATCGGTTTCGGAGTACTACCCACCTGGAATGTTATTTCTCGATAACTCAAAAGATATAGATCGAATTGAAGCCTGGTAACTAGTTGTAGATTATCGACATAAGGGCGTGTGTAAAATTTTGTGAGAACCGTACCGTAAAATTTTTACAAATTTAAGAAGAGGTAAATTCGAATTAAGAGTGTCCAATATATGAGAATAGACAATATAATTCATCATGGTAAATTCGACTAAGGGTGTCCAATACAGGAGAATGGACAATAAAACATACGCGCAAACGCTCCTGACTTCACGTCAGTGCTTGAACCAATTTTTTTTAGTGTGAATTCGCAAATTTCTTATAGTGTGCCCCATTTGTGGGGTCCATTGTAACAGCCTCAGGGGTACAGTATAAAAATATGGGTACAATATAACAATAGACTAAAACCACAACCAAGAGAATTAAGAGAATTAGAATAGCTTTAACATCTATTAATATAAATATACAATATGAAAATATTATCTTTCCTTAACCAAGATTTAAGTGCCTCAGTAAGGTACACCGGGGTATGTGTGACCCAAAATTTCAATATTCGTGTTTGTTGGGATGCCATTCTATTCTGCATCAGCAAAACTGAGTGAAATTTCAGAGATTTACTGCTTAACATATCCAGATTCAACTGGCAAAAATCAAAATGTTCAACTGTATTCTGTTTCATATTTTTTTTTGCGCGTATGTTCTGGGGAACATACGCGTTATAGTTTTGCCCAAATGTCTGTAACTTTCGAATTTTTTGAAAAAAATGGTCTCAAACGATTAAGTTCGACTCCCCAATGAAGAATTCGAGGTCAAATTTGATTCTGTCCGGCCGGCCGTCCGGCCGGCCGGCCGGCCGGCCGGCCGTTGCCACGATAACTTGAGAACGAAAAGAGCTAGCGACTTGAAATTTTCAGGGTAGGTGGCGCATCCCAATACGACGGACAAGTTCGTTAATGGGCATAATCGGCCCAGTGGTTTCCGAGTAATAATTTTGTTTTCAACCAATATGAATCCGATCAAATTGAAACTTGGTGGGTAGTTGTAGAATATGACCCTAAGCACGTTCGTGAAATTTAGTGCAAATCGTATGGCTAGAAAATTTTAAAAAAATTATTAAAAAATATTTTTGTTGTCACGATAACTTGAGAACGGAATGAGATAGCGGCTTGAAATTTTCAGGTTAGGATGTGCACCAGAACGCGACATTTCAGTTTGTTTATGAGCATAATCGGCCAAACGGTTTTAGAGTTATAGCCATCTGAAATTTTCTGAAATTTGGTGGTTTTTTGTTCCTCATTAACTCGAAAAACACTGAACCGATTGAATTCAAACATGGTTATTAGTTGTAGAATGCCAACGCAAAAATGTTTGCAAAGTTTGGTGAGGATAGCATTTGTAGAAAATTTTTAATAAATCATAGAAAATAAAAAAAAAAAATTCTATATATCAGTAACTATTCGTTCGAAATTGCTGAAATTTTGCAAGAGCCTACATAACGTAACTCTACTGCCAAGTTTCAAGTTTTAATACGATCGGTTAAATATTGTTGGAGATTCGAGCATTCTTGTGTGAGTTCAGTAGATGGGTGACCGTTGCCTCGATAACTTTCGAACAAAAGGAGATAGGGACTTGCAATTTTCAGGGTAGGTTGCGTATCCGAAAGGGAGAGTTGAGTTCGTTTTTGGGCATAATCGGTCTAACGGTTTCCGAGTTATACCCACCTGGAATATTATTTCCTTAATAACTCAAAACATAAATATTCGATCGAAATGGCGCTTTGTAACTAGTAGTAGAAAATCAACATAAAGACGTGTTTAAAATTTTGTAAGAACCGTACCCCTAGAAAATTCGAAAAAAATTACGAAAAAAAAATTTTAAGAATCGTACCCCTAGAAAATTTTAAAAAAATCACGAAAAAAAAAATTGGTTCAAGCACTGACGTGAAGTCAGAAGCTTTTGCGCGTATGTTCTATTGTCCATGCTTCTGTATTGGACACCCTTAATCGAATTTACCATGGTAAATTCGATTAAGGGTGTCCAATACAGAAGCATGGACAATAGAACATACGCGCAAAAGCTTCTGACTTCACGTCAGTGCTTGTTATTCTTGAGACAATTGGTCACAGGTTCCCAACAAACTGGGGCGAGTCTAAACGCGGTTTAAAGTATGGAAATGCGATTGGTTAAAGGAGAATTTAAAAATTATGAGAATAATCAATTGAAACAGATTTATTCAATATACATTTGAATCAAATGTTATGTCGAAATTAATATGTCCTCTTTAATGAATATTTGGAGTAGGCAACAACAAATTAATTTGATCTGCGGGTGGAGGCTTCTTATATGGACATAATTTCGTACCATAGTACGAAATAATAAAAAAATTGGTTCAAGCACTCTTAATTCGAATTTACCATGGTAAATTCGAATTAAGTGTCCAATATTGGAGAATGGACAACATAATTTACCATGGTAAATTCGATTAAGGGTGTCCAATACAGATGAATGGACAATAGAACATACGCGCAAAATCTTCTGACTTCACGTCAGTGCTTGAACCAATTTTTTTTTTCGTGATTTTTTTTAAATTTTCTAGAGGTACCTACGGTTCTTAAAATTTTTTTTTTCGTCTGTTTTTTCAAATTTTCTTGGGGTACGGTTCTTACAAAATTTTAAACACGTCTTTATGTTGATTTTCTACTACTAGTTACCAAGCACCAATTCGATCGAATATTTATTTTTTGAGTTATCAAGGAAATAATATTCCAGGTTGGTATAACTCGGAAACCGTAAAACCGATTATGCCCAAAAACGAACTCAACTCTCCCTTTCGGATACGCAACCTACCCTGCAAATTGCAAGTCGTTATCTCTTTTGGTTCGAAAGTTATCGAGGCAACGGTAACCCATCTACTGAACTCACAAGAATGCTCGAATCTCCAACAATATTTAACCGATCGTATTATGCTCATAAATAAACTGAAATGTCGTTTTCTGGTGCACATCCTAACCTGAAAACTTGAAGCCGCTATCTCTTTCCGTTCTCAAGTTATCGTGACAACAAAAATATTTTTTAATCATTTTTTCAAAATTTTCTAGCCATACGATTCGGACAAAATTTCACGAACGTGCTTAGGTTCATATTCTACAACTACTCACCAAGTTTCAATTCGATCGGATTTATATTGGTTGAAAACAAAATTATTACTCGGAAACCACTGGGCCGATTTTCAGGGTGCGTACGCCACCCACCCTGAAAATTCAAGTCGCTAGCTCTTTTCGTTCTCAAGTTATCGTGGCAACGGCTGGACGGCCGGCCGGACAGAATCAAATTTGACCTCGAATTCTTCATTGGGGAGTCGAACTTAATCGTTTGAGACCATTTTCGTCAAAAAATTCGAAAGTTACAGACATTTGGGCAAAATGATAACGCGATGTTCCCCAGAACATACGCGCAAAAATAAATTCAAATATCAAAATCCATCATGCGGTTTCGGAGTTATGGCCGTTTTTAGTAAATACATTTTTTATGAATATTTCCGAAACCGATCAGTCGATTTATCTTAAATTTAGCATCAGATTGTAGAATAATGATTTTTATATGCATCCGGTTTTGTATTGATCGGGTTGCCGTAAAGTGTAAAAAAAAAATTTTTAATTTTTTTATTTTCTACAATAACTCTTGAAGAGAATGAGCTAGGAAGTTGAAATTTTCAGAGTAGGTTTGGGAGATAAATATCTTGGCTAAGTTCGTTATTGGGCAAAATATATAAATATAAATATGGTTCCAGAGTAACGAAAACAAATTTTGTTTACATTACAAATTTCAAATTCATTTTTTTAAGATGCAGTTTCTCCATAAAAATCCATTGATATCATTTTCAACTGTAACAAGCTAATACTTTCGGAGATATGATTTTTCGAAATTCCAATAATGAATCGTACTTCTATGTCTCCACAGAATGCTGTACTTAATTTTTCTATCTATGAATTATTATATGATCTGTGTTCTTAATCATCATTAATCATCTTATTTTCCCATGAGAGATAAACGTCGAAATTATTTCTAGTTCGTTCTTCTTGATATAAAATACCCTCCCTGTTCTATAAAACAAAGTATGATTGAATGCAAAATGACCAATGAAATGACCTCAGCTATCGTACTTTTGAGGTGATAATATAATGCCCGTGGATAATCCATATGATGATGGAAATATGTTCTTTGGTAAGATACATAATCAAATTGGGTTCAGAATGTCTCCAGTAAAAACAAAACTGCAACGTTGTCTAAGTTTTAATTGATATAATATAATTTTCAGAGTAGATTTGAGGAATGAATATCTCGGATAAGTTCGTTATGGGGGAGAATCGGTCTGTTTGAATTTTTAATTTCTCTCATGATGTAGTTCTTTCGTAAGAATCCATTTATATAATTCCCAGAGACCAATTATTTCGGAGATATGATTTGTCAAAGTTTGAACGAGCGCCAATTCTCCTGTCCACAGGGCTTGAAGCAATTTTTTTATTCCAAATGAGTATAGCATATAGAGAGAATCTTCCGCACAACTTGACAATAAAACTTTAGTATCCTTTTATTCTTTCTTTTGGTTTCTCCTCTATTTTCATTACTCTCGCTTTTGGGCCTTTTCATTTTCTCTTTAACTGGCTGCTTCTCAAATTCTTGTTTAATAAGTGTATTGGTGACGATGCAACTCCTTCCTTCTTTCCTTCCTTTTTTGAAGAGCCTGGGTCCGGCTTTCGGATATAACCGACATTCTATTGGGCTCAAAATATCATTCCTTATATTTTGCTCCATTTTTATGCAGAGACATCTTCGAAGCTTCGAGCGCTATATTCTCGTAACGTCGTGATTTTATAACTCGCAGACTAGCTTGGTGATTGCTCATTCTGCTGCTGTTGAGAAGTTGTAGGCTCTCAGCTACTTTTCTCAACGATGGTCGTTTTTCAACCAGCACTATTGCTCCTTTGATACCATTAGAAATGTGTAGAACAATTTCCCTCTTCCTACTTCCCTTCATTACACAATAATTGCTAAACAACAAAGCCGTTCGAGATGAAATCCGGTACTCGATGGTAAAATGGCGGTTGAACGTTTCTGAAGAATAAAATTATTGAAGAATTTATTTTTTCTAACGATACGATCTTCACGAGATTTTGCAGATATTTGCTCTTTGCCATTCTTCAACTAATGGAAATAATTCAATTAGAATAGATATTAATTTTTTGAGTAATTGAGGAAAATATATTTCAGATGGGTATACAGGGTCGGAGGCCGCCACACTGTCACGAGCAAGGAGGTGATGGGGTACCGTTAGGGTATTACACTTCCTGTTGTTAAACTGTCCTCCGGGTCTTCTGATGGAAGTTAGGGATGGTTTAAGCAAGGAGTGAGTTTCCTTATTTTGCAAATATTCTAAAGAACAGTTAAAGTAGATCAATGAAATTTGATGGTTTGAATAAGCAGCTGGAGTAACTTGAAACCCTGGTAAAATAATTTTATGTAACCCCCATTAAAACAAATGGTAAGGGGTGGGGCTACTTCTTGAAATATATGATTTTTTTCCACGGTAACGTACTAATAGTAAATTAGATTCCAGAGCTGCGATTTTTTACCTTTCATTTGGTGTATCGTTGGCACTTGGGGCTCAAGCGGTTAAAAGATGTTATCAAAATAATGTCACGAACACACAACATTTTCGATAACGAGGTAGAGCACTACATACAGATTGGCGTTTTACAGCTTCCCATTACCATGTTAAAATTTTTTCTTTTGCTAGTGTCGTTAGGGACCATAGTATCCATATTTTCAAGATATTAAGAAGTATGGTGTTCCCAAAAAGGCTAGACATCTCACAACATCCAAATTTTCAATGTGATACCCTGTATGCTTTGAAAAGACTATGCAGCATACGAGCAAAAGCTCCTGACTTCACGTCAGAGTATAAATAAATATATTTTTCTAATCTTAAGTAGTAATTCTTATAGATATAGACATGTTGAAAGACATCTTACCGATCTTTGAACCTGGGCATTTCTGCCTCTTTTGCTACTACTCAATCAGGTTTTCTTTACACTGTATATTTGCTTTTTTTAAGGGCCGCTATCGAATGGGTGTAGATACCTAATGTATATATAAAATAAAAAACAAAAACATGAAAAGATCATGAAATGAAAACAAATCAAAGTCAAGGTTACGAGACGAAGAATCGTAGACACATATTAGAGCTAATTAACAAAGAGAAGACAATACTCACTAGGAAAAGGTGGACAAAAACGACGTTGTTGCAGCAGTTTGTAGGTTATTATGCCCTTATATCATATAATTTATTTTGATTAGTCATTAGATGTTTTTGCGGGCATGTTCTAGGGGCCGGCGTGCTATCATTTTGCGCAAACACCGGCCGTTGCCACGATAACTTGAGAACGTAAAGAGATAGCGACTTGAAATTGTCAGGGTAGGTTGCGTGTCCAAATGTGAGGGACTAGATTGTTGATGGGCGTAATCGGCCTAACGGTTTCCCAGTACAAAGTTTGTTTTCGAACAATACAAAACCGTTCGAATTGAAACTTGGTAGTTAGTTGTAAAATGCCAACACAAATATTTGTGCGGATCGTATCTACAGAAAATTAAAAAAAAATCATTGAATATGCGTGTAAAAATATGATGTATCTCAGAAACTATCCGTCCCATATTGTTAAAATTTCACAACAGCCTTCAAATCCTAATTCTTAAGCCAAGTTTCAAATTTGAACACGATCGAATCTATATTGTAGGAGTTTTAGAAGAAATACTCGAAACCGAGAATCCTTGGTCGAGTTCAGTTTCTCACAAAGCACGTTTAGAATTTCACCTAGGGAAATTTTGATGTAACTGAGGGAAAAATGTGGAAATAGAGGGGATTTTAAGGCTACCCGGGGAAAGGGGATGGTTGAAATTGCCAATAAGGTTATTATAGTGGCAATCTTTGGAAGAATTTCGTATAATTTAAAAAAAATTACGAAGGCGAACTACTTTTTCCTAAGTAAATCGGGAATTTTGGGAATTTATTTTAAAATTTAAGGATCGTTTTGAGGGCGGTCGAAGCACGCGACCGTAACTTTGGAACGGTAAGAAGCTGAGGAGGAAATTTCAATATCTATTGCTATTTTCGAAGGATTTACGAAAGAAATTTTGTTCACGTCCGGACCTCAAATCGCGACAAAATCGATAGTCGAAAAGTAGAGTGATATGGATGCACGCTCCAAAGTAGGACTTGATCGGGAGTTTAAGTCAAAAGATCGATCTGCGCAATAAAATATGTGGGGTTTTCCTTTCTGTTATATTCGAAATCGACGTAAGGAAAGCTGGTATTTTTCGGTAGAATTTCAATTTCTTTCGACCAATCAAAAAATTCGACATCTGTCAGGTTGGATTAGAATGGGCGAGGTTTTAAATTTTTCACGCAAAATATGCCGATACGGACTGCTTTCGAACGGGAAACTAGGCAGAAGGTGAATATTATGGATTAAAAACCGTCGAATAATATGTAACATGATGATATTTTCCAGAAATTAGAAAACTGAAGAAAGAATAAAAGTAATAAAATTAATTCATATACCCCTTTCATCGCAGATTCTACATACAGATATTGTAGCGCATAAGTTAATATGATTGACTAATAAGCTGTAGGTACCGGGCTCACCGTTGCCGTAACTCTTCTTTTTCATTTTGTTGCAAATGGTCTCAAACGATTAGGTTCGACTCTCTGATGAATAATTCGAGGTCAAATTTGATTCTCTCCAGCCAGCCGTTGCCACGATAACTTGAGAACGGAAAAAGATAGCGACTTGAAATTTTCAGGGAAAATTTGATCAATGGACATAATCGGCCTAACGGTTTCCAAGTACTAATTCTGTCTTCAACCAATACAGTTCGATCGAATTTGAACTTAGTAACTAGTTGTAGAATACCACTATAAAGACGTATGTGAAATTTTGTAAGGATCTTATCACTAGAAAATTGAAAAAAAAAATTATTAAAAAAAATTATTTATCTCAAGATAACTTGCGAACGGAAAGAGATAGCCACTCGTAATTTTTAGGGTAGGTTGCGAATCGGAATGTGTCATTTGCCTTTGTTAATAGGCATAATAAGCCAATCGGTTTACGAGTTATATTTATCTAAAATTTTGTTCTGATTTCCTCAATTACTCAAAAAATACTGAACCGATCCTAATAGAATGTGGTAATTAGTTGAAGCCTCGGAAAATGCCGACACGCAAATTCCTGCGAAATTCCGTGAAGATCATATCACTCGAAAATTTTAAAAGAATCATTGAAATTCATTGAAAATAATTCTATATGTCAAAAAAAATTGGTTCAAGCACTGACGTGAAGTCAGGAGCTTTTGCGCGCATGTTCTATTGTCCATACTACTGTATTGAACACTCGTGAATGTACCATGGTAAATTCGATTAAGAGATGTTCTATTAGGATCGGTTTAGTAGTTTTTGAGTAATTGAGGAAATGAGTCCAAAATTTTAGATAAATATAACTCTATATATTATATATAAACCTATTGGCCGGTTACGCCTACTAACAAAGTGAAATGACGCATTCCGATTCGCGACCTACCCTTAAAGTTGCAAGTCGCTATCTCTTTCCGTTCTCCAGTTATCGTGAGATAAATGATATTTTTTAATGATTTTTTTTCCGTTTTCTAGTGATAAGATCCTTACAAAATTTCACATACGTCATTATCTTGGTATTCTACAACTAGTTTAATCTCAACTTTGATTTCTTTTTACATTGTAATTCTCTCTCCATTTCAGCTAAATTAAAATAGATGTTATAAAGAATCTATTACTTGAGATGATGAACCGAAAGCAATACAGTTTCCTCCTCAAATATGTATCATATATTATTCTCGGTTCGTGAGAATGTTCAGCAAAGCGCCAGTCCAAACCTGCCCACTGTTTTCCAAGTCAATAGCATTAGAGAGAAAACTCAAGCCGACATTATGGGCGCAACATTAAAACAATGCGCTTCGGAAAATTCCAAATAATGTTCATTTCCTATATTGCCGACTGGAGAACCCAAGAAAGGAGTAGACGACCTTTCTAAACGAAACTATGGTCATTCGACTATTGAATGTCAGACTAAAATTGGATCAAGTTGCAATAATGGGATACGCATTGCTTTGGTGAATTATTCTGGGACTTCGTCCTGAAAATCCTTTCCTGAACAAAATTATAGTTAGCTTGAAATGATAGTTAGTTAGAACTAGATTTTGGCTAGTACTAGTATTCTGCGTTCAGCTGATATACACAACTACATACCTGTCAGGTACAACGGGGAACTATACCTTTTCAAGTTCAATTTCGGAAAAGTTAAGAGCAATTTCGGAATAAGTCAAAGCAATTTCGGAAAGAGTAAATCCAATTTCTGAAAAAGTAAAACCAATTTCCGAAAATTAAATCCAATTTTGGACAAAAAATTCAGATTAACTCAGTACAATTTTGTATCCATCAGACACTAATTTTCGATAAGTTCGAGATAAATATATTCTTTTTGACGCTCTAGTTTCTCGGAACATAGTGCTCATGAATTTGCCAAATGTTTTTAATTTTTGGATGAAAAAGTGATCAAGAATCCCTGGTCAAAATCGATCCTGCCCGGCCGGCTGTTAACACGATAACTCTCGAACGGAATGAGCTAGACAGTTGAAATTTTCAGGTTAGGTTTGGGAGATGAATATCTCGGTTAAGTTCGTTATTGGGCCAAATAGTTTCGGAGTAACGAAAAAAAAATTTTTTACCATTACAAATTTCAAATTAATTTTTTGTAGATGGAGTTTCATCATACAAAACCACTGATATCATTTCCAACTCTAACGCGCTAATACTTCCGGAGATATGATTCTTCGAAGTTTCAATAATCGGAATTTTATGATTTCACAGAATGCTGTAATCGAATATTAACGTCCGTATTTATATCTATGAATTTCATGATCTGTATTCATACATGTCATCTTACCTGCCGATAAGAGACATGTCATGTTTATTTATGGTTCTATTCCTAATTCGTTACTCATGATATAAAATACCTCCTGTTCAAGAAAACAAAGTATGATTGAATGTGAAATGACCAAGGTAATAACCTCAGATATCGTAGAATTTTGAGGATTATAGGATATTAGAATTTTTGGGTGATAATATAATGCCCTTGGATAATCCATATGATAATGGAAATATTGACGTTGGTAAGTTAATCAAATTGGGTGCAGAATATCTCCAGTATAAACGAAACGGGAATATTTGCAAAGTTTCAAATGATATAATATAATTTTCAGAGTAGATTATTGAGTAGAATCAGTCTGGTGGTGTCGGATTAATAATTTTTGGTGCTTTTTTTTAAATTAGGTACTCTTTTTGCGCGCGTGTTCCGCAAGGAACAGCGTGCTATCATTTCGTCACAATGTCTGTATTTTTCGAATTTTTTTTCGAAAATGGTCTCAAACGATTGGGTTCGACTCCTTGTTGAAGAATTCGAGGTCAAATTCAATTATGTCCGTCCAGTCCAGCCGGCACGATAACTCTCGAACGGAACGACTTAGAGCGTTGAAATTTGCAGGGTAGTTTTGGTGCAAAAATATCTCCGACAAGTTCGTTAACGAGTGAAATCCACCAAGCGGTTTCGGAGTTAAGGCCGTTTTTAGTAAACATGTTTTTTTTAATATTTCCGGAACCGATCACTCGATCTTTCTGAAATTTGGGATCAAATTGTAGAATCATGACCTTTATATGCCTGCGAAGTTTTGTACTGACCGGACGAACATAAAGTCGCAAAAAAAATTTTCAAAAATTTTAAAATTTTGTTTTCACGATAACTCGAAAAATACTGATCTGATTAAATTGAAACTCAGTTGGTAGATGCAAAAGACCAAAGCAAACACTTTTGCAAATTCCGTGAAGAGTACGTGACATGAAAAAAATCAAAAAATTACTACTATTTTGCCGAATACTTTGCTTGAAATGCGGAAACCTATTTTTTTGAGGTCCATGCTGCCCTTTCCGGACATTTTTTCGTCATGCGCATGCGCAGATGAGAAGTCATTTAACTGCTGTAGTTTTCGTCAGAGAGGATTGGGATTTTGGGGTGGCGGATGCTATTCCTCCATAGAATCCAGATCCCTGATGATGGTCTGCGCATGCGTGGATTAAAGATGCGAAAAATCGAAGCTCAAAATGTATGAAGCCGATTTTGTCGAAAACGGTGAGGTAAAGCCTTCTATCTAAAGCACCATTTTTGCAGAAAATTGTTCAAGAATTTCAAACCAGTCAAAAAATTTTGAAAAAATGTCAGTGGCGTTCAAGTTGGGAGAGTTGTTATATCGAATGATCTCCTATCTATGCCACTGAAAATATTTGAAACGTGAGAAATATTTGAAGTTAACTTTCAACGAGAACTATGGCTGTTTTGAGTTGAATCTTCAACCGCGTAAGAGTTATTGCAAAGGAACGAATTATTTTCCCCCAATTCAAGTTCCTGTTTTTTTTTTCTTAGGATATATATTTATAGGAACTTTCAGTGATGAAAAAGTGGGAAAGTCCTGTGGAAGTGAGCATTGGCGGCGTATTCAAACTTTCACAATTCATCTCCGAAATTATTGGTTTCTGAGAATTGGGAATGATATCAATTGATTCTTATAATAGAATTGCATCATAAAAGAAACAAAATTAAAATTAAATAAGCAATTTATCCGATATATTCATTCCTCCAATCTACTCTGAAAATTATATTATCTCGATTGAAACTTAGTCAATGTTTCAGTTTCGTTTTACTGAAGATATTCTGAACCCAATTTGATAAACAGAATAAATATTTCCATCATCAAATGGATTATTGAAGGGTATATTGTGTAGGGATAATTATAATATCCTATAGTTGGTCATTTTGCATTCAATCATACTTTGTTTGTTAGAACAGAAATACATTTGACATGTCTGTTATATGAAGATAAGATTACATGTATGAACAGTGAACACAGATAGAATACAGGCAGATAGAATTCGCATTCTGTGAAAACATCGAAGTACGAGGTATTATTGAAAATTCGAAGAATCATATCTCCGAAAGTAATAGCTTGTTGGAATTGGAAATGATATGAATGGATTTTTATGATGAAACTGCATCTTGAAGAAATATTTAAATCGAAATTTCTATTTAAAAAAAATCCGCAACCCTCCGGCCTATTTTGCCTAATAACAAACTCAACTGAGATATTTATCTCCCAGACCTACTCTGAAAATTTCAACTGTCTAGCTCATTCCGTTCGAGAGTGATCGTGTTATCGGCCGGATGGCCGAACAGAATTGATTTCGACCACGGATTCTTGTCAGTGAGTCGAACCATTTTGAGCCAGAAATTAGAAAATTACAGACGTTTGGACAAATTGATAAGCACTCTGTCCCGAGGGACAAGAGCGCCAAAAAGCCTTCAATCTTATAGTCTTATGGTCCTGCTACAAACAACTGACTCACCCTGTATATTTCGTGTTTCATTGAGCGATTCCAGCTATACTTTTGTAATACTGTAGTAAACATTAATGTTATGGTAAGGAGCTTCTTATATGTATAAAACTTGTACGATGCTGATCCGTTATCAACCAATTAATGCAAAAATGAGGCATTTTTGAATGACGCATCAATCCATAGCGTATCATAAGTCCGTTTTAATTAGGAGGAGGAATTCCTCTGTCCAATTTCTCATTTGAACGTAATTTAAGGATGTCTAGCAGAGATATTCGTCCGCTAGAAGAAAAGAGGAAACAGACCGTGCTCGACAAGGCACATTTTCGAGAGTTATTAAAACATAACATTACAAGGCTGCTTCAGGCGCCGATTTATGAGTATGCATAATCTGTGCAGCCGATTTGAATGGAAGGAACACTGTTGCCAACCTTGGACTGCAAAATTGTAGTAAGATTGGACGAACGTTGTCGGAGAATGCTCGATTGTTGTACCATATTACAAGTTTCGAAAGATCAAATTATTTTTAAAATCTGATATCGAATTCGTCGTTGATCTTGAATATAATCTGTCAAATACAGAAGATGGCTCCTTTACTCCTTCCTCTAATTTCCAATTTTCACACAAACGTTTATTATCACCTATTTAAAATACACGAAGTCTCTCCATTTGTCTTTACAGGGTGGATCTTTGAGTTGTATATTAATTTTAACCATACTTTCCTCCCATCAAATAAAAGACTTTTTTTATTCACCATCCTTCCAGATTCAGCTCAGATAAAAAGATAGAGGCTGTTAAAATTGCAGAAAAAAATCAGTGTTTCTTATACAGGGTGGTCCAGATCTTAACCAAGAAATTTTAACCACGTATTCTACGTCAAAAATAAGCCCTAGTTTGTCATACAAACATATGTCGAGAAATGCTTCCTGTCCGAGATATAGGGTGTTAAAATTACAGCAAAAAAATGTTTTTTATTAATAACTTTTACACTTTTTGAAATATTTCTAATAAATTTGGGACATAGGTTTTAAGGATCAAGGAGCACTTTTTGAATGGAATAATTTTCTCTTTATTCTACCAGTGGCGTTCGCACTGCATCGAGACTGAATATTTTCAGACAAAAAAATGATACGCCACTGGTTTTTCCAACATTAAAAATTACTCTTGAAATACTTATTTAAAATGGAGCAAATCTATTCTCTTGCGTTTTTGACATCCGATGCACCGTTTCCGAGTAAAAAAATTAAACACATTCTCATGCATGAGGAAATCGCCGAGATCGCTAAAATTTGATATGGTACATAATAATAATAACGAAACGTATAATTACAAAAAAATAAGCGTTATTAGTCACACTGAATTATGAATTTTAAGAAGGTGTTCGAAGTAAAAGAAAGAAAAACATTTTTTTTCTAATAATTTTAACACCCTGTATATCAAAGAGGAAGCATTTCCCGACATATGTTTATATGACAAACTAGGGCTTATTTTTGACGTAGAATACGTGGTTAAAATTTCTTGGTTAAGATCTGGACCACCCTGTATAGTTCGACATGGATATTCAGAATGGAATGAATTTTGGTGATAATTTTTTACTAAATATAGCAACCAATCAAATTACCTAATGTTGAGTCATGTGTCAAATTTCATCCATTTACACCTAGATTACAGTGATAATACCCTACATGTGGTGTTTTCAGATTGACAATCAATTATTGTATTGACTATTTCACTCATATCAAAATCTGACCAACCCCAGGCCAAAGACAGCTCGTATTATCGCGAAAACACCAACTGTCTTTGAATTACGATTGGTCTTTCAGCTTTGGTGTTTTCAACGACTGAACCATGGCTGTTTGAAAAGTGATAAATTTAAATTACAGACGTCAACATGAGTCACTTTGTGAAAGAGTCTAATGAAATATCACTTGTGACTGAATTTATCTCATAAGTGTCATAAATCATCATAAATTATCCCCATATTTGTATGAGTTTGTTTTTGGCGCTCTAGTTCCTCGGAACTGAGTGCTTATCAATTTGCCCAAATGTCTGTAATTTTCGAATATTTCGATGAAAATGGTCTTAAACGATTTGGTTCGACTCACTGATCAAGAATCCGTGGTCGAAAATCATTATGTCCGGCCGGCCGTAGGCACGATAACTCTCGAACGGAATGAACTAGAGAGTTGAAATTTTCAGAGTAGGTTTGGGGGATAAATATCTCGGCTGAGTTCGTTATTGGGCAAAATCAGACAGATGGTTTCGGAGTAACAAAAAAAAAATTTTTTTTTTACGAAAAAAATTCCAAATTAAATTTTTTTTAATAAGAAATTTTATCATAAGAATCCATTCATATCATTTTTAACTCTAACAAGCTAATACTTTCGGAGATATGATTCTTCAAAATTTCAATGTAAATCGTATTTCACACATTGATATAATTATTCTATGTATGAATTGTCATAATGTCAACTTGACAGAAGGGAATATTGTAACTTCAAAAATATTGGGGTTGAAATACTCGTATTTTAGCGATGCAACGGGGACCTCACCCGAAAATGTTTGAAAATATTACGTAAATATTGAAAGCATAATTCTGTAGTTCGAGAGAGGAGAAAATTTGGTGAACGTAGATCAGGAAATTTTTGATCGATTACAAGGTAATTTTTTATTTATTACTCATCTTCTTTCATATTATTACTCATCTTCTTTCATACATGTTTTATGGAATACCTACTATTTGTAGGTACTTTAAACCTGTTTTGGGCAATTGTCATACGAAACTTGTTTTTTTTGGCGCTCTAGTTCCTCGGAACAGAGTGCTTATCAATTTGCCCAAGTGTCTGTAATTTTGGAATTTTTGGCTGAAAATGGTCTCAAACGATTTGGTTCGACTCACTGATCAAGAATCCGAGTGCGAAATCGATTCTGTCCGGCCGGCCGACCGGCCGTAGGCACGATAACTCTCGAACGAAATGAGTTAGCGGATTGAAAATTGCAAGGTGGTTTTGGAGCGTAAATATCTCGGACAAGTTCGTTCGATCTATCGGAAATTTAGCATCAAATTGTAGAATCATGACCTTTATACGCATGTGAAGTTTTGTATTGACCAGATTAACGCAAAGTGTAAAAAAAAAATTTTGAAAATTTATAAAAAGTTTTTCCACAATAACTCTCGAACGGAATGAGCTAGATAGTTGAAATTTTCAGAGTAGGTTAGGGAGATGAATATCTCGGCTAAGTTCGTTATTGGGCAAAATTGGCCAGATTTAATTCGATTTCTTCCATGGTGCAGTTCTCATTCTCATGATTGCTCATTTAATCTTGATAAATAAACTATTATTTTAATTGAATTTCCTTTATGATGCAGCTTTATCATATGTATACATTGATATAATTCCCAACTCAGAGAAACCAATACTTTCGGAGATATAATTTGTCTGTTTGAACTAGAGCGCCAGAAATCTCCTGTCCACAGGGCTTGCCCATTTTTTTTTGGATTTCTTGGTATATTTTCACTAGTAATATCATAAGTGATTAATATTTCGTGATAAGTCTGTCTTTCATTTCTTAACTCAAATAAATTGCTTAGAGAAAACACAAATTGTCCTTCGGACCCGTGGTGTTTTCAAGCATCTCAATTTCGTTAAAAAATAAGTCGACAGACTAATCGCGGAAATTCAATCACTTGTGATATTACTAGTGAAAATATACCAAGAAATCCAAAAAAAAAACCAAATCATAGAAATATGGAGATAATTTATGACGTTCAACTATCAACTACAAGCTAGATGCAGATAATAGCAACGAAAAACTAACATTCATTTTGAAATACTGGGTATTAAATATTCAAAAAATTTATGGTAGTGATTACAACCAGAATCTAATCTAATCTGAACAAACATATTTGGGTAACCGGGAATAAATTTATTATTATTAAATGTCTTCCACTGCTTTGCTCGAATATAAGGTTTTGACCTTTCACTTTGTTCGTGAAAGAGTCTAATGAAATACCACTCGTGACTGAATTTATCTCATAAGTCATCTTTTATTTCATAGCTCAAATGAGTTGTTTAGAGAAAACACCACTTGTCCTTTGAACTCGTGGTGTTTTCAAGCAACTCGTTAAGAGTGTCGTTAAGAAATAAACCGACAGATTTATCGCGAAAATTCAATCACTAGTGATATTACTAGTGATAAGATCTCTATGATTATATACTGCTCCACGAAAGGGAAGTTCAGAAATATTCTAACCATTTCAAAAGTTGCCGACCCTTGTTCACCAAATGTTCATTTATGAGAAAACATATGTTTACTCTCTTATATATGAATATCTCGTTTGATAACTTTTTCAGTTTCAACTTTGAATCAAAATCTGAAAATTTGTTTTACCATAATGCCTAGACGTAATCTTAGTGCGGATGAAGCCAATAGGGCTATTATTATGATCGAGGCGGGACGTAATCAAAGAGATGTTGCGAGATACTTTTCAAGAACTCAGACGGCTTTTCGCAACTCTGCATAGAAATTGGTCAAGGCTATTTCAACAATCTGATCGAAAGTATGCAGAGACAATGTCAGGCTGTGGTTGATGTTCGAGGAGGCCATCACCTTTACTGAAATCTATATTTTTGAATTTTTGAGTGAACTGTTTTTCCATTACAAATACTAAAATAAATTTTCACCTGAAACTGTGAAACTTGGGCAAAAGAATGAGTTAGATAAGTGAGTAAACATTTAGATTTCTCTTTCTATTTAAATAGTTGGTGAAAAAATACTTTCGAATCAGTCTCAAAATTTCTGATCTTCTTTAACTTTTGTGGAGCAGTAGGTATATTCCCCGATTAACCGTTTCTTTCTACTTCCACTGGTTTCCTAGTTATAGGCTCGTGGATTCATATAACTGAATGAAATCAGTTGAGGAAAGCAAATGAAGTTTATCTTTAGTCTTCTTACGAATCTTCAATCATCTTAGGAAATTAAAGTATTCCCCATCATTTCTCCTAAAAAGCATCGTTTTGGAAATATTCAACGTTAAATATTATAAAATTAGATAAACATTTGAGTATTTGCCTTATTTTGGCCCTATCCTGTTCTATACTACGTTGTCACACTTTTTGCGCGTATGTTCTGGGGAACATCGCGTTATCATTTTGCCCAAATGTCTGTAACTTTCGAATTTTTTGACGAAAATGGTCTCAAACGATTTAGTTCGACTCACCAATGAAGAATTCGAGGTCAAATTTGATTCTGTCCGGCCGGCCGTCTGGCCGTTGACACGATAACTTGAGAACGAAAAGAGCTAGCGACTTGAAATTTTCAGGGTAGGTGGAGCATCCTAATACGACGGACAAGTTCATTAATGTGCATAATCGGCCCAGTGATTTCCGAGTAATAATTTTTGTTTTCAATCAATATAAATCCGACCGAATTGAAACTTGGTGAGTAGTTGTAGAATATGAACTTTAGTACGTTTGTGAAATTTTGTGCGAATCATATGGCTAGAAAATTATTAAAAAAATATTAAAAAATATTTTTGTTGTCATGATAACTTGAGAACGGAAAGAGATAGCAGCTTGAAGTTTTTTAGGATGTGCATCAGAACGCGACATTTTAGTTTGTTTATGAGCATAATCGACCAAACAGTTTTAGAGTTATAGCCATCTGAAATTTGGTTGTTTTTTGTTCCTCATTAACTCGAAAAATACTAAACCGATTGAATTCATACATGGTTATCAGTTGTAGAAAGACGACACAAAAATACTTGCAAAATTTGGTGAGGATAGTATTTGTAGGAAAGTTTTAAAAAATCATTGAAAATTGAAAAAAAAATCTATATATTAGTAACTATTCGTTTGAAATTGCTGAAATTTTACAAGAGCCGTTATAACCTAACTCTGCAGCCAAGTTTCAAGTTTTAACACGATCGGTTTAATATTGTTGGAGATTCGAGCAGCCTTGTGTGAGTTCAGTAGATGGGTGACCGTTGCCTCGATAACTTTCCAACGAAAGGAGATAGGGACTTGCAATTTTCAGGGTAGGTTGCGTATCCGAATGGGAGGGTTGAGTTCGTTTTTGGGCATAATCGGTCTAACGGTTTCCGAGTTATACCCACCTGGAATATTATTTCCTTGATAACTCAAAAAATAAAGATTCGATCGAATTGGTGCTTGGTAACTAGTAGTAGAAAATCAACATAAAGACGTGTTTCAAATTTTGTAAGAACCGTACCCCTAGAAAATTTCAAAAAGAATTTACCATGGTAAATTCGATTAAGGGTGCCCAATACAGAAGAATGGACAATAGAACATACGCGCAAAAGCTTCTGACTTCACGTCAGTGCCTGAACCAATTTTTTTTTCAATAGAATTAAACAATCTGTGGTCCTCGATTGAATAATAAACCAATGTCTGGTACACAGTTTGCCAAAGCCGCATACGAACGGAGACCATAAAGTCTATGATCCAATGAGTAACTCTGAAACTATTCGATTTAAGATTATCTTGGAATTGAATGGATTAATGGATACTTATGGAATATTCAATAATAATAATATTTCAAGACTTTGCGGTGATCAAGTTCATTGGCAGAGAAAACCGAGAAAGGAACCATTTAGTGATATTATTTAATGCTGCATTATAAAAATTGAGTGAGTATATAAATTTTCTCAGACCATTCCATTGAATTTCAAGTATCAGACGATTAAGGTTTTTTTTTTGTGCTTCCACAGATATCGGTAACAGTTTTCTATGTCGAACTGTGCAGTGCACGATTATATTAGCTCATTGTGAAATCTTTAAACGCTTGTAATTTGTTACCTAAGCCGAATCTGGAATGCGGTCAAATGAAATAGGCGTTTTGCTCACAGAAAGGAATTTATTGTTAACATTAATAAACTACTCAAAAACTCACGCTGTATATCGTAATTTATCTATATTGTTTGTAGAGCATTGTGATGAAAAGTTCTGGATTCAGCATGACATAAGTGTTACATGGGGTGTTTCCAAAATGATATTGAAATGTTATTCTTTAGCAAAAATGAATGGGTGTCTTTCAAATAATTTTTTTTCCTAGTCTTCGAAATTGGAGGAAAAATGTTGTTTTTATTGAATATCTCCTCTATGGAACCACTCATAGAAGAATTAAATTTCAATTCAATTCAATTCTTCTTTACTTCAGATTGAATCACTTTCTAAAATCAAAAGCAACATAAAATTAAATGCGTCTCATTAAAAACCCGTACTTAGCCTTCTCACTAACAACTGCAACATTATTACATTCTTAACTAACTAGGATTACCTATCATAAATACTTCGATACTGTAGGGTTGAAGATTTTTTAGGAATTGCTCCAATCCCAGCGAGAATTGTTCTTCTGATCTGACATTTTTGAACTGATTATCAAGTCTATTATAAAACCTAATACCCATATAATATGGACTTTTTTCAAAGTATCAAGCGATGTGAAGGGAATAGAATATCGTTCCTACGAGTATTATACCTATGGTCTGAACCACAAAATAAGTGTTTGTTCTTAAATACAAAAACTACACTCTCAAATGTATATAATATAGTGAGAGGTTTTTTAGTTGAAGATTTTTCGACATGATTGCAAATAAGATATCCCAAATATAATTCTAATTACACGTTTTTGTGTTACGAAGATATCTTGGGCTCCAGAGCTAGCTCCCCAGAATACGATACCGTATCTTACTCTTCTTTGAAAGTTAGCCAAATATAATAATTACCGAAATTATTCACCTAGGTATCTCGAAACAAATCGAAGGCAGTAGCAAACGTTATTCAGTTTTTCGTTGAGGTAATCAATGCGATGAGACCAGTCCAAAAATTCATTCACATAAACTCCCAAAAACTTCGTGTTTTCCCCCACCTCAAACTGAGTGTCACAATCAAGGATAGATTATGGCTTCTCTCTTTTATTCTGCCTCGTCCAAAAAATTATGATGTTGGTTTTTTGGCGCGCTGTTCTGTGAACAGAATGCTTATCAATTTGCCCAAATGTCAAATGCGAAAAAAGGCATCCGTTCTGCCGTAAGCACGATTACGCTCGAACGCAATAAGCTAGAGAGTTGAAATTTTCAGAGTAGGTTTGGAGTTCAAATGCGCAGGCTAAGTTCGTTAATGAGTAACATTCACCGTGTGGTTTCAGAGTTATAGCCATCTGAAATTTTGTTTTGCCAATTACTCGAAGAATACAGATCTGATCGAATTAAAATGCGGCAGTTAGGTGAAAAATACTGACACTAAAACATATGCAAAATTATGTGAGGATCACGCTACTGGAAAATTAAGAAAATATATTAAAAAAAATTCTGGATCTCAGGAACTATCAGTCAGATATCATTGAAATTCTGCGAGAGCCTTCGAAACCTTATTTCTCATTAAAGTTCTGAATTTGAATTCGATCGGATCTATATTGGTGAAGATATCACGGAAATATAGAAATATTCCTACGATCTCAGTGTATTGGTCCACTGTTTTTATATTCGACCAAACAAATAATCAACAGTTTGTTTGATTTTTGACAAACGTCAAAAAAAGGATACAAGCTATAGAAGCATGTAATCATAACGTGTTTGCATAGATCTTTATTATTACTGTTCTGTGATCGTATGTCTATATTCTATATGTTCAAGTTAATGTCATCATGTCTGACATGTGCCATGATAAACAAATCAGTTTTGTAGATTTTTTGTAGATTATGAAATATAACATAACTTGGTATGAAATAAATATCGATTTCAAGATTCAAATATTCCTATATAACCTAACATGGCTGGATACACGGGGCCGACCCCCAGATTTCGATTTATAGGGACAATATGCTGCCACGGAATGGAAAATTTTGAAAACATCCTTCACACTTCATAGATTATTATTTAATAGCCATCGAACAGCACGAAGTTCAGGAAGTTGTCCATACTCAGAATCATTATTGGTACAGAAGCTGCAAGAATTATGTCCACATTCGTGATCCCAGAGATAGAACTGAACAAAGATGAATATACTATGAAGTCTATTGAGAAATATGTCAACCCAAGAGTTAATGAGTGCTTTGAAAGGTATAATTACTTGAAAAAGGTGCAAAAAGAAAATGAACAATGTGAACATTTCCTTACTGAATGCAAGTATCTAGTACGAACATGTAATTATAATGAAACCGACTCAAATCAAACTGCAGAAGATAAAGCACTGAAAGACAAAATAGTTATAATAAGATCATCCTGTAACCAGAGAGGCATTACTGAGAGTTCCAAAATTGACAGTGGAGAAAGCAATTGAATTTTGCAGAACCAGCGAGCAGAGCAAGCAACGGAACTTGCACTTCCAGAGCGAATTGAGGACATTAAAGCTGCAGGGAAGTATAATAAACAAACGAAAAATTTCAAGTGTAGACAAGAAGGTCAGAAGAATGACAATTCAAATGAAGGCGATCTCAGTCGACACATGGTGCACGTGAATGCCCCGCACTTCGTAAAAAGTGTAGGAAGTGCGGTATGTTAAATCATATTACTATATCTTGTAATGTTAAAAATGTTAAGAATGTCGAGAAAGATGAAGGTAGTTCTGATGAACCAGATATTATTATATATATTATTAGGCGTAGGAAAGCATGGGATGAACTTATTCAATGATGAACGTAATAATTTCAATGTTGAATTAGATACAGGTGTGAACATTAGCATAATTCCTAGAGGAAAATATAATGAAATATAAACACAGATTTTAGTTCGTAAATCTAACTCATCTAAGGATTTGAAGTTACACAGGTCATCTTACAAATTCTTCTGTGTGACACCATTTGGTATTTATAGATATTTGGTATTACCTTATGGTTTATCACAATCCCAGGACTTATTGAGGGAAATTTAGATTTTAGAGACTTTGTAATGAATTACAATAACACGGCTCTGATTAGTAGAATCACTAGTACAAATCTTACAGAGTATACACCTCGGAGATCTTTCACCAATAATAAGCTAAAACCTCAAATTCAAAAAAAATATTTAGTTTAAGAAAGAGGATCAAGTTGTAATAAAAACATCAAGTGATACACTCTGGGAAAAGGTTATTGTGTTGGGAAAGGCAAAAGAACCTAGTTCTTATCGGGTGAAAAAGCAAGTAAATGGTTAATTATTATGACGTAATACTCAACAGATAAAATTGTCATATACCAGACCCCGTAGTAAAGAATATACATTAGAAACTGAATTAGAACCAAACCAATTATCACCAAATGATTGTAAGGAAAACAAGAGTAGAAATAGTTCGAACAAGACAAATTTTAGTAATGTTCTAAGTGAACCCGAGATAATGACTAGAAATAAAACAGCAATATAATCCGTTGTGGAACAATTTTAAAACTCCTGGGCGTTTAAACCTTTGAGGGGAAGGTGTTCAACATAATAATATAATAATAATTCTATGGTCTAACCTCAATGGACATATACCTATTGTACCTATATCGCATAGCATTGTTGTATCAGATTATAAGGCTTGTTTCACATGCATACGGTTCCATTCGGTTCGGTTCGTTTTCGGTTTCAACCGAAAACGAATGAAGCCCTTTCACACATATACGGTTCATATTAGGTTTTATGTTATCTTTCGACATGGGCCCACAATTCCAATTTTTCCGCGACGTCAGATTCATCAAAGCCATTCAAAATTGAACACATACATCTTTGAATGCATCCTACGTCTTCAATTGATCTTTATATTTTTCGGAAGTTTTGTCCCGCAGCACTGGTTTAGATTTACTGCAGAAATCAGTCGATCCACATTTGGTAAACCATCATTTTCTCATGAATACTGAGATAGCAACAATATCCCGAAAATATGTATGTTTATATTTCTATATTTGAACAATTCGGGAAATATTGAAAGATATCTGCTCGATTTGAGGTTAAATCCACAGAACGAGACAGAAAACATATGTAAATATTTATTACTTTATGGTTAAAACCGAAACTAAACCGTATTTGTGTGAACGCCCTGGTTGATCTGTATTCCCTACACACGAATCCAAACCTGATAGAAACCTATTCGTGTCGAGGTAGTATTCGGTGCTGTACGGTTTCTATTCGGTACCGAATCTAAACCGGAGCACCGTTTCACACTTGTCGCCAGCGACCGAATTGAAACCGAAAACGAAACGAACCGAATGGAACCGTATGCATGTGAAACAAGCCTTACGGTATGTAAGAATGACAGAGACATTTAATAAACATAAATTAAGTATTATGTCTTTAAATATTAATCACCAAGGATCATACAATGAACATATTGATTTTGGAACCAGTCTCGCAATTTACAAACAATGAGTGGAAAATAGTTAGCTATGCAAAAAAGTCTTTCTCATGAGAAATACTATCAGTTTCTCATTTTGTTAAATTCTCATACAAAGTATTCTGCATTTTTTCTGGAGCTAATCAGCTTTAGGCGAGTTCGGTATCTGGATGGGTGACAGCTCTGGGTATAAATTTGGACAGCGCGCCAAAGCTCCTGTCCACAGGGCTTGAACCCATTTTCTTTATTAATACAGAGTCTGTTTTCGTCGAACCAACTTATCAATACTCTGAGAATCTTGTCTGTATTCACAATGAGTTCTGGAATATTCCTTCCTGTTACTAACACTTCGTCTTCTTCTGTGGATCGAGGCGTTTCTTTCGGACCGCACTTTTCAGGTTCGTGTTGGGGATTCTCTGTCTTCACCTAGAATGGTTGTGAGTGGAGTTCCTCAGGGATCAGTGTTGGGTCCCGAGTTGTTTCTGCTGTATATCTCAGACTTGCCGTCTCATGTTCGGTCACACTGTTCGCAGTTTGCCGATGACACAGATTTTTGGGAACCCTACCAGTGCTAATACCCTTCAAGCTGACCTCGACTCTATCGCACGATGGTGTCAAAACTGGCTGTTACCTCTCAACAGTGATAAGTGCGTTGTTCTTCATATGGGAGCCTGCAATCCATGTCGACCGTACTGCCTTAACGGAAGTCCCATTCCAGTTTCAAGGAGTCACTGTGATCTAGGGTTGATCATAACGGACACCCTGAGTTGGTCGGATCATATTCTCCTGACTGTCAATAAAGCCAAAAGGTCCTTTTTTTTGACCCAGAAGGCCTTTGGCAGGTGTGACCCTTCAACGTGAGTGGCTATCTATCGGATGTATGTCCGCCTCATCCTTGAGTTCGCCGGTCCCGCTTCGAGCCCGGTTCTAGCCCATGATTTGTCGCTGCTCGAGGGTCTACACTCTGCAGCGTCACGCGACTCGTCTACCATACGGTGTTTCGCGCCTTTCATACGATAAGAGACTCTCAATAATGAACTTACCTACGTTCGCGTACCGAAGGACTCGTGGCGACCTTATCATCACCTTTCGCGCACTACATGACTTTTTCGGTGTTGGTCTGCGTGACTTGTTCACGATCAATTTGGACGACCGTTTGCGTGGCCATTCCTTCAAACTCAAAAATGAAAACTTTAGGACAGTGCAGAGACAATGCTTTTTGCCGAGTCGTGTGTTTGGTGCGTGGACCGCTTTACCTTCGGCCATAGTGGATTCAGTGTCGATAAATTCTTTCAAGAATAGCTACGACAGCTGGCTTCGCCGTGGATGATAGGATATGATGGTTGATGGCTGGGAATAGTTATTTTTCAGTTCATTTTTGCTCTTCGAGCACTCTTTCTTTTATTTTCTTAATCATCTTTATTGAATTTTTTTTTAGTTTATAGGCACTGCCTAAACTCTCATCAATGTATAATAATAATAACATTTGTATCGTCTGCATATTGTGTCAGGTCGGAATCTAAATTATTGGATTGGCTTATTGCAATCTGGAGGTCGTTGACATAGACAATGAATAAAACTGCTACCAATATACTTTTGATGACTCCTGTTATGTTTTCCAATATTTCAGACCTGACTGACTCAATCATTCAAAGGCTTTGGACAGGTCTAAAAAGAGGCCCATCCCCATATCTCCCTCCTCCAAATATTTCAAGATTGCCTGTGTCAAACTGTAAAGGGCCATTTGTATGGACCTATTTTTGAGGTAACCATGTTGACTTCCGATGATTACATTGCATTCGATGAGAGATTCTGTGAGTCTAGCGTACATAACCAATTCGAAAATTTTCGAAAACCCTGAGAGTGAGCTTATTGGTTTATAGTCTTTTCTATCTCCCTTGCCTTGTAAAGAGGTCTTATCGCTGATAGCTTCAGTGAATCTGGGAATACTCCTTCTCTGAGTGAGTTGTTCAGTATGTGGCAGAGAACTCCAGTTGTTGTAGGGAGTATTTGATGAATAAAATTTGTTGGAATTCCATCATCTCCGGAACTATGCTTATTTTTGTTCAGTTTTAAGGTAACCATTTTCAGAATCATTGACTTTTGGTTCACAAATGTGAATCAATCATTGTTGCCTTTTGGAAGGGCATTCTCTAAATCTGGTATGATGTCGATCAAATATCTGTGAAACTATTTGGTATTTCTCTAGGATTTCCTTCTATTATCAAGTTATTAAAATTTTTAGTTTCGCCTGTAATTTGTTTGTAAAGAGTCCACATGCATTTATTTTTGTTATTAGAATTCCTTATTTGGTTTGCAAAATTTTCTGATCTAGCTCTGTTCAACAATCCAACATATTTTTTTTTTGTGGTGGAGTACGTTAATTGTTTTATATTTCTTATTAAATTGCTTTAACATCAAGAGGTTGTCTAGTTCACTCTTTTTATGTTAGATAGCTTCATTTGTTGGATATAATCTCCGCTTATACTTTCGACCTGGATTGCATAACTTTTTTCGGGAATTTATTATTGAACATAAGTATAAAACTATTATAAAGGCATCCCTCTGTTGATTCACATCGCTAGCATCAACATTGAAGACATTTTTCCATGTTTGTTCTTTTAGGTCATTGAAAAACTCATCTTTATTCACCCTGTCAAAGAATCTTCTATAGTAACTTGGAATATTAGTTTCTGAGTCTCTATTGAACAGAATTTGTTTTGCAGTATGATCCACAATTGTTGTAAGCGATACGGAACTAGAAAAATACTGGTTGGATACATTTGTGAAAATGATGTGGATTGGGTGTAATTCTGGTATTCTCTAATATTGTTTGATGCATTTTGAAGGATTTTGAGGCAAGAAATTTGTGAGCTGTAATTGTTATGTTCAATGAGTTCTATGTTAAAGTCTCCTAATAAAAACACTTTCTTGATTTCTGGAATGATGATCTGCGAAATAACAACTCCAGATCTCTCAAAAATACAGGGTGAGTCTTTGACCACTGCATTAATTTTAGTGTCCGACCGAAACTGGTTTTTCAGCCGAAACCGAAACCGAAACCGAACTTTCGGCCACGGTCTCAGTTTCGGCCGAAACCGAAACCGAAACCGAAACTTTATATTTCATACTGAAATCTACTGTATATTTTACAATTTTATTTGCATATACAAACAACAGTTGAGCAGTGTTAAATAAAATAAAAAGAGCTTTTTTGATATCTTTATTTATTATTTTGGTATTACCAAGTAAAAAAAATAATCAGTCGAAGTATACAGGGTAATTCCAAATGAGACGTCAACCTTGGAGGAGGTGTTAGTATGGTTAAATTGCTGTGGTTTGAGCCATTTTTATTGATGACGAAAAATCAACAGTTTCCGAGATATTTGAGTTCTGGTTCTGATGAAAAAGAATTAGTATGATTTGAAAGGGGATGTAAAAAGCAAATAGAGAAAAATAATGAATTCAATATTTTTTTGGTGCAAATGAGCTCGAAATTTCATTAGAAAATGTATTCATAAATTATGTTCCATATAGGCAAGCACATGCCGTCTTTCTGATATATTCAGTTGTTATTTTCCGCCTGAAATTTACTCAAGCTGTCTTTTGATACACATTCACTATTTTATATGCCGGACATTCAAAAGTTTGCTTATAAAAAATCTGCTGAAACGAAACTAGTTATGCAATCTAACGAAATCTTTTATAGAATGAAGAAGGAATTTGTCAAATTTTTTAAATAATTTTGGCATACAAAATTGTGAAATTCGAAAGTTGCAGACAATTTGATATTAGAAATTGATTTTTCATTTATTCATATACCACATTTCAAATCATACTTATTCTTTTTCAACCTGCTATAGAGCATAGTTTCGATTTTCTCGTACATATCATATCCTTTTCTGATGAAAATAAACCAAAATTATCATCAAATTTGGTCAACATAGAAAAAATTGACGAAATATGAAATAAGTTCAGAAATCTGTTAAAAATCTCCCGAACTCCGAAAACTGTTGATTTTCGGTTATTAATAAATATGTATTAAACAACAGCTAATGTGACATACTAACTCCTCCTCCAAGTTTCACGTCTTATTTGGAATCACCCTATGTAATCTAATTAATAATCATAAAGGTGAATTCTCATGAATTCTCAGTCTTAACAAAGATAGATTACATTAACTTGTACGAAAATTATGTATATCTACTTTTAACTCCTGGCCAAACGACCAGGATAATTCACGAACAGTCAAGTTTCGGCTCGGCCGAAAGTTTCGGCCATTTTGGGCCGAAACCGAAACTAAGGCTGAAACTAGATTTCTTGGCCGAAACTGGCCGAAACCGAAACCGAACTTTCGGTCGGTCACTAATTAATTTTAACCAAAGATTCCTCTCATCAAATGAAACACTTTTTTCATTTACCATTTTTCCAGATTCGGTTCAGGTAAAAAGTTACAAGCGTTTAAAGATTTCAAAATGTGCTAATACACTCCCGAATATAAATTATCTATGACATTGTCGGCGGACGAGAATAGGGCATGGTAACGTGGTTTACAGCTTGATTCGGGATTCCAACGCTTAGGGACGGATCCATAAAAGTAGTGAAATTTCTGGAGTTTTCCATTTTAAAACATTCAATGAAGAATATCTTGAAAAAGGTGCGTTTAAGGAGAAATGATGAAGAATAATATGATGTTCTAAAACGATGGAATATTCTTGAAATGACTCAAGAAAAACTTTATATGCTTTCTTTATGCTAATTTCGTTTAGTTTTATGAATCCATGGGCCCATAACTAGAAAACCAGTAGAAGTAGAAAATAACTAATATTCGGAAAATATGTATCATAGTTATAGGAATCTTTACGCCAACATTCATTTTATTCGTAAAAGGATGTCAAAGCTACAAAATAAAAACTAATTTTTCTTCAAAATTTCAACAACCTGTATCTTTTTACCTGAGCTGAATTTGGAAAAATGTTAAATGAAAAAAGTGTTTCATTTGACGAGAGGAATCTTTGGTTAAAATTAATGCAGTGGTCAAAGACTCACCCTGTATATTGGAATCCCCATTTGGGGGTCGGTACACTGAAACTATAATTATACTCTCTGACTTAAGTTTACATACGACACACGAACACTCTAATTTTCACTCTGATGAAATTTGGGCGATCACCGCTAACCTAATGTCAGTTTCTGACAATTCTTGTAATGTTATCACGAATGGGTAAGAAAATCAACCCCTTCAATATTATGCATCAGAACTTTTCAATCCTTCCACATTTTCCTGATAAAAGAACTGGTTCGAAAATAAAAATTCAATAATTCAAATAATTTGTTGAATAAATTAAGTACATAGATCAAATATATAGATATTAACTAATATCAAGTTGTTTGGAGTCAAAAGAAGTCTTAATGACCCATAATTATATTAAATGAATAAGGGAAAGGAATCAATTACATTAAGTTTCACAATATAAAACTTCTTTGTTGACATAATATTATTTTTACATTTTCAGAACTGAGGATAATATACTTAACAATGCAATTTACAAACAGATAAAAGGAGTGGGGATAGGTGAAATTCCAGTTAATCATTAGTGACAAGAAATTTTTGTCTGTGAGCGTCAGAGATTTCTAGGGACTGCAAATTATCTAATTGTTTACTTTATTGCCTGAATATAATATTTCGGAATCTGTACAATATATAAAATAATTTTCACATTTTCTTCAATGTCTTTCTATTTCATGGAGCTATATTCATCATATCTCGTATCGGGGATATTTTTTGGATCAAAAATTCAAGTTCATCCAGGATTTAGTTATTTATGTCTATTTGAGGACGCCATAAGCACTCATTGGGGCGCTAATACCGTACCATGCAACTTTCTGATTAAAGAAGATATGCTTTGTTGAACTCTCTAAAAGAAGAGTTTTGTTGATGATTGCTAATTGAGAATATCTAAATAAGGACACATGGTGAAATACGGTGAAAACTATATCTCACCGTGTGTCTTTCTTTAGTTATTCGCAATTAGCACAGTTCAACTCATTGAATGTTCACTGGTTGGTGGTTTATCTAACCACACTACACCGGGCGTTTTCAGTCCGTAAAGGTGTTATATAGGTGGATGGCTTTGCCATCCCTGATCCTCTCATGGCAAAAGATTGAACGTCGCTGAATATCGCCCAAGGTTTCTTTATCGCAGAGGGTTGGAGTTGGTAAGGATTTCCATAAGTGCCGCTGGTGGGATTATTTCCCTACCAGTTCGCAACAGATGGAATTAAGTTTCCTAGAACTAATTCGGTTGTAATTCAGTGTTGGCTAAGTCACACTGGTGATTGGTAATAACCAGGAAACCCGGGTTTGTGTCTGCCCTTAAATTAAACTTTCCTCTTTGAAGAACACTGAGCGATGAGGAGATATAGCCCGGCCACGCGGAATATTTGTAGATGGTTAAAATCAATAAATATTTCACCGTGTGGCTTTTTTTAGTTATTCGCAATTAATACAGTTCACCTCATTGAATGTTCAGTGAAGTATAAATTGATAGAGAGTAGGATTACCAGGATATTCCGCAAAAGGATCAGGAACATGTGATTGGTACCTCCCAACACGTGTTTTTACGTGTACTGCCTTCTTCAGGGCAAGGCAGCCAAGAAACCAAGAGAAAGGTGGATATAAACCTGAAAACATCACAACAGGAGCGAGCAACCAATGTGTGTCTTCAGCTCTAGGACCTGCATTTTGGAGGAAAACTTTAGCATCTACACGGAGGAAGAATAATTAACCTGCGCGATGTGACCTTAACCTAGGATATGACAATAATGAAAATTTCAGAAAACCATTGACGTTAGGTCAGGAGCTTTTGCGAGCTATTTCCATTGTCTATTCACGCCTCATATGAAGTCGATTGAGCTGAAATTCGTTACCCGATTGTAAAATGTTAGATCGAAGTTATGTGCGGAATTTCAGCTGACAAAATTACTTTTAATAATGTTTTATTGAACTCTATTGAATACTCCTAATTCAATTTAATATAGATATAGAAAGTTTTCTCAGCTTTTATAAGATATGAATCATTTCGTACCATTTTAATGACAAACTTGAGTAATGAGAGAATCGTCTGAGATCACAGAATTTTTAATTAATACTAATAATAATAATACTAATATGTATTCTATCGGAATTGAAATTCATTAACTACGTATCAAATACAATAAATAGTAATTTCAGGATACCATATTCAGAAGATTCCGCAAAAAATAGAGCGTTGGTAAAAGCAATTACCGAGTTTTAATTGGATCGAATTTACATATTTTGAGTTATAGAGGAAATAACGACAAAATTTAAGATCTGTATAACTGCAAATGCGTTGAGCCCATCACGCCTATTAATGAACTCATATCTCGCATTTGGAGGCGCAATCTACCCTGAAAATTGCAAGTCGCTATCTCTCTCCGTTCTCAAGTTATCGTGAGATACATAATATTTTTACATAATTTTTTCAACATTTGGTCTAAATTAACCATCCAAACAAAATTTCATATATGTCTTTACATAAGTATTCTACACCTAGTTACCAAGTTTAAATTCGATCGAATCTATATTTTTTGAGTAATCGAGAAAATAATATTTCAGATGGATATAACTCCGAAACCGTCGGACTGATTATGCCCAACAACAAATTTAACTGCCCTATTCGGATGCGCAACGTACCCTAAAAATTTAAAGTCGTTATCTCTTTCCGTTCGAAAGTTATCGTAGCAAAGGTCACCCATCCCACTACAGAACTCACCCAAGACTTGGGTGAGTTCTGTAGATGGATCTCCAACAATATAGATCCGATTGTTTTCAAATTTGGAAGTTGGCTGTAAAGTCAGGTTTTGAAGGCTCTCGCGAAATTTCAGCGATGTCGGACGAATAGTTTATAATAGATAGAATTGTTTTCAATGATTTTTTTAAAATTTTGTAGAGTTACGATCCTCAAGAAATTTCGCGAAAATTTGGGCGTTGTTATTCTACAACTAATTACCATGTTTGAATTGGATCGGTTCCGTATCTTTTGAGTTATTGAGGAAATAAGAACAAGATAGGTATAACTCCATGTCACATTCGGATGCTCAACCTAACTCAAAATGGCAAGTCGCTACCTTTTCCGGTTCTCAAGTTATCGTGACATAAAAAAATATGTTTTAATATATTTTTTTTAATTTTCTAGTGATACGATCCTCACAAAATTTCATACACGTCTTTCTGTCGGTATTCTACAACTAGTTGCTAAGTTTAAATTCGGTCGGATCTGTACTGGTTGAAAACAAAATTAGTACCTACTCTGATTATGCCCATTAATGCATCCTACCCTGAAATGTTCAAGTCGCTTTCTCTTTCCGTTCGAAAGTTATCGAGGCAGAATCAAATTTGAATTACAGACATTTGGGCAAAATGATAGCACGCTGTTCACAAGAACATGCAAAATAAAATACAGGCAGAACTATATGCTGTTCTTGTCTGCGCGCTGGAAAACATCCGATTAGGATACTCTGGCAAGTACATATATATATGTTGTGACAGTCAAGGAACGTTAAAATCCCTATCTGATGTGAAAATAAACTCCTACTTAGTAGGCGAATGCAGGAAGGCTCTGCGAAGGCTGGGCGCTGGTAACGTTGTAAAACTCATCTGGTGTCCGGCTCACTCGGAGATTTCAGGTAATGTTAAGGCAGATGAGCTGGCGAAGCAGGGGGCTCGGATACCATATATAGGTCCTGAGCCCTCGCTTCCAGTATGTCGTACCTCTGTTAAAACATTCTTCAAGAATTGTTTGGACAGGAATTTCTCCAGTGACAATATAGTCCAGGCTCAATATAGAATGATTATCGGTCCTGAAGAAGCAGATCAGCAGTAACACGTAACACGTGTCGGCAAGTACCAACTGTGTGTTCATTTCCCTCTCATTTTGCGAAATATTCCGATAATCCTTCTCTATTAGATCTATATCTCGGCGTTATCCTATTTCAGTATAAATTAACGTTTGGAATAAATCATCTGCTCGAAAACTGAAATATTAAGAGAAAACATTCAAATGGGCATGTCTCCGGGCTTAGTGGGGATAACTGGGATATTCAGACCTATTCTGTTTGTGCAAATAGGAATATTGCTAAGAAACAGATATTGCTTCCACAGCATGATTCGAAATATTGCTATTCTGATCATCAATTTTGAGCAATATGATCTGTCATTGGCGCTCTTGTTCCTCGGAACAGAGTGCTTATCAATTTGCCCAATTGTCTGTAATTTTCGAATTTTTGGCTGAAAATGGTCTTAAACGATTTGGTTTGACTCACTGATAAAGAATCCGTGGTTGAAATCGATTCTGTCCGGCCGGCCAGGGCGTAGCCAGGGGGAGAAGGGTGTTGGGGGTTCAAACCCCCCCCGAAATGTTATTTTTCACGCTCTTGTTCCTCGGAACAGAGTGCTTATCAATTTGTCCAAATGTCTGTAATTTTCGAATTTTTGGCTGAAAATGGTCTTGAACGATTTGTTTTGACTGACTGATCAAGAATCCGTGGTCGAAATCGATTCTGTCCGGCCGGCCGTCCGTCCGGTCGATAACACGATAACTCTCGAACGGAATAGACAGTTGAAAGTAGGTTTGAGGGATAAAAATCTCGGTTAAGTTCGTTATTGGGCAAAATCGGTCTAATAGTTTCGAAAACAAAAATTTTTTACATTACAACTTTTGAATTCAAATTTTTTTAAGATGCAGTTTCATCATAAGAATCCATTGTTATCATTTTCAACTCTAACAAGCTAATACTTTTGGAGATATGATGTTTCAAAGTTTCAATAATACATCGTAAGTTCTATGTATTCACAGAATGTAAACACAGAATCTGTCTGTGATCACTATTCATAAATGTCATCTTTTCTAGCTATTAGAGAATGTCAATTCATAGTTGTTATTTCCTCTTGGAAAGCAAGTATTCGATTCTTGAATTTGTTAATATATACAAGACTGTTTTGATGTAGTTTATGGAGGCAACAGAAAAAAGAACATGATGGAATCATCAATAGAAATTACTGTTCTTTGACCACTGAGGTTAATATTACCTTTTACTTCCTTAAGTAGTGAGACATGTTCCTATATACACTATTTTCATAATGTTGCTAGCAAAAAAATACTGACATATGGATCTACATTTGTGTATCAATCATTTTTTCTTGAGTTAAGGTTCATAATACAGAAAACAATGTGTTAGTGGTATGGACTACTAAATTTCAAATTATGAAAAGAGGATAGTATTTTATTAATATGTTTGAACTATTAAAATAATTTGTTCGTAATCCACTACCTACTCAAATATCAGGAGTAAATGGACAATCTGCTATGATTGTATCCAGCCTTGCTCTTGACATTTCGATGATACTTTCCTTAGGTATTTCGAGTTGTGAAAACTATGCACCGAGTCTAAGTTGCAACAACCCATTCCACAAGGTTGAATCATTGTAGATTGCTCTTTTAATCTTGATAAATAAATTTAATGAAAATTTCTGAAGCATTAAGGCATTGAAGCATTGTAGATTGCCCTTCTTTTATAAGATAATTTTTGAAGCATTTTTTTAACGACACTTTTTTTTAATTTAATTCCTTTCGTGATGCATTTATATCATAGGAATCCATTTATATAATTCCCAACTCTGAGAAACCAATACTTTCGGAGATATAATTTGTCTGTTTGAACAAGAGCGCCCAAATGCTCATGTCCACAGGGCTTGAACCAATGTTTTTCTTAAGAACATATAAATACTTGCTACTGAAAGCGACCCTGCCCTTATTAAGTCAATTGTCAAATTAATTCCTGGCTACGCCCTTGCTTGAATAGCAATGTTTATAGCAATACGCAAACAGGATAGGTCTGATGATCCTTGCAGTATTTCCTCCGAAAGATGTTGTATATTCGAAGGACCTAAGGGACCAATTTTCGGGTAGAAACGGCAACGTTGCCGAGGGGCCCTTCCTGCCTATCGGAACCGCGTTGATTTCCGAAGCGAAACGCACAGGTACACGGGCATTTATTACGTTTATTATGCCTGTACACGTTCGCAATTATCAGCGTGAAATCTTCACACACACTCCTTCACATTTAATGCACCGCGTATCTCCGGAACGATATATCACGTCGCGGCGGCGGCGGCGACGGCAAGCGGGATCAGGGGGGATCGCGGGTACGTCCCCGGTCGTAAAGCCGTTGTTTTTTCCCTATCCGGCCGGGTCATCTCGACGAACCGCGCGAAATCGTTCGTACGAACGTAAATTATTTTTATATTGCCGGTACATCGATCCCCCCTGATTTACTGCCCGTTTCTTTCGTGTTTTCCGTCTTCGATATCGTTATTCCGGTATTCTTCGGAGATATATTTATATTGAGGCCATGCAGAAATTTCGGGAATGATGAAGTTTGGTGGAGTCTTTTGATTGTGATTTGGTTTCAGCCACGTTAGTCTAGGCAGCTCTTGTCTACACCCAAACCGGAAAATTTTGGTGTAGTTTTGATTTTTGGCGCTCTTATTCCTCGGAACAGAGTGCTTATCAATTTGCCTAAATGTCTGTAATTTTCGAATTTTTTTATGGAAATGGTCTTAAACGATTTGTTTCGACTCACTGACCACGAATCCGTCGTCGAAATTGATTCTGTAGGCACGATTACTCTCGAACGGAATGAGCTAGCCAGGTGAAATGTTCAGAGTAGGTTTGGAAGAAAAATATCTCGGCTAAGTTTATTATTGGGCAAAATCAGCCAGATGATTTCGGAGTAACAAAAAAAGAATTATTTTACACTACAGTTTCACCATAAGAATCCATTGATATCGTTTTTAACTCTAACAAGCTAATAATTTCGCAGATATGATTTTCAAAATTTATTATAAATCGTATCTACTTCTATGTTTTCACAGAATGCTATAATTATTCTATCTATGAATTATTATAATATGATCTGTGTTGATACAATACATGTCAACTTATTTTCCTGAGAACTGACATGTCAAATTCATTTCAGCTATCGTAGAATTATGAGAATTATAATATGATATCATACTTTTTGGGTGATATTTTAATGCCCATGAATAATACATATGATTATGGGAATGGTCATGGTAAGTTAATAATATTGAGTTCAAAATATCTCCAGTAAAAACAAAACTGGAATATTGGCTTAAGTTTCAATTGATATAATATAATTTTCAGAGTGGATTTGAGGAAAGAATATATCGTTCATCATAGATTTGAGGAATGAATATCTCGGATGAGTTGATGGGTAGAATTGGTCTATTGGTTTTGGATTAATACTTTTTGGCACTCTTGTTGAATTTGAATTCTTTTATGATGGTTGAATTCAATTTATGTTATGATGAAGTTCTATCATAAAAAATATAATTCCCAACTCTTACCAATACTTTCGGAGATATGATTTGTCAAAGATTGAACACGAGCGCCAAAGCTGCTGTCCACAGGGCTTTCCCACTTTTTAGTTCTGAACACGAATCTGAGGTTTGGCAACAAACATTTTGGTTTTTTTCGCGAAAACCGTGAAAGAATGGACTTTTCACCAATTTTTGGCTCTCTTGTTCCCCGGACAGAGTGCTTATCAATTTACCCAAATGTCTGTAATTTTAGAATTTTTGGCTGAAAATGGTCTCAAACTTTTAGGTTCGACTCACTGATCAAGAATCCGTTGTCAAAATCGATTCTCTCCGGTCGGCCGTAAGCACGATAACTCACGAACGGAATGAGTTAGACAGTTGAAATTTTCAGAGTAGTTTTGGGAGATAAAGATCTCGGTTAAGTTCGTTATTGGGCAAAATCAGGCGGTTTCGGAGTAACAAAGAAAAAATATTTTGTTTCATTAAAAATTTCAAATTCTATTTTTTAGATTCATATGAATCTATTGCTAGAATTCTCAACTCTAACCAACAAATACTTTCGGAGATATGATTTTTCAAAATTCCAACAGCTGCGATACTAGCGCCTGCATAATACTTACTGCGTCGCCACGAATTTCCTTAATTCAAAATTCCAACAGAACGGCTGTGATATTAGCGCGTGCATAATAGTCACTGCTTCGCTATACATTTCCTTAAGTGCAGAACGGGAGTGTATGGTACAAATATACTGGAACGTCGGGTAAGAGGCACGACCCGGCAAGACCCTCGAACATTGGCTCGCGTTATGTAGACGAGGTCGCCTCGCTCAGCAGCATGAACTTAGGCTAGCTCGAACATGCCGCGGACCGAACCGAGCGCTTTCGCTTTTTGAGACCGCATCAAAGGATCTTATCTCATCTGCTCGCGCGCAGTTGGGACGGTTGTTATTTAATATATTGGCTGGCAATGCAAATACGTAGGAATGGATAACTAAAAGTGGCGTCTACTCATGCATTTGTATGGCACTAATGACTTGTCGTGGAACAGCAAATCTCCCCGCTACCACAATAAATCGCTGAGGTATGATACATGGATAGAAATAGGAGCTGATGTTGATATGCCTATTGATAACTTGAAGAAGAAAATTACTACTTTGTCGTCATACAGAACAGAGAAATCCAAAATAGCTAAAAGTCATTGCACTAGTTCTGGTTAGTACTGATATGAATTTATATTTTTTGCCGTATGGTTAAATAATGAAAATTTAATAAGTTATGCAACAAACGAAATCCTACTAAATCGTTCCTCTCATGATTCCATTCTGGGTTTTATCTCTCAAACTCCGAAAAATATCTATAAAACAAAAAAATATTATTTTGTAAATTGCTTCTACGTTAGAAAATACGTAATAAACACAAGATGTTTGTCAGAAGTAATGTATAGAACAATGTTGTCTATCAAACAATAACGAAACAACATCAACGATAAAGCAACTATATTTCGAAACATTTCAGAGACTATATATCAGATTCCTTCGTCAGACACCAAGCGAACATTCTATATTGTAAAACCACCAGCACAGTTTTTGAATTGGATGATCAACACAGACTGCATGTTCAGAGTTTGTCGAGATTCTCTATGGCTGCTTGAGGGAGGTGATTATGAGGTAAGAGAATCTTTTGATCTATCACGTGCATTGAACTGCAGCCCGGCTTCTTGGTTGACAAACTTTATCAAATGGGCTTTCTTAGGACACCGCACGATATTTGTCCCAATGGTTGTTTATCCCATGAATATCACAACAAGATTGGTGTTGCATAAAGATCAGTCTTAGAACCGCTTCTATTTTTATTGTTCATTCATGATCTGCCGAATTCAATGCTTCAATGTATTCTCATTCCATTTGAGGATGATACCTATTCTTTGTATGCAGTCAGAGCAAGTAGTATCGAAGGTTTGAAAAGCATGTGTATCAGTATTTTTATCTAACTTTCACGTTTCAATTAGATTAGATCAATATTTTCGAGTAATTGGGAAAACAAAATATCAGATGGCTATAACACCGAAATCAGTCGGCTGGTTATAATAGAAATAAAGTCTGAAATAATAAACAAACTAGTACTCCACTTCCATTCTCAATACCCGATTTCATCCCCTAGAATTATCAAAACCAACACTTCCATCCCATAGGAAGATCCCGCCATTCCAGTACCCCATAACATCTTCATCCCGGTCCAACATTCCTGGACAGCTCCGATAACGCAAAAAAACCGATCTGCCAATTTTCAGATGCCGCCACCCATTTCTTCCCGTATAATCTGCCAGGACCGTTCGGGCCGAGATAACAAACGGGGATTGCGGGTCTCAGAGGGCCCTGAATGCATTCAAATCCCGTTCTGACGTCATAACGGCCCAGCATAAGGAGGGGAGATGACTCCGTCCCCCGCGACGATCAGCGTCCCAACGGTGCAATCTCGCGCCGATCAGGGTCGTCCTGAGATGTGCAACATTTTTGAGAGGACAGGTCTCCATTTTTGAGCCCCTCGCGTCGTTCATTTTTTTACGATTATGGATGGGTTGTAGAGGGAAAGTGGAAAAAATTGGTTACGGCGAAAGTCAACTTGTGTGGAACTTCATGTTATTTTTGCTCGATTTGAATCGATGGATCAATGTCAGAGCAGAATCTAAGTTGGTCCATAATAGGATCTAATAAGAACAATTCGATTCCTGCATCTCAGACGAAAATACATATCTCTATTTCCTGACCTACACCTGAAACCAAACTGGCAGATTTCGATAAAATGTTGAAAATAGTATAAGCGATGCCCATTGTGAATCTTTGCCATCAAAGTATTCTGATTCTTATTCCTCATTCAAGATTACAATCAATGAATCTAACTCTCCTCTTCTAAGGTCTCCATAATGCCTGGGGGTGCACTAATATAGAAGAGATGCAGAAGAAAGGATCTTCGTTGATTGTTTGTTTCATTTGATGCTCTCGAATATTCCAGTAGCTCAAGAAATATGGATTCGACAATATTAGTATGAATATGGTTCAATGTTTTGAGGAGGGAGTTTGCTTGTTGCGTGTATTCTTGGATTTAACCGAGGCTTTCGACTGTGTTTCACATGGTGCTCTATTGAAGAAGCTTAAGACATATGGATTCCACAAGATTAGTATGAATATGATTGGTTCCTTCCTCGTAGATGGGCATCAATGTATAATGATAAGAAATGTTCAGATGGCAAGAACATTAGATACTGGGACTCATCCAGGGTTCCCTACTGTCCTGGGAATGCCGGGATACTATAAAGCTACTGGCTAGTGGCAATAATAATCCTCTATGGGTGCCAGGGCACTGTAGTATTGAAGAAAATAAGACGGCCTCCAGGGTAATACCTGCTGGAGCAGAACCCTTCTATTGGCTTGGAAAAGACGACTACAGTTCAGCGGTCCAACAATGGGAGCAAAATAACAAAACAGCTCTTTGGATGAATAATCCAGGACTTACACAGTATTCGTGGATTTCTCACCATTCTGTACCCGAAAGCTTCTGCAGCTGCTTCGAGCTGAGCTTTGAGTAATGGTGGGGATGCTGAGAGGGCACTGCGAGAACAAATGCTAGTTCTACTGCATGGACAAGTCATCAGACGAAGAATGCACTCTGTGGTTAGGAAAAGGAGACAGCCGAACATATATGGGTGGGGCCAGTTCTCAATCCCCACGACGTGATAGCCTAGGCTCCTAAGGACGTCATCTGGTTTGCTAACTCCTTTGACGATGTCCTTAGAATTAAATAAGTAGGGTAAGAGAACAAAAGATTGTATCGGTCAGAGAGAGCCTGCCACAGCCAGCAGGAAACTATTCTGTGCATTCTATCTACTTGCGGAGTCCATGCTCCATCAGGATATGTATAAAGACACAATGCGGTACCTCGAATCTCTATTTCCATCTGAAAAAAATATGGTATAGACAACGAACCAGTGCCATATGTACTTCTGGGAATTGAAGCAGGTATTGAAAATGACAGACCTCGCATCTAATGGAAATATGCAATTCCGACAATTCGGCAGATCCATGCCAAAGCCAGCTATACTCCTACTGGACAAGGAAACCAAGGAATTGCTTGTCGTCGACTATTCCTCCCCCGCTGAAAATAATGTGGTGATGAAAGAAGAACAGAAGAGGGAAGAATACAAGGATTTAATTTTCGAACTGGGAATCCTATACCCAAGGCATAGAGTTAGGATTGTTGTACTAATCATCTAGGTGGAAAGAGAGAGAAGTACGTGGCAGAATTGAAGATTATTTAGGCCTGCAAATCCCTGACCAAGGTATTGGCGCATAGAATAGACAAAGCAGTGTTGCTTAGATCACTTCTAGTCATCAGGTCCCCTCAACTATGAATGCCTCTTGCAGCTCATCTCTTTTGTTAAGGGACGCTGTAACAGCACGACGAAGAACTACTCCAAGGAATGTGTGAGAGGTTTTTTAGTGAGTAACCAATAAGAGCTGAAGTTTCACACTGCTGAGAGTGGGGGCTCTCTCAGGGAAGTCTATAAGAAGTTTTTCCTCTCACATGAAAAAAAAATACTGCACGGGAAATAGTAAGGATATCCATGTTCCTTTCAAGCAGTTGGCGGGTCGCAAAGGGTGCCTGATTAAGTATCACCTAATTTTTATTATGAGTTTCTGCAATCTTAGGGCGCTTCCTTCAGGCCTTTTGTGAAGTCTTCTTCCCACACTGTTGTTAGAGAGTTTCCTGTATTCGGGATTTTCCTGGCGTGGAGCACTCCAATAAGATCCTCTAGTACTTTATTCTAGTTATATTGACCTTAGCACGGGGATCAGTCTGCCTCAGAAAGTACCTAGTGAGATAAAGATTAGCAGGAAACGACGAATGCAGATTGGGTTGTGAGTTCATGAAGATTGGAGACATACCCTCCTTGGAGCCGTCCCATATACTGAGGTTCGTCTGACCTCTCGACATGGACGTGGAGCTGTTGCCTGGGACACACCTGGTCCGCCCCAGAAAGCCGGAGGAGAAATGGATATTTTCAGATTTTATGGGTTAGATCGGGAGTGGTTTACGTCTAGCGGCCAAGGGCCTGGGGCAGAGCCACTATTGTTAGGTTTCAAAATCATGGCAATTATGTGCGCGTGTAAGTCAGTTTCGGGGCAATAGCGTTCTTACGGAATTTTAGTATCTGCACCGTGACCCTAGGACAAATTATGAAATCCACGCTGCCTCTTTTGGTCATGTTTCTTTCTGCGCATGGACAGATGTTTTGTTCGTGGTTTTGGGTGCCGGCAGCATTATAGAGAGCACTTTTGGTGACGAGTGAAGAGCGCATGTGCATAATTAAGCTGGCTGTTTATAGTGTTGTTTGTGCTGAGAAGCAAGTGAATTCGTTTGAGTAATCATGGGCGTCTAGTGTTAAGCCAACATATGAGTCATCTGTGCCTCCTTGTTTTTAGGACGGATTTATGAATAACTATATTTGGAATATCTTTATTAAATTACATTCAGATTTGAAGAATAGGCGTAACCAATTAATTGCAGTATACCAAACTGTTGTAATGAACATAATTGTCAGGAAAACTTGAAAACATTTCAAGAATCTCTAACGTAGGGTCGATCTGCTTTGGTACACTTGCTGATGAAATGATAATGAATATACTGACCCTCCTAGTTCTTCCCCAAGAAGACACCTCAGAAGCTCCTAGGAGTTCGTGCGAGTTAGGGGTCAGTTGCGTTGTGTGTAGGCTTTGTTACTGTATTCTTGCACCAGCTTAGGCACAGCAGTATTAATTATTGACCCAACAGTTCATGGTGGCCACTACCATGTGACTAGATATCTGGTTCACTCTATCCACTGAACTTGAAACACTTATTATTCAATTCAAATTGGTCAACGTGAACAAGCATGCCAAAGAGTACCGTAGAACAAGGAGACTGATCAGTTCAAGAATTTAAACCAATTTTCTTTCGAAATGTGTGAACATCATGATTTGAAAAAGATTTAATATCGGTTTTGTCAACTGTTCATTGCTCGAATAAAAATATTATTTCTCTAATTAGTCTTTAGAAAAAAAATTAAAATCTCGTTGATCAATGTTAAACTACAACGATAGCGAATTGAAATTTTAAGGGCAGGTGGCACGTCAAAATGCGACGGACAAGTTCGTTAATGGGCCTAATCGGCCCAACGGTTTACTAGTACAAATTTTGTTTTCAACCAATACAGTTTCGATCAAATTTATTCTTGGTAACTAGTTGTAGAAAATGTAGAAGATAACAATATAACGACGTGTGTGAAATTTTGTGCGGATCGTATCACCAGAAAATTGAAGAAAAAATTATTAAAAAATATTATTTATCTCACTATAACTTGAGAACGGAACGAGATAGTGACTTGCCATATTTAGGGTAGGTTGCGCATCCGAATGTGAGATTTGAGTTCTTTAATATATATAATCGGCCGAACGGTTCTGGAGTAATAGGTAAGATTTTGTTGTTATTTTAAAATGACTCAATGACTCAAAAACAGCGAAGCCGATACAAATCAAACATGGTAGTTAATTGTAGAATGCCGACGCTCATATTTTTTTTAAATTTCGTGATGATCGTATAACTAGAAAATTATTCAAAAATCATTGAAAAAATTTTAAATATCGAAAATTATTCGTCCGATATTGCTGAAACTTTGCGAGAGCCTTAAAAACTTAACCTCACAGTCGAGCTCAAAATTTGAACACAATCGGATCTATATTGTTGTAGATCCGAGCAGCATTGGGTAAGTTCAGTAGCTGGATGGGTGACCGTTGGCACTTTCGAACGGAAAGAGACAGAGATTTTCAGGATAGGTTGCTCATCCGAGTGGGACAGTTCAGTTCGTTGTTGGTTATAATCGGCCCAATGGTTTCGGAGATATATCCACTGGAATATTATTTACTCGATAACTCCAAAAATACAGATGCGATCAAATTGAAACTTGGTCAGTGGTTGTGGAATACCAACATTAAGACGTATGTGAAATTTTATGATGATCACGTTTTTCAATAGGTATAATTGGCTACATGGTTTTGGTGTTATACACATCTGAATTTTGTTGTTATTTCCTCTATAACTCAAAGTCAAAATATACAAATTCGATCCAATTAAAATTAATTACCTACTTGTAGAATGCCGACGCGCAAATTTTTCTTGGAGTTTCGGGAATATTGGATCCTGGAATTACTTGAGAAGTTTTGTCGTATATTAGATATTTAAAGAGTTTCTTTTCCGACAGATTACATATGTCAGAATTAAAAATTCTGTGATCATAGACGTTCCTCTAATTACTCAAGTCTGTCATTAAAATGGTAGAAATATATTCATACCTTATAAAAGCTGAGAAAACGGTCTTTATTGATGGTAAATTCGACTAAGAGTGTCCATTAGAGCTGAATAGAGAATAAAACAGGCGCACAAAAGCTCCTGACTTCACCTCAGTGCTTGAACCAATTTTTGGCGCTCTTGTTCCTCAGAACAGAGTGCTTATCAATTTGCCCAAATGTCTGTATTTTTCGAATTTTTTTATGAAAATGGTCTTGAACGATTTGGTTCGACTCACTGATCAAGAATCCGTGGTCAAAATCGATTCTGTCTGGCCGGTTCAGCCGGCCGTAGGCACGATAACTCTCGAACGAAAGGAGCTAGAGCATTGAAATTTACAGGGTAGGTTTGGCCCACCGTTAACACGATAACTCTTGAACGGAATGAGCTAGGCAGTTGAAATTTTCAGAATAGGTTTAGGGGATAAATATCTCGGTAAAGTATGTTATTTGGCAGAATCGGTCTGAAGGTTTCGGAGCAACGAAAAAAAGATTTAATTTTTCACATTACAACTTTCAAAATATTATTTTTTAGATGCAGTTTCATCATAAGAATCCATCGATATCATTTTCAACTCTAACAAGCAATTACTTTCGGAGATATGATTTTTTAAATTTCAATAATACATCGTAGTTCCATGTATTCACAGAATGTGTACACAGAATCTATCTGTGTTCACTGTTCATAAATGTCATCTTATCTAGCTATTAGAGACTTGTCAATTCGTAGTTTGAAAATATTTTCTGTTGGAAAACAAGTATCCGATTCTTGAATTTGTGAATATATACAAGACTGTTTTGAAACCGAAAATCATTATGACAGATTACATATTGAATAATTTATATATAAATATTGGGGATGATGTTTCAGAAGATTTAGAAATGGATTATTTTTATGATATAGTTTATGAAGGCAATAGGAAAGAAGAACATAATGGAATCATCAAAAGAAATTACTCTTCGTTGACCACTGACGTTAAAATTACCTTTTACTTCCTTAAGTTCTGAGACATGTTCCTATATACAGTATTTTCATAATGTTGCTAGCAAAAAAATGCTGAAATATGGATCTACATTTGTGTTTCAAACATTTTTTTCTTGATTTAAGTTCCATAATACAAAAAGGAATGTGTAAGTGGTTTGAACTATTGAATTTTAAATTATGAAAAGAGGATTTCATTATTATATTTTGAACTATCAAATTAATTTGTCAGCCTTTACCTACTCAAATATCAGGAATAAATGGACAATCTGCTATGATTGTCTCCAGCCTTGCTCTAGACATTTCGATGATATTTTCCTTAGGTATTTCGAGTTGTGTAAACTATGCACCGAGTGTAAGTTGCAACAACCCATTCCACGAGGTTGAAGCATTGCAGATTGCTCATTTAATCTTGATAAATAAATTTAATGAAAATTTTTGAAGCATTGAAGCATTGAAGCATTGCAGATTGCACTTTTTTTCAATGGTGATTTTTGAAGCATTTTTTTGTAAACGACACTTTTTTTAAATTTAATTTCTTGCATGATTCAGTTCTATCATAAGAATCCATTGATATGATTCCGAGCTCTGAAAAAACATTACTTTCGGAGATATAATTTGTCTGTTTGAACAAGAAAGCCAAACAACTCCTGTCCACAGGACTCGAACCAATTTTTTCATATTTGACCAAAGGTATGTCCACAACATAGAAGTATATTGTGTAGATAAAGTGTATTCTTTGCGCTAATTTTGATACATTTTCAAACGTCATTGTCATTGATTGGTTCGATAGAGGGCGTTTTCTTGCTTTTACAATTACTGTTTCTTTGATTGTATTCTTCAGAACGATTTCTGCCCGTCCCCTATTGATACAATGATTCAAAATCAATTTATATCGAAGAACCAAAATCGTCGAGAAATTCCTCCGGCGTCCGATAACTAAAAGTAAAATAAATTCCGCATTCTCGGAAATGATTTCCACAACGAGCTTAACGCCGAGCGGAGTATCCCGACTTGGCCATTTCCATCCCTTCCTGCTACCACCCCCGCCCCTCTACCCTCGCTTCACCGTGTCGTGAATTGGAAATTCGCCAGGGGGACACATGTGTATGGATGCGTGTATATCCGCGCATTTTCAGTTTCAAAAGAAATGTTTCCACCCCGCTTCGCTGTAAGCTGTTTGGTTATTCGCAGGGGAGAAATTTTCTTAGCGTTGAGGCTGCGGTGGTGGGTCCTTCGTCGATGGATTTTCACAATGAATATTCGTGCGGCACGTCCGAAAATTGGGGCCACGCCGAAAATGGGGTTTTCAGCATCGGGCGATTTATAGAGATCGTGTTTTAGCATTTGAACTCTGGTTGATGACGAACAATGGGGATTTGGGTGGGGAGGATTATTTTTTATCGAATTTATTCTTCATTTTTCGGATCTACTGAGTTTCATTCCAGGTTGGTTTGATTGTGTCTTGAACAAGGGAGGGTCTAAAGGCAACTTCACTGTTCGCAAATGTAATCGTAGTAATTTTCTTTCCGCCCAATGAAATCAAATACAAAAAAATTGTAAAAATTTAATTTTGTAAATGAACAAGCCCTGTGGATAGGAGCTTTTTGGCGCTCTTGTTCAAACAGATAAATTATATCTCCGAAAGTATTGATTTCTCAGAGTTGGGAATTATATCAATATCAATGGATTCCTATGATAGAAATACATCATGAAAGAAATTAAATTTAAAAAAAGTGTCGTTTGAAAAAATGCTTCGAAAATTATCTTTAAAGAAAAGAGAAAATTAAATGTGAAATATAATATAAAAATTGGTTCAAGCATTGTAGACAGGAGCTTTTTGGCGCACTTGTTCAAACAGACACTTTATATCTCCGAAAGTATTGCTTTCTCAGAGTTGGGAATTATATCAATGGATTCCTTTGATAGAAATGCATCATGAAAGAATTTAAATTTAGAAAAAGTGCCGTTTAAATAAAAGGCTTCAAAGATTATCTTATAGAAAAAAGAGCAATCTACAATGCTTCTATGCATTAATGCTTCAAAAATTGTCATTACATTTATTTATCAAGATTGAATGAGCAATCTGCAATGATTCAACCTCGTGGAATGGATTGTTGCAACTTACACTCGGTGCATAGTTTTCACAACTCGAAATACCTAAGGAAATAATTATCATCGAAATGTCTAGAGCAAGGCTGGAGACAATCATAGCAGATTGTCCATTTATTCCTGATATTTGAGTAGGTAGTGGATTACGAACAAATTATTTTAATAGTTCAAAGTATATTAATAAAATACTATCCTCTTTTCATAATTTAAAATGTCTTACTACTTAAGGAAGTAAAAGGTAATATTAACCTCAGTAATTTCTTTTGATGATTCCATTATGTTCTTCTTTCCTATTGCCTCCATAAATTACATCAAAACAGTCTTGTATATATTCACAAATTCAAGAATCGAATACTTGCTTTCCAAGAAAAAATAACAAATATGAATTGACAATCTCTAATAGCTAGAAAAGATGGCATTTATGAATAGTGATAACAGACAGATTCTGTGTTCACATTCTGTGAATACATAGAACATACGATGTATTATTGAAACTTTGAAACATCATATCTCTGAAAGTATTAGCTTGTTAGAGTTGAAAATGATAACAATGGATTCGTATGATGAAAGTGCATCTTAAAAAAATTTGAATTCAAAAGTTGTAATGTAAAAAAAAAAATTTTTTTGTTACTCCGGAACTATTAGACCGATTTTGCCCAGTAACGAATTTAGCCGAGATATTTATCCCTCAAACCTACTCTGAAAATTTCAACTGTCTAGCTCATTCCGTTCGAGAGTTATCGTGTTAATGGCCGGCCGGACAGCCGGACAGAATCGATTTCGACCATGGATCGTTCAAGACCATTTCAGCCAAAAATTTGAAAATTACAGACATTTGGGCAAATTGATAAGCACTCTGTTCCGAGGAACAAGAGCGCCAAAAATTAAATGTCAATTTTTCTTCGTCACTCAATCTATTTAAATAGAAAATAAATTTATGAAAGCGTAAGGAATTCATTATTTTAATTGTTTATAATAAGTCGTAAGAAGAAAGTCAAATCCAGAAATACTTGGACCTCAGTAAGAACAAGCTGCACCTCGTCACTGGCTTCCTCACAGGGCACTGCGGCCTCAGGAAGCATATGATATGATTAGGGCTAGCAGAAACTGACAAGTGCAGATTCTGTTGGGAGGAGGATGAAACTCCTGATCACCTGACAACGGAATGCCTCGCCATCTCCAACCAACGCAAGGAATGCTTTGGGCAAGAAATCTGCAGGAGCGAAGACTTATCCTCCTTGAAGCCATCCCATACACTGGAGTTCATCAGAACTCTGGAACTGGAAGGCGAGCTGTAGATGGTAATGACATTGACAGCTCTGAAGGGGGGGGAACACTAGACCTTAAGGGTATGTAGTGCAACGTTACCCCCTACAACAATATACAATATATACAAGAAGTAAGAAGGCGAAAATGAATGCACTCTATGTCCAGGTAGTCGATTATGTTGTATGAGGAGATTATAATGGCTTCTAGTTATATGATTCTGCTGGAATTTCGCATGACCCTTGATCTCGTTATTTCACACCTGATATCCAATTTACAATAATTCGATCAGATTATTGTGGAAATAAATTGGGAGAATTTCAATATCTTCATCAGTGGGTCTAATGTAATCTTTTTGATCTACCATTTTTGGCGCTCTTGTTCCTCGGAACATAGTGCTTATCAATTTGCCCAAATGTCTATAATTTTCGAATTTTTTGATGAAAATGGTCAAGTCACTGATCAAGAATCCGTGGTCAAAATTGATTCTGTTTGGTCCGGCCGTAAGCACGATAACTCTCGAACGGAATGAGGTAGACAGTTGAAATTTTCAGAGTGGGTCTGGGAGACGAATATCTCGGATAAGTTTGTTATTGGAAAAATCAGCCAGATGGTTTCGGAGTAACAAAAAAAAATTTTTTACATCAAAATTTCAAATTCAATTTTTTTTCACGATGCACTTTCACCATAAGAATCCATTGATATTATTTTTAACTCTTACAGGCTAATACTTTTGGGGATATGATTTTTCAAAATGTCAATGATAAATCGTATCTATTTATGTTTTCACAGAATGCTATAATTATTTTTTTTATGAATTATTATTTGATCTGTGTTCATACATACCAACTTATTTTGCTATAAGAGACATGACATGTCAAATTCATTTCAGCTATCGTAGAATTATGAGGATTATATGATTTCATACTTTTTGGGTGATATTTTAGTGCCCATGGTTAATCCATATGATGATGGGAATGGTAATGGTAAGTTAATAATATTGAGTTCAGAATATCTCCAGTAAGAACAAAACTGGTATATTGGCTAAGTTTCAACTGATATGATATAATTTTCAGAGTAGATTTGAGGAATGAATATCTCGTCCATCATAGATTTGAGGAATTAATATCTCGGATAAGTTCGTTGTTGGGAAGAATTGGTCTATTGGTTTTGGATTAATCATTTTTGGCATTCTTGTTGAATTTAAATTCTTTCATGATATTTGAATTCAATTTCTGTTATGATGAAATTCTATCATAAGTATTGATATAATTCCCAACTCTTATCAATATACTTTCAGAGATATGATTCGTCAAAATTTGAACAAGAGCGCTAAAGCTCCTGTCCATAGGGCTTTCCCACTATTTCATCTATCATTTTTATCTAAAAAGTTAAAATTACATTGCACTTAGACCAAAATGCAGTAAAACATTTATTTATTCTTCAATTCATTACTTAGGTATAACCCAATAAGTATTTTCCCTGAAAATATACGTATTCCCAATTTATGCTATTCTGCTAAATTGATAATGAGAACAAACTACACATGTATTCTAAATCAAACAGAAATAACAATGTGAAAACAAAGCGAAAGATTCAGCATACCAAAGTATTGAAATATAGGCATTGAAATTCAGTCTAAGTTCCTTTTCACAATAATCAAAGTATATTTATATATTTATATTGATCATCAAGTAATAATCTAATTTTAACATATCTATTGATTCCTGAATATTCTAAGAGATTCAGGGTGTGACTTTTATCGTTAGCGTGTAAAATATCGAAATTGTGATTGAAAATATTTTATTTTATGAATGATTTGAATATGTGTCACTGTTTTCATCATTGAGATATATTTTTAGTTTTTCCTCTTTTCTACATTTTTTTAAAGTTCTGCAAGCTAGTCCTTTGTAAACTTTTCAGTAATCATATGTGTTTTATAAAAGAGAAATCTAGTTGTTCAAATTGTATCAGAAGATATCATTATATACATTATCATACTCAATGAGCGCACAGTTTTATTTCGACATATCGACGCCCAACGAAATGATGGAAGGAATTCAACTTACCATAGCTGCCTATAGTCATCATTTCATCGCACCATTATACACAATGAATGAAGTGAAGGCTTTAAAATGAAAACGTTTTTCACCCTCTTCCATTCTACCACCAATCTTGAGATAAAGGGTAGTTTACATACACCTCCCTCCATCGGATTGGTTAAGGGTTGATGCAAGGGGTTGTTTTTTAGATAGGGTAATATCAGTCACCCTTTTTACGCAACCTGCTGCGCATACTCATCCTAAAAGTGTTCCATTGGAAGTTCGAATGCAAATTATATCGTAGGTGATTCCGACCGGCACTTCTGAAGTAAAGGGGCCAGGTCTTTTAGCTTTCCTTGTTTGATTTAACCACCGTGTGTGAACGCCAACTCAGTTTTAGTTTTCTCCTTGATGGGTCTGAAAATTGAGAAAATTTTGTTATTTTTTGTTGTGTTACTGTAAAGGGTCGAAGTTTGTGATTGTTTATGATTGTATGTGAATTCCTTATAAGGTCTTGAGGACTTGTGCGAGTTAGGATTATCAGTTTTGTTGTGTGTATGCTTTCGAACAGTGTTCTCACGATTCAATAGTTGATTGCTTTGATTTTCTAGAATTGTTGGAGAAACCTGCATACATACATACATAGATTTCATTAATAATTTGATCTGATATCCGTTCTGGAATCTGTATTTTAGGAATCTGAGGCGCCAACCAGTATGACCACAAAACCTTTTGACTAAACGGTTTGGCTTGGATCTCGAGGGCTATACTGTTTTCACATCTTTGTATATCTTGTACTTCTGGTCAAATAAAGATTGCGATAATGATGCTTCAGATTTAGCACGACAGCAATTATACATAGCCTATTTGAATAACAGGTAAGCATGTTCCTTGAATATGCGGCGTTGCTAATTTTACATCGGTGGGCCACTGGTGATTTGGGTTAACCTTCAATACGCTTAGAAGTACATATTTAGCTGGAATCGTTGTTGAAACGTAGCTAATAATTGTGAATTGTTAATTGTGATGTATTTAACTGTAGTGTGTGATATTTTGGAATTCGATAAAGTGGATTTCTAATGTAATCAAAAGGTTATTTCCGCATTCGGAAATCTTCGATTAGAGTTTCATTATGACTCGTACTTGCAAAGTACCTGGTTCTAAGAGTACTCAATTGAAAATCCACATACGAATATGTTTCGGTATTCCTATTCCCAGAAGACCCTTTAAGAATACGGAAATGGCCCAATACAATCCATGAGTAAAACTAGTCAAAATTAGCGACAATACTGTTGTTTGTAATACAAAAGATTTTGTATTGGAAAATATTGTAGAAGAAAACTCTTTACCAACTGATCATGTATTCTCTTCAATTTTTTATATCCGTCTTCATAGAAGGTCAAAATATTTCTTTAGTTATTAAATTGTTCGATGAAAAATAATAATACGGGCCTCCAAATGAGTTATAAAAGAAAATTCCTGCCAAAATGAAATTATAAGAACAGCAGAAATAAAATGAGTCTTTCTTGATGCAAATCGTTAATGTTCACTCGGTGAGAGCAGACTATTTTTTGGCGCTCTAGTTCCTCGGAACTGAGTGCTTATCAATTTGCCCAAATGTCTGTAATTTTCGAATATTTCGATGAAAATGGTCTTAAACGATTTGGTTCGACTCACTGATCAAGAATCCGTGGTCGAAATTCATTCTGTCCGGCCGGTCCGGCCGGCCGTAGGCACGATAACTCTCGAACGGAATGAGCTAGAGAGTTGAAATTTTCGGAGTAGGTTTGGGGGATAAATATCTCGGCTAAGTTCGTTATTGGGCAAAATCGGACAGATGGTTTCGGAGTAACAAAAAAAAATGTTTTTTTTACGAAACAAATTCCAAATTAAATTTTTTTTAATAAGAAGTTTTAACATAAGAATCCATTCATATCATTTTTAACTCTAACATGCTAATACTTTCGAAGATATGATTCTTCAAAATTTCAATGTTAATCGTATTTCACACATTGATATAATTATTCTATCTATGAATTGTCATAATTTCAACTTGATAGAAGGGAATATTGTAACTTCAAAAATATTGGGGTTGAAATACTCGTATTTTAACGATGCAACGGGGACCTCACCCGAAAATGTTTGAAAATATTACGTAAATATTGAAAGCATAATTCTGTAGTTCGAGAGAGGAGAAAATTTGGGAACGTAGATGAGGAAATTTTTGATCGATTACAAGGTAATTTTTTATTTATTACTCATCTTCTTTCATATTATTACTCATCTTCTTTCATACATGTTTTATGGAATACCTACTATTTGTAGGTACTTTAAACCTGTTTTGGGCAATTGTCATACGAAACTTGTTTTTTTGGCGCTCTAGTTCCTCGGAACAGAGTGCTTATCAATTTGCCCAAGTGTCTGTAATTTTGGAATTTTTGGCTGAAAATGGTCTCAACCGATTTGGTTCGACTCACTGATCAAGAATCCGAGTGCGAAATCGATTCTGTCCGTCCGGCCGACCGGCCGTAGGCACGATAACTCTCGAACGAAAGGAGTTAGCGGATTGAAAATTGCAAGGTGGTTTTGGAGCGTAAATATCTCGGACAAGTTCGTTCGATCTATCTGAAATTTAGCACCAAATTGTAGAATATTGACCTTTATACGCATGTGAAGTTTTGTATTGACCAGATTACCGCAAAGTGTAAAAAAAAAAATTTGAAAATTTAAAAAAAGTCTTTCCACAACTCTCGAACGGAATGAGCTAGGTAGTTGACATTTTCAGAGTAGGTTAGGGAGATGAATATCTCGGTTAAGTTCGTTATTGGGCAAAATTGGCCAGATTTAATTCGATTTCTTCCATGGTGCAGTTCTCATTCTCATGATTGCTCATTTAATCTTGATAAATGAACTATTATTTGAATTGAATTTCCTTTATGATGCAGCTCTATCATATGTATACATTGATATAATTCCCAACTCAGAGAAACCAATACTTTCGGAGATATAATTTGTCTGTTTGAACTAGAGCGCCAGAAAGCTCCTGTTCACAGGGCTTGAACCCATTTTTTAATTAAATGATCCTCTCAGGAATCCGATCAGCATCCCTTTGTACTACAGCATTTTGTTGCTATCCAAATTTGCGGATTTTTTTTTATATTTGGCGAAACAATGAGATTATAATTTTACTTGAAAATGGCACACCGGCAAACTCTCCACAGATACATTTTTCGCTTTGAAACATACCTTCAGAGGAACCGTCCTTCTGACCGTATATCTATACGTTTTCAAAATTTCCGCCAATAATAGTAATTTACGTAACAAGTCCGGAAAATAGGGTTTTTTTGGACGAATAGACAAAATTCTAGGACGAGCGTAAGCGAGTCCTAGAAGTCTATGAGTCCAAAAAAACCTTTTTCGGGCGTGTTGCGTACAATATTTTTTCGGCAACCGTGTAGAATAACAAATCAATGAGACGACACACTTCTTTTTTATATATTTTGATTCTTATTCAAATTAAACAGAACAGAAAATATCACATGTGCAAATTGTTGACAACTAATTTTATATGAACTGTCAGCCGTTTTCTCAGTGCTATGGTAACTTCATTTATTAAAAATATACCTACCAAGATTTTCATATTTACAATGACCAAATCGACGTGATTTTTCCGGCCTAGTCCGGGAAGTACGTACTTCCCGGACTAGGCCGGGAAATGCTTCTTTCTCAAAGAAAAAGCGTCCGGGAAGTGGGCACTTCCCGGACGGTTGCCGAAAAAATACATTTTATCGGACAAATTTCTAAGTTACAAACTTGATCAATGTTTTGGTACTTATAGGCAATATTGGTTTTTCGAGCGGAATTACCAGATAGAAATGTCTCTATGAGTGATTTTCTACTGAAATCAACACGCATTAAGAAGTCCATCACAAGATTACTATTTCAATGTTCAATACATTCTTACAAAATATTGTACACAATTCTCATTATGAATTTAATGTTGGCAATAAGATATTCAGAGGGACGTTTTACAGTCTTTATTCATGGAATATTTTGAGGGTACTTGGCATTCCTACCATAATAAGTGTTCATTATGCCAGCAAACTTCTAGGGTTTTATTGAGTAAATTTTCTCAAATTTTGTTTAACTTCCGGCAGAAAATTGCTGATCTTTATTCTATAATGTCCAAAATATTTCATTTCATTTCTTGTTGATTATCTCTTATATGGAATTTTGAATGTTGATTGAGTTTGAATGCATCAGAAAAAAGAATAATATACCTACCCATTCTGATTATAATATTTTTTCATCTTCTCGCGGTGAGTTCTGAATTATTTGCGAGGAAAGATCATGAAACTCAATGCAAATAAACGAATTGCATTAAAGAAAATTGGTTCAAGCACTGATGTGAAGTCAGGAGCTTTTGCGCCTATGTTCTATTGTCCATTCTCCTGTATTGGACACTATTAATCAAATTTACCATTGTAAATTCTAATGTCTGTTCTCCTGTATTGGACTCGTATTTACCATGGTAAATTCGGAGTGTCCAATACAGGAGAATGGACAATAGAACATACGCGCAAAAGCTCCTGACTTCACGTCAGTGCTTGAACCAATTTTTTTGTTCGTGAAGTCAGGAGCTTTTGTGCGTATATTCTATTGTCCATTCTCCTGTATTGGACACTGTTAATCGAATTTTCCATGGTGAATTCTATTTTCTGTTCTCCTGTATTGGGCACTCTTAATCGAATTTACCATGGTAAATTCGGAGTGTCCAATGCAGGAGAACAGCAAATGGAATTCACAATGGTAAATTCGATTGAGAGTGTCCAATAAAGGAGAATGGATTGCTTGAACCAATTTATTTTTTCAATGATTATTTTAAAAATTTTCTAGTGCTACGATCCTCTCGAAATTTTGCAAGAATTTTTGCGTTGGCATTCTACAATTAATAACCATATTTGAAATGGATCGGATTTGTATTTTTTGAGTTATTGAGGAAATGACAAACAAATTTCAGATTGATATAACTCCAAAACCATTTGGCCGATTATGCTTGTTAACGAACTTAAATGTCGTATTCAGATGCGTTATCTTTCCTGACAAGTCGCTATTTGTTTCCGTTCTCAATATACATAGATAATATTTTTTCGTAATTTTTCGAAAATTGTCTAGTGGTACGGTCATCAAAAAATTTTACACACGTCTTCATGTCGATATTCTACAACTAGTTGCCAAGCTTCAATTCGATCGAGTCTATATTTTTTGAGTTATCGAGGAAATAATATTCCAGATGAGTATAACTCCTAAACCGTTGGGCTGATTATGGCCAACAGCGAACTTAACTCTCCCATTCAGATGTGCAACCTATCCTGAAAATTGCAAGTCCCTATCTCCTTTCGTTCGAGATTTGTCAAGGCATCGCTCACCCATCCAGCTACTGAACTCACACAAGGCTGCTCGGATCTCCAACAATATAGATCCGATCATGTTAAAACTTGCTATTAAAGTTAGGTTTCGAAAGCTCTCGCAAAATTTCAGCTATATCGGACGAATAGTTTCTGATATACAGAATTTTTTTTCAATAATTTTCTATGATTTTTATAAAAATTTTCTAGTTATACGATCCTCACAAAATTTTGCAAGAATTTTCATGTTGCTATTCTACAAATAACAACCAAATTTCAGATGGGTATATCTTCAAAACCGTTTTACCGATTATGCTTATAAACAAACTCAAATGACATTCAGATTCTCAACGTTACCTGAAAATTTCGCTATCTTTTCCGTTCTTAGGTTATCTTGACGTAAATAATATTTTTTAATAATTTTTTAAAAATTTTCTAGGGATACGTTGTTCACAAAATTTCACAAACGTCCTTAGGTTTATATTCTACAACTAATCAGCAAGTTCAATTCGATCGTATTAGTATTGGTTGTAGACAAACTTATTACTCGGAAACCATTGGGTCGGTTATGCCCATTAACGAACTTGTCCGTTCTATTGGGATGCGCCACCAACCCTGAAAATTTCAAGTAGCTATCTCTTTCTGTTCTCAAGTTATCGTGGCAACGGCTGGCCGGCCGGACAGAATCAAATTTGACCTCGAATCGTTTGAGACCATTTTCGGCGAAAAAATCGGAAATTACAGAAATTACATACTCGCAAAAATTAAATCGTAAACTGTAAAATGTCTGGAGCAACTCTACTTTTTCTGTCGTTCGTGGCCCTCCGATGGTAACAGAGGCAACAAGTAATTCGAAAGGTTATTTTATACATTTATTTATTTATAAAAATATAATTAATGCAAATATCAACTGAATTAATCTGGTTTATAGCCTACAAATTATGTTCATCAATATCATAATATTCCCTATTATATATTATCATACATACAAAAAAAAATAAAAAAATCTGCAAAATGAACAGGAATAGTACAATGTATTTCGATGTAGAATATCTCTAAGGCTGACACTTTAGATAAATCATTCAATCGTTGTCCTTTATGTACGTACATACAATATTTTTACAACACGTGGAACCTCAATATCATGCCAATCGATCTGGGTTGTATCACTGATAACTGTAAAATTGTTGCCCCACTCATCTTGATTTTTAAACCGTGGAAAACCTCATGACTTAATTAATTCATTCAATGAAATCTGGCGATAAGTTTCCGAGTAATTTAATGTCTCATAAAGAAAGATTCTCGATCTAATGTGGATTTTCGGAAATATTAGGAAAATACTATTTAAAACAAGTATTTCTTTGCGACCATAGGACGGAATTGCCAATTCGCGAAATCGACCGAAGCAATCTGACATGTTACCTACCCTGCGAATTTCAAGTTTCTAAGTTTCTTCTTTCGAACATTATCGAATAGTGTAGATATTAGGAGGCTTGACTGTTTGACATATAGGTAATTAAGTGGGTTGTTTTTACTTTACGACAAGGGAATGTACTCAAGTTTGATGATATATTAAATATTCAGTATTATTATTAAGTTTAATTATTCATCTACAGTGTTTTCTTCAAGTGAAAAACTTCAACACATACTTGTTAAAAATTGAATACCTATTCATTCCCGCAGAAGAATTTCGTGAACCTGCGCATTCACCATTTTGCACGAAATACTCATGGTAACAAACTGATATCGTTTGATATTTATTTGAATTTTTATATAATACTCAAAAAATTAGATCAGCAGGAAAACAAACACAAACAATTTTAAAATTTCAGTAATTTCTCACGGGCTGTATCTCAGTGAAAATTGGTCTTATCAAGGATACAAAAAGAGCATTTTGGAGCAAAAAAACCCTTGTTCTCGGAACTTCATCAGGTGAATAGATTCTCGGAGCTGTCACATTGAGCGAAAAAAATTAACACATTTTTTAGCTTTCTTTTTTTCGGTCCACGGGCTTGAACAATTTTTTTGCTGTTCAACCACCATATGGACCACATAACCTGTTCAGTCAGCTTCAATATCCTTATTTTTAATGCTTGCTACGTCCATTTTCCGTGTAGGCACCCAAATCAAACGAAAAAGGACCATTTTGTCTTCAAACATTGGTATCTCAGCAATCACAATGATCATACAGAAAACTGAACGAATTAATCGAAATTCGTGTCAACCATTCGAACAATAAGCCGCGATATTTAATATTATGTTACACCGGCTAATGAATACTGCACCTTTATCCGAAGCAAATAATTGTAAACAATTAGAAATTATCAAACAAGTAACAGTATACAATGGATATATTCCAGAGTTAATCAGAAAAATATTGAAGAAAATTAAATTAAATCAAAAACAATTTGTTTAGTATTTCCAAAAATTAAGGTTGAAAGTAAAAAATTCAATAGCTTGACATATTTTGACAAACCCTTCTTCAAAACCAACAGGTTAATATCTCTTTCTGGGCGAACAATTGGCTGGCATAACTCATTAAGAATAATTAACCAAAGACCAATAAAGAAGATAAATCCTATGTTTATCAATTAATTATGCGGCAGCTGTGAAGAATTATTTCATTGTATAGGAAAAATGGTAGAAACTTAGTTATAAGAATTAAGGAACACCATCACAGCTACCAGCACAACAAAATTAATTATAATTATTTGAATCCGTTATTAGCAGAAGGATATAAGTAAAACTGGATTTAAAAATAATAATAACTTTATTATTGGGAAATGGCGGAAACAAAGAGAGAAAAACATACGGATAATTTATTTAATGAACAAGAGGATCCCAAACTTTCTCCGTTACTCGATATATTCAAATAGAGAATAAATTTATAAAAGCGTTATGATAGAATTATTTCAATTGACAGTGATTTCGACACGCTTGTAATCTCATTGGTCTCATCTTTAAATTTTAAAAATTTAAAAAAGCATTTTGAGGCTTATAAACTCATTACAAATTCAAATTTCATTTTTTTTATGATGTAGTTCCATCATAAGAATCCATGGATGTCATTTTCAACCACAAGAAGCTAATACATTCGGAGATATCATTATTCAAAATTGATCTACCTATTTCTAGGTAATTCATTACTAAAATAAAACTGTTTGCACTTTTTGAAGACACTAACTCTTTGAAAATTTCATTAATTCGCTGTCTTAAACGCTCACGCCCCTTCTCGTCGGTTGCCATTCTCCAAACTGACTGCACATGGTGAGAGGTAGCTATTAATAATTCTTACATCCAACATTAACCAAACAAAAACGGATAAAACGCGGTTTACCCAGGTAAAGCCCGAAATAGGTAAACTGTCGTTTATATTTCGTACTTTACCTGCCCATGTTTCTTGAGTATTTTGCAATTTACCCGGGTAAACCTAGGTTTACTCGGCAATCTAACTTTACCCGTAACATATACAATAAGTTAAGTGTTCACATCTTCACTGCCAGAAGCACAATGAAAAATAATAAATTTCTCCAGATGTTCAAATAGAGACGACATTTTAAAAGCATTGGTATTTAGGGCAATAAAAATTGTTCGTTAATTATTGAATGCATAATAAGATCAGTTTTCATGGTTGTTAATTCTATTTTTTCTTGAAAAATAATCTCAATTATCGCAAGGTCTTTAAAAAATCGTGTATTTCTAGAACGATCGATGTATAACATAGACTAAATATATTGGTGATTATGGTGAAAACTCTCCATATTCAGTTGATTTCTGTGGGTGTTGACAAAGGTCGAGTCATATATAAGAAAAGTTTACTGTGTGTATTATATCTGTAGTAAATAAGACGACCTTCCGGGTAGAAATTGTTGAGCCAAAGAAACCCTTTCAATAGTATACACGTATATTACTCAGTGGTTTATAGACACATATACTCAACCGAGAGTAAAAAATCGACCTTGAGTAAAAGATATTCACAACTAAAATATAAAAATCTGCAAGGATAGAAATTTAGTGATACGTTACTATAAGAAGTTATAAGAACAGTATACAAGTTGAAATAAAAATGTGAACAAATTATTTAAATTTACAATAAAATATTTCACAGATAGTCACAAGAGTTGATATTTAGTGAAATATATTATTCTCTACGTAGACCTTGTCTAATTTTTCGAATAAAAACTTCATAAAAAATATTTAACGAGACCAAAAACGAGTCTCTCTGGTTGCGCTGTATGCGATTTCGGTATCTTCTATAATATTTTTCAAAACGTCTCGTCTCGTCTCATCTAGCTTTTCCAAGACGAAACGAGATGAGAAAAATCTCGCTCTCGTGTGAAACCTTTAAACTGAAGCTGAATAAACAGGCAGATTGGTCCATATGGTGGCTCAACAGCAAAGAAATTTTCCATACCAGTGAACCGAAAAAGACAAGGCTAAACATTTGGAACGATTTAGTTGAAAATATTTTATAAAAAGCTTTAAGAAACGACCTTGTGCGAAATTTAAAAAAATTTATTTATCCTAGATAATATAATAATAATCCTTTATTCGAAATAGGCAACCTAATATACATAATATATTATAGATGCTACAACATAATATAAACTTCCATGTGCAACATTAACTATAACCATATCCATTACAATACACTTTATTTATTTTTTCTTTCTAGAATATCAAAAATTTTAAACTAACTAACTAACTCTCTCTTTCATGTATAATCCAATGTTTAATATTTCATACAGGCCGTGTTTTAATGTTCAGGAGTAGTTGGTGTTTGAACTATCTAAGTGATTGCGATTGTTTGAGGCCAAGAAACGTCTAAAGGGCCGAGTATTTGAATGGTCCTGTATATATACGTCTGAAATTCATGGCTACAAATTCAGTTCCATATCAAACGAAAACACTTACATCCCCCAATAATTTATCTATCAAATTTCGCCACATAATTTGAGGACAAAAGTGGAAAAAACTCCCTTGTATCTCCCCTTCGTAACACATTTTAAAAATAGCAGTCATATTTCAAAATCATGAGAATAAATAAGATATCGAATCGAGTTCGTACGTTTATATCTTTGACCAACAGAGACACACAGCTATGGCTTCGATATTATTTTCACCCTCTCACCCCCTGCAACGGGACGCTGCGACATTTGCCCTCACGCAGTTAGGGAACATCATAACTGTCGAAATGGGGGAAATGGAAATGCGTCTATAAATTATTCTGGTTTGGAGGACTTCAGCTTCGTGAAGTTTCCTATGATACGTTATGACTCAATCGAAATATCCTCTAATTCTTATAGGGTTTCTCTTGAAGAAGAAGTTGGTAGTTGATTGGAGGGGATGAACAGTTCTTACTCATATGAATCCGTATCAAAATTCATCAATGTACCCCTATTCACTTTTATTATTAATCATACCTGGAAATAGGAGAGGCATAAAAATTAACCTGCGCGATATGAAGAAGGCCATGTTCCACTACTTTACGTAATGTGAAAAAATTGCTTCTAAGTCATCAGGAAAATCCAAATTTTCAAAATAATTCAATAGGCCCTGGTATAATTGGATACATTCATGGTTCCATTATTAGTGTTTTGGGCTATTTTCTCGAGCTTTGACAGTGATTCATATGACAATATCTTAAATTTCAGTGGTGTACGATGTCACAAATCAGTGCAATATATTGATAATCTAACGAGTGAGCTCCTGACGTCGGACTTTTTTATGGTGGGCTTGTTCCGGAACATGTCTGCATTTTTGAAATACATATTTGGCCCAAAATGGTCTTATACGAATGGGTTCCGCTCACTCATTAATAATCCGGGGTCAAATACAATTCTATGCGTTAAGCCGGCTGTCCGTTAATGGGTAAAATCCACTGAGTGGTTTCGGAGCTATAGCCATCTGATCTTTTGTTTTTCCAATTAATCAAAAAGTACTGATCTGATCGGATTGAAACTCGGTAATTAGTTGAAGAATGCGGACATGAAGACGGATCTGCATTATTGGAAATGTTGGACAAATATATCCAAGACGATCTTGGAGGTACTATAAATCGTTCAAGTACAGCCTGATCCCAACATCCTTAAATGAGTTTCACGGTGTTATGATTATACAGTCTGCTTCACGCTCAAACGGTACCACGTTCGATTTTCGTAGCGGTAGTAGCTTTATTCCACTTTTGTACGCATGTTCTAGAGAACAGAGTGCAATCATTTTGCCGAATATCTGTAAATTTCAAATTTTTCGCCGAAAATGATATCAAACGATTAGGTTCAACTCACTGATGAAGAAATCGAGGTCAAATTCGATTCTGTCTGGCCGGCCGTTCGTTGCCATAATAACTTCCGAACGGAAAGTGATATGACTTGCAATTTTCAGGGTTGGTACATCAGTAGTATTCTTGATATTTCCTCAGTAACTCAAAAAATACACATGTGATCAAATTGAAACGTGGTAATTAGTTTTAAAATGCCATCTCGCAAATTTGTGCATCACTTTGTGAGGATCTGAAGTCCTAAAAATTAATTTTATTTTCAAAAATTTTATATTTCAGTAACTATCTGTCAGATTCCGATGAAATTCTGCAAACATCTTCAAGCAGCCATTTTACAATAGATTACCGGATTTCAGCTCGATCGGCGTTCTATTTTTGGTATTTGGTATTTCATTTTAAAATTTGAATTCAGTTCAATTCAGCTCAATATATTTTTTCACCTGTTAACGCTGCCTTTATTCATACTCACCTTCATGTGTGAAGGTATGTGAGGCGTGAATAGACAATGGAACATGCGCGCAAAAAGTCCTTCACGTCAGTGCTTGAAGAAATTTTTTGAATTGCCATATGAATATTTCGACTGGCAAACCTGCTTCGGGCAATTTTCCAGTTTTTCTCTTTGTAAGAACCTTCTTCAAAGCTCAAGGAATATAAAAAAAAAATGCTGAATTGGCCCTGCCGTTCTCAAATAGTGTCGTGAACAAGGGAAATAAGGGTTCAGTTTTGCGCACATGTTATAGAGAATTTAATTTTTCCCAAATGCCTTTAATTTTTTGCTGAAAATAGTTCGACTCATCTGATGAAGAATTCGAGGTCAACATATTCCGCCAAACGCTTTCGGAGTTATACCCATCTGAATTATTGTTTCCTCAATAACTCAAAAAATACATATTAGATCATTCAGATTCCGCTGAAATTCCGCACAAATCTTCAAGCCACCATTTTACATACGAGTACCAGATTTCAGCTCTATCGGCAACTATCGTGAAAATAAAATTTCGAAATGGTATCTACTCAATAACTCAAAAAATACAGGATCTAATTGAAACTTGGTAATTGGTTGTAAGCAAAATGCCGACGAGTAAATTTTACAGAAATTAATGAGGATCGTATTAATAGAAAAAAAAATTTTCTTTGAAAATTTTATTTCAGAAACTTTGTGTCAGATTCCGTTGAAATTTCGCACAAACCTTGCAGCTGCAACTTTACAATCGAGAACTGGATTTCAGCTTCAGTGGCTTTGTAATGTAGCAATTATTGTGAAAGAAATATTTCGACTGGTATCAACTTTTTCTGAAATATCAAATCATCCCTGAATTAACCTGTATGGCCGAGATGTTAGAGCACTCGCCTGTCGCGCAAGAGATTCGGCTACGAATCCCCGGTAGGTTTATTATTTAAAAATTTTAATTGAGTAGATGCCCAATGCATTTTTTCACATGTTGTCGCTAAATATACGGCTTGACGTTTCGTTTCGCTTGCAGTCTTTCGTGAGGATGTATGAGGCGTGAACATACTCAGTACTTTAGTAGAATTTTTGGCACTCTTGTTCCTCGGAACAGAGTGCTCATCAATTTGCACAAATGTCTGTAATTTTCGAATTTTTGACTGAAAATGGTCTTAAACCTTTTGGTTCCACTCACTGATCTAGAATCCGAGGTGACATCGATTCTGTCAGGCTGTCCTGTCGGCCGTTGAAACGATTACTCCCGAAAGGAATAAGCTAGACAGTTGAAATTTTCAGAGTAGGGATGAGAGATAAATATCTCAGTTTCGTTATTGGGTAAAATCGGAATGCGGAATCGGAGTAACGAAAACAAAATTTTTTTTTATATAACAAATTTCAAATTCAATTTTTTTTAATATTTTTAATTTTGGTTGCGCGATTCCACAGTTGAAGAATACACATGTAATTATTCTCTCTGTTAAAGTTATCTTAAAAATCTCTGTTTTTAACAGGTTATTTTGCTAGTGAAAGTGAAAGAGGAAGTTGGCAGGGGTGAGATCTGACAATTTGCATCCTATATTCAATGAGAGGTACTATTTGAGTTCACTAATTTCGGTTTATTTTGTCGTTCGATAGCAAATTCTCATATTATATTTTCACTGCGAACATTGATATCAGGCGTGAACGTCGCACCTGTTATTATTGATAAGCGATAAATCACTTCTTTCACATGCGGTATTTATTTCTTTCGGGAATTGGAAATTAATTACAAATTGTTAATACGTTTTCATGTATTTTTGGACCTTATATATATATCAGAGCCGTTTTCCTTTTTTTTCCTTTCAATCCGTGGCCCTCCTTTCTTCTGTGTTAAGTCTTCCTTATAGGCCCAAGGAAGTGAAAAGTTTTCCATCTCCTTGTGTATTATTTGATTTTTATAATTTTGGATAGGAGGATGCCCCGAAACTGCGGTTGTTGTAGTAAATTAATTACAGGTTCACAACTCGCTGTGTCCTGTCAAACTTGCAGTAAACCATTTCATGCTGATTGCGTTAACCTCACCTCGAGTGAAATCGATTTTCTGCGTGAAAGGCGAGAAAATTGGACATGCCCTGTATGTCTGTCCAAAGATCGTAAATTAAGGAGTAGCTCAAACGGATCCCAGGTGATTCCCTCACCTGGAAGTTTTAAACAGTCGAATGTGTCTCCGTCCGCGAATAGCTCTCCCCTAACGTTGGAGCACTTTAACCAGATGATGAGCCGGATTGGTGAAGTTGCGGCTAGCGTACACCGCATGGAGGAACGCCAGAATGAAATCCTCACTCAACTCGCGTCCTGCTCAAAATCTATTGCCGAACACTCCGAATTGCTCTCCAATCACGAGCAGTCACTGGTAGCTCTTCGATCCGACGTCTCGGCTGTGCAGGAGTCTCAATGTAGGATACTGGGAGATCTTGGGTCTACATCTGATAAGATTCTTTTCCTGGAATCCCGCTTGCAGACTTCTTCGGCGACTGATTTCAATGATTTTCCTGAGGTTATTGAACGAGTGGAGAAATCCCGTAATATAATTTTGCTTAACCTTTCGGAAAGTCCCGATGATGGAAAACATGTGGGAGAAATTGTGGATCACGTACAGCCATCAGCAAGTAGATTCATTGCCACAATTGAGCGTATTCCGGCCAAGCAGACGGACAGACCGGGGTGGTTGAAGGTATCTTTTTCTGGCAGTGATATAGTTCGAAAAATTTTGCGCAATAAAAAATCTTTGCATGGGCACCCACGGTTTCGTGGGGTTGTCATCCGGGAGGATATGACCAAAAAACAGTTGTCGGAACTGGAGGAGGCCCGTAGTGATCTGAGGAGGAGACGTGAACAAGGAGAAACTCTTTTTACAATTAGGTATCTCAAAGGAAAACCAACAGTAGTCCCGACTGATGGAACGAAGTTGCCCGATTCAAAAAACTGCCCTCGCTTAACTCTTGGCCAATAATTTATACCAATGCTCAGTCGTTGATGTCCAAGTTCACTGAGCTACTAGCATTTGTTCACACTCACAAACCATCCATAATCTTTATAGCAGAAACTTGGCTCCAACCATCCATTGCCGATTCAGTTTGTTATATACCAAATTACACTGTTTTTCGTAATGATAGTGTACGTACAGTTGGGCACGGAGGAGTGTGCATCTATCTACATGATTCTATTGTCAAAAATTTCAAGATTTTGGCGTTCCATGAGGATTGGATGGGCATTGACAATATCTTTCTTGACATCTCTAATGCTGACATCTCTTTGACCCTAGCATGTATTTATAGGCCCAGACCGAATACAGACGATACAGCGGTGATTCAGTTCCTACGAGAGCTCCACCTTTCTCGCAGTAACATTTTGGTGACTGGTGACTTTAACTGCCCTGATATTAGGTGGCCTCTGTCAATTTTACCTGCTTTTGGCTCTCCCTCTTTTCCATTTGCTGATTTCATACTTAATTCAGGCCTCCACCAGTTAGTTCTGAAACCAACCAGATATCGATGTGGGCAGACGCCTTCTACCTTGGATCTTCTTGTAACCTCCGACTCCGACCTCCTTTCGGATATACAATACCTGTCTCCTCTTGGAAAATCTGACCACGTTTTGCTGATGACTCGGTTGCAGTTTTGTAGCAACAAACCTCCTACTATGCAGAGTAAACCTTACCAGAGGACAAGATTTGATCGGGTTTCTTCTGATTTGATGAGTGTGGACTGGTCACGGACTTTTGACAGTTGCGTAGATATGGATGACTTATGGAGTCAATTTCTCGAAATTGTTAGAGATGCGGTTGACGGTAACACTGAGTCTATCACTGTCAAGCAAAGTCCGTTGAAACCGTGGATAAGTGGTGACATCACGAGGGCTATCAGGGTGAAGAGGAGTCTTTGGCAACGTTATTCTCGTAGTGGAAGCAGAGTGGATTATCTTAACCATCGAAATTACTCGAACTACTTGTCAGACCTGATTTCATCATCGAAGAGACAGTTTGAACACAAACTAGCTACATCGGGTAGCAGGAAGAAATTCTTCAAGTATGTCCGCGGTAATCTCAACAGCAAGGTTTCAGTTCCAATCGTTCGTGACGGATCTGGTGAGCTTTGTCATGATGCACTTTCTTCTGCTAATGTTCTTGCTGAAACATTTGCTTCTCAATTCTCGAGAGAACCCCCTGGCTGTGTTCCACAAGTATGCGTCCCCAGCCCTTCCCTCGCTCTGGATGGTGTTTTTCTATCTGAAGAACTGGTGGAAAGACATCTGACTAAATTAAATATTTCTTCCGCACCCGGTGCTGACGGGATCACTCCGGTCCTTCTTTCGCGATGTTCCAGAGCATTCGCTAGGCCTCTATATCTTGTATTTCAGCGATCCTTCGATATGTCGTCTCTTCCATCTGACTGGCGATCAGCCACCGTAACCCCAATACATAAGGGTGGAGATAAGACCTTACCCACCAATTACCGGCCGATAAGTCTGGTATCAACAGTGGCAAAAATATTCGAGCGTATCTTGGCCGATGAGATTTTAAAATTTGCGGTAAGTAATAACTTGATCCCGGAAGAGCAACACGGTTTTCTTCCTGGGCGTTCGACTCTTACCAATCTTCTCCTTGCTGTGGACGATTGGAGTAGATCACTTGATGACGGCCTTCCAATGGACGTGATATATTTGGACTTCGCGAAGGCTTTTGACCGAGTACCCCACCGACGTTTGCTCGGCAAGTTGAGACATCTTGGAATTCGTGGCAACTTGCTGTCTTGGATTGAATCATTTCTGAGTATGAGAACCTTCATGGTCAGGGTTGGTGGTGCATTCTCCTCCATTAGCAGTCCAATTTCTAGTGGTGTACCACAGGGATCGGTGCTTGGACCAATTCTCTTCATACTGTACACAGCTGATCTTCCCCGCCTCATAAGATCCAGGTGCCTGCTGTATGCCGATGACACAAAATTATACGGAGTTCCATCAATGTATACGAATCAGCTGCAACTTGATCTTGACGCTTTGGAGCAGTGGATGGAGGACTGGTTGCTTCCGCTGAACTTCGATAAATGTTGTGTTGTTCACATGGGTAGGAGTAATCCACGTGTTCCGTATACGCTTTGTGGCCGTCCTCTTGTCGTCGTTGAGAAGCAGAGAGATTTGGGTCTGACCGTCACGAACAGCCTAGATTGGTCTGAGCACATTGCATCCATCTGTGCTAAAGCAAAAAGAACCACCTACATGTTGCATAGGTCTTTCAGCTCCTGCAGCGTCCAGACAATGAAGATACTTTATGAAAGCTACGTAAGACCCATTCTGGAGTATGCTGGACCTGCTTGGTGGCCTGCTCTCCAGGGGGATCGAAACTTATTGGAATCAGTCCAGAGGTGGTGTACCAGGATTCCTTTTGCTGCCATTAATCGTCCTGACTACTCAGCTAGGCTGCGTCTCTTTGGCTTAGCGTCCTTTGAGGAGCGACGCACTAGAGGCGATTTAATAGTGGCTTATCGGTCTATTACCGGTAAATTCGGTATCAACATGCGTCATTTGTTTCAGCTCAACAGAAACAACCTTCGAGGACACGCCTATAAACTTGCCAAAGAACCCTTCAGGACAACTACACGCATGCGATTTCTATCTAATAGAATTTTTGACGTTTGGAATGGCTTACCAGGTCCTGTGGCTGAATCTCCTAGTGTAAACACTTTCAAAAACCGCTATGACAGCTGGAAGCGTGGGGGATGAGATGTGTATGCAGTGTTACTCTGGACTGTTGAACTGATTGATAATTCTTTTTTTTTGCCATGTTAATTCTTTTTTTTGTTAATATTTTTTTCATACTTTCTTTCATTGTGGAATTGTATTTTTTTTTTTTTTTGAGCTTTTGAGTTTATAGGTTTTTTTACCTCAACTCTATGTATTTTTTTAATAATAATAATAATAATAATAATAATATGCAGTTTCACCATAAGAATCCATAATATACATGATATAATTCTCAACTCTAACAAACTAACACTTTCGGAGATATGATTTTTAAAAATTTCAATGATCAATCTTAATTTTATGATTTCATAGAATGCTCTAAATATAATTTGTTAATGTATGTAAATCCAGCATATGAGGTGATTATAGACTTATATTTTGCTTTTAATTTTTTATGATGCAGCTCTACCATATGAATCCATTAATTCCCAACTCTTACGGTGGGTTTCACAAAGCTTTGACAGCTCTTAATTGCCAAATCAGTGTGATTCTATGTCAATTTCCAGTTCATTTTTGATGAAACCACCGAATTAAATCCAAAATTAACCTAGTCGAAGCTTCGTGAGGCCCACCATGAAAACCCAATCATTTCGGAAATATGATTTGTCAAAGTTTGAATAACTCGCTAGTAGGGCGCCAAAGCCCCTGTTTACGTCTGTAATTTTCGAGTTTTTGGATGAAAATGGTCTCAAACGATTTGTTTCGACTCTCTGAATAAGAATCCGTGCTCAAAATCGAAATTGACCGGCTGGCCTGACCGGCCGCCAACACGATAACTCTCGAGCGGAATGAACTAGACAGTTGAAATTTGCAGAGTAGGTTTGGGAGTTAAATATCTCGGTTAAGTTCGCTAATGATTTCGGAGAAACGAAAGGTATTTTTTTTATACATTAAAAATTTCAAATTCAATTTTTTTTAAGATGCAGTTTCATTATAAGAATCCATTGATATAATTTCAAACTCTAACAAATTAATACTTTCGGAGATATTATGATTTTTCAAAATTTCAACATTAAATCGTAACTCCACGATTTCATAGAATGCTGAGATCGAAGATTAACGTCCGTATCTATGAATTTCATTATGATTATGATTGAATGCAAAATGACCAATAAAACAATCTCAGCTATCCTAGATAGCTCTTGGATAATCCATATAATGATGGAAATATATACTTCTGTAAGTTAATAAAATTGGGTTCAGAATATATTCAGTAAAAATAAAACTGGAATATTGGCTAAGTTACAATTGATATAATATAATTGTTTTCATAGTATATTGGAGGAATGAATATCTCGGATAAAGATCGTTATTGGTTAGAATCGGTCTGGTAGTTTCGAATTAATAATTTTTGGCACTCTTCTTGAATTTAATTTCTTTATTGAAGTTTGGATTTAATTTCTTTTATGATGCTGTTCTATCATAAAAATTCATTGATATCATTCCCAACTCTGAGAAACCAATACTTTTGGAAATATTATTTGAGAAAGTTTGAACAAGAGCGCTAAATCTTCTGTCCACAGGGCATTCCCACTCTTTTTTGGCACTCAGGATCCTCGGAACAGAGTGCTTATCAATTTGCCCAAATGTCTGTAATTTTCGAATTTTAGGCTGAAAATGGTCTCAAACGATTTGGTTCGACTCACTGATCAAGAATTCGTGGTCGAAATCTATTCTATCCGGCCGTCCGGTCGTCTGTTAACATGATAACTCTCGAACGAATGGAGTTAGAGGATTGAAATTTGCAGGATAGGTTTGGAGCGTAAATATCTCGGACTAGTTCGTTAACGGGCGAAATCCATCAAGCGGTTTCGGAGTTATGAACGTTTTTAGTAAAAGCATTTTTTTATGAATATTTCCGAAACCGATCACTCGATCAATCTGAAATTTAGCATCATACTGTAGAATCATGACCTTTAGACGCATGTGAAGTGTTGTATTGATCGGGTTACCGTAAAGTGTCAAAAAAAAATTGAAAATTTTTAAATTTGTTTCTACAATAACTCTCGAACGGAATGAGCTAGGCGGTTGAAATTTTCAGAATAGGTTACGGAGATAAATATCTCGGTTAGGTTTGCTATTGGGCAAAATAGTTCTGATGGTTTCGGAGTATCGTAAAAAAAATGTTTAACTTACAAATTTCAAAATAAATTTTTTTTTAAGATGCAGTTTCACCATAAAAGTCCATTGATATTATTCTCAACTCCAACAAGCTAATACTTTCGGAGATATGATTTTTCGAAATTTCAATAATGAATCATCCTTCTATGTTTTCACAGAATGCTATATTTATTCTATCTATGATTCATTATATGATCTGTGTTCATACTCGTACATATCATCCTGTTCCATAAGAGAGAGTCAAATTCATTTCAGCTATTTTAATTTGATTTATTCCATGGTGCAGTTCTCATTCTCAGATCTCATTTAATCTGATAAATAAACTATTATTTGAATTGAATTTCCCATATGGTGCAGTTCTATCATAAGAATACATTGATATAATTCTCAACGCTGAGGAACCAATACTTTCGGAGATATAATATGTCTGTTTGAACAAGAGCGCCAGAAAGCTCTTGACCACAGGACTTGAACAAATTTTTAATTTTTCATATTGTATAAAATCTCTTCTACTACATTCATTGAAATATTGAATATCAGGAAACCATTGCATGATAAAAAAATATATTTCTTAGAAATTTATAATAATAAACTGAAAATAAATAGCCTTCTCGAGAACTTCAATGAAGAGAACGCTACTACTGGAATCATTTTCAAACTGAACGGAGGTCAGAGTTGAAACCAATTACGGGCCATTGTTGCCAACGGCAGACTTACGTACGACGTAAACGTCCCGACTAACTTACTTTTGCGCTCGCCAGATTTCAATTTGACGATAATGCTGAATAATATTGGAATCGTGCAAAAAGCGAGCTGATGTAATTAGGATATATTCCTTGAAGAATGTTCGGATATAGACTCTATCTGGAATGGCTTTCCTACTCGGATATCGAGCGGACAGAATTCGCGAAAATGAAGTAGTTTGATATAAATGGTTGGAATTTCAGATCCAGGAAGATTTTTAGTTTAATCTTTTTGCGTGCCCGTATCAGGGAGCTGTCTTTTCGCCCAGATGCCTGTAGTTTTCGAGGAGAATGGCGTCAAACGATGCCATCTGACTCACTGATTCAATTGTCCATGTCCTTCCGTAAACATGACAAGAAACGAACTTAGAGATTTGACATTTACGGGGTAAACTAGATGATATAGAAAATCCGCCGATTGGTTTCAGATATCCCAATTCGAAATGCACTATTCACAAATATTAAGGGATATAAATCAAAATTCTTAAGTTTTGGGTAATTTTCAACAGCAGTACCGCAAAGAATATGGATATAGAGCAAATTTCCCCAAAAACTTAGAAACCCCACTTGCAGTTTTATGTTTCTTCATTGTTCATATAAAGGCTTCTTTTAAATCTCACTGAGGTCTATGTGTTATGCGTTGATAGGTACCTACCTACTTTACCTAAATATTTTCGGTAAAAATTACGTCTCTTTTCGACAAGGGAATGTCTGTATAAACGTAATCATATCATCCAATGGTGATTAAACTTTTGCAGCGCCTTATGTTCAGTCTAGGAAATGAATTCAATCATTTAAAAAAAAATTGGTTCAAGCACTGACGTGAAGTCAGATGTTTTTGCGCGTATAATCTATTGTCCATTCTTCTCCATTGGGCACCCTTAATCGAATTTACCATGGTAAATTATGTTGTCCATTCTCCTGTATTGGACACTCTTAATTCGAATTTACCATGGTAAATTCGAATTAAGTGTCCAATACAGGAGAATGGACGTGCTAAGGTTCATATTCTACAAGTACTCACCAAGTTTTAATTTGATCGGATTTATATTGGTTGAAAACAAAATTATTACTCGGAAACCACGATTATGCCCATTAACGAACTTGTCTGCCGTATTGGGATGCGCCACCCACCCTGAAAATTTCAAGTCGCCAGCTTTTTTCGTTCTCCATTGGGGAGTCGAACTAAATCGTTTGAGACCATTTTCGTCAAAAAATTCGAAAGTTACAGACATTTGGGCAAAACTATAACGCGATGTTCCCCAGAACATACGCGCAATAAAGTTTAGCATTCAAGAAAGCAACATTTCATTAACACCCTATACAATTGAAATATATACTCCAATACATAAAGAAATACATTAGCACCCTTTCTGTAGTAGGTTGCAATTAGTCGATAAATATTTTTTCTGCAGTTTAATCATTCAATCACTTAACGTATGAGTTGAAATCGTGAGAAAGAAGATATTCATTATGACAATAAGGAAAATGGGTCTTATGGACACAAAATTGTACGAAGTAATTCTGAATATTTTGTCCGAAATTGGATGTACTTTTTCCGAAATTGGTTTTACCTTTTTCGAAATAATTGGTTTCACCTTTTCCGAAATTGCTTTTACTTTTTGCGCGTTTGTTTAAGGGAACATCGAGTTATCATTTTGGCCAAATGTCTGTAATTTTCGAATTTTTTGCCGTTCGACTCCCCGATGATGAATCCGAGGTCAAATTTGATTTTGTCCGGGCAGCCGTCTGGCCGTTGCCACGATAGCTTGAGAACGGAAAGAGCTAGCGACTCCTCCTAATATGACAGACTAGTTCGTTAATGGTCATAATCGGCCCAAAGGTTTCCGAGTAATAATTTTGTTTTCAACCAATACAAATCCGATCGAATTGAAACTTGGTGACTAGTTTTAGAATATAAACCTAAGAACTTTTGTGGAATTTTGTGTGAATCGTATCACTAGAAAATTTTAAAAAAATTATTAAATAATATTTTTTATGTCACGATAACCTGAGAAGAGAAAGAGATAGCGACTTGAAATGTTCAGATAAGGTTGTGCATCTGAAAGCAACATTGGAGTTTGTATATAGGCATAATCGGCTAAAAGGTTTTGGAGTTATACCCACCTGAAATTTGGATTTTATTCTCTCAATAACTCGAAAAATACAAAACCGATTAAAGTCAAACATGGTTAATAGTTATAGAATGCAAACGCGAAAACTCTTTCAAATTTCGTGAGGAACGTATCACTTAAAAATTTTTAGAAAATCATTGAGAATTATTGAAAAAAAATTATATATCAGTAACTATTCATCCGACATCGCTGAAATTTAGCGAGAACCTAACTCAAGTGCAAAGTTCCAAGTTTGAACACGATCAGATATATATTTTTGGAGATTCGAGCAGCCTTGTGTGAGTTCAGTAGATGGATGGGTACCGTTGCCTCGATAACTTTCGAACGAAAGGAGGTAGGGACTTGCAATTTTCAGGGTATGTTGCGTATCTGCATGGGAGAGTTAAGTTCATTTACAGGCATAATATCGGTCTAACGGTTCCGGAGTTATACAAACCTGGAATATTATTTCCTTGATAACTCAAAAAATATGGACTCGATCGAATTGAAGCTTGGTAACTAGTTGTAGAATATCGATATAAAGACGTGTTTGAAATTTGGTTAGAACCACACCCTTAGAAATTTCCAAAAAAATTTCGAAAAAAAAATTAGTTCAAGCACCAACTTTTGCGCTCCTGACTCCAGGTCAGTGCTTGAACCAGTGTGTTCTGAAATTGGTTTTACTACTTCCGAAATTGCTTTTCCGAATTTGAACTTGAAAAGGTATAGATATGGTAGAAATGAAACTGAAGTACCTGGTCCTGTGTCGATGATTTTATTTCAATGTGACTGATAATTTGGTCCAATATTTTTACCCATATTGCCGAGATTTTTACCTGTGTATACCAAAGACCCTTTTGGAAAGCATAAATCCGTAAATTACCTTCTATTTAATCTGATGGACGTAAATCATAACATCGTCATCGACAAATGTCTTGTAATCGTTTTATTGAAATTATGAGAATTTTGTGACCTAATGAGTTTGTAATAGTATAGAAAGATAAAGGTGTTCCACTGAATAGAGCTCAAATACCAAGAATCGAATATTCCTGAAATTTTGTATGTTGGCAGCTATCGGAAGGGAGCAGCACTGTTGTTGTATGAACATACTGAAACTCCTAGGTTAAAGAGCAACGAGATTTTCTTTTTAAATTCAAATATTTAAGGGATTTCTCGTTTTTCTCCTCTTATTTTTTAATTTTTCTGGTTAAGTTTCGGGTACCTTGATTACATTATTTATATGTATTCATTATATAATTGAACTTACCAGTTATCATATTATTCCAATATATTAGGTACATACTATTCCTGAAGAATTCCATTATTGTATTGAATGAAACACATTACATCACAATATATCATTAATACAATTTCCAGCTTTATATTGTACCAGAATTTCATAGATACACCCATACTATATTTTGATTGATAATAATGTATTTCTGGTTCAAAATTGTATAAGACTGTATTTCTGTGGATAATTATGGATTCTCTACCCTACCTTATATAACACCCCTGGTTATTTATAAATAGTAATAAAGAGTACTCAATACTAATACTCATTAGTATAGGATTAGAGCTGCACTACAAAATGAATAACACTAGAACCAAATATCAATTCATTTAGTCTTTTGATGAAATTGGCATATCCGCATTTTGAAAAATATTTGCAGATATAGGTACCTACATTATAATTTGTGTGAACGAATTGCATATTCAAACGTTTAATGATATTTTTCATCTAGACTTGTCAAATTTGACCCCTGAGAGCAAAAGAAATAAAAATTGGTTCAAGTACTGCCGTGTACCTATTCTCCTGTATTGAAGAAGTTACCATGGTAAATTCGATTAAGAGTGTCCAATACAGGAGAAGGGACAATAGAACATGCTCGCAAACGCTCCCGACTTCACGTCAGTGCTTGAACCAATTTTTGTTTTCGTAATTTTTTGAAAAAATTTCTAGGGGTACGGTTCTCACAAATGAGTGAAACTAAAAAAATTCATATTATATTCAGATATTCATTGATAAATATGCAGGGTTGGGATAAAGTATGGAACCAAGTAAATATCTTTAAAACGAGAAGGATTATATCTATGAAACTTTGCAGGCAAGTACAATTAACCATAAAGAATCTGATGACGGAAATACCCTTGACTGTTTTTGATTTAAATGGAATACCCTGTATGTGTCAGTTACCACATTTTTTTGGTTTCAACAAGATGCAGTGCTTCCCCACTATGATAGACGGATTAGGAATTTTTTGGATGATAATTTTCCAAATCGATGTATTGGGCGTAAATGATTCATAGAGTTGTCCATTCTCTCCAGACCTTAACTCGTTAGATTTTTCCATTGTGGTTATCCAAAATCACATGTTTACGTTAGACAACCACCATGCTTGCAGGAATGTAATCATTGGTGATTGTGAACCAATACGTGGTGAAGTCTTTGATAGAGTTACCCACGAATGTATTAATAGGCTTACATAATGTCAGGCGTTGAATGGCGAGCATTTTGAACATTTGAAGTGATTTCGTTTGAATTATTATTTTCATTAGTCTGAAGTAAATAAATTTACCTATTCTTTAACTTCAAAGTGATTTATTTTTCGTTTTTGCGCGTATGTTCTGGGGAACATCGCGTTATCATTTTGCCCAAATGTCTGTAATTATAGAAATTTTTGCCGAAAATGGTCTCAAACGATTGGGTTCGACTCCCTGATGAAGAATTTGACGCAAATTTGGTTTTGTCCGGCTGGCCATCCGGTCGGCAGTTGCCACGATAACTTGAGAAGGGAAAGAGATATCAACTGGAAATTTTCAGGGTAGGTGGCGTATCCCAATAAGACCGACAATTTGGGCATACTCGGCCCAATGGTTTCCGAGTAACAATTTTGTTTTCAACCAATTCAACCAACAAATCCGATCGAATTGAAACTTGGTGAGTAGTTGGAGAATACAAACCTAAGGATTTTTGGGAGAATCGTATCACTAAAAAATTTTAAAAAAATATTCATGTCACGATAACCTGGGAACGGAAACAGATAGCGACTTGAAATTTTCCGGTTAGGTTGTGCATCTGAATACGACATTTAAAAGTTTGTTTATAGGCATAATCGGCCAAACGGTTTTGGAGTTATACTCATCTAAAATTTGGTTGTTATTTCCTCAATAACTCGAAAAATGCAGAACCGATCCAATTCAAACATGGTTATCACTTGTAGAATACCAGCGCGAAAATTCCTCCGAAATTTTGTGAGGATGGTACCACTAGAATTTTTCTTTAAATTCATTGAAAAAAATACTATATATCAGAAACTATACGTCCAACAGTGCTGAAATTTAACAAGAACCTCTAGACCCTAACTCTACCACCTAGTTCAAAGTTTGAACACGATCGGATCTATATTGTTGGAGATCCGAGCAGCCTTGTGCGAGTTCAGTAGCTAGATGGGTGACCATTGCCTCGACAACTTTCGAATGAAAGGAGATAGGGACTTGCAATTTTCAGGGTAATCGATCCAACGGTTTCGGAGTCATAGCCACCTGGAATATTATTTCCTCGATAACAGAAAAAAATATAGACTGGATCGAATTGAAGCTTGGTAACTGTTGTAGAATATTGACATAAAGACGTGTGTAAAATTTTGTGAGAACCGTACCCCTAGAAAATTTTAAATAATCACGAAAAAAAAATTGGTTATGAATATTTGCACCAGAGTTAGAATGTATGACTTTGAAATAATAATATATTTTAAAATATGCAAAATATTCAGGGTATCAGTTTTAAATTAAACAACTACTGTCGTAAAGTCAGGAGCTTTTGCGCGTATGTTCAATTGTCCATTCTCCTTTATACTGCATACTCTCTACTAGTTGTAGAATATCGACATAAAGACGTGTGTCAAATTTTGTGATATCCGTATACCATCTTTACCATGGTAAATTCGATTAAGAGTGTTCAATACAGGAGAATGGACAATAGAACATGCACGCAAAAGCTCCTGGCTTGAACCAATTTTTTTTTCGTAATATTTTAAAAATTTTCTAGTGATTCTGTTCTCACAAAATTTTAAACACCTCTTTATGTCGATATTCTACTACTAGTTACCAAGCTTCAATTCGATCGAGTCTATATTTTTTGAGATAAGGAGGAAATAATATTCCAGGTGGGTATAACTCCGAAACCGATGGACCGATTATGCCCAAAAACGAACATATCTCTGGGATGTGCAACCTATCCTGAGAATTGCAAGTTCCTATCTCCTTTCGTTCGAAAGTAATCGATGCAACGGTCACCCATCCAGCTACTGAATTCACACAAGGCTGCTCGGATCTCCAACAATATAGATCCGATCGTGTTCAATCTTGGACCTTGTTAGTAGAGTTAGTTTTTGAAGGCTCTCGTAAAATTCAGCGATATCGGAAGAATAGTTTCTGATATATAGAATATTTTTCAATGATTTTCAGTGATTTTTTAAAAATTTTCTGGTCATACGATCCTCACGAAATTTTGCAAGAACTTTCGCGTTGGCATTCTACAACTGATACCCATGTTTGAATTGGATCGGTGATTTGTAATTTTCGAGTTATTGAGAACAACCAAATTTCAGATGGGTATAACTCCAAAACCGTTTGGTCGATTAAACCTATAAACAAACTCAAATGTCCATTCAGATGCACAACCTCAGCGAAAATTTCAAGTCACTATCTCTTTTCGTTCTCAGGTTATCGTGATATAAATCATATTTTTTGATAATTTTTTAAAAATTTTCTTGTAATACTATTCTCAAAAAAAATCAGAAACGTCCTTAGGTTTGTATTCTACAAATTCTCACCAAGTTTCAATTCGATTGGACTTGTATTGGTTAAAAACAAAATTATTACTCGGAAACCATTGGACCGATTATGCCCATTAACCAACTTGTCCGTCGTATTGGAACGTCCACCTATTCTGAAAATTTCAAGTCGCTAACTTTCTCCGTTCTCAAGTTATCGTGGCATCGGACGGCCGGCCGGGCAGAATGCAATTTGACATCAGGGAGTCCAACCCAATTGATTGAGACCATTTTCGGCTAAAACATCGAATATTACAGACATTTGGGCAAAATGATAACGTGATGTTCCCCAGAACATGCGCGCAAAAAGTTAAGGATATTTCCGGTGAAATAGGAATTACAGTAGTAACAAGAAATATGGCATCAGACGCGTTATGCGTCATTGTATTTGTCTGCAAGGTTTCGTAAGTATCGTCCTTTTCGTTTTAAAGATATTTACTTGATTCCATATTTGAACTCAACCCTGTATTCGTCTGCGGCGCATCATTAGTGTTGAAATCAAAATATGGCTGGATATCGTCAGCATATCCGTGGATGGAACAATGGAACATGATATGTTTTGTGAACAAATGGAAGCTGTAGGAATAATAGAGGTCCCAATTTTGAACTCAACAAACAGATGATAAATCTAACAATTCTGCATTAAAAGTAATCCTTTGACTTCTACCAGGAAGATAACTATCATATAATTTTGAAGAAACTATGACCAGGTGACAGAATTTTTTCCGCAAATTGTAAAAAAAATTAACAATATTGAACCTTTGCTCATGAAGTCTCATAAGTAGACATCGGATTATATGCATTAACACAGTGGCAAAATATGCATGCAAATATGCACTAAAAAAGGGTAAAATATGCACAAAATATGCACTGAAAAAAATACCTATTTTCATGGAAACTTTCAGTTTATTCTTATACTCGTTAATTATAATTTTGGTGGCAGTACACAGTTGAACATTTCTCCAGGTTTTCTATAGTAAACCTTCGATGTTTATCAATTAATATCAATTTATAGACAGCAAATGACCTCTCTACAGCCATTGACGTTACTGAACAAAATTTGAATTTTGGCGCCATTTCTGAAGTTATCTTTGTAGGCAAGGTTTGACTATTGCCATTGATATATGCATTGAACTTCTTGACGGCTTCAAGACCCGGGATCTTATGCAGAACGGCATTTAATTTTCCACAGAACTTTTAGGACAGTGAGGTCTGTTCGATCAGTTCTTCTAAAATTTCCATGAATTTGAACAGAGGAAGGTTTTTGGTTTCCAATCTCTCTACTGCTTCGGATATGTGGCGATCGATCTAACTTCCGAAATATGCACTATTGACAAGAAAGTAAAAAAATATGCAACAATGTCTCAAATATAGCGTTATATGCATTGGCATATGCAAATATGCAACTGCATATAATCCGATGTCTACTCATAAGTATAATTATTATTATTATAGATACGCGAATTTTATAAAATTCACAATTCATCCGGAAGACACCCGATGACTGATAGTCTGAGCAAGACGCCCTGGACCCCTAAAAACCCCAGCCAGAGAGACATCATCAGTAAATCGAGTGTGAAACCATCATCTCTGCAGCCTCTTCTCGCCTTATCAGTTCGCAATATTCGCCAATTCATAATGCGTTTTGCGCCTAGTCACTCCCCTGGGCATAAACCGAGTTAAAAAGCGTCTGATACAATTTAGCCCACGGCTTTTTGACTGCATTACCGGGAATGATTTATGGATCCTCCCTGTATGCAGCGTTTTTTACCCGTCACTCCTCAACTTAAGCAAGCATCAGTCTTTGGCTGTCCTGACAACGTCGCCTGGATATTATAAATCATCATTCGATCTATCTGATGCTCGGACCTTCAAGGATCAACCGGAGGACGTTTTATATTGACGTTTCTTTGCTTCTCGGCTTACATGTACGAAAATAAATCTTTTTAGATATTGATGCCTCCACACCTCCATTAAGCCTGCCCTAGTTTTTTTGCGATGGGATAAAAGAGGGGGGGAACTATATGTTTTGTAAAAGAGTAGTTTAGTTCTGTTGTGGTTGGATGAAACTGAAACATTTTTTGGGATTTGGATACGTTTTCGATTTTCAGATTGCCAAATGGGGATTTGAGTTATTTCGGAAGGAATTTGGGTATTTCAAAGACGAAGTTTATTCGGACATATGATTTGTCAAAGTTTAAATAATTACTCGCTAGTAGTTTGACAAGAGCGCCAAAGCCCCTGTCCACAGAGTTTTCCCACATTTTTGGCGCTCTTGTTCCTCGGAACAGAGTGCTTATCAATTTGCCCAAATATTTGTAATTTTCGAATTTTTGGTTGAAAATTATCTTAAACGATTTGGTTCGACTCACTGATCAAGAATCAGAGGTAATTTTTTTCTGTCCGGCTGACCGGCCAGCCGTTGCCACGATAACTTTCGAACAAGTATGTCAATTTTGTTTTCAACCAATACAGATCCAATTTAATTGAAACTTACTTGGTATTTAGTAGTAGAGAATACCGACATGAAGACGTTCAAGAAATTTTGTGATGATCGTATCACTAGAAAATTTTAAAAGAATTTTTGCACATTATTTATCTCACGATAATTTTAGAACGGAAAGAGATCCATTTTTCAGGGTAGGTTGCACATCCAAATGCGACATTTAAGTTTGTAAATAGCCACAATCGGTCAACCGGTTGCGCGTTAAAAACTATTGGGGCTTCACACGAGACGAGAGTAGGCGAGAATATAAGAAATCTCGTCTCGGTCTCGTCTCGTTATCAGTTGTCTCGTCTCATCTCGCTTAGTTCTGAATAACGATAATAAGTATTATAATATATAAACGAAATGGTAGATATCAATGAATCATTTTGAAGAGCTATATTACGCTCTTATACAAAAATATTTGTACATGTATGTAAATATTTTTTTAATTTTAAACACTGTTAATTTCATCTTTTAAATTACTCGATGATACTTGCCATGATCATACCTGCTGTGGAAAATAATCTTTCAACATGTACGGATGAAGCCATTAATAAATCATCGGCCATCTCGGAAAGTGTAGAAACTTTTTCATGCACTTTTCACTCAGCTTTCCAATGTTTCGAAGGTTTTGTTGATGTCTTAAAGAGGCAATCGATGTCGATACATTTTTTAATAGAATTAGACAAATTGGTATACCTTCCCAGTGGGTAGATCATTCAGGGTGTTCTTGGCGTATTCCTCATAACACTTTTCGAAACATTGAATAGCTTCATTTTTCATTTCTTCACGATTTTCATTGTATGTACTTTCACAGATTTATATAATAATTGTTCACATCTTCACTACAAGAAGCACAATAAAAAACAATAAATTTGTTTAGAAGTTCGAATAGACGAAATTTTAAAAACGTTGGGATTTAGAAGTAATAAAAGTTGTCCGTTAAGTAATGAATATAATGGGATCAGTTTTTATGGTTCTGAATTGTAGTTGTTCGAAAAATAGTCTCAATTATTGTAAGGTCTTTAAAAAATCGTATATTTCTAGAACGATCGATGTACATATAATATAGGCCAAATATATTGGTAATTATAGTGGAAACTCTTCATACTCAATTGTTTTCTGTGGTTGTTGGAAAAGGTCTAGTCGTATATAAAAAAAAGATAGATATTTATGATAAGAGATACGTTACTATAAGAAGTGATAAGAACACTTAAGTAAAAATAAAAATGTGAGAAAATTATTAAATATTAAATAAAATATTTTCTAATTTTCCGAATAAAAATTTCATAAAAAAAATTTAACGAGAAGAAAAACGAGACTCTAGGGTTGCGCTGTATGTGGTCTCGGTATCGCCTATAATATTTTTAAAAATGTTCTCGCTCTCGTGTGAAGCCCTAAAAACTGTCTGTAATTTTGTTGTTAATTCCTCAATAACTCAAAAAATACGAAACCGATCCAATTCAAACATGGTAATTAGTTGTAGAGTGCGAACGCACAAATTTTTGCGAAACTTCGTGAGGATCATATATACAGAGTGTTTCATGAATTAATGTACAGGCTTTCAGTGTAGATGCAGGACATTTTGGTGATTTTAAATCAGTGTCCGAAATATGTCGTAAAAATATTCGTTTTAGAGATGATTTATGTATTTTATCAAAAACTTTCAATCTGCATAACTCTTGAACGCCAGCTTGGATCTTCATGAAAATTTCATGGAATGAGTATAGGCATATTCCTGATATTCGCTCATAATGACTTGTTGATAGCGAAGGTACGTACTGATAAAATTATTTTCTTCATTCTACATCTTGTATAACACCCTTTGCATCTAATTTTCAAGAAGTGAAATATTTCTCAGAATCTAAAATAAATACTATCTCAAATAAGCCTATTGACAATAATGGCAATTTTCAATTTATAATAAACATGGACATGTGAATCTCCGAATAATGCGTTCATTCATATTGAATCAATTGAAATTCTCAGTAACATCACTTAATTATAGTGCTGCATCTTATTCCATCCAATACATGAATTGAGGAGTTCCACATTTGATTACCTATATACCTGAAAATAGAAATGATAGAAATACTCATTTTCGAATTATTCATTTTTGAGAATTCTCTTTTCGAATAATTGAAACACAGATGTTAGCATAATTGAATATTTCATGCCAAACAACAGAAAAAAAATTAATAACAAATCACATTCTCATACCACGAATTCCCTTTTATAATCAGTTCACTTCAATGCTCAATATTTTTTTATGTTTTTGTTTCTATGAAATCTTTGATTCTGCTACCATCTGTTTCAGTTATTCAAAACAAAGAGTTTTCGAAGATAAATAATTCCAGAATGAGAATTTCTATCATTTGAACCATGTTTTTGAACATAGCAGTATTTTTTTGAAAACCTCTTTTGGGTAAAAAAGATACACGGTGAAATATTCATTGATTTTAACCATCAACAAATATTGCGCGTGAGCCGAGCTAGGTTACCTCATCGCTCAGTGCGTCATTCAAGGGAGGACACGAACTGCGGTTTCATGGTTGTTACCAATCATCAGCCTGGCTTAGCCACAATGAGTGAACAACCGAAGGAGTTCTAGGAAACTTAATACTATCCGTTGCGATCTGGTAGGGAAAAAATCCCACCAGCGGCACTTGGGTCGAAGTTCGTAAGGATTCCCACAGGTGCCGCTGGTGGGATTTTCTCCCTACCAGTTCGCAACGGATGGAATTAGGTTTCCTAGAACTCCTTCGGTTGTTCATTCGGTGTGGCTAAGTCACGCTGATGATTGGTAACAGCCATGAAACCACGCTTCGTGTATGCCCTTGAATGACGCTTTCCTCTTCGGGGTAACACTGAGCGATGAGGTGACCTAGCTTAGCTCACGCGGAATACTTTTGATGGTTAAAATCAACGAATATTTCACCGTGTGTCTTCTTTAGTTATTGGCAAGTAGCCACAGTTCACTTCATTGTATGTTCTTTTGGGTAATCGGGAGTCGAAAACCTTAATTTGTGTATTGGGTGAAATAAGATGCGCCACCTTCCTGAAGTCATGATACTTAGAAATTCAATTCATTCAATATGTATTAACGCATTATTCAGAGGCACACAGGTCCATATTTATTATGAATTGAAAACTCCAGATATTCAATGGTTCATAAGATATTGACGCGAAGTGTGTAATTATTGCCAATAGGCTTGTTTGAAATAGTATTCGGAGTAGATTATGAGAAAAATTTCACTTGAAAATTTTATGTATGTATTTTACAAGATGTGGAATAAAGAAAATAATTTTCTCAGTCTGGTCCTGCGCTACTAACTAGTCATTATAAGCGAATATTAGGCATAGGTCTTTCTTTACTCATTCATTGAAATTTTCATGAAGATCCCTGTAGGCGTTCAATAGTTATGCCGATTGAAAGTTTTTGATAAAATACATTAAACATCCTGTTTAATTTAATGCCCCAAATTCGAAAAAATTATAAATTAAACTCTTATTGAAATTGAACTTGCATTTGCACCACAGAACGCTAATAATTTTAACTACCAGTATTTGCAGTAATAGCCAAAATTAAAGAGAATTCCCTATTGCAGTGTTTTCTAACTCACATTCATAAGAGTACCTGTACCTGAAAAAACACGTTTGACTCATACCAAGTAAACCCTCATTAAAGATTCCATTCTTAACGATCAAGGAATTTTCTTGGAATATCTCAGGTCGTTTGAGGGGTGGGAATACATAAAGCATTATTATTTCCTCCGTCCTAGAATAGTGCATGTTTTGTTATTGGGATGAATGGACGCGAAAGGGTGGCCAAGGGGAGACATAGTGGGCGCAGAAAAGTGAGAGTTGTCACGCACAAAGTTTGATTGGACTACTGCCAATCGATATCCAGAGATTCACCCTCGTCTGGCTGGACCAAGTGCTACTACCCTTGCTGAATATTTAGATCGTTTCTCGTGTTACTCTTTGCCTAGAATACGTATCTCGCTCTCAGGAACGCATATAGGAAAAGTTATTGCTATTCGAGTGTGGCCATTTGGAAATGTCGAGATCAGAAGAAAAGGCCGGTAGAGGAGTGTTTTCGCTCGAAGACAGGTGCTCAGGTATATAACTTAGTTTTTTTAGGTATTGAACAACTGAAGGTGGGTTTAGACAGCAACTAAAACAAATTAAAATAAAATGAAAAAGAAATTAAAATAAAATAGGGAAGTTGAATACGCACACTTTCTAGAGAGCATTTATACACCAAATGAGATAAAATAGGAAATAAGAATAACAACCAAAGATAGCCAACTTTTATCGTTATTTCTTTTAAAAGTAATATAACATAATTTAGTATATTTTGTTATTGTTTGGTTCTCTTTGGGAATATGTATAATATATCTTGTTAGGAAAATGCCATTGTCATAAAATCTGCAATGTGTTAGGATCATTATTATTCTCTATTTTGTTTCAAGTTTTCGGTATAAACCAATCGTTTCTACCCTCGATTCTCATTTTATTTTATTTCGTTTCTTATTTTATTGTATTTTTTGTATAAAGCCACCTAAGTTTTCTCTTGTACTTGATTTTCTCGCACTCGTACTAGCGCAACCTTTATTTTAACAAATCTTCGATGTCTCGAGAATCTTTCACTAGTTTCAGCTGGAAATTTCTACTGAAAAATTAAATTGGCAAAGCACTAACGTGAGGTCAATCTGCTTTGGAGCACTTGTTCAAGTTCATAGCCAGGGCATTCACTCATCCAGGTACTGAATTCACTCAAGGCTACTTAGAAAAAATATATTTTTCCAATATTTTCAACAATATAGATCCTATGGAGTTTAGATTTAGATCTTGGCTGTGAAATAAAGTTTTGGCTCTTGCCAAATATGGGCGATATCTGACAGATAGTTTCTGAGATAAAGATTTGTATAATCTATATAATTTTTTTTTGAATTTTGCAGTCAGGCGATCCATACGAAACTTTGCATGTGGGTATTTTTCACTACAGAATTTCAATTTGATCAGATCAGTATTTTTCGAGTTTTAGGGAAGTTCAAATTTTTGAGGAATACATTATTCGTAACTAGTTTATAATATTCCAACTGGATAGATAATTTTATTTACTTGTTGGCGAAATCTTGGTGTCAATAAGAGATGGAAATACTCCATGCATCTTCATGGAACCACCAGCATTTTCTATTCGCTGAGATCTTTTGCCTGAATCCTAGGAAAATATCGTCATATTTATTTCAACATTTACACCTAACTGTTATGAAAGTACCAACTGTCAGCGGAAAGGTAATGGCGTATTGGTTAAAATTCTTCTATATTTCCTCAATATCGTCAACAGATCCAATCGAGTTCAACTTAAGAACTTGGCTGTAAAATATGGTTTAGGAGGTAATTTACAATGATAAACAATTTTTTTTGATAATTTTTTAAAAATTTTATAGTTATACCATCCATCCGAAATTTTGTATAAGTCTTCGTGTCGACATGTTTGCGCGTATGTTCTGGGGAACATCGCGTTATCATTTTGCCCAAATGTCTGTAATTTTCGAATTTTTCTCCGAAAATGGTCTCAAACGATTGGGTTCGACTCTCTGATCAAGAATTCGAGGTCAAATTTGATTCTGTCCGGCCGGCCGTTGCCACGATAACTTGGGAACGGAAAGAGATAGCGACTTGAAACTTTCAGAGTAGGTGGTGCATCCCAATAGGACGGACAAGTAGGTTAATGGGAATAATCGGCCCAATGGTTTCCGAATACTAATTATGTCTACAACCAATACTAATCCGTTCGCATTGAAACTTGGTGAGTAGTTTATAACGACTTAGGACTGTTCCCAAGTCGCAGCGGTTAAATGCGGAGCTACTAGAACTCGGGGATCCGCGGTCTAGCTCTTGTGGAGATGGGAGTGGGTTTCCAAAAAGGGAACCTGGTAAATGGGCACCAGGTAAATTTAATTCTCCCAGATACCCCAGCTTAAAGTAATAATTCCTAAATTCACCAAAAGAATATTCACGCTAAAATCAAACAATTTATTCAGTAGCTTACAACCCAGGTCTTTAGATTCAATAAAGTAAAACTACGGTGAAACCCAGAATAAGGGTGGCGGAAATTGTACGTAGATATTATTCTTTGATTCAAATATGCGTCGCTTGAGCTCAGGCGCATCCACGTTTCTTATTTATGATCATATATGATTACCAGAAATCTTTCCCCAATTTCCGCTTTACAATAACAACAATTTATGTAATTGATGATAATAAGTTCACGTCATATATAGCAGGTATAAGATATGTTTCGAAGATCTATTTCCTATAACTTGCGTGCTGATTATCCTTATTCCTGAACGTAGTATTGCGTCGATGGTCTCGCAATAATGTCCTCTTTCTCTCGGTGGCCGGTGCTCGTAGTCTGCAACCTTCGATTGGATGTCGCACAATGTTGATTACTGACCACCTTGTTTATATTCGGGATCTGCAACACTGCGTTGGCTGTCTCACAGCGTTAGTTATGGACCTCCTTGTATATACTCGAATGTCTCAGTTTCACTCTTCCTGACATAAAAACCCCTGATATTCTGGGTTGTCCTGTATAAGTTTGCTTCAAAACTAAATCTGGCCGTGCCTCCACCAAATAATCCTTCAAGCACACAGCAATGTTCTGTCAAAGTCGCCAAGATCGTTCACGTGTTCAACTTGGATTTGCAAAAGGCCTTTAAATCCTCTTTCGAGACAAGTAAAGGTTACCTGTTATCCTTCCAAATCAAACCAATGTAACCCTCACTCCTAATTCGATTTTCGAAACTATATCCAACTAAGAAGAATTCAACAATTCTTACGAAGTTTCGAAAATGCGCATAACCTATTGCTCCTCCGTAGAATCTCCACAAAATGGACGATCTCATCTCACTGACGCCGACTCTCACAAAATTTCAGACTGTCACAATGAAACAATATAGCCAACTATTTCGGCTCTTAGAATACAATCCTTCTTTAGCGTCGATTGGTACCACTGAGACCCAACCTCAATGTCAACACAAACGACAACCTTACCGCAAGCAGAATGTTAACAAACCTCTGCCTTGGTTAAAAAAGGAACGTTACAAGTTGTAGAATACAAACCTATGGACGTTTGTGAAATTTTGTGAGAATCGTATACAGGGTGTCCCAGAAATCAACGATAAGCCGGTAACGGGCGATAGGCCAGGTGATAACAGTTATCAGAAAAATATTTAAAAAAATCTTTGTCATGTACTTTTCAAATTATAGGTATTAGAAAAAAAAAGGAAAAACTGACATCCTGTGATGATCTTTCAAGTCCTGTGTCTACAAATATTAATTTTTCGTCAGTCTTTTTTTTGTAATGTAATCATGAATAATCCTTCTGTAAATTACAGTTTAAAATTAAAACATAACTCCCTCAGTTTTAAATAAAATGTTGGATTTTTGCCCAACAATAAATTCAAAATAATTTCATCATCCAACTTTAACCGACTGTACTGTAAAAAAAATGTACCAGACTATTTTGGCAAGTAACATCAAAAGATGGCGCATTTAGTCTGGATTCCAAAATGGTATGATACTTGCTAGATTACTTCTTAGTTGAGGAAAATAATAATGTTATTTTAAGTGGAACCGGATTTCAGTCCAATTCTGTTTAATTATTGGAAATGGAGCCTAGGCATCTTTAAGTCCACAATTTACAAGTAAAGTTTGATTTAAACGGTAGACGGAGAGTGACGTTATTTTGCCTAGTAAGAGTGAGACAGATGGTGACGCTAAGTGGGAGCGAGATAGATAGTGACGCTACTTTTATGCGAGAGTGAGACGAAATAAAAGATGCAAGTTTGCAATAAAATTTAGACATTGGATTTTTTCAGTTGACTTTAATTTAATTAGATTTACAAGAAATTACAGCAAATGTTCAAATTGCTGGCTTTCAGCTGCAATGCAAACGAGGTAAACATGTGGACGGGAATTTTGAATGGTAGAGTTATTGGTCCATCTGAGCTGCCGGAGAACTTAAATGCCCTGGTTTATTAGGACTTCTTACAAAATCAATTACCAGATTTATTGGAAGAAGTGCCACTGAACATTTACAGCAGCATGTGGTACCAACAAGATGGCTGCCCAGCGCATTATGCTCCCACAGTTCGGGAGTTCCTCGACCGAGAATACCCCGATAGGTGGATTGGGCGGGGTGGTACAATTTCGTGGCCTGCCCGTTCACCCGATTTAAACCCCATAGATTTCTTTTACTGGGGAACGATAAAGGAGATTTAGCCGAGCTGCACCAAAGAATTACAGAAGCCGCTGAATACATTAACTCAAGAAGTTATACCCGTCTTATTACGCTATAATTTTTAAGAAGATGTAGAGCATTGCAGCTGAAGGCCAACAATTTGAACATTTGCTGTAATTTCTAATTAAATTAAAGTCAACTGAAAAAATCCAATGTCTGAATTTTATTTCAAACTTTGCACCTTTTATTTCGTCTCACTCTCGCATAAAAGTAGCGTCCCTATCTATCTCGCTCACACTTAGCGTCACCATCTGTCTCACTCTTACTAGGCAAAATAACGTCACTCTCCATCTACCGTTTAAATCAAACTTTACTTGTAAATTGTGGACTTAAAGATGCCTAGGCTCCATTTCCAATAATTATACAATTGGCCTGAAATCCGGTTCCATTTAAAAAAAAATTATTATTTTCCTCAACTAAGAAGTAATCTAGCAAGTATCATACCATTTTGGAATCCAGACTAAATGAGCCATCTTTTGATGTTACTTGCCAAAACAGTGTAGTACATTTTTTTTACAGTACAGTCGGTTGAAGTTGGATGATGTAATTATTTTGACCTTAATGTTGGGCAAAAATCCAACATTTTATTTAAAACTGAGGCAGTTATGTTCTAATTTTAAAATGTAATTTACAGAAGGGTTATTCATGATTACATTACAGAAAAAAGACTGACGAAAAATTAATATTTGTAGACACAGGACTTGAAAGATCATCATAGGATGTCAGTTTTTCCTTTTTTTTTCTAATACCTATAATTTGAAAAGTACATGACAAAGATTTTTTTAAATACTTTTCTGATAACTGTTATGACTTGGCCTATCGCCCGTTATCGGCTTATCGTTGATTTCTGGGACACCCTGTATATAGAAAATTTTAAAAAAATATATTAAAAAATATTATTTACGTCACGATAACCTAAGAACGGAAAGAGATAGCGACTTGAAATTTTCAGGTTAGGTTGAGAATCTGAATGCGCCATTTGAGTTTGTTTATAGGTATAATCGGCAAAACATTTTTGGAGTTATTCCCACCAGAAATTTGGTTATTTCCTCGATAACTCGAAAAATACATAACCGATCCAATTCAAACATGATTATTAGTTGTAGAACGGCAACGCGAAAATTATTGCAAAATTTCGTGAGGATCGTATAACTAGAAAATTTTTAAAAAATCATAGAAAATTATTGAAAAAAATTCTATATATCAGGAACTATTCGTCTGATATCCCTAAAAGTTTGCGAGAGTCCTCAGAACCTAACTCTACTACCAAGTTTCAAGTTTGAACATGGTCGGATATATATTGTTGGAGATCCGAGCAGCCTTGTGTGAGTTCAGTAGCTGGATGGGTGATCGTTGCCTCGACAACTCTCGAACGAAAGGAGATAGGGAGTTGCAGTTCTCAGGATAGGTGCACATCTGAATGGGAGACCTTAAGTTTGCTGTTGGCCATAATCGGCCCAACGGTTTCGGAGTTATACCCATCTGGAATATTATTTCCTCGATAACTCAAAAAATATAGACTCGATCGAATTGAAGCTTGGTAACTAGTTGTAGAATATCAACATGAAGACGTGTGTAAAATTTTGTGAGGACCGTACCACTAGAAAAATTTTAAAAAATTACGAAGTCAGGCGATCCATACGAAACTTTGCATGTGGGTATTTTTCACTACAGAATTTCAATTTGATCAGATCAGTATTTTTCGAGTTTTAGGGAAGTTCAAATTTTTGAGGAATACATTATTCGTAACTAGTTTATAATATTCCAACTGGATAGATAATTTTATTTACTTGTTGGCGAAATCTTGGTGTCAATAAGAGATGGAAATACTCCATGCATCTTCATGGAACCACCAGCATTTTCTATTCGCTGAGATCTTTTGCCTGAATCCTAGGAAAATATCGTCATATTTATTTCAACATTTACACCTAACTGTTATGAAAGTACCAACTGTCAGCGGAAAGGTAATGGCGTATTGGTTAAAATTCTTCTATATTTCCTCAATATCGTCAACAGATCCAATCGAGTTCAACTTAAGAACTTGGCTGTAAAATATGGTTTAGGAGGTAATTTACAATGATAAACAATTTTTTTTGATAATTTTTTAAAAATTTTATAGTTATACCATCCATCCGAAATTTTGTATAAGTCTTCGTGTCGACATGTTTGCGCGTATGTTCTGGGGAACATCGCGTTATCATTTTGCCCAAATGTCTGTAATTTTCGAATTTTTCTCCGAAAATGGTCTCAAACGATTGGGTTCGACTCTCTGATCAAGAATTCGAGGTCAAATTTGATTCTGTCCGGCCGGCCGTTGCCACGATAACTTGGGAACGGAAAGAGATAGCGACTTGAAACTTTCAGAGTAGGTGGTGCATCCCAATAGGACGGACAAGTAGGTTAATGGGAATAATCGGCCCAATGGTTTCCGAATACTAATTATGTCTACAACCAATACTAATCCGTTCGCATTGAAACTTGGTGAGTAGTTTATAACGACTTAGGACTGTTCCCAAGTCGCAGCGGTTAAATGCGGAGCTACTAGAACTCGGGGATCCGCGGTCTAGCTCTTGTGGAGATGGGAGTGGGTTTCCAAAAAGGGAACCTGGTAAATGGGCACCAGGTAAATTTAATTCTCCCAGATACCCCAGCTTAAAGTAATAATTCCTAAATTCACCAAAAGAATATTCACGCTAAAATCAAACAATTTATTCAGTAGCTTACAACCCAGGTCTTTAGATTCAATAAAGTAAAACTACGGTGAAACCCAGAATAAGGGTGGCGGAAATTGTACGTAGATATTATTCTTTGATTCAAATATGCGTCGCTTGAGCTCAGGCGCATCCACGTTTCTTATTTATGATCATATATGATTACCAGAAATCTTTCCCCAATTTCCGCTTTACAATAACAACAATTTATGTAATTGATGATAATAAGTTCACGTCATATATAGCAGGTATAAGATATGTTTCGAAGATCTATTTCCTATAACTTGCGTGCTGATTATCCTTATTCCTGAACGTAGTATTGCGTCGATGGTCTCGCAATAATGTCCTCTTTCTCTCGGTGGCCGGTGCTCGTAGTCTGCAACCTTCGATTGGATGTCGCACAATGTTGATTACTGACCACCTTGTTTATATTCGGGATCTGCAACACTGCGTTGGCTGTCTCACAGCGTTAGTTATGGACCTCCTTGTATATACTCGAATGTCTCAGTTTCACTCTTCCTGACATAAAAACCCCTGATATTCTGGGTTGTCCTGTATAAGTTTGCTTCAAAACTAAATCTGGCCGTGCCTCCACCAAATAATCCTTCAAGCACACAGCAATGTTCTGTCAAAGTCGCCAAGATCGTTCACGTGTTCAACTTGGATTTGCAAAAGGCCTTTAAATCCTCTTTCGAGACAAGTAAAGGTTACCTGTTATCCTTCCAAATCAAACCAATGTAACCCTCACTCCTAATTCGATTTTCGAAACTATATCCAACTAAGAAGAATTCAACAATTCTTACGAAGTTTCGAAAATGCGCATAACCTATTGCTCCTCCGTAGAATCTCCACAAAATGGACGATCTCATCTCACTGACGCCGACTCTCACAAAATTTCAGACTGTCACAATGAAACAATATAGCCAACTATTTCGGCTCTTAGAATACAATCCTTCTTTAGCGTCGATTGGTACCACTGAGACCCAACCTCAATGTCAACACAAACGACAACCTTACCGCAAGCAGAATGTTAACAAACCTCTGCCTTGGTTAAAAAAGGAACGTTACAAGTTGTAGAATACAAACCTATGGACGTTTGTGAAATTTTGTGAGAATCGTATACAGGGTGTCCCAGAAATCAACGATAAGCCGGTAACGGGCGATAGGCCAGGTGATAACAGTTATCAGAAAAATATTTAAAAAAATCTTTGTCATGTACTTTTCAAATTATAGGTATTAGAAAAAAAAAGGAAAAACTGACATCCTGTGATGATCTTTCAAGTCCTGTGTCTACAAATATTAATTTTTCGTCAGTCTTTTTTTTGTAATGTAATCATGAATAATCCTTCTGTAAATTACAGTTTAAAATTAAAACATAACTCCCTCAGTTTTAAATAAAATGTTGGATTTTTGCCCAACAATAAATTCAAAATAATTTCATCATCCAACTTTAACCGACTGTACTGTAAAAAAAATGTACCAGACTATTTTGGCAAGTAACATCAAAAGATGGCGCATTTAGTCTGGATTCCAAAATGGTATGATACTTGCTAGATTACTTCTTAGTTGAGGAAAATAATAATGTTATTTTAAGTGGAACCGGATTTCAGTCCAATTCTGTTTAATTATTGGAAATGGAGCCTAGGCATCTTTAAGTCCACAATTTACAAGTAAAGTTTGATTTAAACGGTAGACGGAGAGTGACGTTATTTTGCCTAGTAAGAGTGAGACAGATGGTGACGCTAAGTGGGAGCGAGATAGATAGTGACGCTACTTTTATGCGAGAGTGAGACGAAATAAAAGATGCAAGTTTGCAATAAAATTTAGACATTGGATTTTTTCAGTTGACTTTAATTTAATTAGATTTACAAGAAATTACAGCAAATGTTCAAATTGCTGGCTTTCAGCTGCAATGCAAACGAGGTAAACATGTGGACGGGAATTTTGAATGGTAGAGTTATTGGTCCATCTGAGCTGCCGGAGAACTTAAATGCCCTGGTTTATTAGGACTTCTTACAAAATCAATTACCAGATTTATTGGAAGAAGTGCCACTGAACATTTACAGCAGCATGTGGTACCAACAAGATGGCTGCCCAGCGCATTATGCTCCCACAGTTCGGGAGTTCCTCGACCGAGAATACCCCGATAGGTGGATTGGGCGGGGTGGTACAATTTCGTGGCCTGCCCGTTCACCCGATTTAAACCCCATAGATTTCTTTTACTGGGGAACGATAAAGGAGATTTAGCCGAGCTGCACCAAAGAATTACAGAAGCCGCTGAATACATTAACTCAAGAAGTTATACCCGTCTTATTACGCTATAATTTTTAAGAAGATGTAGAGCATTGCAGCTGAAGGCCAACAATTTGAACATTTGCTGTAATTTCTAATTAAATTAAAGTCAACTGAAAAAATCCAATGTCTGAATTTTATTTCAAACTTTGCACCTTTTATTTCGTCTCACTCTCGCATAAAAGTAGCGTCCCTATCTATCTCGCTCACACTTAGCGTCACCATCTGTCTCACTCTTACTAGGCAAAATAACGTCACTCTCCATCTACCGTTTAAATCAAACTTTACTTGTAAATTGTGGACTTAAAGATGCCTAGGCTCCATTTCCAATAATTATACAATTGGCCTGAAATCCGGTTCCATTTAAAAAAAAATTATTATTTTCCTCAACTAAGAAGTAATCTAGCAAGTATCATACCATTTTGGAATCCAGACTAAATGAGCCATCTTTTGATGTTACTTGCCAAAACAGTGTAGTACATTTTTTTTACAGTACAGTCGGTTGAAGTTGGATGATGTAATTATTTTGACCTTAATGTTGGGCAAAAATCCAACATTTTATTTAAAACTGAGGCAGTTATGTTCTAATTTTAAAATGTAATTTACAGAAGGGTTATTCATGATTACATTACAGAAAAAAGACTGACGAAAAATTAATATTTGTAGACACAGGACTTGAAAGATCATCATAGGATGTCAGTTTTTCCTTTTTTTTTCTAATACCTATAATTTGAAAAGTACATGACAAAGATTTTTTTAAATACTTTTCTGATAACTGTTATGACTTGGCCTATCGCCCGTTATCGGCTTATCGTTGATTTCTGGGACACCCTGTATATAGAAAATTTTAAAAAAATATATTAAAAAATATTATTTACGTCACGATAACCTAAGAACGGAAAGAGATAGCGACTTGAAATTTTCAGGTTAGGTTGAGAATCTGAATGCGCCATTTGAGTTTGTTTATAGGTATAATCGGCAAAACATTTTTGGAGTTATTCCCACCAGAAATTTGGTTATTTCCTCGATAACTCGAAAAATACATAACCGATCCAATTCAAACATGATTATTAGTTGTAGAACGGCAACGCGAAAATTATTGCAAAATTTCGTGAGGATCGTATAACTAGAAAATTTTTAAAAAATCATAGAAAATTATTGAAAAAAATTCTATATATCAGGAACTATTCGTCTGATATCCCTAAAAGTTTGCGAGAGTCCTCAGAACCTAACTCTACTACCAAGTTTCAAGTTTGAACATGGTCGGATATATATTGTTGGAGATCCGAGCAGCCTTGTGTGAGTTCAGTAGCTGGATGGGTGATCGTTGCCTCGACAACTCTCGAACGAAAGGAGATAGGGAGTTGCAGTTCTCAGGATAGGTGCACATCTGAATGGGAGACCTTAAGTTTGCTGTTGGCCATAATCGGCCCAACGGTTTCGGAGTTATACCCATCTGGAATATTATTTCCTCGATAACTCAAAAAATATAGACTCGATCGAATTGAAGCTTGGTAACTAGTTGTAGAATATCAACATGAAGACGTGTGTAAAATTTTGTGAGGACCGTACCACTAGAAAAATTTTAAAAAATTACGAAAAAATAGTATCTCATGATTCCTTGAGAACGAAAAAAAATTGCGACTTGCAGTTTTCAGGGTAGATGGCGCATCTGAATACAACATTTGAGTTCGTTAACTATCATAATCGGCTAAATGGTTCTGGAGTTATATCAATCTGAAATTTGGTTGTTATTTCCTCAATATCTCAAAAAATACGAATCCGATCCAATTCAAATATGGTTGTTGGTTGTAGAATGCCAACGCGAAAATTCTTGAAAAATTTCGTGAGGATCATAGCCCTAGAAAATTTTAAAAAAATGATTGAAAAAAAAATTGGTTCAAGCACTGACGTGAAATCAGAAGCTTTTACCATGGTGAATTCTATTGTCTGTTCTCCTGTATTGGACACTCCGAATTTACCATGGTAAATTCGATTAAGAGTGTCCAATGCAGGAGAACAGACAATAGAATTTACCATGGTAAATTCGATTAAGAGTGTCCAATACAGGAGAAGGGACAATAGAACATCCGTGCAAAAGCTCCTGATTTCAGGAAAAAAAATTGGTTCAAGCACTGACGTAGTCAGGAGCTTTTGTGCGTATGTTCTATTGTCCATTGTCCTGTATTGGACACTCTTAATCGAATTCACCATGGTCAATTCGATTAAGAGTTTCCAATGAAGTAGAATGGACAAGAGAACATACGCGCAAAAGCTTCTGACTTCACGTCAGTGCTTGAACCAATTTTTTAACTACCGAGATTTAATTCGAGTTCGAAGTATATTTTGGATAATTGGAAAAACAAAATTTCAGGTGGCCATAACTTCGAAACCACTCGGAAGCTGTTACTCATTAGCAAAAACAAATTGGGGTAGTTATTAGAAAAAAAATTGATTCAAGCACTGACGTGAAGTCAGAAGCTTTTGCGCGTATGTTATATTGTCCATTCTTCTGTATTGGACACCCTTAATCGAATTTACCATGGTAAATTATGTTGTCCATTCTCCTGTATGAAATATAGAGGCGATTTCATATTTTCATTTATGATGAGGGTTTCTTGACTCTACTAGGCCTTTTTGTGTTGGTAAGACTTATTCAGACAAAATCCAACTTGTTTATTTATGAAGTGCTCTTGAGAATAATATTTCAATTGATGAAGTTTCAAACAATCCACTAGCATAGTACTATCCTAATTTTCCTTGATACGTAGGTTTATTTTCAACTGATGGAAAGTAGATCTATATATACTCCCCTTCTTTTAACTGCAAAACCTGAGCACAGCTTCCTTTTTTTCCTTCATATTTCTGGGTTAAATTATTTTACTAGAATACAGCCAAATCAAATACATACCTATTCTTTAAAATAGGTCCATTTGTACCATATTTAACTCGTCTCTACCCGTGATAGGCATTCACTTTCGATTGAAATCATTTTTTAAACAAAATTAAATTGTGTCTTCCCTGATTAACGTGACAGATTGTCAGACACGTCGATATATATCATATGTTTTTGTAAAGATCATAGACAAAACATGAAATTCATGAAAGACAGATATGCGATCTATGGAGAGCACAAAATATAATATGAAATAGAAATATGGATAGTGCGGAGAAGTATATTTCAATGGGATAATTTAGTGGGTAATTACCCACTAAATAATTATTGGGAGCCACGTCAAAAATCAAAAACTGTTAACAACCTGTATGGTCCAATTTAAAAATAATGGACCAGTACACCTCCATCGTTGGAATATTTCGCAAATATCTTCACCAATATAGACCCGATCGAGTTCAAATCTAGAACTTTACTGTAAAATGAGGTTTTGAAGGCTCTCGTAGAAAATTAACGATATCTGACGGATAGTTTTTGAGATACAGAATTGTTTTAAATATATTTTTTCAATTTTCCGGTCATGCGATCCTCACAAAATGTTGAATAAGACTTCGTGTCGGTATTTTTCAACTTATAACCGTGCTTTGATTCGATCAGATTGGTATTTTTCGTGTTATTGGGATAACAATATTTCAATTGGCTATAACTCTGAAACCACTCGGTGGATTTTGCCCATTAACGAACTTACAGACATTTGGACGAATTGATAGGCACCCTGTTCATAGAACAGTGCGCCGAAAATATGACGTCACTCTGTAAAAATAAATGACGTCATGAGTAAAATTTTTATGCCATAAGGTGGTTAATTAAAAACTAAAATTGACCTGTCCGAGCGTCTTGCTTCAAAACATTCAATAACGCAGTTATGAATTTTGTTCCTTACTTTATCCACATACTGAATTTGCTTGGGTTTGTATCTCATTTTACCTTGCATTCTTTCAGATGCTGCAGCAGAAGCTCAAATTGAACACGTGAAATTAGTCGACATATTGAGTTCCATGTCAGAATTCCAAGATCAGATGGATGCGTTCTATGAATACATAAGCCCTGACCCTCAAGTTAGTCAAAATATTTACGACTCGATTTTAAAAGATGTCACCAGTGTATTATCAACAGTTTTCCCGCCGTTTACAATTATCAACGTTGGATCGACAGTTACAACTCTTCAAATCAAATCTAGCGATTTCGATATGCACGTACACTTCGAGATCAGGCCAGAAAAAGCTCGAAAGTGTCTTGTAAAGGCTGCCAAGGCACTCTCGAAAAGCGAACTATTTCATAGTGTCCGAGATATTTGTACAGCAAGGATACCTATAGTGAAATGTGTGCATGTTCAAACGGGTATGAAATGTGATATGAACTTCAGCTACTTGTCGGGCGTTGAAAACAGCAGATTAATTCGATATTTCTTGTCGCTTGACGATAAACTGAAGTCTGCGATGCTCATCATCAAGTACTGGGGCCTAACTCGAGAAATCATAATTAGAAAAAAAGGTTTCTCGAAATATTCTTTAGTGATGATGTTAATATTCTACCTGCAAGAACGCTTTTCGTTTCCCAGTGTTTGCATGTTGCAACAAGCCACTCAACCTTCAACTCAACACGTAATATGGAACATGAACTTCAAGCCTTTGAGTAATTTAGATGGAATAAGCGCCATAAGATCCGTTTCTGTTGTAGATATCCTTATAGGTTTTTTCGAATACTACGCTGATTTCAATTACGATACCCACATCATCAGTCCTTACCTTGGACAAGTTATTGAGAAAACTGAATTCGGAAAATTGGAATTTTTGTTAGAATATTTCGCAGTTCAAAGTAAACACATAAATGCAATCAAACGTTTGGACTTCAAACACCGTATTTGTGTCCAAGATCCATTTGAACTAGATCGTAACACTTGTTACATCAATGCAGAAAATCTGACAAAATTTATCAGCCAATGCTCCATAGCTGCTGAAATTCTTTCAAAAAAACGTGATAACATGTTTATTAATCTGATATCGCCAATTGAAAAGCCAGACAGTTATCTCAGGGTTTGTTTGCACATGACAACCAGCTGTGTAGAAAATATGAGGAGAAACAACCTTTTAGAATCGGACGATGAATTCACAAATACGTGGTTTCAAAATACTTTGCATTATTGCAACAGGGTGTTTGACGAAGTTTTCAAATTTGATATTGAGTCCGAAGGGCATTTCAAAATTAATCACTCGTATACTGTTAGTTCACACAGACACTTATGGCTGGATCGAGATAGAAACATAGAAAAAATAGAAGATGAATTGAAGCAATACAAAACAAATCTAGAGAGGGAAATAGCTGTTAGTACCTATATGTCTGGTAGGAATGATATTGATACATCTCCAGTACCTGTGTTCAAATGTTCTATATTGATTACTTGCATTGTAAACCAATTGAAGAAGAACTCAACATTGGTTGAAGTTGAATTCATAAGAAAGACAGGTGATGAATTATTATTTGAATCTTTCACTCGATATATGAGTAAATATTTGGTGCTTTGGTTTTATGAACCTAAGAGCTGATTATTTTCGCGTACTTAAAGTCACAATTCTAAATAAAATTGTATATTTGTAAATTGGTTGTAATAAAATAATATGTCAGACAATAATTAGTATTTCCGTTTAAGTGAACGTTGGATATATATTCTCACTTCCAATGGAAGTCAGGATAAGATGGATAGTTCAATCCTAACTTGTGGTGATGGGGCTCTTCAGTTGAAGTCCAACATTATGAAATGAGGCCAGAAAAAGCCGAACATTAAACCCTTGTAATAGAATATAATGAATATTTCAATTTCCAAATGGATATCAATATTTCACAATTATCAACATTTTATCTTGAGATTGAACTCCTTGATTGGAGTCGAAATCGTTATGATTGTGGGCTGTGAAATTAGGCCAGAAAGAGGTCAGAACTTCAAACTTTCAATTATAGCGTAACAAATGTCACGACTATTCAGATCCCCACCAGGTTTTTCCAATTCACTTCTCTTAGAACCCTTCAGCCAAGGCTGTAGCTAAGAGCTTTTGGCACCCCTAATTAAAAAAAAATTACAAAAATCGAAAAACACACAAATATGGATGAATTATAAATTAATTTAACTATGAATGAAAATTATTTGAGAAAAATAAATATATATATCAAGCTTTCGAGATGATAAGAATAATCTGAAGGGTCTAGAAATATTAACAAGAAAACTTTCGGCAAATGATATAGCAATAATTTCATGTTACCTTGCTATCTAGAGTGGAATGTTCCAACAATTCTTTGAAAATATCTGCTGCTATTTGGAATATAGAAAATATCGAAAATTTTACCGAAATATCACGAAAACAAAATTTTATGTTTTATAGGCACTGAAAATCAACCTGACCTGAGTGCAGTTGTTGAATGGAGATTCACAAGGTGCTACTTTCCTTAAAAACTATGTGTCAGCAATAGCCAAAACTTACCCTTTTCGCTCCATTCGGAAATACATTCCTCTTTTTTGCGCGCATGTTCTGGGTAACATCACCATCATTTTGGTATCATTTTGCCCAAATGTCTGTAATTTTCTACCATGGTAAATTCGAATTAAGTGTCCAATACAGGAGAATGGACAACATAATTTACCATGGTAAATTCTATTAAGGGTGTCCAATACAAGAGAATGGACAATAGAACATTCGCGCTGAAGCTCCTGACTTCACGTCAGTGCTTGAACCAATTTTTTTTTCGTAATTTTTTTCAAATTTTCTAGGGATACGTTTCTTAAAAAATTTTAAACACGTCTTTATGTTGATTTTCTACTAATAGTTACCAAGCTTCAATGCGATCGAATCTTTATTTTTTGAGTTATCGAGGAAATAATATTCCAGGTGGGTATAACTCGGAAACCGTTAAACCGGTTATGCCCAAAAACGAACCTTTCTCCTTTTGTTCGAAAGTTATCGAGGCAACGGCCACCCATCTACTGAACTCACACAAGGCTGCTCGAATCTCCAACAATATTTAACCGATCGTGTTAAAACTTAAAACTTGGCAGTAGAGTTGGTTTCTAAGGGCTCTTGCAAAATTTCAGCAATTTCAGACGAATAGTTACTGATATATAGAATTTTTTTTTTAATTTTCAATAATTTTCTACAAATACTATCCTCACGAAATTTGGAAGAATTTTCGCGTTGGCATTCTACAACTAATAACCATGTTTCAATTCAATCAGTTTAGTATTTTTCGAGTTAATGAGGAGAAAAAAACAACCAAATTGCAGATGGCTATAACTCTAAAAACTTTTGACCGATTTCACAAACGTGCTTAGGTTCATATTCTACAACTACTCACCAAGTTTCAATTCGATCGGATTTATATTGGTTGAAAACAAAATTATTACTCGGAAACCATTGGCCCGATTATGCCCACGAACTTGTCCTTCGTATGCGCCACCTACCCTGTAAATTTCGCTAAAAGTCGCTGGCTCATTCTGTTCTCAAGTTATCGTGGCAACGGCCGGACGGCCGGCCGGACAAAATCAAATTTGACCTCGAATTCTTCATTGGGGAGTCGAACTAAATCGTTTGAGACCATTTTCGTCAAAAAATTCGAAAGTTACAGACATTTGGGCAAAATGATAACGCGATGTTCCCCAGAACATACCGCAAAGATTCTCTATGTCCTAAACTATTCGTTCGATATCGCTGAAATATTGCAAGAGCCTTCAGAACTTAACTCTACTGCGAAGTGCCAAGTTTGAACACGATCGGATGTGTGTGTTCAGTTGCTGGATGGGGGTGATCGTTGCCTCAATAACTTTCAACAAAAGGGGATGGCGGACTTGCAATTTTCAGGGTACGTTGCGCATCCCAATGGGAGAGTTAATTTCGTTTTTGGGCATAATCGGCCCAACGATTTCGGAGTTATAACCACCTGGACTATTATTATTAAATCCCGATCGAATCGAATTGAAGCTTGGACTAGTTGTAGAATATTGACATGAAGACGTGTGTAAAATTTAGTGAGAAACGTACCCCTATAAATTAAAAAAAAAATTGTTCTAAATCGGTAAATTCGATTAAGGAGAATGGACAATAGAACATGCCCACAAAAGGTCCTGACTTCAAGTCTGTGCTTGAACAACTCGCCGTTAGTCATGTATCCATGACATTTGCGCCTTTTTCCGTTTCAATTTTTCTTTTCTGGACTCTCCTTCTGAATTATGCTCCAGACGGTTTGAACTTATTTTGGCAAGGATCCATATCCGTATTCGATTTAAATTCCCCCCCCCCCCCCCCCCCCCACGGTAGCGACTGCCATGCCTTCAGCTGAAGTCAAATCATATCAAAATGCAGGTGCACTTCAACGGGAGGCTAGAAAGATGTCAACGTCTTAGCCTTATAATAAAATATAATAAAAATTCTTAAAAAGCTGTTACGTGAAGTCATAAAAAGACGATCGAGCAGAAATTCGGTACTCGATTTTAAATTAGTGGCTGGAAGGTATTGGCAGAATTTGACGGAATTCTGACGAATAATTTCTGAAATATAAAATATTTGTAGAATTTTTTTTTCAATGATGCGATACTCAAAATTTCGCTAAAATTAGCAGGTCGGCATTCTACAAGTAATTACCAAGTCTTAATTGGATCGGATTCATTTATTTCGAGGAAATAAGAATAATATTTATGATGGGTATAGCTCCAAAAGCATTTGACCGATTATGCCCATTAACAACTGTACAATTTGGATTCACAACTTAACCTGAAAATTGCAATTCGTTATCTCTCTCCGTTATCGTGGCAACGGTAACCCACCCAGATAATGAACTCACCCAAGGCTGCTCGGATCTCCGTCGCTATTGATCCAATAGTGTTTAAATTTGAAGCTTGGCTGTGAAGTTAGGTTTTGAAGGTACTCGCAAAATTTCACTTAACGAAAATCTTCAGAATTATTTGGTTGATAGTTATTCTCGAATTTCAGAATATCTATCAACAAAATAATTCTGAAGATTTTCGTTAAGTATCTGACGAAGGAGTCTGATATAGACTCCGAAGCGTTACGATATAGTTGTTTCTTTGTTGATGTTATTTCGTTGTTGTTTATTAGGCAACATTGTTCGATTGATTGCTTCTGACAAATATATTGTGTTCCTTAAGCAGAAGCAAATAAAAAATAATTAATTTTTATTTTATAGATATTTTTCAGAGTTTGGGAGAGAAAACCCAGAAAGGAACCTTTTGATAATGAGTATACCTCCCACAGTATCTTTTAATGATTACTTTTCACACAAGGCTGCTCCGAACTCCAACAATACAGATCCGATCGTGTTCAAACTTGCAACTTGGTAGTAGAGTTAGGTTCTCAAGGCTCTCACAAAATTTCAGAGATGTCGGAGTAATAGTTTCTGATAGATAGAATTGTTTTCAATGATTTTTAGAAAAATTTCTAGTGACACGATCCTCATTAAATTTTGCAAGAATTTTCGCGTTGGCATTCTACAACTAGTAACCATGCTTCAATTGGATTGGTTTTGTATTTTTAGAGTTATTGAGGAAATAACAACCAAATTTCAGATTGGTATAACTCCAAAACCGTTGGGTCGATTATGCCTATAAACAAACTCGGATGTAGCATTCAGCTGCGCAACCAACTCTGAAAATTACAAATGGCTATCTCTTTCTGTTCTCGAGTTATCGTGAGATACATAATAATTTTTCCAAATTTTGTTTAAAATTTACTAGTGGTACAATCCTCATAAAATTCCACACTCGTCTTTATGTCGATATTCTACATCTAGATACCAAGTTCAATTCGATCGGGTCTGTATTATTTGAGTTATCGAGAAAATAACATTCCATATTGTTATAACTCCGAAACCGTTGCTCCGATTATGCCCAACAACGAACTTAACTCTCACATTCGGATGCGCAACCAAGCCTAAAAATTTCAACTCCCTACCTCTTTTCGTTCGAAAGTTATCGAGGCAACTGCACATATCCAACTACTGAACTTATCCAAGGCTGCTCAGATCTTCGAAAATATACATCCGATCATGTTCAAACTTGCAATTTTGTTGTAGAGTTAGGTTTTGAAGGTTCTCGAAGAATTTCAGTGATGTCAGGTGAATAGATTCTGATATATAGAACTTTTTTCAATGATTTCCAATTATTTTTCTTTAATTTTCTAGTGATACGATTCTCGCGAAATTTTGCAAGAATTTTTGGGATTTTACAACTAGTAACTAAGTTTGAGTCGGATCGGTTTTGTATTTTTCGAGTTATTGAGGAAATAACCACCAAATATCAGATGGGTATAACTCCGAAACCGTTTAGTCGATTATGCCTATTAATAAATACTAATGTCGCATTCAGATTCACTACCTACCCTAAAAATTGCAAGTCGCTATCTTTTTCCTTTCTTGGGTTATCTAGACGTACATAATATTTTTTCATAATTTTGTAGCGACACGATTCTCACAAAATTTCATAAACGTCTTCGTATTTATATTCTACAGCTTGCTACCAAGTTTCAATTCGATCGGATCTGTATCGGTTGATGACAAAACTATTACTCGGAAACCGTTGGGCCGATTATGCCCACTAACGAACTTATCCGTCGTATTCGGATGCGCCACCTACCCTGAAAATTTCAAGTCCCTATCTCTTTTCGTTCTCAAGTTATCGTGGCAACGGCCTACCGGACAGAATCAAATTTGACCTCAAATTCTTCATCAGTGAGTTGAACCTAGTCGTTTGAGACCCTTCTCGTAAAAAAATTCGAAAATTACAGACATTTGGTATTGTTCCGCCATCTTCCAGCCAGTCAATTATTTTCTGACTTCAGATAGGTACATGTTGATAATTACACTTATCACCTTCACATACAAAACAAACCGAAGGTTTATATTTCGTAGCCCTCAATTTTTGCGCGCGTGTTCCGCAAGGAACAGCGTGCTATCATTTCGTCACAATGTCTGTATTTTTCGAATTTTTTGGGTTCGACTCCCTGATGAAGAATTCGAGGTCAAATTCAATTCTGTCCGTCCGGTCCGGCCGGATGGCCTATATTGTGAGGTTTTAAAAGACTTTTCATGGCAATTCAGTGCAAGGACAAGTCAGTTTGGCGGATGCAGCGTTGTTTCCGAGTTGAAGTTTCCGTACCATGGCCCTGGGGCTAATTTTGAAATTGATGTTACCCCTTACGGGCATTTTTCGTTATGCGCATGAGCAGACCATCAGTGATTTAACTGCTCGTGTTCTCGTCAGAGAGGATTGGGGTTTTGGGGTGGCGGATGCTATTCCTCTATAGAATCCCCTGGTGAGGGTCTGCGCATGCGTGGATTCAAGATGCGATATCTCCTGGACCACTAGTGTTGGAGAATCGGAGTTTTTTGTAAGGTGTGTGATTTTGGGAGGACTTTCAGCCGCAGGAAGATTGCGCATGCGCAGAAGAGAAGTGACTGTTTTTGGGTTGTACGGATTATGTCGGGAGTGCTGTGCCAATATTGTGAGGTTTTAAAAGAATATTCATGTCAATTCAGTGCACGGACACAAGTCAGGTTGGGGGAAATAGCGTTGTTTCCGAGTTGAAATGTCTGTATGGTGGCTCTGAGGCGAATTTATAAATAACTATATTCGGTAGATCTATATTAAAATACGTTCGGATTTGGAGAAGAGGCATTTGCGTTCCTTACGGAGGTCCCAAAACCGCAATTTTTTTCGATCTACGGTAAAGCTAACAGCCAAACTGTATTGATAACTATATTTGTTCAAGAAACTTGAAAAAAAAAGCACTGACATGAAGTCATTACTTTTTGGCGCGCGTGTTCACGGTGGCTAGTTTGAATTGAATGATGAGTACTTCAAGCTCAGTGGATAGAGCGAGCCGAAGATCTACCCAAAAGATAGTGGACACCATTCACTGTCGGTTCAAAAATTAACAGTGCTGTATCTAAGCTGCCATCAGGATAGAGTAAAAAAGTTGGAAAAGAACACAACTGACGCTCCTTAGTCGCACAAGCTCCTAGAAGATTTGGGAGGGTCAGTAGAATCCTAATCATGTTTATAGCACGCGCGCCAAAGTAGATTGACTTAACAATGAAAGAAAAAGTGTCAATCTGCTTTGGCGCGCGTGCTATAAACATGATTTGGATTCTACTGACCCTTCTAGGAGCTTGTGCGACTAAGGAGAGTCAGTTGTGTTCTTTTCTAACTTTGTTATTCTATCCTGATGGCAGCTTAGATACAGCACTGTTAATTTTTGAACCGACAGTGAATGGTGTCCACTATCCTTTGGGTAGATCTTCGGCTCGCTCTATCCACTGTGCTTGAAGTACTCAACATTCAATTCAAATTAGCCACCGTGAACACGCGCGCCAAAGAGTAATGACTTCACGTCAGTGCTTTTTTTTACATAATAATTCGTCAGATTAATTGGTACATACTCTTTTAAAATGAATATTGTCCCAATATCCATCCATGAAACTCCGAATATAGCATGCAGTTTGGTTCTTCTCGCAAGTTATAGCTGTCAGACCACAGTATGCTTCACTGCAGTCACCGATAATGTTTATCTGGTTTTGATGACATGAATAACACTGGAGAGCAGGACATAAAATATAAATGTCGATAGAAATAATATCGTTTTAAAGAAGCAAGGCGAAATACGTTTTATACGAACATTTCAAGTGAAATATGGTTTCATTTTGGTCTTGTGGAACCACACGTCAATATACTCGATTTTTTGGCAAAATAAGATGTCATTCAGTTAGGGAAGCTCAATTACGACACCTTGACTCAATATTTTCTTCATTTTTGCGCGCATGTTCTGGGGAAGAGCGTACTATCATTTTGCCCAAATGTCTGTAATTTTTTGCCAAAAATGGTCTTAAACGATGAGGCTCGACTCAGTCGACTCACTGATACGGGGACAAATTTAATTCCGTCCGACCGGCCAGCCGTTGCCACGATAACTTGAGAACGGAAAAAGATAGTGACTTGAAATTTTCAGTGTAGGTGGCCCGTCCAAATGCGACGGACAAGTTAATGGGCATAATCAACCCAACGGTTTACGAGTACTAATTTTGTTTTCAACCAATACACATTCAATCGAATTGAAACTTGGAACTAGTTGTATGCCAATACAAAGAAGACGAATCACTAGAACATAAAAAAAAAATTTGAAAAATATTATTCATCTCACGTTAACTTGAGAACGGAAAGATATAGCGACTTGCAATTTTTAGAGTATGTTGCTCATCCGAATTTGACATTTGGGATTGTTGGTAGGCAAAATCGGCAAAACGGTTTTGGAGTTATATCCATCTGAAATTTTGTTATTTCCTCCATAACCCAAAGTATACAAAACCGATCCAAATAAAGTAGTAGTAGTAATTACTCGCTACTTTTCGCGAAATTTTGTGGATATCGTATCACTAGAAACTAGGAACTTCAAAAATTTCATTTTTCAGAAACTATGCGTCAGATTCAGCTGGAATTCCGCGTATAACTTTGAGCCACCATCTTACAGTACAGTACCGAATTTAGCTTGATCAGCTTCGACTTCGTATAGGGCATGAATAGACAATGGAGAATGCGCGCAAAAGCTCCTGACTTCACATCAGTGGATCTAAGTAAACATTGTGGTCTTTTCAAATTTTAAAAATGAATGTCTTGAATACCTAACCTCGACGAAAGCGAATAGAAAGAAGGCTTCAAATAGAAGAATTGTTCGAATGCCCTTGAAAACTTCTTGGATAAGTGCTCTTTCGAACGAAGTATTGAAAGACACTTAACGTTGCATATGTTATTCAATAACAAAAATATTGTAAAAGAATCCATATACATATATGGAGAACTTGCAAATATAAAAAAATCGAAAGAAATTTTTATTTATATTTTAATTATGATTGGCTATCATTTTCCAAATGGGAACCATCGTTTCTGATACAACTGTGGCATATTTGTCGCATCTCTGTGGTGATTACTTTGCTTTATTTCAGCTTTCATTAATTCTGCTGCTTTTTTTCAATAAGGTGGACCCTATCTCGAACTTCCTCATTCAAGGAATCTGGCAGGCCATAATATCGGTCCATCTGGGAAGGTATGAAGGTTTACTTTCCTTCACAGATATGGTATTCAACCGAAGTCAGAAGCGGGTATCTGACAGGCCATAATGGAAAACAATGAATTTCTCTAAATATAGGCAGGACAAAATTGACCGATATAACGGCCTGCTAGATCTCCGAATCTAACTCCAGTTGACTACCAAGTCTGGGGGAAGAATGAAGGAACTAGTTTACAGTGAGGGAGTTTGACATAAGGACCACCTCATTCAAATAATCAATATTGCGGCAGAAGCAATGAAGGATGAAATGAGGCTACATAGGTGTGACACTGATGACGTCATTTCAGCAGAAATGGTTGTTTTCATTTGGAACAAATACCCAATCATAATTAATACATAAATAAAAATTTCTTACGATTTTTTTAAAATTTGTTAGTTCGCTATATGCTTATCTTTTTACAATATTGTTTTATATTAAATATCACATGCAACATTAAGTGTCTCTGAATAGATCCTTCGATAGAGCAATAGTCCAAGGAGTTTTTAAGGTTATTCGAATAACTCTTCCACTTGAATCCTTCTTTCTATTCTCTCTCGAAGTTGAGGTAAACTATTCAAGAAATTCATTTTAGAAATTTTAAAAGACCATTTTTTACGCGCATGGTTTGGGGAACATCGCGTTATAATTTTGCCTAATGTCTGTAATTTTCGAATTTTTTGCTGAAAAGGGTCTCAAACGATTAGGTTCGACTCACTGATCGATAATTCTATGTCAAATTTGATTCTGTCCGGCCGGCCGTTGACACGATTACTTGAGAACGGAAAGAGATAGCGACATGAAATTTTCAGGGTAAGTGGCGCGTCCAAATACGATGGAAAAGATCTTTAATGGGCATAATCGCCCCAACGGTTTCCGAGTGATAATTAGGTTATTTTCGAATTGAAACTTGGTAGCTAGACACTGACACGAAGATGATTGTGAAATTTTGTGAGAATGGTATGACTAGAAAATTTTAAAAAATTATTAAAAAATATTATTTATCTCACGATAACCTGAGAACGATAGCAACTTGCAACTTTTAGAGTAGGTTGAGCATCTGAATTTGACATTTGAGTTTGACGGTTTTGGAGTTATATCCATCTGAAATTTTGTTGTTATTTCGTCAATAACTCGAACAATACGAAACCGATCCAATTCAAACATGGTTATTGGTTAAAATTCAATGAGGTGAATTGCGGCTAATTGCCAATAACTAAATCAAGACATACGGTGAAATATTTATTGCTTTTAACCATCAACAAATATCCCGCGTGGTAGGGCTAGATCACCTCATCGCTCAGTGTTCCCCAAAGAGGAAAGTATCATTCAGGGGCAGACACAGTGTCTGAACCTGTCTAATTTGTGAAAATTGTGCCTCTAGAAAATTTTAAAAATATTACGAAAAAATATCATGCATCTCACGATAACTAGAGAGCAGGAAGAGATAGAGACTTGCAATTTTCAGGGTAGGTTGCGCATCGAAATGTGACATTAAGTTCGTGAATTGGCATAATTGGACAAATGGTTTTGGAGTTATACTCATCCTAAATTTTGTTTTTATTTCCTCTATAACTCAAAATAGACAAATCTGACCACATTAAAACTCGGTGATTACTTTTTGAATGCCGACCCACTAATTTTTGGCGGAATTTCGTGTCCTGGAGTTACTTGAGGCGTAAGTTTTTTCGTACTTCAATATCAATAGAATACATATGAAAGAATTAAAAAATAATGTGATCATAGATTCTCTCGTTACTGACGTATGTCATTAACATGATATTATGTGAATTCGTATATTATAAAAGCTGAGAAAACGTTACATATGGATGCTACATTCGATAAAGAGTGTCCAATAGAGGTGAGTAGACAATCGAACATGCGTGTAAAAGCTACTGACTTCACGTCAGTGCTTGAACCAATTTTTTTCCATCATATTTAGATTACATCACATGTTGGTTATCGATAAAATGCAAATTCTACTTTACTCTAAAAAAATAATGGGCCAGGTCAAAGCTTCGACTAGAACTTCATTGTAACTTGAATAGAATTAAACAGCGAATTCGGTAAAATTCGGAAAAACGATTATATCTCGCATTGTGTAACACTTTGTTTAACACTATATTATACTCAATGAAAAATTATATACGATTTACACTTATTTATTCAATATTGTGACGCGTTTCGTCGACACAGCGACTTCATCAGACTACATCATACTAAATTCTTAAGAAGTTATTATCTCCCTATACCTAGATGACATGGACAAAGAATCATTTAAAACTAATTACATTAGAAACTTATTCAAAACAAATTACATAATAGACTTATTTAAAACTAATTACATGAGATTTCACTGCTGGTTTCTTTGTACACATTAACAATAATTCATTCCTAATGCTTTTATAAATTGATTCTCTATTTGAGTAGATTGAGTAATGGTGAAAAATTCAGATCTGATTGTTCATTAACTAAATTACCCGTACCTATGTTTTTCCATATTTATTTCGACCATTTCCCAGTAATTGAGTTGCGCACCTTTATTCAAATTGTGTAGAATTTTGAAATCCGTGTTAAACTTATGTCCTTCTGCTAATAAATGATTCGAATAATTTGAATTAATTTTGTTGTATTTGTAGCTGTGATGATGTTCCTTTATTCTTATGCCAAAATTTCTAGCAGTTTTTCCTATATATGATTTGGCACAACTCCGAAGAAAATTATGGTACAGAATTAGAAATTATCGAACAAATAGCGGTGAACAATGGATATAACACAGAGTTAATCAGAAAAATGTTGACGAAAAAACAATTTAGAAAAACAATTAGATTAGTATTTCCAGAAATTAAGGATAAAAATAAAATATTCAATAGCTTAACATATTTTGGTACCCCGAGTCAACAACTTAAAAGGTTTCTTCAAAACCAACAGGTGAATATCTCATTCCGGACAAATAATAACCTTGCCAAACTCATAAAGAACAATAAATCGAAAAGGAATAAAGAAGATAAATCCGGTATTCATCAATTAAATTGCGGGAGTTGTGACAAATCATATATAGGAAAAACTGCTAGAAATTTTGGCATAAGAATAAAGGAACATCATCACAGCTACAAAAACAACAAAATTAATTCAAATTATTCGAATCATTTATTAGCAGAAGGACATAAGTTTAACCCGGATTTCAAAATTCTACACAATTTGAATAAAGGTGCGCATCTCAATTACTGGGAAATAGTCGAAATAAATAGGGAAAAACATACGGGTAATTTAGTTAATGAACAATTAGATCTAAATTTTTCACCGTTACTCAATCTATTCAAATAGAGAACCAATTTATAAAAGCATTAGGAATGAATTATTGTTAATGTGTACAAAGAAACCAGCAGTGGAATATCATGTAATTAGTTTTAAATAAGTCTATTATGTAATTTGTTTTAAATAAGTTTCTCATGTAATTAGTTTTAAATGATTCTGTGTCCATGTCATCTAGGTATAGGGAGACAATAACTTGTTAAGAATTTGATATGATGTAGTCTGATGAAGTCGCTGTGTCGACGAAACGCGTCACAATATTGAATAAATAATTGTAAATCGTATATAATTTTTCATTGAGTTAATATGGATTTGCATCAAGTAAAAGCCACAAGCATTAAATTAAAAAAAAAACACTATATTATAGCCAAATACGTTCAAAATGGTCCCATATTCCACTGCCTTTCGAATATGTATCGGTAAACCAAACCCCCTTTAGAAGCACTTTGTCCAATATACATGGAAAGTACGAAGAACAGTACAATGTACTTCAATTTCCACGGAACTGCTAACGTTGAGAACCATGAATGTTCGAAATAAAGAGATAACATTCATTACTTTCAAGCGATAACTTGTTTTATTATCATGGAACATAAATAATTGTATGCGAATTATCGCCCGAAGCTTTTAAGAAAGAAGGAATATCTAAATGAAAAAGAATTACTGCAAATGGTATATATTTTTGTTAAGTATATGAAATCCTAAGGTATGCAGAAAATTGAAACGATTTTGGTTAACTCTAATATGCGAGTCTTTGATTTATACATTAAATTTAACCATAGATTCATCTCATCAAATAGTATATAATATATATAGTAAATAAATACTGTTTCTATAACCATTTTTTCAAATTCCGCTGAAAGAAAAATATACAGGCTGTTGAAATTGCAGAAGAAAATCAGTTTTTCTTATGTAGCTTTGACATGGATATTCTGGGTGAAATGAATTTTTGTGATAAGTTTTCTATAACTATGACACATATTCTACAATTAACAGTTTATTCCTACTTCTAGTGATGTCCTAGTTATAGACTCGCGGATTCATAAAACTGACTGAAATTAGCATAAGAAGAGCAAATGAAGTTTATCTTGAGTCATCGTAAGAATCTTCAATCATTTAAGGAAATTATTATTATTCTTTATCATTTCATTATGAATAATTATTCTTTATCATTTCTGCTAAAACGCATCGTTTTTGATATATCCAACGTTGAATGTTATAAAATCTGATAAAAAGTTGAGTATTTGCCTTATTTTGGTTGATCCGCCCCTGACCTAGGATTTCCTTGAATCGATGTGTGTCTACGTTGCCACACTTGCTTTTTTTTCCAAGATTTGGAAAATCCATGCTCCTCGAATGAATAATATGATGCCTGGTACACAGTTTTGACAATGCCGCATGCGAACGGCGAACGGAAACATAGATATCTCTATGTTCTGTGAACGTAACCTACTAATTATTATGATTTTTCTATCTGTTGGAATCATATCTCAACTATTCGATTTGCTCGGAATATTGGAAAATATATTAATGGATATTTATGGAATTTTCAATAATAATAATATTTGAAGAATGGGCGGTGATCAAATTATGTATAATCTTATAGTGGAAACAATTGATGGATATTGAAAGAAAGTAAAGTTGAAGTTCATTGGGAGAGAAAACCCAGAAAAGAACAATTTGGTGATATTATTTAATGCTGCATTATAAGAATTGAGTGAGTAAATAAGTTTTCTCAAACAATGTAATTGAATTTCAAGTATCATATGATTAAGTTTTTTTGTTGTTCTCGGAGATATCAATAACACATAGAAGTAGAACGGTGTAGTGTAGGATTGTATGAGCACATTGTGAAATACTTAAATGCTTGTAACTTTTTATCTGAGCCGAATCTAGAAAATGGTGAATGAAAAAAATTACTTGCTTCAGGAATGCAATCTATGGTTAAAATCAATGTACAACTTGAAGAGTCACCCTGTATAGGGACTACACAAAATATTCTAAAACCTTAAATAACGCCATATACCAAATGTCTATTTTTTGACTTCTCCTGCATGTTGATAGTTACACTTGTCACCTTCACATATATAACAAAGCGATGATATATATTTGGTAGCCTTCAATTTTTTACATAACTCGTCAGGTTCATCGGTACATCCTCTTTTAAAATGAACATTGTCCCAAGACCCATCCATGTAGGTGTAAATATAGCAGGCAGTTTGGTTCTTCTCACAAGGTATAGATGTCAGACCACAGTATCCTTCACTGCAGTCACCGGAAATATTAATCTGGTTTTGATGGCATGAATAACATTCGAGACCAAGATCTGAAAATGTAGGTGTCAATTGGAATGGTAATCACTAATCAGTTATCCAATTCGAGGTATTACATACAGTGAGCGCCAAAAGCATGGAATAATATATTTATTTCCGTCCCTTTCAGGAATAGTGAAAAATGAATATGGAAACTAAATATTGATGACGTCACTGCTTGGTCACGATAAATGGTAGGAAAATAAGAACTTCGGCAAAAAGTTCCTTAAAAAATAAATTACTGACCAACCAGACCATTTTTCCATATTCACGATAACTGACATAATAGCTTAGCAACTATAAATTTGATGGGTAGGTTTGAAGTTGGAATGGGTATATCAAGTTCGTTAGAGGGCATAACCAGACCATTGGTTTTGACAAATGTAGCCATTTGAAGTTTTGACTTCTTAATATCTCAAAAATTAAATGCCCTATCGAGTTTGAATCGATGTCAAGTAATGAATTGAATGTTAATAGAGTATTTCGTGAGCAAGAATTCACATTGTTCAAAATAAACGGTTTATTCCAAAGATCAAATTATAGTTTCACCATTTGGATAGCATTTTATTACTTCCCCTCTCCAAGATTCTCTTGGAGCAGTGGACAAAGTGCAGGTTGTGAATGTTAACTATAGGTACCTACATATAATTGAAGGTGTATGGTCAATATCGAAACGATAGATTTTGAAACTGATAAATCATGTTAATTTCTTAGGTAGTTCGTCTATGATGTGAATTTCAGTTGCTTGCGGTTCGTATTCGTTCGTTCATTCGTAAAATAAGAAATAATGCAGTGGGTGAGAGTGTTCAATTCTCCTCACATTAAATGTAACATGACATTCAATACATACGTGTATCCTGAAAAGCAATTTTTGCGCGTATGTTCTGGCGCGTTATCATTTTGCTCAAATGTCTGCAATTTTCGCATTTTTTTGCCGAAAATGGTCTCAAACAATTGGGTTCGAATTCCCGATGAAGAATTCAAGGTCAAATTTTATTTTATCCGGCCGGCCGGCTGGCCGTTTTCATGATAACTAGAGGACAGAAAGAGTTAGCTTGAAATTTTTAGGGTAGGTGGCGCATCCCAGTACAACGGACAAGATTGTTAATGGGTATATATGTAAAGAAAAGTACACTGTGCTTTTCATTTAATATTTTATTGAGTGACCTGGAATGTCAGGTAGACAGTTCATATTTCTGTTGTTATTTTTTTAGAATTGTCAAAGATAGAATTTTGTTTGAGTTGTGCTTGTTGAAAATCCGAATTAGAGGCTTTAAATGTTGTTTCCCTCTACATTTTAGGTAAGTTGTATTGTACCTATGTGTTGATATTGTTAATAAAGATTCCCTCTACATTTTAGAGAAACGCAGTTGAGTCTCAATTCATACTGGAATAAGAAATATTATTATAAAACAACATTTTCTGCATCTATTCCACAACTCATGGAAAAACTGAGATTCGATTTTGCTCTGAAACCAACGATAGATGGAAAATCAAACACAATATGTTTAACTTCGATAGCAACAACTAATGGAGAGGTTTTCGGATTACCAGATGAATACCAACCAATAAATGTGCACCAACTCCTTACTAAAACTCCAAACTATGTGAAAGTTAAAAAATCCTTGACTAAGAGATATCAAATAAGAAGAATATGGATAAAACTAACGGAACATTTATCAAAAACCTATTTAGATGAAGAGGAAAATATCCATTTTGATGATATTTACTTAGAGAAAATTGAAGAAAAAATTGATGTTGTTGAATCTATTCCTACAAACGTAGAGCAAGTTTTGGGAAAACTTTTGGAGAAAGTAAATGACAAGCCAGCCCAATGTCTTCCAAAGAATTCAGGACAAATTTCAAATGAATTTATGATAGGAAAATTCAATGGCAGGAACCTCAATGCAAATCAATGGATTGAGGATTTCAATAAAGAATGTAAACGTTTTCAAATCAGTCAGGACCAAATGAAAATTGAGATTTTAAAACTTTTTTTGCAATGTTCTGGTGCAGAGTGGTATAGCTGCATGATGATTAAATATTCAATAGAATCAAGATGGGATACATGGGAAAGGAGTTTTCTTGATACTTTCGGGAATAAAGGATGGTCATCAACTAGGTATGCTTTAGCCTTCAAATACCAAACAGGTTCATTGCTTGAGTATGCCTTAAAAAAAGAGAAACTATTACTGGAAGTGAGAAAATCAATTGATACTGGGACACTCATAGACCTTATAGCTTTTGGCCTACCTAATTATGTTGCAGATAAAATTGATAGAGAAACTTTAGGGAAAACCGAAGATCTTTACAATGAAATTGGAAAACTAGAATATCTGATTTCGAAAACCAATAAACATGACAAAAAGAGAACTATTATTAACTGTAGTGAAAAGAATGAACGGAATGATGAGAAGAAACCATGCCGAATTTGTATAGATGAAAAGAAAGGCATACGTTATCATCCTGAGAAAAATTGCTGGTTCAAAAAGGACAATCAGAAAGGAGTTGTGAAGACCGTTAATAATACTGCATTGGAGATTGAACTAAATGAAGAGAATCCAAAAAACTAGTTGTGCCACCATTAATAAGGGTAAAGTTACTATTGAATGACATTCTAGAAGTTTTTGGTATATATGATTCTGGTTCGAATGTATCACTGATTAATGCAAAATTATTAAAAATCCAAAAAAATCCGAATAAAATTGCTAATAACATCGAAATAGTAAACTTGAAGACTATTAATGGTGATGAAAAATCAAAAGGTATAGTAACTCTTAAAATCAAAATCTACAATATAGAAAAAGTTATGGATATTTTCGTCGTAGACAATGAAAATTTCAATTATGACTTTCTAATTGGTTTAGATTGTATTAAAAATTTCAAATTAATACAAAATGAAGACTTGAAGATCACACAAAACTTAGAAAAAGATAAATTTATGGAAAACAATTCTCTGATTTCAGAAAATTTAGAAATTCCCGATGTACTGGGTGAAAAGAATGAAGAGATTTCAAATCTTTATAAACAAGAAATAGATACTGAGAGTAGATATGAGATAAATTTCAATGAGCATGTAAATACAGATGAATTTGAGATAGTTGTAAACCATTTAGATGCATACAAAAAATCTGAGATAGATGAATTGATAGAGAAATATAAATCAGTGTTTGCAAAAGATAAATATGATATTGGTACAGTTCAAAATTATGAAGCTCATATCGATTTAATAGTGGATAAATATTGTTACAAACGTCCATATAGATGTACAAATGATGATAGAAAGGAAATAGAGAATCAAATATCGAAATTAATAGAAAAAAATTTGATTGAAGAATCTTACAGCCCATTCGCTGCTCCAGTGACTTTGGCATACAAGAAAGAAGATAAAAAAAAGACAAGACTATGTATAGATTTCCGAGAATTGAACAAAATCGTTGTCCCTCAATCACAACCGTTTCCTTTGATTGAGGATTTAATGATCAAGACTGTAAATTGTAAATATTTCTCCACTCTTGATATTAATTCAGCTTTTTGGTCAATTCCTTTGAAAATTCAAGATCGACACAAAACGGCATTTGTAACACAAGAAGGTCATTTTCAATGGACATGTCTGCCATTTGGATTAAGGACTGCTCCAGCTATTTTTCAAAGGATATTGAGTAACATTATAAGAAAATACAAACTATCTGATTTTGCAGTGAATTTCATAGACGACATTTTGATTTTTTCGAAAAATTTCGAAGAACATATATCACATCTATCTAGATTGTTGGAAGCAATTCAAAAGGAAGGTTTCAGACTGAAATTTTCAAAATGTACATTTGCAAATAGTTATGCCAAATATTTAGGTCACATAATAGAAAATAATTCAATCAGGCCGTTGAAAGACAATTTGACAGCTGTGAAAAATTTTCCAGTCCCAGTTACAAAAAAAAATATACGTCAATTTTTAGGAAAAATAAATTTTTATCATAAATTTGTACCAAAGAATGCACTTATCCTGGATCCATTACATAAATTATTACGGAAAGATGAAAAATTCATATGGTCTATAGAATGCCAAGAATCATTTGATAAAATAAAATCATTGCTTTGTTCTGAACCATTCCTGAAAATATTTAATCCTGAGTTGCAGATAAATATTTACACAGATGCTAGTATTAAAGGAGTGGGGGCGGTACTGAAACAAGAAGACGAAAACGGAGAATACAGACCGGTTGCTTACTTTTCAAAAAAATTGAATGAAGCACAAAAAAAGAAGAAGGCTATATATTTAGAATGTCTGGCAATAAAAGAAGCTGTGAAATATTGGCAACATTGGTTAATGGGAAAAGAATTCGTGGTATATTCAGATCATAAACCATTAGAAAATATGAATATTAAGGCTAGAACAGATGAAGAACTTGGAGATTTAACATATTATTTATCCCAATACAATTTCAAAATCAAATATAACCCAGGAAAATCAAACCAAGAAGCTGACTGTCTAAGCAGAAATCCAGTTTTAGAATTTTACGAAAATAATGACGATTTTTTAAAAGTAGTGAATTTAATAAACTTTGGGGATATTAAAAAAGATCAAAAAGAGAATTTAGACATAGAAAATAGGAAACTCATATTAGAAAACGGAATTTTTTACAAAAGAAATAACAAGGGGAAAAAAATTATACTGTCAGAAGAGTTTAGCAAAATTTTAATTAAAGATGTCCATGATTTCTACTGCCATATTGGACAAACCCAGATGAAAAATAAAATAACACCATTTTATACAGCCAAAAATATTATTGGAAACATAAATCAAATTTGTGATAAATGTGAAATTTGTATAAAGAACAAATCGAGAAGAAAACCAAAGTATGGTTTGATGTCACAATTAGGTCCAGCAAAACGACCATTTGAAATTATGTCTATTGATACCATCGGAGGATTTGGAGGATTGCGGTCAACAAAAAAATACATGCATCTCCTTGTTGATCACTTCACAAGATACGCCTATATTTCAACATCGAGAAATCAAAGCTCTGGGGATTTCATAAAACTTCTGAAAAATGTGACACCAGTTTATGATATTGATATATTACTAACGGATCAATATCCTGGGATAAATTCGAAAGAATTTAAAAAATTTGTAATGGAAGAGAATATAAAATTGGTTTTCACTGCTGCTGATACGCCATTTTCAAATGGACTTAATGAGAGATTAAATCAAACTTTGGTGAATAAGATAAGATGCAAAATCAATGAAAGTGAAAAAAAAATTGCATGGTCTTCTATTGCACAGAAGTGCGTAGAAAAATATAATGAAACAGATCACACAGTAACGAGGTTTGCTCCAAAATATCTTTTGGAGGGCGAAAATGTAAGCATCCTACCCAGTGAATTGAAATCGAGATGTACAAAGGAAATTTTAGAAAGAGATAGGAAAATTGCATTCGAGAATACAATGAGATCCCATGAAAATAACAAAAAATTATTCGATTCAAAAAGGAAAGATTATAAATTCAAGGAGGGAGACAAAGTCTATGTCGAAAATGGAAATCGACTTAACAGAAAAAAATTAGAGGAACTGAGAATTGGCCCATTCAAAATCGTAAAAAAAATTTCAGATTCAATCTATGAAGTAAATACTGGACACAGAAAAGCAGAATCAAATTTCTATCACATAACGAAATTGTGTCCAGTTTTTGTTAATGAATGAACAATTACGAAAATTATTATTTGAAATTGTTACACCCTGTGGGGGGGAGATGTAAAGAAAAGTACACTGTGCTTTTCATTTAATATTTTATTGAGTGACCTGGAATGTCAGGTAGACAGTTCATATTTCTGTTGTTATTTTTTTAGAATTGTCAAAGATAGAATTTTGTTTGAGTTGTGCTTGTTGAAAATCCGAATTAGAGGCTTTAAATGTTGTTTCCCTCTACATTTTAGGTAAGTTGTATTGTACCTATGTGTTGATATTGTTAATAAAGATTCCCTCTACATTTTAGAGAAACGCAGTTGAGTCTCAATTCATACTGGAATAAGAAATATTATTATATATATATTATATATTATTATATATTATTGATAAGGGGGTTACGTTGCACCGCGACCTTGAGATCTATTGTGCCCCCCAACAGAGCTGTTCTCACCATTACGCCATCTACAGCTCGCCCTCCAGTTCCAGAGTATAAATGAACCTCAATATCTGGGAAGGCTTCAAGGATATTATGTCTTCACTCCTACAAGTTTCCTGTCCAAAGCATTCCTTTCGCTGACTTGCAATGGCGAGGCATTCTGTAACAAGGTGAAGAGGAGTTTCTTCCTCCTCCCCACAGAATCTGCACTCGTCAGTATCTGATAAACCTATTCTCATCAAATGCTTCCTGAGGCGACAGTGTCCTGTGAGGAAGCCAGTGACCAGGTGTAACTTATTCTTGCAGAGATCCAGATACCTTTTGGATCTCACTTCTTTAAAGTTCCTAAGGAACTTTTTGGAATGAACCAAACCTGGAAGATTCCGCCAGAGTGTCTCTCTTTTGGTTTCCTCCTTCTCCAGAAACTCTTTCTTGTAGGTGTTGTAATGGGTATAATCGGCCCAATGGTTTCCGAGTAATAATTTTGTTGTGAACCAATACAAATCCGGTCGAATTGAAACTTGGTGAGTAGTTGTAGAATACAAACCTGTGGACGTTTTTGAGAATCGTGTCACTAGAAAATTTTAAAAATATTATTTATGTCACGATAACATTTGTAGTTCAGATAGAATCTTATTACATATCTGTAATTTGTTGGATTACAAGGTAATTTTTTTCAAAGAATTCCGTACTATAGGGGGTCTTGGGCTCTATAGTACTAGAACTCTATAATCCGACAAATTTGATAGTCTGACACTGTCTTGCAAAACGTTTGTCGGACTACCGGGGGTCCACTGTTTCATTTTTGGCGCTCTTGTTCCACGGAACAGAGTGCTTATCAATTTGCCCAAATGTCTGTAATTTTGGAATTTTTGGATGAAAATGGTCTTAAACGATTTGGTTCGACTCACTGATCAAGAATCCATGGTCAAAATTGATTATGTCCGGCCGGCCGTTAACACGATGGCTCTCGAACGGAATGGGCTAGACAGTTGAAATTTTCAGAGTAGGTTTAGGGGATAAATATCTCGGTTAAGTTCGTTATTGGATAAAATCGGCCAGGTGGTTTCGGAGTAACAAAAAAAAATATTTTTCACATTACAAATTTTAAATTAAATTTTTTTTAAGATGCATTTTCTTCATAAGAATCTATTGATGTCATTCTCAACTCTAACAAACAAATACTTTCGGAGATATGATTTTTCAAAATTTAAATAATTATTCTCAATTCTATATGATTTCATAGGGTACTCTAATTATTATTTCCTGATGTATATAAATCCAACATGAGATGAGTCATAGACCTACGTTTCAAATTTAATTACGAAAATTCCTGACAATTGACGCTCAGAAGCCAAATTGTAAATGTGGGAAAATCCTGTGGACAGGAGCTATGGCGCTCTTGTTCAAACTTTATTGGTTTCCGAGTTGGGAATGCTATCATTGGATTCTTATTTAATTTATTCTTTTTTATGATGCACTTATATCATAAGATTCCATTAATATCATTCCCAACTCTGAGAAACCAATTCTTTCGGAGATATAATTTGTCAAAGTTTTTCATATTGGAATTTTATATTTTCATATTCGAATTATTAATTGAGATATTAACAGACATAATCAAAAAAATTATATAATCACCTTGCACAATATATATTGAAAGTATGAAGAACAATACAATAATATACTTCATGTTTTAGGGAACTTCTAACATTGAGAAAGAAGCATGAATGTTCGAAATGAAGAGATAACATTAATTGCCTTCAGGCAATTATTTTCTTATCATAGAACTCAAACTGAGTTGTATACGAATTATTCAAGGCTTCTTATGAAAAACAATTACCTATACCGAATAATGGTATAATTTATTTTGGTTTTAAATATTAATGAGGCTAATATGATATAGTTTCAATATTTCAAAGAAAAAAACAAATTTTTCCAGAAAGCCTCAATTTCTGTCTTTGTAGCAAATCTATAGATTTCAGATCCAATGTTATATTTTATCAAATTAACTTTGTCCATGGTTATTTGTCACAGGTCCGACATATTCGAATTCTTAGCAACGAGTGGGTTGTTTACTCAGATCAACATGAAAGACTAACCACCGTATTCACAAAGCATTCAATCTCCGTTAAGTCCTAACAGAGGTCCTCAGTTAAAGATAAATAAGAATCGCAACCTCAGTTATCGTGAAAATGATCGTGAAACAGGCTTGTTTCACCACCGTTACACACGTTAACTGAGGTTGCGATTCAAATTTATCCTTAACTGAGGACCTCAGTTAGGACTTAACGGAGATTGAATGCTTTGTGAATACGGCGGAATATCTTTAAATAACTTGCCTTTCATATTCTTAATATAACTTCAATTATTTAATATTTGGATTAGAGTATTTTTCTCGTCAATTCCCATGACCCTTATTATATCGATACCATACAGTGTGAAATATCGATCTAGCTAATTGAAAAAATGGAATGAAAATCTATTTATTCAACAATAAAATTTTTAGATCACATTGTACGTTAGTGCCAAGCAATGTTTTTGATTTTTTTGTTTTTAATTGCTCTTCCCGCACATTAAGGTAGAAGAAATGTTCAGTGTTCACGTACAGGATGAGGTAATATGTATTAACAAAAAAAAGTTAGCAAATATACAAAATTTTCCTACTCTGGTTCTGATTTTTTTTAATATCAGAAATGTTAAACAAAAGCCGTCGAAAAGGATGTTATAACTGCAATCTTTGAAATATGTCAGCTGATTGGTTCAGGATTTATTGAGCTTGTCACTCAATATCCGAAAATCACCCTGTATATCCAAAACCAAGAACGTCAGACGATTAAAATCTCTCAATATTAGTCCATCTAGATGACCTCAGTTTATGGTTTCCGTTTGTCGCTTACCCTCCCTAGATTTATTGGGAAAATATTAATATTTTTCCTGAAAGCCTAGCCTTGGTCGAGTTCATTACCTGGTTGGCTGATCGTTCTGGATATGAATTAGAACAAATACGCCAAAGCAAACTGACCTCACGTCTGTGCTTTTTGCGTGCATGATCTGGGGAACAGCATGCTATCATTTTACCCAAATGTATGTAACATTCGAATTTATTGCCGAAAATTGTCATAAACCATTAGGTTCGACTGACTCATGAAGAATTTGACCTCCAGACAAATTTGAACATGTAAGGGATAACCTCGAAGTTTATATAATTCTTTCCAAAAGAGAGTACACTTATGCGCTCATGAAAGTGAAAGGTATTTTCTTTGTTCCCGTACAGGCTGAACTAATATCAATAACGAAAGCAAATTACCAATATTTTCCTGATATACAGGGTGGGCCACGGTCGAAAGTACCCTGGACTTTTACGGAGAACGGGACGTACGATTTTATTGAAAATTTGGTTTCTTGGCTAGGAACCACTGTTCTATCTATCTAGAATATTTTCTGTGCTGCGGTGTTGCCGCTTATATCAAAAAGTACCAACAACATTGATATTTTATAGCTTTTTTTGATTCGTCGTAGCCTTCTGAATAATTGTGTATTAACTTCCTTATCCCTATCTCCCTCTAAGAAGAAGGGGATTTTGACAATCTATGGACTTTATGTTCAGGAATGCTTGATATTTTTGTTCAAACATAAATGCCTTTTTGGGCGCATGTTCTGGGGGAACATCGTCCTATCATTTCGTCCAAATGTCTGTAATTTTCGAATTTCGAGCTGAAAATTGGCTAATAGACTAATTCGGACTCCCTGATCACGAATCCGGTGTCAGATTTTCGGGTGCCGTCCGGCCGGCCGGCCGGCCGGCCGGTTTCCCGGCCGTAAGCACGATAACAGGAGCACCGAAGGTCCTATCGACTTCAAACTTTCAGGGTAGGTTTCTGATCAAAATGCGACGGTTAAGTTCGTTAACGGGCAAAATCGGCCGGACGGTTTAGGAGTTATAGACATTTAAAATTTTGAGGTTATTTCCCTGATATTTCAGGAACTAAAGAAGATGTTGAATCGAAACTTGGTAGTCAGTTCGAGGATATAAACGCGCAACTTTTGGCAAAATTCTGTTATGATCGAAATGTTGGTAATTTTTAAAAAAATATTTCTTTTAATTTTTTCGAAAAAAAAATTTTTTTTTCGTGAACTATTCATCAGATTGCAACAAAAACTTGTACTAACGTCAATTGTAGTATTTTGCAACATTGTGAAAAATTTTGGCTCTATACGATTTCAATTTCTGGAGATATAAGACAAAATGTGTCAAATTTCCTGGGTCTCTCTCAGTATTTTCATCGATTATTCTATGAACTCTTTGAATTCCACCGAAAACAAATTCAAAGACATAAACATAAAGAATCAAGTCATAGTTTAGACGTCGAAAGAAGGACGATGTTGATCGACTTGAAAAGTACCTCATTTGACGGCTGTTTGTCAAATCAATTAATTCCAATAATTGATGTCAGATTTCCTACATACCAAGTTCAAACACATTTTATTATATGGAAAACACTTATTATGATCACGTTCTACAGGAATTGATACTAAATAGAAGCTAGATGAAGATTATTGTAATGGAAAATTTGTGTTCCAGAATAATATTAAGGTATTCAACATGATACTGCTTTTTTTCTTTTTTTCTTTACTGGCCAGTACGGGAAGATGAACATGCGCCCAAAAGCTCCTGTCCACAGGGCTTGAACCAATTTTTTCTGATCATGTCAACCTCAAATATTTTTATAAGACGCGAACTTTCTCCTACAACTTGCCAAAGAATAATCTTTCAACACCTCAAAGACAAGTTGAGTATAGATGTTTGGAACTTTTCAACAAATTACCGAAAGAAATTCAGGAAATTGAGTATGTAAAAATTTTTAAGAAAAAAATTTATAATTTGTTAATAGATATGGAACCCTATGATTTGGTCTGCTTTGACCTTCAGTTGCTTTGGATTTGACACTATTTCATTTCTCTTCTTGGCTTGTAACGGGAATTGTTCTGAAATAAAGACCTATTATTATTATTATATTATTATTATTATTATATCTCTAGCGGTTTTCGAGTAATTAATTGATTTACTTCCTTTTTTGTGCAAAACATAGCTGCAATTCAACATTCATTACTTCATTATTTGAAATCCTAGAAAGCCGAAAATGCGGGTATGGATTACCAATATCCCGTGTCTCATTTAAATATAATGACATACATCCCTAATGATACAGGGTTGTTCAAAATCTGATGCGTATCCGAGACATTGTAAAGTATTGTTCAATTTATTAACGGAGATTTGATTGAAAAATGATTCAAATCGAAGGCAATCATTATACGAATGAAGTTTAGGTGGATTTTTTTATTCTTCAGGGTCATTGCGATCAAATTGTAGCAAGAACATGCAGAATGTTTAATCCTGAGTACACGTTCTGGTTAGGCCTAAACCTTATTCTGCACTTGTGGTGATAGAGTCAGGATTTGCTCTAAAATAAGTTAATACATTAAAAATGTTATCTTCTCTTGATGTTATAAAATTCGTCATTGTTCATTAAGTTTTGATCCAAGGATGGAATTATTCTGCAATCCTAGAAATTTTGTCCTGCATGTTCTTGCTACAATTTAAACGCATTGACCGTGAAGAATAAAAAATTTCATCAAAACTTCATTTGTATAATTATTGCCTTCTATTTGAATCATTTTTCAATCAAATCTCCGTTAATAAATTTGATAATACTTTACAATCGAGCCGATTGTTAAATTATATCATAATTTACATCTTCTCGTCAATTCATGGCATGCAAACTCGCTTTTAATTCGAAAGTTTTACAATTTAGATATAGAGACATGTTATATCATTTGATCAGAAATCAATACATCTTATGATACACAGGTCATTCCATTTGAAAAAATTGGTTCAAGCACTGAACATACTCGCAAAAGCTCCCGACTTCACGTCAGTGCTTGCAATTTTTTTTTTTCATAAATTTTTTAAATTTTCTTGGAGTACGGTTCTCAGAAAATTTTACACAAGTCTGTATGTCGAGTCTATATTTTTTGAGTTATCGAGGAAATAATATTTCAGGTGGGTATAACTCCGAAACCGTTTAGCCGATTATGCCCAACAAGGAACTCAACTCTCCCATTCAGATGCGCAACCTACCCTGAGAATTGCAAGTCCCTATCTCCTTTCGTTCGACGCAACGGTCACCCATCCAGCTAATGAACTCACACACGCTGCTCGGATCTCCAACAATATAGATCCGATCCATGATCGTGTTCAAACTTAGAACTTGCCAGTAGAGTTAGGTTCTGAAGGCTCTCGCAAAATTTCAGCGATGTCGGACGAATAGTTTCTGATATATAGAATTTTTTCAACGATTTTCTTTTTGAAAATTTTCTAGTGATACGATCCTCACAAAAATTTGCAGCAATTTTCAGGTTGGCATTCTACAACTAATAACTATGTTTGAATTGGATCGGGTTAGTATTTTCCGAGTTCCTGAGGAAATAGTGACCAAATTTCAGATGGGTATAACTCCAAAACCGTTTGGCCGATTATGCCTATAAACAAGCTCAAATGTCGCATTCAGATGCACAACCTAACCTGAATTTCAAGTTGCTATCTCTGTCAGTTCTAAGGTTATGGGGACATAAATAATATTTTATTTATGGATCTTATTTTTAATATTTTAAAACTTTCTCGTGATACGATTCTCACAAAATTTCGTAAACGTCTTAAAATTTGTACTCTACAACTACTCACCAAGTTTCAATTCAATCGGACCTATATTGATTAAAAACAAAAATATTACTCGGAAACTGTTGGGCCGATTATGCCCATTAACGAACTTCTCCGTCGTTTTGGGACACCTACTCTGAAAATTTCAAGTCGCTATCGCTTTCCGATCTCAAATTATCGTGGCAGCGGACGGCCAGCCGGCCGGACAGAATCAAATTTGACCTCTTCATCAGTGAGTCGAACTAAATCGGTTTCGGTAAAAAATTCAAAAATTACAGACATTTGGGAAAAATGATAACGCGATCTTCCCTAGAACATACGCGCAAAACTGCACTTTTTATCGTTTAAGTATGTCCCAGACACGCCTCAGATTTTGAACAAACTTGTATGATTAGGGACGTATATCATTATGTGTAAGTAATTGATATAGGGGATATTGGTAATCCATAACCGACATTACGGCTTTCTGGGGTTCCAAGTAACGAAGTGATGAATGTTGAAATGAAGCTATGTTTTGCACACAAAAGGAAGTAAATCAACTAATTACTCGAAAACTGCTAGATATACGGATGAGGAAGTTGATCCAGAATTAATCAGAAGACTGCGTAGAATCGAAAAAAAAGTTGGAAAGCCCTGTGGACAGGAGCTTTGGCGCTCTTGTTCAAACTTTGAAAAAATATATCTCTAAAAGAATTGGTTTCTCAGAGCTGGGAATGATATCAATGGAATCTTATGATAGAACTCCTTCATAAAATAAAATAAATTGAATAAGAATCCATTGATATCATTCTCAACTCGGAGAAACCAATACGATCGGAGTTATGATTTGTCAAAGTTTGAACAAGACCGCCAAAGCTCCTGTCTTCAGGACTTTTCCACTATTTCAATTTGGCTCCTGCGCATTAATTCTCAAGAATTGTCTTAATTAAATTCAAAACGTAGGTCTTGTAACGTTTCTTTTTAACCCAGGCAGGGGTTTGTTTACATTTGGTTTGCGAGAATGTCGTTTATGTTGACATCAAATTTGAGGTTGAGTCTCAGTGGTACCAATCGACGCTAAAGAATTATTTTATTCGAAGAGCCGAATGAGTTGGCAATATTGTTGCATTGTGACAGTCTGAAATTTTGTGAGTGCGTCGGTCAGATGAGGTCGTCCATTTTGTGGAGATTCTACGGAGGAGCAATAGGTCGTGCGTATTTTCGAAACTTCGTAAGAATTGTTGAATTCGTCTTAGTTGGATATAGTTTCGAAAATCGAATTAGGAGTGAGGGTTACATTGGTTTGATTTGGAAAGATAACAGGTAACTTGCGCTTGTCTCGAGAGAGGATCTAAAGACCTTTTTGCAAATCCAAGGACCACGTGAATGATCTTGGCGACTTTGACAGAACATCGCTGTGTACTTGAAGGGGTTTTTATGTCAGGAAGAGGAGGATTTTTATGTGAGGAAGAGAATGGTTTTTATGTCAGGAAGAGAAGGATTTTTATGTCAAGAGGAATAGCACGATTTTTTATGTCAGGAAGAGAAGGATTTTTATGTCAGGAAGAGTAGCACTGAGGCATTCGAGTATATACAAGGTGGTCGATAAGTAACACGGTGAGACAGCCAACGTAGGGTTGCAGATCACGAGTGTATATACAAGGTGGCCAGTAAGCAACGCTGTGGGACATTCAATCGAGGGTTGCAGACTACGAGCACAGAGAGAAAGAGGACAGTATTGCGAGACCATCGACGCAATACTACGTTCAGGAATAAGGAATAGCACGCAAGTTATTGGAAACATATTTCGAAATATATCTTATACCTGCTATATGCGACTTGAACATATATTATCATCAATTATATATATTATTGTTGTTGTAAAGCGGAAATTGGGGAAAGATGTGTAAATCATACAAGATCATAGATAAGAAACGTGGATGCGCCTGAGCTCAAGCGACGCGTATTTGAATCAAAGAGAAATATCTACGTACAATTTCCGCCACCCTCATTCAGGGTTTCACAGTAGTTTTATTTTGGTGAATCTAAAAACCTGGGTTGTAAGCTACTGGAATAAATTGTTTGTTTTTAGCGTGAATATTCTTTTGGTGAATTTAGGAATGATTACATTACGCAGGGGTATCTGGGAAACTTAAATTTACCTGGCGCCCATTTACTAGGTTCCCTTTTTAGAAACCCACTCCCATCTCCACTGGAGCTAGACCGCGGATCCCTGAGTTCTAGTAGCTCCGAATTTAACCACTGCGACTTGGGAACAGTCGTTTGAGGTTATAGTCTATGAGAGTTATCGCATCTTAAAAAAAAATTGGTTCAAGCCCTGTGGACAGGAGCTTTTTGGCGCTCTTGCTCAAACAGAAGAATTATATCTCCGAAAGTATTGGTTTCTGAGAGTTGGGAATTATATCAATCGATTCCTATGATAGAAATGCATCATGAAAGAAATTAAATTTAAAAAAACCGTCGTTTAAAAAAAATACTTCAAAAATTATCTTATAAAAAAAAGAGCAATGTACAATGCTTAAAATCCTTAATGCGTCAAAAATTGTCATTAAATTTATTTATCAAGACCAATTTATAAATACCTAAGGAAAGTATCATCGAAATATCTAGAGCAAGGCTGGAGACAATCATAGCAGATTGTCCATTTATTCCTGATATTTGAGTAGGTAGTGGATTACGAACAAATTATTTCAATAGTTCAAATATACTAATAAAATACTATCCTCTTTTCATAATTTAAAATTTAATAGTCCATACCACTAACACATTCTTTTCTGTATTATGAACCTTAACTCAAGAAAAAATGATTGATACACAATTGTAGATCCATATTTCAGTATTTTTTTGCTAGGAACATTATGAAAATACTGTATATAGGAACATGTATCACTACATAAGGAAGTAAAAGGTAATATTAACCTCAGTGGTCAACGAACAGTAATTTCTTTTGATGATTCCATTATGTTCTTCTTTCCTATTGCCTCCATAAACTAAATCAAAACAGTCTTGTATATATTCACAAATTCAAGAATCAAATACTTTACAAAAGAAAATAACAACTATGAATTGACAATCTTTAATAGCTAGAAAAGATGACATTTATGAATAGTGATCACAGACAGATTCTGTGTTCACATTCTGTGAATACATAGAACTCACGATGTATTATTGAAACTTTGAAACATCATATCTCCGAAAGTATTAGCTTGTTAGAGTTGAAAATGATAACAATGGATTCTTATGATGAAACTGCATCTTGAAAAAATTTTAATTCAAAAGTCCGAAACTATTAGACCGATTTCGCCCAATAACGAACTTCTCCGAGATATTTATCCCTCAAACCTACTGTGAAAATTTCAACTGTCTAGCTCATTTCGTTCAAGAGTTAACGGGTTAACGGCCGGCCAGATGGCCGGCAGGCCGGACAGAATCAATTTTGACCATGGATTCTTGATCATTTTCAGCCAAAAATTCGAAAATTACAGTAATTTGGGCAAATTGATGTTCCGAGGACTGTTCCGAGGAACAAGAGCGCCAAAAAGCAAATAGGGTCTTCCCTATGAAATATCAAAGTTGTTAGTACTTTTCGATATATCTGGCAACACCACGCTGAAAATATTCTAGGTCGATAGAGCAGTGGTTCCTAGGCAAGAAACCAAATTTTCAATAAAATCGTACGTCCCGTTCTTCGTAAAAGTCTAGGATACCATCGACCGTGGCCCACCCTGTATTTGATTTCATAAATGGTAAACGAAAGCGGTCGAAAAGGGTGATGTAACTGCAAACTCTTAAATATGTCAGTTGATTGGTGCACTTTGAAATTTCCTTCAGTATCCGAAAATCACCCTTTCTATCAAAAACAAAGGACCTCCGGCGATTGAAATTCCTCAATATATCCATGCACATCAAATGTATTTTGTAAAATGCTTGAGATATTTAGGTGCAATTTTGGCAAACTTAAGGTGGTTCTAGAATTTCGGCGTTGTGTGTATTTATAGATTCCATCTTAATTGAAAAATCATCATATCCTTTGAGATAAATATAATAGTTTCAAAATATCATTTTAGTCGTTGTTGCAGGAAATTAGGAAGTTCCTGATTGGTGGGCACCTAAATCAATTATTTCAGTGGTCGGCAGGCTTAATTTAGTATGCGACGCAGACTCAGGCGGCCTTGTCAGCAGCAAGACAATTGACTAACGAGAGCTGGGCTCATTAGCCTCAAGGTAGACATCTGCGGACTGTTCGATTGTTCTGTGAAGTTCAATGAATACAGAAAGGATAAAGGATTGAGGCTGTTGCGGTTGAAAACTACACAAAATGTCATATATTTGGCTAATTTATTTCAGCACGTTTCCGATTTGTCCAGATGAATATTGACTTTCACTCAGTCTGTCAAGATACAGGGTGATTCGCGTTTCTCGTGAATCAGGTAGAATATCACCTTTGATAGATAACATAATCGGGAATTTCGTAGCCAAGTGATACATCGGTTGATAAATTCTTGGTCTAATGAAGAAAACACAATTTTTTTGGTCGAATTCGATTTTAATCTTCAACATAGTCTCCTTCAAAATCGATATATTCATTCGAACGCTTCATTAATATTTATATACCTTTCTTAATGATTAATTTATCTTTGGTACAAAAATAGGCATTTGTTTCAGTACCTCCTCTTTTAGGCCAAATCTAACTACACTTTGCGCGCATGTTCTGGGGAACAGCGTGCTATCATTTCGCCCAAATGTCTGTAACTTTCGAATCTTTTGCCGAAAATGGTCTATAGCATTTAGGTTTGACTCACTGATGATGAATTCAATGTCACATTTGATTCTTTCCGCCCGTTGCCACTATAACTTGACAACGGAAGAGCAGGGTAGATGGAGCGTGTTACTTGAGAAGTAGTTTTATCGTATAATATTGGATATTTAACGAATTCCAATTCTGATAGAATACATATGTTTGAATTAAAAGAGGGAAAGCCCCGTGGACAGGAGCTTTGGCACTCTTGTACAAACTTTGACAAATCATATCTCCGAAAGTATTGGTTTTTCAGAGTTGGGAATGATATCAATGGATTCTTATGATAGAACCTCAATATTACAGAAATTGAAATCAAACCTCATAAAAGAATTTAAATTCAACAAGAGCGCCAAAAATTATTATTCCAAAACCAACCCACCAATAATTCTACCCAAAAACGAACTTATCCGAGATATTCATTCCTCGAATACAATCTGAAAATTATATTATATCAATTGAAACTTAGCCAATATTCTAGTTGTGTTTTTACTGGAGATATGTGCGGAACTCAATATTATTAACTTACCATTACCATCCCCATCATCATATAGATTAACCATAGGCATTAAAATATCACCCAAAAAGTATGATATCATATTATAATCCTCATAATTCTACGATAGCTGAAATGAATTCGACATGTCATGTCTTTTATAGGAAAATAAGTTGATATTTATGAACACAGATCATATAATAATTCATAGATAGAATAATTATAGCATTCTGTGAAAACATAGAAGTACGATTAATTATTGAAATTTTGAAAAATCATATATCCGAAAGTATTAGCTTGTAAGAGTTATAAATGTTATCAATGGATCCTTATGGTGAAACTACATCTTGAGAAAATTGAATTTGAAATTTGTAATGTCAATAAAAATTGGTTTTTATTACTCCAAAACCATCTGGCCGTTTTTGCCCAAAAATGAACCTAGCCGAAATATTTATCTCTCAAACCTACTCTGAAAATTTCAACTGTCTAGCTCATTTCGTTAGAGGAATGAGGAGGCCGGCCGGTCGGACATAATCAATTAAGACCACGGATTCTTGATAAGTGAGTCGAGCCAAATCGTTTAAGACAATTTACATTAAAAAAATCGAAAATCACAGACATTTGGGCAATTGATAAGCTCTCTTTTCCAAGGAAAAAGAGCGACAAAAATTCTGTGATCTTAGACGATTCTCTCATTACTCAAGTCTGTCATTAAAATGGTACGAAATGTATTCATTTCTTATAAAAGCTCAGAAAACGGTCCTTATCGATGGTAAATTCGATTAAGAGTGTCGAATAGGCAATATAACACGCGCACAGAAGCGTGACTTCACGTCAGAGCTTGAACCAATTTTTTAGATAAGTGAGCCGGTAAATGTCCAACCCGAAGTGCAATTCGTGGCGACGAATCAAAAAACTGTTGACACGGTGCAATGTCTTAGTGAATGCAAACCTGGCATATCCTGGCATATATCCGATATAAGCACCCATGGCGCCCACACTCGGAGGCAAGGTGGGGCTGAGCCCAGCTTTTAGGGAAAGAAAAAAATCAGCATATGTGGAAAAATTGTTTTGTCAAATAATTAAACTTATTGAATATCTTTATGTCTTCAGGAAACACGGAATATTGGTAACCGCTACCATGACCGAAAAATTGAACACCTAAACAAATATTTAATTTTAATTTTTTCCTGTCGTCAGTCAGGCTTTGAATGCACCCTTCTAAGTGGAACGGAACAGTATGTCTCCTAATTTTCTCGTGTACAAATCCCCTCAGTTTTTCAATTAAATCAAAAGAATGACTTCTTTTGATTTAATTTCTTTGTATTAAGGCTGAATCTTTGTATTAAGGCTGAATTAATAGTTTATTTGATTTTTTTCATCCAGTCAATCATTCTTCGAATGCATATCGTCGGCGTCACCGCAAAACCAAGTAACTGATAAAAATTCAAAAATGAGATTTCGGCAGTAATTATTTTATTGTATTTGTAAGAACAGGTGTGCAAAGTCTTTTCAAAGAGTAAACAGACCCTGAGATAAACAATATCAAGTGGTTTGTAACTATTTTGAATTTAAACAAATTCATCAATCCAAAATTATGAGGTTTCTAGAGCCTTCTGAAAATTTTGGTTTTTGCAGTTACTTGGTTTTGCGGTGTCGCCGACGATATTTCAAAGCAGTGGAACCAATATCTTTTTGCGCGTATGTTCTGGGGAACATCGCGTTTGCCCAAATGTCTGTAACTTTCGAATTTTTTGACGAAAATGGTCTCAAATGATTTAGTTCGACTCCCCAATGAAGAATTCGAGGTCAAATTCGAGTCTGTCCGGCCGGCCGTCCGGCCGTTGCCACGATAACTTGAGAACGAAAAGAGCTAGCGACTTTAAATTTTCAGGGTGGGTGACGCATCTCAATACGACGGCCAAGTTCGTTACTGGGCCCAGTGGTTTCCGAGTAATAATTTTGTTTTCAACCAATATAAATCCGATCGAATTGAAACTTGGTGAGTAGTTGTAGAATATGGACCTAAGCACGTTTGTGAAATTTTGTGCGAATCGTATGGCTAGAAAATTATTAAAAATTATTTTTGATGTCACGATAACTTGAGAACGGAAAGAGATAGCTGCTTGAAGTTTTCAGGTTAGGATGTGCATCAGAACGCCACATTTCAGTTTGTTTATGAGCATAATCGGCCAAACGGTTTTAGAGTTATATCCATTTGAAATTTGGTTGTTTTTTGTTCCTCATTAACTCAAAAAATACTAAACCGATTGAATTCAAACATGGTTATTAGTTTTAGAATGCCAACGCGAAAATTCTTGCAAAATTTCGTGAGGATAGTATTTGTAGAAATTTTTTTAAAAATTATTGAAAATTGAAAAAAAAATTCTATATATCAGTAACTATTCGTTTGAAATTGCTGAAATTTTGCAAGAGTCTTCATAACCTAACTCTACTGTCTTTCAAGTTTTAACACGATCGGTTGAATATTGTTGGAGATTCGAGCAGCCTTGTGTGAGTTCAGTAGATGGGTGACCGTTGCCTCGATAACTTTCGAACGAAAGGAGATAGGGACTTGCAATTTTCAGGGTAGGTTTCGTATCCGAAAGGGAGAGTGGAGTTCGTTTTTGGGCATAATCGGTCTAACGGTTTCCGAGTTATACCCACCTAGAATATTATTCCCTTGATAACTCAAAAAATAAATATTTGATCGTTTTAAAGCTTGGTTAGTAGTAGTAGAAAATCAACATAAAGACGTGTTTAAAATTTTGTACCCCTAGAAAATTTGAAAAAAATGACGAAAGAAAAAATTTTAAGAACCGTACCCCTAGAAAATTTCAAAAAAATCACGAAAAAAAATTTGGTTCAAGCACTGACGTGAAGTCAGAAGCTTTTGCGCGTATGTTCTATTGTCCATTCTTTTGTATTGGACACAGAAGAATGGACAATAGAACATACGAGCAAAAGCTTCTGACTTCACGTCAGTGCTTGTTCTAAGCAATATTGCTATGCGCAAACAGAATAGGTCTGAATATAGATCCGATCGTGTTCAAACTTGGAACTTGGCGGTAGAGTTAGGTTTTGAAGGCTCTCCCAAAATTTTGCGATGTCGGACGATTAGTTTCTGATATATAGAATTTTTTCAATGATGTATTTTAAATTTTCTAGTTATGCGATCCTAACGAACTTTTGCAAGAGTTTTCGCGTTGGCATTGTACAATTATTATCCATGTTTGAATTGGATCGGTTTCGTATTTTTCTAGTTATTGAGGAAACTACAACCAAATTTCAGATGGGTATAAATCCGAACCCGTTTGGCCGACTATGCCTATCAACAAACTCAAAATTCGCATTCAGATGCACAACCAACCCTAGAAATTGCAAGTTGCGATCTCTTTCCGTTATCAGTTTATCGGGATATAAATAATTTTTTTTTTTATTTTCTAGAGACACGATTCCCACAAAATTTCACAAACGTCTTTGTGTCAGTATTCTACGACTAGCTACCAAGTTTCAACTGACAAAATTATTTCTCTTAAACAGTTGGGCCGATTATGCCCCTTAACGAACTTGTCGTATTGGGACGCGCCACCTACCATGAAAATTGCAAGTCGCTCTATCTTTCCGTTCTCAAGTTATCGTGGAATCGGACGGCCGGCCGGCTCGCCGGACAGAATCAAATTTGACCTCGAATTGTACATCAGGGAGTCGAACCCAATCGTTCGAGACCATTTTCGGCAAAAAATCGAAAATTACAGACATTTGGGCAAAATGATAACGTGATGTTCCCCAGAACATACGCGCAAACACACTGTTCCAGCAAGACAATGCACCATGCCACAAGGCAATAGCTACGAAGGTCAAATTTCATGCATTGCACTTCGAATTGCTGCCCAACCACCTTATTTGCCAGATTTGTCCCCAAACGACCAATGGCAGTTCGCGGACCTGAAGAGGATGCTCCATGGAAACAGATTTCGCACCAACGAGGAAGTCATTTCCGAAACTAAGGCCTATTCAGCGAGCAAAGATCAAGCATTCTATAAACATGGTATCGAAAAGTTAGAGAAACGTTGTATCGATTGTGTCTAATATGGAAATTGTGCCGATGAATAAAAAAATTTTGCGAAAATATGGTGTTTTTCTTAATTAATCTAGAAATTGTTGAATCCATGTGATAGTTAAGCATGCACTATCTTAAAAACTTAACGAATGTAATGGCAATTCCATGTAATTGGTGCAATCGGTTTGAATAATGGTTAAATAAGTCGATCCAGTTGGGGGATAATAGGTTTTAAGACCATAAAGAAGCGAATAGAACAGCAGTTGGTAGTTCAGGTAATAAACATTACACGTCGGATAGTTCCTCTTGACATTTAGTATACATTTCGCTAAATTTATTTTACTAATTCATTGAAGTCTGGCAGTCAAAGTGACATGTGGTCCCGTATCGACACCGTCGTATGTTCATTTGGTTGATTTGAGGGGTTAGATTGAAATATTGGCTATATTTATTTAATTAGTTCCTGCATCGCGAACCCTATTTCTTCAAATTACCGTTGGGCTGAAAGGTTTTTGTTTCCTACAAAGCTAGTTTCATAAAAGTGGGAAAGCCCTGTGGACAGGAGCTTTGGCGCTCTTGATCAAACTTTGACAAATCATATCTCCGAAAATATTGGTCTCTGGGAATTATATAAATGGATTCTTACAATAGAACTGCATCATGAAAGAAATTAAATTCAAACAGACCGATTCTCCCCAATAACGAACTCTATTCTGATAATTATAATATACCAATTAAAACTTAGACAATATTGCAGTTTGTTTTTCCTGGAGATATTCTGAACTCAATTTGATTAGGTATCCTACCAAATAATATATTTCCATCATCATATGGATTATCCACGGCCATTATATTATCGCCTCAAAAGCACAATATCATATCATCCTCATAATTCTACGACAGCTGAGATTATTTCATTGGTTATTTTACATTAAATCATACTTTGTTTTCTAGAACAGTGAGTGTATTTTATATCAAGGATAACGAACCAGAAATAATTGCGACATTTATCTTTCATAGGAAAATAAGATGACATGCAAGAACACAGATCCTATAATAATTCATAGATATAATAATTAAGTACAGCATTCTGTGAAAACATAGAAGTACGATTCATTATCCAAATTTCGAATAAAAATATCTCCGAAACTATTTGCTTGTTAGAGTTGAAAATGATATCAATTGATTTTTATGGTGAGACTGCATCCTAAAACAAATTGAAATTTGAAATTTGTAATGTAAAAAAATTTTTTTTTTCGTTACTCCGAAACCATCAGGCTGATGTTGCCCAATAACGAACTCAACTGAGATATTTATCTCCCAAATCTACTCTGAAATTTTCAACTGCCTAGCTCATTCTGTTCGAGAGTTATTGTGGAAACAAAATTTAAAAATTAAATTTTTTTTTTCACTTTACGGCAACCCGATCAATACAAAACTTCGCATGAATATAAAGGTCATTATTCTACAATTTGACGCTAAATTTCAGATAGATCGAGTGATCGGTTTCGGAAATATCCATGAAAAATGTTTTTATTTAAAACGGCCATAACTCCGAAACCGCTTGGTGGATTTCACCTGTTAACAAACTCGTCCGAGATATTTACGCTCCAAACCTACCCTGCAAATCCCCTGCAATCCTCTAACTCCTTTCGTTCAAGAGTTATCGTGCCTCCGGCTGGCTGGCCGGCCGGCCGCTCAGAATTGATTTCGACCGCGGATTCTTGATCGGTGAGTCGAATCAAATCGTTTAAGACCATTTTCAGCCAAAAATTCGAAAATTACAGACATTTGTGCAAATTGATAAGCACTCTGTTCCGAGGAACAAGAGCGCCAAAAAATCTATCTACAGCAGATGCCCATTCACTCATCGCTTAAAAAATGAATTGGGGATTACGGAAAAATATTAAGTACAAGTTGTAATGTATTGACCTTATTCGAACGTATATTTTGACTCAGGAACAAAAATTACATATTTAATTCTCTTCTCGGTTTGCTATGAACGGAATGACCGGATGCCCAAAATTCCCTATTCATTACAATTCAATTAGTACATAATACGCGCATTATCAGGTAGGCGCTAATATTCAAATATATAATTAACAAAATACAAGGTGATTCAAAACTCGACGCGAAAAATTAAGGAACGTATACAAGCTTCAATTCTTGATAAAAAGTGTAAAATAAAATTTTTGGATTTTTGGCTTTGTTTCCGACATATCTGACTTCAAGACTTCTTGCATGTCATCAATTTTCAACTTTAATACATAGGTCAAAAATACCATCATTAGTGGTATCGATTCCAATAGTGGTATTTTGTATACATAACAATACATACTTCCCTCGTACAAAAATATATTCGAAAAATTAATTAATATTAAATTTTTTGTCGAAAATGGTCTCAAACGATTAGGTCATAAGGAATTTGAGGTCAAATTCAATTCTGTACGGTCGGCCATCCGTTGTCACGATAACTTTCGAACGGAAAGAGATAGCAACTTGCAATTTTAAGGGTAATAGATAATCAATTTTTTGCACGCATGTTCTGGGGGAGAGCATGCTATCATTTCATCCAAATGTCTGTAATATTCGAATTTTTTGCCGAAAATGGCCCTCAAACGATTAGGTTGGACTCACTGAAAAATACTCCGAGGTGTAAATTGATTATGCCCAGCCGGGACTGGCCACGATAACTTTCGAACAGAAAGAGATAGCAACTTGAAATTTTCAGAGTAGGTTTGCGATTATGCCTATAAAGAAACTCAAATGTCCCATTCAGATGCACATCTTAACCTGAAAATTTCAAGTCGCTATATCTTTCCCGTTCTCAGGTTATCGTGACATAAACAATATTTTCTAATCATTTTTTGAAATTTTCTAGTGATATGATTCTCACAAAATTTCACAAACGTCTTTAGGTTTGTATTCTACAACTACTCACCAAGTTTCACCACCTACCCTGAAAATTTCAAGTCGCTATCTAACGATAGGAATTGTCCGGAAAAATTTCTTACTCAACAGTATTCAGCTAATTACCAAAAACCGCCAGAAGCTGCAAGAAGGAGTTTTTTGCAGCTTATAGCAGTTTTTGGTGATGAGTTGAATACTGTCGAGTGAGAAATTTTCCCGGACAATTCCTATCGTTATTGAAAATAAGAAAGTGTGAGGCAAGATGGCGTAATAAACCTGGTAACATGATCTCCCTCAATCCCCCACGTGATATATTTTTTATTCATAACCCCCAGACTGAGACGCGTAAAATGTGAATTTTATTCGGAAACCGAAGGGATTTACCCCAGAAGCATGTCAAAAATAGTTCCCAGTTTAGAGCGGAATTGATGAGGGTCCGATGAAGGCGGAGTGGAAATTCCTGGCCGGAAATGGACCACGGGAAATTGTAATGCTGTTCGGAGCCCCTGAATTGTTTAATATGGAGAGAATCTGAATTATTCAGTATGGTGAACAATGTTCACGCCGTGGTAGCACGAAATCGATATTTTCTGTTTCGAATATTGGTAGCAATGGACTTTGAAAGTCTGAGTTATAAAATCGCTAACTGAGATTTGTTATTTCTTAACATCAATTTTATGTATACATCGTTTGAAAGGTCTCGTGATTCTACATTCAGAAATGTTATCACTTTCATATTTATTGCATAAATCAAATTAGAAAAAAATAAAATGAGGTGATTATCGAAATTTGGTACAATATCAAAATCTAAAATGTAATACAAAATGTAGCAAAAAAATTATGAATGTTAATGACGTAGATGTTCAAAGTGTTCACCGCGAACTCCTTGGCAACATCCTAACCTCAAACAAAAATTTCTTCCAACATTATTCAACATCTCAGGAGTGATCGACATAATCGCAAGAGCAATTCGATCTTTTAGGATTAGGTCATTCAAATCAAGGGTTTAGTTTTGTACACGATGCTCTTCACATATCCCCATAAAAAGAAATCTAATGGGTTAAGAAGATCAGGAGATCACGCTGGTCATTCGATCGTTCCTCGACTTCCTATTCACCGATTTGGAAATATTGCGCCGAGGTACTGCCGGACATTGCGTTTGTGGTGTTGCTCCATCCTGTTGGAACCATATCGTATTCCGTGGGACTTGAGGATTTCCTTGATCATGATATGAATTTACCAAAGTGGCAACGACATCATTTTGAAGTACCTAGTGCTAAATAATTATCGACATCCAAATTGCCCTCAATGAAAAAGGGGCCCATGATATGGTTTCGAACATTTCCTGAACAAACAATAAGCTTTTGAGGGAATAGCGCGTGTTCCTCTCTCATTCAGTGAGGATTTTTGGTAGACCAGTAGCGGCCATTTTGACGATTAGCATGGCCGTTGAGAAAGAAGTGCACTCATCAGTGAACAAAACGTTTACTAATTGGATAATATTGTCCATCATTTGTTCACAAATATAAGTTATCCTATCAAAATCGTCTTCCACGAACTCCTGGGTAGGTAGCATTTTATAGGAATGCATTTTATTTTGTTTTAATATGTTTAGAATAGACGTTTGGTTGACATTGAATATTGTGGAGGCATCTCTACTCGATTTATGTGGATTCTCTCCAAAGTCAAGCATCACATCTAATTTCGCATCCTGACACAGTCCGCCGTATTCACAAAGCATTCAATCTCCATTAAGTCCTAACTGAGGTCCTCAGTTAAGGATAAATAAGAATCGCAACCTCAGTTTAAGTGAAAATTAACGTGAAACAGGCCTGTTTCAGCACCGTTACATACGTTAACTGAGGTTGCGATTCTTATTTATCCTTAACTGAGGACCTCAGTTAGGACTTAACGGAGATCGAATGCTTTGTGAATACGGCGGAATGTATAGCAGCTGCTTTTTTAATCTGCCTTACATGTCCAAACTCGCGAAACTGCTTCTCTATATTTCACTTATTGTCCCTTGGGTTATAGGCGGCAAATTCGGAAATTTCTCATGAAACAAGCGACTAATTTTTGTGTTGGGTGTTATTTCCGTAACAATCATTTGTAAAATTATTATTTTGTGCATTTCCGTTAATCGAACCATTATTCAAAATTGAAGTTAATAAGATTCAAACTCAAATTAGACAAATTATAAAATACAACTTATCAGCAAAAAAAAATTTGCGAAGGCATTCTAAAGAAACTAACATTACCACAGAACCTGTTTTACGTAGTTTTCATGGTATCACCATGGAAAATACAATGTTATGGTTTTTTTTTAATTTCTTTTTATCACATCTTGAAGGTAAATAAGTTTAGTATTATTGTAATAATATTTAGGAATAGTCGAGGGAATATTATAATGAATTTCGGTAATCACATGATTTTATGTTTATCTATTTTGAGTTTTGCAATAAACTAATTAACATGAAAGTGATAACATTTCTGAATAGAAAATGAAGCGACCTTTCAAACTATGTATCACAAGCCCATAGTTCCTATTTGAAACATTGGGGGTTGAACCTGTCTTTCAAAGGAGTTTGAAGGTAGTCTTCGCATTTTTTACGAAGAAGAATGACAATTTAAAATTTGAATTTGATATGTTTCAGGATTTTCCATAAATATGTACAGTACCAAAGATAATTCCTTTCTACCATTTGGATTTTGCACACTGTGCAAAGGTGTTTCTAAATTGATGCAAAAGATTTTACGAGGTGATATGATACTTCGACGAAAATGAAGGGGGATCTTATACTATGTATTTTTGTTCGGAGGCCTTTCCGCTTCAAGTTACTGACCTTCGAAATTCGAAAACTTCGAAAAAGTTTGATTTTATCGAATATCTTCTAAACGGAACAATTAAGTAGAATGAAACTTGTCTATCAGCTAACGCTTATTAAATGACACTTTTTGTAAATTTTTTCATTTCCCAAACTTCATCATAAAGAGGTGGAAAAATCAACGCCTTCTATATTTTCCGTAAGAACTTTTTGATGCCTCAATATTATTCAAATTAGAAAACTGATTCAAGAATACAAATTGAATATGCATCTTTTTGTATTTTGACTTTTTCTCCTAAAATGGTTAGTTAAGTTTTAGTTAAAAAAAAATATAAATACAATAATACTCAGACTCTTTTCACACAAATGCGGACGTAATAATCACTTGGCTGATATCCACCGTTTAGTTTCGATTAACTGATGATAAATCCTAGGTCATACTTAATTCTGTCAGGCTGTCAGTATGTATGATAACTCACGCATGAAATGAGTTCAAATTTGCAGGTTAGGTTTGGAATCCAATTGTGCCAGCTAACTGCGTTATGGCCAAAAGTCGCTGTGTGGTTTTTGAGTTTCAGCCATCTGAACATGTGAGAAATACTGATCTGATCGAATTGAAAGTCGCTAACATATGATTAGAAAATTTGGAATAATTACTAAAAACAATTCTTCTTCACATTACCTTTATCAGTTACTTCAATAGAATAGATCAATCGAATAGAAATAGGTTAATTCTGTAATTTAAAATCATTACTCTAGTGGTTATATAAAATGAGATATACATGGATATTCTCCAGAACAGTTGCTTATAATTTAACAAAAATTATGGAGTTCAGTACCTGGATGGATGAACACTCTGGCTATGCATTTGAACAAGCGCCCCAAAGCAGACTGACCTCACGTCAGTGCCTCACCAACTTTCTATTTTACGATTTTTCCCACAAGGAAATTTCAACTGGATCTTCAGTTCGATCCGATTACTATTGGTTCATTTAAATTGCACTGAATATTATGCAAACCTAAAATATTGAGGAAGAATCTATTGGTGTGAAACGACCCGTCAAAAGCTCTCCCACATGTCGTACAAGGCACGAGGTTCTGTTGTATCCAGGTTGAATTACGTCACTATATCCTTATGTAACTTAAGGCATAGATGTATCAGTTTTTGATCGAACAGTGAGTGCAAGACGATACTACATTTTTATTTGCTGTCATGAAATTATTAAATGCTGCTTCGGATGGAAAACTCACGAGCAGCAGCAGAAATCTGTCTAGCATAAAACTTGCATAGTTCATGAGAACAAACCTCCCTAAACCTGCTATGCAATCGCATTGATCCCTAACAACACTGCTATCTTTAAGACTGATTACCCATGGCTTTAATAATTTCTCATTTTGTCTTTGTGAATGCATCACCTAAAAATATTCAGTTCAGCAGTGTAATCAACAATGCTATAGGTATGATTTTTCACCTTTCCAATGACTGAGATATGAGAATGTATGTGCTTCACACATATATTTTTGACACATCTACAACTTGCAAGATATAAAGGTTTTCAAGCTCCTATACGCTTTCATTTCACTTATTGTGAAAGCACTCTTCGTGTTTAGCGAATAATTGAAAATACTTAGATCATAGACATAGAATAACATATTATTCTATGTCTATGGCCTAGGTACATAGTTTTTGGAAATAGGGAAATCTCTGATGTCAAGTATGTCGTCTGTGATCACAGATTAATATGTGATTCTGCTCTGTCCATGAAATCTATGTTTACTACAAAAGTAACTACACCCTTGTCCACTACAGGTTTTGTCGTCTGACATATATTTCGGAAACAACGTTTCCATCTTCAAAGACGAAGCGTTACTAAAGCATGCAATCAATTTCTACATTCCAGTACGGGTTGACATTGTACCCTTAGTCATAAACCAATTAGTGAGAATAATAGGTTGTTAATAGGGGTTAGATCATTATTGAGTAAAATATCGTTTCTCTTATACATTTCGATACCTTCAAGTGTTCCTAAGTACACATTATTGAAATTGAGTGGCCAGTTGTTAAAACAAGATTTGCAACCGCAGATTTATCGATTAACATCGATAAATCTGCGATAAAATTGTAGTGTTCAAAATAAGTCCACCGTGAACTCAAAATAGAATAAATCTATGTTCAAGTGACAAAAACATCGGTTGACTCTCGTCTATGACTCAATCATAGACTCAGTGTATTATGCAGTATTACCACTAATACAAATTGTTCTATGTATTCAACTACTAAGTTATAGTCCGTTTAAGATATATTGACATCAAGGGTGCCTATGGAGTCGAAATTGAATGAACTGTCATCTATTATTTATTTCTTACAATTTGGATATAACGAAAATCTAACAATTTGGGATAGTTTTTACATGTGTGTTTATAATTAATCGTACCGAGTTTGAGTATTTCCGCATCCTTATGCTATTAAAAATGTGTGGAATTTATTACGATACCTCTCGCCTAGCAAAAAGGGAACTCGAAGCAGTATATTAATGTTACTGTGAATTCTTGAGGGAATCTGTAGATATTACCGCCAACATTGCTCTAGTGTTCCAGGTAAACTGTTATTCAACCACTAAGAGTGTATTCTGATTATTACATTGGCCATAATATTTCAGATTTCTTCAAGTACTGTTCATAGAATTCTTAGGAAAAAGGAGGAAGCCACATCATTAAAACCTGGCAACAGTTGTGGAAGAACTCCTGTGTTATACGAATATACATTTAAAGAGACATTAAATTAAAGATTTATTGAGAGAGCACTTCACTGAAGGTTTTCTTTTATTAGTTCTTTCCTTCATGAGCTCTACGAACTAAGCAAATCGAAGTTTGAAATATAATTTTAAATCATTAAGTTTTTCAATATAAATTATTATAATACTAAAACGACAATTCATAGGAAAATGGCAAATAATCTTTTCTGTTCCTAGTTGCAATTGAAATCCATAAATCTCACAGCTTACGTAAAGAAAATTTACGCAGTAAAGTTTTGGTTCTGATTTTTTTGGTGGAAAAATAAACACTTGAACTATTATCATTGCATACAGATTATAATATTTTACAAGCTATTAATTTCCATGTTGAATTAAGACAAAAATAATAAGTCTACTCAAACACTGATAAATAAATCCTTCTTCCAAAATAAAGCTCCATTATTCAACCCACCTCTAAATAATTTATACTGACGAAGTAATAATAATAACATTATATTTATTAACATTATATTAACGAATTTATTCAATAACCAATATGGATTCAATAAATGGAAATTGAGTTTCTTATGGGCTTTTACACCTCGATTGATTCTCCAATGGCTTTGGATAAGGAACTTAAGTTCTAAGATATATTGAGATGCACATGATTATTATGTCAAAAGGTTCTTCATCCTGCATTAAAAAAAATCCAATTTTTGTTGTTCTATATTATAAATAATGATTTTTCCAATTCCTTGAAATGGTTTCTGGGTACCAACCTCATATTTATGTTTGTTTCATCAGTCTACTGCAGTTGAACTTGGAAAATTATCCTTCCAAAATCTCAGTATAAAATACATTTGCGATTTGAATTTCCAAAGTACATCAAGAATGCATTTATAAGGTCTTCGATTAATTACAAATTGGAGATAGCATTGAAAATATTCAAGGTTTTGTTAATATTTCTTATCTCTGGTTACAGAACAGTAACTTTTTGTAACCAGAAATAAAGCACCAACTACACATTCTAGGCCTACTTCGATGTCAATATGTCTTAAACGGACTATATCATATTTCATATGCTGAATTCCGAAAACATTCTTTCCAATTCATTACAATACGAATATATCCTATTATACGCCTCTCGAGCCAATATTGCGTTTAGATATCGGTTCCAAATCAATGGTTCAAATGATTCCTTCAATCAGTAGAGAGGAAAAATATCTACTTCAACATCTCTGACTTGAAAATATGTGTTTCACTTAATCAAAATAAGTTCATTATGCCATATTTCATCCTCTTTGACAAATGAATGGTTTTAAATATCGATAAAATGTATCTAAATAACTGTTTTCCAATCTGAAACTGGCAATATTCAAGATGATTTTTTCGGTGAAAATTGTGATAATTCTTAGAGACATAAGTTACTTACTTTTTTACATTGTTTGCTGTTTAATATATAGAATATTTCCGATTTCGGCAAATCCTCGAATCTTGGATAGTATCCTATATTATATTTGGATATAAATATGGTCTAACTTTCAATCAAACCTATATGGATAATAATTCTTTAATATACATCCATATGTACCATGTTTAACTCATCTCCACCCGCGATAGGTATTAAATATCGATTTGAAATCATCTCTTGGAGAAATTGTGACATAACCGCAGACAGGCAATACATTTCTATTTTTATCATAATATTCGTTCGACTTCAAGTCACATATCAAAAAATTGGTTCAAGCCCTGTGGACAGGAGCTTTCTGGCGCTCTTGTTCAAACAGACAAATTATATCTCCGAAAGTATTGGTTTCTCAGAGTTGGGAATTATATCAACGTATTCTTATGATAGAACTGCGTCATAAAGGAAATTCAATTCAAATAATAGTTTATTTATCAAGATTAAATGAGCAATCTGAGAATGAGAACTACACCATGGAAGAAATCAACTCAAAATAGCTGAAATGAATTTGACTCTCTCTTATAGAACAGGATGACATGTACGAGTATGAACACAGATCATATAATAAAGCTTAGATAGTATAATTATAGCATTCTGTGAAAACATAGAAGTACGATTCATTATTGAAATTTAGAAAAATCATATCTCCGAAATTATTAGCTTGTTGGAGTTGAAAATGATATCAATGGATTTTTATGGTGAAACTGCGTCTTAAATAAAAATTGAATTTGAAATTTGTTACTTAAAAAAAATTTGTTTTTCGTTACTTCGAAACCATTTGGCCTATTTTGCCCAATAACTAACATAACCGAGATATTCATCTCCCTAACCTACCCTGAATATTTCAACTGCCTAGCTCATTCCGTTCGAAAGATATTGTAGAAAAATGTTTTTAAAATTTTCAATTTTTTTTTTACACTTTGAGGAAACCATGTCCATATAAAACTTCACATGCGTATAAAGGTCATGATTCTACAGTTTGATGCTAAATTTCAGATAGATCGAGTGATCGGTTTCGGAAATATTCATAAAAAATGTTTTTACTAAAATCGGCCATAAGTCCGAAACCGCTTGATTGATTTCGCCCATTAACGAACTTGTCTGAGATATTTACGCTCCAAACCCACCTTGCAAATTTCAATCCTCTAACTCCTTTTGTTCGAGAGTTATCGTGCCTATGGCCGGCCGGCCGGCCGGACAGAGTCGATTTAGAACTCAGATTCTTGATCAGTGAGTCGAACCAAATCGTTTGAGACCATTTTCAGCCAAAAATTCGAAAATTACAGACATTTGGGCAAATGTATACTCAGTTCCGAGGAACTAGAGCGCTAAAAAAAACCATCGACAAGTTTGTTGTTTGTGTGTAATAAAGTGGAACAGCACACTCCAATCGCTGTGATATTTAGACATTTTACCAATATCTCCACAATATGAATCTGTTCGAGTTCAAATCTAGAACTTTGCTGTAAAATTAGAACTTCAAGGCTTTCGGGAGAATTTCACCGATATTTGACGGACAGCTTCTGAGGTGAAGAATTTTTATCATTTTATTTTAATTTTTAGTCAAGCGATCCTCTACGAGCATTAAATCGGTCAGATCATTATTTTATAGTTATTTGGAACACAAAATTGCAGATGTCTAAAACTCTGAAACCACTCTGTAGATTTTGCCCATTAACGAACTCAACCGCCTCATTAGGACGCCAAAGTCGCCAAACATACACTGCAAATTCCAACTCTCTTGCGTTCGAGAATAATCCCTTTACGGGAGAACAACCGTGCCAAAAAAGCTACAAGATCAAATATAAATGAAGACATTAACTTCTTTTTTGTCGCAACTTAAAATTAGTATTGTGTCTGTAGACGCAGGTCAGGCGATTTCCAAGTGCTGTCTGTATATAATTGTATTAAAAAGAGGAAATATTATGAGATCTCGGCTACCGAGAGTTCCCTTATGGCGCTCCATTAGCGAGTGTTATTTCGATGGTGCCATCGGACGTGATACCTAAATTATAATGAACCAGAAATTCAATTCCGAAAGTGCATTGTGGATGGAGCTTCATTTCACAGCTGCAAACGAGATATATGGAGTGTGTGCGAACTCCATTCGGTGGCTATATCGTTTCCTTCATTAGTTGTCTGGGAGAAGTGTTTATAGTACATAGAAAGGGTGATTCGGTGCTTTAGGATTTTAAACCTTTGACTCCCAATTTCTTTGCTACTCTCAAAATACGAATTATTGCAAATTTATATTAATACATACGCAAGCAAGGCAAAAAGGTATTTTGAAAAGCACCTAGGCATTTAGGGGTTGTTTTGTAGGGGTAACGGAATATATTATGGGTACTCGGAAACGAATGGATAATCATAGAACATATAACGACGTAATAGAGCATTTTCAGCACTCTATGGTCCTCAAAGGAATCAGCTGGTAGGGGGGCAAGTAAGCAATTCTTTGAGATCGATTAATTAACTAATCAGGATTCGTTTTTTGAAACAATTGTGGTTATTGGTTCATTGTAAATACTGCGGAGCAGCTTAATGATCAGCAGAGATTGTTCTGAATAGAATATTTCCAGTTTGAATATAATGTCCTACACTAACATATGACTTGATAGGATTCATTTTTGGCGCTCTAGTTCCTCGGAACTGTATGCTTATCAATTTGCCCAAATGTCTGTAATTTTCGAATTTTTCGCTGAAAATGGTCTTAAACGATTTGGTTTGACTCACTGATCAAGAATCCGTGGTCGGAATTCATTCTGTCCGGCCGGCCGTAGGCACGATAACTCTCGAACGGAATGAGCTAGACAGTTGAAATTTTCAGAGTAGGTTTGGGAGATAAATATCTCGGCTAAGTTCGTTATTGGGCAACATCGGACAGATGGTTTCGGAGTAACAAAATTTTTTTTTTTTTACATAACAAATTCCTTATTAATTATTTTCAATAAGCAGTTTTACCATAAGAATCCAATGATATCATTTTTAACTCTAACAAGCTAATACTTTCGGAGATATGATTTTTCAAAATTTCAATAATAAATCGTATTTCTACGTTTCCACAGAATGATATAATAATTCTATGTATGAATTGTCATAATGTCAACTTATTTTCCTGAGACATGACATTGTCTAATTTCTTTCAGCAATCGAAGAATTATGAGAATAAAGTGTATTCCGAAATTTGAGCGAAGTTGTTTGTTCCGAAACTAGTTTCCTCAGAAAAGTCTTACATTTCGGAATGGAACATGAAGTAAGAGATCTGAGAGAAGTGAGACTGCTTTTCATCATGCTCAGTTCTCTCACTTAATGACGGGACTGACGGAAGGGAATATTATAACTTCAAAAATATTATGTTGGTGTTGAAATACTCGTATTTTGGCGATGCAACGGGGACCTCACCCAAAAATGTTTGAAAATATAGCGTTAATATTGAAAGCATAATTGTAATAATGTAGTTCGAGAGAGGAGAAAATTTGGTGAACGTAGATCAGGAAATTTTTAATCGATTACAAGGTAATTTTTCATTATTACTTCTCTTCTTTCATACATGTTTTATGGAATATCTACTATCTGTAGGTACTTAAAACCTGTTTTGGGCAATTGGGCCGATTTGGCCGCAATTTTTGCGAGCGGCCCTCGAATTTTCTCAAAACATATCTACATGCCATTCCGACTCGAATGAAACCTCAATCGTAATTTTCGGAGAACTCTAAAACGTTTCGACCTAAAAGGCACTTGTTGACTTGTTGACTTGTTGGCAATCGGCCAAACGGTTTTGGAATTATACCCATCTAAAATTTGTTTGTGATGTCCTCAATAACTCGGAAAATACAAAACCGATATAATTCAAGTATGGTTATTAGTTGTAGAAGGCCAACACGAAAATTCTTGCGAAATTTCGTGAGGATGGTATGACTAGAAAATTCCAAAAAAATCATTGAAAATAATTGAAAAAAGTTCTATATATCATAAACTATTCGTCCGGCATCGCTGAAATTTTGCAAGAGCCTTCAGAACCTAACTCTTCTGCAGAGTTCCAAGTTTGAACACGATCGGATCCATATTGTTGGAGATCCGAGCAGCCTTTTGTGAGTTCGGTAGCTGGATGGGAATCGATGAAATTTTCCGAGAACCTTCAAAACCATGAATGTCATGATGACATATTAAAATATATCATCCATTTTCGGGATGATAGCCCTACATAAGTGTCCTGTAGCAATTAAACCTCGTTTTGAAGGAGATCCTCCTTAGGAGGAGGCAACCTTATATTGAAGGGATTTCTATGAACAAGAGTGAATATCTTTTTGAAATATAGTGAAGGCGATTCTTCTTCCAGAGATCCATGCGCCTACAGAGGAGTATATTTGTGAGAGGCGACTTTCGAAAGGTTGTGTATTATTTTTAATATGATATCGCTAGAATTTTGTTGAAAGCTTAAAAACTTAACTTTAAATTAACCACACTTTCTGATCTTGTGAGGTGAGACGCTCATTTGTCGATATTAAATCTCGTGATGGGTAGAGAGGGATGAGAATATATCTTTATCTTTCACCTCAACACCTTTACATCTATCAATGGGCATTTATTGGTTAAGAATAAGTAATTGAATATTACTGGAATTCAATTGAATTTCATTCAATATGTTAGTAACTAAACTTACCACTACTAATTTTCTTTACTTTGATTATTCAAATATGACATTAATTCTAGCAATATTTTTCTAGAATAATTATGTATTCTTCTCCCAAAGAAGAATTGAAGATAGACAATGTGTTATATTTTTCATCATTGCATTCTATCCTGACTTCACGAAAAAAAAATTGTTTCAAGCACTGAAGTCAGGAGCTTTTGCGCGTATGTTCTATTGTCCATTCTGCTGTATTGGACACACTTAATCGAATTTACCATGGTGAATTCTATTGTCTGTTCTCCTGTATTGGACACTATTAATCGAATTTACCATGGTGAATTCGATTGAGAGTGTCCAATACAGGAGAACAGACAATAGAATTCACCATGGTAAATTCGATTAAGTGTGTCCAATAAAGCAGAATGGACAATAGAACATACGCGCAAAAGCTCCTGACTTCACGTCAGTGCTTGAATCAATTTTTTCAAATTTGAGAAATCTAAAATAGTTTTTGAGATATATGCAAAAAACCAAACCCCCTTTTTTTTGACTTAATTCTTTATAACTTTTGCAATTTTTGCGAGCGACCCTTAAATTTTCTCAAAAAACATCTACATGCCATTCCGATTCGAATGCCGCCTCAATCATAATTTTTGGAAAACTCTGAATGGTTTTGACCTAAAAAGTACTAGACTAGACAATTACTGTAATTTATTAAATTAAATTAATCGCATACAGAAACTTCAAAGTCCAATAACTCGGAAGCGAAGCCCCATCGCTAAAAAATTTCTCTTACATTTTATCAAATAATGTATACGTCTGTATACGTCCTTAATTTTTAGCCTTTAGAAGTTTAGAGTTTAGAATCGCCCTGTATAACGAATTACCGGAACAACAAACAATAATGAATTGAAAAAATGTTTAAATGATCTGTTGCTTTTGCATTCATATCACATGTAGGTATTTCTTGATTTAGTTGGTTCTAAAGTAATGAGTTGTTTTATTCGATCGGATTCTTCGTCAGTGAGTTGAAACATCGTTTAGGACCATTTTTGGCTGAAAATCCGATAATTATAGACATTTGGACAAGCTGATAGGCGCTCTGTTCGGAGGAACAAGCGCACCAAAAATGACAATAAGTAGATGGAAGGTAGATCCCCCAGCTCATTGTATTCGCTTCTCTCATGTCGATGTATTCAAATCACCAAAAATCTGGGCGGCACATTCGCTTTGTCAAACAGTTCTCGCTCCGCGGGAAAAAAACTGGCAGAAAAGGAATACAGTGGCCGGAAATTATTCAAATTATGATGGCAGGAATTTCGGAATGCTCTGGAATAATGGGGTTAGGCCGATATAAAACGGTCGCCGGCCCGGTGGGGCAAGGGGGAAAAATTAATTCCGTCTACGAGTTGACGAATGCTTGACAGTTGACAAGTGCCGCGGCCTTTAGAGGGACAGAGAAGCCACGGAATGGACAGAAGAAGAGGTTTTATCGAATGCAGTTCCCCGACCAGGGTCGGATCCGATGCTCTTATTGTTTCTAGCTTGAAGGGGGTTGGACGGTTTACCAACAAAAATATCTAAAAGTACTCTTAATTTCACAAATTCTACTATTTGCACCCATTGGTTTTAATCTTTATTTTTTTCTTGATTTTCCATTGTCACTTTTTGTAAAACTCGCGACCATTTAACCATTTAATTAAATTATGTTCAAGCAAGTGAAGTTGGGAGCTTTTGCGCGCATGTTCTATTCTCTACTGACCTCCATTGGAATTCTTTATCGAATTTACTATCGATATATATATCTACGGTCTATAGACCGTTTTCTCAACTTTTATAAGATATGGATACATTTCATACCATATGTATTGCATCGGAATTAAAATTCGTTAAATATCTAATAATATGAGAAAAAACTTACGTATCAAGTAATTTTAGGATACGATATTGACGAAATGCCGCGAAAATTAGCCTAGCAGCATTCTACAAGTATTTACCGATTGTTAATTGGATCTGATCTGTATTTTTTGAATTAACGACAAAATAATATTCCGGATGGGTATAACTCCAAAATCGGTCGCTCGATTATGCCCAACAAAGAACTGAACTCTCCCATTCGGATGCCCAACACACCCTGAAAATTGATCTCTTTCCGTTCAAAAGTTATCGAGGCAACAGTAACCCATCCAGCTAATGAACTTACACAAGGCTGCTCGGATCTCCAACAATATAGATCCGCTCGTGTTTAAACTTAGAACTTGGCTGTCGAATTAGGTTTTGAAGGCTCTCGCAAAATTTCAGCGATGTCGGACAGAAAGTTTCTGATACTTATATAGAATATATAATTTTTTTCAATCATTTTTTTAGAATTTTTTAGTGATACGATCCTCACGAAATGTTGCAAAAATTTTAGCGTCGGCATTCTGCAACTAATTACCATGTTTGTTTTGGATCGGATTCGTATTTTTGAGATATTGAGAAAATAGCAACCAAATTTCAAATGGGTATAACTCTAAAATCATTTGGCCGATTATGAAAATTAACAAACTAGAATGTTGCATTCGGATGCGCAACCTACCCTAAAAATTGCGAGTCACTATCTCGATTCGTTCTCAAGTTATCATGAGATGAATAATATTTTTTAATAATTTTTTTTTGATTTTCAGGAAATACAATTCTCATAAAATTTCACAAACGCCTTGCTTCAGTATTTTACAACTAGCCAAGTTTCAATTCGATCGGATATGTTTTGGTTGAAGACAAAATTAGTACTTGCCGGTCGTAGTTGGAAAATTTCAAGTCGCCATCTCCTTCAGTTATACGTTTTCTACAAACCAAGACGTATAGAATAACAAGGTGTCCACACTGCCTACTAATATCCGTTCAAATTTTCGTGCAAAAAATGGAACAAGAATTGTCAAACCTTGTTGTACTTCACTCGTTTAGCGTCATTACAGTCTTTCCACTATTACTGGTTCAAAAATCGAATTCAAAATAATATAATCATAATCAAAGTTTTTGGAATATTTATTGATATGGTTTGAAATTATTATTTTTTAATAGATTTGAATATTATGTATATTTAAATAGAGTGTATGTTTTAGAATTATAAGTATCCATGGAAACATGGAAAAGTTTAGTAGTTTAAAACATATTTTAATTTGAGAGAAGTGTCAGTCTTCGAATATATTTTTTTTTAATAGAATTAACCTCAAATGAGTTACAGTTTGAATAATAATTATAAATCAAAAAGTGAATTTCACAATTTTAGTTATTTAATCAACTAGTTTATCAATGACCGTGATTAATGATCGCGATATTTTAATTATTAATAATTTGAGACCATTAATCGCTAGATTAATAAACGAGTCGATTACAAGATTTTTTCGTCGACATTATTATTAATTGAGAATAAATTCTTGATTGAAATCATTATTCATTTGCATAATAGATACATTTATCATAATATAAATTTCTAAGTTCATTTCGATATTATTTTTACTTATGCTCCCGATAGAACAATTCGAGGAATTCATAGAGGGAATATTAGACATGTGATACTCTGAATAGTTCATACTTCATTTTGATTGCATTACCTACAATTTATGTTCGGTTGCCCATGACAATCATACATTAGAATGGGTCATTATTGTGATCAATTTCGTGTACGTTACACTGAGCTTTTATTTAGACTTTGACGGAAAAATACTATAATATTATATATTGTTGTAAATCAACCAGAGTGGTTGTATTCTCCAGCTCAACTAATTTATTTTTTCTTTACTTCAACAAAATGATCACTCGTAACTACAGATCGTTCTATAATGAAACTTCCTGCAGCATCACAAATAACTTTTGTGTCAGGATCTGTTTAGTCATTGATATGTAAACTTGACATTCGTCAAGAACAGCAATTTTATCTTACACAGACATAATGAGGTGAAATAAGGGATTTATCGGTGAAGAATTTTCATTGTAACAGGAGGGGATCTAAATTCGAGAGTAATGTAAATGAAATAATATGAGAGTTCATTATTCTTCTATATTATTTATATATATATCATAATCAATGTCAGTAAAATAGTGATTTGATTAGATATATTGGTCCAACTTGCCTATATGTATTCGTTTGAATATAAATAAAAAATAAATAAATAAAAGCATTCAATTTTTTTCAAATACATGGAAAAATACAGAATTTTCTGTAATACCTCTACATTATATCATTCGATATTATATTATTATTCAAATGTATAAATTACCTCTATCATGTAAATTATCATGTAATTTAAATTGAGCATTCAATTTATTACTTTCCATGTATTGTATAATTCGAAACTTCATCAAAACATTATCATGTAGCTATAAACTATAAAGCATTTTTTCAAACTTACCATATTCAGGTTGAATACTGGATATCTTCTCTATGTATATGATGATAGATTTCAAAATATTTTTGCTTTGATCATTCAGGACTAGATATTGTTGAAGATTTAATAAAAATGGTACATTAAATTGATACACTAACAAACTAGTACTAAAGGATAGTGCTCCACTTTTCAATATTTTCTTCAATTTAAATTCAGTAGTGGAATGCATAATCCAATGTTCCAATTTTCAATACCCTACCACAAGCAAGTTGAAATTCTTGTCGATACAAACAAAGAGCAAAACAAAAATAATACTAATAAGTATTATCAAACTATACAATTACAAAAATCAAAATACGAAATTTCAGCGAATTGTACGACTTTCAACAAGCCAATAACTCCTAATCGGATCGAATTAAGACTGGGTACTTAGTTGAAAAATGCCGACACGAAGACTCATGCTAAATTTCATGAGGATCACATCAATAGAACATTTAAAAAATTATATTAAAAACAATGCTTCATCAAAGAAGCTATCCGTCAGATAACGCTGAAATTCTGCGAGAGCCTTCAAAACCTTATTATACAGCCAAGTTCTAGATTTAACCTGGCCAAAGTCAAATTTGGAGTATATTCACCAGTCGTAATTTCATGTCTACGATCTTGGAATTGTCAAATCGGAGAATAACTAATCCAACCCTGTTCGGATGAAATCCGATCACTGTATTCAAGACAATTTTTTTCTGGATAAATATTTTTCAACGAAACAAAGTTCTTTCTCTACAATTCCGAGTGTACCTTTTCTCCAACTTACGATATCTTGACTGAGGCGGTAATTTCTTAATTGCTTGTACGTTTCTCATATTTATATTGATGAATCATTCTTCAGATTGTTTTAGTTCAAGAGATACACTGGCTGAAAAAATATTTAATTGGATAATATCGGACGTGTAAGATGAACGAATAGAAACTGAGGGTTGGCAAGGTATAAATAAATTTTAAGGAAAATATAGCTACTTAAATATCATTAATAATTTCAATTATTTAGTGGGCTATAAAACATTTTCCAATAACACTGAAAGATTCCAGATAATCATTCAATATTTCTTGTCGATTGTTTTATATAAGGTAAAAATTTATATCTACATCGTTAACAATTTCATCTATTCGAATATTCGATAGGCATATACAGGGTGAGTCCTTAAGTGCATACTTTACTGATTTGTAACAGAATAAACTACTGAAATTGGTTATTAGAGATCCGAAAAATCTAAAAGTTGTATGAAATGTGCATTCAAATTTACAGGGTGAGGGTTTAAGTGCTATATTAATCTTAGCCATAGGTTCCTTTCATAAAATTTTCCCAAAATTTCTGTAATGTTTGAATTTTCTGCCAAAAATGGTCTCCAACGTTTAGGTATGACACTGATGAAAAAGTCGAAGTCAAATTTGTTTCCAGCCGGCCGTTGCCACGATAACTTGAGAACGGAAAGAGATAGCAACTTGTAATTTTCAGGGTAGGTGGCGCGTCCAAGTGCTACCAACAACCAACAAGTGTGTTGATGAATGGGCATAACCCAACGGTGCAAATTTCTTTCAACCAATACAGATCCAATCAAATTGAAAGATGTTAACTAGTTGTAGAATACACTGAGACAACAGTTTATTTATAAATAATAAAGTTTATTCATATTAAATAAACCCCTTATTCATATATGGCGTAATAAATATTTATTTGTCCTAAATAATGGATTTATTTGAGTTTTAAAAATAAATATTTATTGGTTTAAAATTAATATATATTAATTATTAATATACGATTTATTCATGGATAACAAAGTTCATCACTACATCAAAAAGGTTTATTATCATTTAATAACGAATTATTTATAATAAATAAATGTTATTTATGAGAAAAAAATATTTGTTTTCGATGAATATCAATATTCTCATAATAAACAAAGATATATTTATATATAGATTTATTTCAGAAATTAATATTTACTATGAATAAAGAAAACTTCACTATAAAAAAATTGTATATTTTTATTAAATAATTAGTTATGTACAGTAAATGAATGTTTTTTTCAAGAAAAGATAATTTTTCAAATAAATATGATTAGTTGAATGGAAACTGAGGTATACATATATTGCAAAAAAGAATAACTTTCTAAAATTTATATAATAACAATTCCCATATGATATTTTGTGGTAGTCTTCTATGTAGTCTTCTAAATCCAAAATCTCGATGGTATGTAACTACAGGAGCCAGTTCGAAGAATTGCGAAGAGAGTTTCTAGGGTGCCTCATGTTGTCACTATCACTATAGCGGAGGTGTATTTACTGGAAAATAATAAGAAAAAAAAAACATTTAACCTTCAAAAATTTTTCGAAGTTTCAATATGAATAAATAATAACGAAACTGTTTTTCTGATTCACATCATATTCATATTTAGGTTTTTTGGAATTTCAATATGAAAAACTAATAGCATTGAAATAACGAACTGATTTTCTGGAAATTATAAATATTCAAAAATAAATTTCACCACATTTTCGAGAATGATATCAAATAGATTTATATTTTTTCTAATAAACACGTATTAACAACTTTGATTAATCGTAAAGAAACATTTATAATCACAAGTGAATTTGACCGAAAACTCCAGCAAATAGAAATCCATTATCAAGAATTCCTTATTATGAATAACCTGAATTTGTTGCAGCAGTTGTTTCGGTTTCTTATATTTGAAGTTTTCTTAAGAACAACTTCATATTTTGGAATAGAAAATATATTTACGTAGTATTTATATCATGCAGTATCATTGAGCAAAATATTTTGAGAATCAGGGTCAGTGATTAAGCTAATCTAAACTAAAAATTTTATATGCAAACTAAGCCTTACCTTCGAATGTATTTTTTGAATGACTCGGACCATTTTGAAACAAAAATGTCTGGAATCCAACCATTCTGTCCGCTCACCTATACATCACGCACTATCCTAACAACCAATAGACGAATTAAAGAATACTAAATGTGACTGATCGCTGTATTACAAAGTTTTCAGATTCGCATTTCGGTATAATGGACAATGGGGTGGGGTACGTCGACCTACACGGTCAGGATGCGAGATATAATAAACACTTATTCCAGTATAATCAAGATTTATTAATAATTAATAAATCTTGCTTCAATCATAATTCAATAAGGGTTTGTTTGATAGAAATAAGGACAGTTTTTACTTCAAATAAGATTTGTTTGGTGGAAATGAAATATTTGTTTATAGTTAATGATATTTTTGAACATGACATTTCTGGATTACATTTATTTACTGGTAATAAACCAGTTTGATTATTAATAAATCTTGCCCAAATAAATGGAATATTTCTGAGAAATAAAGTTTTTATCAAGTTGTTCTAACTATTAATAATATTTATTAATAATTAATAAAATTTATTTATGACAAACGAAACTGTCCCAAATAAAGAATTATTAATTATTAACCCTAACATTTCTCTCAGTGTACCAACATAAAGACGTTTGTGAAATTTTGTGAGTATCGTATCATCAGAAAATTGAAAAAAAAAATATATAAAATATTATTCATCTCACGATAACTTCAGAACAGAAAAAGATAGTGACTTGAAATTTTTAGAGTAGGATGCGCATCCAAATGCGAAATTTGAGTTTGTTAATAGGTATAATCAGCTAAACGGTTTTGTAGTTATAACCATATAAAAATTGGTTTATATTTCCTCAATAACTCAAAAAGTACGAATCCGATCAAATTCCAATATGGTAGTTAGTTGTAAAATATCTACTTGAAAACTTCAGCAAAATTTTGTGAGGATCATATTATCACTAGAAAATTTTAAAAGAATACTTGAAAATCATGAAAAAAGATTCTATATATAAGAAAGTGTTCGTCCTACATCGCTGAAATTATGCGAGAACCTTCAATACCTAACTACAGCAAAGTTTCAAGTTTGAACATGATCGGATTTATATTGTTGGAGATCCGAGCAGTCTTGGGTGAGAAATTTGCAATTTTCTGGGTAGGTCTAGTATCAGAATGGGAGAGTTCAGTTCGTTGTTGGTCATAATCGAACCAACGGTTACGGACTTATATCCATCAGGAATATTATTTTCTCGATAACTAAAGAATACAGATCCGATCAAATTGAAACTTGGTAACTAGTTGTAGAATATCGACATAAAGACGTATGTAAAATTTTGTGAAAATTAAAAAAAAAATATGAAACAATATTATGTATCTCACGATAACTTGAGCACTCAAAGAGATAGCGACTTGCAATTTTCATAGTAGGTTGCGCATCCGAATGCGTCATTTATGTTCGGCCAAACGGTTTTAGAGTTACACTCATCTGAAATTTTGTGCTTATTTAGTGTATATGTGTATACAGGGTTACAGGGTAAGTCGTACTGAATATTGAAGGACATTATTATTCAGGTCATTTCTGATGAATTTGGTCCTATAATATGTTCGCCGAAATTTCACCGTATTGAATTTTGAAGATTTTTTTTAAATCCCTAATTTTCTGGCATTTCTATCGATTTTTCCTAGGATTAGAGCTCCTAGGGTTTGTTTTTTTGATATATCTAGTTAGAGGGGATGTCAATGAATAAAAATGATTAATAAAAACTAAACCTATTACTAACAACTTAAAAAGACTGCTTGACAATGGTTAGCATTGAAGAATTTTCACTGAATGTTTTTAACTTTGAAGTGCTTTCCTCAAAAAAAAATGTATGTAAGTTATTCTGCAGATGCTTTTAAAAACTTCGTCGTCTCTTCAGGTATTCAAAACGGTATAACACTTGCTATTAAATTGGCAAAACATTGACCAAATTACAGTTAAGGTAGTAGAGGGTACATTTTTAGTTTGAGTTAAAAGAAGCTAATAATACATAAATAAAACAGATAGAAACAGAACAATATCTTTATTACTCTTGTTCGACAAGGCTGCCTGCATTTCTTATACAAATTATCATTGAGGCGACTAGACTTCTGCTGATTCATGCTCTCTGCCGATATTGAAGATCAGTTTTTTTTTTAAAGAAAATCATGTGGACAGATTAGTCGAAATGTGACAAAGACCGCATCACAAATTATCAAAACGCCCATTATTAGGCTCCAAAAGCGCGAGGTAACCCAAAGAAAAAAGGACAAAAGGTTCACAAAGCAGATTCAGTCTAAACGTGTGGATGGCCGATAATTTGGATGGCGAAACATATGAAAACTTTTGAGGGGGGAGTTACCCTGTTTATTGGAAGATTGGCCTACTACAGTGAGACGAGACATGTTCTTTCAACATGATGGCTGCCCAGCGCACTACAGAAGAAGTGTTCGAGCATGGTTGGACGAGAAGTACCCAAATAAATGGATTGGAAGAGACGGACCCATAGCACGCCGGCGGGGAGCCCTGATTTAACGCCGATGGATTTTTATGTGTGGGATCATATAAAAAGCCTAGTGTACGACCAAATGACCCCAATTGCAAATGTCGATATTCTGAGAAAGAGGATTATTTATGCAGCCGGCGAAATGAGGCGGAGCCTGCAAAATTCTGTCGTGAAAAGTAATTTAAGGAAACAACAACAAGAGTTATAAAAATATTGTTCTGTTTCTTTTTGTTTTGTTTGCGTATTATTAGCTTCTTTTAACTAAAACTAAAAATGTACCCTCTACTACCTTAACTGTAATTTGGTGAATGTTTTGCCTATTTAATAGCAAGTCTTATACCTTTTTGAATAACTGAAGGGACGAAGAAGTTTTTAAAATCATCTGCAGAATAACTTCCATACATTTTTTTTAAGAAAAGCACTTCAAAGTTTAAAACATTCAGTGAAAATTCTTCAATTCTAACCTTTGTCAAGCAGTCTTTTTAAGCTGTTAGTATAGTAGGTTCAGTTTTTGTTGATCATTTGTATTAATTGACATCCCCTCTAACTAAATACATAATAAACGGACCCTAGGAGCTCTAATCCAAGGAAAAATCGATAAAAAAAGCTAAAACATGAGGGATTAAAAAAAAATTAAAATTCAATATCTCAATAACGGTGCAATTTCGGAGAACATATTAGGTATAGGACCAAATTCATCGGAAAAGACCTGAATAATATCGTCCTTCAATATTCAGTACGACTTACCCTGTAACCCTGTATGTATGATTTTCGATCAATTTCGTGAATATCGTATCTTAAGATCACTCAGGTTTTATCGTATATTATTAGATATCAGGGGCGCCACCGTCCCTATAAAAATGACCTACATATATAAACAATTAATTTGTATATTTCATATTCGTGCTTTCCTCTTCAAACTGGATTCAATTATAATTGAATCATTTTTACCCAGCGCCCATCTATATTTCACAATAATAATTACATTTGCGTTAAGCGTCCGCATATACAGGTATACTATGAGCGTCCTCACTATGCCTGGCTAAATCTCGAACGCCCAAGCGAAATCACCGGTTACGATGGAAACGGCAAACGTCCTCACTCTAAAGCGGCCCATACACGCCCAATATTATTGTGCAATGTGGGTTGCACAATATATTGACGGTGGCCCCTAGACGGTCAATATTATTGTTCAATATGTTGGTTGATCAAAGATTTCTATCGTATCGAGGCGATATTGATGGTTGTGCAATATATTGCGCTATTGCGCAATCTTTCAATATCGCCTACACATGATCAATTATATTGCACACATATAAAATATTGTACAATAATATTGAGCGTGTATGGGCTGCAAAAGACCAGCTAGTTCAACGCGATTCTCAGTGATGATTCGGGCGCCCAGAGTAGCAGCCCAGAGAGAAATAAAAGTTCAGTAGTAGTATACATACCTTGTTTATGGTTACGCTAAATAGATAGGTATGGTAGGTGACAATTATTTCGTGTTATAAAGTTGCGTAGAGTATTTAAGGACTGACACTGAGGGTGTGTGATCTGGAAATATTAAACTTTACTCCTTTGAGGTTGGCAGACGAGCTAAATATTAAAAACAATGAATGACCTGTGCCCGTATTGAAAATGTAAGTCAAGTGCAACCCGGGTATAAAAATCGGGCAGTGTTTACGCGGAACTTTGACGCAAATGTTTAAGTAAAGACATTATGGTTGTGCGGATGTAAAGAAACAAAATTTGTGCGTGGAGTGGCTACTTCTTAAAGCCACGCATTCACTCTCGCTCTGTCTCTTTCTATTCCCCCTCCCCAAGATCGTTAAACGTTTAACGCTACCATGGAGGGGGCATGAAAGCAATGTTGCGTTAAACGTTCAACGCTCCTGGGGAGGGGGAATAGAAAGAGACAGAGCGGGAGTGAATGCGTGGAACTCGAACGCATGCGCGTAGTTTTCTACCTCTTCCTATTTTCATTTCCACATTACGAAGTTTAACTTCTTCCGCGCCTAGGGACTCCACGCACTACTTTTGGAAGAAAAACTAACCCAAAATGTTGATCAATTAAGGAATTCAATGTCGGAAGAAAGAATGACGGCGCTCGCAATGTTGTCCATCGAACAAAATTCTACTAAAGATATTTCTGACTTCATAAAAAAGGTGATCGAGAAGTTAATCTGCGACAAAAACATAGGGATTGAGTTATTTTTATGAAGTAGGCATTTGGTAATTACTTTTTAAAATATATATACTTTTTTGTATTGTTGAATCAGCGCCCCCCTGAACAAAATTATCGATAGAATACGTCAGAATTAGAAATTATGTGATGTTGAACGATTCTCTCGTTACTCTAATCTGTCATTGAAATAGGCATAATCGGCCAAATAGTTTTGGAGTTATAAATATCTGAAATTTTGTTGTCATTTCCTCTATAAATTAAAATATAGAAATCTGATCCAATTAAAACTCGGTAATCACTTGATTTCCCGAAATTACTTGAGAAGTAAGTTTTTTCGTATGTTATTGGAAATTTAATGAATTTCTATTCCGATAGAATACGTAATTATGTCAAAATTAAAAATTCTGTGATCTAAGACGATTCTTCATTGCTCAAGTCTCTCAATAAAATGGTACGAAATTTATACCTATCTTATAAAAGCCGAGAAAACGGTCTACATCGATGGTAAATCGATTAAGAGTGTCCAAAAGGGATGAGTAGACAATAGAACATTTCGGCAAAAGCTCCTGACTCCACGTCAATAATCGAACCAATTTTTTCATTCGCCATTTTTCCAGATTCACTGTAGGTGAAAAGATAAAGGCTGTTGAAATTAGTAAAAGATCAGTTTTTCTTGGGTAGATTTAACATGATTGCTCAAAATGAAATGAATTTGTGGGTGAAGTGTTCTATAACTGTGACACATATTCTGCAAATTATTCTGCACTTTATTTTTTACTTCTACTGGTTTCCTAGTTATAGACTCACGGATTCATAAAACTAAATGAAATTACCATAAAGAAAGTTCATCTTGAGTCATTAGAAGAATGTTCAATCATTTCAGAGAATTAAAATTTTCCCGATCATTCCTCTAGAAACACCGGGTTTTTGAGATATTCAATGTTGAATCTGATAAAAATATGGGAATTTGTCTCATTTTTGTTAATCCGCTGCTGGCCTAGGATAGACCATGAATCAAGGTATATCCACATTGCCGCACCTGTATTTCTTTCACAAGTCTTTCATAAGTCATATACGTTTTATTCTCTTTGTGTGCTACAATATACCACAGTCTATTACACATTTTGGCAATACTGGAGTAAGAGGGCCGAGGTAGACATAAAGACTTAGACTGAGCAATTATAACATAGAATTTGATCTCACATAAAGATTCGGTGAATGTTACGTACTAATTATAATGATTCATTTTCTGGAAAGTAAGATATTTATGGAATGTTCAATACTATAATGGGCGATGATAAAAGTGTGTATAATCTTATAGTGGAAACAATTAGATACCTGGCTATGCACGTTGGTGCTTTTCATGGTTTTTTCAAATTTTAGTTGTCGATGCCTCTCAAACATATCACGAACCGCCACTGCCCATGATCCCTTTTATTCTGGATTTTACATCATATTAATAATTTAGAATAGTTATTCAACAACACCGAAATGTTTTCCAGCGTAACGACAGAAATATAAACTCGACATCGGTGTAATTCGGGCAGTTGGGGGAGAAAAAGAACCCCTGTTATGGGGATTCGCTCGCCACTAGCAACGGCAATGGTCCAACTTTATCTACTGTGTACTAATAGACCGGAGGACTACCAACGCCGACTCCAGTTTATTTTTATTGTTTTTTATCGTACCCATCCACTCCTGTTATGGAATTATGTTTCAATTCTTCCGAGTGCGGCGTAACAGTTTTAATGGCTCATTGGGAATTTACGAATTTTATCTATCAAATTGTGCTGTTATACCCCTATACGATTTCGGTGCTCAAGAGGGGATAAGGAAGGTTCTGGTCAATAATTTTTTCGATCAAGATTCATCATAAGTTAGGCTATTCTCGGTCCCAACGTCCCCAGTTCAACCGGCTGATGGTTTAGAATTCTTATATCACCATTGATTAAGTTTTCACATATAATATGAGTAGATTGAGGTCCAGGGTCTCTGTCGTAATACAACATACAACATAATGGGCTTATTAGATGTTCCTCGGCTTCAAGAGAATGAGGAGTTTTGAAATTTAGCACACATTTTTCGATTAGAATCATCTTCCTAAAATATTTGTATCACTCTTTCACTTCCAAATACATCGGAAATGGTCATCAACTTTGGATTTTTAAATGGAGCTACCTATTTTTGGTGCGCTCGTTCCCCTGAACAGAGCCTATCAATTTGCCCAAATTTCTGTAATTTTGGAAAAATGGCCTCAAGCGTACAACGGCGTAGAAGGGCTACATATAAGAGAAACATTTTATCCGACATTAAACTCGGAATTACCTAATTCCGATTTAAAACACGGAAATAGCTAGCATTCCGACTTTGAAATGGCAATTATACGTAATTCCGACTGGGAATTAGACTAGAATTTGACAAAAGTCTAGATGACAAACATAGTCAAACGTTTAACTTTGCTACTATTTCATAATAATCACATCAATATCTACACCAGAATAGAATAGAATATGGACAATTCCGCAACGTATATTCAGCATCCTGTTAGTTTAATAAAATGTGATTTAGAAGGATATTCTCCAGAACAGTGGAGAACTTTTAATTTAGCAAAAATTTGCATCCTTGGGTGTGTTCAGTACCTGAATAGGCGCCCAAACAACTATGCATTTGAACAAGCGCGCCATCGCGAACTGAGCTAACGTAAGTGCTTTCCTAACTTTTAGCGTAATGTTTACGTAGTTGCCATGGTTACGGAGTATAACGAAAAAATGCTGCTTAAGTGATCCACCAGAAAAATCATTAACATCGAAACTAGGGAATCCAATCCCGCAAATGCTGGATCCCGCAAATAAGGGATCCCGGTGAAATTCTGCGGGATCAACTTTGCGGGATTTACAGACTCGATATTAAAATTCCGTATTCGACAATGAAAGCGCAAACGTCCCAGAAAAAGAAAAGTACTTTTTCATCCGCTGTGGTCACTATGAATACGGCATGATACGATTCAATACAAACATATGTGGCTATAAGAATAACTGTCAGTCGCTGTGGTCACTATGAATATAGCATGATACTGTTCAATATAAACATAAGTGTATATGAGAATAACTGTCATTTTCTATTGTGAAATTATTTAGGAGGTCCGAAATTCATAAAAGTATGTAGAGGTCGACGAAAAAATGAAATATGCACCTTGGCGAAAAACTGTCTGTTGCCTCGCCTGCTTGCTATCCTCGGCTCCTCCTCGGATAGCAATTTGTAGGCCCAACAATAATATACAGTTTTTGGTCATTGGTACATAAAAAACCTCATATGCTACTACTAAAGTATGTTTTTAATTGCATTAGACCTTTTTGGGCGTATGTTCTGGGAAACATCGCGTTTTCATTTTGCCCAAATGTCCGTAATTTTCGATTTTTTGCCGAAAATGGTCTCAAACGATTGGGTTCGACTCCCCGATGAAGAATTCGAGGTCAAATTTGATTATGTCCGGCCGGCCTTTGCCACGATAACTTGAGAACGAAAAGAGCTAGCGAATTTTAATTTTCAGGGAAGGTGGCGCATCCCGATGAGACGGACAAGTTTGTTAATGGGCATAATCGGCCCAATGGTTTCCGATCAATAATTTTGTTTTTAACCAATACAAATCCGATCGAATTGAAACTTGGTGAATAGTTGAAGAATATAAATTTCGTGAGAATCATATTACTAGAAAATTTAAAAGAAATCATTGAGAAGTATTTTTTATTACACGATAAACTGAGAATTGAAAGAGATCGACCAAGCGATTTTGTTACCCATCTGAAATTGGGTTGTTATTTCCTCAATAACTCGAAAAATACAAAACCGATTAAATTCAAACATGGTTAGTTGTTGTACAATGCCAACGCAAAATTCATGCAAAATTTCGTGAGGATCGTATCACTAGAAAATTTTTAAGGAATCATTGAAAATTATTGAAAACAATTATATATATATCAGTAACTATTCGTCCGACATCGCTGGAATTTTGCGAGAGCCTTCAGAATTTATCTCTACTGCCAAGTTCCAAGTTTGAACACGATCGGATACATATTGTTGGAGATTCGAGCAGCCTTGTGTGAGTTCAGTAGATGGATGGATGACCGTTGACTTTCGAACGAAAGGAGATAAGGACTTGCAATTTTCAGGGTATGTTGCGTATCTGAATGGGAGAGTTAAGTTCGTTTACAGGCATAATAGGTCCAACTGTTTCGGAGTTATCCTGGAATATTATTTCCTCGATAACTCAAAAAATATAGACTTGATCGAATTGAAGCTTGGAAACTAGTTGTAGAATACCTGTATTATACAGTTATTATATAATACAGGAGAATGGACAACGCGCAAAAGCTCCTGACTTTACGTCAGTGCTTGAATGTTTAATAGTTTGAGTACAAAGAGTATATATATATATTGTTAACAATCCCGCATTTTTGCGGATCGGCGGGATTGATAACTTTGATCCCGCGCGTTTGCTGGATTGAGATTTTGGTGCGGTATTGGATTCCCTAATCGAAACCAATCATAATAAAGGAAAATCGGTTCAAGCACTGACGTGAAGTCAGGATCTTTCGCGCGTATGTTCTTTTGTTCATTCACCTCTTTTGGACATCCTTAATCGAATTTACCATCGATATAGATGAATACATTTCGTACCCTTTGAAGTACTTGAGTAATGAGAGAATCATGTAAGATCAGAGAATTTTTAATTCTGACATTTCTATTCTATCGGAATCGAAATTCTTCAAATATCTAATAATAACGAAATAAAAAAATACTGCTCAAATCCTTTCGCCGTATTTATTCAACTGAGTATTAGATTCAAATTCCTTTTGAAATATCGGAACTCACCCAAGTCTGCTCGGATCTCTAACAATAGAAATCCGATCATGTTCAAACTTGCAACTTGATTTTAAAGTTAGTTTTTGAAGGTTTTCGCAAAATTTCAGCGATGTTGGACGAATACTTTCTGATATATAGCATTATTTTCAATGATTTTTTGAAATTTTTCTAGATCTTCACAAAATTTTGTGATCGTTTTTGTGAAGGCTCTCAAGAACTAATTGCCGTGTTTGAATTTAATCGGAATATTATTTTCTGGATAACACAACAAATATAGATCCACTAGAATTGAAACCTGACAAGTAGTTGTTGAATACTGACGCACAGAAGTTTGTGAAATTTTGTAAGGATCGTATCACTAGAAAATTTAAAAAAATTATTATTATATATTATATATCTCACTATTACTTGAGAACGGAAAGACATAGCAACTTGCAATTTTTAGAGTAGGTTCTACATCTTAATGAGACATTTGGATTCGTTAAAGGGCATAATCGGCCAAACGGTTTTAGAGTTATATCAATCTAAAATTTGCTTATTATTTCAGCTATAACTCAAAAAATACAAATCCGATGCAATTAAAATTTTGTAATTACTCGTAGAATGCCAACGCATTAATTATTGCGAAATTTTGTGTGGACTGTATCACTAGAAAAATAACAAAAAATGTTTTCTTAAAAATTTATATATTTCAGAAACTATTCGTCAGAATCCACCAAAATTCCGCACATACCTTGAAACCGCCATTTCACTATAGTACTAGGTGCCCGCCCCGGCTTCGCACGGTTGAAATACTGATACTAAATATACTACAGAATTTCTTTATATACAACGTTCACGGCATTTTTGTCGTTAGACAATACAAACATGTTTTCTTTAGAGGTTACTCTTGAAAGAGCGACATATAATTTACCATGTGAAAAACACTCAACGCTCAAATATAAGCCTGTAGCGTTGACAGTTGGACCCTGCGATTTATTAATGGTCATTGCAAAATATATCTTTACCGGAAATTGTAGGCGTTTAAATTGGATCAGTAAATCCGATTGTATCAGAGGAATTCGGGGAATCAATACATCTATCCTGGCTGAGGCGAGCCTAACGCTCTACAGATGATTCTCTGGCTCTCTGTATTCGATTTCTACCCCTATCCTGGCTGTGCCGGCCCCCTGGTCGGTACCACCGCAACCGCTATGTTCCTGCATTTTAAATCTGCAATATCTTCGAAAATATTCATTTAAATTACAAGCTGTGGAGGGCCATATTGATCAATGTTAAATGCATAATGCATTTAAGGTACTTAATTGGATAAGGAGCAATGCTGTATTGCTTAAAATCGCTTCGTAATCAAGCCATTATTTCTCGTAGAATGTAAAGGATCAAAATGGTTATTGTGGGTTATCCTTAAGCGATAGACATATACCATCCCGGACTTTTTTGTAGACGTTTTTAAGGTGTATTATACTGTCCTACATTATTTTGATCTATCTCGTAGGGTCAGCCAGCGTTTGCAATGTAAGCGCAAAAAAATGTGTTTATTTACGACATCACATTAGAAACCTCTAAAATTATCAGTGTTTCTCCAATATATTATGCATTTATTATACATATAAACCTTCCTATTGAATCACTCTATCTATTAAAAAAATACCGCATCAAAATCCTTCACGTTGTTTTAAAGATCTAAGCATACATAGGAACAGACAGACAGCGGGAAGCGACTTTGTTTTATACTATGTAGGGATTTCAGCTCGATCGACTCTTTGTGAGTTGTGTATAGACAATACTCGCAAAAACTCCTGACTTCACGTCAGTGCTTTTTAAGCATTTTTTATCAACCGAATATATCATCCCCAGACAATGAAATATATTTTCTATTCCCACTTCTACCATCATACAGTCTATGAAAAAATGTTCATCCCACCAACCGCAAATCTTGGAGATTCGAATAAGAATAAACCCCCAAGAGTTATCGATGACGCTCTTAAAGATGTGACACTTCCGAATTGGGAAAATATAAGAAGTTCCGTAGAATGGAACGACCAACGTCTGGAAAAATGAAGAGCATTATCCCGCCTGAACGAAAAACTTTAATACGGCCAGGAGAATCGGGAATTTCAACAATTGGGACGCATTTTAAGAGAATCCATTCAAATATACGACAACTCGTAAATCAGGGTACAGAAGTTTCATTTACTTCGGACATCTCTGTATCTGGACTCGTAGTATACAAGCAGGAAAAAGTTAGAAGGAATCCTCGAATGTAGGATTGCGACAGTGGCTCAGGAACTAAATTTATTGATCTATCTGTGTTTCAAGCAATATTTTTACGTTTGAGAAAATTGAATTCCATTGCTAGTATCAACAAAGCTGTGTTGCATATTTACTAAGTGAGCAAACATGGGCTGAAAATATCGAAACCTCGCCATCATGTGGCGCCATTCGTATAAGTTTTAATATGGATTTGCATCGACAAAAATCGACAAGCATTCAATTGTTCACAGATAGCTATTGATCGATTTATTACTGGGAGGGGGGGAGGAGGGGTCCTCAGGTGCAACAGTACATATCCCTAAACGAAGTTCAGTGCCTCTAACCTAGGATTAGTTTGTGAACAGTTAGGAGTTTTTATGAACTCCATGAGTATATTAATCAAATTATCCTATGAAAATAAGTCATCTTCGTCATCAAAGCCGAATTAGTTCTAATGCCAGACAAAGCCTCACATTTGAAGAGGACATGGCTGGCTGTTTGGTCCTCCATGTCGCATAATCTGCATTGAGAGTCACTGATGTCTCCTCATCACCTTCAAGTGCTTTCTCAGACTACACTGAAGTTCTGCTCAAGCGTAGCAAGCTTGTCGTAAGCAGTTTAGGTGTTCCTGCCATCGTCCTCTTGCCATGAACATTTTCTGAGGCATTGTTCCAGGTTGAGAGGTGATGACTCTGAATTTATTCTCCAATATCTTGCCGGGCTTTCCTAAGGAAGAGCCCACAAGCTGGCTCAGGGCTTATTAGAGGAGATGCCCGCATTTATCCGGTTCCTATAGTGCTAGCGCATCCGATGCATTCATAGTATAGGAAACGCATACTCTGAGATGAGTATTTCGTGCTCTAAGTGGACGATGCACCTTATCCAACTATTAAGAATGATACTGACGAGCGTTATGAATTCCGGATCTGAAAATTTAAAAGATTATGAATTCATAACGCACCTTTTTCCATGCATTTCTATAGAGCGAACACACACACGCCGGAATTCAGATTATGAATAATCTCGTTGCACCGTTTTCACAGAATATATGAAACCTAAACTATTTCTACTCTTTTGCATAAAACGAAGGGTAGCATAGAATTGTTGTTGTGTACCATCAGAACATTACAGAATTACTGAGATTCATTATTAATTTTGTTTTAGTTGAAACATTCGTAGAAACTTGGAGAAAAACCATTGAATGTATGCTTAGTTTTTCTCAAAAGCGGTGACATCTGCTGTGCCCCTTGCAGCTCAATAGCTAGTTATTCAAGTGAAGTATGCAGCCATATTATTTCCTTGGTGTCTCGCCCCGCAGATGTACTGTTCCTTTTATAACGAATGTCGACATGTTAGAATCAAGAATATGAAATAGGCAAAAAAAACTGCCCCCAATAAAGACAATAGAATTGACCGATAATAGATTGCACGAGAAACCTTCAAGAATTAAACCTTCAAGAATTAAAGCTACTCTACTGCAATAATTGCTGGCGGTATTTTAGGTATTCATTTATTTATCGTTGACATGTCTGATAGTTTAATAAAAATTATTAATATTTCAATCGTGCTTTCTTCATTTTAATGAGTATTTTCTAAACAAGACCTGATCTCAAAATAGTGATGCTAGAGCATAATTTAAGGAAGTAACCGGAACACAGTGGTCTAATCCCTTGCTATCATAACCGATTAGTTATGTATAGCAAAAGATTGGTCTTGACCACTCTGTTCCGGATACTCGCTTAAATTAGACTTGTGATGTATTATGACATTTAATTTTCTCGTAATAGAATTTCAAATAATCTTCAGTTAGTTCTGTTTGTTTAACAAAATAAACGACCTTTATTTCAATAGGTTCTTAGTTACAAACAAGGAACAGATAAAATATTGTCAAAATTTGTTGCATTTAATTACGAGAAAAAATCTTCAATTTTATATGGTTCCAGTTTAATTCGCTGATCATGTATTTATTTTTTGTTTCTTTTGAGATTTTCCTCGATCCGAATCCTAGCCGGTAATGCATTGAAGAATCTCAGGCATCTATATTTTACTTGGTGTTCTGTACTTTTCAGGCTTTTTTTGGGATAGATTTAGTTCTTATTTCTAATATTATAAAGTTGCTTATTTTCATTTGGGTGTTGATTGAATTTGTTCTTGTTTTTGTGAAGGTGGATGAGGCAATCCTGTATATATATCGCATATATTGTTAGTAGTTTGTTTGTCCTGAAGACGCCCCGGCATGAGTGATTTCTGTTCAATTCAAATAAAATGCGAAGGGCTCTCTTCTGCAACACAAACATTGGCAAGTTATTTCCTGATCCAAAGAAGATAATTCTATTGTAGCATAGCAGATATAAAAAATATCCTGATGCAATGCTGAGACCGTAGATAGAGGAAGCAACCTTCCCAGACACATATTTGATGTGGTGTTCCAATTCAGCTTACAGTCGATATAAACTCCCAAGAACTTAACAGCATACTCTATATGTTTCTCCATTTAGTTTGATTGTTTCTGGATTCAATTGATCTGATTTTTTTATGGTGGAATATAACTATACCAGTCTTGCTATTGTTCAAGACTAGGCTGTTGTCATTAAATCATATATTGGTTAGTTGTAGTACTTTCTCTGTGTGTTTTTTCAATTCTGGCCACTGTTTTCCTATCGTCAATATGTTGGTACCATCTGCATAGTTAACGACTGCTTCTTCTTATATTTATTTCTTGTATGTCTTCTCCAAATATAATATTTATTTACGTTAATTACGAGACAAAACCATAGACAAGATGAATCTACTTGGAGACAACTGAAAAAAGTAAACAGATAGAGGAAATTATAATATTTATTTATTCATTATACTCTATGACAAGTGACAACTGATCAGCGTAAATTTTTAAGACAAGTGTGAGGAGAGTTTCCAGAATTCAGAGTATGAATTCAGAGAGACATTCCGGACGTATGAGGCCGCCCTTAGTCGCGATAATCATAAGTTTGAACTGCCAATGCGAAATGAACTAACGCAGATGTTACATTATTTCAGGATAGTTTATAGAAACTCCATACCATCGCAGTGTATCATCCTTCCAAATTTATGCTTGAAAACATGAAGAATTTAAACGCGATGATGAATGGTATTGAAAGTGGACAAGGTTTTTACGGAATCTGTTTAGCAATACAAAATATACAGCCTAGAAGACAGATAAAAGTTTAACTAACATCAGTTGCGCGACGCCGTATTACTAATTAACTGCACGTAGGCACCAGATCGATGCAGGCAGGTAGACCAGCTAATACTGAACTGAGAATTAAGGTCAATAAGAAGAAAAGTTCATTGAGTGCAAATATTTTTTTCAACACTCCAAACGCAAAAAGTCCTTTTCAAGAACTGCTTCAATCTCCAGAGGTACATATGGTAGCACTAGTTCGTTGTCTAGTCTCTCTCAGATAAAATCAGATGATTCACAGTACCGCATTGTGTCTTTCCACATATCCTGATGGAGCATGGAGTCTGTAAGCAGACATAATATGCATAACAGTTTTCTGTTGGCTTAGGCATACTCTGCACGTTGTTGGAGTGTCCACTTTCATGATGTTTTTTTTATACCATTTTGTGTTTATCACCCCATCTTGACAAGCCATAACAAATATCCCCGTTTCTGACTTGAGCCCAGCTAACTTCAAAAAGGCGAAGGATGATTCTTCCGACAGGCCCTGATCTTTCAAACTCCTAAAATATATGGAGTGCAGGTGTTTACTCATGTGATCTTCGAGTAGTGTCTTCATTTGTGCCTGTCTTGTCTCTCTGCTAACTCTTCTTTGGTCTGTTGGCGAGATAGGTGCTCCTGCTAGCTCATGATCGAAGAATATGACAGTTATACTAAGCTTCTCTAAGGCTCCCGGTCCAGCCATAAATAGGAAAACTCCTTGGTTCCTTATTTCATGATGTGCTACCCTTTTCAGAAGTGTTTATGGCAAATTATAATTAAAATTATAATTATGATTATTATTATTGGTTTGTCTGTACATTTGAAAAAACACATCTATTAAGTTCATGGTATTTTCACTTACGCACATGGCATCCGTTTCCTACACGATTACCGCACTTGGTTGCGCTAGCACCATAGGAATCGGAAAAATGCCTCCCGCCTTGGCCTTCAGCCTCCTCATTGCCCATTATTTCCTCGTAAGCTGGCACCCATATCACTATGACCTGATCGCATGCTCCTAGCCCATTTAGTACGTTATGACAGTCCAAAACAAGTTTAAAGCTTATTTTATAGGTCTCTAAAGCTGTTATGGTGGCCTGGCTATCTGAGAGAATATAAATTGGCACTTCAGAGGAGCCCCTCGTAATATTCTACATCACACATGCCGCGATAGTTATGATTTCTGCCTGAAATAGGGGAGAGCGGGGCTGAAAGTGCCGATTTTGACAAAACCTTTTATGATTCGGATAAAACAACTACTATGCCTGAAAGCAAAGAATCATTCTAAGCCAAATTTAGTCCTAAATACCAATTTACCTACAGATTTTGCACGTTTTCAATAGTTTTTAAGAAAAAGTTATATATTTACACAGCGGCAGAAAGGCACTACCAACCTCACTTTGGGGCAAGTTGTGCCGTAGCTGAGGTCGGTTGTGCCGTTGATAATTGTATGTGTTTTACATTTATAAAAATTAATTTAGGTTAAAAAAAGACATCAATTTTATAATGATATATTTATTCACTATAAATTAACAGTTTTTAAAATTCAGTTGCTTATAATTCTGAGTATTATCATAAAAAACAAATTATGTTTAATTATGTAATTATTTCAAACATAGAAGCATATTTTTAATCAAAAAATTTTTACTTATTCATGAGATTTAGATCAATTAACAAAAATATCAGTCTCTAGGGAATACATTTAAAAAAGAATAGAGATTTATCTTAAGTTATAAAGTAACAGAGTATTTTCCAGAGTTCTTATCTTATTGATCAGTCTCTTGAGTCTTTTTAAGAAATTAAAAAAATATATCACAACTATTTATTTCTCAGATGTCTGATAAGAATAGCAATTAGGGAATACAAATGCTATAGGCTTTCTATATCTTCAATACATTGCAAATGGGCCCAATTCCTACATTCTCTGCATTCAAACCCTTTTCCCCTATGGGAATCTCAACATATGATACAGAACCATTCTTGCTCGTCATCAGAACTGTCGTCATCTTGCAAAACTCTTCTCCTAGTGGGGTTCTTAGTCGGTTTATTTATTTGTTGCGCTTTTCCCTTCCCTTTTTCCTTAACCTTCTTTGTAGTTTCACTTTCATTCGTCTTTTTTTTATTAGTCTGTTCTTCGGCAAAAGCATTTGTCTTTGCGTGTCAGTAAGAACAGCTGTCTTTCTTTTACGTCCTTTATTATGTCCAATTAATCAGGGAGGTGATAAATTTCTTATTTACGTGCAACAGCGCTAAATTTATGTCATCCCTAGATGACTGCATCACCAGTCCTTTGAAAAAGTTCCTGAGATGTAGTTCCTCTTTCAGTTTTTCGCTTGTATGTCCCCATTCTGTCTTAGACAATAAATGAAGTATTAAGTATCATGTCAAAAAGTATTTTCTTTCTTTCATAAGTGCTCGCGTAATCATAAACAATATTGAAACCAATAAAGGTTACTTAGGGGTTGGTTGTGCTGCGGTACAACCAGCCCCACATGAACGGCACATTTTACCCCGTTTATTATAGAGTGATATTTTGTCTCATATATAAATATAACTCTGCTCAAAGCATTAAAATTACACTGCATAACAAACTAGGATAAATAACTAACATTTTACTAAAAATGTCATATCAAAAGCACAAAAAATGCTCTCTTAGGACCAAAAAGTATCGGAAAGAAAATATTTACTTACTTGTCGTTAGAGGTATCTCACATGCACTACCATTCGGTACTCGTCGCTGACGCAACTAAAAGGGCAGCCGTCTGTGGCCAAGTATTAGGCAATACGCGACACAAATGACACAATCCGATCGTATATCTATCTTTTTCTGTTTCCGAGATATTCGCATCGGCACAACTTACCCCCGGCACTTTCAGCCCCGCTCTCCCCTACTGTGGCATGAAACCTTGGCTAAGCGTCAAAGCTTTCCTCAGTCTCGACCCATAGGGTAATCTCTAAACCAGAGTAGGCCCCACTCAGACTCGGAATATCTTCGACAATCTTCTCCCTGCCCTCAATGGAGGTTTGGAATGATTTGTCAAAGCAGTGTACAGGAGTCATTCGATCCGTTGGCATCCGAAGATGATCACCGTCTATGTATGTTATTCGAGCATTTCCGAGTTGAGACATAACCCACTACCCGACTGCCTGTAGTCTTTATGCTTCAAGCCTTGCCGCTTCCTTAATAAATAGGAACAATTATGCAAGGCTTAAGATAACATCAAGTATGGCAGTGAAGGTTATTCCCGTCACACTAAGCATGGCTAAACCTTACAGACTCGCTGGTGTGTTTTTTGCTGTAGTTTGTCCAACTTTAGGTCACCACATCGCTGCCCCTGTACGTTAGTACAGGTCAGCAGTTTATATCCAGATATTTTCTTGGGTTTTAGACCCCAAGTTTTAGCGAGAAAGCGTCATACCATCATCAGGGAGGTTCTACTTGTTTTCAGTACTTCGTCCAGATAGAAATTCCAATTCAGTTTAGCATCCAGGGTCAAGCCCAGATTGTGCACTTCTCCAGCCATCTGAATTAAATCATCAAATAGTCAAAGACCAAGATTCTCTTTTTGGTGAATGGCACAACTAAAGTTTTTTTAGGATTTCCCCCGATGGCCCTCCTGTTGACACCGCAGTTGGACGAATTTGAAGGCGTCCTACACATGTGCTCCCTTGGACCACTATGACAAGATCATCAGCATATCCTTGGGCATATATTGTATATTCTTTTAGGGGGCAACGTTGCACTGTGATCTACGTGTGAATATTGTCCCCCAAAGCTGTGAATGTCACCTCCATCTACAGCTCGCCTTCTAGTTCCAGAGTTCTGATGAACTCCAGTATCTGGGATGGCTTCAAGGAGGCTACGTCCTCCCTCCTGCAGATTTTTTGCCCAAAGCATTCCTTGTGTTAATCAGGTGATCAGGAGTTTCATCCCCCTTACCATTGAATCTGCACTTGTCAGTTTTTGCTAGCCCTAGTCTCATCATATGCTTCTTAAGACAGCAGTGCCCTGTGAGGAAACCAGTGAGGAGGTGCAGCGTGTTTTTACTTAGACCCATATATTTTTTGGATCTACAGTGTCAAAGTGCTGAAGGAACTTTTTGGATTGATGGGGAGATTGGGTGATTGGGAGAGACTCCAGAGTATACTTCTTTCAGTTTCTTCTTTCATCCGAAATTCACTCTTGTATACTCGATATCATGGGAGCTCAGAGTTTTAACATCAGCTTGACTGTCAGAAGGTCACACTATATCACACTTCTGATAGTTTCTTTCTAGGTTCATTTCCACGCATCTTTCGATTGCAAGTATTTCTGCCTGAAAGCCGTTCGGATAGGAGCCTAGCGATAATGAACATTTGGTGCCAGTCCCATATTATACTCAAGCGGCAGCTCCTATACTATAATTTCAAGATATTTCAGTTTGAAATATCGCAACGTAGCTAGTTTATTATGGCAATTCTAAATGAGCTACATCAATCAATAACCATGCAGTACACAACGTACTTCGTGCGTTAATGTCGGGTATTTTCCTTATTTCTCAATTATGACTAGTTCTGATGATATGATCTTTCTCGCAGACCGCCTTAAGTAGCCTTTTATTGACAACCCAAAAAATGGGTAGTTCAAAAGTCCAAAGTTGATGGTCATTTCCTGTATATCCGGAAGTGCAATTTGAATGAAAATATTCTATAAATCCGACTGTAAAACAAGCGTCCAAAAAAACGAACATATCGCCGATAATGGTCTCAAACGGTCTCAAACGATTAGTTTCAACTCAAATACATACATTTACTGATGGTTTGGACACGAACAGTTTTGATTTTGCGGTGGTATAAGGTCCCATTCGAATACATACATTCACTGTTGTCCGAAAATGAACAGTGCTGTGTTTGTAAGGGCATAAGGTCTCTGTTCAAATACATACATTCACTGCTTGGTAAAAAATAGAAAGTGCTTTGTTTGTGGTGGTGTAAGGAACCATTCGATTACTACTAAATATATGTACTGCTTGGTCGAAAATGAAAAGTGCATTGTTTGTGGAAGCGTAAGGACACAAATAATTTCAATCATACAATGTCGTGTGATATAAAACACCCTGTATAGCAGTGGTTTACTGTCAATAGTTTATCCCGAGAATTATTCACATGATACAAATCAGTTGAATCGTACGGTTGTACCATGGGGAACTATGAATTGACATTTTATAAAAAACGCCCTAATTTTAATATCTCATAATATACGAAAATACTCACGTTTTAATCTTGCATTAACTCTCCGTGTCAGTATTTTCTAACTAACTACGACGCTCTAATTCAACAAACAAACAAAACAAAATTTCAGATGGCAATAACTCTGAAACCACTTGGTGGATTTTGCCCATTACCGAACTTACCTGGCGCATTTGGACTACAAATTTACTCTGAACATTTTAACTCTATAAATCATTGCGTTCGAGCATAATCGTGCAGACGGCCGGACGGACATAATCAAATTTGACCTCGGATTCTTCATCAGTGAGTCGAAACTAATCGTTTGAGACCATTCTCGGCCAAATATTCGAAAAATACAAACATTTGGACGAATTGATAGGCACTCTGTTCACCTGAATATCCGTCAAAAAAGAATAACTAAACATTATCTTATAATCATTTTTTAATTTCTTAATAAAAGATTAGTTTAAAATTTCAGCTCGTTTGGGAATTGTGCAAATTCGCCTTCAATTCAAACAACTTGAAATACAGGTTATTTAGCTATTAATGTATATTATTATACTGATCCTCGTAGGTCTTCCTCAATAATTCCCTCATAATCTTTTTAGAAATAGAAGAATAGACTTTACATGTACCTGTATTACTCTATTAATTTTTCCCTAATAGTGAATAATTTAAATTCAAATTATCTGTTTTTCATATCATCAATACATTTTATTCATACTGCCTAAATTGTACACAATCATTCCAAGTATTTCTCTCATATATGGAACATAATTTCATCTTGTGACACACATTCAATTAATAATTTTCTACACTTGCCACATTAGTGTGATTCTATGTCGATTTCCAGTTCATTTTCAAAGAAACCATCAAATTTAATCTTTAATTAAGCTAATAGAGGCTTCATGTAACCCACCATTAGTGAAGTATCAATTATCAATTTTGCTCCAATTCGGGAACACTAAATTTCAAACTGTGGAACTAAACATAAACAAATGAATGCTTCGATATATAAATACAAAATAAATAAATATGTATATCCTAATGATTATTAACTTTCTGTGCCTTCCTCTGTTGTTAAATTGGAGTAAATTCGAGGTGGTCAGATCGTTTTCCTCGATTAACTAATCGAGGGTTTTGATCCAGTATTTTCTTATCTAAGAAGCTTGTATGTCTTCGAAAAGTTTTGTGAAACCTAAATTCCGTTAATCGGTTTGATAAATTTGACACAGGAATTGGTTATATTGTGGACCTTCATCAAACCCACCGTTAATATAATATATCTATGAGTCTATGACACTATGCTATCCATAGAGGTCGACACATCGAGCTTATAATTATTGTTGTTGTTGTTTGTAATGTGGTTGGATATTATACGATATCATTGTATCCATTTAGATGAGAATTGCAATACTTAAGGAAGGTAATAATAGATAATGATTAAATTGTCTAAAATCCTATAGTGGATCTTAAATGAATAACGAGTTGAAGTTCAGTGTTTTAATATTCAGGAATAGTGGAACTTATTTTTTACAAAATCAGCATTAAGAACAATTTCTCCACATCAAAAGACTTTAGTGAGATAGTTCTCGAAAATTTTCTTTGAATTTGAAGCATTATATAATGAAGGTTTCGATAATTATATAGTAAGAGTTACTGTGTTCGACAAGTAAAGAAAGTGCAGGAGTGAATTTGTACATTGTGATTTTTTTAAGGGCTTATAACTTTTTACCTGAAGCGAGTCTAGAAAAATGGTAAATAAAAAAAAAATCATTTGATGGGAGGAGTCTATGTTTAACATTAATGCTTAACTTAAAGACGCACCCTGTAAATCCATATTTTGGTCTTGCCACACCTACAATAATTTCTGCGAGTGCCTATGAACGTCACTGTCACTGATTACATTTAACATGTATCCTTCGCCCAAGTGCTATCGGAGAGCTCCCATAGAAATTCCTCCTGCATCAACAACGAGGAAAACTCAAAAGTTAGTAGACGGACGCTGTTTCCCATTGCCCTCGCTCCAGAAACATCCGAAGCGGGATATTCATTCCTATCCTGTCAATTCCTCGCGTAGTCTGCCTAACGCAGTCAGTCCACTGTCTCTTTGATGCCGGCTGAGTCGAATCCTAAGTTACAACTTTTATTGAACTCTAATATTTATGAGAGTCAAGCAAAGGGAATTCGGATAGAAGGCTGGGGTGGTTGCCAGAAGTGGAAATCGATCATTGAAAGGTGCTGAAGTGAAAAGGAGGATACGATGTATGCTTGCCTCCGATATTGAATTATGGAAACGGAAGAATATGAAAATTTTGATTCAGTTTACAAATATTAACAATAACAATAACAATTTCGAAAAATGTAAATTCAATTTCAGGAAAAGTAAAAATAATTTCGGACAAAATATTCAGAATTACTCAGTACAATTTTGTGTCCATAAGACCCATTTTCGATATTATCGTAATGAATATAATATACTTTCTTACGATTTTAACTCGAAGGTTAAGTGATTTAAGAATGCCCAACCTGCAGGAGATAGTTATTTTCCTAACAAGTTCGCAAAGTGATACTTTTCCTTATGCATTTACAGCTAAGGTGCGTATAAACTACGCGAGACAAACCCTCGAACATTGATACACGAGGCGGCCTCGCGCTATGTAGACGGCGTTGCCGCGCGAGGCATGCCAGTATAAAAAGCGGAATGCCGTCTCGCTGATCAATGTTCGAAGGTTTGCCTCGCGTAGTTTATACGCAGCTTTAGACGAACGACGTGAAGCGGAGTTCGGATAAGTTTTTGCGCGTGCAGAAAAGTCACTTTGCGCACGCGTTAGAAACAATGTTTTTCCTTCGATTGTCTTATAATTACAAGAAGAAACCAAATTGAAATTTAATATTTAATTCTGAAATTTTCCATTAATCCGGAAAGAAACAATTCAACTATTCAAAAATAAACCATAACTGGAAAAAAGAAGAAATATCAAATTATTTTTTCGTATTATTTATGAGGAAAGAACAACTATTTACATATTGTAAATTGATTGCTGATCATGTCAGTTCGTTCAATGATTGTCTTGATGGACACTGATTCGGCGCAAAAGGGCAAGTATTGTTCTCGTTCGAAGGTTAATGATTCTCTGTAGTGCAGCTGTATGGATGGCTTCATAATGGTTGATTATATAAAGATGAGTTATCTGTAGACAATATCTTATTAGAAATTTCCTCTCACTGTCGCCGACAGCGGTAGATTGCCATAGCCTCCCAGGCGCTTAACATTGGTTATTCCTTCCCCAGAATAGGCCAACATAGTAGCCGACGAACGTTTGAAACTATGACCAGTGTACTGCTCATGATTTTCCAATTTTAAATATGCTGCTATTTCGGAAGGCGTTTTTCCGAACGAATACATTCCCACACATTGGGTACTACTGAAATTGGCATATTTTTGGTAGAGCTGCTAATGAGATCCATGATTCGTTTAATTGGAAATAACAAATGTTCTCGATGAATTGTTTTTGGGTTCCAGGATTTTGACCACTATCAAATTTATATTGTCCTCGATGTGATCAATCATTATTTTGCAGAGTTCATCGCGCGTGCAGGCACCTGCCAACCCAAAAAGGGTAGCAACTTTGATGAGACGGTAAATTTCATCAGGTGCATCTTCCATATATATGAAAACTTCAGCTTTTTCAAATATTTTAGCTTTTTTCAGACGGTACCCAACATATTTCTTTAAAATTGGTTCAAGCACTGACGTGAAGTCAGAAGCTTTTGCGCGTATGTTCTATTGTCCATTCTTCTGTATTGGACACCCTTAATCGAATTTACCATGGTAAATTATGTTGTCCATTCTCCTTTATTGGACACTCTTAATTCGAATTTACCATGGTTAATTCGAATTAAGTGTCCAATACAGGAGAAAGTGCTTGAACCAATTTTTTTTTGAGTTATCAAGGAAATAATATTCCAGGTGGGTATAACTCGGAAACCGTTAGGCCGATTATGCCCAAAATCGAACTCAACTCTCCCTTTCGGATACGCAACCTACCCTGAAAATTGCAAGTCCCTATCTCCTTTCGTTCGAAAGTTATCGAGGCAACGGTCACCCATCTACTGAACTCACACAAGAATGCTCGAATCTCCAACAATATTTAACCGATCGTATTAAAACTTGAAACTTGGCAGTAGAGTTAGGTTATGAAGGCTCTTGCAAAATTTCAGCAATTTCAAACGAATAGTTACTGATATATAGAATTTTTTTTTTTATTTTCAATGATTTATTAAAAATTTTGTACAAATGCTATCCTGACCAAATTTTGCAAACATTTTTGCGTTGGCATTCTACAACTAATAACCATGTTTGAATTCAATCGGTTCAGTATTTTTCGAGTTAATGAGGAACAAAAAACCACCAAATATCAGAAAATTTCAGATGGCTATAACTCTAAAACCGTTTGGCCGATTATGCTCATAAACAAACTGAAATGTCGCGTTCTGGTGCACATCCTAACCTAAAAATTTCAAGCCGCTATCTCATTCCGTTCTCAAGTTATCGTGACAACAAAAATATTTTTTAATAATTTTTTTAAAATTTTATAGCCACACGATTCGCACAATTTCACAAACGTGCTTAAGTTCATATTCTACAACTACTCACCAAGTTTCAATTCGATCGGATTTATATTGGTTGAAAACAAAATTATTACTCGGAAACCACTGGGCCGATTATGCCCATTAACGAACTTGTCCGTCGTATTAGGATGCGCCACCAACCCTGAAATTTTCAAGTCGCTAGCTCTTTTCGTTCTCAAGTTATCGTGGCAACGGCCGGACGGACGGCCGGACGGACAGAATCAAATTTGACCTCGAATTCTTCATTGGGGAGTCGAACTTAATCGTTTGAGACCATTTTCGTCAAAAAATTCGAAAGTTACAGACATTTGGGCAAAACTATAACGCGATGTTCCCCAGAACATACGCGCAAAAACGAAGTGAGTTTAAAATATTCATTTAAAACTAAGTTTCTCTTCACTTTAAGTACACTTTTCAACATGGAATATTTGCTCCATAGTGTACTGTGCTGAAATTTCTTCTTCAAATGTAAAAAGTATGGTAACAATACTTCCTACTCGAGGCTTCTTGTCCCATTACTGTGAGACCAGTTTTCAAAATTCTGATTTTCTGCTTCATATTTAACTCCAGATTTTGCAGGCAATAAACTCAAACTCGCTTCATTAGTCACCTGCAATATGGAATGTGGAAGATCACTACAAGAACTGTTCATTTCAACAACATTGGTGTAGGAGATAAATGCTGAGAAAAATTCCGACAAAATCATGTGCCAAAATATATGAGTCTTGTTGCTTGATTAAATTGTTCCTGAGAATTTATCACGAATATCTCTTTTTTCAAGCTGTAATACACATATCGGGAATAATAATTGAGAAGTGGCGTTTTATACACTTACACTCACATTGCATAAAATAATCATCTGTTTCTGAAATATTCATGAAAATTTCCCCCAACAACAACAACTTTGATCAGTTTGACATGTCCGTGCCGCAAAATATTTTTTTCGGCAACCGTCCGGGAAGTGCCCACTTCCCGGACGCTTTTTCTTTGAGAAAGAAGCATTTCCCGGCCTAGTCCGGGAAGTACGTACTTCTCGGACTAGACCAATTCAAAAATCACCAGAAGAAAATAATCGATGCGAAACGGAAACTTTGCCGTCTTGTTGTGGCTTCAACAAAAGGAATTTAAATATACCAGGCATTTCAAACAAATTGAATCCCTTCAATATTAGTAATTGCTCGAATTTTAATATAAATAAGAATTAGAATGTTTCTGTTAACATGTGATATTTTCTGTTCTGTTTAATTTGAATAAGAATCAAAATATATAAAAAAGAAATGTGTCGTCTCATTGATTTGTTATTCTACACGGTTGCCGAAAAAATATTGTACGCAACACGCCCGAAAATGGTTTTTTTGGACTCATAGACTTCTAGGACTCGCTTACGCTCGTCCTAGAATTTTGTCTATTCGTCCAAAAAAACCCTATTTTCCGGACTTGTTACGTAAATTACTATTTTCCGCGGAAAAGTGTTACTTTGGCAACCCAAATGCGTACGGAAAAGTACTACTTTGCGCAGGCTTTGGTAGTTCAGTCTGCGTTTCTGCGCGCATGTTCTAGAAAACAGCGTGCTATCATCTTGGTCAAATTTTGCTGTAATTTTCGATATTTTGCAGAAAATGCTCTCAAACGATTAGGTTCGATTCACTGATGAATAATTCGAGGTCAAGTTCGATTATGTCCGGCCGGCCGATAACTTTCGAGCGGAATGAGATAGAGATTTGAAATTTTCAAGTTAGGTGGCACATCCGAATGCAATGGTTTAGATCTTTAATGGGCATAATCAGCCAAACAATTTTGGAGTTGAGATTTTGTTTTCAAACAATACAGATCATATCGAATTGGAGCATGGTAACTAGTTGCCGACCCAAAGACTTATTCGAAATTTCGTGGGATCACTAGAAAATTTTAAAATGTTTATTAATAGTTATTTTCCTATCTAGAGCGGAAAGTTGTACTTTCCCGTATGAGATTGTCGTTGCCCGAACGACTCGAACCGGAGTTCGGGCAACAATCGAGTGCGGGAAAGATACTTTCCGCTCGAGATAGGAACAATATTTTTTCTACAACCGTATTATAGAATAAAAAAAAACGAATTCAAGCATATATGTTAAGATAATTAACTTTTATAAGAGAAAAGTTTCTCGTAACTTTCTTTATATTTTTCTGGCAAAAAATCCAAGCATGCTGCCCTAGCTGCTTCCAGAATGTCTTCCGGTAGCTCCTCATCAGATGAATACACTTTTTATTTTTTGGCGCTCTAGTTCCTCGGAACTGAGTGCTTATCAATTTGCCCAACTGTCTGTAATTTTCGAATTTTTTGATGAAAATGGTCTTAAACGATTTGGTTCGACTCACTGATCAAGAATCCGTGGTCGAAATTCATTCTGTACGGCCGGTCCGGCCGGCCGTAGGCACGATAACTCTCGAACGGAATGAGCTAGACAGTTGAAATTTTCAGAATAGGTTTGGGAGATAAATATCTCAGCTAAGTTCGTTATTGGGCAAAATCGGACAGATGGTTTCGGAGTAACAAAAAAAAAATTTTTTTTTCACAAAGAAAATTCCAAATTAAATTTTTTTCAATAAGCAGTTTTACCATAAGAATCCAATGATATCATTTTTGGCGCTCTAGTTCCTCGGAACTGAGTGCTTATCAATTTGCCCAAATGTCTGTAATTTTCGAATTATTCGATGAAAATGGTCTTAAACGATTTGGTTCGACTCACTGATCAAGAATCCGTGGTTGAAATTCATTCTGTCCGGCCGATCCGGCCGGCAGTAGGCACGATAACTCTCGAACGGAATGTGCTAGTCAGTTGAAATTTTCAGAATAGGTTTGGGAGATAAATATCTCGGCTAAGTTTGTTATTGGGCAAAATCGGACAGATGGTTTCGGATTAACAAAAAAAAAATTTTTTTTCACAAAGAAAATTCCAAATTAAATTTTTTTCAATAAGCAGTTTTACCATAAGAATCCAATGATATCATTTTTAACTTTTACAAGCTAATACTTTCGGAGATATGATTTTTCAAAATTTCAATAATAAATCGTATTTCAACGTTGTCACAGAATGATATAATTATTCTATGTATGAATTGTCATAATGTCAACTTATTTTCCAGAGGCATGACATTATCTAATCAATCGAAGAATTGTGAGCGAAGTGAGAAAAATCTCAGTTGTTTGCTCCGAAATGAGTTTTTCTCAGAAAAGTCTTACATTGCGGAACGGAACATGAAGTAAGAGATCTGAGAGTAGTGAGACTGCTTTTCATCCGTAGACATAGATATAACTCTCGAACGGAATGAGGTAGGTAGTTGAAATTTTCAGAGTAGGTTAGGGAGATGAATATCTCGGTTAAGTTCGTTATTGGGCAAAATTGGCCAGATTTAATTTGATTTCTTCCATGGTGCAGTTCTCATACTCATGATTTGCTCATTTAATCTTGATAAATGAACTATTATTTGAATTGAATTTCCTTTATGATGCAGTTCTATCATATGAATACATTGATATAATTCCCAACTCTGAGAAACCAATACTTTCGGAGATATAATTTGTCTGTTTGAACTAGAGCGCCAGAAAGCTCCTGTCCACAGGGCTTGAACCCATTTTTAACTCGTTTTAATATTTAAAAAATAATTCAATGAGGATAAATAAATTGACAGGTATTCGATTTGACAAATTAATTAACTTAGTAAGCATGTTGCTATCTTAGGCCATGACATGGAAATAGATCAGATCAATGGGTGCTATTGATATTTTTTGAAGGATATCAAATTTATAATTTCTGAAAATTCGATCATTTTAAAATGAACAACTGCATTAATAATTATGCTAACATGGTTGGAATTGCATAATTCATAATTATGAACTAATTATATAAGTAAGCAGATAAATTGAACTCATTTCAATTATTATTATTATTATAATCTACGCGATAATCTTTCGAACGAAAGGAGATAGCGACATGCAATTTTCAGGATAGGTTGCGCATCCAAATGCGACATTCAAGTTCGTTAATAAGCATATTCGAACAAACGGTTTTGTTGTTATTGCCTCAATAACTCAAAAAATACTAATCTGAACCAATTTAAACTTGATAATTATTTATAGAATGCCAGCGCGCAAATTTTTGAGAAATTTTGTGAGGATCTTGTCACTAGAAAATTTGAAAAAATCATAAAAAAAGATTCTGTATCTCAGAAACTATCCAACCGATATTAATATCCGATCGAATTGAAACTTGGTAACTATGCAGTTGTAGAATGCCGACATAAAGACTTCAGGGAAATTTTGTGAGGACCGTATCACTAGAATATCTTAACAAAATTATTAAAAATTATGTTTTTTAAGAATTTTTTGAGTTTGAATTCTACGAACTATACGTGAACTCTCAAACGACAAGAAGGAAATTTCAAATATCGAACCTGTTACCTAAGGAATTCCTTATCCCGGAAACAAAGAATAAATTCCCTTTCCATTCGGGAATAACGAGATTGGCGGAAGTGCTTCGGACGTGGGATAACTGGACGTAATAATATAAAACTGGTAAAGAGCGAAAGTCTCAAAGGCGGCCCCAATCTGTCGCTTAAACAAAGAGTAACAAACAAACGGATGGATGGACAGACGGGTCCTGGACGTACTGTCATTGTTGGAATGCAATAGCAAATCAAGATTGGATTTCAACCCTGCTTTTCAGGCCAGGGGTCGAAGTCGCTAGTCTAATCTCGACCTCGCACTCGAATAACGCATCATGCCCCTCGCACACGACCCCCTTAGCCATCTTCCCAATTTTCCAGAGCCGGAATGGGGTGTTTTTTCAGGTGAAAGAAGGCATAACTCAACCATTTTATAAACGGATGACATCGACCACATTAAGCAGATATAGTTCGGACTAAGGTGTGTGAAGATCTTAACCATGAAAATTAGCAGAAGAAAGAATAATATTCAAACTTATAAACCAGTTTCTATTTCGACGCAGGTTATGATTCTCTTTATTGACGATTGTAGTATAATGTGCACAATACGTGTGTTTGCTCCAGTAAAATGACAATACACCAACATAAATTAATTCTGTACTAGCCCATCAACATAGTAACAATCCATATGAAATAATAACCATAGACAACATATGATAACTCATGATAACTACGTGAAATGTCATGTCGGAGTGCATTAGAGTCCAACAATATTTAGGATTATTTAAAAAATAATTCATCGTCGTGGATAAAGTGTAGTATTCAATTCGCTCGTTGTGACTGTCGTTATTCTCTGGTGTGATTTACTACAGATAGGGCTTCACACGAGCCGTGAGTAGGCGAGAATAAAGAAAATCTCGTCTCGGTCTCGCCAATTCCCAAAAAATTAAGTCTCGTTTAAGTCTAGGTCTCGTCTCGTCTCACTTAATTCTGTATAACGATAAATATTATAATATATAAACAAAATGGCAGATAGCAATGAATAATTTTGAAAGCTATACGGTCTTATACAAAAATATAAGTACATGTAAATCAATTTTTTAATTTTAAAAACTGTTAATTTCATGTTTTAAATTACTCGATGACTAAGAATTCATACATAATCACATCATCTTTCAATGATCTACGAGTTTTTGCCATGATCATACCTGCTGTGGAAATTAATCTTTCAACAGGTACGGATGTAGCCAATCTTGGAAAGTGTGGGAACTTTTTCATGCACTTTCCACCGCTCTAAAACACAATTTTGATTCCTATTTGCTCTTTCTAACAGCAAATTTTCTTCAAACACTTTTCGAAATATTGAATAGCTTCATTTTTCATTTCTTTACCAGTTTTATTATATGTACTTTCACAGATGTATACAATAATTGTTCACATCTTCACTAGAAGGAGCACAATAAGAAACAATAAATTTCTCCAGATGTTCAAATATAGACGAAATTCTAAAAGGATTGGGATTTAGTGGTAATAAGTCCGTTAAGTATTGAATTCATAATGGGATCAGTTCTTATAGTTGTAAATTATATTTCTAGAACGATCGATGTATAATATAGACAAAATATATTGGTACTTATAGTGGAAATTCTTCATATGCAATAGATTTCTGTGGGTGTTGAAAAAGGTCGAGTTATATATAAGAAAAGTTTACTGTATGTATCTGTAGTAAATAAGACGATCTTCCAGGTAGAAATTTTCGAGCCAAAGAAACCCTTTCCTACCCCGGAGAGTGCCAGACTCCACAGAATCCTCTGCAGAGATCCGTCAGGAGGGCTGGGATCTATCTCTGGATCTGATGGTCGTCTTACAGACTCTGGAAAAGAGACGTTAGAGATCCTTTCGAGGACACACTTCCCAGATTGTCGCATACTATATGAGTCGGATAGCGGTTCTGCCTGTGCTGCCCAGGAGCGGGTTGTAGGCCGTGCCGGGAAGACTGGAGAAATGCCAAACTGATCATCAACCCTGGGACCTTGAGATGGGTGATTCGCTCGCACAAACCTTTCAAGGCCCCCGGCGAAAATGGCATCTTCCCTGCTCTGCTTCAGCAGGGGGAAGATGACCTCCTTCCGTTCTTAATCAGACTCTTTAGAGCCAGTGTTCCCTGGAACTTTATCCCGACAAGCTGGCGTAAGGTTAGGGCTGTTTACATCCCTAAAGTGGCCAAAGTTTGCTCACATCCTAACTCATACAGTCCGATAAGCCTAACGTCCTTCGTTCTGAAAACCCTGGAGAAGATACTGGACCGCTACGTCAGGGACAGTGTACTATCACTAAATCCTCTGAGTGAGCTCCATTACGCCTTCCAGAGTGGTAAATCAAGTGACCTGGCCCTAAACAACTTGGTGGGAAGGCTGAAGCAATCTCTGGACCACAAGGAGACTGCTCTAGTGGCCTTCATGGACATCGAGGGTGCTTTTAATGCACCGCTCACGTACTCGCTCTGTGAAGCAGCTCGGGCCAGGGGAGTATCAGACCTCATTGTGGAATGGATAAGATCAATGCTGACTAACAGACTCATCTCCACGTCCCTATGTGGGGACATAGTGAGATTCGTTGCCAGAAGGGGCTGTCCACAGGGAGGAGTACTTTCCCCCCTGCTGTGGTATCTTCTGGTGGACGGCTTACTGGCCATAATAGGCACGCTGGATGTATATGTCCAAGCGTACGCCGACGACATAGTCATCATGGCCACGGGCCGGTATGTTTCAGTCCTGGCCGAGAGTCTATCAGAGGCACTGACAGCAACACAAGGCTGGTGTTAAGGGGAACAGTTAAACGTGAACCCTCGAAAGACCATGATTGTGCCATTCACTAGGAAGAGGAAGCTTAATATAGTTTCCATCACTATGAATGGAATTAACATCCCGTTTACGGATGAGGCCAGATATCTGGGTGTTATCCTGGATAGAAAGCTGAACTGGAAGTCACACCTGGATAGGGTGATCCATAAGGCTAGGCACTCTCTATGGGCGTGCCAGCGGACTTGTGGAAAGAGGTGGTGACTGGCTCCGAAACAGCTCCACTGGTTGTACGTGTTGGTGGTGAGACCACAAATCACTTACGGCAGCATTGCTTGGTGGGAGTGTACTGTAAAAGTGCCGTCTCAGATGAAGCTTGCAAAAATTCAGAGATCTGCGTCCTTGATGGTGACAGGGGCTTTTCGCTCCACCCCCACCGCAGCCATGGAATGCCTAATGGACCTCGCCCCTTTTCACCTGGTAATCAGGAGCGTGGCCCGGATGGCGACATACAGACCTCTGCATATGGCTCACAATGAGCCAGATGCGATCGGCTACGTGCCTAGTTCTAAGGTTGGGCTCCTGGATCAATCAAGATCCTATCGGATAGCCAAGCTGCCTTGAAGGCCTTGACTTCATACAACTGCAAATCCCTGCTTGTGCAGGATTGCTGGACCACACTCGCTGAACTTGGAGGACGCTGCAGGCTGCAGCTCTTGTGGGTCCCAGGACACTCGGGCATAAAGGGTAATGAGATGGCGGACTCATTGGCGGCACGGGGGGCTTCCATGGGGCTCATTGGACCTGAACCGGCCTGCGGTAGCTCTCTCAGAGCAGCGGCGAAGGAAAACAACAGATGGGTGGACCAAAAAGTACAAGAAATCTGGAGTAGCATACCTGGACACAGTTATGCTCGCTCAACAATTACTGGCCCATCACCTGAAAGAGCCACAAAATTGCTCAAATTCTCTAGGGTAGACCTGAGAATCCTTACAGCTGTATACACGGGCCATTGTGGCGTCAGGAAACACCTCAATACGCTGGGGTTGACTGAGGACTCCGAGTGCAGACTTTGCCTGGAGGACGACGAGTCTATCGAATACATCATGTGTGACTGCCCCGCTGGAGACAGGATCAGATTGGAGGAACTAGGAGTCCACAAACTGACACTGAAGGAACTGGACAAGTTCTCACCCACCAGACTCATATCCCTCATCGAAAGACTTGAGCTTGTGGGTGAAGTATAGATTATATACTACAGGTGTGCCACAATAGACCGATTGGTCGCAGTGGTGGGGCAGTTACGTCTGCCCAGCACAACCCATATAATAATAAAAATAATAATAACCCTTTCCATAGTATACACGTTTATTACTCATATACTCGAACGAAAGTAAAAAGTCGATCTTGAAAAAAAACACATTCAAACCTAAAATACAAAAATCTGAACGATCGATATTTATGATACGAGATACGTTACTATAAGAAGGTATAAGAACAGTGAACAAGTTGAAATAAAAATGGTTAACAATTATTTCATTTACAATAAAATATTTCACAGATAGTCACAAGAGTTGATATTTTGTAAAATATATTGATCTCTATGTAGACCTTTTCTACTTTTCTGAATAAGAACTTCATAAAAAAATGGGTTCAAGCCCTGTGGACAGGAGCTTTCTGGCGCTCTAGTTCAAACAGACAAATTATATCTCCGAAAGTATTGGTTTCTCAGAGTTGGGAATTATATCAATGTATTCATATGAAAGAACTGCATCATAAAGGAAATTCAATTCAAATAATAGTTTATTTATCAAGATTAACTGAGCAATCTGAGAATGAGAACTGCACCATGGATGAAATCAAATTAAAATAGCTGAAATGAATTTGACTCTCTCTTATAGAACAGGATGACATGTACAAGTATGAACACAGATCATATAATAAAGCTTAGATAGAATAATGTTAACATTCTGTGAAAACATAGAAGTACGATTCATTATTGAAATTTCGAAAAATCATTTTTCCGGAAGTATTAGCTTGTTGGAGTTGAAAATGATATCAATGAATTTTTATGGTGAAACTGCATCTTAAATATAAATTGAATTTGAAATTTGTTACTTAAAAAAAATTTTTTTTTTTTCTTTACTCCAAAACCATATGGCCTATTTTGTCCAATAACGAACTTAACCGAGATATTTATCTTCCTTACCTACTCTGAAAATTTCAACTGCCTAGCTCATTCCGTTCGAGAGTTATTGTAAAAAAAAAATTTTTATTTTCAAAAATTTTTTTTTACATTTTGGTTTCCTGGTCAATACAAAACTTCACATACGTATGAAGGTCATGATTCTACAATTTGATGCTAAATTTCAGATAGATCGAGTGATCGGTTTCGGAAATATTCATCAAAAATGTTTTTACTAAAATCGGCCATAATTCCGAAATCGCTCGATGGATTTTGCCCATTAACGAACATAACCGAGATATTTACGCTCCAAACCCACCTTGCAAATTTCAATCCTCTAACTCCTTTCGTCCGAGAGTAATCGTGGCTACGGCCGGCCGGACAGAATCGATTTCGACCTCGGATTCTTGATCAGTGAGTATAGAACCAAATCGTTTGAGACCGTTTTCAGCCAAATATTCGAAAATTACAGACATTTGGGCAAATTGATAACCACTCAGTTCCGAGGAACTAGAGCGCCAAAAAATGTAACGAGGCCAAAAACGAGACTCATCATATAATAAAGCTTAGATAGAATAATTATAGCATTCTGTGAAACATTATTGAAACTTCGAAAAATCATATCTCCGAAACTATTAGCTTGTTGTTGTAGTTGAAAATGATAGCAATGGATTTTTATGGTAAAACTACATCTTAAATAAAAATTGAATTTGAAATTTGTTACTTAAAAAAAATGTTTTTTTCGTTACTCCGAAACCATCTGGCCTATTTTGCACAATAAAGAACTTATCCGAGATATTCATCTGCCTAACCTACTCTGAAAAGTTCAACTGCCTAGCTCATGCCTTCCGGGAGTTAATGTAGAAAAAAATTTTTTTAATTTTCAAAATTTTTTTGACACTTTGCGGTAACCTCGTCAATACAAAACAAAAGTCATATGCGTATAAAGGTCATGATTCTACAATATGATGCTGAATTTCAGATAGATCGAGTAATCGGTTTCGGAAATATTCATAAAAAATGTTTTTACTAAAATCGGCCATAACTCCGAAACCGCTTTATGTATTTCGCCCATTAACGAACTCGTCCAAGATATTTACGCTCCAAACCCACCTTGCAAATTTCAATCCTCTAACTCCTTTCATTCGAGAGTTATCGTGCCTACGACCGGCCGGACAGAATCGATTTTGACCTCGGATTCTTGATCAGTGAGTCGAACCAAATCGTTTGAGACCATTTTCAGCAAAAAATTCGAAAATTACAGATATTTGGGCAAATTGATAAGCACTCTGTTCCGAGGAACTAGAGCGCCAAAAACAATAAATTTCTCCAGATGTTGAAAGAGAGACGAAATTTTGAAAGCATTGGGATTTAGGGGCAATAAAAGTTGTCCGTTAATTATTGAATTCATAATGGGATCAGATATTATGGTTGTGAATTCTATTGTTTCTTGAAAAATAATCTCAATTATCGCAAGGTCTTTAAAAAATCGTGTATCTCTCGAACGATCGATGTATAATATAGACGAAATATATTGGTAATTATAGTGGAAACTCATAAGGTTGAGTCGTGATTAAGAAAAGTTTACTGTATGTATCTGTAGTAAATAAGACGATCTTCCAGGTAGGAACTTTCGAGCCAATGAAACCGAGAAGAAAACCTTTCACTAATATACACGTTTATTACTCAGAAGTATATTGACACATATACTCAAACGAGTAAAAAATCGATCTTGAAAAAAACACATTCAAACCCAAAATATAAAAATCTGCAATGATAGATATTAATGATAAGAGATACGTTACTATGAAAGTTACAAGAACAGTTAACATGTTGAAATAAAAATTGGTTCAAGCCTTGTGGACAGGAGCTTTCTGGCACTCTAGTTCAAACAGACAAATTATATCTCCGAAAGTATTGGTTTCTCAGAGTTGGGAATTAAATCAATGTATTCTTATGAAAGAACTGCATCATAAAGGAAATTAAATTCAAATAACAGTTTATATATCAAGATTAAATGAGCAATCTGAGAATGAGAACTGCACCATGGAAGAAACCAAATTAAACCATGGAACCATGGCACCATGGAAGAAATCAAATTGAAATAGCTGAAATGAATTTGACTCCTTCTTATAGAACATGATGAAATGTACGAGTATGAACACAGATCATATAATAAAGCTTAGATAGAATAATTATAGCATTCTGTGAAAACATAGAAGTACGTACGATTAATTATTGAAATTTAGAAAAATCACATTTCCGAAAGTAGGTATTAGCTTGTTGGAGTTGAAAATGATATCGATAGATTTTAATGATGAAACTGCATCTTAAATAAAAATTACAGACATTTGGGTAAATTGATAAGCACTCAGTTCCGAGGAACTAGAGCGCCAAAAAGTCCCGCCTTCACTCGTTCCGAAACCGAAAACCCGACAGCGTAGACACACCGGCTATCGGGCTCCTCGTACGATCTTGTCGATCTCCGGTATTAGAATAAAACGTCGCTACATGGGGGTTTATTTGACGGTTTTTTACCCTTGTCTCTCTAAGTCGATTTTGACGTTTCTCGAACCAACTATTAGCAAGAGACAATGTCATATCTCAGGAAAATAAGCTGACATTATGACAATTCATACATAGAATAATTATATAATTCTGTGAAAACGTAAAAATACGATTTTATATTGAAATTTTGAAAAATCATATCTCTGAAAGTATTAGCTTGTTAGAGTTAATAATGATATCATTGGATTCTTATGATAAAACTGCTTATTGAAAAAAATTTAATTTGGTATTTGTTTTGTAAAAAAAAATTTTTTTTGTTACTCCGAAACCATTTTTCCGATTTTCACCAATAACGAACTTAGCCGAGATATTTATCTGCCAAACCTATTCTGAAAATTTTAACTCTCTAGCTCATTTCGTTCGAGAGTTATGGTGCCTACGGCCGGCCGGCCGGACAGAATGAATTTCGACCACGCAATCTTGATCAGTGAGCCGAACCAAATCGTTTAAGACCATTTTCATCGAAAAATTCGAAAATTACATACATTTGGGCAAATTGATAAGCACTCAGTTCCGAGGAACTAGAGCGCCAAAAATGTGAGAAAATTAATTAATTAATATTAATATTATTATTATTTACATAAAATATTTCACAGATAGACAAGAGTTAATATTTTGTAAGATATATTCATCTGTATGTAGACCTTTTCCGAAACGATAACGAGACGAGACGAGAAAAATCTCACTCTCGTGGAAGCCCTATGTGAGACGTTAATAGACCATAGAACATGCGCGCAAAAGCTCCTGACTTCACGTCAGTGCTTTTCTCGATTTTTTTTTAATGTTCATTCTGAATTCGAGAGGTTGCACACATTTTCCTGGACATCTTGTATATGGTCTAAAATCCAATATAATCGATAGCGGAATACTTTAGTTTCCTCTTTCCTACGATCCCTTTATCTTGAATTCCTCCCTGTTCTACGACACACAATGACGTGTTCGAATCAAAGTCCGGCCTTCTTGTATCCTGTCCAATTCGACAAATTGAAAAATACTCATTAGTTGGATGTTTCGCACTCACCTTTCGTTAGTCGTTACTTTGCGACCAGATCCTCAAGCGGGGCGGAAATTAAAAGGAGAAAATATCTGACATTTTTAGAGAAGGTTCTCCGGACAACGCTCTGTTGGCTCGGAACTACAAAGGTGTTCGGTTTTAGGGGGTGCAGGAGTCCTCCGAGATTTCGATGCAGGGAAGTCTGCGTCGCAGCACTCGAAGCATTTTGCCTTCGGTTTGGATATCAAACAAACGATAAATTAAGATATCTGAGAAATCAGCTATACAGTGTGGAAAAGCCAAATGGAATGATCGTAATCTTCTTTATTGTACATATTTATGGAAAATCCAGGAACACGTCGAATTCAAATTTTAAATTGTTATTCTTCTTCAATCAACAAAGGTTCATCAAGGGTCGCAGTCTTAGAGCAAATTCACTGACTTTTCTGGATCTGCATGGTAGATGCTCTTCATACATTTTTGCGCCTATGTTCTGGGGAACATCGCTTTATCATTTTGCCCAAATGTCTGTAGTTTTCGAATTTTTTGATGAAAATGGTCTTTAACGATTTGGTTCGACTCCCCGATGAAGAATTCGAGGTCAAATTTGATTCTGTCTGGCCGGCCGTCCGGCCGTTGCCACGATAACTTGAGAACGGAAGGAGCTAGCAACTTGAAATTTTCAGGGTAGGTGGCGCATCCAAATACGACGAACAAGTTCGTTAATGGGCATAATCGGCCCAATGGTTTCTGAGTAATAATTTTGTTTTCAACCAATATGAATCCGATCGAATTGAAACTTGGTGAATAGTTGTAGAATAAAAACCTTAGCACGTTTGTGGAATTTTGTGAGAATCGTATAGCTAGAAAATTTAAAAAAATTATTAAAAAATATTTCTTATGTCACTATAACCTGAGACCAGAAACAGATAGCGATTTGAAATTTGCAGGTTAGGTTTTGCATCTGAATGCAACATTTGATTTTGTCCATAAGCATAAGCGGCCAAACGGTTTTCGAGTTATACCCATCTGAAATTTGGTTGTAATTTTCTCAATAACTCAAGAAATATAAAACTGATCCAATTCAAGCATGGTTATTAGTTGTAGAATGCCAACTCAAAAATTCTCGCAAAATTTCGTGAGGATCGTATCACTAGAAAATTTTTAAAAAATCATTGAAAATCATTGAAAAAATTTCTATATACCAGAAACTATTCATCCGACGTAGCTGAAATTTTGCGAGAGCATTGAGAACCTAACTCTACTACCAAGTTCCAAGTTTGAACATGATCGGATCTATATTGTTGGAGATCCGAGCAGCCGTGTGTGAGTTCAGTAGCTGGATAGGTGACCGTTGCTTAGATAACTCCCGAACGAGAGGAGATATGAACTTGCAATTTTCAGGGTAGGTTGCGCATCTGAATGGGAGAGTTAAGTTCGTTGTTGGCCATAACCAGCTCAACGGTTTCGGGGTTATATCCATCTGGAATATTATTTCCTCGATAACTCAAAAAATATAGACTCGATCGGATTCAAGCTTGCTAACTAGTTGTAGAATATCGACATAAAGACGTGTGTGAAATTTTGTGAGAACTGTACCGCTAGAAAATTTCAAAAAAATTACGAAAAAAAAATTGGTTCAAGCACTGACGTGAAGTCAGGAGCTTTTGCGCGTATGTTCTATTGCCCATTCTTCTGTATTGGACACTCTCAATCGAATTTACCATGGTTCAAGCACTGACGTGAAGTCAAGAGCTTTTGCACCATGGTAAATTCGATTAAGGGTGTCCAATACAGGAGAATGGACAATAGAATATACGTGCAAAAGCTCCTGACATCACGTCAATGCTTGAACCAATTACGAAAAAAAAATTGGTTCAAGCACTGACGTGAAGTCAGCTTGAGATGTAATGATTGTATACTTGTTGACATAATTTAAAGTGGTTATCATAAAAATTAATTCTCTTGAGACATAAGATATACAGGCAGTTCTGTAAGAAGCTTTACAATAATATCCTTTCGCCACCTATACAGGGTGTTTTCAAAGTTGAGTCTTCTTTTAACATAATGTAGAGCTCATCAATATAAATCATTTCACCAAAATTCACACGCATAAAACATGCACGATACGGCTGCTATCCACCCCCGAAGTCACATGTGATTTCACGAATTTTCGGCCACGCTTTCAACCATTATAAATGCGGAATACCAAGGTATCATACAAATTAGCAATGCTTATCTGTGCAGAAACCTAACGTTGTACGTCCATCAGCAGGTGTTCCTTTTCCCACGATCTCTCTAGGACGTTTACAAAAAGCTAAATGGACGTACAACGTTAGGTGTTTACAATGGTTGAAAGCGTGTGAGATAAAGCAGTACTCGAAAATTCTTGGAATCGAATGTGACTTCGGGAGTGGGTAGCAGCCCTATCATGCATGTTTTATACATGCGAATTTTGGGGAAATGATTTATTTTGATGAGTTCTACATTCTGTGAAAAAAAAGATATATCTTTGAAAACACCCTGTATTAGTCCGGTTAATTTAGACTAAAAAATGATAGTGAAGGTACATAAATTCCTAACAAGCTGAAAATGAGTAAAATTGGTTAAAACATAATTATAAACAATACCTGAAAGTTCTCCATCATTTCCGTGTAAGGAAAAAATTTTATTCAAAGTCAAAGGTCAAAAAAATTAGTTTTTCGCGATTTTCAGCAAAACAGTAAGTTTTATCATAAAAGTACTTCAGTCAAAAATTGTAGATTATAAAATTATCTATAAAGAATGTATCACTAGTTTTCTTCCTACGAGCCACTGTTTCTGAGATATACCGATTCAAAAAGTTATAAAAGTTGTTATCGTCATAATATGTACACGTTTCCACGCCACCTATGAGGTAGTGTACTTTTCGCGTTTTTGGCGCTCTAGTTCCTCGGAACTGAGTGCTTATTTTTAATGTGGTTTCCCCATTAGGCCTACACCACGGGTCAGTTGTGATCCTATTTAATGTGAAACTATTGCAAACTATTGGAAATTTTCAAAGATTGGAAAAGATAAAAGCGGTGTAAATTAAAACAAAGTGATTAAGTTCATTCGCCTGATTCGTAATTTTCAAATTCTTGTTCTTCTTCTTGATCTTCTTCTTGTTCTTCTTCTCCTGCTTCTTCTTCATCTTCACTTTGGAGGCAAGTAAATTGGGTCAATATCGATGTATCGCATGACACTTCGTCGTGTTGTGGCCATAAGTGTGGCTTGGTTATCAGCTAGACCCTACAGAATGGGGTTGGAAGTTAGTCAACAATTTATTAGACCCAGTTCAAACTTTACTCACACCTGCGCCCGAAAAACTGCTGAACACAATTTTTTGCAACTGCAAAAAGGGATGCAGTGCTAAATGTAGTTGCAAAAAAGTTGGGCTGTTTTGTTCTCTAGCATGCACAAATTGTCAAGGCCGGTCGTGCTATAATGTTCAACCACAAACGATGGAGGATTCGCTTGATTTCGACGAAGTGTCATGCGATTCATTGATATTGACGCAATTTACTTGCCTCCAAAGTGAAGATGAAGAAGAAGCAGGAGAAGAAGAACAAGAAGAAGATCAAGAAGAAGAACAAGAATTTGAAAATTACGAATCAGGCGAATGAACTTCATCACTTTTTGTTAATTTACACCGCTTTTATCTTTTCCAATCTTTGTAAATTTCCAATAGTTTGCAATAGTTTCACATTGAATAGGATCACAACTGACCCGTGGAGTAGGCCTAATGGGGAAACCACATAAAAAAAACGCGCTAAGTACACAACCTCATAGGTGGCGTGGAAAGGTGTACATATTATGACGATAACAACTTTTATAACTTTTTGAATTGGTATATCTCAGAAACAGTGGCTCGTAGGAAAAAACTATTAAGGTAAATGTCCCAATTATCGACACAATAGCGTGTTCCTCAAAGTGTCTAATACATTTCGACTTCAAAGAATAATTTTATAAGAATGAAATATTCTGCTTCTACTTCTCTGAACCCTCTATTTTGATAAAAGTACAAAAAACGAACATATTGAAAGGGGTAAATATTTTTAAAAAAATGAATGGTGTCTCAAAGCAGAAGTACCCATTATCGACACCGGAAAAATATGAATTACCAATCATCGACATACATGTGCACCAAATATCGACACTTTGGGAAATCCAGATTTTGGCATCAATAATATGTTTGTATTTAAGAAATATTGATATATTTAGTGAAAATAACAGTTTAAGAATGTTCACAAAAATTAAAAAAATAAGAGATATATAAATTCTCTGCTTAATATGAAAAAATATTTGATGATCTTTGGTTAATCCTTAGAAATTAACGTTTTCACTTCAGATACTTCCTATAAGCCACGTTCATTCAACTTTTTAGGCTCGGTAATTCTACTTGTTTCTCCTCTGTCCTAACTCAATTTTCTTATTTGTCATTTTCAAGGGCTCTCTCATTTGATTCACTATTTTTCGCATTTTGTATGCTTGCTTCACCAAGAACTTGGGCTTCAAAAAGATCATCTGTAATCCCCCCATTCTGACCATTCAAATCTTGATGTAGCCCACAAACATTTATATTAGTGTCGGAGTAATCAAGGTCATAACAATCCAGTAGTAAATCTACACCCAAATTCTCTTCCCTTACATCCAAGAGAGACGAATTCAGGGAAAAGTTAGCGATTTCTATTCTACTCGATTCAAAATTATTATTTGCGTCAGAAGTTGCTTCCGACGGAACATAGTATTTTTAATGTGTGCATTGCAGTCTTCTATAGACATTTTGTAATCATGAGATAACTGGAAAGTAAATATGACCAATTATCCCCACATAAATGTGCGTATGATCGACAGTCATGAAAAAATGGATGATTAAATCAAATAAATGGACCACAATCGAATGTCGATCAGTACTGAGAGCAATTTTGAATATTCTATGAGCTGATTATCAAAAGATAACAAAAATAGTTTAATGATTTCTCCATATAATTGATTATTTTTACTTATGGTATGAGTCTCAGCCGTCGACAGAATATTGCACCTTTTATCGACATAGTGTTGAACGTAGTATCGACATCAAAATTTGTTGTACTTTTATCATGTAATTCGATGGAAAACAGTGTGTCGATAATTGGTACACTGAAAATTGTGGATCTTTTGGGTAGGATAACGAAACAATCGTATCCAGGAAAAAGGAGTTAACGTTTCTGAAAGTTAATCAAAAATCATCCTCAGCGACTCAAATATCGACATAGATGTCGATATCTGGGACACAATATGTTTCAGAAGTACCATTTATCGACACACAAATTTCTCATAAAATATTATACACATTGAAATTTTTTTAATAGAACTGAATACAGTTAATCATCTCAAGTTAATTATTCTTCAAAAAATCAAATTTCACCTTCATTCGTTGAATCTGGGGAGACATAAATGAAGAGTGTGGACTTATCAGAATAGCAAGGAAAACAGTGCTCACTCGATGAAGACCGACAGTCGGCCAATTAACAGCTGATTTTTCACTGAGGATGCTTAAGAGAAATTAATGGTGTGAACAAATTCATTCAAGAAACTATAAACTAGATAATTGTTGAATTAAAATTTGGAAGGAAATTTTTTTCGTCTTGTTTTATGGAAAATAAACCTAAGTTGTCGATAATTGGGACACTGTCGATAATTGGGACATTTACCTTAATACATTTTTGCGCGTATGTTCTGGGGAACATCGCGTTATAGTTTTGCCCAAATGTCTGTAACTTTCGAATTTTTTGACGAAAATGGTCTCAAACGATTAAGTTCGACTCCCCAATGAAGAATTCGAGGTCAAATTTGATTCTGTCCGTCCGGCCGTTGCCACGATAACTTGAGAACGAAAAGAGCTAGCGACTTGAAATTTTCAGTGTAGGTGGCGCATCCCAATACGACGGACAAGTTCGTTAATGGGCATAATCGGCCCAGTGGTTTCCGAGTAATAATTTTGTTTTCAACCAATATGAATCCGATCGAATTAAAACTTGGTGGGTAGTTGTAGAATATGAACCTAAGCACGTTTGTGAAATTTTGTGTGAATCGTATGGCTAGAAAATTATAAAAAAATTATTAAAAAATATTTTTGTTGTTACGATAACTTGAGAACGGAATGAGATAGCGGCTTGAAATTTTCAGGATAGGATGTGCACCAGAACGCGACATTTCAGTTTGTTTATGAGCATAATCGGCCAAACGGTTTTAGAGTAATAGCCATCTGAAATTTTCTTTAATTTGGTGGTTTTTTTGTTCCTCATTAACTCAAAAAATACTAAACCGATTGAATTCAAACATGGTTATTGGTTGTAAAATGCCAACGCAAAAATGTTTGCAAAATTTGGTGAGGATAGCATTTGTAGAAAATTTTTAATAAATCATTGAAAATAAAAAAAAAATTCTATATATCAGTAACTATTCGTTTGAAATTGCTGAAATTTTGCAAGAGCCTTTATAACCTAACTCTACTGCCAAGTTTCAAGTTTTAGTACGATCGATTAAATATTGTTGGAGATTCGAGCATTCTTGTGCGAGTTCAGTAGATGGGTGACCGTTGCCTCGATAACTTTTGAACGAAAGGAGATAGGGACTTGCAATTTTCAGGGTAGGTTGCGTATCCGAAAGGGAGAGTTGAGTTCGTTTTTTGGTATAATCGGTCTAACGGTTTCCGAGTTATACCCACCTGGAATATTATTTCCTTAATAACTCAAAAATAAATATTCGATCGAATTGGTGCTTCGTAACTAGTAGTAGAAAATCAACATAAAGACGTGTTTAAAATTTTGTAAGAACCGTAACCCTAGAAAATTTGAAAAAAATGACGAAAAAAAAAATTTTAAGAACCGTACCCCTAGAAAATTTTAAAAAAATCACGGAAAAAAAAATTGGTTCAAGCACTGACGTGAAGTCAGAAGCTTTTGCGCGTATGTTCTATTGTCCATTCTTCTGTATTGGACACCCTTAATCGAATTCACCATGGTAAATTCGAATTAAGTGTCCAATACAGGAGAATGGACAACATAATTTACCATGGTAAATTCGATTAAGGGTGTCCAATACAGAAGAATGGACAATAGAACATACGCGCAAAAGCTTCTGACTTCATGTCAGTGCTTGAACCAATTTTTTATAGATAATTTTATAATCTACAATTTTTGACTCTTGTACTTTTATGATAAAACTTACCATTTTGATGAAAATCGCGGAAAACTCATTTTTTTGACCTTTGACCTTGAATCAAATGTTTTCCTTACACGGGAATGATGGGGAACTTTCAGGTATTGTTTATAATTATGTTTTGAACAATTTTACTCATTTTCAGCTTGTTGGGAATTTATGTACCTTCGAATGTCTAAATTGACCGGACTATATCGGGAACGAAAGGATATTATTAACATTGTTGAACACTTTATCAATTCAGACTCATTTGAATTTTAACATATATGTAGATAGTTATTTACCATAATATCAACTTGAATAATTTTTTCATCATCGAAGATCGTGGATGTTAAGGGAGTGAATATTTAAAATTCGAAAAAGAAATAAATGCATCGATATGGTTTGATGCGATTGCAATAAAATGTCTTAAATTTATTACCAATTTTTGTGCGCATGTTCTAGGGAACGTCATGCTAATATTTAACCAAGATATTCATCTCCCAAACCTACTGTGAAAAACTGTCTAATTCGATGCGTTCGAGAATTATCGTTCCAACGGACGGCCGGACTGAATCGATTTTGACGACGGATTCTTGATCAGTGAATCGAACCAAAACGTTTGAGACCATTTTCAGACAAAAATTCGAAAACTACACACATTGATAAGCACTCTGTTTCGAGGAAAAAAGCACAAAAACTAAAATAAACCCAACATTCCTTATAATAGGATAGGAGATATAGAAAAAACTCAAACTGACATAATTCAACAACAGAACAACTCAATAACTCTAGTTTTTAACTAATGGACACCTGGGGCTATGTTTCTTTCACAAGAGCATAAATCTCAGGTGTGACTGATGCTCCTCCTACGCGTGAGGTATTTTTCAAATTCGAATCCATAATCCTTGAACGGTTCTTTAATTTCGTAATATTCATTTTGAGAAAAATAGCTCATAACAATGAGTAATACCGAAAAGGGACATCGACATATGAAATTGACTAAATTTGGATATTTATCTTTATAGAAACATACGAGTATCTCACATAAAAGTCTTGCAAATGTAATGTTGAAATTTTTATGAGCAGCCAGGGTAGGAAAATTATATTCCCCCTAAGAATTTGATTTCTCCTAACCGAACTTTGCTTTGGGAAGACTTCACATGAGTGAATAGCTCATAAGCAAATTGTCCTTGTTTCTGCATGTTCAAATTCAATTAATTCAAGTAACTGGTAACATCAACCAAAAATTCCAAACTAGATAACCATGTTTCATCCAACAAAGCCTGGACTATTTCTTGTTTTCCTTTCATTTCTATGAAAGTTTTCACTTCCTCTCTCTATTTATAATTTGCTCAACATTTTTCCCTTACTGAGCCAGCAAACTTCACAATGGAAATTAATATCTCCATATTCTGATTCCAAATCCTGAAGAAATTGCTTGAACTGGCGGTCTTGCAAACCTCTCGATTTAATGAAATTTACGCAAGGAACAACTGTCTCCATTACGTGCTTAAATTTTAACTATTTTGCACAAAGATTTTCTTGATACAGCAATGAAATTGCTTGAATATTATTTGATGTGGTATATTTATGAAGCCAATCTCAGTGTGCGTCGTGTGTGAAAATATTCATTGGCGGGCCAAGAAAATTCTACACGCGGGCTGCTTGTGGCCCGCGGGCCGTGGTTGCCCATGCCTGATCTATAGTGTACCAAAACTTGAACTTTTTGTGCGTATGTTTTAGGGAACAGCGTGATATAATTCGCCAAAATATCTGTAATTTACGAATTTTTTGCCGAAAATTTCCGACCGAATATAATTCGTGGTCAAATTCAATTGTGTCTCGCCATCCGTCCATTGCCACAATAACTTTCGAACGTATAGCGATTTAAAATTTTCAGGGTGGGTTCGCATCCAAATGCAACGTTAATGGGCGTAATCAGCCAAATGGTTTCGCCATCTGATGGTTCAGCCATCTGAAATTTTGTTGTTATTTTCTCTATAACTCAAAAAATATTAACTAGTTGTATAATGTAAATAAAATATTTATTTAAAAAAAATAATAATTTTTCCTCAGAAGTTTTATATCTCAGACTCTATTTGTCATATTCCACTGAAATTCCACACAAACCTTCAAGCCAAATTTTATTTCCCCAATATTTTCAAAAATACAGATGCGATCGAATTTGATTGTAGTACTCGGTTTAAAAAAGACGTTTTGAAGGTTCATGCAATATTCCGTGAGGATGTGTGAGGCGTGAATTAACAAAAGAGAATGCGCGCAAAAGTTTCTGACTTCACATCAGTGCTTTTTAAGAATTTTGTATTTTATATAACGTTCATGGAACTCGATGCCTAGACAGTTCAATTCAATAGCTACTAACAATATTTCTGTTAACGTTTAGCTCTAAGTTTGACACTTACTATTATTTTGTGTATTATTAATGGTTTATTTTTCAGATTCAGATCTACATCATTTAACAACATTTAAATTATAGAGAGAAATCGTGGTATCAATGAAGAAGTCTGGCTCTAACTGACTGTAGAATTCTGTAATTTCTCTTTCTTCTCACATCTTATCAATATGAATGTTGATACTTCGAAATGACGGTACACTGTCTACGATGAGTTGGTTGAATTGTACAAAATATCTTACTTTTATTCCATTTCCTAATCAACTTTTTCCATACCGTTTCTATGGACTTTCAATCGCCCTGAAAGCCTTTAGTTCGACTTCCCCTCTGCCATTCCACTTTAAAAATGGCCTGCAAGGGAATTGAATAAAAGTTCCAAATAAGTGCGTTTTCACTGTATAAAACCGAATAACTTCAAGTTATTTACCCTGCATTGTGTACGCCACATTTTAGGTGGAAACAGTTTGGGGTGACTCAAATTCGTGTTGTTATTGTTCGGAGGAATCATTCTGAGGAATGTCTGGAAATTGAATACGATATTTTTGCACAATACAAGTTAAATCACCACGAAAAAATTGTTTCGTAACACATTTCCTGAGGAAAAAATCAATTTTGAACTGGCCAGCTTCATTCTAGAGTAAGACTATGATTCTTCCATTCAATATTCAACCAACCCAAACCAGAACATTTCCCGGATCTAACTGAAAATTTCGTGTTTCATGCTTTAAAAATGCCAATTTTCTGATCGATCCTAATTTTCTCCTCATATGTGTCCTAAAGTGTCGTGATCCTTCATTAAAATACAAAAATGCAGAAGAATTGACTATTGAAGATTGACGGCTATTGAAGGCTATAATTACCAACTCAAGCTGTGCTTTCTCATTGTAAGACTCTGTTATCCCATCTTATTGTTTCGAGATATAGAGTAAAATTCCTTAGTTTTCTCAAATTGTCCGTCGTCTTGAAATTTGACAGAAGGATAATTGTTTGTATCTAACACATTTATTTGATCATGGGGGGTGGTTAAATAAATTAATATTTATGTTGAAAGAAAGTGACATAAATGTCGATATGTGGTTTCTTAAGATCGTAGAGGCTACGGAAAATATTTCCAAAAAATAATTATTGAAAAATATTCGAACTATCCATCCGATATCACTGAAATTTTGCGAACGCCTTCAAAACCTTGCTTTACAGCCAAGCTCCAAATTTGAAGACGATGGGTTCCATAGTGTGGGAGATCCGAGCAGCCTTGGGTGAGTTCAGTAGCTGTTCCATAGATGCTTACCCAAGCCCACACACTCACTGAAAAGCAACAACTATTTCTTACAGAGTGGACGTAACCTCGTCATACCTTCGATTTCAAGGTCTATATTCCCGAAGTTGTCCACTGCTGCACGATTGAAGAGTTTTTTCATGAGGAAAAACCACGATGCTCCAGAAATTGTCATTCATATTTAAATATTCATTTGCGAACTGTGATCTCTTCATTTTATGGTCTTCTGTTAAGACTGTCTTCTTTGCTACAGAATAGTTTTTTTAAGTTACCTTCCTTGATTCTTTTTCGCGCTGTTCTTACGGATCCAGGGAAATTAGTGAGCTGACACGCTTCGACAGTAGTTGCGAAATGATAATCCTTAATATAATTGATCAGCGCATTGTCTTCCTTTTGATCAGATATTCTTCTAATTCCAAATCGGATCGGACGTTGAATGCGCCCTTCCTGCCAGCGTTGCCTCAAGTTGGAAATACAAGTTTTACTGACATTTAAGGCTTCTTGTTGCATTTGGAGACCAATTCTCCTCCAGTTTAGCAATTGCCAACATTTTCTCAACATCGTCCAAATGTCGGGGCATTTTATAATTACTTCCGTTTATTTGAAATAACATCATAAATTGTCACGTTTTTGTTGTCAACGACTGCGTGATATAGCCATAGATATACATATATATACATGAATATACATGGATGTATATGTACGAAGCCATACTTATAATAGGAAAAAAAAAATCGTTCACATTTCGTTTTCCCCCACTGTGTGTGATTACCTGGACGAAGTGTTCCCAAACAGGTGGATCGGTCGGCGACGTTGTATTAAATATTCAAGCTGTGAAGGCATCGGAAATGATGTAAATTCATTGAAGGCTGTCATAGTATCACTGCAGGAGCAGATAAAAAAACTTCATGCGGATGTTCAATCGGTTATGGATGGAGCTGCGGGGTCATCGGGTTTGGATGGAAAACAGTTTGAGGAGGTCGTTCAGGAGATTGAGGATCGTATGCAGAGGAAAAATAATTTGGTAATTTACGGCTTACACGAACTGCCTAGCGGACAAAGCAGGGATTGTAGATTAGCGGAAGAGGCTAAAAATGTTGAGAACGTCTTGAAGACTTTAGTCCCAGATTTTTGTATCGATGGCCACGTCCTGTTCCGCTTGGGCAGGTTCAATCCGGCCGCTACCGGGCCTCGTCCAGTGAAGTTAACTATGAGCAATAGATCGCAGGTGCTGGGTTTCTTGAGGAAGTCTAAACAGCTAAAAACATATGCTGATTATTCGCATGTGTCGCTCTCCATGGATAAAACACCAAGACAGATGAGGTATTACGACGAGATGAAGTCCGAGGTGACGGTTCGCAGGGCCAGAGGAGAAGATGTGGGGATTCGGTTTATTCGGGGTGTTCCAACAGTGAATTCTTTAAACCGGGACGGCCCAATTGCAGTAGTTTAATTTCCTGTTATTACCAGAATGTTCGTGGGTTGAATTCTAAAACTGATCAGTTTTTGTGTTCCGTTAGTAGTTGTGACTTTGACGTGATCTGTCTTACTGAGACATGGTTGCAGGATTCTGTGGGTGAGGCTGAACTGTTTCCTAATTGCTACAATGTTTATAGACACGATCGCGATCTTGATGCAAGTAAGTGTACCACCGGTGGCGGAGTTGTGTTGGCAGTTCATGAGAAGTATAATTCAGAACGTATTGATCTAACAGATGTAGAAAGACTAGTTCCTTGTATTGATGTTGTGGGTTGCAGGGTTATTCTCCCTGGTAATGTATATTGTATAGTTGTTGTTTATATACCGCCAAATATTGACATGATTTCTTTTGAGTTGTTTTTGGACTCGTTACAATGCCTAAATGCTTTACACGACACTAAGCTAGTTATCGTTGGAGATTTCAATTCTCCTTCATATGTTAACCCGGAATCTGTAGACAACAAAAGTTTGGCTGTGCGAACGTTTGCTAGGATTCTTGATTTAAGACAGTTCAATGATATTGTGAATGCTAACGGTAGATTGCTTGATTTGTTGTTCTCTAACTTGAATTGTCGTGTGTGGAAAGATCAATTTTCTGCCGTGCCCGCGGATCCTCACCACCCTCCGATGCACTTCAGTTTTTGTGGTGTCCAGCCTGACAGGAGAGCTCCGCCATTAAACGTAGACAGAGCCACAGAATACAACTTCAGAAAAGCCGATTTCCCCCTGCTTTACCGTTTGATATTTGAGAGTGATTGGGAGTCCATGCTTTCGGGGGTTTCTCACTCGGACGAGGCGTGCAACAGACTATATGCTGTACTCAATGCGATTTTTGAAAGAAGTATTCCCAAAAAAATTATTAAAAACCGTCGATTCCCCTTGTGGTTCACATCGGAGATCATAGATTATATATATCTGAAAGAGAAAGCATTCAAGAACTTCAAATCGTACAGAACAGAATTTTACTACAATAGATACAGATCCTTACGTTGTATTGTCAAGTCTAAAATATCTTCCGCCTATCGTGATTTTCTTTTGAAGTCCGAGGAAGGCTTCCACGAGGATCCCAAAAGCTTTTGGGCGTTTATACGAGCTAAAAAAGGTTCATCCAGGTTGCCGGGGCGTATGCGGGATGACGAGCGATGCCATGAGAACCCACAGGATATCGCGAATGCTTTCGCCAGATATTTTAGTTCGGTGTTTGATGGGACTGATGTGGTCGGCAATGCGTCGGATGTTGCCCTGTCGGTTGAGTCCGCTATAGTAGTTGGTGTCATAACTGAGGACGATGTAATGAAGGCCACTAGGAAGCTGAAGGGTGGACAGACGGCCGGCCCAGATGGTATTCCGGGGTTCCTCGTGAAGGATACTATTGGTAGATTGGCTGGGCCTCTTGCAACAATATTCAACCTGATTGTCCGTACATCTGTTTTTCCCACCATGTGGAAGGTAGCAAAGATCATACCCATTATAAAGACTGGTGATAGGGCCATTATATCTAACTATAGACCGATTGCACTGTTATCCAACTTTTCAAAGATTTTCGAGGTTGTACTTTATAATAAAATTTATCCATCTACTCGAAGCATAATAAATCAAGAACAACATGGTTTTATGACGGGACGATCCTGCATCACGAATTTAGCTTCTTTCTCTCAGTTCCTCTTTGAGGTGTTGGATGATTCTGGACAAGTTGATGTGATATACACAGACTTTCAGAAAGCTTTCGATAAGGTGAACCATCAAATTTTGCTCAGAAAGTTGAGGAGTGAATGTGGATTCAGCCCGGGGTTGACGAATCTTCTGGAGTCCTACTTGCATCATCGTAGGCAATATGTGGTGATTGACGGATTTCGTTCGGTTGAGTATGTGTCCGTTTCCGGTGTACCTCAGGGATCTAATATTGGACCATACCTTTTCTTATTATTTATCAACGATCTAATCGATAATATCTGCACGTTTAAGTTGGTGTTTGCGGACGACTTCAAGCTTTTCCATCGAATTGAATCTATGCACGACTGTTATACTTTGCAGAGTGCTATGGACGTTTTGCTGGATTGGTGTGGTGCGAGCGGTTTGACTCTGAATGTATCTAAATGTAGTGCCATATCGTTCACAAGGAAGCGTGACCCACTCATTTATGAGTATTCTTTTGGAGGGGGCGGTTTGCCCAGATCGGAGGTGATCAAGGATTTGGGAATACTGTTTGACAGCAAGCTTACATTCGTTCCACATGTTAACAACCTGGTGGGCGCCGCTTCAATGTTGTATGGTTTCATAATCCGCAATGGAAGGCACTTTTCGAGTTCAAAAACGCTAATTCTCTTGTTCAACGCCTTAGTGAGATCCAAACTTGAGTACGCCTCTTTCATCTGGCAGCCTATTTACTCCTGTCACAAACAGCGCCTGGAATCGATTCAGCGCCGACTCTATAAATTCATTGCCTATAGAGAGGATGGAATCTACCCTCCTAGAGGTTCCGACCATACTGAGCTACTACGTAGATTTGACGCACTGTCACTGGATAATCGGCGCAGTTTGCAGGCAATTTCCTTCCTGTACAGTCTTGTTCACAATAGAGTTGATTCTCCATATCTTTTAGCAAAAATTAATTTCTATGTACCTGGATCAGTTATGAGAACTAGACCTCTGTTTTACCTAGCTCCGCGTCGGACTAATTATATGCTACGAACGCCTATGCATTTTATGTGTGCATTGCTCAATTCCATTTGTGAAGGTTGTGATGTTTTCCATGACTCATTGGCTTCGATTAGAGAAAGATATCTAAATTGTATTGGGTGATGATGATAAACTGTATTAGATGATGTTGATAAACTGTATTAGGTGATGATGATTGTTCTATATTGTATCTTTTTATTTTGTAATATTTTCTGTAATTGGGTTTAACCTGTAGAAAATAAAGAGCTTATTATTATTATTATTATTATTATTATTATTATTAAATGTACTCTTCCTTATGGGGTTATATTAAAAGCCAAGTTCACCTCAATCGGTCAAACAACCTCTAGGAGTTGAAAAAGAGGATTCGAGACGAAATAAGAACAGTCCAGCCTGAAACTCTCCAAAATTTTTGTTCCGAGTTTCAAGCTCGATTGGCGTACTGTCAAGAAGTGAATGGCCATCAATTTGAACACTTAATTTGATAATTTTCATACGTTATGATACCTTCAAGTATCGTTCTTGGCGCTCTAGTTCCTCGGAACTGAGTGCTTATCAATTTGCCCAAATGTCTGAAAATAGTCTCAAACGATTTGGTTCGACTCACTGATCAAGAATCCGAGGTTGAAATCGATTCTGTCCGGCCGGCCGGCCGTAGGCACGATAACTCTCGAACGAAAGGACTTAGAGGATTGAAATTTGCAAGGTGGGTTTGGAGCGTAAATATCTCGGACAAGTTCGTTAATGGGTGAAATCCATCAAGCAGTTTCGGAGTTATGGCCGATTTTAGTGAAACACATTTTTTTATGAATATTTCCGAAATCGATCACTCGATCTATCTGAAATTTAGCATCAAATTGTAGAATCATGACCTCCATACGCATGTGAAGTTTTGTATTGACCAGGTTACCGCAAAGTGTCAAAAAAAAATTTTTCAAAATTAAAAAAAAATTTTTCAAAATTTAGAAAAAAAATTTCTACAATAACTCTCGAACGGAATGAGCTAGGTAGTTGAAATTTTCAGAGTAGCTTAGGGAGATGAATATCTCGGTTAAGTTCGTTATTGGGCAAAATAGGCCAGATGGTTTCGAAGTAATGAAAAAAAAAATTTTTTAACCAACAAATTTCAAATTCAATTTTTATTTAAGGTGCAGTTTCACCATTAAAATCTATCGGTATCATTTTCAACTCCAACAAGCTAATACCTACGGAGATATGATTTTTCTAAATTTCAATAATGAATCGTACTTCTATGTTTTCACAGAATGCTATAATTATTCTATCTAAGCTTTATTATATGATCTGTGTTCATACTCGTATATTTCATCCTGTTCTATAAGAGAGAGTCAAATTCAGTTCAGTTATTTTAATTTGATTTCTTCCATGGTGCAGTTCTCATTCTCAGATTGCTCATTTAATCTTGATAAATAAACTATTATTTGAATTGAATTTCCTTTATGATGCAGTTCTACCATATGAATATATTGATATAATTCCCAACTCTGAGAAACCAATACTTTCGGAGATATAATTTGTATGTTTGAACTAGAGCGCCAGAAAGCTCCTGTCCACAGGGCTTGAACCCATTTTTGCAATAAAAATGTGTTTATTCGGTGAATACTTCATTTAAAAATTTTCACATGTTTTTCAAATATTACTATTTCGAGAATTATCGACTTAAATGGCGCTACAGGTGCATTACTAAATTCAGAATTTCATGATCTATCCATGATTATATAACTCATATTATAATGAACCAATAGAATTCCTGAATTTCCCTTAGTAACGTCGTATAGATAACTGAATATACCGCTTGACGACGGTATATAATCGTTTTGGTGATTCGCCTCCAGCCATATTGGAATAATTTCCATAGTGACGATAAATGTCAATGAAATGTCAGTGCATTTTTGAAGATGCATCGTTTTGGTTTGAGTTCAAGTTGTGAAATTGACCAAGAAATTGTTAATTTAACACCAGAAAATACCACGAAGACACATAATTATGTTTGGAAACAGTTCACGGTGTTTTGTGAACATCGAAATTACAAACTTCGTGCTGATATTTCAAATGATGAAGTAGCGAATATTTTGAAAGATTGGGCATTCAATATGAAACGTGCAGATGGAAAAGAATATAAAGAAAGTAGAGTTAAAACCATTTGGAATATTTCTGCTAAACTCTTACAGAAAAAGTTTCATGAAGACTTCAACAGAGAAATAAATCCATTTAAAGATACAATTTTCGAAAATGCGAGAAAGGCCCGTACAGCCAAGAGGAAAAAATTACAAGCAATCCCCGACAGGAAAAAAGAGAGCTCAGCCGCTCTTAATAAGAATGAAATACTCAAAATTATTTCAAGTTTCGATGAAAATACACCAGATGGTTTGCAAAAAATTTTTTATCAAATTTGTGCTGTGGAATTGGCATGGCGTGGTAATGAAGCAGCCTTTTGCTTAACTGACTATTTCAAAAAGGAGTTCGACAATTACGGTCAAAATACGGGACGAATCGAATACAATCCAGTATTTTCAAAAACAGCACAAGGTGGTGAACAACGTACCACAAATTCTAAATGGTTGGTAACGAATAAAGAGTCCACGAATCAGTGTCCAGTACGTCTCTTGGATAAATTATTGAGCAAAAGGACTCCAAATATCACAACCAATCGTCTTTTTTTAACACCTAATATTGATTGGCAGAAAACAGGAAAATGGTATAAAAATTGCCCTGTAGGTTTAAATCAGTTGAGTAAATGGACACGTACAGCAGCTGAAAGTATCGGACTAGATACGAAAAAAAGGAAAATTACGAATCATTCGAATCGCTCCTCTGCTGTGAGTATCTTGTCACACTCAGGGGCAAACTTGCAAGAAATTACCAAAATAACAGGCCACTCGTCATCGGAATCTCTGAAACCGTATTTGAAACTCACTGCAGAACACCATAGACAAATAATTGAGAAAATGAGAAACATACCTAATCCTTCCACATCCAGCAATAGTACCAACACTACAAATTCCGAAAATAACAATACATCAAATATGTATTATAATAATTGTACTTTCAATATTAATATTAATCAATAAAAGAATTAAAATATTACTCTTTATATAATCGTAACGAATACCAACTCGAGCAAAGACAATATGTTTCGATTATTCACCTCCTCACTAGACGTATTTCGCGAAACATCACTCGAGCTACGCTCTCGTGATGTTTCGCGAAAACGTCACGTGAATCGGTAAATAATCGAATATTGTCTATGCTCTTGTGATATTATAACTGACAAGAACAAAAATAGGGTCTTACAATTTAGAAAAAATTTCTATGACGTCACTGATCGGTAAAGGGAAATGGTAGATCAATAAGAATTACGGAAAATGTTCCGCAAAGGATAAATAAATTTGACCTATCAAACCATTTTTCGCTATTTCTGAAAAGGGAGAAAATAAATATATTTTTCCATACTTGTGACGCTCACTTTGTATATTGATCCTCCGGAAAAATAAATGATAGAAATCTGGCGAGAACTTTTCTTGCTTATGGAGGAACACCCTGTAGTATCCGATTTCTGTACACTTATGTTTTGAAAGTATTTAGTTAAGAATTTTTAGTATGACTTCTTGTTGAATTAAATCCAAAAAGATCTGGTGAGGATTGAGTTTCAGAAAGTGCGTATTCAGAATTCCTCCTCTGAAACATTACTACAATGGTGTGCTAAAAGCATGGGCCCTGATGTAATACACTAATGCATGGGAGGGGTGAGTGACACCTTCAACTGTCTCCGAAGGGTTGATAGATTACCAACTGGGAGCCAACAGTTAACCCTTTGGGAATTTGTAGTCTGGCGTGTTGAATCACCTTGGGAAGTGCTCCTTTCATCCAACACATAATATACAGCTTGTCCCGAAATTAATTTCTAAAAATTCTTAAAAAGCACTGACGTGCAGCTTTTGCGCGCATGATCTATTGTCTATTCACCTCTTGGACGCTTTTAATCGAATTTTCTCTCGATATAGACCGTTTTCTCAGCTTCTATAAGATATAAATACATTTCGTACTATTTTAATGACAAACTTAAGTAATGCGAGAATCATCTAAGATCACAGAATTTTAATTCTGACATCTGTACTCTATCGGAATTGAAATTCATTAAAAAACATCCAATAATATGCAAAAAAACTTAGGTCTCACATCTCAATTAATTTAAGGATACGATATTTACGAAATTCCGTGAAAATTAGCGCGTCGGCATTCTACAAGTAATTACCGAGTTTTAATCGGATCTGATCTGTATATTTTGAGGTATAGAGGAAATAACAATCAAATTACAGATGTGTATAACTCCAAAACTATTTGGACTCTTATGCCTATTGATGAACTTAAATGTCGCATTTGGATGTGCAACCTACCCTGAAAATTGCAAGTCATTATCTCTTTCCGTTCTCAAGTTATCATGAGATACATGTTATTTTTTCATAATTGTTTTAAAGTTTTCTGGTGATACGGTCCCCATAAAATTTCATTAACGTCTTTATGTTGGTATTCCACAACTGGTTATCAAGTTTCAATTCGATCGGATCTGTACTTTTTGTGTTATCGAGTAAATAATTTTGCAGATAGGTATAAATCCGAAACCGTTGGGCTGATTGTGCCCAACGACGAACTAAACTGTCCCATTCGGATGCGCAACCTACCCTGAAAATTACAACTTGCTATCTCTTTCCGTTCGAAGGGTATCGTGGCAACGTTCACTCATCCAGCTACTGAATTCAGATAGGTATAACTCCAAAACCGTTCAGCCGATTATGCTTGTTAACAATCTCAAAAGTGGCATTTTGATGCGCAACCTACACTAAAAATTTCAAGTCACTCTCTCTTCCCGTTCTCAAGTTATCGAGAGATAAATCATATTTTTTTAATTTTCTGGTTATCTCCTCAAAATTTCGCATACGTCTTTATGTATTCTAAAACTAGTTACCAAGTTTCAATCTGATCGGGTCTGAATTGGTTGAAAACAAAATTTTATCCAATATTAACGAACTTGTCCGTCATATTTGGACGCGCCACCCACCCTGAACATTTTAAGTTGCTATCTCTTTCCATTCTCAAGTTATCGTGGCAACGGCCAGCCGGCCGACCCGACAGAATCAAGTTTGACCTCTAATTATTTTCGAACCTAATCGTTTGAAACCATTTTCGACCAAAATTCGAAAAAGTTACAGACATTTGATCAAAATAATAGCACGCTGTTCCCCAACCCATGGGCGCAAAAATGGTACTAAAACTGATGATAACGAAAAAGGTGCATTCTACGGACAAGACCATTTTCGGTTAAAAATTCACAAAATAAGGACATTTCGGCAATATCATGTAAGAAGCGCAGTACCAGCGCAAAAAAATCCCTCCATATAATTCAAGACGTCAAAATAGCTTATCCTTATTTATTCAGCAGGCCATTCAAGAAAAGTGTCCATCAGGCACCCTCCGATTCGGAAACGTGGTTTTATTCATGGAAAATATCTTCCGAAAGCCAAAGTCCATCCCGAAGGAATTGGCAAATATTATTTCAATTTCTTTAATGCTCTAAGCCGCTCTCCCCAAATGTTTGCCTTTGCATGTAGCAGCATTTTTTATGTTCCGGCGCCTGGACCTTCCCGGTTCCCTCGGGACGTGCCGACGAGGACCAACAAGAGGGAATAGATGGACGAATGTTATTTCAAATGTTGTTATCGAATTCCTGAAAACGCCTCTTTTCACACTTTATAACTTTTGATCCACGTGGTTAGGAATGTATTTTATTATGTGATCTTTGAAATGTCCCATTAGGTGAAAATGAATGTCCCCAGTTAATAGCATCCCAATTTCGATGGCCTTATAAATAAAAACTTCACCATCTTAAAAGATATTAAGATGCGGTTTTGACATTCGTTTGAAATCCTAGTTTTTGATCATCTCATTTCAACATATCCTCAAGCTAATCCGTCAAAAAATGGCAAACGTTACGTACGTAGTGGGAATCGTAAAGGCTATGGAGCTCATCGAATGTTCTCGAACTCCCTGTCTTCTATCCAAGTGAATGCCAAGAGGGAATTCGAACTGAAACTTACTCGGTCAAAGGATCGTAAGGGCTTCTTCAAATATGCCAGGTCGACTTTGAATTCGAAGGTTGATGTTCCGTTGGTCTTCAGTCGAAACAACCAACCCTGCTCAGGGACTGTCGAGGCTGCTAACATTTTGGCTGGTTCTTTTGCAGCATCCTTTACTAAAGAGGTTGGTTCACCCCCACCTATTGATAGCTGCCGCATCGCCTCTGATTTATGTGACGCAGTTTTCTCACCTTCCATCGTTGAGACTCATCTTTCTTCTCTCAACGCTCGCTCTTCGCCTGGTGCTGACGGTTTTTCTGCCAGGTTGCTTAAGGAATGTGCTCATTATTATTATTATTATTATTATAAATAAACTCACTAATAAAAAAAAATTACAAAATTTGAGTGTTCGAAGAAAAAAAGAAACGGTTATCTACCACAAAAAAAAAAGAAAAAATACCGAGAGTATAAAATCAAAAATGTTCAATAAATAAGTACCAATAAATCATCACTATTGTATCCCCAGCCATCGGTCGTAATAGTTCTTGAAAGTATTCACCGAACCAGAAATGACAACACTTTCGGGCAAACTGTTCCAAAGGCCAAATACATATATACATACACATACACATACATACATATCGCGCTCCCCCTTTCTATGTTTTTCAACCTCCCTTAAAACTTCCTGTCTCGCGTCCTGTTCGAGCGAACTGCTCGAGTTACGCCTATTTTCAAAAAAAGGGACAAGCGGAACGCTGACAAATATCGTCCCATCAGTCTGGTTCCGATAGTAGCAAAGATTTGAGAGAGGATTCTACTGGATGCAATTCTTCCTTTTGCATGGAGTCACGGTATAATCTCACAGGTCCAACATAGTTTTCTCCCAGGCCGCTCAGTCATTAGAAATCTCCTTGTATGTGTCAACTCATGGTCGATGTCCCTTGACAAAGGTGTACCAGTCGATGTTATTTACCTCGACTTTTTTCGTGTTTTTGACCGTGTGCCCCATAGGCGCCTCGTGCACAAACTAGAGTATTTTGGCATTCGTGGTCGTCTTCTTCTGTGGATCGAGGCGTTTCTTTTGGACCGCACTTTTCAGGTTCGTGTTGGGGATTCTCTGTCTTCATCTAGAATGGTTGTAGGTGGGGTTCCTCAGGGATCAGTAATGGATCCCGTGTTGTTTCTGCTGTATATCTCAGACTTGCCGTCTCATGTTTGGTCACACTGTTCGCATTTTGCCGATGACACTAAGATTTTTGGGAACCCTACCAGTACCAATACCATTCAAGCTGACCTCAACTATATCGCACGGTGGTGTCAAAACTGGCAGTTACCTCTCAACAATGATGAGTGCATTATTCTTCATATGGAAGCCCGCAATCCGTGTCGACCGTACTGCCAGAACGGAAGTCCCATTCCAGTTTCAGGTAGCCACTGTGATCTAGGGGTGATCATAACGGACAGCATGAGTTGGTCGGATCATATTCTCCAGACCGTCAATAAAGCCAAGAGGTCCTTATTTTTGATCCAGAAGGCCTTTGGCAGGTGTGACCCTTCAACGTGCGCGGCTAGCTATCGGATGTATGTCCACCCCATCCTTGAGTTCGCCGGTCCCGTTTGGAGCCCGGTTCTAGCCCGTGATTTGTTGCTGCTCGAGGGTCTACAGCGTCGCGCGACTCGTCTACCTTACTGTGTTTCAAGCCCTTTGCGGAAGAATTGTTGCGCTTGTGCAGAACGATCATTTAGGGCAATCGAATTTTATGCATGTTCCGGGTGATCGGAGGAGTGAATGTATATGGGTAATTGATGTAGGGATGTACGCGGATACGTGGTGCAATTTTTTTTTTAGTTTTTTTTTACCTAAGTGAATACACTATCCAGTTCATCAAGTTTAGGAATCAACAAAGGAATTATCAAAAGGATAGACAAGGATACAAAACACTGAGGGGCTCTTCAAAGTTATTTTTGGCGCTCTAGTTCCTCGGAACAGAGTGCTTATCAATTTGCCCAACTGTCTGTAATTTTCGAATTTTTGGCTGAAAATGGTCGAAACGATTTGGTTCGACTCACTGATCAAGAATCCCAGGTCGAAATCAATTCTGTCAGGCCGGCCGTAGGCACGATAACTCTCGAACGAAAAAAGTTAGAGGATTGAAATTTGCAAGGTGGGTTTGGAGCGTAAATATCTCGGACAAGTTCGTTAATGGGCAAAATCCATCAAGCGGTTTCGGAGTTATGGCCGATTTTAGTAAAAACATTTTTTATAAATATTTCCGAAACCGATCACTCGATCTATCTGAAATTTAGCATCAAATTGTAGAATCATGACCTACGCATGTGAAGTTTTGTATTGACCAGGTTACCGCAAAGTGTAAAAAAAAAAATTTTGAATATTAAAAAAAAAAATTTCTACAATAACTCTCGAACGGAATGAGCATCAGTTGAAATTTTCAGAGTAGGTTAGGGAGATGAATATCTCAGTTGAGTTCATTGTTGGGCAAAATAGGCCAGATGGTTTCGGAGTAACGAAAAAAAAAAATTTTTTTTAAGTAACAAATTTCATCTCTAAGCTTTATTATATGCTCTGTGTTCATACTCGTACATATCATACTGTTCTATAAGAGAGAGTCAAATTCATTTCAGCTATTTTAATTTGATTTCTTCCATGGTGCAGTTCTCATTCTCAGATTGCTCATTTAATCTTGATAAATAAACTATTATTTGAATTGAATTTCCTTTATGATGCAGTTCTATTATAAGAATACATTGATACAATTCTCAACTCTGAGAAACCAATACTTTAGGAGATATAATTTGTCTGTTTGAACTAGAGCGCAAGAAAGCTCCTGTCCACAGGGCTTGAACCATTTTTTTCTCTTCCTGCACGAACATAAATGAGCCACGGTATGATTTTTTTTCCAACACAAGGCAGAAATAGAGAAAAGCATCATAATCAGGAGAACCAGATAGAAACCAATCCACCTAAACTCGTATTCCACACTTCATAATCAACTCATACTCCTGGATGCCGTATATTTGAACGTCATTGGAGGCAACAAGGCTGCCAAAGTTTATTGGTCCAACTTGTATTTTTTCAAGAACCTTGGACAGCTTATCAGGCCTTTAACTTGAGTATTTAGGGCAATCCATTAAAATATGATCGAATGATTCCATTTCTTCGCAGCTACAGTGTGGACTAGCTTTCAGTCCTATTAACAACTGATTATTCTCACTAATCGGCGTATGACTAAGGGTATAATTTCAAACTATATTTTGAGTGTAGAAATTGATAGAATGCCTCAGTAACGCTTCGCCTTTGAAGATGGAAGCATCGCTTCCGAAACAAATGTTAGATGACAACATCAGTAGTGGTCAAGAATGTAGTAACTTCGGAAGTGATTATGTTACATATTATTCGATTAAGTTGACAAGAACTTGGCTGTTAAATAAGGTACAATTCATAGACAAGATATATCAATTGTCACTTGGTATTGAACGAATGTTATTACAGACGTATCGACTTGTCTAATTTGACTATAGCCGATCTATTTACATGATAATTCATTAAATTCTGTCCACGCATATACAAAACCAGTGAACCAGTATATCTTGATCGTTGGAATATTTCTGCAGTATCTTCACCAATATAGATCCGATCAAGTTCAAATCTAGAACTTCACTGTAAAATAAGGTTTTGAAGGCTCTCGCAGAATTTCAACGATATCTGAGGGATGATGTTTCTGAGATACAGAATCTTTTTAAATATTTTTTTTCTATTTTTCAGTCATACGATCCTCACAAAATTTTGCATAAGTAAGTCTTCGTGTCATTATTCATCAACTAACTACCGCGCTTTAATTCGATCAGAACAGCTTTTTTCAGATGGCTTTAAGTCGGAAACCACGCATTTTGCCCATTATCGAACTTAGCCGGCGCATTTGAACTGCAAACCTACTCTGAAAACGTCAACTCTCTAACTAATTTCGTTTGAGGGTAATAGTGCTGACGGCCGGATGGATAGAATCAATTTTGACCTCGGATTCTTCATCGGAGTCTAAACTAATCGTTTGAGACCATTCTCGGCCAAATATTCGAAAAATATAGACATTTGGACGAATTTACAGGCACTCTATTCTGTTCACTTCAACAGTGCGCCAAAAAATGAAATCAAATCTAAGCAACACACTGAACTTCTCTGCCCATGTAAATGAGGATCAGGAACGAATGTATACTAACTGACAAAGAAACTGCAACCCAGAAGGAGCTGTTTAAATTTTATTTTTTTTTTGTAAAACATAGATAGTATAGCAAGGAGTAAATGATTAAAATTTGTAGGAAAAAATCGTTAAGGTTTTTTCATGTAAACATTTTTTGTTACTTACATATTGTTTGTCATTTTTTGCAAATTATTTAAATTTTACAACAAACCAGCTGTTCGAGGAGATCCAAATTCGATCTTTAGTTGTTGTCAAGCTAAATGAATTTGAAAGTGGTCGAATTATTGGTCTACGAGAGGCGGGATTGTCATTTCGAGAAATCGCTAACCGTACGAACCAACTACTGTTATGAGATGTTGTCAAGCGTGGTTTGATAATGCCCAAAATCGAAGAAGAGTAGGCACCGGACGTCGAAGGGTCAAAGGAACAAATGAAGTTCAAGATCGACGTCTAAGACTTATGGCTATTAGAGAACCATTTGCGACAACTCGATCTTTGGCTGATGAGTGGTTAGGAGAACCAGGCCACCTGTAACTCTCCTAACGGTTAACCGCCGGACATTATCGACCCCATCTAGTGTTACCTCTGACGGTTGAGCATCGCCGGCAACGATTACAGTGGTACAGAGAACGACAACAATGGAATGTGGAATGGCATCAGGTCGTCTTTTCTGATGAATCTCGATTCTCCTTGCGTGCACATGACGGCCGAAGAAGGGTTAGACGACGTCGGGGAGAAAGACGTGAACCTCAGTTTGATATTGAGCGTCATGTACACAGGAGAGTAGGCGTTATGGTATGAAGTGCTATTGCACATGCAAGTAGGTCACCTTTAGTCTTTATTCGAGGTAACATGAAAGCGCTGCGTTATCTTCAAGAAATAGTGGAGCCATATGTTCTCCCTTACCTTAACCGGCACGAGAATACAATATTTCAGCAAGATAATGCCCGACCTCATGTTGCCAGAGTTAGTTTAAACTTTTTTGAAGCGACCCATGTGAATCTTTTGCCATGGCCGCCCAGATCCCCCGATCTTTCGCCCATAGAGCATGTTTGGGACATCATGCATGGGTAGAAGGCTTGGAAATTTACCCCAGCCCCCACGGACTTTAGCGGCTCTAATACATGAACTACAGGTAGCTTGGGATAGTATCCCTCAAGAAGAAATATACCATCTTATTGCATAAATGCCACGACGTGTTGGGGAGTGTATAGATAATCGTGGTGGACAAACACATTACTAACAAATAGATTAAAAAAAATTGGTACCAGCCCTGTGGATAGGAGCTTTCTGGCGCCCTTGTTCAAACAGAAGAAGAGGTTTCTCAGAGTGGGGGATTATATCAATGTATTCTTATGATAGAACTGCATCATAAAGGAAATTCAATTCAAATAATAGTTAATTTATCAAGATAAATGAGCAATCTGAGAAAGAGAACTGCGCCATGGAAGAAATCAAATTAAAATAGCTGAAATGAATTTGACTCTCTCTTATAGAACAGAATGACATGTACGAGTACGAACACAGATCATATAATAAAGCTTAGATAGAATAATTATAGCATTCTGTGGAAACATAGAAGTACGATTCATTATTGAAATTTCGAAAAATCATATCTCCGAAAGTGTTAGCTTGTTGGAGTTGAAAATAATATCAATGGATTTGAAATTGAAATTTGTTACTTAAAAAATTTTTTTTTTCGTTCCTCCGAAACCATCTGGCCTATTTTGCCCAATAACGAACTTAACCGAGATATTCATCTCCCTAACCTACTCTGAAAATTTCAACTGCCTAGCTCATTCCGTTCGAGAGTTATTGTAGGAAAAAAAAATTTAACATTTTTTACACTTTATGGTAACTTTGTCAATACGAAACTTCACATGCGTATAAAGGTCATGATTCTACAATTTTATGCTAAATTTCAGATAGATCGAGTGATCGGTTTCAGAAATATTCATAAAACATATTTTTACTAAAATCGGCCATAACTCCGAAACCGCTTGATGGATTTCGCCCATTAACGAACTCGTCCGAGATATTTACGCTCCAAACTCACCTTTCAAATTTCAATCCTCTAACTCCTTTCGTTCGAGAGTTATCGTGCCTACGGCTGGACCGGCCGGACAGAATCGATTTTGACCTCGTATTCATGATCAGTGAGTCGAACCAAATCGTTTGAGACCATTTCCAGCCAAAAATTCGAAAATTAGAGACATTTGGGCAAATTGATAAGCACTCTGTTCCGAGGAACTAGAGCGCCAAAAAATGGAATCAACAATTTCAAATTTCAATCATTTACTCCTTGCTATACTATCTATGTTTTACCAAAAAAAAAAATAAAATTTAAACAGCTCCTTCTGGGTGTTGCAGTTTCTTTGTCAGTCGGTATATTATCCCGATCCTCGCACTCGAAGGACCATGTTCCTACGTCCATCCCACCCCAAAGATGAAATCCTCCTTTATTACTAACCCTGAAATAATTCATTTCGCGACAGGAAATTCCGCATAGGCGAGGGGTCCGACATGGACGAGCGTTGTACATATTTATGTAGGACTGATGCACGTGGGGACGAGGCGGTTGCATCGAGAGAAGTCTCGGCCCGTTTCGACGGTGGCGGCTAAGGGTGGCAATCGATAGCGCAATATCGCATCGATTAGTGCGCCACGCCTCGCGTATCGCTTGAGTTACGATGTGCCAAAGCTCTCGACAACTTTGAAAGCTCGTACGGATACAGGCCTGCCTGAAACAAGAGTAAAATTCGCAAAATTTGTTCTGCAAATCGTATAAACTTGAAAAAGTTGGAAAAGCTTTGACGTGCTCGTTCAAATGTATATCCAGAACGCTAACCCATCCAGATGCTGAGCTCTGACAAGGCTGCTTGGCTTCCATAAATAAAAATATATTTTCACAATATTTCTAATAATATCCATCCGATGCAGTTTCAACTTGGTTGTAAAATAAGTTTTCGAATGCTCTTGTAAAATTTCAGCTATGATATAAAGGGTTTTCCACGGTTGATGGTACCGTGTCCTTTTATGGAGAACGGGACGTACGATTTTATTAAAATTTGGTTCCTTGGCTTGAAACCACTGTTTCATCGATCTAGAATATTTTCAGCGCTACGGTGTTGCTGCTTATATCAAAAATTACTAACAACTTTGAAATTTCAAATGGAGCACCCTATATATTATTACTTTTGTCGATTTGACGTAGCCTCCTGATTAATTATGTTTCAGCTCCCTCAACCCTATTTCTAGCGGTTTTCGAAAAATTAATTGATTTACTTCCTTTTTGCGCGTATGTTCTGGGAAACATCGCGTTATCATTTTGCCCAAATGTATGTAACTTTCGAATTTTTTGACGAAAATGATCTCAAACGATTTAGTTTGACTCCCCAATAAAGAATTCGAGGTCAAATTTGATTCTGTCCGGCCGGCCGTCCGGCCGTTGCCACGATAACTTGAGAGCGAAAAGAGCTAGCGACTTGAAATTTTCAGGGTAGGTGGCGCATCCCAATACGACGAACAAGTTCGTTAATGGACATAATCGGCCCAGTGGTTTCCGAGTAATAATTTTGTTTTCAACCAATATAAATCCGATCGAATTGAAACTTCGTGAGTTGTAGAATATGAGCCTAAGCACGTTTGTGAAATTTTGTGCGAATCGTATGGCTAGAAAATTATTAAAAAATTATTAAAAAATATTTTTGTTGAGAACGGAAAGAGATAGCTGCTTGAAGTTTTCAGGTTAGGATTAGCATCAGAACGCGACATTTCAGATTGTTTGTGAGCATAATCGGCCAAACGCTTTTAGAGTTATAGCCATCTGAAATTTGGTTGTTTTTTGTTCCTCATTAACTCGAAAAATACAAAACCGATTGAATTCAAACATGGTTATTAGTTGTAGAATGCCGACGCCAAAATACTTGCAAAATTTCGTGAGGATAGTATTTGTAGAAAATTTTTAAAAAATCATTGAAAATTGAAAAAAAAATTCTATATATCAGTAACTATTCGTTTGAAATTGCTGAAATTTTGCAAGAGCCTTTATAATAATTATATATATTATAACTCTACTGCCAAGGTTCAAGTTTTAACACGATCGGTTAAATATTGTTGGAGATTCGAGCAGCCTTGTGTGAGTTCAGTAGATTGGTGACCGTTTCCTCGATAACTTTCGAACGAAAGGAGATAGGTACTTGCAATTTTCAGGGTAGGTTGCGTATCCGAATGGGAGAGGTGAGTTCGTTTTTGGGCATAATCGGTCTAACGGTTTCCGAGTTATACCCACCTGAAATATTATTTCCTTGATAACTCAAAAAATAAAGATTCGATCGAATTGAAGCTTGGTAACTAGTAGTAGAAAATCAACATAAAGACGTGTTTAAAATTTTGTAAGAACCGTACCCCTAGAAAATTTGAAAAAAATTACGAAAAAAAATGTTTAAGAACCGTACCCCTAGAAAATTTCAAAAAAATCAAGAAAAAAATGGGTTAAGCCCTGTGGACAGGAGCTTGCTGGCGCTCTAGTTCAAACAGACAAATTATATCTGGTATTGGTTTCTCAGAGTTGGGAATTATATCAATGTATTCATATGATATCACTGCATCATAAAGGCAATTTAATTCCAATAATAGTTTATTAGATAAGTAATAATAAATTACCTTGTAATCGATCAAAAATTTCCTGATCTACGTTCACCAAACTACAGAATTATGCTTTCAATATTTACGTAATATTTTCAAACATTTTCGGGTGAGGTCCCCGTTGCATCGCTAAAATACGAGTATTTCAACCCCAATATTTTTGAAGTTACAATATTCCCTTCTGTCAAGTTGACATTATGAGAATTCATACATAGAATAATAATTATATCAATCTGTGAAATACGATTTACATTGAAATTTTAAAAAATCATATCTCCGAAAGTATTAGCTTGTTAGAGTTGAAAATGATATGAATGGATTCTTATGATAAAACTGCTTATTAAAAAAAATTTGATTTGGAATTTGTTTGGTAAAAAAAAATTTTTTTTTTGTTACTCCGAAACCATCTGTCCGATTTTGCCCAATAACGAACTTAGCCGAGATATTCATCCCCCAAACCTACTCTGAAAATTTCAAGTCTCTAGCTCATTCCGTTCGAGAGTTATCGTGCTTACGGACGGCCGGCCGGCCGGACAGAATGAATTCCGACCACGGATTCTTGATCAGTGAGTCGAACCAAATCGTTTAAAGCCATTTTCATCGAAATATTCCAAAATTACAGACATTTGGGCAAATTGATAAGCACTCAGTTCCGAGGAACTAGAGCGCCAAAAAAAAATTGGTTCAAGCACTGACGTGAAGTCAGAAGCTTTTGCGCGTATGTTGTATTGTGCATTTTCTGTATTGGACACCCCTAATCGAATTTACCATGGTAAATTATGTTGCCTATTCTCCTGTATTGGACACTTAATTCGAATTGACCATGGTAAATTCCAATTAAGAGTGTCCACTATAGGAGAATGCTATGTTGTCCATTATCCTGTATTGGACACTCTTAATTGGAATTTACCATGGTAAATTCGATTAAGGGAGTCCAATACAGAAGAATGGACAATAGAACATACGCGAAAAAGCTTCTGACTTCACGTCAGTGCTCGAACCAATTTTTTGTGCATAACATAGCTTCGATTCAATATTCATCACTTCGTTAGTTGGGATGGATTACCAATATCCCTTGTATCAATTACGTATAATGACGACATACGTCCCTAATCATACAGGGTTGTTCAAAATCCTAGGCGTCTTCGAGATAACAGGCGTCCAAAAAAACTGTTCCACTTCTTGGCCGAGGATGCTCTGAAACGATTAGTTTCGACTCGAATACATGCATTCACTGTTGGGTCAAAAATAAGCAGTACTATGTCTGTGGTGGCGTAAGGACTCTTTCAAATACATACGTTCACTATTGGTTCGAATATAAAAAAGTGCCGTGTTTGTTGTGGCGTAAGGACCCACTCGAATACATACATTCACTGTTGGTTCGAAAATGAGCAGTGCTGTGTTTGTGGTGGTTGAGGTTTCTGTTCAAATACCTACATACATTCACTGTTGGGACAAGAATAAAAAGTGCTGTGTTTGTGATGGCGTAAGGACCCATTTGAATACATAAATTTACTGTTGGTTCGAATATAAACAGTGCTTTGTTTATGGCGCCGTAAAGACACAAATCAGTTCAATCGTACAATTGTGTCATGAGATAAAAAACACCTGTATAGCAGTGGTATATTTTCAATAGTTTATTCCGAGAATTACTAATAATCTAATAAAATACGAAAATACCCACGTTTCGCTTAATTTTATGAAAATATCAACTTAATTCCCTCCATAACCCTTTTCTCAAAGATATTATTTCGATAGAATTGGAACAGAAAAATCAAAAAGATCATGAATTTTGGCTACGGAAATTGACCACTGTACCTACGTGCTATGAACATAGAGCTGTATCAACTAGACTGTTCGGCCAGTACAGAAATATGGTGAAAGCCAGACTTCCAGATTTTCAGAAAAAATAATAATAATAATAAATTGCCTTTATTGACATGTTATGTACATGCATATAATACAAGAACCAATAGGAAGGAGTCTAGCTGAGCTGCAACAAATAATTCTGAAGATTTTTGCTTACTGTCTGATGAAGGATGCAAATTTAGACTCGGAAACGTAGCAGAAAAGATGTTTTATAGTTAGTGTTGCTTCGTTAGACTTTGTTAGGCAATATTTTACATAAATTGATTCTGACAAATGTCACGTATACAAGTTCGATTTCTGACGCAGAAGAAAATTCAATATAATAGTGAAAAAATTGGTTCAAGCCCTGTGGACAGGAGCTTTTTGGCGCTCTTGTTCAAACAGACAAATTAAATCTCCGAAAGTATTGGTTTCTCAGAGTTGGGAATTATATCAATGGATTCCTATGATAGAACTGCATCATGAAAGAAATTAAATTTAAAAAAGTGTCGTTTAAGAAAAATGCTTCAAAAATTAACTTTGAAAAAAAAAAGAGCAATCTGCAATGCTTCAATGCTTTAAAAATTGTCATTGAATTTATTTATCGAGATTAAATGAGCAATCTGCAATGACTCAACCTCGTGGAATGGGTTGTTGCAACTCACACTCGGTGCATAGTTTTCACAACTCGAAATACCTAAGGAAAGTATTATCGAAATGTCTAGAGCAAGGCTGGAGACAATCATAGCAAATTGTCCATTTATTCCTGATATTTGAGTAGGTAGTGGATTACGAACAAATTATTAAAATAGTTCAAAATATATCAATAAAAAACTTCCTCTTTTCATAATTTGAAATTCAATAGTTCATACCACTAACACATTCTTTTCTGTATTATGAACCTTAACTTAAGAAAAAATGATTGATATACAAATGTAGATCCATATTACAGTATTTTTTTGCAAGCAACATTATGAAAATACTGTATATAGGAACATGTCTCACTACCACTACTTAAGGAAGTAAAAAGTAATATTAACCTCAGTGGTCAACGAACAGTATTTTCTTTTGATGATTCCATTATTTTCTTCTTTCCTATTGCCTCCATAAACTACATCAAAACAGTCTTGTACATATTCACAAATTCAAGAATCGAATACTTGCTTTCCAAGAGAAAATAACAACTATGAATTGACAATCTCTAATAGCTAGAAAAGATGACATTTATGAATAGTCACACAGACAGATTCTGTATTCACATTCTGTGAATACATAGAACTTACGATGTAATATTGAATCTTTGAAACATCGTATCTCCGAAAGTGCCAGCTTGTTAGAGTTGAAAATGATAACAATGGATTCTTATGATGAAACTGCATCTTAAAAAAATTTGAATTCAAAAGTTGTATTGTAAAAAAAAAAATTTTTTTTCTTACTCCGAAACTATCTGACCGATTTTGCCCAATAACGAACTTAACCGAGATATTTATCACTCAAACCTACTCTGAAAATTTCAATTGTTGTTAATATGTCATGTGTATAGATGTTTAGCTGGGAGTTTTTGTTCCGAGAGTAAAGCCTTATAATATATTTGTGGATTATTGATGCTTTAAAGTTTGAATTTTAATTCTACACATAGCTTATGAAGTGGTGCATCTTGTGATAAATTCGTTTTTCGATATTTCAACGTGTTGAGGGTTGGTTGCTACTGTTGACCTTTAGTCCATTGTTGTTTTTGTGCCGCCGGAGTTATCTTCGTTGTGTTATCGTTAATCATCTGGATCACCTGGGCGCGTATGAACAAATTTAATCGAATCCGTTTTCGGGTAGAGTATTATACACACGCGAGGATCCTCCTGCACATTCGGATATGGCTAGTTCTGGTACAAGGAGCAACAGGAGAGGGGTCACCCTTGAGGACATCATGGTTAAACTTGAAAGCATGGAGAAGAAATATTCGGATATGGTGTTGAAGTTTGAGACTGTTGTTGAGGAAAATAAATGTCTAAAAGAACAGGTGAACGTGTTGAGTTCTGAGGTGGCGGTCTTGAAAAGCCAGAGTGCCCCGGGACAGGAGGAGATAATGGGGGAAATCAATGATCGAATGTCACGAGCCAATAATGTCATGGTTTTTAATCTGGTGGAATCTCCTAGTTCAACCTTGGAGGAGCGGATTGCATATGATAGGGAGAAGATCACTGGTATTGTCAGTTCTCTGGGTATTACTGAAGAGAAAGTCCTCAAGGTGGTTCGATTGGGAAGGAAGGGAAAGGCAGCTAGACCAACCAAGGTGGTGTTTTCTGAGCCGTCTATTGCAATGGCCGTTCTGAAAGGTTCCTCGGCCATTTCGAAGGAGTGTGGTGGTACAGTTAAGATCAGGAGTGACCAAACGGACATGCAGCGTCGACAGCTTGCTTCGATTCGTGAGGAGCTTGACCGCCGAAGGGGAGCTGGTGAGACTGAGATATTAATGAAGTTTATAAGAGGTAATCCAGCCATAGTTTCCACTAAATCGAAAAACTAGGTTTCCCCCCAAAAGATCTTGTTGTTTATTATCACAACATGAGTGGTATACGCACCAAGTTGAGAGACATTTGTGCTTCGCTACAACATTCTTCTCATGATTTGGTGGTTCTTACGGAAAGTTGGCTTGGCGCTGACATTTTGGACTCGGAAATATGCCCGGATAGTTATAGTGTTTTTCGAATGGACAGAAATAGTGAAACAAGTTCCAAATCTAGAGGTGGCGGCGTTGTCATTTTGGTTAGGTCTAAGCTTGGTGGCAGTATGATCGAACATTCATTCAATAGTGTTGAGCAGCTGTTCGTATTAATTAAAGGTAGCCATGACGTGATAGTTGGTGGAGTATATTTACCACCAAACTCGAGTGAACAAGACTATGCTGCCCACGGACAAGCTGTTGAAGAGGTTTCAATGCTGTATCCTGATTCAAGGATGTTCATCTGTGGCGACTACAACGTGACTGGTGCTGGATTCAGTGATGATCACTTTTCTCTTGGAGATGTGAATGAAAAGTGTTTGATAATGGAAAACTCTATGCAATTCGCCAATCTGTCTCAGGTTTGCAGGGTACCCAATAGCCGCAGCACATACCTAGACCTTGTGTTCACAAATGAGCAGTCAACGGAAGTAGTGGTAGCGTCGGATCCGTTGCAGAGTGCTGGTGTGCATCATGCTGGCTTGCAGTTTTTGGTTCCAGTGAGAGTTATTATTATTATTATTATTAAAAAAATACATAGAGTTGAGGTAAAAAAAACCTATAAACTCAAAAGCTCAAAAAAAAAAATACAATTCCACAATGAAAGAAAGTATGAAAAAAATATTAACAAAAAAAAGAATTAACATGGCAAAAAAAAAGAATTATCAATCAGTTCAACAGTCCAGAGTAACACTGCATACACATCTCATCCCCCACGCTTCCAGCTGTCATAGCGGTTTTTGAAAGTGTTTACACTAGGAGATTCAGCCACAGGACCTGGTAAGCCATTCCAAACGTCAAAAATTCTATTAGATAGAAATCGCATGCGTGTAGTTGTCCTGAAGGGTTCTTTGGCAAGTTTATAGGCGTGTCCTCGAAGGTTGTTTCTGTTGAGCTGAAACAAATGACGCATGTTGATACCGAATTTACCGGTAATAGACCGATAAGCCACTATTAAATCGCCTCTAGTGCGTCGCTCCTCAAAGGACGCTAAGCCAAAGAGACGCAGCCTAGCTGAGTAGTCAGGACGATTAATGGCAGCAAAAGGAATCCTGGTACACCACCTCTGGACTGATTCCAATAAGTTTCGATCCCCCTGGAGAGCAGGCCACCAAGCAGGTCCAGCATACTCCAGAATGGGTCTTACGTAGCTTTCATAAAGTATCTTCATTGTCCGGACGCTGCAGGAGCTGAAAGACCTATGCAACATGTAGGTGGTTCTTTTTGCTTTAGCACAGATGGATGCAATGTGCTCAGACCAATCTAGGCTGTTCGTGACGGTCAGACCCAAATCTCTCTGCTTCTCAACGACGACAAGAGGACGGCCACAAAGCGTATACGGAACACGTGGATTACTCCTACCCATGTGAACAACACAACATTTATCGAAGTTCAGCGGAAGCAACCAGTCCTCCATCCACTGCTCCAAAGCATCAAGATCAAGTTGCAGCTGATTCGTATACATTGATGGAACTCCGTATAATTTTGTGTCATCGGCATACAGCAGGCACCTGGATCTTATGAGGCGGGGAAGATCAGCTGTGTACAGTATGAAGAGAATTGGTCCAAGCACCGATCCCTGTGGTACACCACTAGAAATTGGACTGCTAATGGAGGAGAATGCACCACCAACCCTGACCATGAAGGTTCTCATACTCAGAAATGATTCAATCCAAGACAGCAAGTTGCCACGAATTCCAAGATGTCTCAACTTGCCGAGCAAACGTCGGTGGGGTACTCGGTCAAAAGCCTTCGCGAAGTCCAAATATATCACGTCCATTGGAAGGCCGTCATCAAGTGATCTACTCCAATCGTCCACAGCAAGGAGAAGATTGGTAAGAGTCGAACGCCCAGGAAGAAAACCGTGTTGCTCTTCCGGGATCAAGTTATTACTTACCGCAAATTTTAAAATCTCATCGGCCAAGATACGCTCGAATATTTTTGCCACTGTTGATACCAGACTTATCGGCCGGTAATTGGTGGGTAAGGTCTTATCTCCACCCTTATGTATTGGGGTTACGGTGGCTGATCGCCAGTCAGATGGAAGAGACGACATATCGAAGGATCGCTGAAATACAAGATATAGAGGCCTAGCGAATGCTCTGGAACATCGCGAAAGAAGGACCGGAGTGATCCCGTCAGCACCGGGTGCGGAAGAAATATTTAATTTAGTCAGATGTCTTTCCACCAGTTCTTCAGATAGAAAAACACCATCCAGAGCGAGGGAAGGGCTGGGGACGCATACTTGTGGAACACAGCCAGGGGGTTCTCTCGAGAATTGAGAAGCAAATGTTTCAGCAAGAACATTAGCAGAAGAAAGTGCATCATGACAAAGCTCACCAGATCCGTCACGAACGATTGGAACTGAAACCTTGCTGTTGAGATTACCGCGGACATACTTGAAGAATTTCTTCCTGCTACCCGATGTAGCTAGTTTGTGTTCAAACTGTCTCTTCGATGATGAAATCAGGTCTGACAAGTAGTTCGAGTAATTTCGATGGTTAAGATAATCCACTCTGCTTCCACTACGAGAATAACGTTGCCAAAGACTCCTCTTCACCCTGATAGCCCTCGTGATGTCACCACTTATCCACGGTTTCAACGGACTTTGCTTGACAGTGATAGACTCAGTGTTACCGTCAACCGCATCTCTAACAATTTCGAGAAATTGACTCCATAAGTCATCCATATCTACGCAACTGTCAAAAGTCCGTGACCAGTCCACACTCATCAAATCTGAAGAAACCCGATCAAATCTTGTCCTCTGGTAAGGTTTACTCTGCATAGTAGGAGGTTTGTTGCTACAAAACTGCAACCGAGTCATCAGCAAAACGTGGTCAGATTTTCCAAGAGGAGACAGGTATTGTATATCCGAAAGGAGGTCGGAGTCGGAGGTTACAAGAAGATCCAAGGTAGAAGGCGTCTGCCCACATCGATATCTGGTTGGTTTCAGAACTAACTGGTGGAGGCCTGAATTAAGTATGAAATCAGCAAATGGAAAAGAGGGAGAGCCAAAAGCAGGTAAAATTGACAGAGGCCACCTAATATCAGGGCAGTTAAAGTCACCAGTCACCAAAATGTTACTGCGAGAAAGGTGGAGCTCTCGTAGGAACTGAATCACCGCTGTATCGTCTGTATTCGGTCTGGGCCTATAAATACATGCTAGGGTCAAAGAGATGTCAGCATTAGAGATGTCAAGAAAGATATTGTCAATGCCCATCCAATCCTCATGGAACGCCAAAATCTTGAAATTTTTGACAATAGAATCATGTAGATAGATGCACACTCCTCCGTGCCCAACTGTACGTACACTATCATTACGAAAAACAGTGTAATTTGGTATATAACAAACTGAATCGGCAATGGATGGTTGGAGCCAAGTTTCTGCTATAAAGATTATGGATGGTTTGTGAGTGTGAACAAATGCTAGTAGCTCAGTGAACTTGGACATCAACGACTGAGCATTGGTATAAATTATTGGCCAAGAGTTAAGCGAGGGCAGTTTTTTGAATCGGGCAACTTCGTTCCATCAGTCGGGACTACTGTTGGTTTTCCTTTGAGATACCTAATTGTAAAAAGAGTTTCTCCTTGTTCACGTCTCCTCCTCAGATCACTACGGGCCTCCTCCAGTTCCGACAACTGTTTTTTGGTCATATCCTCCCGGATGACAACCCCACGAAACCGTGGGTGCCCCCGATAGGTCGATTATTTGTGGTGGAGAGGAATTTGATTTCGCCAAGGGAAACTACGTTGGTTTGAACGACTTCTTGGCCTCGGTAGAGTGGAATTTTGGTGGAGGCGATGTCGATGTTGCTGTTGGTGAGTTTTATAACATATTGTATGCTGGTCTTCGACATTTTATACCACTAAAACCCAGAAGATGCTCAAGATATCCACTTTGGTTCAGCGCCCGACTTATTAGAATGATAACAGCGAAGAAGAGAGCTCATAGAAGATTTTTGAGGTCCAAGGACTCTAGAGATTATGATGACTTTTCTGGTTTGAGACAAAATTGTAAGTCACTTAGTAAATCTCTTTATGATCGGTATTTAGAAAGGGTCGAGAATAACATATGTTCGAATCCGCGGTATTTTTGGTCTTATTTAAATTCTAAAAAGACATGTTCTGGTCTGCCTGAGCAGATGAAATTTCGCGATAAGTTGGTTTCTAGCGGCAAGGATGTAGTGGAACGATTTGCTGATTTTTTTTGCGAAGTTTACAATGGCGAGGTTGTTGTTCCGCCGGATATGGATTCGAAACATGAGATTAACCTTAGCTCATGTAGTTTTACTGCCGGAGAGATTTACGAGATCATAAGTAATGTAAAGTCGAAATTTTCTAGTGGTCCTGATGGGATACCTAACTTCGTTTTGAAGAAATGCGTCAATACTTTGACTTTGCCTCTTTGTGCGTTGTTCAATATGTCTCTCGAACGTGGGGTGTTTCCGGAAATGTGGAAGAAGAGTTTTATTGTGCCCATTTTCAAGTCGGGCTCTAGAATGGACGTGGAGAACTATCGCGGTGTATCGATTCAGTCAGCAATTCCCAAACTTTTGGATAGTTTACTCAGTAGTTTTTTATCGTGGAATTGTAATAGTATTTTAATTGATCAGCAGCATGGCTTCCGGAAGGGCAGATCGGCGGTGTCAAATTTGGTACTTTATGTTAATGACATTGTTGAATATTTTGAGGCTGGTACTCAGGTGGACGCGATTTATACGGATTTCTCGAAAGCGTTCGACAAAGTAAATCATAACCTCTTAATCGCTAAGTTGGGTGCACTCGGTTTGTCAGGTTCTCTGCTGCAATGGTTTCGATCATTTTTGTGCGGACGTACCCAGCTGGTAAGATACAGAAGCTTCATGTCAAGGGAATTCATGGTGACTTCAGGCGTGCCTCAGGGATCCCACTTGGACCAATTTTATTTATGTTATTCATAAATGATCTGAATACGATTCTGGATGTGAGGTTTCTGTTATTCGCTGATGACCTCAAGATGTATTCTCCGATCAAGATTCTTGAGAGTGCATTACAGTTGCAGCAGGAACTTGAAATATTTCATTCGTGGACGGTAAGAAATTGCTTGCATTTGAATGTCTCAAAGTGTAAGATTATTAGTTTTCATCGCGGCACTCGGTCTTTCACTTATTATTACAACATCAATGGCTGTTTATTGTCCAGAGTGGAGGTGATCGACGATTTGGGCATTAAATTGGATAGTAGACTCGATTTTAGGAATCATATTGTTGATATAACTAGCAGAGCTTACCGCACTCTGGGTTTTATTATGCGTAACAGCGCTGAGTTCTCTCCACATGTTTTGAAAATGTTATATGTTTCATTGGTTAGGCCCATTTTGGAGTACGGATCAGTTGTTTGGTCACCATTTTACAGCTGCCATATACGTGCTGTGGAGAGAATTCAGAGAAGGTTCTTGCGCTATTTCAGCTTCAGGACTGACGGCGTGTATGACTGTGACGTGGATATGGTTCGTAGGGGCTCAGGTTTGGACACTCTTGAGGTCCGCCGGTGGTTGGCAGATTTTTGCTTGCTGTTTAAGCTCCTTAATGGGACAGTTGACTCTCCTAAAATTTTGGAGCGTATCGGTTTCAACATTCGACCGAGATTTACCAGAACTGTTCGTTTGTTCCGTAACATAACGCACAGAACAAATTATGGTAGGCACATGTTTCCGTCGCGTATTCTCGATTTTGATAATGGATGTGGTGAATTCGATTTCTTTTCTGTTTCACTGAGACGGTTTAGGAGCCGGACCCTTTCACGGTTGAGAGAGATTTACTTATGCTGATTATTGTGGTTGACTTAATTGTGATTGTATATTTGAGGAATTTTATACTCTAATATTTTTATGTATTATCTTGTTTATTGGGGGTTTCCCGTTATACCTGTATATTACAGTGCTAAATAAATAAATAAATAAATTGTCTAGCTCATTCCGTTCGAGAGTTATCATGTTAACAACCGGCCGGAAAGAATCAATTCCGACCACGGATTCTTGATCAGTGAGTCGAACCAAATCGTTTAAGACCATTTTCAGCCAAAAATTCGAAAATTACAGACATTTGGGCAAATTGATAAGCACTCTGTTCCGAGGAACAAGAGCGCCAAAATGGCAGATACCGTTATCACCAAGTCTGAGTCACTCACATAGATGGCTTGAGCGTCGGTTACACATCACCTAACGCGTCAGCTATGAGAAGGTTAAAGGCCATATACAGGGTGAGTCTTTGACCACTGCATTAATTTTAACCAAAGATTCCTCTCATCAAATGAAACACTTTTTTCATTTACCATTTTTCCAGATCCGGCTCAGGTAAAAAGTTACAAGCGTTTAAAGATTTCACAATGTGCTAATACACTCCCGCATATAAATTATCTATGACATTGTTGGCGGACGAGAATAAGGCATGGTAACGTGGTTTACAGCTTGATTCGGGATTCCAACGCTCAGGGACGGATCCATAAAAGTAGTGAAATTTCTGGAGTTTTCCATTTTAAAACATTCAATGAAGAATATCTCGAAAAGGGTGCGTTTAAGGAGAAATGATGAAGAATAATATAATGTTCTAAAACGATGGAATATTCTTGAAATTACTCAAGAACAACTTTATATGCTTTCTTTATGCTAATTTTGTTTAGTTTTATGAATCCACGAGTCCATAACTAGAAAACCAGTAGAAGTAGAAAATAACTAATATTTGGAAAATATGTATCATAGTTATAGGAAACTTTGCGCCAACATTCATTTTATTCGAAAAAGGATGTCAAAGCTACAAAATAAAAACTGATTTTTTTTCAAAAATTCAACAGCCTGTATCATTTTACCTGATCTGAATTTGGAAAAATATTAAATGAAAAAAGTGTTTCATTTGATGAGAGGAATCTTTGGTAAAAATTAATGCAATGGTCAAAGACTCACCCTGTATAGACATAGATTTCTAGTGCTGTGTTTTATAAGTAGACTAAAGAATCCGTTAACTTATTAATTATTATTATTATTAATAAGTAAACGGATTCTGTAGTCTAATTTTAAACCATAGCACTAGAAATCTATTTATCAATTTTTGAGTTTAGAGGGTTAAGCTAAAGTTCCCAGCCAGCATAAACCAGCCTTAACACGGCACAATTTAGTTGAATTTGTAGAGAGCTACAGAACACTGGTGAAGTCAAAGAAGTTTGAAACGCGTCCGTTCTTGCTCTCGGCATAAATATGTATTAATTTTACGGACCCATTCCACAAGACCCTACTGGCAGAACGCTCACGTTCTGTTGTTTTGTTGTTTTATTTTATAGTTATTGAGCGCGTGTTCCGCAAGGAACAGCGTGCTATCATTTCGTCACAATGTCTGTATTTTTCGATTTTTTTTACGAAAATGGTCTCAAACGATTGGGCTTGACTCCCTGATGAAGAATTCGAGGTCAAATTCAATTCTGTCCGTCCGTCCGGCCGGCCGGTCCGGTCCAGCCGTTAGCACGATAACTCTCGAACGGAACGAGTTAGAGCGTTGAAATTTGCAGGGCATGGTTGCAGTGTAAATATCTCGGACAAGTTCGTTAATGGGCAAAATCCATTCAGCCGTTTCGGAGTTACGGTCATTTTGAGTTAAAACGTTTTTCAAGAATATTTCCGAAACCGATCACTCCATCTATCTGAAATTCAGCATCAAATTGTAGAATCATGACCTTTATATGCCTGCGAAGTTTTGTATTGATCGGAGGGCTCTAAACTAGAAAAAAAAAAGTTAAATATTTGAAAATTAAATTGAAATTTTTTTTTCAGTATAACTCGAAAAATACTCATCCGATTGAATTGAAACTCAGTAGTTAGATGCGAAGTACCAATGGAAACACTTGTGCGAAATTATTTCGTGGGGATAGCATGAGTAGAAAAAATTTAAAAAAATGTTAACTATTCGCGGAATATTTTGTTTGAAATTCCGAAACAAAATATCGGAATGAGTTCAGTTTTGGCACTTCGGTGACGAATTATGACCTCTTGGGGTGTGCAAAATTTCACTGAGAACAGACCACTAGGAGCCTAAAAAAAAAAATTATAATTTTAAACTCCCAAACTCGACAAATTATTTCATTTCGAATTTCTACATGGAATATCTGTAACATCTGGAGATCAGATTTCGTTCCGAAGTATTTTTTGCGCGTTTATCTGAATCAAGTCGATATGTACGAGGGCAACTAATTAAAATATGTACCACTTACTAGCATGGCAAATGAATTAATGCGTAAACGTTGTGTGGAATTTTATATTGGTTTTCAAAATGGTCCTGTCCACAGGGCTTGAACCAATTTTAATTGTATAGTGATTCGATCCTAACGAAATATCAATAGGTACGTCTTTGTGTCGGTATTCTACAGCTAGTAGAGAATTCGAAAATTAAAGACATTGGGGCAAAATGATAGTTCCCCAGAACAAATGCTCAAAAAACCTTAAATTATGAATGCACCTCCCAAACTATCCTCCAATAATGATTAGGAAAAATAATGACATGAAGCCTATCGACTATTTTGCCATGACTTCTGGACCAACTATAAATCCTTATCCCTTCGCAAAACGACCCACAAAGCTTTATTCACTCTCTCTTTTCCTCATCTTCCCCGTACAAGTTCTCTAATTAGACACTTTCCGAACTGAATATTCTTCGTAGAACTGACAGAAACTACTTATTCTCATTCTCTCTCCCCTTTCCGGGGCGCCTCAGACCCGGGAATCGTGCCGGACGGCATGCCGAAAATAATGAATCAGTTCGGATGCACACGCGCTGGGGAAAATGATCTTAATACCGTGTCTGCAGGCTGCGACGTTCGTCTTTATTTGAATCATTAAAAGCAGGGGCATATCGATTTTCCTAACGATATACTTGCGGGGTATTGCTGGAAGTGGCGTGGATAAGTTGGAAGCCTTTCGACAGTTCGAGACAGGGATGAAAGAGTTGTGAAAGCATCGACGTTAGGTTAGTCTGCTTTGGCGCGCTTGTTAAAATTAATAACCAGGTATGTCAGCTTGGCTTCCAGGAAAAAAAAATTGTTATCTCAATATTTCCAATAATATAGATCGGATCGAGTTCAAATCTACAATTTTGCTATAAAATAAGGTTCTGAAGGCAACATTTCAGCGATATCTGAACTTTGATAGAAGTAAAAAAATGGGTTCAAGCCTTGTGGACAGGAGCTTTCTGGCGATCTAGTTCAAACAGACAAATTATATCTCCGAAAGTATTGGTGTCTCAGAATTGGGAATTATATCATTGTATTCTTATGATAGAACTGCATCATGAAGGAAATTCAATTCAAATAATAGTTTATTTATCAAGATTAAATCTGAGAATGAGAACTGCACCATGGAAGAAATCAAATTAAACTAGCTGAACTGAATTTGACTCTCTCTTATAGAACAGGATGAAATGTACGAGTATGAACACAGATCATATAATAAAGCTTAGATAGAATAATTATAGCATTCTGTGAAAACATAGAAGTGCGATTCATTATTGAAATTTAGAAAAATCATATCTCCGAAAGTATTAGCTTGTTGGAGTTGAAAATGATATCGATGGATTTTAATGGTGAAACTGCATCTTAAATAAAAATTGAATTTGAAATTTGTTGCTACCAAAAATTTTTTTTTCCTTTACTCCGAAGCCATCTGGCCTATTTTGCCCAATAACGAACTTAACCGAGATATTCATATCCCTAACCTACTCTGAAAATTTCAACTGCCTAGCTCATTCCGTTCGAGAGTTATTGTAGAATTTTTTTTTTTTTTCAAAATTTTTTTTTGACACTTTGCGGTAACCTGGTCAATACAAAACTCCACATGCGTATAAAGGTCATGATTCTACAATTTGACACTAAATTTCAGATAGATCGAGTGATCGGTTTCGGAAATATTCATAAAAAATGTGTTTTACTAAAATCGGCCATAACTCTGAAACCGCTTGATGGATTTCGCCCATTAACGATTTTGTCCGAGGTATTTACGCTCCAAACCCAAATTTCAATCCTCTAACTCCTTTCGTTCGAGAGTTATCGTGCCTACGGCCGGCCGGCCAGACAGAATCGATTTCGACCTAGAATTCTTGATCAGTGAGTCGAACCAAATCGTTTGAGACCATTTTCAGCCAAAAATTCGAAAATTACAGACATTTGGGGAAATCATGAATCTTCTATGAATGGTGCAGGTTATTGCGGGCATGTTCTGGGAAACAGCGTGCTATCATTTGCCCAAATGTCTGTAATATTAGAATGTTTTGCCGAAAATGGTTTCAAACGATTAGATTCGACTAACTGATGAAGAATCCTAGATAAAATCTAATTTGTATCTTAACATTATCTAGACCGCATTTTGACTGAAAATATGTCACGCTCCGACCGGTCGTTGCCACGATCACTTTCGAACGGAAATAGATAGTGGCTTGAAAGAAAGTAGTTGTAGAATACCGACATAAAGACGTATGTGTAATTTTCTGAGAATCGTAACTAAAATTATAAAAAATTATTATTTATCTCACGATAAGAGATAGCGACTTGCACTTATCTGGGTAGATTGTACATCCAAATGGGATATTTGAGTTTGTTAATAGGCATGATCAGCCAAACGGTTTTGGAGCTATACCTAGCTGAAATTTTGTTATTATTTCCTCAATAACTCAAAAAGTACAAATCCGTTCCAATTCAAACATGGTAGTTAGTTGTAGAATGCTGAGGTGCCAGTTTCTGCGAAATTTCGTGAAGATCCTCCAATAAATTTTTTTTTTAATTATTGAACAGAATTCTATATCACAGAAACTATCCGTCCGATATCGCTGAAATTCTGGGAGAGCCTCCAATTCAAACATGGTAATTGGTTGTGGAATGCCAAAGCGAAAACTTTTGCAAAATTTCGTGGGGATCATATATCTAGAATTTTTTCAAAAAAATTGGTTCAAGCCCTGTGGACAGGAGTTCTTTGGCGCTCTAGTTCAAACAGACAAATTATATCTCCGAAAGTATTGGTTTCTCGGAGTTTGGAATTATATCAATGTATTCTTATGATAAAACTGCATCATGAAGGAAATTCAATTCAAATAACAGTTTATTTATCAAGATTAATTGAGCAATCTGAGAATGCGAACTGCACCATGGAAGAAATCAAATTAAAAGAGCTGAAATGAATTTGAGTCTTTCTTATAGAACAAGATGAATTATACGAGTATGAACACAGATCATATAATAAAGCTTAGATAGAATAATTATAGCATTCTGTGAAAACTAAGAAGTACGTAGGATTCATTATTGAAATTTAGAAAAATCATATCTCCGAAAGTGTTGGAGTTGAAAATGATATCGATGGAATTTAATGGTGAAACTGCATCTTAAATAAAAATTCATATGCACTCAGATCCGAGGAACTAGAGTGCCAAAAAGTGTAATTCCCTTTCCGGGATTTGAGCCCGCCTTCTCTCGTTCCGAAACCCGACGGGTCAGACCGACCGGCTATCGGGCTCCTCGAACGATCTCATCGATCTCCGGTATTGGAATAAAACGTCGGTACTTACCTGGGATATACAGGGTCTTTCACGAGGAACCTCACCCATATTTATACGGGAAACTACTGAACGTATTTTCATGAAATTCAGCACTTATAAGTACTTCACGATGCTGATGAAATCTAAAATATTTTCAAGGCATGAGCACCTCCGGTTTTTCCGGAAATGACGTCAACTTCCGTTTTTCAAATTAAAACACCATTTTTTCATTGCAGAAATAGATTCCTTAGAAAATTTCAAGTTATTTTGAAGTAACATTTTTCAGTTTTGGTTGGAAAATTCTCTCTGAGCGGGAAAATTCGAAAAAAAATCGAAAATAGAGCTCCGCTGAAACAAGAATAACTTCGAGGTTTTTGGATGGAAAATTTTCATTTTTGGGATTTTTCAAGATGTAAGATTGATGTATCCACTTTAAAAATCGAAATCGCGATTCATGATACAGGGGGTGAAAAAATCGCTTTCAAAGTTAGGGATGACAAAATTGTGAAAAATCAATTTTTTCAAATTAGAACCCTATTTTTTTATGGCAGATATTGAATCTACGTTGAAAAATAATGTGAGTGTATGCATTACACCCTTGCCCTAAAGTGGATATTTTCTGAGTTATTCACAAAAAACTGTTTTTCGTCTTGAATTTTCAGCTATTTCTTTTCCCTTCACGCCAAAAAGATGAAATATTCAGGAACTGTTACTTAAACCATGTTTTAGATTTTACTACTCTAATATGCAAGAGAAAAAAGTTACAGGTTGTTCCTGAATAGATGGCGAATTTTGATTCGAATTTGTATCGGAAACCTCTTTATTTCAACTATAATCGGCCATCGGTTTTCTCTCCAGTGATAAATGAATAATTCCTTATGAACCATATGCAAAAACTTACCATGTTTTACATTCTTTTTTTTTAATGATATATATCATTAATTACATCTGCCAAATTCCTCTTTATTCAGTAGCATTTTGTGTTTACTATTAATTTGGTGATAATTCGTATTAAGTTATAAAATCGATCACTATGCCTAATTTTACCAATGAAGATTATTTAAATCTTATTCTACTTCATGGAGAATGTAATAAAGTTGTAGATAGAACGATTCGACTGTTCATTGAGAGGTTTCCTGACCGACCCAGACCAACGAGAGATACCATTAACAGAACCATGACAAACTTGAGAAATGTCGGATCTTTCGTTAAGAAAACTATACACAGAGAAAAAAGTGTAGTAGAAGAGGAGAACAACGAAATTACAGTTCTTGCATATTTTCGTGTGAATTCTCAAAATTCTCTCAAAGATGCCGAGATTGATCTGGGATTATCTCAATCGAGTGTTTGGAGAATATTAAAAAAACATAAAATGCACCCATATAAATTCAATAGGGTACAGCATTTGAAGGAAACTGATTTCGTCAGGAGAACAGAGTTTTGCGAAGCTATGATGATTCGATTTCAAGAGAATGAAAACTTTTTGGACTGTATAATTTGGACAGATGAATCTAAATTCACAAAGAATGGTTCTTTCAATAGGCATAACAGTCATTATTGGGATGAAGAGAACAACCACCACTTCAGACAATGGAACTTTCAAGAGACCTGGAGTTTCAATGTTTTTTGCGCCATCAAAAATAATGCAATTCTCGATGTTCACATTTATGATGGGACTTTAACTGGTAAGATAGAACACTACACATGTTTGCATTATTTAAAGAATGTTCTCCCTTAGGAGATAGATATTCTGACATATTGACTCAAATAATTGAGCCGCTAGTACAGAACCATAATGACTTATGGTATCAACAAGATGGCGCGCCTCCACACAATTCACTCAATGTGTCAAATATCCTCTACAGGCTATTTGAAGATCGATGGTTGGCGAACAATGGTCCACATCTTTGGCCACCACGTTCTCCCGATTTAACTCCTTTAGACTATTATGTTTGGGGTAGGATAAAAAATATTGTCTACTCAACTCCCCTGACTGATAAAGAGGACTGCATAGAACGAGTCAGAAATGCGTTCAGGTTTGTTTAGATTTTTAGATTCATAGTTTTGAAACTCAATTTGGTTTTTAAACACTTTTGCAGATCTCTTCCTCCCGATGAAATAAGAAGAGCAACGCACGAAGCATTCCTGAGACGTATAAATAAATGTCTAGAAATTAACGGTCAAAACTTTGAGCATCTTCTCTAGTTATAACTGCGAGAGTTTGCCATGGTTCTCCTAATAGTAACTTGAAGTCGGTTTCAAGAAGGGGTGAAAAATCTACAGCATGGTTCAAATAACAGTTCCTGAAAATTTCATCTTTTTGGCGTGAAGGGAAAAGAAATAGCTGAAAATTCAAGACGAAAAACAGTTTTTTGTGAATAACTCAGAAAATATCCATTTTAGGGCAAGGGTGTAAAGCATACACTCACATTATTTTTTAACGTAGATTCAATATCTGCCATAAAAAAATGGGGTTCTAATTTGAAAAAATTGATTTTTCACGATTTTGTCATCCCTAACTTTGAAAGCGATTTTTTCACCCCCTGTATCATGAGTCGCGATTTCGATTTTTAAAGTGGATACATCAATCTTACATCTTGAAAAATCCCAAAAATGAAAATTTTCCATCCCAAATCCTCGAAGTAATTCTTGTTTCAGCGGAGCTCTATTTTCGATTTTTTTTTCGAATTTTCCCGCTCAGAGAGAATTTTCCAACCAAAACTGAAAAATGTTACATCAAAATAACTTGAAATTTTCTAAGTAATCTATTTCTGCAATAAAAAAATGGTGTTCTAATTTGAAAAACGGAAGTTGACGTCATTTCCGGAAAAACCGGAGGTGCTCATGCCTTGAAAATATTTTAGATTTCATCAGCATCGTGAAATACTCATAAGTGCTGAATTCCATGAAAATACGTTCAGTAGTTTCCCGTATAAATATGGGTGAGGTTCCTCGTGAAAGACCCTGTATATTCTTAATTTTCACTTTTCGACATAAGATGGCCACATGGGGGTTTATTTGACTGTTTTTTACCCTTATATTCGCTTTTCGTCAACTTTCAGGCCAGAAAACTGTCATGTCTCAGGAAAATAAGTTGACATTATGACAATTCATACATAGAATCTTAATATATATATTTCTTGGTGCGTGTGTATGTGACTGAACTCCTCCTAAACGACTGGACCGATTTTGATGAAATTTTTTGTGTGTGTGCGTGGAGATTCGAGAATGGTTTAGATTTACTAAAAAACCAATTGTTACGATCAATTTGAATTGGAGTTGGCGTTAGGGTTGGAGTTGTCGTTGGCGTTGAGGTTTGCATTGACGTTGGAGTTGGAGTTCACGTTGGAGTTGGAGTTCGAGTTGGAGTTGGAGTTGGAGTTTGAGTTTGAGTTGGAGTTGGAGTTGGAGTTGGAGTTGGAGTTGGAGTTGGAGTTGGAGTTGGAGTTGGAGTTGGAGTTGGAGTTGGAGTTGGAGTTGGAGTTGGAGTTGGAGTTGGAGTTGGAGTTGGAGTTGGAGTTGGAGTTGGAGTTGGAGTTGGAGTTGGAGTTGGAGTTGGAGTTGGAGTTGGAGTTGGAGTTGGAGTTGGAGTTGGAGTTGGAGTTGGAGTTGGAGTTGGAGTTGGAGTTGGAGTTGGAGTTGGAGTTGGAGTTGGAGTTGGAGTTGGAGTTGGAGTTGGAGTTGGAGTTGGAGTTGGAGTTGGAGTTGGAGTTGGAGTTGGAGTTGGAGTTGGAGTTGGAGTTGGAGTTGGAGTTGGAGTTGGAGTTGGAGTTGGAGTTGGAGTTGGAGTTGGAGTTGGAGTTGGAGTTGGAGTTGGAGTTGGAGTTGGAGTTGGAGTTGGAGTTGGAGTTGGAGTTGGAGTTGGAGTTGGAGTTGGAGTTGGAGTTGGAGTTGGAGTTGGAGTTGGAGTTGGAGTTGGAGTTGGAGTTGGAGTTGGAGTTGGAGTTGGAGTTGGAGTTGGAGTTGGAGTTGGAGTTGGAGTTGGAGTTGGAGTTGGAGTTGGAGTTGGAGTTGGAGTTGGAGTTGGAGTTGGAGTTGGAGTTGGAGTTGGAGTTGGAGTTGGAGTTGGAGTTGGAGTTGGAGTTGGAGTTGGAGTTGGAGTTGGAGTTGGAGTTGGAGTTGGAGTTGGAGTTGGAGTTGGAGTTGGAGTTGGAGTTGGAGTTGGAGTTGGAGTTGGTGTTGGAGTTGGAGTTGGAGATGGAGTTGGAGTTGGAGTTGGAGTTGGAGTTGGAGTTGGAGTTGGAGTTGGAGTTGGAGTTGGAGTTGGAGTTGGAGTTGGAGTTGGAGTTGGAGTTGGAGTTGGAGTTGGAGTTGGAGTTGGAGTTGGAGTTGGAGTTGGAGTTGGAGTTGGAGTTGGAGTTGGAGGGCAGTACGAAGTCTGCCGGGCCAGCTAGTAATTATATAATTCTGTGAAAACGTACAAATACGATTTATTATTGAAATTTTGAAAAATCATATCTCCGAAAGTGTTAGCTAGTTAGAGTTAAAAATGATATCATTGGATTCTTATGGTAAAATTCCTTATTGAAAAAAATTTAATTTGGAATTTGTTACGTAAAAAAAAAAATTTTTTTTCTGTTACTCCGAAACCATCTGTCCGATTTTGCCCGATAACGAACTTAGCCGAGATATTTATCTCCCAAACCTACTCTGAAAATTTCAACTCTCTAGCTCATTCCGTTCGAGAGTTATCGTGCCTACGGCCGGCCGGACAGAATGAATTTCGACCACGGATTCTTGATCAGTGAGTCGAACCAAATCGTTTAAGACCATTTTCATCGAAAAATTCGAAAATTACAGACATTTGGGCAAATTGATAAGCACTCAGTTCCGAGGAACTAGAGCGCCAAAAATGATTGAAAAAATTCTATTCATATTTTTTCTGATATTATTAAATATTTAACGAATTTCAATTTCGGTAGATTACAATACATATGTCATAATTAAAAATTCTATGATCTTAGACGATTCCCTCATCTCTCAAGTCTGTCATTAAAATGATACGAAAAGTATTCATATCTCATAACAGCTGAGAAAACGGTCCATATCGATGGTAAATTCGATTAAGAATGTCGAATAGAGGTTAATAGACAATGGAATATGCGAGCAAAAGCTCTTGACGTCATTGCTTGAACCAATATTCTGAATTGTCATAGGAATATTTCGACTGGCAAAGCTGCTCTTAGATAATCCTGTGTTTTTTCTCTGTCTGTTGATTGGTTAACTTTCGGCAGTCACTATTCAGGCTGGGCCACGGTCGATGGTACCCTGGAATTTTACGGAGAACGGGACGAGCGATTTTATTGAAAATTTGGTTCCTTGGCTAAGTACCACTCCTCCATCGTTCTAGAATATTTTCAGCGCTGCGGTGTTGCCGCTTATTTCAAAAAGTACTAACAACTTTGATATTACAAATGGAACATCCTATATATAATTGCTTTTTTCGATCCGCCGTAGACTCCTGGTTAATTCAGTATCAACTTCATCATCCCTAACTCTAGCGATTTTCCAGTAATTAATTGATTTACTTCCTTTTTTTCCTACTTCATTAATTGGAATCCTAGAAAGCCAAAATTTCGGGTATTGATTAACAATATCCTGTATATCATTTACATATAATGATATAGGTCCGTAATCATACAGGGTTGTTCAAAATCCGAGGGTTTTCCGAGACCTACTTGTATATCACAAGATGTAGGTATGTCTTTTCAAAGGATATAACATGTTCCTATATATACCTAAATTGTAATGTTTTGGAATTAAAAGTAGGCTTTCATTTCAATGGGAATATTGAGCTAGATTTTGTATTAGCTATCCATGAAATGTCATAGAACATGTAAATTATGATAATTTAACAATTAGCATCGATTGTAAAGTATTGTTGAATTTATCAACGGAGATTTTACTGAAAAATCATTCACATGGAAGACAATAATTATACAAATGTACTTTTGATGAAAGCCTTCGCGATCAAATTGTTGCAAGATCGTGCAGAATATTCTGGTTAGGCCTAAATCTTTTTCCGCACTTCTGGTGAAAGCATGAGGATTTGCATTGAAATAAGTTAATCCGTTTAAATGTTATCTTCTTTGGAAGTTACAAGCTTCAGCATTGTTCGCCCAACTTTTAGTTTTGATCCCTACAGAATGGAATTATTCTGCGATCGTACAACTCTTGTTCATTGGTTATAACTCAGGATACATCTCATTAAACATTCTGCATGTTCTTGCTACAATTTGATCGCATTGACCTTGAAGAATAAACAATTTCATCAGAACTTCATTTGTATAATTATTGCCTTCCTTTTAAATCGTTTTTGCGCGAATGTTCTGGGGAACATCGCGTTATCATTTTGCCCGAATGTCTGTAATTTTCGAATTTTTCGCCGAAAATGGTGTCAAACGATTAGTTTCGACTCCCTGATCAAGAATTCAAGTTTAAATTTGATTCTGTCCGGCCGGCCGTCCGTTGCCACGATAACTTGAGAACAGAAAGAGATAGCGACTTGAAATTTTCAGGGTAAGTGGCGTCTCCCAATAGGACGGACAAGTTCGTTAATGGTCATAATCGCCCCAACGGTTTTCGAGAAATAATTTTGTCTACAACCAATATTAATCCGATCGAATTGAAACTTGGTGAGTAATTGTAGAATATAAACCTAAGGACGTCTGTGAAATTTTGTGAACATCGTATCGCTAGAAAATTTGTAAAAAATTATTATTTATGTCACGATAACCTAAGAACGGAAAGAGATAGCGACTTGAAATTTTCAGGTAAGGTTGAGAATCTGAATGCGCCATTTGAGTTCGTTTATAGGTATAATCGGCACAACGGTTTTGGAGTTATACCCATCTGAAATTTGGTTGTTATATCCTCAATAACTTGAAAAATAGAAAACCTATCCACATCAAACAAGGTTATTAGTTGTAGAATGGCAATGCGAAAATTCTTGTGAAATTTTGTGAGGATCGTATAACTAAAAAATTTTTAAAAAATCATAGAAAATTATTGAAAAAAATCTATATATCAGAAACTATTCGTCCGATATCGCTGAAACTTTGCGAGAGCCTTCAGAACCTAACTCTACTACCGAGTTCGAAGTTTGAGCATGATCGGATCTATATTGTTGGAGATCCGAGCAGCCTTGTGTGAGTTCAGTAGCTGGCTGGGTGAGCGTTGCCTCGACAAGTCTCGTACGAAAGGAGATAGGGACTTGCAATTTTCAGGATAGGTTGCACATCAGAATGGCCGAGTTGAGTTTTCCGTTGGCCATAATCGGCCAAATGGTTTCGGAGTTATATCAATCTGAAATTTGCTTGTTATTTCCTCAATAACTCAAAAAAAAATTCGTTCAAGCACTGACGTGAAGTCAGAAGCTTTTGCGCATATGTTCTATTGTCCATTCTCCTGCTTTGGAGACTCTTCATCGAATTAACCATGGTGCATTATATTGTCCGTTCTCCTGTATTGGACACTCTTAATCGAATTGGTAAGTCGAATGGTAAATTCGATTAAGCGTCCAATACAGGAGAATGGACAATAGAACATACGCGCAAAAGCTTCTGACTTCACGTCAGTGCTTGAACCAATTTTTGGCGCTCTAGTTCCTCGGAACTGAGTGCTTATCAATTTGCCCAAATGTCTGTAATTTCCGAATTTTTTGATGAAAATGGTCTTAAACGATTTGGTTCGACTCACTGATCAAGAATCCGTGGTCGAAATTCATTCTGTCCGGCCGGTCCGGCCGGCCGTAGGCACGATAACTCTAGAACGGAATGAGCTAGACAGTTGAAATTTTCAGAGTAGGTTTGAGAGTTAAATATCTCGGCTATGTTCGTTATTGGGCAAAATCGGACAGATGGTTTCGGAGTAACAAAAAAAAAAATTTTTTTTTACGAAACAAATTCAAAATTAAATTTTTTTCAATAAGCAGTTTTACCATAAGAATCCAGTGATATCATTTTTAACTCTAACAAGCTAATACTTTCGGAGATATGATTTTTCAAAATTTCAATGATAAATCGTATTTCAACGTTGTCACAGAATGATATTATTCGATGTATGAATTGTCATAATGTCAAATGATGTTCCTGAGTCATGTCATTATCTTATCAATCGAAGAATTGTGAACGAAGTGAGAAAAATCTCAGTTGTTTGCTCCGAAATTAGGTTTTCTCAAAAAATTCTTACATTTCGGAAGGAAAAATGAAGTAAGAGATCTGAGAGTAGTGAGACTGCTTTTCATCCATAGACATAGATATAACTCTCGAATGGAATGAAGTAGGTAGTTGAAATTTTCAGAGTAGTTTAGGGAGATGAATATCTCGGTTAAGTTCGTTATTGGGCAACATTGGCCAGATTTAATTTGATTTCTTCCATGGTGCAGTTCTCATTCTCATGATTGCTCATTTAATCTTGATAAATAAACTATTATTTAAATTGAATTTCCTTTATGATGCAGTTCTATCATTTGAATACATTGATATAATTCCCAACTCTGAGAAACCAATACTTTCGGAGATATAATTTGTCTGTTTGAACTAGAGCGCCAGAAAGCTCCTGTCCACAGGGCTTGAACCCATTTTCTATTTTTTAATAAAATATCCGTGTTTAAATTCAATAAAACTTTACAATCGATGCTGATTGTCAAATTATGATAATTTACATGTTCTATGACATTTCATACCTACTACAAAATGTACCATAATATTCCCATTGGCATGAAAACTTGCTTTTAATTCGAAAACCTCACAATGTAGGCATAGGAATATATTATATATTTTCATTGATTCTCTTTCAATACTTAGATACATCTTTACGCACTTTTTATCGTTTTAGTATTTCTAGGAAAAGCCTCGGATTTTGAACAACCCTGTATGATTAGAGACGTATTTTATTAAACGTAAATGATACACGGGATATTGTTAATCCATACCCCAAATTTCAGCTCTCTAGGATTCCAAGTACCGAAGTAATGAATGCTTAATTGAAACTATAATTTTACTTAAAAAAAGAAGTAAATCAATCAATTACTCGAAAACTACTAAAGATAGGGATGAGGAAGTTCATACAGAAATAATCAGGAGGCTACGGCGAATCGAAAAAAGCAATAATATACAGGGTGTTCTGTTTGAAATATCAAAATTGTTAATACTTTTAGATATAAGTGGCAACATCGCAGCGCTGAAAATATTCTAGATCGATGGAGTAGTGATTCCCAGCCAAGGAACCAAATTTTCAATCAAATCGTACGTCCCCTTTTCCGTAAAAGTCCAGGTTACCATCGACCGTGGCCAACCCTGTGTAGTGACTGCCGAAAGTTAACTAATCAACAGACAGAGAAAATACACACGATTATCTAAATGCATCTTTGCCAGTCGAAATATTCGTATGACAATTCAAAAAATTTGTTCAAGCACTCACATGAAGTCAGGAGCAAATTAATTTTAACGTTCAGGTATTCCTTTCGCAAAAACACATCACACTATCCCTAATTTCCAACCAGTGCAGCATTCTTCCCCCAAGATATGTTAATACGCCGTAGCGGCGGTGCTCTGCAGGAAGCCGAAGGGGATGCCCGAATTTTCGATATTTTTCTGTTTTATGTGACATGATTATTATACCACAAGCGCAGGTGGCCTAGACCGCAAGATATTTAGGGATGCTACGCCTTAGATATATTGCCGCAGGGAATTTTCATCGCGGAAAGTTTTCGCCCCACGCTGCACCGTCCTTTCGTTTCATTCATTTTACATGACACTTTTATTATTTTACTCAATTTGTATGGCGAAAGGAAGCCGAAAGAAAATTGGTGCATTTTTCATCGAATAACTGGAAAAGTTATAGGTTCTGGATCTATCGATCATCTGGAGTTTGCTTCGCTAAAAGACAATTCATTATGACTTTATCCATGAGTTGTAAACTACTTCAATTTCGTAAATTATGAAGACAGTTTTTCGTAAAAAAGTTTCATAATAATTTGTTTGCACGACCATTATACAGGGTGACCAATGACCCATCGAGCAGGGGGTAATAGAGGACCATATGAGGAGTAAGAAATGGACACTCAAACATCTTGTATGCCTACTAGTTCCTGACATACAGGTTGATTCCTGAAAATCATATATGTTCAAAACTGTTGTAGGTACCTAACAATTTTGATAATATTTTGCAAACTTATTGTCTTTGGGGCACTTAAAAGGATCCGGCAGCGAAAATGAAAACAGAAACAAGTCCGTATCAGAACATTAATTTTTGACGTCCGTGTACCAATACTCAACACCAATACCAGTACTCAGTACATGAAAACAATTTTTTTGTTGTCAGTTTAGTGAAGAGAAGGCAAAATACGATGGAAATCAATAATCAATTCGAAAGGCACAAATTTTTTTTCTACGAAGTGGGGCCATCTGAAAAACAATATATCTCAATTTTTTCAATAAATAATCCCTATAATTCTCGAAATAATTGACTGATTTCAATGAAAACTATGATTATGAATAAGGTGCTTAAAAATAATTTGAATGTGAAAGAGAGAACCTTATCTGAGCCTTTGTTATGATGATCAGATATTAAAAATGTCATTCTGTATATGATTCACATTTTTCTCATTAAGATAAATATTCGTTAAGTGGAGAAAAATGGTGTTAAAAACAATGTCTTTTTTTCGGGATAACAAAAAAGTTTCGGAAAATTGACTACTCGATTTTTTTAAATTAATACGTATAATTTTAATCAATTCTCGGAATTAATTGAGATCTGGTGAGTTTCCTCATAGACTAAACTTTTTAAATGACCCCATAAAAATAGTGCATTGGCGTAAGGTCGAAAGATCGTATTATTTTATTAAAAAATCAAGTAATTAATTTTCCGAAATATTGTTAATTGAATACATTGTTTTCGACAGCATTTTTTTAGTCTTCACGAATATGTATCTTAATGAGAAAAATGTGGCTCATATACAGAGTGATGTTTTTAATACCTGATCAACAAAACACAGGCTAAGGTACGGTCCTGTCTTTTACATTGAAATTATTTTTTAACACCTTATGCATAATCACATTAAAACCAGTCGATTATTTCTAGAATTATAGGGACTATTTTGTTTAATGATGAAATATTTTGTTTTTCTTATGACTCTATTCTGTAGAAAAAAATTGTGCCATTCGAATTGAGTATTATTGATTTCTATAGCATTTTGGCTTCTCTTCACGAAACCGACAACAATTTTTTTTATATACCTACCCAGCTATGTTTTGTTACCCGGAAGTAGATAACTAATGTTCTAGTAAGGTCCTGTTTCTTTTTTAATTTTCGCTTGGGGATTCTCTTGAGTGTCTTAAAGACAATAAGCTAGCATAAAATTATCAAAATCGACTCAACAGTTTTGAACTTATAGGGTTTTAAATTTCTATGATTTTCAGGTAACACCCTCTGTATATCAATATCATAAACTAGTAGGCATAAGAGATGTTTGAGTGCCTATTTCTGACTCCTCATATGGTCCTCTATTACCCCCTGCCAATGGTTCATTTGTCAGAAATCACCCTGTATAACAGCCGATTTTACTTCTTCTAAAAGGGAAGTAAAGTAAGTCTTTTACTCCTTAGGGTAAAAAACATATGCCAACTTATGTCATGAATATCATCTACTTAATTCATTCATTATGTCTGTAATTTTCGATTTTTATCCGAAAATGGTCTTAAACGATTAGTTAAACTGATTTAAAAAAATGCTGTATCTCAAAAACTATTCGTCAGATATCGCTGAAATTCTCCAAGAGACTCAAATCCTAATTTTACAGCAAAATTCTAGATTTAAGCTCGCACGGATCTATATTGTTGAAGTTCTTGGCAAAATAACGAAATACTACGATTGCATTGTACCGGTCCGCTGTATTATAGTGGAACAATAAACTTGGTTTTTGATATTTGACGTGAAGTCGAACGAATTTCTTGAGTATATAATTAGAAATGTCATGCCTGTGGTCTTGTCATTTTTATGAGGGAAGCGCAATTTATTTAAAACATGATTTCAAGTCGTTATTTAATACATATCGCGGGTCGAGACGAGTTAAATATGGTACTTATGGACTTATTTTAAAGAATTGGGACCTATATATTTAAATTTGATTGAAAGTTATACGATATCTTTATCCAGATATAGAGAACCCAAGATTCGAGGAAGCCGAATTCGGAAATATTCTATATAATATAAAACAATAAAAAATGAAATAGCGTTAGTAACTTTAATTTTCAAAAATTTTTTATCTTAGGTATATGACAATTCAGATATCGCTAAAATTTGGAAGAGCCTTCTAAACCTTATTTTACAGCCTCTTGATTTAAATTTGATCGGATCTATATTATTGTAAATATTGTAAAAATATGTTTTTTTATCTGGAAGCCAAGTTCACTACTTCAGTACCTGGATGGTTGACTAACTATGCACTTGAACAAGCCCACCAAAGCTCCTGACCTCAATGCTTTTCCGACTAGTATTAAAATTGGATACCACCATGACGATTAATAACGCTAATATCAATACCTGTATCGGCTAGCATGCTAGCAAATTGTTGATGAGTGCTGAAAACAGTGACAGTCACCCGTCTAAGAAAATAAATTAGTAAGCTCTGTAATTTGCTCAGCATTAATATAGCAATGATGATGCCGCATTGTGAATGAAAGAGAGTGAATTCGTTATGAAATTTACCTTTTCAGACTTTTAAAAATATCTTGTTCATAAGGATGGCGAAATTTTCATGAACTAAAAATGGGTTCAAGCCCTGTGGACAGGAGCTTTCTGGCGCTCTAGTTCAAACAGACAAATTATATCTCCGAAAGTATTGGTTTCTCTGAGTTGGGAATTATATCAATGTGTACATATGATAGAGCTGCATCATAAAGGAAATTCAATTCAAATAATAGTTTATTTATCAAGAATAAATGAGCAATCATGAGAATGAGAACTGCACCATGGAAGAAATCGAATTAAATCTGGCCAATTTTGCCCAATAACGAACTTAACCGAGATATTCATCTCCCTAACCTACTCTGAAAATTTCAACTACCTAGCTCATTCCGTTCGAGAGTTATTGTGGAAAAACTTTTTTTAAATTTTCAAAAATTTTTTTTTTACAATTTGCGGTTATCTGGTCAATACAAAACTTCACATGCGTATAAAGGTCATGATTCTACAATTTGATGCTAAATTTCAGATAGATCGAACGAACTTGTCCGTGATATTTACGCTCCAAAACCACCTTGCAATTTTCAATCCGCTGACTCCTTTCGTTCGAGAGTTATCGTGCCTACGGCCGGTCGGCCGGCCGGACAGAATCGATTTCGCACTCGGATTCTTGATCAGTGAGTCGGACCAAATCGTTTGAGACCATTTTCAGCCAAAGATTCCAAAATTACAGACACTTGGGCAAATTGATAAGCACTCTGTTCCGAGGAACTAGAGCGCCAAAAAAACAAGTTTCGTATAACAATTGCCCAAAACAGGTTTAAAGTACCTACAAATAGTAGGTATTCCATAAAACATGTATGAAAGAAGATGAGTAATAATATGAAAGGAGATGAGTAATAAATAAAAAATTACCTTGTAATCGATCAAAAATTTCCTGATCTACGTTCACCAAATTTTCTCCTCTCTCGAACTACAGAATTATGCTTTCACTATTTACGTAATATTTTCAAACATTTTCGGGTGAGTTCCCCGTTGCATCGCTAAAATACGAGTATTTCAACCCCAATATTTTTGAAGTTACAATACAATATTCCCTTCTGTCAAGTTGACATTATGAGAATTCATACATAGAATTATATAAATCTGTGAAATACGATTTACATTGAAATTTTGAAAAATCATATCTCCGAAAGTATTAGCTTGTTAGAGTTAAAAATGATATGAATGGATTCTTATGATAAAACTGCTTATTAAAAAAAATTTAATTTGGAATTTGTTTTGTAAAAAAAAATTTTTTTTCTTATTACTCCGAAACCTTCTGTCCGATTTTGCCCAGTAACGCCTACGGCCGGCCGGCCGGACGGCCGGACAGAATGAATTTACACCACGGATTCTTGATCAGTGAGTCGAACCAAATCGTTTAAGACCATTTTCATCGAAAAATTCGAAAATTACAGACATTTGGGCAAATTGATAAGCACTCAGTTCCGAGGAACTAGAGCGCCAAAAACAGAGAAAAGTTTTCTTGAAATATAAGTATAGTAGGTTTATAAGTTATAATTCCGTTTCATATGAAATTTTTGCATACATATGAATGTTTGCGTTTTCATGTTTTTGGCGCTCTTTTTCCTCGGAACAGAGTGCTTATCAATTTGCCCAAATGTCTGTAATTTCCGAATTTTTGGCTGAAAATGGTCCCAAACGTTTTGGTTCGACTCACTGATCAATAATACGTGGCCAAAATCGATTCTGCCCGGCCGTTAACACGAAAACTCTCGAACAGAATGAGCTAGACAATTGAAATTTTCATAGTAGGTTTGAGAGATGAATATCTCGGTTAAGTTCGCTACTGAGCAAAATTGGCCTGTTGGAAAAGAAATTTATTAATACTTTCGGTTTTCGGAAATTTTTCACAATTTCAATATTAAATCGTAACTCTATAATTTCACAGAATGCTGCAATCGGAAATTATCATCCGTATCTCTGAATTACATGATTTGTGTTCGTACTTGTCATTATTGTCATCTCATCTGCTGATAAGAGGCATGTCAAACAAAGTATGATTGAATGCAAAATGACTAATGAAATAACCTCAGATATCGTAGATAGCCGTTAGATAATCCATATATGATGATGGATATATATACTTTGCTAAGTTAATCAAAATGGTTTCAGAATATCTCTATTATCTTTAGTAAAAACAAAACTGGAATGTTGGCTAAGTTCCAATTAATATAATATACATACCGCCGTATTCACAAAGCATTCAATCTCCGTTAAGTCCTAACTGGGGTCCTCAGTTAGGGATAAATAAGAATCGCAACCTCAGTTTAAGTGAAAATTAACGTGGAACAGGCTTGTTTCAGCACCGTTACATACGTTAACTGAGGTTGCGATTCTTATTTATCCTTAACTGAGGACCTCAGTTAGGACTTAACGGAGATTGAATGCTTTGTGAATACGGCGGATAATTATTTTCATCAAAGTAGATTGGAGGAATGAATATCTCGGTTAAGTTCGTTATTGGGTAGAATCGGTCTGATGGTTTAGGATTAATATTTTTTGGTACTCTTGTTGAATTTAATTACTTTTATGATGCAATTCTATCATAATAATCCATTGATATAATTCAAAACTCTGAGAAACCAATACTTTCGGAGATATGATTTGTCAAAGTTTGAACAAGAGCACCAATGCTCCTGTCCGCAGGGCTTTCCCACTTTTTTTTAATGTTCATACGATTGTGTCCACTATGTTAGTTACTTTTAATAATATATTTCCTTCGTTTGGATTTCTTACTATACGTCGATTTTTGTACATAAAAACCCTTGAGAGGTTCTTATACTTAAAGGATCTTTTTACGGAGTTTCATAGCCGTGCGCTCGGCGTACCAGCTGTATAATTGTGGGATTTTACGTAGTACTTCGAAACGCAAACTAAAAAGAAAATGTAACGCTATTCAAAACCAAAGCTTCATATAATTGGAAATGATATGGGTATATGAATGAACAAAATATAGCATAGAATATATTTCCATTTTCCATGAATCATTTCATAAGATTATCTTTTTTATGGGAACTACTTCATCCTTCTTATTCACTAAGGCAGGTCCCTAATATTCATACGTCAACATTTCCTCTTTTCCCGAATACAAATGGTAGCCAGAGGGAAAAAACGTAATGATAAGACTTACTTAACCTCTGACCGGTCCTCATCTTCGATAACAACTGCAAAGCTCTAGGGGTGGAAAATTGCAACATAAAAATGTCTCTCCCCAAGCAGCCCGAGGCTATCTCATATAGTTGCCCTGTTCGCTCCTCCACATTTGGATATCAATGTTTTTTCGTCCTTTGGTGTCCTGATAGATATCGTGTGCGGCATTTCCGATTATTGCATGTGGGGTGGATTTTATTGAACGCATAAACATCATCTATATATATTTGATAACGGAAATTTTCATGAAAATGTGATTCGACTAGCAGGTAGTGGGTTCTATAGTACAGGATCCGAAAAGAGGTCGTCCTCGCTCATATGTTTACCAGAGCAATGTTTTTTTTTTCATCCCGTCTCATAGGTAGAAAACATCTCGAATGTGTTTGCTTATTAAAATATGTTCATGACTATTTTTTTTTATTTGAAAAAAAATTCAATTTTTTCTCTTCTTTACGAATACCGACATTTCCTTATAATAGCAGGTAAGAAAAAAAATATTAATCACTACTACATTACTTGAACATATATTTTCGTATCTTGATATCAACATTCAATATTCAATGGCAGATGAAATATCTATCAAAATAATGTATTAGTGTTTAGTAATTTTTTTTAATCTAAGCTTTTATATTAGGAAACCTCACTATAAGTATAGAAATAACACTTAAAAAAAAAGTAATTGAAATCTTTTTATACCCATGAAAATATTTTGATAGGCAATACATTCGCTATGCATTCGTCGATCTATGAGAAGTAATAAAAAAAAGTTAGGAAAGCTCCGAAGTCTGTCTTGGTTGTTAAATAAATGTTTGAAGGCTGTTGCAAAACTTCTACAATATATGAACTGTGATATAAGTCAAAAAATAACAAGAAAATGCTATGAACTCATTGAAATCGTGAATCTTTTATGAATGAATATCGATTTCAAATCAATTTTACAAATAAAACTTTCATTCCGTAGAAAAAAAATTCACTTCAGCATCTCTCATCTGAAAATATCTCTTTAAATACATCAAAATACGTCAAATACGAGTACACCATTTTTGATTATTTTTGACCACGAATGGTTTTAAATATCGAAGGAGTCGAAACTACACGTTTGAGACCATTTTCGGCCAAAAATTCAAAAATAACAGACATTTGGGCAAATTGATAGTAATCCTATTCAGAGGGACAAGCGCGCCAAAAAGTTTCATCTGATTAACAGATCGGTGTGCAGGACGACCTCTCTTCGGATTTTAGAATTCTAGGAAATCCATTCACACAAGGCGCTGTTATTTTGCCCAAATTTTTAGCCGGAAATGGTAGATCCAAGTAGGGTACGTATATTGGAACAACAAAGAATTTTTCTGATTATAAGCCCAAGTAATTTCGAAAGAATTAACTTAAAAACTCGATACCCCTAGGTATGTTTGGAGCTTTCATATGAATTTCAATTTTGTAGATATATTTGTAAAAATATTTTTTTTCATATATTCCAAAAAATACAGTATCCACCATGTTCAAACCTAGTTGTTAGATGTAAAACATCAACGATTAAAATGTTTTTTAACAATTTTGTGATGGTCGTATCACCAATAAATACCATAGCAAAACTAATTTTAATTTTTTCTCGATAACTGGTGAAACTTTCCAAATCTGGGTTCGAGCGTCAGTCAAGTAACTACTTTACATGAGTTATTGCTACATTCGAAGAAAATGAGGTTAGTTGTCGCGTTATGATCGAAATTGAAATGTGGAGTCGATGTCTGTCCAATTTTTTTTTTCATTGATTTCCTGTATATTTATTGAAAAATTCGGTTAATTTATTTGCAAAATGCTTGTTGTTAAATTGGGTGAGATTGAATGCCACAAAGAGAATGAAAAATCATATAATGACAGAAATTTCGGAAATAATCGAGCAGGAAGCATCCATGACCAAAGTCCCGGAAACAATGTTGTTAAAACCATACTTTTATCAGAGGATACAAGCATTATCACAACTGCGAAATCATCACTTAACGACGGAATTTTGTTGGTGTTGGTGTTGATTACAAACCTAGTCACATTTCCGAGTAATTGAGTAGGTAAATAATTTTCAAATAATTTTTTCTACAAATAAGATACCACCCATTATAAGTCATAGGATAACACGGGTGCATTTGGATCCATTTTATCGCTAAGTTTTTAAACCTCCGTAACTTAAGTAGGCCTTTTTTTGTGGAATACGCTGTTAATTTTGGTAAATACTACTAACCTTTGAAAACACCCAGTATATTATGAAGATATTTTTTAGTATGGCCGTTCGAATTTTTTTTCAGGTTTCGACGGATCTCTGACAAATAACCATAGATAAAGATACTTTACTTTATTGGCATCGAAGGTGACAACATATTTACTCGTGATCCGAGCAAGCCACGTCACCGCTCAAAGCACCTCCAAAGTCCAAAGAGCCAAAGAGGAAAAAGCCATTCGGGGCAGAAGCGTACCGGTTCCATGTTTGTTGCCAATCATCAGCGTAACTTAGCCACTGAATTACAGCTGATGAGGGAGTTCTAGGAATCTTAATTAAACTCTATGGTGACGAAGTACCTGACAAGCAGTTTTGCCACCGTACTTACACGTCCATATTTAAATTGGTTGCTCTTGTGCATAGGCTAGCGATGGATAAAAGATAAACAGATTAAACACGTATAGGAACCGAATTCGAAAGTAAACAGATGATTTACTTGGAAAACGAGTCAAATAATTTGCCCAGATTTGGAAGTTTGCACGCCGCAGGGTTGTGTTCGAAAATTAACTCCACGGAGTAGAGTAGAGTTTTTGAAGGTTTCACTCTGGAGTTTACTCTGACACTGAAACTGACAGTGACAGAAGGTGCCAAAATCGGAAAATATAGGTTATGTTGGTTTAAGAAAGAACCTATTATTATTGTTTTCTTCACATATATGTAACTCTAATCATAAATATATATTGTGAGCAGTATTAAAACTATTAAGGTAGAAACAGACTATGCCCACGTACGCAACGTACGCGACGCAACGTGGGAGAGCTTGTGTGCACACTTGTCCCACGTATGCAACGCATATTGACATCAGACGTTGTCATTTGACAGTGTGGGTACTATGTTTTTTGATTATTGGGAGAGGACGATATATTAAGTTTGTTGCTTTTACCTGAATATTTCCGTCGTATGCAACGCAAATTGACATCAGACGTTGCGGTCAATTCTCAGGTGCATTATAGTGTACTACGAGTATGTTTTCGGATTCTGAGAGTGAATTTGAGGACGATATATTATGTTTGTTATTTATTTTTACTTCGATATGTCCATGCCACAAGAACAAAAAGAAGAGAAGATATTGGATACACGATATAAATAAAGAAACAGGTACCCACACTTATTAATTTATTCAGTATTAAACGTACCTACATAGTGGATAAATATAAATACTTACAACACCTACCCAATTCATACAGTACAAATATGTTAAAGGAAAATATAGTAGCAGGTAGGTACTTGGCAGGCTTGCACTGTTGTTTTGCTATATCTTCCCATGCTGCATTGCGTAATGTTGTGTCACGAAATTCAGTGCATTTAATATTATCGTTGACATATTATCGTCTAACCAAATCAATGAATTGTTCATCTCCCATTTTTGCGCGTATGTTCTGGGGAACATCGCGTTATAGTTTTGCCCAAATGTCTGTAACTTTCGAATTTTTTGACGATTTAGTTCGACTCCCCGATGAAGAATTCGAGGTCAAATTTGATTCTGTCCGTCCGGCCGTCCGTTGCCACGATAATTTGAGAACGAAAAGAGCTAGCGACTTGAAATTTTCAGGGTGGGTGACGCATCGCAATACGACGGACAAGTTCGTTAATGGGCATAATCGGCCCAGTGGTTTCCGAGTAATAATTTTGTTTTCAACCAATATAAATCCGATCGAATTGAAACTTGGTGAGTAGTTGTAGAATATGAACCTAAGCACGTTTGTGAAATTTTGGGCGAATTGTATGGCTAGAAAATTTTAAAAAAATTATCAAAAAATATTTTTTTTGTCACGATAACCTGAGAACGGAAAGAGATAGCGGCTTGAAAATTTCAGGTTATGTTGTGCATATGAATGCCACATTTGAGTTTGTTTATGAGCATAATCGACCGAACGGTTTCAGAGTTATAGCCATCTGAAATTTGGTGGTTTTTTGTTCCTCATTAACTCGAAAAATACTGAACCGATTGAATTCAAACATGGTTATTAGTTGTAGAATGCCAACGCGAAAATGTTTGCGAAATTTGGTGAGGATAGCATTTGTAGAAAATTTTTAATAAATCATTGAAAATAAAAAAAAAAATTCTATATATCAGTAAATATACGTTTGAAATTGCTGAAATTTTGCATGAGCGTTCATTACCTAACTCTACTGCCAAGTTTCAAGTTTTAACACTATCGGTTGAATATTGTTGGAGATTCGAGCATTCTTGTGTGAGTTCAGTAGATGGGTGACCGTTGCCTCGATAACTTTCGAACCAAAGGAGATAGGGACTTGCAATTTTCAGCGTAGGTTGCGTATCCGAAAGGGAGAGTTGAGTTCGTTTTTGGGCATAATCGGTTTAACGGTTTCCGAGTTATATCCACCTGGAATATTGTTTCCTTGATAACTCAAAAAATAAATATTCGATTGAATTGAAGCTTGGTAACTAGTAGTAGAAAATCAACACAAAGACGTATTTAAAATTCTGTAAGAACCGTACTCCTAGAAAATTTGAAAAAAATGACGAAAAAAAAAATTTTAAGAACCGCGCCTCCAGAAAAAAAAAATCACGAAAAAAAAATTGGTTCAAGCACTGACGTGAAGTCAGAAGCTTTTGCGCGTATGTTCTATTGTCCATTCTTCTGTATTGGGCACCCTTAATCGAATTTACCATGGTTAATTATGTCGACCATTCTCCTGTATTGGACACTTAATTCGAATTTACCATGGTAAATTTGAATTAAGAGTGTCCAATACAGGAGAATGGACAACATAATTTACCATGGTAAATTCGATTATGGGTGTCCAATACAGAAGAATTGATAATAGAACATACGCGCAAAAGCTTCTGACTTCACGTCAGTGCTTGAACCAATTTTTTCAAAATTCAAATTGACGCATTGCGAATGTAAGAGTCTATAGAACCACACTAGCAATCCCCTCCACCTTCCCACGTCGATCTGGATCGGCGGATACCGCGTTGCGTGGGCCGCGTGGGATAGCGTTGCGTATGATAGCCGATAGCGTCTGTGTAGTGTGTTTCTAGGCATGTAAATTCAAGGGTCGAGATATCATAATGCGTTGCGTACGTGGCGTACGTGGGCATAGTCTGTCTCTACGTTAAAATTACCTCACAGAACATTCATAAAACAGTGAGACAAAGATACTAGATTTTCCGTCCCATGATTTATGTCAATTTTGACAGGAGTAAAATGAACTCGGAGTCGAATGCTCTGACATTTCGAACGACAGTCATGGAGTAAAATTTACACCCAACCTTTCAGTTTTCGAACGCAATAGAGTTAATATTACTCTACGGAGTTAATATTCGAACACAACCCAGGAGGTCATTATTGGTCACCGATATGCCAAAATAAGACTCAATCCGATATCTAGTTTCGGAATTTCAAGCAAAATATTCCGAAAACAATTTTGAATTTCTTCTACTCATATGATCCTCACAACTGTTTGCGTCGGTCTTTAGCATCTAACTACCGAGTTTCAATTCAATCAGATAATTATTTTCCGAGTTATTGGAACAACAAAACTCCCAAATTTTTTAATTTTTCCACTTTGTAGCTATATCTGATCAATATACCAAACTTCGCACAGATTTAAAGATCATGATTCTACAATTTGATGCTAAATTTCACGTAGATCGAGTGATTGGTTTTGGAAATATTCATAAAATGTGGGAAAGCCCTGTGGACAGAAGTTTTGGCCCTCTTGTTCAAACTTTGACAAATCATATCTCCGAAAGTATTGGTTTCTCAGAGTTGGGAATGATATCCTTGGATTCTTATGATATATATATATATTCTTTTGACTGAGAGTTTTATATGTGTTAGCAGAGGTTGGTGTAACGGGGTACCATACAATTCTGCGTATGATACAAGAGCTTAGGGAAACAACCCAGCAAAAAACCCTGTCTCCCCGTGAGTGTTGTGATTTGTAACTATTGTTCACAAAATTTGCTGAAATTTAGAAATATTGATAGGCATTTATTTCTTCAATATGGACTCCTTCGTCAAAAAACGGAGAGCTTTCTCCAAGGTACCCAAAAATCAACCTGAAAAATGAAAAGACAAGAGGAGAAGAACGAACAAACTAAAAATAATACATAACCTTTCAAAAGTCTCCTCTCACAAATATACTCTTCTGTTGGCGCATGGGATCTCTTGGAGAAGAATCGCCTCCGCTAGTTCTCAAAGATATTGATCTTAGAAATCTCTTCAATATTGAATTCAAAAAGGAAATTGTTGCTCGTAAGGCCAGGAGGGTCTCTTTCAAAACCAGATCTGGCCAGTCCGAGTGATGATTATTCAGAACTTCAGATGTTCGAAGACCGCTACAGGGCCAATATGTAGGGCTATCATCTCCCATAGATGCATGTTTTTACTTTGTATTGTATAAAATAATGAAAAAATGAGCATGAAAAATTTACGACATAATTTAATATGTCATCATGAAAAAAATTAAATTCAAACATCAGTAAAGATTTTTTTTATAAAAAATGTAATGCTTGTGGCTTTTACTTGATGCAAATCCAATGAAAAACTATATACGATTTACACTTATTTATTCAATATTGTGACGCGCTTCGTCGACACAGCGACTCTGATGAAGTCGCTGTGTCGACGAAACGCGTCACAATATTGAATAAATAAGTGTAAATCGTATATAATTTTTCATTGAGCATCACTAAAGAATTTAAATAAAACAATAGTGCCAAAAATCATTAATCCAAAACCAACAGACCAATTGTACCCAATAACGAACTTATCCAACATATTCATTCCCCAAATCTACTATGAAAATTATATTACATCAATTGAAACTTAGCCAATATTCCAATCATGTTTATACTGGAGATATTCTGAACCCAATTTACTTACCAAAGTACAAAGTATATATATAACTTTGAGTAACTGTATATTTCCATAATCACATGGAATATGGATTATCCACGGGCATTATATTATCACGTTAAAAATATAATATCTCTTAATTCCACGGCTGAGGTTATTTCATTGGTCATTTTGCATTCAATCATAGTTAGTTTTCTAGAACAGGAGGGGTATTTTATATCAAGAATAACGAACCAGAAATAAATTTTAAATGTCCCTTAAAGCAAAATAAGATGACATGTCCCTCATAGGAAAATAAGATGACCTGAATGAACACAGATCATAGATAGAATAATTAAGTACAGCATTCTGTGAAAACATGGATTTATGAATAAATTTTGAAAAATCATATCTCCGAAAGTATTAGCTTGTTAGAGTTGAAAACGATATCGATGGATTCTTATGGTGAAACTTCATCTTCAAAAAAATTTAATTTGAAATTTGTAATGTAAAAAAAAAATTTCCTTCGTTACTCCGAAACCATCAGGCCGATTCTGCCAAAGAACGAACTTAACCGAGATATTTATCTCCTTAACCTACTGAGCAAATTTCAACTCTCTAATTCATTTCGTTCGAGAGTAATCTCTAGATGACGGACAGAATTGAATTTGACCCCGGATAATTATTCATCAGTTGGTCGAAGTCAATCGTTTGAGACCATTTTCGACAAACAATTCCAAATATACAGACATCTGAGTAAAATGATATCTGGCTGTTCCAGTGGAAAAGCACCTAAAAAAGGGAAAAGAAAGGGATTCGACAAATTGACCTGAACAGTATATGACGTCAAATTATAACAAGGCTACAAAATATCCGCGATTTTTTGTAAAGCCAATGATATAAATTAAAATAAAACTACAAACAAATTAGAAAAAGATAAGAATAAGGTCAAATAAGATTAGTTTATAACTAGTAGCCAGCAGTCCATATTTTGGGATTCAGATGAGCCAGCAGATCTACCTAGCAATAGATCCACATTTTTCTGGTAGATCTACCTTTTTCCGATAGATCTACATTTTTCCGGTAATCTACGTTTTTCCGGTAGATCTACATTTTTCCGATAGATCTACATTTTTCGGTAGATTTATATCCGGTAGATCAATATATAGATCAATATATTATCGGTAGATAAATTGAATCGGTAGATCAATTGAACCGGTAGTTCAATGCCATCTAACGGATCCTGTTGTGATTCTGAGAATCATTCACACACGAAAGTCCCATCGGAATATGTTAGGAGTTTTTGTGTTACTAAAAACCGAATATAGCGCCACCTACCGAATCGTATTGTGAACCTAAGGCCTTCCTAAACACAATCACAAAGATTCATCAAAATCGGTATAGCCAATTTTGGGTTCCTGTTAACCGATTGTAGCGCCACCTACCGGGGAATATTGTGGATCCGAAACCTACTCAGATACACACACACACACAAAGTTCCATGGATCCGAAACCTACTCAGATACACACACACACAAAGTTCCATCGAAATCGGTCCAATCGTTCTTGAGTTGTTATAAACCGAATGCAGCGCCACCTAACGGGTTCCTATTGTGACCCTTAGAGCCACTCAAACACGCACACAATGTTTCATCAAAATCGTTAGAGCCATTTCTAAGTTTCTATAGACCGATTGCAGCGCCACCTTCCGGGATATATTGCGGACCTGACACATACTCAGATACACACACAAAGCTTTATCGAAATCAGTTCAGCCGTTCTTGAGTTTCTATAAACCGAATACAGCGCCACCTACCGGTTATCTATTGTGACCCTGAGACACACTCAAACACGCATACAATGTTTTGTCAAAATCGGTCGAGCCATTTCTGAGTTCCTATAGAGCATTATCAGCGCCACCTACCGGATGCTATTGTGAAGCAATGACCCACGGAAGCAAACAAACAAAATTTCATCAAAATCGGTCAAGCCGTTTCGGAGTTGACATTTTTTTTTAAAACACCCTGTATAGTAGCGGTTATCCTTATCCTTATCCATTCGCAATGGTTTAACGATGTTGAGAATTCTCTTCACGATAGACATCTCGAGGTGACATTTAACTTAAAACGCTTACATTCGAAAATAATCGATGCCGTGAGAAAAGGAGCAACATGTAGGCTGGTTTTCCTGTCACGCTGACGGTCGGCGCTGATGGGTCAATATGTATGTAGCTATAGGTAGCGTTTTCGAGTCACGCAGCGCTGACGGCCGTCAGCGCTGAGCTATATACGCGCACGTACGTGCCGGCGCGTCGGCGCCGCTGACTAGCTGGCACCGACAAGCCTCCACATTCAGTGAGCCAGAGACAATAGCATCCTTCTATTTCTCTATGTGATCAGCGCAATACTAAAAGGATCCGAGCTGACCGATCAGCGCTGACCGTCAGCGCCGACCGTCAGCGTGACAGGAAAACCAGCCGTATAGTAATGGTTTATTTTCAACGATGTATGCCTCGAAAGTATATTTTCTAACACAAACGAATGAAGAATAAAGTTTCATCAAAATCGGTACTGCCATTTTTGAGTTCCTGTGAACCGATTGTTCCGCCACCAACTGGGTCCAATTGTGAATGTGAATCACTTTGAAATCGGCCGAAATACCCACACACAAAGTTTCATCATAATCGGTCAAGCCATTTCGGAGTTGACATTTTTCGAAAAACACCCTGTAGAGAAGCGGCGATCCTTCGCAACGGTTTTACTATGTTGAGAATATCTTGGGGTGACATTTTACTTGAAACACCCTATATAGCAGTGGTTTTTCAATTTCGACCGTTAATTTTCTGCTTAATGTGTGAATATTTTGAGTAATTTTAATGCAAAAATTCATTATAGATTTCGTGACTTCACGAAAAGATCCAAATCCCAAAATACGTTCACTGGAGAATGCTCCTTTAAGTTTTTCATTGGGTAAAAATGAAAAAATCTTATGAAAAATCTACTTCGGACGCTCCGAGATTCGATCCCGCCGCCTAGCGAGGCTCTGGAGCTATAAATGCGGTGCCTTAGTCCGCTGGGCCACTATGTTTACGTGAGTCGGCACCGATTATGTACCATATAAAGATTTTAATTACTCGGATGGTTTCTGTCAATGGATTTTCAGAATATCGTCAATCCTGTCAAGCGATCGATCGAAATCGGTTACTCGTTCATATTTCAGCGGTTTTTCTAGACTATTCGAAGGTTTTCAACTAATTCGGTTCGAAATTCAAATTCGATTTGACATTTCTAAACGCTCGTTCGGACCGAAAACGTCGACCGTGAAGGAGCCGCGTTAAAATTCACCACAGAAATACGTGAAACGTCAGAATTTCGTCGATTCTCGCAAAAAGTCACACTTTCCTATCGTTCTTCCGGGAAAACGAAAGAGTGAATCGAAAAAAGGGCTCAGCTACGGACTAATTTCGAATCTCGTCTTCGCGTTCCCGCAAATACCGTCGTTCCGAACGCCACCCGTCCTCCGATCTCGTTTCCTTCATTTCGCAACTTCGCCAAAATCGGCGTTTTTTCGCCTTTTCGCGATTTTTTTAAAAATACACCCCCATCTTTTCGCTCCGAAAACGCGATACCCTCCGAAACTTCCGTCTTTTTCCTCGCGAAGCGTTTATAGTAACATTTTCAAAAAAGTTTTTTTGTTCCTTTTCTATAGAACCCATCTTCATTTTAGTAATAGTGACTAGTGGCCCGCAGTCTATTGTTGGAGGCTTCGATTAGTCAGTAGTTTTTATTCATAGGTAGAATTAAATAAAAAAAAAATAATAAAAAAAATAAAAAAAAAAATTGATAAAAATATTGAAAAAAAAGATTTAAAAAAAAAATTATAAAAAAAAATTTTTTTTAATTTTAAAATTGAAGAAAAAAAAATTATTAAAAAAATTGTAACTATAAAAAAAATTTAAATTATAAATAAAATGGAATTATAAAAAAAAAAAGCACTGACGTGAAGTCAGTACTCTTTGGCGCGCGTGTTCACGGTGGCTAATTTGAATTGAATGATTCAAAAATTAACAGTGCTGTATCTAAGCTGCCATCAGGATAGAGTAACAAAGTTGGAAAATAACACAAGTGACTCTCCTTAGTCGCACAAGCTCCTAGAAGATTTGGGAGGGTCAGTATAATCCTAATCATGTTTATAGCACGCGCGCCAAAGCAGATTGACTTTTTACACTTTTTCTTTCATTGTTAAGTCAATCTGCTTTTGCGCGCGTGCTATAAACATGATTAGGATTATACTGACCCTCCCAAATCTTCTAGGAGCTTGTGCGACTAAGGAGAGTCACTTGTGTTATTTTCCAACTTTGTTACTCTATCCTGATGGCAGCTTAGATACAGCACTGTTAATTTTTGAATCATTCAATTCAAATTAGCCACCGTGAACACGCGCGCCAAAGAGTACTGACTTCACGTCAGTGCTTTTTTTTTTTTTCAAGTTCCTTTAACAAATATAGCTATCAATACAGTTTGGCTGTTAGTTTTACCGTAGATCAGAAAAAATTCGGTTGTGGGTCCTCCGTTAGGGACGAAATTGCATCTTCTCCAAATCCGAACGCTTTTTAATATAGATCTACCGAATATAGTTATTTATAAATTCGCCTCAGGGCCACCATACAGACCATTCAAATCGGAAACAACGCTATTTCCCCCAAACTGACTTGTGTCCGTGCACTGAATTGACATGAATATTCTTTTAAAACCTCACAATATCGGCTCATTACTCCCAACATAACCCAAACAACCCAAAACCATTCACTTCTCGTCTGCGCAAGCGCAGTATACTCGTGGCTGCAAGTCCTCCCAAAATTACACACCTCACAAAAAACTCCGATTCTCCAACACTAGTGGTTCAGGAGATATCGCTTCTCGAATCCACGCATGCGCAGACCCTCACCAGGGGATTCTATAGCGGAAAAGCACCCGCCACCCCAAAACCCCAATCCTCTCTGACGAAAGCACCACCAGTTAAATCACTGATGGTCTGCTCATGCGCATAACGAAAAATGCCCGTAAGGGGTTACATCCATTTCGAAATTAGCCCCAGGGCCACGGTACGGACACTTTAACTCTGAAACAACGCTACAGCCCCCAAACTGACTTGTCCTTGCACTGAATTGCTATGAATATTCTCTTAAAACCTCATAATATCGTCTCAGCACTCCCAACATAACCCATCCAACCTAAAACCAGTCACTTCTCTTCTGCGCATGCGCAATCTACTCGCGGCTAAAAGTCCTCTCAAAACAACACACCTTACAAAAAACTCCGATTCTCCAACACTAGTGGTTCAGGAGATATCACATCTTTAATCCACGCATGCGCAGACCCTCAACAGGGGATTCTATAGAGGAATAGCATCCGCCACCCCAAAACCCTAATCCTCTCTGACGAAAACACCACCAGTTAAATTACTGATGGTCTGCTCATGCGCATAACGAAAAATGCCTGTAAGGGGTAACATCAATTTCAAAATTAGCCCCAGGGCCACGGTACGGACACTTTAACTCGGAAACAACGCTACATCCCCCAAACTGACTTGTCCTTGCACTGAATTTCTATGAATATTCTTTTAAAACCTCATAATATCGACTCAGCACTCCCAACATAACCCATCCAACCCAAAAACAGTCACTTCTCTTCTGCGCATGCGCAATCTACTCGCGGCTAAAAGTCCTCTCAAAATAACACACCTCACAAAAAACTCCGATTCTCCAACACTAGTGGTTCAGGAGATATCACATCTTTAATCCACGCATGCGCAGACCCTCAACGAGGGATTCTATAGAGGAATAGCATCCGCCACCCCAAAACCCTAATCCTCTCTGATGAAAACACCACCAGTTAAATCACTGATGGTCTGCTCATGCGCATAACGAAAAATGCCTGTAAGGGGTAACATCAATTTCAAAATTAGCCCCAGGGCCACGGTACGGACACTTTAACTCGGAAACAACGCTACATCCCCCAAACTGACTTGTCCTTGCACTGAATTGCTATGAATATTCTTTAGAAACCTCATAATATCGACTCAGCACTCCCAACATAACCCATCCAACCCAAAAATAGTCACTTCTCTTCTGCGCATGCGCAATCTACTGGCGGATAAAAGTCCTCTCAAAATAACACACCTTACAAAAAACTCCGATTCTCCAACACTAGTGGTTCTGAAGATATCGCATCTTTAATCTACGCATGCGCAGACCCTCATCAGGGATCTGAATTCTATGGAGGAATAGCATCCGCCACCCCAAAACCCCAATCCTCTCTGACGAAAACTACAGCAGTTAAAGGACTTCTCATCTGCGCATGCGCAATACGGAAAATGCCCGGAAAGGGCAGCATGAACCTCAAAAACATATGTTTCGGCATTAAAAGCAAAGTATTCCGCAAAATAGTAGTAATTTTTTTTCATGTCACGTGATCTTCACGAAATTTTGCAAAAGTGTTTGCTTTGGTCTTTTGCATCTAACTACTGAGTTTCAATTTAATCAGATCAGTATTTTTCGAGTTATCGTGAAAACAAAATTTTCAAATTTTCAAATATTTTTTTTGCCACTTTAGGGCCGTCCGTTCAACACAAAACTTCGCAGGCATATAAAGGTCATGATTCTACAATCTGATGCCAAATTTCAAAAAGATCGAGTGATCGGTTCCGGAAATATTCATAAAAAAACGTTTTTATTAAAAACGGCCTTAACTCCGAAACCGCTCGGTCGATTTCGCCCGTTAACGAACTTGTCCGAGATATTTACGCTACAAAACTACCCTGCAAATTTCAACGCTCTATGTCGTTCCGTTCGAGAGTTATCGTGCTAACGGCCGGACCGGCCGGCCGGACCGGACGGACAGAATTGAATTTGACCTCGAATTCTTCATCAGGGAGTCGAACCCAATCGTTTGAGACCATTTTCGAAAAAAAATTCGAAAAATACAGACATTGTGACGAAATGATAGCACGCTGTTCCTTGCGGAACACGCGCGCAAAAAGAGAAACACCCTGTATACACATTCCTGAAAAATATATTATGAGAATCCATCCAAGGTTCCTATTCAGATAACGCTTTGTTTGTGGCAAAAATCAAATCAATCGCGTAATATTGTGCCGATAGAAAAAGAACACCCTGTATAGTAATGGTTTATTTTCAACGATGTAGGTCCCGAAAGTATATCATTTACAATTGAATACAATAGTACGATTTGTCGTGAAAAGCAGCAAGTTGCGATTGACGTTAAAAGAATAACACCCTGTATGGAGTTTTCTGAAAAATATATTATAAGAATCCATCTAAGGTTCCTATTTGAATAACGCTTTGAGTGTGGCAAAAATCAATTCAATCGCGTAATATTGTGCCGATAGAAAAAGAACACCCTATATAGTAATGGTTTATTTTCAACGATGTAGGTCCCGAAAGCATTTCTTTTATCACAATTGAATACAATAGTACGATTCTTCGTGAAAAGCAGCAAGTTGTGATTGATTGATTAAAAGAAAAACACCCTGTATAGAGATTTCTGAAAAATATATTATAAGAATCCATCCAAGGTTCCTATTTGAATAACGCTTTGTTTGTTGCACAAATCAAATCAATCGCGTAATATTGTGCCGATAGAAAAAGAACACCCTGTATAGTAGGTAATGGTTTATTTTCAACGATGTAGGTCCCGAAAGTTTATCTTTTATCATAATTGAATACAATAGTACGATTTGTCGTGAAAAGCAGCAAGTTGCGATTGACGTTAAAAGAAAAACACCCTGTATAGAGATTTCTCAAAAATACATTATAAGAATCCATCCAAGATTCCTATTTAGATAACGGTTTGTTTGTGGCACGAATCAATTCAATCGTGTAAAATTGTGCCGTGAAAAAAACAACACCCCGTATAGTAATGGTTTATTTTCAACGATATACACAACACAACCCAAAGTTTCATCGAAATTGGTCGAGCCGTTTTAGAGTAACCATAAATCGATCGGGGTGTCCCCTACAGTATGCTATTGTGAATCAGAGACGCGCCGAATCAAAAACACGAAGGTCCCATCGCAATATGTTAGAAGTTTTTGAGTTACTAAAAACCGAATATAGCGTCACGTAGCGAATCGTAATGAGAACCAAAGGCCTTCCGAAACACAATCACAAAGATTCATCAAAATCGGTATAGCTATTTTTGGGTTCCTGTGAACCGATTATAGTGCCACCTACCGGGGAATATTGTGGATCTGAAACCTACTCTCAGATACACACACAAAGTTTCATCGAAATTGTTCCAGTCGTTTTTGAGTTGTTATAAACCGAATTCAGCGCCACCTAACGGGTGCACACAAAGTTTCATCGAAATGAGTAAAGTCGTTTCGGAGTTGACATTTATTTAAAAACACCCTGTATAACAGCGGTTATCTTTTCGTAACGGTTCTACAATGATGAGAATTCTCTTCACGATAAATCTCTTGCGGTGATATCTCACAAGACCCTGTGTAGCAATGGTTTTTCATTTTCGACGGTTTATTTTCTACTTAAATGGTTGAATATTTTGTGTAATTTCAATGCAACTCATTCAAAATTATACGTTCATTTTTGGATCAAAAATAATCAATGTTGTGTCTGTGGTTGCGTAAGGTGCCTATTCATATACATACATTCACGGTTGGATAAAAAATAAACAATGCATTGAACGCGGTGGCGTAGGTTCATATTCAAATACATACATTCACAATTGGATCAAAAATATTCAATGCTGTGTCTTTGGTTAAGTAAGGTCCTTGTTCAAATACATACACTCACAGTTGGATCAAAAATAAACAATGCAATGAACGCGGTGGCGTAGGTTCCTATTCAAATACATACAAAAATCCGTGTGATGGAACCATTGATTATAGATGTCGTAACTTGACGAAAAGATCCAAATCCCATTTTCGACAGTTAATTATCTGCTTAAAGTTTGAATATTTCGATTAAATTAAAAGAAGAATTTTCAAACAAACGGAAATTCAATATAGATTTCGTGATTTGACGAAAAGATGGATAGCCCATGATGAGTTTACACGGGAATAACACACTCTGAAGTTTTCATTCCGTAAAAATGAAAAAAACTATAACATCAACGATTGCCGGCCTCTCCGAGATTTGAACCGGCTGCCCCACGATGTAGACCGTTGACCCTAGGACGCGTCCCTCCCGGCCACTTTCGCTATAAATAAGAGTAGGAATTATGCTCTACATAAAGGTTTTATAGCACTGGGATGATTTCCTTCCCTCGATTTCCAGAATATCGTCAATTCTGTCAAGCGATCGCTCATAATTGGCGACTTGTTCATATTTCTCGCAATTTTTCTTGACGATTTAGAGATTTTCGACTATTTCCGTTCGAAATTCAAATTCGATTTGACATTTCGCGCCGTTCGTTCGGACCGAAAGAGTCGACCTTGCAGAGTTGTGTTCGAAAATTAACTCCACGGAGTAGAGTAGAGTTTTTGAAGGTTTGACAGATTTACTCTAGAGTTACTCTGACACTGACACTGACAGTGACAGAAGGTGCCAATATCGGAAAATAGGTTATGTTGGTTTAAGAAAGATCCTATTATTATTGTTTTCTTCACATATATGTAACTCTAATCATAAATATATATTGTGAGCAGTATTAAAACTATTAAATTACCTCACAAAACATTCATAAAACAGTTAGACAAAGATACTAGATTTTCCTTCCCATGAGTTATGTCAATTTTGACAGGAGTAAAATGAACTCCGAGTCGAATACTCCGACTTTTCGGACGACTGTCACAGAGTAAAATTTACTCAACCTTTCAGTTTTCGAACGCAATGGAGTAAATATTACTCTACGGAGTTAATTTTCGAACGCAACTCAGGAGCCGCGCTAAAATTCAGCACAGAAATACGTGAAACGTCTTATCGTTCTTCCGGGAAAACGAAAGAAAAGATCGAAAGCAGATATAGCCTATCCGGTAATTTCGAATCTCTTCTTCGCTTTCCCGCGGACTCGTCGTTTCTAACGTCGCCGTTCGTTCGATCTCGTTTCCTTCATTTTGCACCTTTTGCCAAAATTGGCGTTTTTTCGCATTTTCGTATTTTGTTTTAAAATACACCCCCACCGTTTCGATCCAAAAGCGCGAAACTCTACGAAACTTCCGTGTTTTCTCTCGCTAAACCCCCTCAAGATTCCCCCCCAATCCCCCTCCTAACCACCAAAAAAATACCACGTTTACAACGACCTTCTCAAAAAGTTTGCCTTGATCTACTTCGATGGTCCAAGTCTTCACTTTAGTATAAGTATAGAATAGATGATTACTTAAAACAAAGATATTTTTCAGAGTTTGGGAGAAAAAACCCAGAAAGAAACCATTCAATGATGAATATACCTCCCACAGTATCATTTAATGATTACTTATACAGATATGACTAAAATAAAATAAGAATGAACCAATCGCATGACGCAGCTTTTTTGGCAATGACTCTATGTTTGGAACAAGTTCTTTGAATTTTACTTTTCGGGTATGCCCATTGTCACTTTCCAAGCAAATCAAAATAAAATAAGAAATAAAAATTATCTAGCCATCTTTAGTTCTTATTCTTATATCGCTCTGATGGAAATGTGTATGTTCAACTTTCTTATTTTATTTTGATTCTTACTAAATTAAATTTTTTTTATTGGCTGAATAAACTATCCTTTTCTTCTATATTTTACTTTTTCTGTAAACGCTTCGGAAATTAAGAAAATAAAATGACTAAAGCACAATCTGAGAATTTTTTTAAGTAGGTATAGATGTCTTTATAACGAAAATAAAAAGTTTTTGGCGCTGTTGTTCCACGGAACAGAGTGCTCATCAATTTGCCCAAATGATGTCTGTCATTTTCGAATTTTTAGCTGAAAATGGTCTTAAGCGTTTTGGTTCGACTCACTGATCAAGAATCCGTGGTCAGAATTGATTCTGTCCGGCTGTCCGTCCAGCAGTTAACACGATAACTCTCGTACGGGAATGAGTTAGGCAGTTGAAATTTCCAAAGTAGGCTTGGGAGATAAATATCTCGGTTAAGTTCGTTATTGGGCAATTACATTACGAATTTGAAATTCAATTTTCTTTTAAGATGCAGCTTTATCATAAGAATCCACCGATATTATTCTCAACTCTAAAAAACTAATACTTTCGGAGATGTGATTTTTCAAAATTTCAATAATTATTCCTAATTCTATGATTTCATAGAATACTATAATTATAATTTGCTGATATGTGTAAATCCGCATGAGGTGAGTCATATAGACCTAAGTTTTGAATTTAATTACGAAAATTCTTGACGCACATAAGCCAAATTGAAAAAAGAGAACAGCAGGCGGTGTTCCCAAGCGGATACCAATCCAAGTATCTAGCATATTGAGTGTGGTATGGCCGCAAACAACATTTCTTCCTCTATCTCTGCAATTATAAATATGACGCAGTTCTATCATAGGAATCCATTGATATCATTCCCAACTCTGAGAAATCATCAATACTTTCAGAGAATTTAATTTCTTCTACAATGCAGTTCTATCATAAGAATCCATTGATATAATTCCAAACTCTGATAAATCAATACTTTCAGACATATGAAATATCAAAGTTTAAACAAGAGCGCCAAAGCTTCTGTCTACAGGGCTTTCCCACTTTTTTCTCAAATCATCTGGATTTCCGGAATGAGGGTGAAGAAATAATTGTTTAGTTTTAATGCTGTGATTATAATTTCTCGATAAGTTGTTTTGAAATTTGGTCACTATGATTGAAGAAATATCATAAACCAAAATATACTTAGTCTTAGTGATAATGTCCAAAAGAAATTAATTTCATTCACAAATATTTATAGCAAGTGCAAAAATTTTTCACGAGTACTTTTAAATAATTTCCAGTTAGGGATAGTATTTCCTCCTTCTCTTTAAATGGTTTTACACCACCATATATTTACATTTCAACGCAGAAAAAAAAAATTTTTTTGGGGTGTAGGTATTTTTATTTGTATTATTACAGTAAGTAACTATGCAGTAGCTGCTTTCCATTCTCAATTTACTAGAATGTTAATGAACGAGATTGCAAAGAACATGGAACATGCATAATCAAAAATATATCCAAAGGTTTACGCTCTTGTAGTATCCATAAAGTTTGAATTCAATTAATTGAAGAAGTGAAAGTCATTAAAATTTGTATGCCGTTTGAAAAAAAGAAATCGATATCTACTTTCAGTATCTCAAGAATGGTAAGCCTGATGAAAATAATTTAGATGGATTGACTATATTACGGGTATACAAAATCTTCCAGCTGCTATATTTCAAATCCAAAATTCCAGAATTTATACAGATAAATGCATTCACCAACTTGTTCTTGAAGAGGCCTGTACACTGCTGTATTCAAGAACAATTGGAGATATTGATGTAAAACAAAAAATGAATTATACCTTGAAGCAACTGCTAATAATCTCTTCGGTGAGACCGAGTCATTTAGAAGGTCAAAATGCTCATGATGCAATTCTAAGAAATGATAAACTGATAACTAATGTAAGAATTTATTGCTATGTTATATCAATACATATGTATTATCTTGTATGAAATTCTTACATCCAACCCAACAACGGATGAATAAGTTCATTTTAAAAATTGCCAGAAAGATTTTAAATAAGGATTTCACCAACCATTCTTAAATTCTACTTTCATCAGTTACCACACCTATCCAGAAAATCAATATATTTTAGTCCAAAAATGTTCATATCCTTCTGAATAATATCTAAAATGACAATTAGTATATAGAACTATGTAATTAATTAAAATATATCTCAGGATTATAGATGGTTTTATCAAATTTTAGTATAATACAATTTAATGTATATTTTAAAGATATTATTTCACTTATTTAGACACAAATTAATCTGTAGAGGCAATCAAGGACACATTCATTTCATAACTGAATATAATGTTGATTGTTGACTATTTGTATAGAACCCACAAACAAATGATCATATAATTCATGTGAAAATCAAATGAAATATTAATATTCTCATGGTAACTATCCTGTGGTACATATCTCTACGATCACAGTGATCTTAGGTCCCAATCGTAATTATATCAAACCAAAGCATTGGTAATTTAATTACCATTTAAACGAACTTAAATCATTATATAAACAGAAAGTAAAATAGAAGGAACTGGAATACTCACTCAAATAATTAAAAAATGTTTTCAGTATTCCTTTAAATCACAAAAAATCACTTCAATCTCCACATCGCAATACAAAAATCATTTAAAATATACTATGTCCTATTATGCCGTTTATACACATTGAATTTCACCACCCTTTCCCTCACAGAGTGAGAGGGAGCATGTAAATCACTCTCCGATCTATATATCAAATCTTGCAACCTGCTCCGTAACATCCTCAATGTCAACTGATGACTTGGGATACATTCCCTATGCTATTCCACAGGATATATCCCTTTTGCAAGGACGCAAATCCTTTAAAAAAGGGGTGGAGCATATGTAAAGCTTTCCCCGAGCCATTCAAAGGAACTCTCACTGCTTCGGTCTAAACTTTCTTCGTAGTGGGGGACTGGGACTTCACTCGAAGCAATATTATGCACTCCGAAGCTTTTGTAAACGCACTCCAACCCTTATTTTTAGAATATCTAATGAAATCAACCCTTCTAAAAAAAGGGGGAAGCCTCCCTTGCTGTTTTACAGCTTCCATCAATGTGACCGAGTAGAAATTCAGTTCTGATATCATGGATTTGCATGGGTAACTGGGTGAATCTGCAAGAAAATAAAGAGAAAGATTTACATTACTTTTAAAATGGAAATATACACACAAATTACATTAACATATCATAAGAAATGTTTAAGAATTACTAAAAATCCAAAAATTTGTTCAACCTTGACTGTAATCTAATGGTGGTATAGTATCAACCCCTTGCACACATAAAAATCACAGATCAATTATAGAGCTTTTTTACCCTTTCAGCAGATGGTTGAAAGGGGTGTTAGTATAGGGTTGGCTTTTAACAATGGGGCTTTTTAGGATAGAGACGGGGTGAAGGGAATAGTATTACATGCGCGTGCCACACACGCGATTGGTTTTTGGCGCTCTAGTTCCTCGGAACTGAGTGCTTATCAATTTGCCCAAATGTCTGTAATTTTCGAATTTTTGGCTGAAAATGATCTCAAAAGATTTGGTTCGACTCACTGATCAAGAATCCGAGGTCGAAATCGATTCTGTCCGGCCGGCCGTAGGCACGATTACTCTCGAACGAAAGGAGAGGATTGAAATTTGCAAGGTGGGTTTGGAGCGTAAATATCTCGGTTAAGTTCGTTAATCGGCAAAATCCATCGAGCGGTTTCGGAGTTATGGCCGATTTTAGTAAAAACATTTTTTATGAATATTTCCGGAACCGATCACTCGATCTATCTGAAATTTAGCATCAAATTGTAGAATCATAACCTTCATACGTATGTGAAGTTTTGTATAGACCAGGTACCGCAAAGTGTCAAAAAAAAATTTTGAAAATTTAAACATTTTTTTTTACAATAACTCTCGAACGGAATGAGCTAGGCAGTTGAAATTTTCAGAGTAGGTTAGGGAGATGAATATCTCGGTTAAGTTCGTTAGTGGGCAAAATAGGCCAGATGGTTACGGAGTAACGAAAAAAAAAATTTTTTTTTAAGTAACAAATTTCAAATTCAATTTCTATTTAAGATGCAGTTTCACCATAAAAATCCATTGATATCATTTTCAACTCCAACAAGCTAATACTTTCGGAGATATGATTTTTCGAAATTTGTATAATGAATTGTACTTCTACGTTTTCACAGAATGTTATCATTATTCTATCTAAGCTTTATTATATGATCTGTGTTCATACTCGTACATGTATTCCTGTTCTATAAGAGAGAGTCAAATTCATTTCAGCTATTTTAATTTGATTTCTTCCATGGTGCAGTTCTCATTCTCAGATTGCTCATTTAATCTTGATAAACTATTATTTTAATTGAATTTCCTTTATGATGCAGTTCTATCATAAGAATACATTGATATAATTCCCAACTCTGAGAAACCAATACTTTCGGAGATATAATTTGTCTGTTTGAACTAGAGCGCCAGAAAGCTCCTTTCCACAGGGCTTGAACCCATTTTTGTGTTTGTGTTAGTGAAAATGATTTCTCCTTTTTACCATGATCACGGAATATCTTGAAGTTGATGCAAAATTTAGCCGTTTAATGTGGCAGAGAATATCGTAGAATAGAATGAATGCTAAACAATCCGCTGCCTCATATGAAATTGTACATTTATTTGTTTCACTATCTATTTAGGTAATAGTCCAAACTGAAATGCTATGTTTTATGGATGTATGAGATCTAAAAATGAGTTATTGGGATTTATAAGTATAACATGTGCAGTTATAAATTTATTTGCTTGTACATAACAAAAAGGTAGTTGAATAAATTATTTCCTTTGGAATTACAAAGAGTACAATGTACCAATATCCAGGAAATGTTTATACAAACAAAAACGCACTACTAATGATATAACTCGTAAACGTAAACAACTAATCGCAGAAATTCAAACGATTTAATTTGACTGACTGATTAAGAATCCGATTCTGCCCGCCGTCTGTCCGTAAACTTGAGATTTGAAATTTGCAGGGAAGGATTGATGTCGAAATGTGCCAGTCGACTCCCTGAATGCGCAAAATCCGACCAATGGTTTACAGAGATACGCCCATTTGAAATTTAGTTTTCCTAATATTTTAAATACTATAGATTCGTTGAGTGGAAAATTGGTAAATAATAAAATGACAATTCCACGTGAAAATAAATTGAAGTTTTCCTCATTCTACATGGGTTCAGAACGTATCTCAACCAGTGACGGACATAAAGAACATTTCGGGGACGGAGTGGTCGGAATTTTTTAAAATTCTTTTGGGTGGAAGGAAGGGGAAATGTAAACATCCTGGAATAATGAAAAAAAATTACATTTTCTGATGGCTTAAATTTTTTTCGTGGTAAATGCGGAGTCTATCAAAAAAAGTTTCTGTAAAAATTTATTTCACTGTTTCAGGAATGGTTCGAGAATCTGTAATTTTTGCGGGAAATCGAAGAATGGCAAGTGCCTTTGGCATTTCCCAACGTTGCTATGAGTAGTCAAATATCAAATTCAAACCAAAGGATATATTGCGCAAGCCTGGCCCCCTTCGGACCTTCAATGAATAAATATTATTTAAACTTATTAAATATGAAAACAAAAAATTGAAAAAATCCAGGCGCCTGAAGGATAGATCGATAAACAATAATCCGTGGTCCGAAAATGTTTATCGTGAGTTTTCAATTACTTATCCATTAGTAAATTAACAATTTTTTGTAGCACGAACATTAACATTGCAAGTGCGATAATTGTTAAACTATTAATCTGAGAATTTTTCCAATCGTGGAGCAATTTTTCAAAGGTCTCAGAAAAGATTCCCGTTGGAAAAATTTTAAAAATTGTCAATTTTCGATATACTATTAACAAATTACGTAAGTGAAAAATTATAAAGCTTTATTAAACATTGAAAAAACTTTTTTTATATAATATTACTATTGATCCATTTTCTTATAATCAGAAGCTACTTAAAAATGATTTTAATAATTTTTATCTCCTATTGTTTAAAAAATGGTTATAAACAAATGCGTTGTTAATGAGATAATTAATTTTTTTTTTTGATAGCATAATCCTTGGTGAAAATTATGATTAAAAAAAAAACCGTTTCTCAAAAAAAATTGTTGCTGCTTAAAAACGCATTTATTTAATAACAATTTTTCTTACCACTTGATATGAAAATTAAAGAACCATTTTTTTAAAATCATTATTTATCTTAGTTTTTGATATTGAAAAAAAACCAATAATAAAATTTTCATTGTTTATTTAATAAACAATTTTTTATAAACAAATTAATTATCTTTATATTTTTCTATTTAAAAAAACAAAAACAACCATGTATTATTTTTTTTAATTATTTATATTTTTTATTGAATTTTCAATTAAATTTCCAAAATAAAAACGCACCCTTTGTTTCCGAAACATGTCAGACGAAAAAAACTGTAGTGGACAAGAGTGTAGTTACTTTTGTAGTGTTCATAATAACTCCACAGGGAACTCAAAATAGAATATCAAAGACCAAGTTAAATAATGATTTAAAAACAATGGTTCCTTAATTTTTGTAACAAGTGGTAAAAAAAAATGTTAATTAACAAATACGTTTTTAAGCAATAACAATTCTTTTTAAGTAACGTTTTTTTTAATCATAATTATCATCAAGGATTATGTTATCAAATGAAGTTTTTAAATTATCTCATAAACATTTGTTTAAAACAATTTTTCAAACAATAGGAGATAAAAATCATTAAAAATAATTTTTTTGTAGCTTCTGATCATAAGTAAACGGATCAATAGTAATATTATAAAAACATTTTTTTTTAATGTTTAATGAAGCTTTATAATTTTTCACTTAAGTAAATTGTTGATAACAAAACGAAAATTAACAATTTTTTTATTTTTTCGACGGGAATCTATTCTAACACCTTTGAAAATTAGCTCCACGAAGGGAAAAAATTCTCAGATTAATAGTTTAACAATTATCGCACTTGCAATGTTGATGTTCGTGCTACAAAAAATTGATAAAATTAACTAATGGATAACTAATTGAAAAATCGAGATAAAAATTTTTGGACCCCGGATTATTGTTCATTGATTTAGCCTGCAGGCGCCTGAATTCCTTTTATTTTCATATTTAATAAGTTTAAACAATATTATCATATTCCGAAGAGGGTGACGTTGGCGCAAGCCGCAGTATCCGTTTTCGGGCGTATTTTCAACCATCTGGGAAAATTATAAATATTGGTCTCACAGTTCCGAGAGTTGGGACTTTTTTTTTAGGAAATTTCCTTCTCATTTTGCATCTTTTTTCAAATTTGAATTATCTCAAACAGTTTATGAGGTATTGGCGAAAAAACAAACCCCCATTTCATTTTTCACTTAATGGTTTATAACTATTGCTTTTTTGCGAGCGGTCTTAGTGTTTTCTCAAGAACTATCTACATGCCATTCCGAATCGAATGACACCTCAATCATAATTTTCGGAGAATACGCAAAAATTTTGACCTAAAAAGCACTTGCTGACTAGACTATAAGTAGATTTTGATGAAAAATTCTGTTTTGGAGCTATAATTTTGACTGAAAAAAATTGGTTCAAGCCCTGTGGACAGGAGCTTTCTGGAACTCTTGTTCAAACAGACAAATTATATCTCCGAAAGTATTGGTTTTTCAGAGTTGAGAATTATATCAATGTATTCTTATGATAGAACTGCATCATAAAGGAAATTCAATTCAAATAATAGTTTATTTATCAAGATTAAATGAGCAATCTGAGAATGAGAACTACACCATGGAAGAAATCAAATTAAAATAGCTGAAATGAATTTGACTCTCTCTTATAGAACAGGATGACATGTAGAAGTATGAACACAGATCATATAATAAATCATAGATGGAATAATTATAGCATTCTGTGAAAATATAGAAGTACGATTCATTATTGAAATTTCGAAAAATCATATCTCCGAAAGTATTAGCTTGTTGGAGTTGAAAATGATATCAATGGATTTTTATGGTGAAACTGCATCTTAAAAAAAATATATTTTGAAATTTGTAACTTAAAAAAAAATTAAAATAAATATGTGATTTTTACCTTTTTGGCGCTCTTGTTCTTCGGAACAGAGTGCTTATCAATTTGCCCAAATGTCTGTAATTTTTGAATTTTTGGCTGAAAATGGTATCAAACGATTTGGTTCGACTCACTGATCAAGAATCCGTGGTCGAAATCGATTCTGTCCGGCCGTCCGTTAACACGATAACTCTCGAACGAAAGTAGTTAGAGGATTGACATTTGCAGGGTAGGTTTGGAGCGTAAATATCTCGGACGAGTTCGTTAATGAGCGAAATCCATGAAGCGGTTTCGGAGTTATGACCGTTTTTACGCAAAACGTTTTTTATGAATATTTCCGAAACCGATCACTCGATCTATCTGAAATTTAGCATCAAATTGTAGAATCATGACTTTAGACGCATGTGGAGTTTTGTATTGATCGGGTTACCGTAAAGTGTCAAAAAAAATTTAAATTTTTAAATTTTGTTTCTACAATAACTCTCGAACGGAATGAGCTAGGCAGTTGAAATTTTCAGAGTAGGTTAGGGAGATAAATATCTCGGTTAAGTTCGCTATTGGCCAAAATAGGCGAGATGGTTTCGGAGTAACGAAAAACATTTTTTTTCAACTTACAAATTTCAAAATAATTTTTTTTAAGATGCAGTTTCACCCTTAAAATGCATTGATATCAGTTTCAACTCCAATAAGCTAATACTTTCGGAGATATGATTTTTCGAAATTTCAATAATGAATCGAACTTCTATGTTTTCACAGAATGCTATTATAAGATAATTTTTGAAGCATTTTTTTAACACGACACTTTTTTTAAATTTAATTTCTTTCATGATGCATTTCTATCATAGGAATCCATTGATATAATTCCCAACTCTGAGAAACCAATACTTTGGGAGATATAATTTGTCTGTTTGAACAAGAGCGCCAAAAAGCTCCTGTCCACAGGGCTTGAACCAATTTTTGTAGTAAAATTATGGCTTCAAAAAAATGCTGTGATCAAAAACTACTAATAACGTCTTATAGCGAATGTTTTGCTATTTTCATAACATTACTTCGACTTTCTATACGATCATTATTTTCAGACTTAGATATTGATTAATTATAATCAAAGTGAAAGAACTTTTTGCGTGCATGCTCTGGGGAACAGCGTGCTATCATTTTGCCCAAATGTCTGTAACTTTCGATTTTTTTGCCGAAAATGGTCTCGAGCGATTAGGTTCGACTCACTGATGAAGAATTCGAGGTCAAATTTGATTCTGTCCGGCCGGGTATTTGCCTCGATAACTTGAGAACGGATTTTCAGGGTAGGTGGCGCATCCGAATACGACGGACGAGTTCATTAATGGGCATAATCTGTCCAACGGTTTCCGAGTGAAATTTTGTTTTCGACCAATACAGATTCGACCAAACTTGGTAACTAGTTGTAGAATACTGACATGAAGACGTATGAGAAATTTTGTGAGAATTTTCTCACTAGAAAATTTTTAAAAAATTATTAAAAAATATTATTCATCTCACGATAGGAAGGAAAAAGATAACAACGCAATTTTCAGGGTAGGTTGCGCATCCGAATGCGACATTTGAGTTTGTTAATAGGCATAATCGGCCAAACGGTTTTGGAGTTATATCTATCTGATATTTTCGTTGTTATTTACTCAATAACTCGAAAAATACGAAACTGATCCAAATTCAAATTTTTGCATCATTTCGGGAGGAAATCTCTAGGAAATTAAAAAAAAATATTAAAAAAATATTATTTATGTCACAATAACCTGAGAACGGAAAGAGATAGTGACTTGAAATTTTCAGGTTAGGTTGTGCATCTGAATGCGACATTTGAGTTTGTCTGTAGGCATAATCAGCCTAACAGTTTTGGAGTTATACCCATCCGAAGTTCGGATGTTATTTCCTCAATAACTCGAAAAATATAAAACCGATCCAATTCCAACATGGTTCATAATTGAAGAATGCCAACGCGAAAATTCTTGCGAAATTTTGTGAGGATCATATCACAAGAAAATTCATTGAAAAAAATTCTATATATCAGAAACTATTCGTCCAACATCACTGAAATTTTGCGAGAGGCTTCAAAACCGAACTTCGCAACCGAGTTTCAAGTTTGAGTACGATCGAATCTATATTGTTGGAGATCCGAGCAGCCTTGCATGCGTTCATTAGCCGGATGGGTGCTGTTGCCACAACAACTTTTGAACGGAAAGAGATAGATACTTGCAATTTTCCAGGTAGGTTGCGCATCCGAGTGGGACAGTTAGGTACCTTGTTGGGCGTATTCGGCCATATGTTGTCTGAGTTATACTCACTGGCATATTATTTTCTCGATAACTCGAAAAATATAGATCCGATAGAATTGAAACATAGGATATAGTTGTGGAATACCGACATAAAGAAGTATGTGAAATTTTGGGAGGATCGTATAACTAGAAAATTAAAAAAAAAATATGAACAAATATTATGTACGGAAAGAGATGGCGACTTGCAATTCTCAGGGTAGGTTGCGCATCCGAATGCGACAGTTGAGTTCGTTAATAGGCATACTCGTCCAAATGGTTTTGGAGTTATACACATCTGAATTTTTGCTGATATTTCGTCAATAACTCAAAATATACAAATCCGATCCAATTAAATCTCGGTAATTACTTGTAGAATGCCGACGCGCAAACTTTCGCGCAATTTCGTGAATATGTATCCTGAAATTACTTGAGAAGTAAAATTATTTGTATATTCTTGGATATTTAAAGAATTTCAATGCCGATAGAATACATAATATATGTCAAAATTATTAATTCTATGATCTTAGACGATTCTCTCATTACTCAAGTCTGTCATTAAAATGCTACGAAATGTATTCATATCTTATAAAAGCTGAGAAAACGGTCTATATCGATGGTAAATTCGATTGAGAGTGTAGAGGTGAATCGACTACCATGAAAAGATAATCACGTCAGTGCATGAACCAATTTATTTGCTTTGATCATCGTACAGGCTTTCTAGTTGAATCAAATTAAAGAGAATTAAATTTCCAAAAAAGTTTTATGGCGGAATTTCGTAAAAGTAATGTAGGTATGTCATTTTTTAAGACATGCAAAACATTTGAAAATGTTTCATTCGGAGGTTTTCTTATAATTACTCCGAAACCGTACAACAAAAAAAATGTTATGGCCAGATCTGAAAACTAGACCCCTGGATCTACAATTCTTTCATTTTATTTTACTGTGTGATCTTTTCTCTACGAGTTGCAGCCTGTAGAAAACTATTGAAAAATAAATATATTATGTTAATCCAAGAGCATTTTTTTTGTTCATTATATTTTCTTCCCAGATATAGAATAAACTGAATGTTATGAATATTATATTATTGGACCCCCTGTATATTATATCATTATGAATGTTGTATTGTTGGTATTAACTAATATTAAGGATTGGTTGTAAGGTTGATAATTTGTTTGTTAACATGATTGTAATTAATTGGTGCACGCATTCGTGTTTCCAAAATGTACCAAAGGAAAGAATACCAATATTATCAATTGGGAGTAATCAGTAACCTCTTGTGTTGTGTTTATATGAGAGCACGAATAAGTGCTGACGAATGAAGAGATCCGCGGAGAGAGCGGACGGAAGACGGAAGGTTTTCAGTCAGCAGTTAGCATTAGATTAAAAATTGGTCAATTCGAGAAGGAATTGAATTGGAACTGTATAAAGCGCATTTTATGTAAAACATTAAAGATGTTTTAATCAGAAAAGTGGTTTGATTAATAGGCCGTTGTAATAATTCAGAAGTGGGATCGACAGAACAGTTTTTTTTTTCTCGATTTTGTGGCGAGTTTAAAGTGATTTTGGACCGAATAAAATTAGTGACAAGGAGGAAATAAGTAGCGAGGAAGTGCGTCGGAATCGAGTGTACGACGATTTGATTGAACAACACAGAGAAATAAATCACGGCCACCCTTAAAAGAAAATTCGACGACAACCCCAGACTTCCATCGATTTCAACAAATCTAGGAGATTTTAACTTTGAACAGAATGACGCCGCTGCAGTTAACATGGATAGAAGCACTGGAAAAATTGCAGTCAAGGGTGATATAATTCCGCCCTTCGATCCTGATGATTCATGGATGGAGCGATTATAATAAAATCTGGATATATGCAAATGAAATTAAAGGGCGCAGCACGTGAGTAGTTTTTCCGACTAGACAGCTACGACAAGACTTGGACAGAGTGGAAAACAGCGTTATCCAGAGCTTTTCCGAGATGTGTTGATTACGCCACTTTATTAGAAGAACTGGTTGCACGTAAAAAAAAATCCCGGCGAAAGCATGACGCACTATTATCATGCTAAACTGAATTTGACTCAACAATGCCGACTCGATAATGAAGCTACGATATCTTGTATAATTCGAGGTCTTCCTCAAGAATTACAACCAAATGCCCGTGCAGTTCAATGTGGTACTCCAGACGAATTGTATGCAGGTTTTATCGCCCCTATGGACAATTACCAAAGCCCTCAAAAGGACGCAATGCAGCTCCATTCCGGAAAAAGATTCAAAATAGAGTGCTACATTTGTGGAAAATTGGGACACATTGCAAAGGACTGCTGGAGCCGAATTAAACCATCTACTTCGAAAGAAGGAAGACCAGGACGATCACGGTGCGCCTTATGCCGTCTTACAAACCACGCCACTGAGGATTGCTTCAAGGGACAAACTGGGTCAAGGTCAAGTCAAAGGGAGGATATGAAGCGATGCGATTTTTGTAAGAAAGCGGGACACCGCCAAGACGATTGTTGGTTTAAGAAACAGAAAGTTGAGGAAGTTTACACTTAAGGGCAAGTACTGAATGACTTATATAAACTGACTGTCATAATAAATAATATTCCGTTTAGAGGGTATTTAGATACAGGAAGTTCAGTAAATGTGGCAAATATGAAGGTCTTAAATAAAACACACTTACAATTAGTGCCCTCTAACACGGTTATTAAAGGTTTTGGTGAATCATTCGTGGTTCCAAAAGATATAATTAAAACAGATATTTTAATAAATGAAATGGAGTTCCATATCGAAATACTAGTAGTTAATACACCAATGAGTGATATTGATATTATTAGAGGACAACCTACATTAAATCAACAGGACATGGTGTTGGAAATAAAGCACAATCATGTGACTCCATCAAAGTGTAAAAATAAGCGTAATGTCAAATGTTTAAAGAGAATTGAATCTGCTGTAGTAAACCACGGTGATATACCTGAAGAAAATTTGAATAAATTGCTTCAATTATTAAATTTGAAACAATCATGCTTTGACAATCTCCTGCTGAACTGAGCACAATAAACAATACTGAGAGAAACAAACAATATACTAAAAACTAGATTATCAGAAAAAGGAAAAACAATAATGCGCGAACTAGTAAATGAATTATTTAGCGCAGGTATTATACAGACATTGTATCGATTATAGAAAACTAAATGCCATTACTGTGAAAGATAGATACCCATTACCAAATATTGAAGATCTTATCAACAAACTAGGCGGCAACAAATATTTTTGTAGCCTAGATATGAAGCAAGGTTATTACCAAATCCTATTAGCAAAAGATTCGATAGATAAAACTGCATTTATTACTTCAGATGGGCAATATGAGCGTCATCGTTTACCATTTGGACTATGTAATGCACCATCAGCTTTTCAAAGGTTCATAAATAATCTTATGGGCCCTCTAACGCCATGTGGAAATATTGGTTTATCTCGATGACATTTTGATCCCGTTCAAAATCAATAACTGAAGGAATGAAAAAACTTAACACTATTTAAAAATTTGCGATGATAATAATTTAGAATTAAATTTAGAAAAATGCTATTTTTTCAAAACTGAAATGAATTTGCTGGGGTACGAAATTAGTGAGAATGAAATCAAACCTGGTTCAAAGAAAGTAAAAGCTATTCAAACTTTCAAAAATCCTACAAATGTTCATGAAGTAAGGAGTTTTTAGGTCTAAGTTCGTATTTCAGGAAATATATTAAAAATCATGCTGAAATAGTTGCACCTCGAACAAAATTACTTAGGAAAGACGTAAAATAGGAATGGGGAAAAGATCAAAATATGACAGTTTCAAAAATAAAATCAATCTTAACTAATGAGCCTGTTTTAAACATTTTCAATTCGGGTTCATAAAAAAAAAAGGAACTACATACTGATGCCAGCTCAAATGGTATTGGTGCTATTCTTTTTCAAGAATCAAATAGTGGATTAAAAAATCAGTGGCTTATTATAGCAGAGCAACAACCGTGGATGAGTCCTTTTACCATTCATATGAGTTGGAAACTTTAGCTGTAATTGAATCTATAAAAAGATTTAGAATTTACCTTCATGGTACTCATTTTAAAAAACTAACGGATTGCAGTGCAGTTCGAAGTACATTTATAAAAAAGGAATTAGTGCCCAGAATAGCACTGTGGTGGTTAGCTATTCAAGATTACGATTTTGAAATTGAACATCGTCCAGGTAGTAAAATGGCACCTGTCGATGCTCGTAGTAGGAACGCAGAAAATATTTTAAGAATAGAAGTTGACGACATATGCAAGACGAACGAATTCGAATAATTCGTGAAAAATTAAAATCAGGAACTACCGACAAAAACATGAAACTGACATATTGTCTAAAAAACGATAGGGTTTACAGGAAAATTTTGAATGATGAATTGAGACTGGTAATTCCGAAAATATGCAGATTTAATATTATGAGAAAATATCACGACGATGTGAAACCTTAATAAAAAGTAAATTTTGGTTTGCAAAAATGACAAGATTTATAAAGAAATATTTTAATGCATGTATTGATTGTGCATATAAGAAAAGTCAATATGGAAAAAAAAGAAGGTTTTCTTCATCCTATACCTAAAGCAAAGGAACTCCTTTGTACAAGGCATATTGATCACCTAGGACCTAGGTAAAACAAACAAAAATTACGGATAAGTTTTTATGATCATCGATTCATTTTCTAAATATGTACTTGTTTACAAGACCAACTCAAATTTATTGTTTGAAGGATTTGTATAGTATGTTTGGAACACCAAAACGAATTATCGCAGATGGTGGCAAGGCATTTAAATCTAAAACATTTAAAGAGTTTTGCAACGAAAATAAAAATTAATTTAGTCTCAAATGCTGTAGCTTAATCGTACTCTTTTAGACGGTATAAATACAAGCATAGACAACGAAAATGAATAGATGGATAAACTGCCATATGTGGCCTGGGGAATGAATAACACAATCAATGAAAGCACAGGGTATCCCCTAAATATGTACATTAATGTTTGGCTTCTATAAAGATCGTTTTGGAAATTTAGGTCAAAAAGACATATATTTCCGAGAATAGGCAAAAAATCGCAGAAAATGCTAAGCAAAAAAAAATGGATAAACAAAGTAAAACAATGAAAAAGCAGTTTGATAAGAAACGGAAAGAAAACACGAAATAAAACATAGGCAGTTTGGTTCTTTGGCGAGGAGCTAAAAAAGATACCAAGGATTTCGGTCGTAAGACTGGAATAAAATATGGAGGGCCTTATAAAGTATCAAAAGTTCTAGGAAACGATCGATACGAAATGGTCGTCCTTAAAGGCATGAAAGGTTACCAACGATATTCTGCAGTGGTAGCTGCAGACGCAATAAGCGAATTTAAATCTGGCACATGAAGTGAATCCAATTCACTTCCGATGATGAGGTAAATAGTATCGACGAGTTAATTGATCTATTAGTCACAAAAAAAAAACAACAAAAAGAAAAATATTATGGAATACCATAAAACAAGTTATGAAAACATAATAAAAATGGAATACCATACAATAATAGAAATGGAATACCATACGTTAATAAAAATGGAATACCATGCAATAATAAAAATGGATTACCATACAATAATAATAAAGATGACGCCCGAAAAGCAGTTTTTGATTAAAAAAATAAACTGACAAGAATGATATCAAGCAGATATTTTATGCGGGCGAGAAGGCATTCAAAACTAATTTTGGTGGTATTCCTCTATGACTAGGGGTAGGAACCTGAATCTTGTTACGCAAGAAATTTTTTTCCATATTCATATTTTACAAAAATGGAATACCATACAAAACAAAAGATTGAATAAAATATGGAACATCATAACATAATATTCCCACTTATTATTACTCTATGGAATATAGTATTTGTGATTGATTGGTTGATAAAAAATATTAATATAACAAGAAAAAAAAAACAACAAAAAAAAATATATGAACTTTTACAGAAAGTTTTCTGATTTCAGAACTAAGAAGAAATAAAAACCCGTCTGATCATAAACTGGCGAGGACGCACAGAAAAACAGGATGGCCGAATGTTATGAATATTATATTATTGGACCCCCTGTATATTATATCATTATGAATGTTGTATTGTTGGTATTAACTAATATTAAGGATTGGTTGTAAGGTTGATAATTTGTTTGTTAACATGATTGTAATTAATTGGTGCACGCATTCGTGTTTCCAAAATGTACCAAAGGAAAGAATACCAATATTATCAATTGGGAGTAATCAGTAACCTCTTGTGTTGTGTTTATATGAGAGCACGAATAAGTGCTGACGAATGAAGAGATCCGCGGAGAGAGCGGACGGAAGACGGAAGGTTTTCAGTCAGCAGTTAGCATTAGATTAAAAATTGGTCAATTCGAGAAGGAATTGAATTGGAACTGTATAAAGCGCATTTTATGTAAAACATTAAAGATGTTTTAATCAGAAAAGTGGTTTGATTAATAGGCCGTTGTAATATGAACTAAATAATTTTTTTGTGAGCTGGAACAAACATCTATTGATTTTACACCGAAAAGTGACGTAGATACTTGAATTTTCAATGGCCAAGTTGAATTTTTTTTATTATAACGGATCCCCTAACAACCATAAATCAGTGGTGTATGGATTTACAAACAAATCAGAGAAATATATTGATAACTAACGAACGCAATAAAGCTCCTGACTTCACGTGAGTGCCTTAAAAATTTTGTATTTAATGAAATACGGAACAAACAGAATCGAGTTAGCCTCGTGCTAAGCATCATCAAATTCTTGGCAGCAATCAGCCGACCTCTTCGATATTTGGAAGGAAACGCCAACAAAAATTGACTGTTAAATTATGGCCTTAGAGAGCTTCCGCACGTCGAGATTTGGGGAGCAAATATGATCCTTGAAGCGTTATTGGCAGGGTTAATTGTTTGAGAGCATCACCGCCAACTCGGCCCGAAGGATAAAAGCGATCAATAATGGAATATAATGAAATAAAAGACAGTCTAAGGCGAGAAAATTAGCGGCTAATCATTGTTGAAGGCAGCTGCTTTACGAAATAAATAAAAGGCTTTATATTTCCTGACAGACGATATAAAGTTCAAACCAACTTTTTTTATTGTCAGGAAGAGGAATAACTGCGTAACTTTCCGATTATATCTGGGATATAGGTAACGCCTCTGGGTATTGAACTTGCCAATCCTTCACTTTATTTCGCCGTTTTTATTTGAACGAATAGGGAAAATTAGATAACTTCATCTGCTATGTTCTATTCCGAAATCAGACTAGTGGAGAAGGTTGCTGGATGTGAGTGAATTGAGAGTTGGAGAAGCGGTGAAGATATCAATTCTTGAAGAAAAAATCTTATTCTGTTTTGGCGCGCTTATTACCCTGCACTCCCCTATCAATTTGTACAAATGTCTATTTTCGAAGATTTACCGAAAACGGTTAATTTCGATACACTGATAATCTGAGTTGAAAATTAATTATCTCGGTCCATCCGGCCAGTCGGCCCTCAGCAAGATTGGAGACCAAATGCGCCGGTCAAGTTCGTTAATGGCAAAAGCCGAAAAGTAATGATAATAATAATGCCTTCCAAAGCAGTACTGCAACAACTACTGAATATTGTCGCCAAATACACATCAGCAATAGGAATGTCATTGGGTTTGGACAAGTGCGCTGTTTTTCACCAGTGCTACCATATGTGCCTCTGGAGATTGAAGCAGTTGTTGAAAATGACAGAGCTCACATCTACTGGAACTATGCGATTCCAACAACTCGGCAGATCCACGCCATAAAGCCAGATATACTCCTGCTGGACAAAGAACTCAAGGAATTGTTAGTCGTCGAATTTTCCTCTCCCTCAGAAAATAATGTGGTGATGAAGGAAGAACAGAAGATGGAAAAATACAAGGATTTAATGTTTGAACTGGGGATCCTGTATCCAAGGCATAAAGTCAGGATGGTCTTACTAATAACAGGATGCCTAGGCGCCATGAGAGCGGACTACGTGACTGAATTGAACACTATTCCCACAGAATATACCTTAGAAGAAGTGCAAGCTCCAAACAAATTGTATGGCAACTAAATCAGCGCACCCTGGTGTCCGGGTGCTGTATTATTTGTTTGGCGCGAAATTTGAACACTAAAATAGGCGGTAAATTTGAACCACTCTTCCATGCTTCTAGATTATTCTTTATGAATTTGAATAATACGTATCAATTTAAATTTTACCATTCAAAGCTCATTATTTTGAATGGTAAAATTAAATTTATACCTTTCATTAAGACCATTGCTTAAAAAAAATGAATACAAACACAAGTTCTAATAATGCTTTATTGCAAAATTGAACATAAATAAACAAAATAATTTACATATTCTTTTATAAATTATTAGTGTATTACTTAAAAATTTAAATAACAATGCTCCAACAAATTATAAATTTAAATAGATTTTCCCTAATGTATAATACTTTATAAAAGTAAACCAGATATCAAGAAATACACAAACGATAAATGTTCATCCCTATCAAGTTTCGAAATGAATAATACATATATAACCAATTCAAAAATGAATACAAACTGTATGTTTTATTATGAAATAAAAAGATAAATAAACAACCAACAATTCATTGGTTATTGAATAATGTGGTAAGAAATAATTGTGTTCTTTAAAAATTGAATTTGAATGTGAATTGATTGAGAATTCTTCAGAAAGTTCATATTCAAGGAGCTACATCGTGGTTCCGAGAATGATTTATTGCAAACTGAAGTCAAAAATGTATGAGGTGATGCATGCTTAACGAGTTTACTTGTTCTGCTATTAACAAAATCAGTATCATTGAAATGATCCTCACATAAATACTGAAATTTGAGCAAATGATGGAATCTTTAATCTAACAAATTTTCCTCCTTTTAGAAAGCTAAATTTCTTCCTGTAGCAATTTGAAAAACTGTTTTCCACATCCTACAAAATATCCATTCTAGCAATCTGGATACTTACAAGAATAAACCTGTCTCGGAGTCGACATATTAGTTTCAATAATTAAAGATGATTATGAAAAATGATTAGCTGTTCAACTAGAATGCTGTTACCCCAACGTCTATGTTATATCTTGCTTCGATTCCTCTCTTCCCTGGCAACAATTTCTGCAAAGATGTATGATGTTTAAAATGAATGTGCGGACCATTTCAGTGCAAATTGCACTTGAATTGTCGCCTCGATTTCTCGGCTTCCGTGGCCTGGCCACGATATCTGAACAGCTGTGAAGATGTATGATGGTTTGTAGCTTTTAATGAATGTATGAATCGACATTTTTAGTGCAAATTTATACTTACAGAAATAAATAATTCAGAACTCGATAAATATAGCTGTCGCCCTGGCGGTCGAATTGACAAAAGAAAATTGTCAATTATCCTGTCAAACGAAACGACATGAGCAAATCTTTCACGCTATTTATCACCTTATTGTTCCTTTAATGAGGATTATATTTGCATCTACTTCTTGTCACAGTTGCGCCTCTGGTGTTCGGGTGCAGAACTACTAGATTGCTTCCAGATTTTGGTCATAGTTATCACTTCTTCTAAGGTATATTCTGTAACTATTCCGGCCTGCAAATCCCTGGAAGAGGATTTAGCGCACATAATGCAGAAGGCGGAGTTGCTCGGAACACTTTGAGTCATCAGATCCCATCAACTGTGAAGGCCGCTTGCAGCTCATCTCTTTTGTTGAGGGACGCTGTAACAGCAGGACGAAGAACTGATCCATGGAACGTGCGAGAGGTTTTTTAGTGAGTAATCCATCAACAACTGGAGTCTCACACTCCTGAGAGAAGCGGACCCTCTCAGGGCGGGCCTATAAAAGGTTCATCTCCATCGGGATATGTGGAAAGACACAATGCGGCACTCAGAATTCTCTACTTCCACCTGAGAGAGGTTTATGGTATAGAGACGAACCAATGCTAGCATATGCACCTCTGGAGATTGATTTGTTGAAAATAACAACAACCCGGCAGATCGTCGCCATAAAGCCAGATATAGCCCCGCTGGGCAAATAACTCAAGGAATTTTTTATCTCCTCTCCCTCTGAAAATAATGTGGTGATGACAGAATAGGGAAAAATACAAGGATTGAGCATTCGAACTGGGTACTCTATATCCAAGGCATAAAGTCAGAATGGCCATTCTAATCATAGAATGTCTAGGCGGAATGAGAGCGAACTACGTGACAGAACTCAAGATTATGCTAGCTTGTATATCCCTGGCCGAGGTTTTGGCGCACATAATGGAGAAAGCAGTGTTGCTCGGATGACTTCGAGTCATCAGGTCCCATCAACTTTGAAGGCCACTTGCAGCTCATCCCTTTTTGTAAAGGGACGCTTTAAAGGCAGGACGAAGAGCTACTCCAAGGAACGTTTGAGAGGTTTTTTAGTGAGTAACCAAACAACAACTGGAGTCTCACACTCCTGAGAGAGCGGACTCTCCCGGGGTAAGCCTATAAAAGGTTTTTCCTCTCACGTGAAAAAAAAGTGTCTTTATTTCTTATGAACATAACATAAGGGCGAAGTCTAGCCAAAAGCTACTCCACTTAACTACTGAGCGATTACCGATTAACAAACTGAGATTATGAAAAATGATTATAAATTTTGAAAATGTAACTAGTGTTGCCGTAAATTACCTCTAAGTGAGTATATGTTTAATATTATGTTATATAGGCTGAGGCCATCCAGATATATATTTATCTCTTGACATTTGACAAGCTGAATAAAAGGGCACCTTCCCGCGTATGCCACAGAGAAGAGTAACACATGTCTAGGAACTGGTAATAGTTGTAATCTAGATTGTCCATGCTTGTTATTGGAAATAAACATTCTATATATTAAAACCTCATTTAATTAATATAAAACATGGTGTCAGGTGTGATTGTGTAAAAGAATCTGGCTAGTAAGGGAGTTTAGACACATTGGATCAGCAAGTGAGGTCAGATTAGCACGTGTTCTACGCTCTAGAAGAGAAAGACTATTATAAATTATCAGGATGGAAAACTATTTCAAACCACCAGAAGCTCTCAATTTGGATGGAAACATAGCAGATAACTGGCGTAAGTTCCACCAGAAGTTTAACAATTTTATGGATGCATGTGGACTGAATAAAGAAGGTGAAGAGAGGAAAATAGCCATCCTATTAAATATAATAGGAGATGATGGTCTTGATTTGTTCAATACATTTTCACCATTGTCAGCCAGTAATAGATCTTTGGAGAACGTACTGAAGCAGTTCAACGAGCACTGCGAACCGAAGAAAAATGAAATTTATGAAAGGTTCTTGTTTAATAGTATTGTTCAAAAGGAAGGACAAAGTTTTGATAGCTTCCTCACGGATTTGAGAACTGCAGTGAAAACGACAGGATACAGTAAGCCAGAAGAAATGATTAGAGATAGAATTGTCTTCGGAATATATGATAAGTGCATACAAGAGAAGCTATTGAGAGAACCTGAGTTAGTTCTCCACAAAGCCATTGACATATGTAAAGCAAGAGAAGTGAGTAAGCAGCAACTGAAGGTACTGCAAAGTGAGAACACTGCAGTGAGTGCAGTTAAAGCAAGTAAGAATAATTGTGACTATTGCGGATACAAGCATGAAAGGAAACAGTGTCCAGCATTCAGAAAAACATGTGCAAAGTGCAAAGGAAAGAACCATTTTGCTCGAGTGTGCAGAAGTGATACTCAAGAAGATAATAAGAAGAACAAGAAGAAGGTGCACCAAGTAAGACAAGAAGAAGAGAAGTCTGAAGAAAGCGAGGAAGAATTCTTCATTAATGCTGTAAGGAAGAACACCCTGAGGCAAGAAAGAAGTTGGATAAAGTCGGTAATTGTCAATAATAATTGTATAGATTTTAAGTTAGATACAGGGGCTGAGGTATCAATAATTCCATACAATATTTTGAAATCAATTGATTTGGTGAAGAAGTTAGACAAGTCTAATATTTCTTTGATATCTTATGGTAGCTCAAAATTCAAATTAGAAACAGTTGGTGAGGTAGAGCTCACTTGTATGGTTGGAAACATAATGAAAAAAGTTTTATTTGTTATAGTAGATGCTAAAAATCAAGTTCCTTTACTAGGCTTGCAAGATTGTATTCGATTAAATTTAGTTAAAAGAGTAGATCAAGTTAGAGTTGAAGATGCACAGAGGATGGCGATTAAAAGTGTGGAAGATGCAGTGAAGGAATTTCCTCAAGTCTTTGAAGGATTGGGTAGGTTTCCTTCACAACATCACATTTCATTAAAATCGGATGCTATACCTAAAGTTGTGCCAATAAGAAGAATTCCACGAATACTTCACGATAAATTAAAAGAAAAACTTGAAGAACTTGAAAATAAATGAATAATTAAAAGGTTAGATAAGCCAACGGATTGGTTAAGTCCACTAGTCATAGTTGAAAAAAGAAACGGAGATATTAGATTATGCTTAGATCCTAAACATCTTAATGAAGCGATTAGAAGGGAGCATTGCTTAATCCCATCGATTGAGGAAATTGCGTCTAAACTATCAGGAAAAAAATATTTCACAGTTCTGGATATGCGTGACGGATATTGGCAAATTGAGTTAGATGCCTCCAGTGCAGAGTTATGTAGTTTTGGAACACCCTTCGGGAGATATAAGTTTCTGAGAATGCCATTTGGCATATCATCAGCACCTGAAGTGTTTCAGAAAAAGAATTATGAATTATTTGGAGACATAAATGGTGTTGGTCTTTATTTTGATGACTTAATAGTCACGGGAGAAACTGAAGAAGTACACGATCGTAATCTAAGAATTGTTTTGAATAGAGCGGCTAAATATAATGTTAAATTCAATAAAGCTAAGATTCAATTCAAGCAAACATCTGTTAAGTTTTTAGGACAAGTCTTTTCACAAGATGGAATAAGTATTAATGAAAATTATATTAAGTCAATTGTGGATATGAAAAATCCTGTAGATAGAAAGCAATTAATGAGATTTCTGGGAATGGTGAAGTTTATTGGCAAATTTATACCAAATCTATCGGCAATCACCGCCCCATTAAGATATTTAAGTCGAGAAGATGTTCAGTGGCACTGGAACGTGAATCACGATTTAGCGATGAAACAATTGAAAACATTGATCACTAGTCCTCCTGTACTTCAATTTTTTAATCCTGAAAAAGAAGTTACATTAGGAGTTGATGCATCAAAAGATGGCCTTGGCGCTTGCCTATCACAAGAAGGCCATGTCGTTGCGTTTGCATCAAGAAGTCTGACAAAAACAGAGCAAAAGTACGCGCAGATCGAGAAAGAAATGCTGGCGATACTATTCGGAGTAAAGAAATTCCATTTGTTTGTGTATGGGTTAAACATAAGAATTTTTAGTGATCACAAGCCACTGGAAAGTATTTTTCGGAAAGAACTGCAAGCATTGTCTCCAAGATTGCAGAGAATGCGATTAAAACTTTTAAATTATAATCTTAGTGTACAATACAAGCCTGGTAAAGAAATGTATGTCTCTGACGCTTTGTCTAGAGCATTTATTGAAGAACAGAACGAAAATAGTGACTGTCAAATAGATTATGTCGTTCATTCAATTGAGAGGTCCGTACCAATGTCAGAAGAACGAAAGGAACAATTTAGAATCGAAACATCTAAAGATCCACAATTAAACGTAGTTATTAAATATGTGAATGAAGGTTGGCCAATTAAGAAACATAAAATTCCTGATATAGTAAAAAGCTATTATAAACTCAGAGAAAAAATCTTTTATTGTAATGGATTGTTATTTTTAGAACATAAATTAATTGTACCCTTAGTCTTAAGAAATGAAATGTTAAAGATAATCCATGAAGGCCACCTAGGAGTAGAAAAGACTAAATGCAGGGCAAGATTAATTTTTTATTGGCCTGGTCAAGCAGCTGATATTGAATCATTCATCAAATGTTGTAAAATTTGTGAAAAATATTCAAGAAAACAGTGCAAATAATCACTTCAACAATTGCCTTTGGCAACAAGACCATGGCAGATAGTAGGCACCGATATTTTCACATATGCTGATAAGTCTTATTTAACCATATACGACTCATATTCAAATTGGTTGGAACTTTTGATTTTAAAGGACAAAAGTGCTGAATCCGTAATAGAAAAATTTAAAGATGTATTTGCACGTTTTGGCACACCAGACAAAGTAGTAGCTGATAATATTCCATTTAATAGTAGAAAATGTTTAGATTGTGCAAAAGAATGGAATTTTGGTCTTGTGTTCAGAAGCCCCCACTACCCTCGTTCAAATGGCTTAGCTGAGAAATCTGTGGGAATTGCAAAAAATATGCTCAAAAAATCGTTAGACGAAGGCAAGGATATACAGGGTGTTTCATCATAAACTGGACAAACGAATACAGCGTGTAGATGACATCGGGAGAATAATTTTTGCCTTATGACATATACCCCGTTTTCGAAGCATAAGCGAGATACAGGGTGTTCAAGGTAATTTTTGAGCAATATTCTATCGAGTGTGGTCAGTTATGTGTAACATTTGAAATAATGGTTTTTGGTCACATCTCAGTATTTTTTTATGCTCAATTCTGAAATGATATAAGATTCTGAAAATAGTATTTAAAAATGGCGGAAAACCTGCAAAGTTCGAAATTTTTTTACGCGGTTGCCAATTTGAGTTTCACTCTATGATTTATCTCAAGTTTTTAAGAAATTCTGTGAAAAAATTTTTTCAAAATTCGAACACAACTTTTTTTTTGCATGTCTACAGCAAAAATAAAATTTCATCCGAAATTGATGAACGTTTCCACGCTTATACTATTCTTCAACCTCAACGAAAATATGAAAACAGAACCGAAAAATATCGATGGGTTTGTTTTTTATAGCCATTCAAAGTTTCCACTCGGATATCTAACTTATTCGTTTTTTGAAAACTGGTTTGGCTATGAGGGCAAAAAGTTTGAAATTGAACTGCCGAAGCATTCCAGATATAAATTAAAATTTCTCAAAAAAAAATTTTTTTGTTCATATTTCAATAAAACTCTGGCTGGAATCGAACTAGTGACCTTGCGATAGGAATTACTCTTAACTCTAGATAGAAATTGAAATTTTTTGGAACATATTAATTTTCGTTACCTAGCAACAGTAATTCACAGAATTTGACAGTATGTTCGAATTCAACTGAATAATATTTCGTTAGTTTCTTATAAAACATTTCAATTCGAGCAGAAATTAAATAATCAATGTTGGAAATAATTATTTGGTTCAGCGAATCAAGAAAATCAAGAAAGTGAGAGAATATTGTCTTATAGCAAAATTTTCTTGAATATTTTTTTTATATTTCACTAACGCAAGAATATAACACAATAGTAGACAAATTTAACAATTAATTGAACAACTCTGACGAAATTATAGATTATAATTCAGTTTCAAAAATATTCCCATTCATTTGAACATACAGTCTCGCTCTTTTCACCACACTGTTCACCGCTGAATCTATCATTCCTTGATTATGACGAATTTCCTGGGCAGCTGATTCAATTCGTTGAATCAATTCTTCTTTCGATTCTACTGGCGCTCGCTTGTCGTAGACCAGACTTTTCATATTACCCCAGAAATAAAAATCCAGTGGAGTTGGATCTGGAGAACGTGGAGGCCATGCAACAGGTCCAAACCGACCAATCCATCGCCGTGGGTATTGGGAGTCTAGAAACTCGCGTACACTCCTGACTGTGTGCGCAGGACAACCATCGTGTTGGTACCAAATACCTCTAAATTGATTCAAAGGAATATTTTCCATGAGATCTGGTAGAGTCTCTCGTAAAAATTGATAGTAACCATTTCCAGTCAATGTTTCAGGGAGAATGAAAGGTCCGATGATGAATCTGTCCTTCATTCCCTCCCAAACATTGACTGAAAACCTTTTTTGACTATTCATCGAAACCGAAGAATGTGGATTATTGATTTGCCATACCACATTATTTTTTCTGTTAAAAAATCCATCTCTATGAAGGGTCGCTTCATCGCTGAATAAAATGAGACGTGGAAAATCTCTATTCGACGCGTTCTTCTTAAAATGAATTCACAGAATTCTTTCCTTTTACTGCAATCACCTTCTTCTAATTTTTGACATATTTGAAAATGATATGGGTGGTAGTGATTCCTCTTCAGAACTCTCTATACAGTCGATTTACTTTGGTTCACACTGGGGTGATTAGATATCATTTTAGTTGATATTTTAGGATTACTCTCAACCAAATCCAGGACACGTTCATCGTGACTTCGTATTGTTTCTTTTTTCTTTCGGTTAAGAGTGCCATCTTAACGTAATTTACGTACTGTTGCCATAAATGTTTTAAAGTTTGGTACTGATCGGCTTGGAAATCTGCGGGCGTATATTTCTCTCGCTTTCCTCCCTGAGGAATTCGCTTCATAATAAGCCTGAACCATTATCATTTTTCTCCAAGATTGAATATTTCATTTCTGCTCAAATTAAAATGGTTTTCAAGAAACTTGCGAAATAATATTCAGTGAATTCGAATAATCTATCAAATGCTTTGAATTACCGTTGCTAGGTAACGATAATTAATATGTTCCGAATAATTTCAATTTCTATCAAGAGCTAAGAGTAATTCCTATCGCAAGGTCACTAGTTCGATCCCGGCCAGAGTTTTATTGAAATATGAACAAAAAAATTTTTTTTTGGAGAAATTTTAATTTCCATCTGGAATGCTTCGGCAGGTCAATTTCAAACTTTTTGCCTCATAGCCAAACCAGTTTTCAAAAAACGAATAAGTTAGATATCCGAGTGGAAACTTTGAATGGCTATAAAAAACAAACCCATCGATATTTTTCGGTTCTGTTTTCATATTTTCGTTAAGGTTTAAGAATAGTATAAGGGTCAGAATCAGAGAGGTGAGCATTTTATGTTTCCAAATATCTGAGAAATTAAGTTTTCTTTTGAAGAAAACTAACAAGTGTAGTCCGTTGTGTCATTAGTCATGAACCTTTCCTGTGAAGAGGCACGCACAATAATATATATTTTAGAAATTATACCTGTCAAGACGCATTATACCAAGGCCAAAAGTCATTTCGGGAACACTTTTAAATATTTTTTTTAATAATAATACAACCAATGCATTTAAGAATCACCTTCAAGAAATTGTAATTTACCAGTTCCTAACTCGGAAAATGTTATTATTATGTATATTTTTATAATAAAAACACTTATTTTGCAAATTATTCTCCATAAATTTTCCATTGGTGTAAATTTCGCTCCAAAAATTTCAATTTATTGTATTCATTTTTGTACTTCGTTATATATTAATAATATAAATACAAAAGTTCAAAGATCATTTCATGTTGTATATATAAGATTTAACTATAGCTTTACTTATTAGTAATTTATTTGCTGTTTTTGTGATGTTCCCGAAAATGATGGGGTGTTCCCTAAATGACGTTGACGTTCCCTGAATGAAGGCAACGCCTGGTTTTGGCCTATTTTATGCATGAAAATATTATACATTTACAGAGTATTATACCTTTATTTGTACTTAAGGAATGAGGAACATGAATATAAAAATTTTAACTACAAATCGGTGTTTTTTCATATGGTTGCCACTAACGCATTTTTGAAAAGCCTTCCACTGTTTAAAAGTTTTCAGTAATTCATCAACGGTGTCTTTTAGTTGTTCTCTGTTTCCTCTTCTGTCTTTCAGTCATATAACTTACAGTCTTAACTTTATTTTCAGCTTTCTTCCTTTGGTAATATTCCCTATCTTTCATACTCTTCATCTCTTTTTTTTCAGGTGTTATTTTATTTAAAAACTTGCGCTTCCTTGCATTAGCCTTTTCACGATATTTTTCATAAGCTATACTGTCTTGTTTTATAATTTCCCCTAATACTCATACTAAATGGATACCTATAAAACCAAAATTTTGCATGGTTATGCTTTTGAAAGCATTAGAGTATCATGTTGCCTATAAAACATGTCATTTCAGAAACACCGGGTCATTTAGGGAACGCCCGTCATACGAGAACGTTCCCGAAATGACCGTTCCCGAAATGACTATTCGATAAATATTTTCATGTCACGCTTGACGCCGCCATGTTAGATATTAGTTTTTGAGATTATGAACAAGTGACCTGTAATATTTATAAGAATTTCACAAAAAGTATGCAAATTTTCGAAAACCAAATCACCAAACAGCGTTCCCGTAATGACAGGGAATTGAAGTACGCTTCACACATATCAAATTAAAAGGTACTTTTCAACAAAATTAATTATTTTTTTTCCGTAAACAAGACACACGCCTTTTAATTTGACTAGTGAAGTTCACACTGAAGCTCACTAACGTCACATAACGTGTATTGTTTTAATTACATCGACCGATATCTACCACGTTCACGGAATGATTTGTTAAACGTCAGACAGCATTTGAATAGCCAAAATATGAAGAAATCAAACTGGTATTCATTCAATTTATACGTATATTCTTAATCAGATGATTTTCAACGCTTATATTAAAATATGACATTTATAAGTCGTAATTGTACATATTTTTGACTGGTCTGATCTATGAAACATGGTATAAGGACGCATTCCCGGAATGACTATTTAGACCCTTTTTTCTATAAAATAAATTAAAATATTATTATTGAAAAATAAAAATGCTAACTGCCTCGTAATTAAGCACAGAACCTTTATTTTAAAATGAATATTTCAGTAATATCATGTTATTTTATCAAGAAAACCTTTGTCAGAAGCGTAATGCTCACCTCTCTGATTTTGACCCATAAGCGTGGAAAAGTTCATCAATTTCGGATGAAATTTTATTTTTGCTGTAGACATGTAAAAAAAAGTTGTGTTCGAATTTTGAAAAATTTTTTTCACAGAATTTTTTTAAAAACTTGAGATAATTCATAGAGTGAAACTCAAATTGGCAACCGCGTAAAAAAATTTCGAACTTTGCAGGTTTTCCGCCATTTTTAAATACTTTTTTCAGAATCTTATATCATTTCAGAATTGAGCATAAAAAAATACTGAGATGTGACCAAAAACCATTATTTCAAATGTTACACATAACTGACCACACTCGATAGAATATTGCTCAAAAATTACCTTGAACACCCTGTATCTCGCTTATGCTTCGAAAACGGGGTATATGTCATAAGGCAAAAATGATTCTCCCGATGTCATCTACACGCTATATTCGTTTGTCCACTTTATGATGAAACACCCTGTATATTCCGCATTGTTGAATTATAGAAATTCCCCTTTAAAATACATGAACTATACCCCATCCCAGCTTCTGAACTCGAGGGTATGCAAGACCAAGGTTCCAATTGCAAATGAATTGTTGCAACCGCGGATTTGCCAAAACGTAATTAATAAATTGGAGACTAAAAGACTTAAATCTAAACAATATTATGATAAAAATTCAATTGATTTGAAGCCATTGGAAGATGGTCAAAATGTGATTATGTACGATCATGGTAGAAAAGTGTGGGAGTCAGCAAAAATATTGGATCAGAACGAAAACAAACGATCTTATAATGTAATAGATAGTGCAGGAAATGTGTTGAGGAGAAACAGAGTTGATATAAAGCCATCGAATAACGAAATGGTTCAACAATTAAATAATGAAGAGTTTTGTGAAACCAACTTGGATCAAACTGTTTCTGGTTCATACACAAAAGTACCTGAAATTGAATGTAATACTGATTCTGACTTTGTAACTAGATCTAAATCTGGTAGAATCATTAAAAAACCTGTTAAGTTGGATCTTTAAAGGGAAGGATGTTTAATATTATGTTATATAGGCTGAGGCCATCCAGATATATATTTATCTCTTGACATTTGACAAGCTGAATAAAAGGGCACCTTCCCGCGTATGCCACAGAGACGAGTAACACATGTCTAGGAACTGGTAATAAGTGTAATGTAGATTGTCCATGCTTGTTATTGGAAATAAACATTCTTATTAATTAAAACCTCATTTAATTAATATAAAACAGTATAAGAAGGTTATCCCAAAAAGCAACAAATACTCGTTGTGCACCTACCTGGCGTAGGGGTTACCGTGATCAATAAGGCGGTTCCCCCGGAGTGAGGCCCTTTCATTGCACTTAGATCGGGCTGACCTCTGCGATTATCCCTAATGCGGATAACTCGGGCGCGTAATTTTTGGTAGTCGGGACTCGTTGTGCACCTTCATAGCATTGAAGGTAAGAGAACGTTGAAACACGGCTGATCCGAATCTAGGCAACCTGATTCTTTGACCATATCTAATCGACAACATCATAGACACCCCGTCTAAACACCAACTTCTCACTCAAATAGGGAGGAATGGAAGAATGCAAAACTCGAAAAACCATACTGACATTTAAAATTTGAAAATATTTCTGACCTGGAGCCTGAGCCACCCAATGCTATTTATCGGCTCCCCAATTTCTGTGTCTTATTTCCTCAAGCTTATTATTATTATTATTATTTAGTATGGACAACACCAGAGTCTCACAAAGATATTAACGTGAGTAAAGGTCTTAAAAATGTCTCTATCGGTATAAATATCGCAGGGCAATTACGCGGCATTCCATAACTAGTTACCCTGTTTGAATTCGATCGGATTCGTATTTTTGTGAGTTATTGAGGAAATAACGACAAATTTCAGAGAGGTATAGCCCCAAAACTGTTTGAACGATTATGCCTATTAACCAACTCAAATGTCGCATTCGGTACCTCTTTCCGTTCTCAAGTTATCGTTAGATAAACAATATTTTTTAATAACTTAAAAAAAAAATCTGGTGATACGATCCTCACAAAAAGTAACATACGTCTTTATGTCGATATTCTACAACTAGTTGCCAAGTTTCAATTCGATTGGATCTATATTGGATGAAAACAAAATTACTACTCGGAAAGCGCCCATTAACGAACTTGTCCGTCGCATTTGGACGCGCCACCAACCCTGAAAATTTCAAGTCGCTATCTCTTTCCGATCGAAAGTTATCGTGACCGGCCGGACAGAATCGATTTTGATCATACGGAACATTGCGTGTGATAAGTATGTTTCTAAGCATGTAAATTCAAGGGTCTAAATGAAATTCGGGCTGGAAACACCTCATCGGCATTGCAAAAGTCCACCATTTTTTCGCAAAACTGAATTCTGCGATCAAAATCATCTCCATTCAGTTCGTGCACCAAATCAATTTTGAATGGGTGCTATTTATGGCATTTTAATTTTCTCAGAACCAATTTATGCGATATATTGTTATCTGCCGCAATAGTTTTCGAACACATGAAGATTTTCCTCCAACACTAATAAAATGTTCAATTCTACCTCTTTTGGAATTGCCGGTCGACCACTTTTTGGATGATCCTTCTCGTTTCTGAATTCCTCATACTTGATTATTTTACTAACAGCACCCCGAGTTATAGAGGCATTAGAATATTTTCCATTGAAATAATCACAAACTTTTTGATGGGTAAGTCCTTTATCTCCACGACCCCTAATAATCAGATTTTCTAATTTGTCTGATGCCGATAAACGCCGAACCATTTTGAATTCAGATACGACTACCAAATCCAACGATTTGCAATATTCAGTATTCACTGTAGACAAGTAGGTACTAGGAGAACACACAAGACATCCAGATGGTCTAAAATATTTTTTATGAGTTTTTATTGATTTGCCATACCACATTATTTTTTCTGTTAAAAAATCCATCTCTATGAAGGGTCGCTTCATCGCTGAATAAAATGAGACGTGGAAAATCTCTATTCGACGCGTTCTTCTTAAAATGAATTCACAGAATTCTTTCCTTTTACTGCAATCACCTTCTTCTAATTTTTGACATATTCGAAAATGATATGGGTGGTAGTGATTCCTCTTCAGAACTCTCCATACAGTCGATTTACTTTGGTTCACACTGGGGTGATTAGATATCATTTTAGTTGATATTTTAGGATTACTCTCAACCAAATCCAGGACACGTTCATCGTGACTTCGTATTGTTTCTTTTTTCTTTCGGTTAAGAGTGCCATCTTAACGTAATTTACGTACTGTTGCCATAAATGTTTTAAAGTTTGGTACTGATCGGCTTGGAAATCTGCGGGCGTATATTTCTCTCGCTTTCCTCCCTGAGGAATTCGCTTCATAATAAGCCTGAACCATTATCATTTTTCTCCAAGATTGAATATTTCATTTCTGCTCAAATTAAAATGGTTTTCAAGAAACTTGCGAAATAATATTCAGTGAATTCGAATAATCTATCAAATGCTTTGAATTACCGTTGCTAGGTAACGATAATTAATATGTTCCGAATAATTTCAATTTCTATCAAGAGCTAAGAGTAATTCCTATCGCAAGGTCACTAGTTCGATCCCGGCCAGAGTTTTATTGAAATATGAACAAAAAAATTTTTTTTTGGAGAAATTTTAATTTCCATCTGGAATGCTTCGGCAGTTCAATTTCAAACTTTTTGCCTCATAGCCAAACCAGTTTACAAAAAACGAATAAGTTAGATATCCGAGTGGAAACTTTGAATGGCTATAAAAAACAAACCCATCGATATTTTTCGGTTCTGTTTTCATATTTTCGTTAAGGTTTAAGAATAGTATAAGCATGGAAAAGTTCATCAATTTCGGATGAAATTTTGTTTCTGGTTCATACACAAAAGTACCTGAAATTGAATGTAATACTGATTCTGACTTTGTAACTAGATCTAAATCTGGTAGAATCATTAAAAACCTGTTAAGTTGGATCTTTAAAGGGAAGGATGTTTAATATTATGTTATATAGGCTGAGGCCATCCAGATATATATTTATCTCTTGACATTTGACAAGCTGAATACAAGGGCACCTTCCCGCGTATGCCACAGAGACGAGTAACACATGTCTAGGAACTGGTAATAAGTGTAATGTAGATTGTCCATGCTTGATATTGGAAATAAACATTCTTATTAATTAAAACCTCATTTAATTAATATAAAACAGTATAAGAAGGTTATCCCAAAAAGCAACAAATACTCGTTGTGCACCTTCATAGCATTGAAGGTAAGAGAACGTTGAAACACGGCTGATCCGAATCTAGGCAACCTGATTCTTTGACCATATCTAATCGACAACATCATAGACACCCCGTCTAAACACCAACTTCTCACTCAAATAGGGAGGAATGGAAGAATGCAAAACTCGAAAAACCATACTGACATTTAAAATTTGAAAATATTTCTGACCTGGAGCCTGAGCCACCCAATGCTATTTATCGGCTCCCCAATTTCTGTGTCTTATTTCCTCAAGCTTATTATTATTATTATTATTTAGTATGGACAACACCAGAGTCTCACAAAGATATTAACGTGAGTAAAGGTCTTAAAAATGTCTCTATCGGTATAAATATCGCAGGGCAATTACGCGGCATTCCATAACTAGTTACCCTGTTTGAATTCGATCGGATTCGTATTTTTGTGAGTTATTGAGGAAATAACGACAAATTTCAGAGAGGTATAGCCCCAAAACTGTTTGAACGATTATGCCTATTAACCAACTCAAATGTCGCATTCGGTACCTCTTTCCGTTCTCAAGTTATCGTTAGATAAACAATATTTTTTAATAACTTAAAAAAAAAATCTGGTGATACGATCCTCACAAAAAGTAACATACGTCTTTATGTCGATATTCTACAACTAGTTGCCAAGTTTCAATTCGATTGGATCTATATTGGATGAAAACAAAATTACTACTCGGAAAGCGCCCATTAACGAACTTGTCCGTCGCATTTGGACGCGCCACCAACCCTGAAAATTTCAAGTCGCTATCTCTTTCCGATCGAAAGTTATCGTGACCGGCCGGACAGAATCGATTTTGATCATACGGAACATTGCGTGTGATAAGTATGTTTCTAAGCATGTAAATTCAAGGGTCTAAATGAAATTCGGGCTGGAAACACCTCATCGGCATTGCAAAAGTCCACCATTTTTTCGCAAAACTGAATTCTGCGATCAAAATCATCTCCATTCAGTTCGTGCACCAAATCAATTTTGAATGGGTGCTATTTATGGCATTTTAATTTTCTCAGAACCAATTTATGCGATATATTGTTATCTGCCGCAATAGTTTTCGAACACATGAAGATTTTCCTCCAACACTAATAAAATGTTCAATTCTACCTCTTTTGGAATTGCCGGTCGACCACTTTTTGGATGATCCTTCTCGTTTCTGAATTCCTCATACTTGATTATTTTACTAACAGCACCCCGAGTTATAGAGGCATTAGAATATTTTCCATTGAAATAATCACAAACTTTTTGATGGGTAAGTCCTTTATCTCCACGACCCCTAATAATCAGATTTTCTAATTTGTCTGATGCCGATAAACGCCGAACCATTTTGAATTCAGATACGACTACCAAATCCAACGATTTGCAATATTCAGTATTCACTGTAGACAAGTAGGTACTAGGAGAACACACAAGACATCCAGATGGTCTAAAATATTTTTTATGAGTTTCAGTATCAATTCAAGTATCGGTTTTGTAATAAAAAATGGGTTCAAGCCCTGTGGACAGGAGCTTTCTGGCGCTCTAGTTCAAACAGACAAATTATATCTCCGAAAGTATTGGTTTCTCTGAGTTGGGAATTATATCAATGTATACATATGATAGAGCTGCATCATAAAGGAAATTCAATTCAAATAATAGTTTATTTATCAAGATTAAATGAGCAATCATGAGAATGAGAACTGCACCATGGAAGAAATCGAATTAAATCTGGCCAATTTTGCCCAATAACGAACATAACCGAGATATTCATCTCCCTAACCTACTCTGAAAATTTCAACTACCTAGCTCATTCCGTTCGAGAGTTATTGTGGAAAAACTTTTTTTAAATTTTCTAATTTTTTTTTTTACACTTTGCGGTAATCTGGTCAATACAAAACTTCACATGCGTATAAAGGTCATGATTCTACAATTTGATGCTAAATTTCAGATAGATCGAACGAACTTGTCCGAGATATTTACGCTCCAAAACCACCTTGCAATTTTCAATCCGCTAACTCCTTTCGTTCGAGAGTTATCGTGCCTACGGCCGGTCGGCCGGCCGGACAGAATCGATTTCGCACTCGGATTCTTGATCAGTGAGTCGAACCAAATCGTTTGAGACCATTTTCAGCCAAAAATTTCAAAATTACAGACACTTGGGCAAATTGATAAGCACACTGTTCCAAGGAACTAGAGCGCCAAAAAAACAAGTTTCGTATGACAATTGCACAAAACAGGTTTAAAGTACCTACAAATAGTAGGTATTCCATTAAACAAATATGAAAGAAGATAAGTAATAATAAAAAATTACCTTGTAATCGATCAAAAATTTCCTGATCTACGTTCACCAAACTACAGAATTATGCTTTCAATATTTACGTAATATTTTCAAACATTTTCGGGTGAGGTCCCCGTTGCATCGCTAAAATACGAGTATTTCAACTCCAATATTTTTGAAGTTACAATATTCCCTTCTGTCAAGTTGACATTATGAGAATTCATACATAGAATAATAATTATATCAATCTGTGAAATACGATTTACATTGAAATTTAAAAAAATCATATCTCCGAAAGTATTAGCTTGTTAGAGTTGAAAATGATATGAATGGATTCTTATGATAAAACTGCTTATTAAAACAAATTTGATTTGGAATTTGTTTCGTAAAAAAAAATTTTTTTTTTTGTTACTCCGAAACCATCTGTCCGATTTTGCCCAATAACGAACTTAGCCGAGATATTCATCCCCCAAACCTACTCTGAAAATTTCAACTCTCTAGCTCATTCCGTTCGAGAGTTATCGTGCTTACGGCCGGCCGGCCGGATCGGCCGGCCGGACAGAATGACTTTCGACCATGGATTCTTGATCAGTGGGTCGAACCAAATCGTTTAAGACCATTTTCATCGAAATATTCCAAAATTACAGACATTTGGGCAAATTGATAAGCACTCAGTTCCGAGGAACTAGAGCGCCAAAAATGGGTTCAAGCCCTGTGGACAGGAGCTTTATGGCGCTCTAGTTCAAACAGACAAATTATATCTCCGAAAGTATTGGTTTCTCAGAGTTGGGAATTAAATCAATGTATTCTTATGAAAGAAGTGCATCATAAAGAAAATTCAATTCAAATAATAGTTTATTTATCAAGATTAAATGAGCAATCTGAGAATGAGAACTGCACCATGGAAGAAACCAAATTAAAATAGCTGAAATGAATTTGACTCTTTCTTATAGAACAGGATGAAATGTACGAGTATGAACACAGATCATATAATAAAGCTTAGATAGAATAATTATAGCATTCTGTGGAAACATAGAAAAGTATGTCCGAAAGTATTAGCTTGTTGGAGTTGAAAATGATATCGATGGATTTTAATGGTGAAACTGCATCTTAAATAAAAATTACAGACATTTGGGCAAATTGATAAGCACTCAGTTCCGAGGAACTAGAGCGCCAAAAAGTGTAATTCCCTTTCCGGGATTTGAGCCCGCCTACGATCTTATCGATCTCCGGTATTAGAATAAAACGTCGGTACTTACCAGGGATATATATTCTTAATTTTCACTTTTCGACATAAAATCGCCACATGGGGGTTTATTTGACGGTTTTTTACCCTTGTCTCTTTTTTTGTCGATTTTGACGTTTAACGAACCAACTATTAGCAAGGAACTAGATAATGTCATGTCTCAGGAAAATAAGTTGACATTATGACAATTCATACATAGAATTATTATATAATTCTGTGAAAACGTGAAAATACGATTTATTATTGAAATTTTGAAAAATCATATCTCCGAAAGTATTAGCTTGTTAGAGTTAAAAATGATATCATTGGATTCTTATGATAAAACTGCTTATTGAAAAAAATTTAATTTGGAATTTGTTATGTAAAAAAACAATTTTTTTTGTTACTCCGATACCACCTGTCCGATTTTGCCCAATAACGAACTTAGCCAAGATATTTATCTCCCAAACCTACTCTGAAAATTTCAACTGTCTAGCTCATTCCGTTCGAGAGTTATCGTGCCTACGGCCGGCCGGCCGGACAGAAGGAATTTCGACCACGGATTCTTGATCAGTGAGTCGAACCAAATCGTTTAAGACCATTTTCATCGAAAAATTCGATAATTACAGACATTTGGGCAAATTGATAAGCACTCAGTTCCGAGGAACTAGAGCGCCAAAAAGTGTTTATTTCATGAAGACTTAATTTGAAAATGTTCATGTTTTTGAAATTAAATAAATTTATATCTCGAGAATTATTGACCCAAATGGCGTTACATGTGCATTGCTGAATTCAGAATGTTATGATCTATCCATGTCAAGAACAAAATATATGATAGAAGACCAAGAATTACGGGAAAATGTTCTTTAGAAATTGGCTGAAGCACTGGCGTGAAGTCAGGCGCTTTTGCGCGCATGTTCCATTTTCAACACGCCTCATACGTCGAGCATAGTTTCTGAATTATAAAATTTTTCAAGATAGCTGAGAAAACTTAATATTTAACCTTAACGATTTGGTTCGACTCACTGATCAAGAATCCGTGCTCGAAATAGATTCTGTCCGGTTGTCCGTCCTTTAACACGATAACTCTCGAACGGAATGAGCTTGACAGTTGAAAATTTCAGAGTAGGTTTGGGACATAAATATCTCGGTTGAGGTCATTATTGGGCAAAAGCAGCCAGATGGTTTCGGAGTAACAAAAAAAATATTTTTTATATTACAAAGTTCGAATTCAATTTTTTTTTAAGATGCAGTTTCATTATAAGAATCCATTGATATTATTCCCCATTCTAATAAGCTAATGCTTTCGGAGATATGATTTCAATTATAAATCGTACTTCTATGGTTTCACAGAATGCGAATTCTATCTGTCTGTGTTCGATCTGTTTGCTGTAGCTGTCGTTTGTCCAGTTTGAGAGATAAAGCTCATTAATGTCGAACGAAACTGAAAGTGTATTTCTGGTGAGTTTGGTTGATGTAAGCATGCAAAAAAATTGAAATTTGGATTCGCTAAGTTCATAGGCAGAGTTTTTTGGTTAGTGAGTCGAAAATGAATGATGCAAATATGTTGAGCATAATTTACGAGTCATTCTCTAATTATAGAAGATTTAGAACAAGATTTTCAACTAATGTACAGGTAGTTATTCCTCAGTACAATTTAAGATTTCCCACATAAGTATTCTGGTTTAATTGAAAGGTTTTTTTTCTGGGTTTTCTCTCCCAAACTCTGAAAAATATCTATAAAATAAAAATTTATTATTTTGTGATTTGTTTCTGCGTAAGAAACACAAGATATTTGTCAGAAGCAATCAATTGGACAATGTTGCCTAACATACAAAAACGATACAACATCAACGAAGAAACAACTATATCTAAAGATTTTCATTAAGCGTCTAACAAAGGAGTCTGATATGACTCCGAAACGTTATAATCTAACGATTTTCATTAAGCGTCTGACGAAGGAGTCTGATATAGACTCCGAAACGTTATAAACAGAAACTGATTATATTAAAAGGAAACTTAAGGAGTCAACTTGTATTTTATTGAACAGAGAATGCAATTTTGCAAATTGCTCAATTGGTATTGACCATATTTGGATAAATTTATTGAAAAAGGAGTTGGAACTTGGAAATTTCTATGCGAAGTAAAACTATGTTAGCTATGATTTTTAAATACTGTCAATGTGATAATTCTTGAATTTCACAAAATAACTATCAACAAAATAATTCTAACGATTTTCATTAAGCGTCTGACGAAGGAGTCTGATATAGACCCCGAAACGTTATAAATACGATATAGTTGTTTCTTCGTTGATGTTGTATCGTTGTTGTTTGTTAGGCAACATTGTTCAATTGATTGCTTCTGACAAATATCTTGTGTTTCTTACGCAGAAGCAAATCACAAAATAATTAATTTTTATTTTATAGATATTTTTCAGAGCTTGGGAGAGAAAACCCAGAAAAAAAACCTTTCAATAATGAGTATACCTCCCACAGTATCCTTTAATGATTATTCTGGTTTGAGTTCTCTCTGGACTGATTACATTGTTTCAGAAATAACACTGGCTATTTCTATTACTCAATTTTTTAGAATGACTCGTGATAGTTTTGAAACACTTGTAGCCAAAATTGGACCGTCATATAAAGATAAGATGCAAAGGGATCTTATTCTTATTTCTTTCATGAGGTAGGTCTATCATAATAATCCATTGATATCATTCCTAACTCTGAGAAACCAATACTTTCGGAGATATGAGTTATCAAAGATTGAACAAGAGCGCCAAAGAACCTGTACACAGAGTCTTCCCACTTTTTTCATGCGACATGAATTTGATGATTGACAATAATAATACAAAATAAAATAATGAAGTAGTGGACTAAAATGGGTAAAATGTTGACATCTTTCTTAATCCCGTGATTCGAATGCAGCCCAGCTCTACCCTCGGATAAATCCCTTCGATACCGCGAGCAACTTGCATCGAAGAGGGGTCCCACGCTTCGTCGAGCCAAACAAATTGTCCAAATCTGCGAATTTACTGAATATTCGACCGACCCAGCGAGCATTGTTCTCAGAGTTTTCAGTTTATCAAACGGGGTAATGTAGCGTGGATCGCCGCGGGGTGTTACGATTTTAAATGTGGCTTCTATTCCGGCTCACCCTGCTTGGTCCCACCCTCTTGATCCTCGCCTTCCTGGATTATGACACTTCCCCGTCATCCCCTTGAATGCGCTCCGTTTGAGCGTGTTGCTCAAATATCTATTTAGATTTATGAAGATAAACGCTGCAAATTTTAAGGTTCGTTGTTTTCTGATTAAAATGCACCATTCAATTCTACAGCTGCCGAATTATCAGAAAAATGATAATTGGTTCAAGCCCTGTGGACAGGAGCTTTGGCGCAATTGTTCAAACTTCGACAAATCACATCTCCGAAATTGTTGGTCTTTGGGAATGATATAAATAGATTCTTATTATAAAACTGCATCATGAAAGAAATTGAATTCAAACAGACCGATTCTCTCCAATAACGAACTTATCCGAGATATTCATTCCTCAAATATATTCTGAAAATTATAGTATATCAATTAAAACTCAGGCAATATTGCAGTTTTATTTTTACTGGAGATATTCTGAACCCCAATTTGATTATGTATCTTACCAAAGAATATATCTCCATCATTAATCATCATATGGATTACCCACGAGCATTATATTATAAGTATAATATCATATCATACTCATAATTCTACGATAGCTGAGGATATTTCATTGGTCATTTTCGTTCAATCATACTTTGTTTTCTAGAACAGGAGGTGTATTTTATATCAAGAATAATGAACCAGAAATAATTTTGACATTTATCTTTCAAAGGAAAATAAGATGACAAGATGACATGAATAATTAAGTACAGCATTCTGCGAGAACATAAGAAGTACGATTCGTTATTGAAATTTCGAAAAATCATATCTCCTAAAGTATTAGCTTGTTAGAGTTGAAAATGATATCACCGGATTTCTATGGTGAAACTGCATCTTGAAAAAAAATTGAATTTGAAATTTGTAATGTAAAAAAAAAATTATTTTTCGTTACTCCGAAACCATCAAGTCGAGTTTGCCCAATAACGAAGTTAACCGAGAAATGTATCTCCCAAACCTACTCTGAAAATTTCAACTGCCTAGCTCATTCTGTTCGAGAGTTATAGTAGAAACAAAATTTAAATAAAAAAAAATTGACTCTTTACGGCAACCCGATCAATACAAAACTTCGCATGCATATAAAGGTCATTATTCTACACTTTGATGCTGAATTTCAGATGGATCGAGTGATCGGTTTCGGAAATATTCATAAAAAATGTTTTTACCAAAAACAGTCATAACTCCGAAACCGCTTGGTGGATTCCACCCGTTAACGAACTCGTCCGAGATATTTACGCTCCAAATCTACCCTGAAAATTTCAATCGTCTAACTCCTTTCGTTCGAGAGTTATTGCCCTATTGTGTAAACGGCTGGACAGAATTGATTTCGACCACGGATTCTTGATCGGTGACTCGAACCAAATCGTTTGAGACCATTTTCAGCCAAAAATTCGAAAATTACAGACATTTGGGCAAATTGATAAGCACTCTGTTCGGAGGAACGAGAGCGCCAAAAATCTCATAACACCTTACGATCCATATCATCGGTGGGTATTTATATTGCGTCAATTTGCAACTTATATTCAGGTGATTTTTGGTGAAACGGTTAGTTATATCATGAAACAGTTGGAAAAGCGTTCACGTGAGGTAAGTCTTCGTGGATCGCTTGTTCGAATGCATAGCCGTTCTGGCACTGGTTACCGCTCTGGTAACCAATCCAGGTACTGAATTCACTGAAGTCTGCAAATAATTGTTGAATTGAAATATAACCATGGTAAATTCGATTAAGAGTGTCCAATACAGGAGAATGGGCAATAGAACATAGGCGCAAAAGCTCCTGACTTACACGTCAGTGCCTGAACCAATTTTTTTTTTTTTTATTTTTTAAAAATTTTCTAGGGGTACGGTTCTCACAAAATTTTACACACAACTTTATGTAGATATTCTACAACTAGTTACCAAGCTTCAATTCGATCGAGTCTATATTTTTTGAGTTATCGAGGAAATAATATTCCAGGTATAACTCCGAAACCGATCGACCGATTATGCCCAAAAACGAACTTAACTCAATTGTGATGTGCAACCTACCCTGAAAATTGCAAGTCCCTATCTCCTTTCGTTCGAAAGTTATCGAGGCAACGGTCTCCCATCCAGCTAATGAACTCATTCAAGGCTGCTCGGATCTCCAACAATATAGATCCGATCGTGTTCAAACTTGGAACTTGGCAGTAGAGTAGGTTTTTGATGAAAAAAATTCATATAAAGTAATACATAACCTTTCAAAAATCCCCTCTCACAAATATACTCCTCTGCAGCCGCATGGAACTCTTGAAGAAGAATCACCTGCGCTAGTATTCAAAGATATTCACTCTCGTTCTTAGAAACCTCTTCAATATTTGATTTCAAAAAGGGAAATGTCCACACTCCTGCCCTTAGGAGGGTCTTTTTCAAAACCAGGTCTGGCCAATCCAAACGATGATTACTTCTGATGTTCAAAGACCGCTACAGGACCCTAATGTAGGGCTATCATCTCCCATAGATAGATGCTTCACTTTCTATTATGAATCGGCCCGAAAATTTATGTTATAATTTAATATATCATCCAGACATTCATGGTTTTGAAGGTTCTCGCAAAATTTCAGAGATTTCGGACAAATGCTTTCTGATATGTAATTTTTTTTTCAATGATTTTTTAAAAATTTTCTAGCAATACGATCTTCACAAAGTTCTGTAAAGATTTTTGCGAAGGCATTCTAGAACTAATTACCATGTTGGAATTGAATCGGCAGCGTATTTTTTGCGTTATTGAAGAAATAATAACCAAATGTCAGATTTATATAACTCCAAAATCATTTAGCCGATTATTCTAATTAACGAACATAAATGTCGCATTCGGATGCGCAATCTACCCTGGAAACTGCAAGTCGCTATTTCTTTCCTTTCTCAAGGTATCGTGAGATACAAAATATTTTTTCGTAATGTAAAAAATTTTCTAGTGGTACGGTCCTCACAAAATTTTACACACGTCTTCGTGTCGATATTCTACAACTAGTTAGCAAGCTTCAATTCGATCGAGGCTATATTTTTTGGGTTATCGAGGAAATAATATTCCAGATGGGTATAACTCCGAAACCTTTGGGCCCATTATGGCCAACAGCGAACTTAACAATCCCATTCAGATGTGCAACCTACCCTGAAAGTTGCTATCTCCTTTCGTTCAAGAGTTATCGAGGCAACGGTCACCCATCCAGCTGCTGAACTCACACAAGGCTGCTCGGATCTCCAACAATATAGATCCGATCGTGTTCAAACTTTGAACCTGGTAGTAGAGTTAGGTTCTGAAGGCTCTCACAAAAATAGATCAGCGACGTCGGACGAATAGTTTCTGATATATAGATTTTTTTTTAATTTTCTAGTGATACGATCCTCACGAAATTTCGCAAGAATTTTCGCGTTGACATTCTACAACTAATAACCATGTTATTGAGGAAATAACAACGAATTTCAGATGGATAATAGTTCCAAACTGTTTTGCCGATTATGCCTATAAACAAACTCAAATGTCGCATTCGGATTCACAGCGAACGTAAAAATTTTTCCGTTTCTTAGGTTATCTTAGGTAATATTTTTTAATAATTTTTTTAACATTTTCGAGCGATACGATTCTCACAATTTTTTTTTTGTATTCTACAACTACTTACCAAGTGTCAATTCGATCAGATTAGTATTGGTTGAAAACAAAATTATTAATTGGAAACCATTGGGCCGATTATGCCCATTAACGAACTTGTCCGTCGTATTGGGATGCGCCACCTACCCTGAAAATTTCAAGTCGCTATTTCTTTCCGTTCCCAAGTTATCGTGGCAACGGACGGCGGGCCGGACAGAATAAATGAGACCTCGAATTTTACATTTGGTCAAAATTATGACGCGATGTTCCCCAGAACGTACCCGCAAAAAGCACTGCCGTGAAGTGAGTGCTCTTTGACGTTGACCAATTTGAGCAATTTGCTGTGCCTAAGCGGGCGTAAGGAGACAATAACAAAGTGTACACAGAAAACAACGGACTCTCCTAACTCGCACGAACTCCTAAGAGCTTCAGTACAATCATAATCATGTTACTAAGCAATCGCGCCAAGCAGATTGACCTCAAGTCAGTGAGTGCTCTGGCAGCAACGTTCCCAAATGATGACGAAGCGGATGTACCCCATCAGGATATTTGGTTACAAGATGGGGCTCCTCCTCACTTTGGAATGAACATCCGTCAATATCCCGACGCCACATTTCCTGCAAGGTGGATTGAGCGTCGAGGATCTATTGAGTGGCCACCGAGTTTCCTAGACTTGACCCCCTTAGATTTGCTTGTATGGGAATATTTAAAATCAAAGGTTTATTATAATAGCCAATTAATTTAGAAGAGTTTCGGCAAAAAATTCGCGCTGAAGTGGAGCAGATTACTCCTGAAGTGCACAAAGTATTTACACTCATATCAGTCAGTACCAAATGGTTAATCAAGCATAATTTGAACATTTGCGCTTAATTTCGTTTGTTTTTTGGGTTGAATAAAGATTTTCTTCCATGAAAGTTTCATTTTTGGGCGCATGTTCTAGGGGAACATCGTCCTATCATTTCGTCCAAATGTCTGTAATTTTCGAATTTCGAGCTGAAAATTGGCTAATAGACTAATTCGGACTCCCTGATCACGAATCCGGTGTCAGATTTTAGGGTGCCGTCCGGCCGGCCGGCCGTAGGCACGATAACAGGAGCACCGAAGGTCCTATCGACTTCAAACTTTCAGGGTAGGTTTCTGATCAAAATGCGACGGTTAAGTTCGTTAACGGGCAAAATCGGCCGGACGGTTTAGAAGTTATAGACATTTCAAATTTTGAGGTTATTTCCCTGATATTTCAGGAACTAAAGAAGATGTTGAATCGAAACTTGGTAGTCAGTTCGAGGATATAAACGCGCAACTTTTGGCAAAAATTCTGTTATGATCGAAATGTTGGTAATTTTTAAAAAAATATTTCTTTTAATTTTTTCGAAAAAAAAATTTTTTTTTCGTGAACTATTCATCAGATTGCAACAAAAACTTGTACTAACGTCAATTGTAGTATTTTGCAACATTGTGCAAAATTTTGGCTCTATACGATTTCAATTTCTGGAGATATAAGACAAAATGTGTCAAATTTCCTGGGTCTCTCTCAGTATTTTCATCGATTATTCTATGAACTCTTTGAATTCCACCGAAAACAAATTCAAAGACATAAACATAAAGAATCAAGTCATAGTTTAGACGTCGAAAGAAGGACGATGTTGATCGACTTGAAAAGGTACCTATTTCAAGAAATGCAATAATGAAATGCTTAATTTTTTTTATGGTCACAGAAAATCGTCACAAAAATCTATTTACCTCATTTGACGGCTGTTTGTCAAATCAATTAATTCCAATAATTGATGTCAGATTTCCTACATACCAAGTTCAAACACATTTTATTATATGGAAAACACTTATTATGATCACGTTCTACAGGAATTGATACTAAATAGAAGCTAGATGAAGATTATTGTAATGGAAAATTTGTGTTCCAGAATAATATTAAGGTATTCAACATGATACTGCTTTTTTTCTTTACTGGTCAGTACGGGCCACAAGGAAGATGAACATGCGCCCAATAGCTCCTGTCCACAGGGCTTGAACCAATTTTTATTTCTTACAGTAAATGAGTTATTTTCTCAAAAAAAATGATATCTATGGTAACAATTTAGGTTGCACCGTCTAATGAAGGGGCAAAAAAAATTCTGGCGTCACTGTGTAAAAATGAATGACGTCATAAGTAAAATTTTAATGCCATAAAGTGGTTAATTAAAAACTAAAATTGACTTGTTTTTCTTGAAAACATTCAATAACTCAGTTATGAATTATTTTGTTCCTTGCTTCAACCACACAATGTATATGCACTCCATGGAAATTGGTGCGCTCATGGAATACTTTGAAATCATTTTCAAGCCTTATTGATTTGTTCAGCTAGTTAATATACCGGAAACATTTTTCGCCATATAAGCTATTTGAAAAAATAATCTGAAATAAAACTGTGTAGCTTTTTTTGGCGCTCTTGTTCCTCGGAACAGAGTGCTTATCAATTTGCCCAAATGTCTGTAATTTCCGAATTTTTGGCTGAAATTGGTCTTAAACGATTTGGTTCGACTCACTGATCAAGAATCCGTGGTCGGAGTCGATTCTGTCCGGCCGTTAACACGATAACTCTCGAACGGAATGAGCTAGTCAATTGAAATTTTCAGAGTAGGTTTGCGACATAAATATCTCGGTTAAGTTCGTTATTGGGCAAAATCGGCCTAATGGTTTCGTACTAACGAAATATTTATTTTTACATTACAACTTTTGAATTGAATTCTTTTTAAGGTGCAGTTTCATCATAAGAATCCATTGATATCATTTTCAACTCCAACAAGCTAATACTTTCGGTGATATGATTTTTCAAAATTTCAATAATACATCGTAGTTCTATGTATTCGCAGAATGCGAATTCTAACTGTCTGTGTTCACTGTTCATAAATATCATCTAGCTATTAGAGACATGTCAATTCGTAGTTTGACAATATTGTCTGCTGGAAAACAAGTATCCGATTCTTGAATTTGTGAATATATACAAGACTGTTTTGTAACCGAAACAAATATTGACTGGTTGCGTATTGAATAATTTATGTATGAATTCGTGATGATGTTTCAGAAGATTTATAATTGAATCATTTTAATAATGTAGTTTATGAAGGCAATAAGAAAGAAGAACATAATGAAATAATCAAAAGAAATTACTGTTCGTTGACCACTGAGGTAAATATTACCTTTTACTTCCTTAAGTAGTCAGACATGTTCCTATATACAGTATTGTCATAATGTTACTAGCAAATAAATGCTGAAATATGGATCTGCATTTGTGAATCAAATATTATTTCTTTAGTTAAGGTTCATAATACAGAATGAATATATTTGTGGTATGAAATTTTAAATTATGAAAAGATAATAATTTGTTCGTCAGCCTCAGCCTATTTAAATATCAGGAATATATGGACAATCTGCTATGATTGTCTCCAGCCTTGCTCTAGACATTTCGATGATACTTTCCTTATTATTTCAACTGATAATAATTTTTGAAGTATTAAAGCATTGAAGATTGCTCATGTGATCTTGATAAATAAACTATTATTTGAATTGAATTTCCTTTATAATGCAGTTCTATCACAAGAATCTATTGATATCATTCCCAACTCAGAGAAAGCAATACTTCGGAGATATGATTTGTCAAAGTTTGAACAAGAGCACCAAAGCTCCTGTCCACAGGGCTTGAACCAATTTTTTACTTCTTTCATAGTGAAGTAGATCTGCATTGGCGCGCTGGCTAATGAGATGATTACGATTGTACTGGGCCGCCAATAGGTCTTTCCCATGGAGATCCTTCAGAATAAAATGTCAATTCATAGTTCCTCATGGCACTACCGTACGATACGACTGATTTGTATCATAGGAATAATTCTCGAAATAGATTATTGGAAGTAAACCACTGCTATACAGGTGTTTTTTATATCATGGCACGATTGAACTGATTTATGTCCTCGCGCCGCCACAAACAAAGCACTGTTTATTTTCGACCCAACAGTAAATGTATGTATTCCAATAGGTCCTTACGCCACCACAAACACAGCACTTTTTATTTTTGACCCAACAATGAATGTATGTATTTGAGTGGGTCCTTGCGTCACCACAAACACACAGCACTGTTTATTTTCGACCCAACAGTGAATGATATGTATTTGAGTCGAAACAAATCGTTTGAGACCATTCTAGGCCAAAAAGTAGACCACTTTCTTTACGTTTACTGTTTACAGTTGGATTTTTATTCTTGGAAATATTGAGAATATTATTTTTTTCCTGGAACCGAGCAGCTTTGGGCGAGTTCAGTACCTGTTTGGGTGACCGCCCTGGCTGATGCAATTTGAAAATCGAACCAATGCTCCTGGCCACAGTGCTTTTTGAACTAGTTCAATTTACCGGATTTAGGAGGTATTACTGTCTGAAAAATAAAGCCACACTGTAATTTTTACATTTGGGGTGACGATATAAAGCACTTTAGGCCAAATAAATATTTACGACACCTCAAACGATCGAACGATTGCTGAACATCGGGATGCAGCTTATATTTCTTTCCAATGGATATCCGACCACATAACCCTTCAAACGACATCCCCGGCTCCAAATCCACACGAACTTCCGCGTAGGGGGGCAACAAGGGGAGGTAGAAAAGGAGGACCAGATCCATAATCTCGGGATGAAAATGCGCACATTCGGAATGCGATATATTCAAAATATGACGGGGAAGTGAATAAATCCCGGCAAATTGCGCATATTCAAATATAGGTTATGCGCCGGGCGCGGGCCAATGATGGCCGCATACCGCCCGCCCAGCTCCGTAAATATCGATTTTTTTTAAATATCCGACAGCCGATTGAATTGTTTCAGGGCAATCTTCGGTGAATATAAAACACCCATTTTAAAGGGGGCATCGGTGGTAGGTGGATCTTATCTGCTTGCCAAGATGGCGGAGAATATCGATTAAGAAAAACTCATTGCCATGGAATTTAACGCCTTCCATTCGAGTGGATGAATATTGTTTTTTTTTCTTGATTGATTTTTTGTGCTGGTGAAGAGCGCGTTGAATTGAAGAGGGGAATCTGGGGGGAGGATTTCGAACAGATATAAAAGGAACTTGGTGGAAAATCGATACTATATGAAAATTTAGACTCACGTGCTCACTAGCTTTTGCACGCTCGTTCTACATGATTATGAATATATCAGTGATTTTGTTCTGTTATACCTATTTTCCATGAAAAATTGTTTAGTTTCATTACCAAACGCATGTTCATTTGTCTATTTACGCCTCATACGAAGTCGATAGAGCTGAAATTCGGTACTCGTTTATAAAATGGTGGCTGGCAGATATTGCGATTTGGCTGAAATATAAAATTTTTGGATAAAACATTTTTTTTTCTAGTGATACGATATTCACGTAATTACCAAGTTTTAATTGGATTGGATTTGTATATGTTGAGTAATTGAGTAAATAACAACAAAATTTAAGATCGGTATAATTCCGAAACCGTTTTGCCGATTATGCCCAAGAATGAACTTAGCTGTTCCATTCGGATGCGCAACCTACCCTAAAAATTGTCGCATGAAGTCGCTATCTCTTTCCCTTCGAAAGTTATCGTGGCAACGGATGGCCGGCCTGAAACCACCGGGCCGATTATGCCCATTAACGAACTTGTCCGTCCTATTGGGATGCGCCACCCACCCTGAAAATTTCAAGTCGCTAGCTCCTTTCGTTCTCAAGTTATCGTGGCAACGGCCGGACGGACAGAATCAAATTTGACCTCGGATTCTTGATCGGTGAGTCGAATCTAATGGTTTGAGACCATTTTCGGCAAAATATCGAAAATTACAGACATTTGGGCAAAATGATATTATGGCGCTACCCACAGCATGTGCGCAAAAATATGTATGAAAGGTTTTTGCTACAACTATAAACTATCGAAAAAGAAAATAAAATTTCAATTTTTTTTTAGGGTTTTATTAATTTGAGAAATTTTGACTTATTTCGAGGAATCCCGATGCCGCCATCTGACGTTTCTCGAAAATTAAGAGTGACCTGAAATTCAATTAGTATATCAAGTAATAATTACTACGGCTCGGAATTTTTAAATTATAAATATTCGAATAGTCGTTTGGTGATTTATTTTAATAGTCGAATATTTTCGAATTCACGACTATTTGATTTGACAAATATTCGAATACATAGTAGAGAATTCAAATTTAAAATAGTCAAATATTCGAAAATAATTCGGAGTAATAAAATACTAACTAGTAGTAACATTTTCCACAGTTAATTTTGTGTATTCTTTTAATTAATTATTTGAAATTCCACCATTCAACTGTTGATATGTAAATGATAGATTGATGATGATTTTCATGTAAACAATTTTTCTGTCATTGGCGATATATCCACTTTTCACCTATTTGCCATTTGACATCACGCTGTAAACTGTGAATTCCATTTTTGCGCGTATGTTCTGGGGAACATCGCGTTATCATTTCGCCCAAATGTCTGTAATTTTCGATTTTTTTTCCGATAATGGTCTCAAACGACTGGGTTCGACTCCCTAATGAAGAATTCGAGGTCAAATTTGATTCTGTCCGGCCGGCCGTTGCCATGATAACTTGAAAACGGAAAGAGATAGTGACTTGAAAATTTCAGGGTAGGTGGCGCGTCCCAATACGACGGACAAGTTCGTTAATGGGCACAATCAGCCCAATGGTTTCCGAATAATAATTTTGTTTTCAACCAATACAAATGCGATCGAATTGAAACTTTGTGAGTAGTTGTAGAATACAAACCTAAGGACGTTTGTGAAATTTTGTGAGAATCGTATCACTAGAAAACTTAAAAAAAATTATTTAAAAATATTATTTATGTCACGATAACCTGAGAACGGAAAGAGATAGCGACTTGGAATTTTCAGGTTAGGTTGTGCATCTGAATACGACATTTCAGTGTGTTTATGTTTATAGGCATAATCGGCAAACGGATTTTTAATCATACCTAGGCATAATCGGCAAACGGATTTTTAATCATACCTATCTGAAATTTGGTTGTTATTTCCTCGACTCGAAGAATACAGACCCGATCCAATTCAAACATGGTTATTAGTTCTAGAATGCCGGAGTGAAAATTATTGCGAAATTTCGTGAGGATCGTATCACTAGAAAATTTTAAAAAAATCATTGATAAAAATTCTATACATCAAAAACTGTTCTTCCGATATTGCTGAAATTTGACGAGGCCTTCAGAACCTAACTCTACATTCAAGTTCCAAGTCTGAAGACGATCGGATCTATATTGTTGGAGATTCGAGCAGCCTTGTTTGAGTTCGGTAGCTGGATGGGTGACCGTTGCATCGATAACTTTCGAACGAAAGGATATAGGGACTTGCAATTATCAGGGTAGGTTGCGCATCCGAATGGGATGGTTAAGTACGTTTTTGGGTATAATTGGTACAACGGTTTCGGAGTTATAACCACTTGAAAAATTATTTCCTCGATAACTCAAAAAATATAGACTCGATCGAATTGAAACTTGGTAACTAGTTGTAGAATATCAACATAAAGACGTGTGTAAAATTTTGTGAGAAACGTACCCCTAGCAAATTTTAAAAAAATTACGAAAAAAAATGTGTTCAAGCAGTGGAAATACTGTGCTTCTATATTTATAGAGACAATTTTCGTGTAGAAAATGTTTTCCACTTTATGTTGTACATTTCATATAATGAAATCATTTTTGGCGCTCTTGTTCTTATATATATTTCACATTTGATTTTGTCCTAAATGAATGTTTGAAATCCTTTGATCATTCCATTGTTGCTTTATATTTGAAGGCATAGATTACAGATAATGTTGGTAAAAAAAAAAGTTTTTTCACATGCTCTATAGTTTTTTTTTCAATAATGTCTCAGTGAATTATATTTTTCATTCCAAATGTAATTTTTTATTTGTGATATTAATTTACATCCAATGTTAACTTCAAAGATATGATGAATCTGAATATAATTTTCTCTGAGGTCATTTTTCTTTCATTTCGATAACAGAAAATGGGCTGCGGGGCACCGCCCTCCCTAGAAAAATGACGTACGTACAATTGATTTGTATATTTCATATTCGTGCTTTTGTCTTCAAACTGGATTCAAATAAAATTAATACATTTTCACCTAGCCATCTATATTTCACAATAATAACATTTGCGTTAAGCCTGTGCATAGACAAGGTATACTATGAGCGATTAGCGTATGCTGGGCGGAATCTCGAAAGCCCAAAGCGTAAACGCCGGTTACCATGGAAACGGCCAACGTAACCAATCAGAGATCAGGCTAGTCCGCTAGTTCCACGCAGTTTTCAGTGAAGATTGGGGCGCGGAAATAGGAGCCCAGAGAGGAATGAACCGAATAAATAATAGTACCAATTGTTCCGTGTCATAAACTTGCGTTGAGGATTTAAGGAGTGTACGGACTGACAATGAGGGTGTGTGATCTTACGAAATTAAACTTTAGTTCTTTGAGTTTGGTGGACAAGGTAAATATTAAAAATTGGTTCAAGCACTGACGTGAAGTCAGAAGCTTTTGCGCGTATGTTCTATTGTCCATTATTCTGTATTGGACACCCTTAATCGAATTTACCATGGTAAATTATGTTGTCCATTCTCCTGTATTGGACACTCTTAATTCGAATTTACCACGGCTATTGGGCACAACTAATATCGCTTCTGGATTAAGTAGTGCATATGTCGAAAACATTCGTTATCACAACGAAATGATATGAAAAACTGGTTCAAGCACTGACGTGAAGTCAGAAGCTTTTGCGCGTATGTTCTATTGTCCATTCTTCTGTATTGGACGATAGAACATACGCGCAAAAGCTTCCGACTTCACGTCAGTGCTTGAACCAATTTTTTTTTTCGTGATTTTTTTGAAATTTTCTAGGGGTACGGTTCTTAAAATTTTTTTTTTCGTAATTTTTTTCAAAATTTCTAGGGGTACGGTTCTTACAAAATTTTAAACACGTCTTTATGTTGATTTTCTACTACTAGTTACCAAGCTTCAATTCGATCGAATATTTATTTTTCGAGTTATCAAGGAAATAATATTCCAGGTGGGTATAACTCGGAAACCGTTAGACCGATTATGCCCAAAATCGAACTCAACTCTCCCTTTCGGATACGCAACCTGCCCTGAAAATTGCAAGTCCCTCTCTCCTTTCGTTCGAATGTTATCGAGGCAACGGTCACCCATCTACTGAACTCGCACAAGAATGCTCGAATCTCCAACAATATTTAACCAATCGTATTAAAACTTGAAACTTGGTAGTAGAGTTAGGTTATGAAGGCTCTTGCAAAATTTCAGCAATTTCAAACGACTAGTTACTGATATATAGATTTTTTTTTTTATTTTCAATGATTTATTAAAAATTTTCTACAAATGCTATCCTCACCAAATTTTGCAAACATTTTCGCGTTGGCATTCTACAACTAATAACCATGTTTCAATTCAATCGGTTCAGTATTTTTCGAGTTAATGAGGAACAAAAAACCACCAAATTTCAGAAAAATTCAGATGGTTATAACTCTAAAACCGTTTGGCCGATTATGCTCATAAACAAACTGAAATGTCGCGTTCTGGTGCACATCCTAACCTGATAATTTCAAGCCGCTATCTCATTCCGTTCTCAAGTTATCGTGACAACAGAAATATTTTTTAATAATTTTTTTTTAAATTTTCTAGCCATACGATTCGCGCAAAATTTCACAAACGTGCTTAGGTTCATATTCTACAACTACCCACCAAGTTTCAATTCGATCGGATTTATATTGGTTGAAAACAAAATTATTACTCGGAAACCACTGGGCCGATTATGCCCATTAACGAACTTGTCCGTCGTATTGGGATGCGCCACCTACCCTGAAAATTTCAAGTCGCTAGTTCTTTTTGTTCTCAAGTTATCGTGGCAACGGACGGCCGGACGGACAGAATCAAATTTGACCTCGAATTCTTCATTGGGGAGTCAAACTTAATCGTTTGAGACCATTTTCGTCAAAAAATTCGAAAGTTACAGACATTTGGGCAAACCTATAACGAGATGTTCCCCAGAACATACGCGCAAAAATACAGTCATTGTGGCAAAATGTTGCACTACGTGGTCATAACGAGTCGGAAGACTCGATAAATAACACAAGAAAACGAGAACGTGACCGGTTGCTTACGTACTTTAAATTTAACATAGTGGCGTATGGTTTGGATTCAACGTTTTGTGAAATATGTAAAGTTTGGGTTATTAGGTTATCGATTCTAATGACAACCGCGACTGAAAGATGTTTCTCTACTTTATAATTGATCAAGACGATCCTAAGGAATACAATGTCGGAAGAAAAACTGACGCACTCGTAATATTGTCCATCGAACAAAATTTAGTTAAAGACATTCCTAGACTTCAACGAAAAGGTAATTGAGAATTTCATCTACGACAAAAACAGAAGGATGGAGTTTCATTTTAAGAAGTAGGCATTTATAGGTACCTATTCAAAATATATATACTTTTTTGGTATTCTTGATTCAGCGCCCCTCTGAACAAAATTATCACCAGCCGCCACTGATTTGTATGCATCTTGTATGAACGATTTTTGTCAGAATGGTTTATTTTGACTATATCTATTTCCGGTTAAGAAAACACTCGTTTTTTAAGGTCAAAATACCCTAATGCTCTTTTTCGACTACTTTCGCCCACCGAAATCAAACGGATACAAAACATACGGCTCTTATTTTATAAGCGTCTGCAATAAATCTGTACCGTGGCCAGAAATGGACGAAACATAATTACAAAAATATAATTACAGTGGAAAGTTGCACAGAAGTTTCCCCCGTCTCATAATTGATCGTCTTATTAAAGATGAGTTAGCTTCCTTTGTCTGGAGAAAAAAGGGGGAGGGAAGACGGCGGAACGGCGTTGCCAGGACAACAGGGGCTCTTATGTTTGCTTATTGCAGAACTTATTTCCTAATTGGGTTATCGTTGTTTCGCATTTGCGTCATTTCTGGATAATATTACGTGTAGGTATCGGATAACGCAGTCACGGCCTTGCAATTAAGCTTGCTTCCCTGTTTGGAAGCCGTTCAAAAGGTTTCGTTCGAATTGGGTGCTTCGCGCACCTATGGAAACCAATACAGTTCGGAGAAAATAGTCTTAAGCTATATTCGCAACTACCAAATTACTATTAAAATTAGCAATTATAATTATAATTCCATAATCTCCAAATTCTTTTCGAACAACAAAAATGGGTCTGAAGTATTTTCCGAAGTTGAACTTTTCGTCTCGACATCGTTATTCATTTTAGTAACACTTAAAAAACGTTCATCAAATGTGAGGTTATATGTATATTTTCGAACAAACAGAGCCCAAAAATAGTAAACCTCTATTTGGGGAGGTTTGAACATGGGCTCAGTTGCGTGGCTATGTGCCCAATCTCCGTAAATCTTTGTCGTATATCCCGGTGTCCCTGGGGCCAACGGGAGTCTCGGATGAGCCGATCACCAGGAATGGTATAACCTCGTGTACGCTTACAATTCAACAATCACCATACATATATACCTTTTCAAGTTCAATTTCGGAAAAAGTAAAACCAATTTCGGACAAAATATTCAGATTTACTTAGTACAATTTTCGAAATTGCTTTTACTTTTTCCGAAATTGGTTTTACTTTTTTACGAAATTGAACTTGAAAGGAGCCGCGTTAAAATTCGCCACAGAAATACGTGAAACGCCAGAATTTTGTCGATTTTCGCGAAAAGTCACTTTTTCTTATCGTTCTTCCGGGAAAACGAAAGAGAGGATCAAAAAAGGGCTCCGTTAAGGACTAATTTCGAATCTCGTATTCGCGTTCCCGCAAATACCGTCGTTCCAAACGCCACCGTTCCTCCAAATTCCTCTCCACAATTTTGCTTCTTTTGCCAAAATCGGCGTTTTTTCGCCTATTCGCGATTTTTTTCAAAATGCACCCCCATCTCTTCACTCCGAAAACGCGAAACTCTACGATACTTCCGTGTTTTTCCTTGATAAACCCCTTCGAAATTTCCCCCAAACTCCCCTCCTAACATCCAAAAAAAGATCACGTTAACATTTTCAAAAAGTTTCCTTTGATAAATGAAGAACCGCTCGACCAATTTTGTGCAAACTTCACATAAAGCATCTACTAAATAGTCCGAACAAAGCCTAAAAGTTTGGTTTGGATAGGTGAGCCCGTTCTTGAGTTATAAAATTACAACGAAAAGTGGCATTGATTTTTATGTATCAAGATTATCCCCGTCTGATAAGCTGCGTATAAACTACGAGCGGCAAACCCTCGAACATTGATACGCGAGGCGGTAGTCTGCTTTTTATGCAGGCATGCCTAGCGCAGCAATGTTCGAGGGTTTGCCGCGCGTAGTTTATACGCAGCTTTACTGATGGGATGGGAACGTCTTCCGTTCTGCACTGAGTATTGTGCAAGCTAATACCGCTGCATGTAACACTCCCGTTATGCAACTTATGGAAATCCGTACCGACGCTTTGAGTATCATGCAGGAGCTAGTAAATCATATCTTCGAAAGTATTAGCTTGTTAGAGTTGAAAATGACATCGATGGATTCCTATGATGAAACTGCATCTTAAAAAAAATCATTTGGAAATTTGTAATCTCAAAAAAAAATTTTTTTTCGCTGGCCGCTTTTGCCCAATAACGAACTTAACTCCTAGAAAATTTGCGAGATCGTTTTCTAAAAATTGCAGGTACGCATCGGCATCAAACAATTAGGATGACTTGAATTGTAAATAATTGTTCGTTAAAGACAGTGTCCCATATATTAATAGAGAATCTTTGTTTAAAACCTCTTCTTTGAAAAACGTGAGGATTTGCTAGAGACCTGCAATGCAAATCCCCCCCTTTTAAAAGGAGAGATTTTCAACAAAGATTCTCTATTAATGTATGGGGCGGAGTCTATAATCCGACTTTAACGGACAATTACTTCCAATTCAAGTCCTTCCTAACCAATGCATACCTGCAATTTTTAGAACACGATCTCGCAAATTTGCTACAAGATTTTCCTATGGATTTTGTATACAATCGTATGTGATATCAGCACAACGGATTATCAGCGCATGCTGGACGAAATGTTATCGCCTGCTCAAACCATACTTTTAATAGGAGATGGATTGGTCGGCGTGGTCAGGGTCTATGGACTGCGGGATCACCTGACTTGAATCCTTTGGATTATTTTATATCGGGCATTTATTAGAACTTATTTACGCAGTGGAAATTAAAAATCAAGAACAATTAATGGAACGAATTATTAATGCAATCGAATCCAAACAAAATAGGCAAAACATGCCAATAGTATACGATTCCCGCATTTTCCGTTGTCAAGCCTTTATCGATGCTAATGGTGGAATTTTTTAACATTAGAATTATTTCTTTTCGTATTTTTATAGTATGTATTAAAGTTGAAATTTGATGACATGCAGAAACTTTAAAGCTTCATATCTGGTAAACAAAGCCAAAAATCCAAAAATTATATTCTACATTTTGTATCAAGAATATCAGCCTGTACACGTTCCATAATGTTTCGCCTAGAGTTTTGAATCACCCTGTATAATATTACATGTGGTTACAATCACAATACTAAATAATATCATCTTTTCCGATTATACTTATTTATATATCTTCTGGGGGGTAGACCTCGGGGTAGACCCAGTAGGGACAGTATAATAATAGCAATATATCAATATCTTCAAGAACAACAATTCTTAGATATAAGTGAGATTCCTAGAAAATATTAAAAAAATTGGTTCAAGCACTGAAGTGAAGTCAGGAGCTTGTTCGCGTATGTTCTATTGTCCATTCTCCTGTATTGGATACTCTAATCGAATTTACCATGGTAAATTCGATAGAACATACGCGCAATAGCACCTGACTTAGCGTCAGTACTTGAACAAATTTTTTTCTCGTAATTTTTTAAAAATTTTTACGTGTCCGGTTTTATAAAAAAATTTACATACGTCTTTATGTCGATATTCTACAACTAGTTACCAAGCTTCAATTCGATCGAATCTATATTTCTGGAGTTATCGAGGAAATACTATTCCTGGTGGGTATAACTCCGAAACCGTTGGACCGATTATGCCCAAAAACGAAATTATTTCTCACATTAGGATGCGCAACCTACCCTGAATATTGCAAGTCCCTATCTCCTTTCATTAGGAAGTTATCGAGGCAACGGTCACCCATCCAGCTACTGAACTCACACAAGGCTGCTCGGATCTCCAACAATATAGATCCGATCGTATTCAAACTTGGAACTTGGTAGTAGGATAAGGTTCTGAATGATATCGCAAAATTTCAGCGAGGTCGGACGAATAGTTTTTGATATATAGAATGTTTTTCAATGATTTTTTAAAAATTTTCTTGTGATACGATCCTCACAAAACTTCCCAAGAATTTTCGCTTTGGCATTCTACAATTAATAACCATGTTTGAATTGGATCGTTTTTGTATTTTTCGACTTATTGAGGAAATAACAACAAAAGTTCGGATGGGTATAACTCCAAAACTGTTAGGCTGATTATGCCTACAGACAAACTCTAATGTCGCAATCAGATGCACAACCTAAGCTCAACATTCCAAGTCACTATATCTTTCCGTTCTCAGGTTATCGTGACATAAATAATATTTTTTAATACTCTATAGTGTTCACGTCCATGTCCAACTCTCTGTGAAATTTACTAGTTTATATTTTTTAATAATTGGCGCTCTTGTTCCTCGGAACAGTGTTTATCAATTTGCCCAAATGTCTGTAATTTTCGAATTTTTGGCTGAAAATGGTCTCAAACGATTTGGTTCGACTCACTGATCAAGAATCCGTGGTCGAAATCGATTCTGTCCGTCCGGCCGTTAACACGATAACTATCAAACGAAAAGAGTTAGAGGATTGAAATTTGCAGGATAGGTTTGCAGCGTACATATCTCGGACGATTTCGTTAACGGGCGAAATCCGTTTTTAGTAAAAACATTTTTTATGAATATTTCCGAAACCGATCACTCGATCTATCTGAAATTTAGCATCAAATTGTAGAATCATGACTTTTAGACGCATGTGAAGTTTTGTATTGATCAGGTTACCGTAAAGTGTAAAAAAAAAATTTGGAAAATTTTTAAATTTTGTTTCTACAATAACTCTCGAACGGAATGAGCTAGGCAGTTGAAATTCAGAGTAGGTTAGGGAGATAAATATCTCGGTTAGATTCGCTACTGGGCAAAATATGTAGGACAGATGGTTTCGGAGTATCGAAAAAAAATTTTTTTTTAACTTACAAATTTCGAAATAATTTTTTTTTAAGATGCAGTTTCACCATAAAAATCCATTGATATCATTTTCAACTCCAACAAGCTAATACTTTCGGAGATATGGTTTTTCGGAATTTCAATAATGAATCGTACTTCTATGTTTTCACAGAATCCTATAATTATTCTATCTATGACTCGATCTATGATTTATTATATAATCTGTGTTCATACTCGTACATGTTATACTGTTCTATAAGAGAGAGTCAAATTCATTTCAGCTATTTTAGTTTGATTTCTTCCATGGTGCAGTTCTCATTCTCAGATTGCTCATTTAATCTTGATAAATAAACTATTTTTTAAATTGAATTTCCTTTATGATGCAGTTCTATCATAAGAATACATTGATATAATTCTCAACTCTGAGAAACCAATACTTTCGGAGATATAATTTATCTGTTTGAACAAGAGCGCCAGAAAGCTCCTGTCCACAGGGCTTGAACCAATTTTTGTTTTTAATTTTCTAGTGATACGATCCTCACAAAATTCCACAAACGTCCTTAGGTTTGTATTCTACAACCGGACAGAACCAAATTTGACCTCGAATTGTGCATCAGGGAGTCAAACTCAATCGTTTGAGACCATTTTCGGCAAAAAATTCGAATATTACAGACATTTGGGAGAAATGATAACGCAATGTTCCCCAGAACACACGCGCAAAAAGAATTGATGTGAAGTCGGTACTGTTTGGCTCGCTTGTTCACGTTGACCAATTAGAAGTCTAGGGATGTAATTGTCGATAGACTTTAGTGACCACTATTCTCACTTGGGTAAAAAACTAACAGCAATGTACCCCGTGGCGGATTTACAGATTTGCCGCTCGTAGGCTATTCAACACAAGACAAATATTTCAATTTCTCTCTAATTTTCGAAATTCGTATTTTGTGTGTGTATAATATTTTTTTCAATATGTAAGTCGAAATAAATAATGTATGAACTAAATTTGCCAATATGCCGCCCCTTAAAATTTGCCGCCCTAGGCTCCAGCCTACTCAGCCTGCTGGTAAATCCACCACTGAATGTAGGTACCTAAGGTGGAGTAAGTAAACAGAAACCAAGTTTGCTGAGATTTTTAGAAAATTGTCACTGGAAATCAGACCTTCATGTCAATATGATAGATAGATTGTGAAAATGAGGCATTAGTCGAATTAAAGCGAGTAACCGGAGCAGAGCGGTTAAGACCAATCCCTTGCTATGATAACCGATCGGTTATGTTTAGCAAGAGATTGGTCTTAACCGCTCTGCTCTGGTTACTCGCTTAAATTCGACTTATAAGTATTAGCTGATGTTACCAGGAGACACTGAAGTAGTGATGTATAATTCTCTAAGAATTTTATCATCCAAACCCCGAAAGTTGCAAGGGTGCTCAAGCAATGAGGGTTTCCGCAAGAACATTTCTGAGACAGTTATTTGGAGGAAGAATCAAATTTAATATGGGTTCAATATGTCCCTAAAATATTTTCCAAAACTAGAGAGACGCAGAATTCAAAGATAAAGAATAAAAATTTCTCTTTCGAAGCAAATAAAATCTTTCCAGTTTCAAAAGTATACCCAGGGATATGCAGAAGAAAGGGTAAATGGTAAGCCTGTCATACCTACACCATATAGATTTGAGATACCTCTAGATAATGTGTATATTCAAGTTGCAATTCCATGGCAGGCTAGCATAATATTTCCTACCTATATTAATATCAAATCGATTTGTATTCTTCCAACACTTCGAACATTGGACCATGACCTGGGATAATCCAATCTGCTATTCCAAGAATGTATTTTCTGTTCTTCGATTGTGATTCAACATCCATACTTCCTGCAGACTTCCATAAGGTATCGTCTAATAAGTCTTCTTCGTTCTCAAATAAATCTCCAGCTACTGCTACACACCTGTTTTCCTTGGTTTGAACAACGACTGTTACATCTTCCATAGTATGTCCTGGGGTCGGCAAAACTTTTACAAAATCATTGATAACATACGAGCTTCCACCTCTGAAATCATGATCAAAATATCGATCTCCAAATGAAATGTTGTACCCTACAATGAGTTTCGCTTGAGGGAAAAGGTAATTGCAACCAGTATGGTCCGAATGCCCATGAGTACATATCACGTAGTGTATGTCTTCACATTTGATTTGATGTTTCTTCATTTCTTGTTCGAGTTTTTCACCGTCCCAGGGAGTTAAAGTATCAACAATTATGTTATCAGGACCTTTGAGAAGAGTACAAGTGCAGTTCGCAAAGGAGCCGGTTTCATTTGATTTTGAATATCCATTAAAGAGCACAATAACTTCATACATAACGAATAACGATGTCCGTAGCAATTTTCAAACTCTGCTGTACATTATTCATTTGTTTTCATTATATTGAGGTTAGGTTATTAACTTTTTTGAGTGTACATCAGCTGTATTTATTTTAGAAATTAGACGCCCCACGCATATATTGAAAAAGTTTTGAGTTTTCTAATAATATTAAACACATACGGATATTTTCATATTCTTTTCAAAATATTTTGTTTTCTCCGCTGTTAGTTTTCAATATTTCACATATTTTCAAGTTTTATTAAAAGGCAATTATTTTACATCCTACATACAACGTCCTCGGTAGTATAGTGGTCAGTATCCCCGCCTGTCACGCGGGAGACCGGGGTTCGATTCCCCGCCGGGGAGGATAACTTTTTTTCATTTTCAACATCTCTTTAAAATTCAAAGATTATTCAAGGACTAGCAGAGATCAAAGTTTCGAGCAATCCATAGTGGTGAGCTTTACCGAAGCGTAATTATTTTTCTGTCTCTTTCAAAGACGTGGGAAAGCCCTGTGGACAGGAGCTTTGGCGCTCTTGTTCAAACTTTGACAAAACATATCTCCGAAAGTATTGGTAAGTGTTGCGAATTATATCAATATGGATTCTTATATGATAGAACTTCATCATAATAGAAATTAAATTCAAACATCATGAAAGAATTTAAATTCAACAAGAGTACCAAAAATGATTAGTCCAAAACCAACAGACCAATTCTATCCAACAACGAACTTATCCCGAGATATTCATTCCTCAAATCCACTCATCCAACAGACTTTGACAATAATTGTTGATCTGCCGTTTCGAAACCCATGCTGACCGCTGTCAAGGATTATATTTTTTCCAGTAAACCTACGAACCTTCTCTTAGACGGAGTTTACAGTTTACACGGTCAATCTGCCCTCAATCTCGCATCAGTTCAGTCAGTGACCTTGATCACGATGAGACTGATGCGGATTGAGGAAGCGCATTATATTCCATCAATCCGTTGACCGTGAAACCTCCTTAGTCTAAGGTAACCGCCGTCTTAGACGGAGAGGTTACATCGGTCAATCTGGAATCAGTCTCGCATCACATCAATCATGGATTGATATCAGATTGACGGGAAACTGATGGATTGATTGAATATTAATGTGCTTCATCAGTCCATTAATCCGCATCAGTCATATCGTGATCAAGGTCACGGACTGAACTGATGCGAGATTGACCGTGTAACCTTCGTCTTAAGAACCTCCTCAACGATTTTCGATATCGCTGGCAAAATTGATATGGGTCAATATGATCATCCGCATTGTTTATGTCTTCACTCTTATAAGGGAATTATTTCAGCAACTTTTTGTTTCCCAGGAAAAACGCCCTTCTACAAACACAAGTTCATTATACTATACAATAGTTCAGAGAAAATGGGAAAAACTCTACTCAAACAAATTAGTTCAAGCACTGACGTGAAGTCATGCAGGAGTTTTGCACGCATGTTCTATTGTCTATTCACCTCTCCTTTTGATTTAATCGAGAAAATAATATTCCAGATGGGTATAACTACTAAACCGTTGGGTCGATTATGCCCAACAGCGAACTTAACCCTCCCATTCGGATGGACAACCTACCCTGAAAACTGCAAGTCCCTAACTGTTTCGGTTCGAAAGTTAACGAGTTTACGGTCACACACATCCAGCTACTGAACTCACCCCAAGGCTGCTCGGATCTCCAACAATCCGATCCGTGTTCAAACTTCGAACTTGGCTGTAGAGTTAGGTTAGTTAGAGTAGGTTAGGCTCTCGCAAAATTTCAGCGATTTCGGACGAATAGTTTCTGATAGATAGAATTTTTTTCAACGATTTTCAATGATTTTATTAAAATTTTCTAGCGATACGATACTCACGAAACTTTGCAAGAATTTTGGAGTCGGTATATTATACAACTAATTACCATGTTTGAATTGGATAGGATTCGTATTTTTCGAGTTATTGAGGAAATAACAACCAAATTTCAGATGGGTATAACTCCAAAACCGTTTGGCCGATTTTATGCCTATTAACAAACTCATATGTGGCATTCGGATGCGCAACGGCAACCTACCTTAAAAAATTAAAGTCGCTATCTCTTTCCGTTCTTAGATTATCGTGAAATCAATAATATTTTTTTTTAATTACCTATAGTGAGTGATAAGATTCTCACCAAATTTCACAAACGTCTTTGTGTCCAGGGACGGACCGAAGCCAAATTTTTTTTTGGGGGGGGGGGGGGAAGCATCGAACATTTTCCAACTGTGATGCATTGAAGTATTAGACAACCGAAAATGACTAGGGGTGGGGAGGGGGATGAATTATCTAACTGCTTCCAAATTTGTCCAACTTCTCCGAAATTTTTCCAACTTCTTCGAAATTTTTCCAACCGCTTTGAAATTTTTCCAACTGCTTTGAAATTTTTCCAACTACTTCGAAATTTTTCCGACTGCTTTAAAATTTTTCCTACTGCTTCGAAATTTTTCCAAAATTTTTGAAATAGTTCCTACTGATTTGAAATTTTTCCAACTGCTTTGAAAATTTGCCAACTCCGGTCAACATTAGGACCCTTAGGCCTGTTCCTGAACATCAAAACTCGTGTTCCGAAATTCAAACTTATCTATTTTTATTATTAAAAGAAAGGAGCAAACTGCGTACTCACATATTTACGTTGCTAAATTCAATAGAAATAAAAGCTTTTTAAAATGCAGCTCGACAGTGAGAAAGAGTTCAAATTGGTACCAGATGGTTTGTTTTATGACTACCAGCTTTTGGACAACGCAAAAGAAGTTAAATATTATTTTATGCCTGCTACACACATTGTGCCGAATACTATATAGACCACATTAGTTAGGTTAGGCGGGAAATTTGAATTACGATCCATCCGTGGATCCGCGCACTGAATTCCCCATGCATTTCTTATGGACCTAAAATTAACGCGAATTTCTCGCCTGTTTTTAGATACTTTGGATAATTTCTTAAGGTTTATTTTGGTTGAAATAGATTCTGTGAACTTTTCTCAAACATCTAGAATCAAGTTTTCATAACAAAATTGTATATTTCCAAAATAATTAACAAATATAAAAGTGTTCACCAAATTCGATTGACGTATGTCTTAGCTCACTCGAAATCAGTCAAAAATAATAACATAACCCTAAATCGGCCTTGTAATGACGCACAACAGAAGTCATCTACGACATACGGAAATCTTTCGAACTAGAATGGTAATATGGAAATATTCCAACTCCAACTGCTTCGAAATTTTTTCCAACTCCTTCGAATTTTTTCCTACTGCTTCGAAAGTTTTTGCAACTCCTTCGTAATTTTTCCAACTCCTTCGTAATTTTTCCAACTGTGTTTGTGTCAGTATTCTACAACTATCTACCAAGTTTCAATTCGATCGGATCTATAGTGGTTGATGACAAAATTATTACTCGGAAACCATTAGGCCGATTATGCCCATCAACGAACTTGTCCGTCAGCAAATTTCTAGTCGCTATCTCTTTCTGTTCTCAAGTTATCATGGTGCAACGGCTGGACAGAATCAAATTTGACCTCGAATTATTCATCAGTGAGTCGTTCCTAATCATTTGAGACTTTGAGAACATTTTCGGCAAAAAATTCGAAAGATAGACATTTGGGCAAAATGACAGCAGTTAGTGTATTCATTCTATATACATACATCGCAGTCTGTTTTAGTTTAATGTGTTTTACTATATTATATGTAAACTCCTCAGTTGTTGTTGTGTAGACAACATGAACATAGAATGAGTAGGCCTCTTCCAGCTCTTTTTTAGAAGAGCCTGAAGGCATAGTCTGTTTTAGAGAGTTCACTGCACACTTCCTATATGATAATTTTCAACATAAATCTTGAGATTGCTTTGAAGTAAGTAATCCACTTTCTACATAATATAGGTACGAATTGAGACGGATAGCGTTTTTTTTGAAGTGCATTATTTTTTTTATTACCCATTTTGGGTATATTTCAGCTTTGAGAAATACCACTTACCTACCTCAATCATTTCCCCACCCCACAAGAAGCGATCACGATAAACTTTACAAGTGAAAAATATATTGATTTTAAGGTTTTACAGAATAGAAAGTTACGCAATTCTTAAAATTTATAATTGAGATTTCTAATTTTTGTTGAAATTAGATTTATGTACCCTTTCCAAGTAGTCTACAAAAAAGTCTCTATCTATCTTTTGTGTGCACCCACATTCTTGAGGAGCAATGAGATTTATGCAGTCATTTATTTTGTACACCATTAGGAGGGGGTCTGTTTGAGAGAGCGAAAGTCTTACATTTTGTTCTACCCAATCAGGGAATCGAACCAATTTGCGCGCATTTTCTAGGGAACAGCGTGCCCAAACGCCGGCCAGTCATCCGTTGCCACGATAACTTTTAACAGAAAGATATAGCATTTTTAGGGTAGGCTGCGCATCCGAATGCAACAGTTTAGTTAATGGTCATAATCGGCCAAACGGATTCTGACTTAAACCCATCTGAAATTTTATGGTTATTTCCTAAATAACTCAAAAACTTGGTAATTAATTATAGAATGCCGACGCGTCAATTTATTCAAAATTTCGTGGGGATCGCATCATAGAAAAAATTTTTTAATTTTTCTTGAAAAACTATATATGTATTTCAGAAACTATATCAGATTCCACTGAAATTCCACACAAACCATCAAGCCGCATTTCATATAATAATAATATAGACCCGATTGAAGTAAAATCTAGTACAAAAAGACAGCCTGAAGGTTCATGCAGTATTTCGAGAGGGTGAATAGATAATAGAACATACGCGCAAAAGCTCCTGACTTCGCGTCAGCGCTTTTGAAGCATTTTTATTTTTGCCCTTGCTCTTTCTGTACTGCATATTATAATCGCTGTATTATCGGCAAAGCAAAATACAGAATCTTCCTCCTCTTCCTTTAATAAAAGTGGCCCCAGCACTGTGGCACACCCAACACTACCCCTAGACGGTTACTGCCTACCTTCACCCATTGGCTTCCATCACTTATATAAGATCTACATAAGACTTTCGCAATAAATACCTTCAATTCCAATGTTGTTTAGCAAGCCTAACAGTATTGAAGGCCTTGGCAGGGTCTAGGAACATCTTCATCCATTTAGTTGATCATTATTTCCAAAAAAGTAAACCTCTACTACCTTCACAATATTTTTTGAATGCTAGTGTTTCAAACTTGATGAGAATCCAAATAGAAAAGAAGAAATAATGTTGATATGCTCAGACAAAGTCGCTTGAACATGGCTGTGGGTGACATCAAATGGTACAATAAAACAAATTTTTATGAAAAATCTGACTTCTATTGAAGGATAAAACTACAAACAAAAGAAGTGCAAATAAAAATTCTTTACATTAAATGCAATTTTATTTCCGTAATCACCTGATCAATTATGCAATTAATCGTTTACAGATTCGTTTATTGGTACGTAGAGATGATGAATTATCTAGCACATAAAAATTGAAAAAAATTCCACACGAAAAATTCAGTCAGATATTCAAGGTAGTAGTAAAGACGAGATTCAATGCCTCTTTCTGTCTCCATTTTACAAATACGTCAAAATAACAAGTTTACATCTTGAGATAATACTGATTACTTAAATAAATCATGTGCTTTTTGTGTTTCGTATATTACATGTAGTGTGGACAAAATTGAAATTTTGAGTAAACTGAATCAACGCAATGTATATATAATTCATTTGGTTATGAGCCTTCCAAATCTTAAATAAAAATGAATGATGTACCGCCCAAAAGGGGCAAGCTACACTAAAGTGTGTACTCACTGTTATATAAGAAATAAATGTTCTTAAAAAAAATAAGGAAAAAAATAAGACCTTAATTATGAAATGAACAATAAATACAAATTTCCAGGTTCATTTTCCTGTATATAGACATGTTAATTGAATGACTAAATGAGAAAATGTATGGGAATCCACTTAATTTCTTGAAAAATATATGTGAAATATTTTTTAAATATTTCATGATTTATGCGAGATACAATTTGATGTCAAACAATTCATTATCATATAGTTTATATATGGGATTGATTAATAATATTACCATCACTGAATGACAAAAGTTTATTTAGACGTTTGTGTATATTACTGCTTCCTTTTATTGAAAGTTTGGAGGTAACTGACGAAATGTACAGGCTGACCAGAGAAATGAAGTCTAGAGGTAAAATTGCTCCACGATTTTCAACAGGCTTAATTTCTAGAAGAATTTAAAATGAATATGGCTTCTAAGTGTTTTTGAGATCTTCTATCGAACTTCAACAATAGAAAAAAACATTTAAGAATAGACCTCAATATGGGTTTACTTCAGTGGTGGAGCCACTGAAAAGTGAGGTTTTGGGAGCTTGTGGGTTGTGCATTTCTGAGAATATATTGTAAATAAATAAAACTTTATCACAATAACTTGTGTGTTAACTAAATATGTCATATATCAAAGAAAAAACTTTTGACAAAATCTAATTCTGCCGCAGTTTTCTAGATAGAATTTGATAAAATAATGTATAATTATCACTACCCCCAATACAATGCATCTAAATGTTGCTTTTGGACATCACATCTCCAGCCATCTTGTATATATAGTCAGAAAATACAATTATTGGAATAAAAAGAATGAAACTTTTGAAATAAAAGTTTCTCATCAATAATCATGGTAATTAATATATTTGTATGTCACTAAATATTTTTCATTCAATTTTATTGGGAAAATACAATATAAATAACATTCTTTGAAATTATATACCATTCATGAATTCATTATTAAATTTCATCATGTTTGTTTCACATGACTGTAGAAACATACTCAAACAATCATAAATAGAAAAAATGTGAACTATATTAATCTACAAAATAATCGATTTCAAAGGGAAAAAACTCAAATCATTCCTTCCTTTGATGATAATGATCCAACATTCTACATTCCAGTAATGATAAACGTCGTCGCAGACAACCTAAAATTTTATTTTTGTAGTTATTGATCACTATTATTCAATACCATACAGCTTTATCCTCCAGACCTTTCCCGGATGGAACATATGTTAAGAACAATTCCATCCCATCTGAGACAGCAACATCCATGTATTCAAAACAGGAACTTGAAATAACCATAGTATTCTTGGGTAATATGCATTTACAGTGTTTTAAAAACAACAAGATCGAAGTAGGTCTGCATTGTTGTTGATGTTCATATTTATTAATAGTGAATTCCCGTTACAAAAATGAAAATTTCTATACGTTGATGGATATCCGATTCATGATGCCGTTACCTGGTTCGATATAAAAACATGTCAAATACAGGTTATTCTGAAAATGGAATAGTCACTATTCTGCTTTATAATCTAGATTCAATCATTATGAACAATATGAGAGTTTATCAATTTTAAATTTGTACATATATTATTCGGAAATAAATAACTCACTTTCATTCGTCATCAAAGTGAAAGAATTTCGTCCACCTTACAAGTTTATAATCACAATTATTTACATTTCTACAATTTGCCATCGACTCCAGTCGGAATATTCATTGCACGGAGGGTAAGGGAAATTTACTTTGATGAGAACTGGTTCTAATGACATAAAGTGAAAAGACTGAAAGTTCGTTCTTTAACTAAGTAGTATGCTTATCTTGAAAAAGCTTCAATACACTAGAAAATTAATATAAAAATAACAATTAGGCTTTTTGTTTTAGTTACCTACTATTAAAAATTATATTTGTACACTTAATAATTTATACAGACTGCTTATTTATAAATGTTTTAGATTTTCCACAATCACTCGGCTTTTCAAAACAGTTTCTTCAGTTTCTGCTTGATTACCAAACACTATCACTGGAGATACATACTTTTCACGTCAATTGTTCATTTATTCTTTCGATGATTCGGTCACCTATGATTCGATCCTTCATTCATATCGTACAGAATTTGGGCTATGGTTCTAGATGATTCGACATTACTGAGTGCTACATTTGCTAAATGAGACTCGTAATGTTTTAAGTACCTAAAAAACGTTCAATCATTTATTCCAATTTCAATTATTCAGACAAGGAGATGTTTCGTTAGCGGCTCGAAGTCTACATTGGAATTTGGCACTACCAATAATAATTAACTACCCAAAGAATCCGCCCTTGTAACTTACATGTTTACGAACAAAGCAGGGTAAGGCAAAATTTTATTCTCATTAATAAATTAAAATTTATGGATGTTTGGCTGTCGAATATCCCAAGAACCTTCAACCTATGAAAAATGCCCGCTAAAGTCTTATACAATTATTAATCATGAAGTTTTTTTAAAGGAATCATGGCATTTCTGATATACATATTTGATTTTGATCTAAAAACTTAACAAAGTCTTAACTTGATAAAAATTATTCGAAAGTCAGTCTGAAAAAATTCGAACAATTTACAGCTTAATTATTTATCAGAACACGTTTCTTGCAAAAACATTTCAGATGCAGTTTGCCTCTCTCCCCATCTATAAATTTCCATTGCCTATAACTAGTTCATGATAATCATATCAGTAGAAATGTCTTAAGAAAAATTGAATATCTCGGAATTTAGTATTACCTAAGGTGTGACAAGTTATCCGAAAACTCAGCTTTTTAGCTTTTTTATCATAACAAAAATTATGTTTTATGTGTAAAGTGCAAAACTCAATGATAGGTTATTTTGAATTTATTTAGTTGATTTCCGAAAATGTTTATATTATGTTAATGTATTGCTGATTGAAAAAAAAATAATTTCAAATTAAATCATGATTTTAATTTCAAAAGTCAAGTTATTCAAATCATGATTTCCGATTCAAATCACTTTATATAAATCAGTCCAACCCTGGAACAAAGAATGACTAGACTAAATTTTACACATCTTGCACTAGGGATTTATCGATCCATTAGTCTTGTAAATTTATCCCATGATAGTTAAGAATATTTGAAAAGAATTTTTGAATTGTCAATCTCCGATCCGCCACTGGCATGATAACTTACCTTCTACAATTCCCACTATAGATGACAAGGTTCCTAAGAATTAGTGATGCTGTTAATCTAATACTTTTTGTTACTGGCCCCTCATTGTCATCCTGGAAAATACAAGATTAAATAATTCAGACAGTTTATTTATCTTCATTCTTGAAAAAAATAGAAAACAAAGGCATACACAATTTGACACCTCAACAGGTTTACAAAATTAAATAGGACATGCAGACATTTTCGTAACAAACAAACCATTTGCAAGAATAATACACAGGGTGTTTTCGGAGGTCATGCTAATTTTGGTCCGAATCCTATACATATAAAAGTCACGAAATAATGGAGATATTTAAGTGTAAAGCTGTCATTAATGCAGTTATAAAATGAATACGTATTATTTATCCACGCTCATACGATTGTTCAAATCCGCTATCTCATAACGCGTTCGACAGTCCCCGCGGGATACAGATTATATTATTATTGAGTTTTTGTGAATTTGTTGAACAATGGCGCAAGTGGCGCAAGTTTACTTTAGTAATGTAATTGAACCTACCAAACGAGGTTCTGTATGCAAAAACCAATATCCAACCAAAAGAAGAGAAAAAACTGAATTTATAATTCTTACAACGATGCGAGAGGGATTTTTCACAGGGAACCAGTAACTATACCCAGAAAATACCCTACGCAGTGTATTATAGATAATCTAAAGGAACTGCATTAAAATAAAACAAATGATATATGAATCTGTAATAAAATTACAAACATTCTTTTATTCCGATGGCCTTTGACGTAAAGAAGCGTTATTATTATTATTATTAATGTATTTCTTAACATACTTTTGGCTTATCGTGTTTAAGGGCAAAATTCGACCATTGGGAAATCATCCAATAATTGTGTTCTGTAAATTAGTTGAAAATTGTCTATTATAGCGCCAGCGAGGTTATAGGTTTGTGGACTTAACCACTTAAAACGAGCGTGTCCACGTCGTGTGGAAGTTAAAAGTAGACAGATAGACGTCATGAACATCGAGCAAGGTTTTTGCATCACAGAGGGTTGAAGTTCGTAAGGATCCTGCTAGGTGGCGCTGGTGGCTACACCACAGCACCACCAAAGGGTATAAAGGGTCCACGAGTCCCTTTTATGCCACTCAGGGCTAAGCTGCGCAAATGATTGGTAACAACCAAGAAACCGGTATGTGCCTACACTGAGTGAGAATTTACTCTTTGCAGAAGATTTGGCCGATGACGTGGCTCTGATCAAGTTGAAATGTTTGATGATATTTTATCGACGTGTGAAATTTGATTTGAATGTCGAGAATATTTACCACAATATTAAAAATATTTTCATGCTGCATAACTTCCTATAATAAACATAACAGAAAGCTAAATACACAAAAAAAACAATAAACAAAAAATAGACAAAACAAAAATAACAACACGCTGCACATTACACAACCACCTCACCTGATCAGTTGAAGGTGCAACAACCTTTGGTGCAGCAATAACAGTCACGCTGTTGAGCGTGTTCTGTTTAGTCTGTTTTAGCTAATCCGAACAAGATAAAGTGTTAGTTCTTCTCACAATATACAACATTATATTTCATGGTCATACAAGCTTTGAGGTATAAATATCAAGTTTACGTTCTAGTTTAGAGTTAGCTTCATTTTCTAGTTTAGAAACCATCTCTCATCGGCATTTCAAAAAACTTAACATGAATAACTACCAGAAAGCTTGTCAAACTGAAAGGGGGTGTGTTAGTTTCACTGAAATCTAAAATTATACAAGGAATGCCTCTGATCACCACAAATACTTGAACAGTGGTTTTTTCAATTTTTTATACCACACTGAAGAATATTTCATCTTAAAGCCATCATAGATCATTATTGGTCGATAGGCTGGCAAGTGGCTTTCTGCCACTAATACCTTTTTTCCTTCTTTACATGTAAGTGCAAGGTAAACTGATTAAGTATGACCTCAAGCACTGCTGCGGGAGTAGTATAGCTAGAGCTCCTGTGACACCAACACAGGCAAGCCCTTGGAGTTTCAAAACCGACTGCGTGTGGTGGCCTAATCAGTTTTTGTCCACCATGCAATAGATGCGTAGGTGACAATGCCTTGCAGTTTCAAAACTGACTGCGTGTGGTGGCCTCATCAGTTTTTGTCCACCATGCAAATGATGCGTAGGTGACAATGGGGCGTACTACTGCGGTGTATAACCACATTGCCATTTCCGGTTTCAACCCCCATGTCCTTCCAAATAGCCATTTGCATGCCCACAGCCGCTGTGGCTTTCGCAAGAATTTTGTCTATGTGTTTTCTCCAATTGAGTTTGCTATCTAGTATTACTCCCAGATATTTGCACTAACTGGAGAAGTTCAGAGTCTGGCCATTTCAGTTGGCACAAAGTTGTAACGGAAACCAAACAATTCATGTTGAATTAAGGGTCTATGATGCTACGTAGCTATAATGATGTATAATGAAGTTTAATATTGTGCAATGAAGGACCAGAGCTGTGAGATCCAGATTCATCCTTCTAGTGAAGGGAATCAAGGTAGTCTTAGGGCCTGTTTCACCACTTGCTGATAAAGTTCCGGATAAGCTATTCATAACTTATCCAACAGATAACCCTGAAAATTGTGTTTCACACGTGTCGGATAGGTTGAACTAGCTGATAAACTCCCGGATAATTTAACACCTAGATGAAGCGGCCATCATATTTTTATTCGTTGGATAACCCAACTTTTATCATGACGATGGATTCATATCCGGGACTTTATCAGCAAGTGGTGAAACAGGCCCTTAGAGGGATTGACGTTAAGCCCTTCTTCCTCACATCACTTTTCGATGATACTGAGTGCAGCTTGCATTAGGCTACTCAGTATGAGCTGCTTCTAAGAAATGCATTCGGTAAAATCCAGACATCTTAAAATCGGGCATTTATGCCATTGAATGTTTAGATTTAGTCGGGTAAACATTCAGAAATTAACATATGGGACACATTCGAAATCACATTGATAAATCTGCTACTGCAAATCGTGCTTTAACAAGCGGCCAAACAATTTAATAAATTCTGATGAATTGTATCCTAGAAAGTATCGAAATGTTTAAAAGAAGGGATGATTTACTCAATTATGCACAAACTCCTATTAACAAATCCTTCTCCCTAATCGGTTTATGAATAAGGGTAATGTTAGCCCATATTTAAGCAGAGTAATAGATAGCATGCTTAAATAAAATTTCGTCTCAGAAGAAACATCGTTCCCATCATATGACAGATGACAAAATATGTAGCGGATAAGAGTGTAGTTCTGTAGTTACCCATTATACAGGGTGAGTCTTTAAGTTGTACATTAATTTAAACCATAGATTCCTCTCATCAATAGAACACTTTCTTCATTTACCATTTTTCCAAATTCCACTCAGGTAAAAAGATACAGGCTGTTGAAATTGCAGAAAAAAAAAATAGTTTTTCTTTTGTAACTTTGACATGGTTATTCAGCATGAAATGAATTTTGGTGGTGGAGTTTTCTATAGCTATGACACCAATTCCCCAATTAACAATTTTTTCCTATAGACCGCATTAGTTAGGTTAGAATCATTCTCTTGGCGGGAGATCCATATTCAAATTTTTTAACATGGAATTTCAACTTTAAGATGAAACCACCCTATTTAAAAGAGAATGTTAGTACAGAGACATCAAGTATTGGGTACCTTCATCATAAGTGCATGTGTTCATGTTCTTTCCACATTAAAATCTACTTCTATTTATCCTTAAATCAAAATTGAAACCAGTGTAGTTCGAAGGATTTCCGTATGTCGTAGATGACTTCTGTTGTGCGTCATTACAAGGCCGATTTAGGGTTATGTTATTATTTTTGACTGATTTCGAGTGAGCTAAGATATACGTCAATCGAATTTGGTGAACACTTTTATATTTATTAATTATCTTGGAAATATTCAATTTCGTTATGTAAACTGTATTCTAGATTGTTGAGAAAGGTTCACTGAATCTATTTCAACCGAAAAAACCTTAAGAAATTAGCCAAAGTATCTAAAAATAGGCGACAAATTCGCCTAAATTTTAGGTCCATAAGAAATGCATGGGGAATTCAGTGCTCGGATCCACGGATGGATCGTAATTCAAATTTCCCGCCTAACCTAACTAATGTGGTCTATTACCACTGGTTTCCTAGACATGAAGTCTGTGATCTGAATTTCTCTGAACGTTACCAACTAATTATAGCGATTATTCTGTTAGTTGGAATCACAAATCAACTATTCGATTTGAGATTGTTTTGGAAATTAAGATATACCGTAACCGGGGGTTACTCTGAACACAAGGGGTTACTTTGAGCAGATACGTTGTGTAATCAAAAATCCTCATAGCGGGCTTTGTTCACAAGCTAGCGACCTCTAGTTGGTACTCAACATTCAATGATTTCATGTAGACGGCGCTACGATCGCGAAACGTTGTCAGGTTGGCTAACCTGAGCCGCTGCGCGCCTTTTTATCGGAATTGTGAAATCAGCTGTTCCGAGAACAATCCTCAAACCTCCTCTGCCGCAGCGATTCTGTTGTGAAATACCGTTTCAGGTAAGTTATATATTTCTTATCAATCTATTGGCAGCATTTTCTTTTTTGTTTCATATCTCTAACTCATTTCGTTGATTTTATATGGCTAATCGAGTAAAAAACAGGAACTTTGAGGGGTTACTTTGAACATCGCGCTTTCGTCTACTTTTTGTTCATCAGGGGCAAGCCAACATGCCGCGAACTTATATTCGCAAGTTGGGAGCTCGGATGTACCGAAATTATTCACCAGAAATCCTTGCCAAGGCAGTAGAAAAGTGTTTAGCTGGAAAATCAACTATCAGGGCTGCTTCTACTGAGTGAGTTTTTTTTTCTGTTTACGTAGGTACCTACAAGAGCACAATCAAAATCCATTGTTGTTCCTAATTACGAATATTTTCTTGTTTTAGATTAAACATTCCCTCTGGAACGATTTGCATGGACAAGAAGGCGGCGAAGGCAAATGCAGCAGCTGCTAACCTCTCAATTGTAGCGAAATCGCCAGGACGTCCAACCGTATTTTCGGCTGAAGAGGAAAAACTTCTGTGCGCGCACATAGTGGCAGTTGGTATCTACCGCTTCCCATGCTCCTTGAGAGATGTAAATATTTTTAATGAAGTTATAATTTTTGTGTTTATTTGTGCATCTTGAGTAAACTCAGCGAAAAAAAACTTAATTTACAATCTTAGGAGCATTGCGATGAAAAAATAAACATTGCCAGGGGTTCACGAGCTAAACCGTGAAGGAAAACCTTATTATCAGGCGACATTATTCTTTTAAAAACTCATACTTGCATATTCAAGGAGTTTCTATGAACAGGGCGCCCAAAACTGGCGTTTTCTACGGTAGACGCTCTCTTGTTCAAAGTAACCCCTTTTTAAGGGGTTAATTCTGAACATATAAACATATGCCCCCACCAACTTCTATTGAAGATAATGGAGTCGTACAAACGGGAAATTGAAGTTGAGATAATTAGCCATCGATTGGTTGAAAAAATTTTCAAATATCTGCAGAAATGTTTGCGCTGCAATGGAATTAATGCAAAACTTGTTCAAAGTAACCCCCGGCTACGGTATATGGAATTTTCAATATTGGAACGGATGATGATCATAATATGTATAATCTTATAGTGGAAACAATTGATGGATATAGAATGAAAAGTAAGTTGAAGTCCAGTTTTTTAATAGTGAAGAATGAATAGTGGAATATTTTTGTTGAACAAATGCTGCATTGTAAGGAGTGAACAAATAAGTTCTCTCAAATAATTTCATTGAATTTCAAGCACCAGATGATTAAGCTTTTCTGTTGTTCTACAATAAATATTTCAGTAACAGATTTCTATCTTGAACGGGTTTACAAAGTGTAGGAGTGCATTAGCACATTGTGAAACCTTTAAACGCTTGTAACTTTTTACCTGAACCAAATCTGGAACAATATTAAATGAAAAAAGTTTTCTTTTTGTTAAGATGAATCTCTAGTTTAAATTCAAGAACAACTCACCCTGTATAGTTTTTGCATTAACTCTATGATATTTAATTAATCTGTTTTGTCACCCAGTCATTGACCCCACCCTTAACATGGAAGGTGATATCCCAAATAGGCCTCTGGACCAATGAAAGGTGAAGTGTCGCCTTTTCTTGCAAGGGCCTCCACCTTGTCATTTACTTGATAACCTACTGAGCAAGTTCCCAAACAAGAACTAGTTGGTTTCTCTTTGCCAGGTGCAAGAGGTTTTTAACAGCTGCAAAAAGACCTTTAACTTGCAGTCAAGAGCCTACAGTAATTTTATTTCAACATCTCGTCCAAACAATAAAACTCAGAATCTTTGTTTTGAAGTAAATAAGCTCTTAAGAACTTGTCCAAGTTAGTACAATCAGTTGTATTCTGTGTAGGATTTGATACTGTGCCCTTCGGTCACCTTAGGCACTGCTCTGTTAAGTATTTAACCCAATAGTGAATGGTGGCCGTTACCATTTTTTCTAGCCCCGATTGAAATTGGGACCTTCGATTTCTAGTCATCACTCTTAACTAACTGAGATATCCACATATTCATATATAGAACATTCTTTTTCAATGGTAAAAAAAAGATATTGCTTTTATAGACCATGAATCCAATCCATCTAGTACATAAATACAATATAAAATACTAACCTGAAGTTCCTTCGGATTAACAAATTCCAGGGCATGCCTTTTAATAGCATGAAGAGCAGCGTCTGGGGCATAGCCGGGATGAGGGGATGTGCTTGCAGGAGGAACTGCTGGTTCAGGTTTCCCCGCATTCGGTTGAGTTTTCCTCTTCATTAAGGACTGTTTCATAGCCTGAAATTGTTTTATTTCCTTTATATCCATTTTTTTAAACAAGAAATGAAAAACAGAAATTCAAATGATTGCAATAGAAACATTTAACAGAAATCATGAAAGGGGTTATAATATTCCTGAAACTCACCTCTAAATTACAGTGTTTATCATGCAAGTGTGTCATCAATGAAAATTTCTTTCTTTTCAAGTTGTCACACCTGTCCCACTGACAAATTACTTCATCAACATTATTCTGGGGGCAATGGGCTTCACAGGCATGAAGATACACTTCATTCGCCGATTTGAATTTTGTTGTCCTAAAAAAAGTATATTGAATATTAATGACAAGCATATGTATACAAATGTTATGTCATTCGTCATTGACGTCACATGATTCGCGTTTTTTCCGATCATTTTAACAGTTTCAATTTTCAATAGATTCAATAGTTCATATTGGGATGTTCACTAAATTTAAACATGATTAATTGATGTAAAAAAAATAAATGCGTTACATGAAAAGCTCATGTAAATAAAAACCATATAATTTGTCAGGTAACTAATTCAGATGTTCATTTGGAGTCACAAGTCGACTGGCATAAGACCCTATCATCAAACCTATCAAACACTGAAGTTTTGAAAAAATTATTATTTTTCAAGCATAATATTAACCAATTTGCCGATATAGTGCTAATAGGTGATAAATTATACAGAACGATAAATGGGATTTACTGATAAAATAGCTAATAAAATTTACTAAACGATAAATGGCGACAATTATATATAGTAGCTTTTAACCATGTTTACTTACACTGTACATTCCACCCATTCACAGATGAAGAGTTGTAACAAATCTTTCGCAACCTTTCCTTTGATAATTTTGGCCTTAAGATCTTCTTGTTTGGCTTGGGAGATACTTTGCTGAACACCCGCATTAGTGTTAGCCGATGAAGCGGTTGTCGATGTTGGGATTATCGACGCCGGATTCGATTTAATAACCGTGGAAGTTTGAACAATGTTGCTCACCGAGGTATGAATCATCGGCCTGGGCACTTGGGTAACCACAACCTGCTGCCCCTGCGGAGTAACCATAACCTGAAAGAGATTGTAAATTTTGGGTCAAGGATCAATTTCATAACATAATTTTTTTCTAGTAAATGCCAAGTAGATATGGATTAAAGTAAAATACTTTATTCTATTCTATTTATTCACCAAAATTCCCTACATGAATACATGAAGGACCTATAGGGGACACAGATGCCCGTACATAGGTTGGTCCACTATTTCGGTTAATATTTATTGAAAACTTCTCAACAATTCTTTCGTCAAATATATTATGCAGGTGTAATTGTTTATAATATTTTGTGTTATTTATGATGTGCTCTATAATATTTTAATGACAAATAAACATATCATATGTCTTCAGCAAGAATGGTAATCAAGCACAAGGCAATGGCTAAATGGACAATAAACACCATTCAGTTGTAGAGTGGATGGGATATTTCCAGCACTCCTGCAAAAAGGTATGCAATAGATTCTTCCCCGTCTGCAGAAAATCATGAGAAGCAGTCTAGCCTTGGGTCAAGTACCTAGTAAATAGAAAAGGGGAAGAGTAACCTTACCAAAAATACGGAAGAAAGACGGCACTGATCCTCGATCTTTTAGACCTATTTGTTTGAAATTGTTTCTAGTTAAAACGATGTAGAAGGTAGTGAACAACTACATAAGAATTGAGAATCTGGATAGCATTCCACTTAACAAAGGTCAGTATGCTTACAGGGCGGGCCGATCTACAGAGACTGCTCTGTATCAGCTGACTGAAGTCATCCAGAGAACCCTGGACAATAAAGAAATCGCAATGTGAGCATTCCTGGATATATCTGGAGCCTTTGACAACACAACACATGTGTATGTTAAAGAAGCACTTGAAAGGCAAGGAGTGAATAGAACTACATATTATAAAATGTATGCATGAACTGTTGTCGACGAGGATAGCCGAGACACAGGTGAGCAAAAATCTAGCCAGTAAGACTTGGGGGTGCAACCCCAAAATATAGCGATTGATGTACGTCATGATTGTGAGACCCATAATCACGTATGAGGCAAAAATGAGCCAGAATAGTAGGAAGAAAACCCTCGACAAAATACAAAGGCTTGCCTGTGTGTGTATCACTGGAGATTGTCATAAATCCCACACCCCTTCATCGAGTGACGAAATGGTCTATTCCATAGACATGAAATAACATGGACACATGGACTGGTTGTGAGAAAGAGACCATTGATATCAGCATTGAAAAAAGACAGAATAGTTAAAGGCAAACCACGGTATAAGAATATATTCATATAATTTGGCGATTGGCAAAATCACAGAATACAAAACATTGGTTTCCTTTATCCTTTGACATTTCTTGTATACTGTATTGTTTAGTTTCGTGTATTGTGTATGTGTTTTGGTGATTTGTAGACAGAATAGTTAAAGGCAAAATATTTTCATTTAAATCCGAAACTCGTTTCTGAATATTCTGATACTTATAATCTGAACAGTTTTCTCATAATTTCCTTACTGTAATTAATTCAGCTTTTTTGATACTCATTCAAAATAATCAATATTTCTCTTAAAAAAATCGGGATTTTGCAATATACCCCAATTTCCAATTTGTGTATTTGCCCATGGTATAAAAACACCATAGTTTTTATACCATTATTTGCCTTTACTTATTCTATCCTTCATTACATCTCTCTCTCTAATGTATTCCGCAACGAACTGTGTGATAAAGTTACGTGAGGGCCAGTCCATGTTATTCTATGTCTATGGTCAATTCTTAGAATATCTAGGAGAGGAACAAAATGCCTGGTCATCTCTTCTAACGAAATGATAAAGAAAGTGATCATCGAAAAGAACTTCACTACGATGCTAGCTAGGAAAAAATACTGGGGGGTGGAAATCCACCACAAAAGTTCTTAAACAAAAGAGCCATTAAATGGTACAGAGACAGTTCAAAATACAATATAGGAGCATGCGCTGGAGTATATGAAACAGGCACCAAATGCTCACTATCGCAAGGTTCCTATTCAAGCGTCTTTCAGGTAGAAATACTTACAATCAAAAGATGCGTGGAATTGAACCTAGAAATAATCTATCAGATGTGTGATATAGAAGTCCTATGTGGCAGTGAAGCTGCTATTAAAGCTCTGAGCACCCATGTTATTGAGTCTAAGCTAATATGGGAGTGCCAAAGAAAACTTAAAGAAGTAGGCAAGGACAAGGTCTCTTTGGTTTGGGCTCCTGGTCACTTGGGAATTAAAGGAAATGAGGAGGCCAATGCACTTGACAAGAATGGAAGCATGAACCTCTTTCATTGGCCCAGAACTCTACTGTGGGGTAGGTAGATACACCTACAAATGTGAATTTCGGATCGAAGAAGAAACTGAAAGAGGTATACTCTGGAGATCTATCCCAGGAATGTATCACTCCATAAAGTTCCTCCAGAACTTTGACACTGTCAGATCCAAGAAATATATGGATATCAGTAAAAACATGCTGCATCTCCCCACTGGTTTCCTCACAGGGCACTGCGTCCTCAGGAAGCATATGATGAGATTAGGGCTAGCAGAAACTGAGTAGTGCAGATTCTGTTGGGAGGAGGATGAAACTCCTGATCACCTGATAACGGAATGCCTCGCCATATCAAAACAACGCAAGGAATGCTATGGGCAAGAAATCTGCAGGAGCGAAGACCTAGCCCCCTTGAAGCCATTCCAGAGTTCATCAGAACTGGAAGGCGAGCTGTAAATGATGATGACATCGACAGCTCTGATGGGGAGGCACAATAAATCTTAAGGTCTAAGGGCAACGTTACCCTCAACAACAATATAATATACAGGGTGACTCAAAAATGTGTACCGAGCTTTCTGGGGGTGATAAGAGCATTGAAAAATAAGAATAGTTTGATGAATAAACTTATAGCCCAAAATGCATATCAAGGGAGATATATCCTTTCAAAGTTGATAAAATTAAAAAATGTCTCCGCATAACTTCTAAACAGTGAATGCCACCAGATTGAAATTTCGTGCATAAATGTATGTTGTTAAAAAATTTGTTCTTTTTTTAGAGGGTGAGTGATGATTTTTTTGGGACAACTTCTTTCGTTGTAATCGTTTTCGTGAAAAAATAGAAGCATTCCATGGACCGAAGAAAATTACATGAAAAAGGTACTCTTATCTGAATATACGAAAAATGGAACCGTTGTCAAGATATTTGAGTTTTTGTAGTCACATGATGTCAGCAGATTAATTCACCGCGAGATTCATCGATAACGATATTTTAGCAGGCCATGAACAATTCTGTTCTTAATTTTGTTGATGATATAACCTTCCTGTGTCGTTGATAAACAATAAGTAGGGACATAACAATAAGTCTGCCCCAACAAGGTTTGGATAAAAATAAAAGTTAGAAATTGTTTTTTGTAGTTTTAATAAATAATTTTGGATGAAAAGAGAGTGTTCATGAGACTACAAAAATCCAAATATCTCGAAAATGTTTAATTTTTTTGTATTTAGATAAGAGTGTCTTTTTCTTGTAATATCCTTCGCTCCATCGAATGCTTTCTATTTTTTCACCAAAACAAATACAATGAAAGAAGTTGTCCCAAAAAAATCATGACTCACCCCGTAAAAACACCCTTAGGTACAACAATATCAGAAATGTAGAAGTGCAATAAAAAAATTATTTTAACAACATACAATTATGTAATTTAATTCTGGTGGCATTCACCGTTTAGAAGTTATGGGGAGATTTTTTTAAAATTTTATCAACTTTGAAAGGGTATATCTCCCTTAATACGAATTTTGTGCCATAAGTTTATTCATCAAACTATACTTATTTTTCAATGTGCTCCCTGTATTTGGTAACTAGAGTGATCAAAAGGCTAGCGCTTGTGGATGAAGTATAGATTTAAGCCTGCCACAATATATTGATTGGTCGCAGTAGCGGGGCGGGGTTCGTCTGGCCGACCGACAAAATACACATATAATATAATAATATAATGGTAAGCAGTTACCATACTCACCTGATGATGTCATAATGTAATTGACAAAACAATTGTTTTGAAATTTCCAATAAATATCAGCAGAAATAAAGGGTTCGACTTCTATCCACACTTTTGTTATTTGATTAAATTATTATTCCATTCTATTTCGTAACAAAATTAATTAAACCCTCACCTTTTGATGATGGGAAGCATTGGCAGAGCTAGGTTGTTGCTGCAAAATTATTATGGTTTTTGCGCCAGTTGCGTGCTGCTGCGCCGTTTGCGCAACAAGCACAGTCTGTGGTTGCCCATGTACCATAGCTGTCTGGGGTTGGGCCACCATGTATGTGCCGGGACTACCGCCAGTCTGGAGAACGTACTGCTGTCCAGATTGACCACTGGTGACGAACTGTACTTGACCCTGTAGACCTTGAGATAGCAAGATTTGTCCTGTGTTCGTCTGTTGTAGCATGACTGGAGCTCTTTGTTGGGCCGAATTTTGTACGATTACTGTTTGTTGGGGCTGCGCCCCCGCTGCTGTTTTCATTGAAGGATTTTGTTGCGACATGATAATCTGTAATGTTATGAGGATGTTCGAAAATTAAAATGTGGCGAATTTTAAACAAAAATAAATTATTTCTCATCAAATCCATCTATCTACATCGATTGGCGATTGGCTCAGTGGTAGAGTAATTGACTTGGGAGCGGAAGCCCCAAGTTCAATTCCGAGGCTAGGAAAGAAATTTTCTAGTCACGGTAATCGCCACCATTCGCTGTTGGGTCAAAAATTAACAGTGCTGTGTCTAAGGTGGCGTACGGACACAGTAACAAAGCCTACACAGAACACAACTGGTTCTCCTAACTCAGGGCAAGCTCTTAGAGCTTATGAGGGGTCTCCTTGTGGAAGACCCAGGAGGATCAGTATAATAATAATAATAAATAATAATAATAATAATAAGGTTACGTCCGTACAAACAAAAAGACTTGCTTAGCGCCTAGAGCCTAGCGAGTTACTTAGAACAAGCCCTGTGGACAGGAGCTTTCTGGCGCTCTTGTTCAAACAGACAAATTATATCTCCGAAAGGGTTTCTCAGAGTTGGGAATTATATCAATAGATATGATAGAACTGCATCATAAAGGAAATTCAATTCAAATAATTTTTTATTTATCAAAATTAAATGAGCAATCTAAGAATGAGGACTGCACCATGGAAGAAATCAAATTAAAATAGCTGAAATGAATTTGACTCTCTCTTATAGAACAGGATGACATGTACGAGTATGAACATAGATCATATAATAATTCATAGATAGAATAATTATAGCATTCTGTGTAAACATAGAAGTACGATTCATTATTGAAATTTCGAAAAATCATGTCTCTGAAAGTATTAGCATGTTAGAGTTGAAAATGATATCAATGGATTTTTATGGTGAAACTGCATCTTAAAAAAAATTCAATTTGAAATATGAAGGTTAAAAAAAATCTTTTTTTCGTTACTCCGAAACCATCCGGCCTATTTTACCCACTAACGAACTCAATCGAGATATTTATCTCTCAAATCTACTCTGAAAATTTCAACTGCCTAGCTCATTCTGTTCCAGTTATTGTAGAAACAAAATTTAAAAATAATTTTTTTTTTTTACACTTTACGGCTACCCGATCAATACAAAACTTCGCATGCGTATAAATGTCATTATTCTACAATCTGATGATAAATTTCAGATAGATCAGTTTTTACTAAAAACGGCCATAACTCCGAAACCGCTTGGTAGATTTCGCCCGTTAACGAACTCGTCCGAGATATTTACGCTCCACCTACCCTGAAAATTTCAATCCTCTAACGCCTCCCGTTCGAGAGTTATCGTGTTAACGGACGCCCGGACAGAATCGATTTCGACCACGGATTCTTGATCAGTGAGTCGAACCAAATCGTTTGAGACCATTTTCAGCCAAAAATTCGAAAATTACAGTTATTTGGGCAAATTGATAAGCACTCTGTTCCGAGGAACAAGAGCGCCAAAAACGAACGTTCTAGAACTTTCGCGACCGGCTGCACTAGCGCCTAGCTAGTCTCGATGCGCCTAGCGTGTATCGATGTAAACAAACATGTTGGTTAACTAATCATTAAAGGATACTGTGGGAGGTATACTCATTATTGAAAGGTTTTTTTCTGGGTTTTCTCTCCCAAACTCTTATAGATATTTTTCAGAGTTTGGGAGAGAAAAGTCAGAAAAAAAAACCTTTCAATAAACATGTTCGTTTTTTGACACTAGGCGCGAGGCATTTTAGAAGTCAAAAATGGATGACATATTAATTGCATCAGTTTTCAAAAGAGAAACTCAGTGGAATCCAGCTAGTGAACTCCATAAAAATGCAGTAACCTTAAGAAACCTTGGGAACAGGTATTAGTCGAAGTAGAAAAAGATTTTAAGTACTAAAAAGTGATAAATTTTTTTTTGCAGTGAGACGTTAAAGCTGTGAATTTATATTATGGCGTTGGATTATGTTTTAAGGTAATGAGCTATTCTGCCAGGTAATCGATCCAATTCCACTGAAATAATTCGACAAAATGTCTCTAGTTTGTAATGAGCTGTAGTGAGAAGTAGATCAAATGCTGTTTCTCTGGTCATATGCAAATACATAATCGTAAAATTTTTCGTCAAAATTACGCAGTTGTTTATACCGAACATTAAATTCTCCATGACTTGACCGTGACTTATTTATGTCATATATTTTAAAGATGAATTTTTTGTAATTAACCTTTTTAGATCAATTTTTCTGACATCTCGTCAACGTGCCGTCAAGCAAATTACCAAGCCCCCTAGTGACCTACCACGCATACCACTTCAGTGCGGTCACCGTGTATCCTAGCAAGTAGCTAGAATGCATGCCTTTAGGCTCTTGGCGCTAGCGAGCCACCTGCCTGTCCGGACGTGGCCTCAGTGTTTTTTCATTTCCAGCTCCACTGTTTCACATTTAGTGATCGCAGAACATTCACAGTTATCTATCCAAATATCTATCCATCTATTGGTAGAACGATGAAATATTACAACGATTATAGAATAGTTGTCCACTGTATTCACTCAAACGAATTTCATTATTATAGAATTAGAAATGACAAGTCTGTGGTCATGTATAAGGCAAGAGCAATTTGTTTATAAGATGATTTTAAATAGTTAAATATGGTACTTAAGGACTTATTTTAAAGAATCGGGACCCGTATATTTAGGTTTGATTGAAAGTTCAACGCTATTTTTATCCAGATATAATATAGGGAAACCAAGATTCAAGGATTTGCCGAAATCGGAAATATTCTATATAATATAAAACAACAAACAATGAAAAACCGTAAGTTACTCATAATCTTTAAGAATTTTCCAGATTCGCACTTTTTTACCGATTCAATACTGGCTCGAAAATTTTGCGAGCCTTCAAAACCTTATTTTACAGCCAAGTTCTAGATTTAAACTCGATCGGATCTATATTGTTGGAACTTTGTGAAAATATATATTTTTTTTCCTGGAAGTAAGCTGCCTTTGGCGAGTTCCTGGATGGGCGACCACTCTGGTTATAAATTTGAACAAGCGCGCCGAAGCTCCTACCTGAATGTTTTCCTAACTAGGTTTTTTAAATATAGCAAAAAAAGAAAATTGCTCTTTTATTTCCTAGTCGGCCGTGAGTAGCCATGTTAACCCAAAGAACATATTCTCTTCGTCCCAGCTATTTTGTAGAGTTACGAGAGTTAACTCGGAGTCGAATACTCTGACATTTTGAACGACAGTCATAAAGTAAAATATACCCAACTTTTAGGTTTTCGAACGCAATTTTAGTAAATAATACTCTACGGAGTTATTATTCGAATCCAACCATGGAATAATCCTAAACTGAATCAACAAACATTTTCGAACAAAACAGATAGCTATAGATAGATATGAAATAACACATCTATTGACAGTGGCCAAAGAAAACGACCTTCAACATTTACAGCGAGAATCGTTCATTTAAAAAGGGATAGCAAAAAAATAAAGGAATACATTTTGTGGCGTTATTTGAGAAATTAAATATAAACTATGCTATCAGTAAGAGCAACAAAATGCAAAAAAGAGATATAGTGTTCCATTTAAAAAAGGCAATTTATGTCTTTAATTCCGAAACTGTGTCCTGCAAAAAATTTCAGCAAGCCACTGGATAAGGCAGGGAAATATCTATAAATATCCGTTTTAAGTCGGAGCAGCTTCCGAGACCTCTCGTTGTTCGCTTTTCTAATTCTTTTACAGCCTTGACCATCTTGAGAAATAAGAAGCTTTTGTCAACTTCGTCGGTCTTCGGAAGAATAGCGGTGTCTGATGATGTAACTCCTTATCAATCTGCTTGTTTGCAGAGAGCTAGAGATGAATTGAAGACCCCGCAATCTCAGGGAGAAAAGGATCTCACAATCAAATATATTAAGGGCGACACAACTGTCGTGAATGGAGAATGCTTCTCAGGTCAAAAAAACTAAACGGCTCTCCTCATAATTGGACCATCATGTACACCAATGCAAGATCCATTAAGAACAAATTAGATCTAATCTGTGTGACTGTCTCTTCACTGAAGCCCAAAATGATTTACATCACTGAAAGTTGGCTACATGATGGTATTCCAGACGCTTGCTACGATATCCCTGGGTTCAGATTATATCGATGTGATGGTACTGTATACAGAGGTCATGATGGGGTGTATTTATCTTGCTTAAGTTCTTTCAAGGTCGAAGTTCATGTTCACAATTTACCTGGAATCGATAACCTATTTCTGCTACTAACCACTCATAATTTTTCTGCAATGATTGGCTGTATCTACCGACCTCGTGCTTCAGCCTCAGATGTCCCCTTCTGTAACCTTCTGACGTCACTATCGCAGAGCAATCGCAACCTGGTAATAGCTGGCGACTTCAATTACCCCGATATAGCATGGACGGATGTTGGAAACCGCTCATTGAGTTCACCATCTCAGTTATTCCTCTCTGCCCTTGAGGAAGCCTGTCTCTGCCAGCTTATTGATCGTCCAACCAGATACTGTTCAGATCAAAATCCATCTACTTTGGACCTACTAATCACCAACGATCGGGACCTTATCTGCGATATACGGTATCACGCGCCGATTGGCAGATCCGACCATTGCGTTATAACTGCTGGGATACAGTTTTCTTCCATACCGATAACGAGATCAACAAAAATGTACTACACAATAGCTGACTATTTCCAGCTGAGCCATCGTTTGTCACGCATTGATTGGGATGAGGTGCTGGATTGTGGAGACATTGACTCTATGTGGGTTTCATTCGGGGGTCGGCTTATGGAGGAGGTCAAATTTTGTACGCGCACTAAACTCAGCATACTAAATCCATCTAAGCCTTGGATCACTGACCACATCATGGAGCAGGTCCGTGCCAGAAAAAATCTCTGGCAGCGTTACTTGACACATAGAACGCAGGAAAGTTATAACACTCACCGCCAGTACTCCAAGTCTCAGGAATGCTAAGATAAATTACGAGAATCGATTGGACTCCTCAAAAAATCGAAAGAAATTTTTTAAACATGTGCGTTCTGTGCTCGGTTCGAGGGTATCCATTCCTGTTTTGCCGAAATCACCTGATTGCCTGATTCTGTCTACTGCAGTGATAATGAGATGGTAACAACTTTTGCTGAGAGCTTTGCAGGGGCATTCACCTTTGAGCCACCCGGTGTCGTACCGGGTGTTGGAGTTCAGCGATCTGCATCCTTCCTGAACTCTGTTGAGGTGACTGAGGAGGAAGTGAAGGAATTATTGTCCAAGCTCGATTCTTCTAGTGCTCCTGGGCCGGATAATCTACCTGCTGATGTACTCAAATCATGTGCCACTCATATCTGTATTCCCCTTACAAAGATCATCCGTTCCTCTTTAAGTTCTGCCCAGGTACCGAAGGAATGGCGAATGGCAAGGATTACACCTATTTTCAAATCAGGGGACAGACATTCTGCATCATCTAACTATCGCCCTATCAGCTTGACATCCGTTGTTGCAAAGATTGCCGAAAGGATTTTCGACCGGTGGAACTCTTTACCAAGCAATGTTGTTGGTGCTCCGAGTGTGAATTCCTTCAAGAACTTAGCTTGACGCCCTAAACTAGTGGTTTTTGCGCGTATGTTCTGGGGAACATCGCGTAATAGTTTTGCCCAAATGTCTGTAACTTTCGAATTTTTTGACGAAAATGGTCTCAAACGATTAAGTTCGGCTCCCCAATGAAGAATTCGAGGTCAAATTTGATTCTGTCCGTCCGGCCGTTGCCACGATAACTTGAGAACGAAAAGAGCTAGCGACTTGAAATTTTCAGGGTAGGTGGCGCATCCCAATACGACGGACAAGTTCGTTAATGGGCATAATCGGCCCAGTGGTTTCCGCGTAATAATTTTGTTTTCAACTAATATAAATCCGATCGAATTGAAACTGGTGGGTAGTTGTAGAATATGAACCTAAGCACGTTTGTGAAATTTTGTGCGAATCGTATGGCTAGAAAATTTTTAAAAAATTATTAAAAAATATTTTTGTTGTCACGATAACTTGAGAACGGAATGAGATAGCGGCTTGAAGTTTTCAGGTTAGGATGTGCACCAGAACGCGACATTTCAGTTTGTTTATGAGCATAATCGGCCAAACGGTTTTAGAGTTATAGCCATCTGAAATTTGGTGGTTTTTTGTTCCTCATTAACTCGAAAAATACTGTACCGATTGAATTCAAACGGTTATTAGTTGTAGAATGCCAACGCGAAAATGTTTGCAAAATTTGGTGAGGATAGCATTTGTAGAAAATTTTTAATAAATCATTGAAAAAAAAAAAATTCTATATATCAGTAACTATTCGTTTGAAATTGCTGAAATTTTGCAAGAGCCTTCATAACCTAACTCTACTGCCAAGTTTCAAGTTTTAATACGATCGGTTAAATATTGTTGGAGATTCGAGCATTCTTGTGTGAGTTCAGTAGATGGGTGACCGTTGCCTCGATAACTTTCGAACGAAAGGAGATAGAGACTTGCAATTTTCAGGGTAGGTTGCGTATCCGGAAGGGAGAGTTGAGTTCGTTTTTGGGCATAATCGGTCTAACGGTTTCCGAGTTATACCCACCTGGAATATTATTTCCTTAATAACTCAAAAAATAAATATTCGATCGAATTGGTGCTTGGTAACTACTGTAACTAGTAGTAGAAAATCAACATAAAGACGTGTTTAAAATTTTGTAAGAACCGTACCCCTAGAACATTTGAAAAAAATGACGAAAAAAAAAATTTTAAGAACCGTACCCCTAGAAAATTTAAAAAAAATCACGAAAAAAAAAATTGGTTCAATTTTTTTTTGTTTTCATTTTTGGACTGTGATTATAATGTACATTGGATGTTAAGATGTTATATTTTTGTTTGAGAGTTTATAGGCTTTAGCCTCCTCTCTTCTTACCTTGTAATAATAATAATAATAAGTACTTTAATATATTTCACACTAGCCGTAGGCTGTATCTGAAAAGGACAAATTTTAAATATCACCCTGCAGCACAAAAAGTATGGAGTCTAGACCAAATCTGTTTGTGTCATCTTTGGTTTCATTAAGAAGTAACATGGTGACGCGAAAATCGTATCACTATCTCTACTGATAACTGATAAACATACGAAAATGGGTCACCCTGTACAGATTTTACAAAAATTTTTTTCGTGAATGAGACCAAAGATTTTTATTATTTGAGAAAATGGTTAAACAAACTGGATTAACAATTTTACGATGTAAGTTTGAAACCAGGCAATGAATCAATTCTTCACCGAACATAATCCACATTATTTCACATTATTATTATTATTACTAGTTGCAAATATTTTGAGCCTACCCATCACCCTCAATATTGCAACCATTTTGAAATTGGTTTTTGACCTGGTACAAGTGATCCTGTTGCAACGATTTCTCAAACATGCCACCAAAACAACATCTTCACCGACAAACAATAATGTTATAGTTGCCTTCAAATACAGAGATATAATCAAAACAAACCTGTCGAGGCTGGGTTGTGATGAGCATCTGACCTGTCCCATTGTCCATCACCAATTGACCTACAGATGGACTGGTACCGATTGCTGTATCAACCGATATAGTTGCCGGTGGTGGTTGTTGCGCCTCCTGCAAAAGTTGCTCCTCATCCTCATCTTCTAAAATATCTGCTGCAATATCAGCGAATAGCTTAGCTGCTGCATCTGATACTCTTGCGCTGCCTCTGGACTCTTCTTCATCTGCATCATCTTGTCTAGCGTCCTTTGAAAAAAAAATCGCATTTAAGTATGAAGAATGATGATTCAAGAACGAGTTAAGTAACTCGGAAAGAGAGAAATAAAAAATGTAATCACTTAAAAAATATAGTAATTATTAAATGAATAGGTCTCTTGCATGTAACACGAAATACCATATTTTTATGTTTTTCTGAATCTACTTCCATATCAGATCATCATGTATGTGTGTATGTATGTATGTGCATCCACACAAATTTATAAAATTTATTAATTCGGTATTCAAAATCGGAATACCAGGAAGCAAATTCAAATGAGGTGAAACGCTTATGATAGGTTCAATCGTTGCTATGACGGCTGACGTAATCAAAATCTACCCTCGGGGAGACCATCTGCTTTTTACAGTGAAACGGACACGAGAAGAGAGAGACGTAATCTAAATCTACCCTCGGCGAGTACATCTGGCTTGTTACGGCGAAACTAAGAGAGAAACCTACACGGAGAAGAGAGTGAGAGTAGATATGACGGGTGACGTCATGAACGGGCGCCAAGTTCGATCGTTTGAACAGCTATTGTGTGCACCCAAATTTGAACGATCGTTTTCTCGTTGAAATTTTTGACGGCGGTTGAACTTTTTCATTATTCTTATGGATATAATAATCGATACCGATAATAAAAAAAAATACATGCAAGAGACCTATTGAAAATGATGGAAATGCAGAATACAGTTATCAAGAATCATGCCACTTACCAAAGAATCTGGGTTAGGAGATGGTGCATTCCCATTGACATTTTCAATGCAGAGTCTTTTGGTTTCTAATTTGGAAATATCCTCTGTAGCAGCTCTCTTAACACCAGCTTGATTTTCTTGTCTGTAATCATGTCTAACAATCACATCAGGCTCCACTTTGGCTATCAGGGTACTTCGGTTGTCCCTAATTAACGCTTTCTCTATATGGTTTTCTACTAATTCTAAGCCCTTGGCAGTTATTTTCAAGTCTTTCCCTAAGGAACCATTGACGATAACAGGTGGAGTTTTTTCGATTTTCTTCTCCAGTAGATCTGCTAACCTCAAAGGTTTTCCCCGTATTATTTCACCTGTGGAGTCTTTGGAGTTGCTGTCATCATTCAGGGAATGATCAATGTTAGGGACGCCATTTAGCAAGCCTTCGAAGCTGAAAAAAATTAAACATGATCAGATGAAGCTACACATCATTTTGTGGTAAAAACTTGATTCTAGCTTGTTGAGAAGGGTTCACTTAATATGTTTCAACAGAAATAAATCTTAAGAGATTTGCCAAAGCATCTGAAGACAGGCAATAGCTTCGGGTAATTTTTTGGTCCATAAGAAATGCAAGGGGAATTCAGTGGTCAGATCCAAGGATGGATCGTAATTCAAAATTCTCGCCTACACTAACTAACGTGGTCTGTTATATTTGACATCGGATTCTTCATCAGTGAGTCGAGACTAAACGAAAATTACACAAATTTGAACCAAATGAAAGGTGTTCAGAGGAACAAAAGCAAAAGGTACATAATGAAGGTTTCGCTCCCAAGATATATGTGATTCCATTTCAACTGTGGTTTTTTATATACCATACTGTGTGCTCTTACTGGCCATAAATTATAAATATATTATTCGGTCTTTCATATCAATATAACCCTATGAACATTTTTCATTACTTCTCCTTATATTTAGTTATTTTTTGTGTCGCATAAACACTTGAAACTAATTAACATTCTAATGTATACAGTGCGCGTCAAAATTATGGAACAAATTCATTTTCTTAGAAGAAAAATATTTGGCAACAAAATCCTGAAACAGGTCAATTTTTGTTTCACTTTTACCAAATTTTTATGCATTTTGGAAGGATTTTTGTTGCACCCTGTGCCATCCCCATCAACCCTCTAAATTTTTTGAATAGGGAAAGTGGGTCATGCGGTTATTTTTTGGCAAAGTCTTTGTATCTTCTTTACAGGCGTGCAAAATTTTTCTTTTTTGAAAAATATTTGTCAAAAAAGAAAAGTTTTTTCTTGAAAATTTCTGCACGCCTGTAAAGAAGATACAAAGACCTTGCCAAAAATGTACCACATGTCCCACTTTCCCTATTCAAAAAATTTAGAGGGTTGATGGGGATGGCACAGGGTGCAACAAAAATCCTTCAAAAATGCATAAAAAATTGGTAAAAGTGAAACAAAAATTGACCTGTCCAGGATTTTGTTGCCAAATATTTTTCTTCTGAGAAAATGAATTTGTTCCATAATTTTGACGCGCACTGTATTATAATTAAACATAACATAAATTTATAGATATATCAATTTAACGGTAAATTTGGCATTAATAACTTCTGTTCTTGGAATTCAATTTCTTGTGACTCGTGTGCCATCTACCTCGATATTAATTACTAATAAAGTAGTAGTAAATTACCATTAAGCCATAGTGAAACCATGCCAACTGAGAAAAATTTACTAACATCAGGCGGAAAATAGTTTGTGTAATTCTGGAACTCAACTTTTCAAAAGGTTAGTCATAAATCGACTTGTCCCCTCCAGGCAATCAGTTAATATCCAGGCAATATCAGTAAACTAAATTAATTCTTTTCATCATGCATAATGAATTTCTTCACCTTTTACTAACATAAGTATCACGTAATTGAATATTATCAAATTCATAGCCAAAATATTACAGTTGCTATTCCAACATAAAAAATGGGTTCAAGCCCTGTGGACAGGAGCTTTCTGGCGCTCTAGTTCAAACAGACAAATTATATCTCCGAAAGTATTGGTTTCTCTGAGTTGGGAATTATATCAATGTATACATATGATAGAGCTGCATCATAAAGGAAATTCAATTCAAATAATTGTTTATTTATCAAGATTAAATGAGCAATCATGAGAATGAGAACTGCACCATGGAAGAAATCGAATTTAATTCTGGCCAATTTTGCCCAATAACGAACTTAACCGAGATATTCATCTCCCTAACCTACTCTGAAAATTTCAACTACCTAGCTCATTCCGTTCGAGAGTTATTGTGGAAAAACTTTTTTTAAATTTTCAAAATTTTTTTTTTACACTTTGCGGTAATCTGGTCAATACAAAACTTCACATGCGTATAAAGGTCATGATTCTACAATTTGATGCTAAATTTCAGATAGATCGAACGAACTTATCCGAGATATTTACGCTCCAAAACCACCTTGCAATTTTCAATCCGCTAACTCCTTTCGTTCGAGAGTTATCGTGCCTACGGCCGGACAGAATCGATTTTTCACTCGGATTCTTGATCAGTGAGTCGAACCAAATCGTTTGACCCATTTTCAGCCAAAAATTCCAAAATTACAGACACTTGGGCAAATTGATAAGCACTCTGTTCCGAGGAACTAGAGCGCCAAAAAAACAAGTTTCGTATGACAATAGCCCAAAATAGGTTTAAAGTACCTACAAATAGTAGGTATTCCATAAAACATGTATGAAAGAAGATGAGTAATAATATGAAAAAAGATGAGTAATGAATAAATACCTTGTAATCGATCGAAAATTTCCTGATCTACGTTCACCAAATTTTCTCCTCTCTCGAACTACAGAATTATGCTTTCAATATTTACGTAATATTTTCAAACATTTTCGGGTGAGGTCCCCGTTGCATCGCTAAAATACGAGTATTTCAACCCCAATATTTTTGAAGTTACAATATTACCTTCTGTCAAGTTGACATTATGACAATTCATACATAGAATAATTATATCAATGTGTGAAATTCGATTTACATTGAAATTTTGAAGAATCATATCTCCGAAAGTATTAGCTTGTTAGAGTTAAAAATGATATGAATGGATTCTTATGATAAAACTTCTTATTAAAAAAAATTTAATTTGGAATTTGTTTCGTAAAAAAAAATTTTTTTTTTGTTACTCCGAAACCATCTGTCCGATTTTGCCCAATAACGAACATAGCCGAGATATTTATCCCCCAAACCTACTCTGAAAATTTCAACTCTCTAGCTCATTCCGTTCGAGAGTTATCGTGCCTACGGCCGGCCGGACCGGCCGGACAGAATGAATTTCGACCACGGATTCTTGATCAGTGAGTCGAACCAAATCGTTTAAGACCATTTTCATCGAAATATTCGAAAATTACAGACATTTGGGCAAATTGATAAGCACTCAGTTCCGAGGAACTAGAGCGCCAATGACAGTACCGTGACTGTCAGTACCATGTTCAAAATAATAATAATAATATAAGTAAGTAATTATAAATAAATCCATTTCAATCATTAATTACAGGGTGAGTCTTTAAGTTGTACATTAATTTTAACCATGTATTCCTCTCATCAAATGGAACACCTTTTTCATTTACCATTTTTCCAAATTCGGCTCAGGTAAAAAGTTATAAGCGTTTAAAGATTTTACATTGTGCTAATCCATCCCTCAACAGTATTTAACTGTTGAACACAGGAACACTGGGATGGAATATCGCATAATTGTATGAAAGCTTTATTATCTGCTGCTCGCAATTCAATGAAATTGTTTGAGATAACTTATTTACTGACTCAAGACTAATGAAATGGTTTTAAATAATCTTTATTTCCACATTAAAATCTACTTCTATTTATTCTTAAATCAAAATTGAAACCAGTGTAGTTCGAAAGATTTCCGTATGTCGTAGATGACTTCTGTTGTGCGTCATTACAAGGCCGATTATTATTTTTGACCGATTTCGAGTGAGCTAAGACATACGTCAATCGAATTTGGTGAACACTTTTATATTTATTAATTATTTTGGAAATATACAATTTTGTTATGGAAACTTGATTCTAGATGGTTGAGAAAGGTTCACAGAATCAATTTCAACCGAAATAAACCTTAAGAAATTAGCCAAAGTATCTAAAAATAGGCGAGAAATTCGCGTAAATTTTAGGTCCATGAGAAATGCATAGGGAATTCAGTGCTCAGATCCACGGATGGATCGTAATTCAAATTTCCCGCCTAACCCAACTAATGTGGTCTATACTCAGTCTATGTCTTCATTCGAGCATAGATCATAATGTTATCCTATTCCAGGTCCGGGTTGATAAAAATAGTTAAATTTCTGGAATTATCATCATATTTTATGTCATTCATTATTGGATATCTCGAAAACGGTACGTTTTAGCTCGTCAGAAAGAACAAAATTAATGGAAAATCGAATTGTATTGAAAAAACTGAAGACTTGATTAATATCTATTCGGAATGATCAAAATTTATGGAAAATCGAATTGTATTGAAAAAACTGAGGACTTGATTAATATCTATTCGGAATCAAAGTAAGCTAGGTTATGAAAGAAAAGAATACAAAAAAATCTGCGCAAATGTTTTAGAGCCAATAAAAAATGTATCAATGATAATTAAACCCTTCAAATGGAACTTGATAGCTTGAATAAAAAATTACAATAAAATTAAAAAATAAATTTAATGATTTTTCTGAAAAATGTTTACCAAATCTATATATTTTATGAATTGTTGAATTGAGACCTTTGTTGATGAATCACTTATCTATACTCCATTCACTTTTATAAAGTCTCCCGGTTGGCCATGAAAATTTGACACATTTCACCATGTATATTTTAAAAATGTTAGGTTATAGTCATTTTCCTGTCAGATAACTACGCAACGTTGTCCTCTCTACAAAGAAGTCGTAGTAACTACGTATTTTCACAATGTGAATTTACTTCGGAAAAATAATGAATTTGAGAAGATATTATGTGAATTCAATAATTCCAGTCCTGATGGCGACTGTAGAAAAAAATGTTTCCTCTGTTGTTACCGGAAATATTTCACGTATATAAACTGGTTGGAAGATTCAATAATTATGCTATTTTATTGTATGGAAATCAAGAATCAAGTGTTGGAATTGTATTGAAAACTAATATCCGTTACTTTGTGATAGTTCATTTGAAAAAAGAATAAAAGTACCTGAATAACCCTTAGACTATAGTCTAAGGAATAACCCGGCAGGAAAACTTCTAAACGAACAGACGTACCTATGGAATTCACGACTTTTCTCAAGAGGACATTTAAATACCTTGTTGCACAATTTGAAATACACCAGTTTCAAAATGTAGTAGTAATACGAAACCCGAGGCATTCTCACCTCAATAAAATATAATGATAGGAAACTAAGTAATTTCATTCGAGAGTTCAACATGTCAGAATGAAGTTTTCCTATTGCAGATTTCGGTTCTGTATAGCACTTCTGCTTCTTCAAAACTACTTTTGGCATTTTCAATTTCAAAGCGAAGAGTTCTTTATTATTCGAAGATTATGTTGAGAGTAGAAATTGGCAACGTCTCAGCGAATTGTTTTGACCTTGACGATATTTCAGTAGTGCCAACCTGCCTGTGATTTAGTAACAAAAACGTGATAGACCTAAATCATGGCCAACCGGGAGACTTTATAAAAGTGAATGGAGTATATTTGACAGGTTGAAGGTCAAATGAATGGAAACAAAACCACTTCTCAAGGCATTTTCAACTATGTTATATTCTTTGTCTTAGCATAATACATATACACTAGTTCTTTCCATTTATATTTACTGTATTATACAAATATTAATTGTGTTATTTATCCATTGTTGTTCATAATGTCTATTTATTTATTTCAACATGAAATTTTGTATGGTTTGAGTGTATATAATCTTTGTGATCATTTTTAGAGCCCTGAAGAAGATTTTTGAATAAAATCGATATATATTTTATGTCAGTACCGTGGATGAACGAGTCAAGTCACCGGAGTATGAAACATTTAAAATTTCATTTTCGATCAAAATAATAATATGCATGAAAAAACTAAAAAAGTTTGATAATAGAATTAAACAATTTTTCATAAAAAATTGGTTCAAGCCCTGTGGACAGGAGTTTTTTGGCGCTCTCGTTCAAACAGACAAATTATATCTCCGAAAGTATTGGTTTCTCAGAGTTGGGAATTATATCAATGGATTCCTATGATATAAATGCATAATGAAAGAAATTAAATTTAAAAAAAAGGTCGTTTAAAAAAATGCTTCAAAAATTATCTTATAAAAAAAAGAGCAATCTATAATGCTTAAATGCTTCAAAAATTGTCATTAAATTTATTTATCAAGATTAAATGAGCAATCTGCAATGATTCAACCTTGTGGAATGGGTTGTTGCAACTTACACTTGGTGCATAGTTTTCACAACTCGAAATACCTAAGGAAAGTATCATCGAAATGTCTAGAGCAAGGCTAGAGACAATCAAAGCAGATTGTCCATTTATTCCTGATATTTGAGAAGGTAGTAGATTACGAACAAATTATTTTAATAGTTCAAAATATATTAATATAATACTATCCTCTTTTCATAATTTAAAATTCAATAGTTCATACCACTAACACATTCTTTTCTGTATTATGAACCTTACCTCAAGAAAAAATGATTGATACACAAATGTAGATCCATATTTCAGTATTTTTTTGCTAGCAACATTATGAAAATACTGTATATAGGAACATGTCTCACTACTTAAGGAAGTAAAAGGTAATATTAACCTCAGTATTAACGAACAGTAATTTCTTTTGATGATTCCATTATGTTCTTCTTTCCTATTGCCTCCATAAACTACATCAAAACAGTCTTGTATATATTCACAAATTCAAGAATCGAATAGGTACTTGCTTTCCAAGAGAAAATAACAACTACGAATTCACAATCTCTAATAGCTAGAAAAGATGACATTTATCAATAGTGATCACAGACAGATTCTGTGTTCACATTCTGTGAATACATAGAACTCACGATGTATTATTGAAACTTTGAAACATCATATCTCCGAAAGTATTAGCTTGTTACGAGTTGAAAATGATAACAATGGATTCTTTTGTAAAAAAAAATATATTTTTTCGTTACTCCGAAACTATTAGACCGATTTTGCCCAATAACGAACTTAACTGAGATATTTATCCCTCAAACCTACTCTGAAAATTTCAACTGTCTAGCTCATTCCGTTCGAGAGCTATCGTGTTAACGGCCGGCCGGGCAGAATCGATTTCGACCACGGATTCTTGATCAGTGATTCAAACCAAATCGTTCAAGACCATTTTCAGCCAAAAACTCGAAAATTACAGACATTTGGGCAAATTGATAAGCACTCTGTTCCGAGGAACAAGAGCGCCAAAAAATAACAGTTAGAATAGAATTGCCAAATATCTGCAAATGAAACAGAGACGGTAAAGGTTCGTCTACCTTAGGGTCCAGATCTTCATCTGCGCTAAAGCTATTATTATTGTATGATGTCCTTCTTACCTGGTCAACGAATTATCCCCATCTTCGGTGGACGATATTCCCCCAACTCCGACGATACTGGAAGCCAACGAATTGTTACCGATAGAATCACTGTCTTCGTTGTCGACCTTGACTGGCGGCCTGACCATCCTCAGCTGCGCAGTAGCCGTCAGAGGCGCTAGTGGCGGAGGTGGAGGTTGTGGTGGTTCCTTTTTTCCTTTCGTGGTGTTCGCAAACGGGGTGGTTGACGACACAGATGGATCGCCGACTTCCTCGTCTCCGAATAGCTGTCTAGCGCCGTTTAATTTTATGTTGGGCTGTGACTCTACCTTTATAGGTGTCTTATTTACAAACGTCTGACCTTGTTGGGCCAATAGCCTCTGTTGCCTTTCAGCGACCTGATAAATGTTACCATATTTGATTAAACAAGAACTCCTTCAGATTACTAACTATTCTTTAATCTCAACAACAATTTACTAATTTCAATTTCTGTTAGATTTTTACGAAACTAAATAACAAATAAACTTCTTTGGATATTTGGTGAGAGGTGCTTCAAAGTTCATATTTTTTTTGCAAGCAATTATAACTACAACAATTTTTGTTGTGTGGAATGAAGATAGGATAAAGCTTTATCGCAATGCAATTTGAATTGACAAACCACATCATATATCAAAATATATTCGATTCGGTAGCATCCCTAAAAATATTATCCCACCCGCCCAGACTAAAACTCCAAGAGTTATATCGTTTGCGAATTTCAAAATTTGACCTAGGACAATGGTATGGACATTCCACCTCGGAAACAACGCTATTTACCGGAAACTGACTTGCACACACATATAATTGCCAATAGATGTTAATATGACCTCCCAGTATCTACTGGTTGTGTCACATATGCCTGCCCCAGGCGCTCAACTTTCAGACAAATTTTAAACCTTACGTTCATTCACTTATCCAATCACCCCTGCATCTACGCAAAATTCTTTCAGTCCGAGTAAAAAACACACGCACTTGGCGCTGTCAGCAGCATATCGACATGCATTTCAACAACACGTCATCACGTGGACAAAGCTTGATGTTAATATCCTAACGGAACCGACCGTAACGTTACAGAGTCACGCTATGGACGATTTCATTATGTCGAGCTCCAGCCGCGTAAAGGAAATCCGTTTCAAAAATATCTACAGCATCCCCAGCTTCCGCGATGGTTATGAAAGATAAATAAATGCCAATTAATTCCTAAGCTAATAACACTAGTTGACATCTATAGATTTTTGTTACAACTATGTGACTTTTGCAAAGTCTGTGAGCATCCAACCTCCATTTCTACAGTAGCAATTTTGATTAGACCCGCTTATTGAAAAAAAAAATAGGAGAGGTATATATAAAAATTGCTGTAATTATAATTGCACACAACGAACATTTTGAACTGTAAGGTAAAACTAACATCAAAGTTTTAATGTCATTTTCATCATGCACTTGCACTGTAAGCGCAGATGGTTAGTGGCCAATTCTTATACTTTTGTTATGCAACAAATAACGGTATTAACTACTAATAACTTATTTTAGATATTTTTCACAAAAATTTGTTTCTACATATCTTATTTTGTTCACACCATTAGAATTATGGGAAAGGAAAAATTACCCATATAAAACTGTTACTAGCTATAAAACAATGCTCTAACGAAAAATAGAATAATACCAAAGACTTTGCTTTCTTGTGTATTCCCATAAATTCTGATAATGTGAATTTAAACAAATGATATTGATTTTTCAATGAATATAACACAAATAAAAATATTAAATATGACTGCATACTTGAAACTCTCAAAAGTAAGGTAAAAAATGTTTGTGGTAATTACAAATGAACTTTTTCGCACAATCTCATATTTTTTTGTCGTGTACTTGTCAAGATTGAATACCGCCATAACAACTTCTGAAGAGGTTTAAGCATGATATGAAGAATATATTCGTTCATAAGTTCATTTATATCGATGGATAGTGAACATAGCTTCACAACTATACTCCTCAGTCAAAACCAGTCTTCTGAATGGCATATGAAAGCCCCATGTGACAGACCTCAGAAGCTTTGCCATTATTGTATATTGAAAAACTCAGGTTGGAAAATTCTAGGCAATATACATAGGGCAAAGTAAAAAGAACCATTGCAGAACGAGTACAAAGACTTAATTTCTTCAGTCAAGTTCTTCTGTAGAAAACCTACTGTCACTTAAAACATCCTTGTTATATCTTGGCTTTTACATGCCCGATTGTTATGAATGTTTGACAGAATATAAGTGAAAGATGTACCTTTCCAACTCGGATAGCATTCAATAGGCTGCGCCACTAGGAAGTTCAATCTTTTATAGAATTTTCTTGATGGACTATGAATTTTTTATCGCAAAGATATTAAATCAAATCTTCCACCCCACTTCCAAGAATACATGGTATGTTCGGATTAAATTAATCATCAGGAAAAACATAAATCAATATCATTTGCCTCAAAAGAGTTAATTGATTAGTGTGTTACCTGAACTACTTTTTGGCACTCTGCAGTCCGCATGCTCACTGCTGTCATGCCTTCGTTTACCTTATTTGCCAACAAACTCTTTATAAGCGAAGTGTTAGCTCCCTGTTGGTTCGATATGATCTGTTGCTGACTGCCATCTTTATTTGTTATCAAAGTTGTCGTGAAAGTGGTGGTATTGGTGCTGGTGTTGCCCAAAAGGGCCTGGCTCAGATGAGGATGGGCTAAAGCCTATTTCGGTCAAAATGATTAATAGGTTATTCTGGGTATCCCATACATATTCTTATAGGGAGGGTTATTTTGTTTCAAATGGAAAATTATTATCCATGTCTAAGCAATTTTATTTTTCCAAATATTGCCGGTTCTAAGCAATTTTATTTTTCCAAATATTGCCGGTTCTAAGCAATTTTATTTTTCCAAATATTGCGGGTTGTATGAATTAAATTGAAAAATATTTATATCGTGCTCAAAACAGCATCGAAGTATTAAACTATATTCATTTCTCAATAATTTTCATCGAGGTACAATTATTAAAACCGTCAAAACAAACATTCAAATTAAAGGTATGAGTAGAAGCATGAACCTTCCGACGTGATAAGTGATTTTGATTGGTTGCTGTCCTATTAGCTAGTTGATATAATTAATAAATTCTCATGACAGCAGTCCCAAATAACCATTATTGAATGGTTTTTTTTCTGGGTTTTCTCTCCCAAACTCTGAAAAATATCTATAAAAATAGCAGAACATGTATGTACAATCCAAGGAGATCACATGATGGATTGGAGTAATACAAAGATTCTAATGACAGAACCTGATTTTATAAAAAGGAAACTTAAGGAGTCAATTTGTATTTTATTGAACAGAGAATGCAATTTTGCAAATTGCTCAATTGGTATTGACCATATTTGGCTAAATTTATTGAAAAAGGAGTTGGAACTTGGAAATTTCTATGCGAAGTAAAACTATGTTAGCTCTGATTTTTAAATACTGTCAATGTGACAATTCTTGAATTTCACAAAGTAACTATCAACAAAATAATTCTAACGATTTTCATTAAGCGTCTGACGAAGGAGTCTGATATAGACTCCGAAACGTGACGATATAGTGGTTTCTTCGTTGATGTTGTTTCGTTGTTGTTTGTTAGGCAACATTGTTCAATTGATTGCTTCTGACAAATATCCTGTGTTTCTTACGCAGAAGCAAATCACAAAATAATTAATTTTTATTTTAGGAATATTTTTCAGAGTTTAGGAGAGAAAACCCAGAAAAAAACCTTTCAATAATGAGTATACCTCCCACAGTATCCCTTAATGATGTTTTTGGCGCGCTGTTCTGTGAACAGAATGCTTATCAATTTGCCCAAATGTCAAATGCGAAAAAAGGCATCCGTTCTGCCGTAGGCACGATTACGCTCGAACGCAATAAGCTAGAGAGTTGAAATTTTCAGAGTAGGTTTGGAGTTAAAATGCGCAGGCTAAGTTCGTTAATGAGTAACATTCACCGTGTGGTTTCAGAGTTATAGCCATCTGAAATTTTGTTTTGCCAATTACTCGAAGAATACAGATCTGATCGAATTAAAATGCGGCAGTTAGGTGAAAAATACTGACACTAAAACATATGCGAAATTATGTGAGGATCACGCTACTGGAAAATTTAAAAAAAAATATTAAAAAAAATTCTGGATCTCAGGAACTATCAGTCAGATATCGTTGAAATTCTGCGGGAGCCTTCGAAACCTTATTTCTCATTAAAGTTCTGAATTTGAATTCGATCGGATCTATATTGGTGAAGATATCACGGAAATATCGAAATATTCCTACGATCTCAGTGTATTGGTCCACTGTTTTTATATTCGACCAAACAAATAATCAACAGTTTGTTTGATTTTTGACAAACGTCAAAAAAAGGATACAAGCTATAGAAGGATGTAATCATAACGTGTTTGCATAGATCTTTATTATTACTGTTCTGTGATCGTATGTCTATATTCTATATGTTCAAGTTAATGTCATCATGTCTGACATGTGCCATGATAAACAAATCAGTTTTGTAGATTTTTTGTAGATTATGAAATATAATATAACTTGGTATGAAATAAATATCGATTTCAAGATTTAAATATTCCTATATAACCTAACATGGCTGGATACACGGGGTCGACCCACAGATTTCGATTTATAGGGACAATATGCTGCCACGCAATGGAAAATTTTTAAAACATCCTTCACACTTCATAGATTATTATTTAATAGCGATCAAACAGCACGAAGTTCAGGATCCAATAAAGTTGTCCATACTCAGAAACATTATTGGTACAGAAGCTGCAAGAATTATGTCCACATGATCCCAGAGATAGAACTGAACAAAGATGAATATACTATGAAGTCTATTGAGAAATATGTCAACCCAAGAGTTAATGAGTGCTTTGAAAGGTATAATTACTTGAAAAAGGTGCAAAAAGAAAATGAACAATGTGAACATTTCCTTACTGAATGCAAGTATCTAGTACGAACATGTAATTATAATGAAACCGACTCAAATCAAACTGCAGAAGATAAAGCACTGAAAGACAAAATAGTTATAATAAGATCATCCTGTAACCAGAGAGGCATTACTGAGAGTTCCAAAACTGACAGTGGAGAAAGCAATTGAATTTTGCAGAACCAGCGAGCAGAGCAAGCAACGGAAATTGCAGTTCCAGAGCGAATTGAGGACATTAAAGCTGCAGGGAAGTATAATAAACAAACGAAAAATTTCAAGTGTAGACAAGAAGGTCAGAAGAAGGAAAATTCAAATGAAGGCGATCTCAGTCGACACATGGTGCACGTGAATGCCCCGCACTTCGTAAAAAGTGTAGGAAGTGCGGTATGTTAAATCATATTACTATATCTTGTAATGTTAAAAATGTTAAGAATGTCGAGAAAGATGAAGGTAGTTCTGATGAACCAGATATTATTATATATATTATTAGGCGTAGGAAAGCATGGGATGAACTTATTCAATGATGAACGTAATAATTTCAATGTTGAATTAGATACAGGTGTGAACATTAGCATAATTCCTAGAGGAAAATATAATGAAATATAAACACAGATTTTAGTTCGTAAATCTAACTCATCTAAGGATTTGAAGTTACACAGGTCATCTTACAAATTCTTCTGTGTGACACCATTTGGTATTTATAGATATTTGGTATTACCTTATCGTTTATCACAATCCCAGGACTTATTGAGGGAAATTTAGATTTTTAGAGACCTTGTAATGAATTACAATAACACGGCTCTGATTAGTAGAATCACTAGTACAAATCTTACAAAGTATACACCTCGGAGATCTTTCACCAATAATAAGCTACAACCTCAAATTCAAAAAAATATTTAGTTTAAGAAAGAGGATCAAGTTGGAATAAAAACATCAAGTGATACACTCTGGGAAAAGGTTATTGTCTTGGGAAAGGCAAAAGAACCTAGTTCATATCGGGTGAAAAAGCAAGTAAATGGTCAATTATTATGACGTAATACTCAACAGATAAAATTGTCATATACCAGACCCCGTAGTAATGAATATACATTAGAAACTGAATTAGACCCAAACCAATTATCACCAAATGATTGTAAGGAAAACAAGAGTAGAAATAGTTCGAACAAGACAAATTTTAGTAATGTTCTAAGTGAACCCGAGATAATGACTAGAAATAAAACAGCAATATAATCCGTTGTGGAACAATTTTAAAACTCCTGGGCGTTTAAACCTTTGAGGGGAAGGTGTTCAACATAATAATATAATAATAATTCTATGGTCTAACCTCAATGGACATATACCTATTGTACCTATATCGCATAGCATTGTTGTATCAGATTATTACGGTATGTAAGAATGACAGAGACATTTAATAAACATAAATTAAGTATATGTCTTTAAATATTAATCACCAAGAATCAAACAATGAACATATTGATTCTGGAACCAGTCTCGCAATTTACAAAAAATGAGTGGAAAATAGTTAGCTATGCAAAAAAGTCTTTCTCATGAGAAATACTATCACTTTCTCATTTTGTTAAATTCTCATACAAAGTATTCTGCATTTTTTCTGGAGCTAATCAGCTTTAGGCGAGTTCGGTATCTGGATGGGTGACAGCTCTGGGTATAAATTTGGACAGCGCGCCAAAGCTCCTGTCCACAGGGCTTGAACCCATTTTTTAATGTTCGGCTTCGCCAAATTTCAACCAATAGCATAGCAAGTTGACATGAATGTCACGACTGAAAAGTGAATATTTATTCACTATTTCAATACATGTAAATTCAAACAACGTCCTTCAGTCGATAGGTCTATATGAACATGTTATGCTATTGGTTGAAATTTCACGAAGCCAAACATGGTGATCTGGTCATATGAATATTATGAACTGTCTTTCATAACATACTGTGTTTGATATTATATTCTTCAAATATGATATGAGTGGATCTTCGATTGCTTAGACATGAATACTATAATTGTATGACAAAATTCAAGTGTAATATTGCACAATGACAAGGAAAATGTCCCAACCACCAACATACATTTTCGAGAGGAACAATATATTATGGATATGGGGGGAAAGAGGCTTAAGCAAAAGCGGTTTCTTCAGGTTTGATCACAGGTACCATTAAATCATTGAACAATTGACTATTATTGTTGATCTATTGAAGCGAACCAAGCTATCTGCTTGCACCTTCAGATTATTTACTCATTTCACATGCAGATTGAAATAGAAATTATGAGGAGCATTTCTAATATAAAAATTTAAGCATGAAACGTTAACTCTTCTACTTCAGGTGCAGCGATTTCTTTTTTCGTGACCTCATCCTTTCATCATTCAAGCACTTGATAATGAGCATAATTCTTAATTCAAGTTGTCGGCACAGCCCACAAATATGGCTGTGTTGGTATTGTTATACATGTCTGGCAAACCGTATTCTTGAGTGCCGAATATACAGGGTGGGTCTTCAAGATGTACATTAATTTGAATCATAGATTCCCCTCATGAAATAAAACACTTTTTGCATTTACCATTTTTCCAAATTCTGCTCAGCTAAAAAGATATAGGCTGCTCAAATAAAATAAAAAGTTTTTATTTTGTGGTTTTGACATTGTTTTTCCGAATAAAATGAATGTTGGTATGAAGTTTCTATAACTATGACACATATTCTCAAATTAGCATTATTGTCCTACTACCGCTGGTTTCCTAGTTAGACTCGCGGATTCATCAAACTAAATGAAATTGGCATAAAGAAACCAGATAAAGCTTATATTGAGACCGAAGAAACATCCTAAAAAAGGTCTTCATTGAATGTTATGACATCTGATAAAAATTCCAGAAATTTTACTAGCTTTATGAATTCGTCTCCGAGCTAGAACCCCCGATTCAAGCTTTTGAGGCCACATGGCTGTACCTTTTCTGGTTCACCATCAAAGTCATAGATTATTTATGCACACAACACTGACAATTTTTTATTTTACTTCAAGCAGGCAATATGCCATAGTTTCGATGAACGCTCATAGAAATGAATTAATGAGTGCATATTATTATGCGATATTATTCTTCTATAAATTTCATGACAGTTAGGATATTCAAGGAATTTTCAATGTGAGAATAGGCGATGACGAAATTGTATATAATCATAAAATGGAAACAATTGGATATTCAATTAAAATCAAGTGGCAATGTTAGTTTTAATAGTGAAGGATAGTAGAATATGTTTGTTGCAAATGATGCAATCAGAACAGAACCAAATCATAAGTGAGTAAATAAGTTTTCCCAAACAATTCCATTGAATTTCAATGGTCGGATGACACAGCTTTTCGGATATTCTTCTATAAAATAGATATACAGAACAGAGAACAGTTATAGGTTGAAGATGAGAACACAAAGAGAAATCTTTGAACGCTTGTAACTATTTACGTGAGCCACATCCGGATAAATGGTGAATGAAAAGAGTGCTTTATTTGATATGGGGAATCAATGGTTAAAAATAATGTACAACTTAACCGTGTACATGAGGTGAAACGAAACGTCAAATATAAATATATACTTGTTGAACAAAGGACATCATTTTTCCCTATTCCCCTACCAAATATATGTATGAGACGGCGAGTTCTGCCAATCCCCAATACAATTGAATGTGGGAGCGACGAAAGCCGAGAGTAGCGTAAATTTACGATTCCGAACCATTGCGTCCAGGCACTGCCTGACATTTCGCTCATTTCCAGAGCCTTTTGCCAGAGTATATAAAATTGATATTGAAAAGAAAATATGTTTACGAATTAACAAAAAATTAATATTATTAAATGGTATCTAAGAGCTGAGAATACGGAGGAAATAGTTGGGCGATTTCTATTTGAGTACACAGGTCAAACTATTTGAAATACTATAGGTGTATTAACCTATGTGGTAAATTCAGAATATCTTTTTGTGTCATTATTGTTTGTAAAAACTGTTTGTGAGTTCATATTTTCCTTAAGTGTACCAGATCTCTGTCGTAGTTTGAAATATATTTCACATGATAGTTTATTTCATTATATAGAAAAAATAAATACTAATAACAGTTATGGAGTTCCAACCCCAATAAAATATCGAATATACAAAAAAACAAAAAAAACCTTTTCTATTTCTTCCCAAATTTAAATGAGCGCTGATTAATTATGGGGTTAGTAGTAATATAAAGGGGATGATTCAAGGAAATTGTTCCTGTATGTTTCTCTCAAACTGTTCCAAATCAAATTCCTGAACTTTGACATCTGAATCATTTTCCGAATGACTAGCCCATGGAACATTTTTTAAAATTTATTTATTCGATATATCACTTCAGTTATAACAGAAGCAGAAGAAATTCTATATTTCAAAAATATTATAAAAGTACTGTCGTGATGTTGGTCCAACGTCTCTTCCGAGGAGTTTATCATTCGCAAATAGGGTCCGATATAAATTATTTCAGAATTTTGAACTCTGAGAAACCGAGGTTTTGGATGCTAGAGACCGCACTACCATATAGTCTAAGAGCCAGTGGCCGGCAGAGTACACATTTTTCAGGAAAGCCTGAAACTTCCCAAGTTAGTCTATGGTACCTACCATATATGAAATGGGGGATTGCTAAACCCAGTCGCGGTAGGTTCAGCGTACCTCAGGTATGATAGCTGTGATAATTTCACGATCTAAAAAAGTATTTTATGAAACTTGAAATTCATAGATGTTATTGTCGACAGTACTATAAGCTTATATTTTTCAAGGCAGAAGGGTCCATCGGTTTTCACAAATACGTGTCCCATCACATTAACACAGGAATGACTCTCTTCCTTCTGTTTCTCTTGTCTACAAGAACTGAATCTTGGTAGAGTGAATGTCTCTTCCATTTGTGTATTAAGATGTCATCCACGTTTTTGGTCAGGAAACTGGAAGGGGAATAGGGATAATAGTTGTCATTCCCCATTAACTTCAGGCTTTTGTTTAATCACATATATATTGGGCAGCCAAGACCTCGGTTTGCCAGACGTGTATAGCACAATTCCGGAGGACATATAGGTGACGCTTTCCTCTAACAACCCTGTATACCTCCATTAAGCTTATGTGAGATGAAACCCGCCACCAAATGAGATTAGTATTGTTAGTTGTATGAACATGACCAAGCCCAAGTGAGACGAACAGCAAATAGAGAGAGACTTAGGAGACAGTTGATAAGCGTGTGTGAATTTGAATTTGACTAAAAAATTACCTGATTCTTTGGATCGGTTTTGTTAAGGACCGAACTTAGGGATGCAGCCGACGTCTCTCTTTGTTTTGGAGGGGCGCTCAACTGGGCCTTGAGGATCGGGGAGGCGGGAGAGGCCCCGCCCTCCTGCGCCTCCACTTGAAGGGCTGGAGAGAGCTGAGGAGGTTGGGGGACGGGAGGCGATATACTTTTATCTTTGGGGGTCAGAGCCGTTGCGATACCCTGCGAGCTATTCACCTGAGACTGAGCTATGCCGATCGGGGAGGAACTACATGGAGGCATACTGACAGCGGGAGGGGGTTTGGAGATGTCTTTTGGTTTGGGTTTCCGTCTAGAAGGTTTGGGGGTGGCGGTCGTTGGCTGGGGACTGGGAACGGGAGAAGATGGTGGAACATTGATTATAAGTGGGTGATCTCGCACCTTTATACCATCGTAGAACTGGGGATCCTTGGGGTTGCTCGGCTTCATGGGATTCGGGCCCACTGTACCTCCGAAAACGGACCTGGAAAAATCGAAAGCTCAAAAAGACTGCCACTCATAATGGCTTTATGCTCTCCTATTCAGAATTCCTTTTGGTTAAATCATTCTCTTGTAAGGACAAAGTAGAATACAGAATAATTTCTGTATTGACCAAACTACAAAATAAGATAATATACTATCCTATCAGCAAAGTTCAACGTCTAAGTCACTGGTATGGTCTCTGGTTTATTTACACACTTCTGAATATCCTTTTGAAGGTCACACTGTAGAAGTTCAACGGCCGTTCCTCCTAGGAAGTTAGCGACCGTCTTGAGTGTAGTATACTCTTCCTAGGAAGCCTTAACGTCAGAGATCACAGCCCCCTCTCCTGTTGATTCCGTTGTTGACTTAACTGGTGGACTCATCTCAAGCTTAAAAGCTTCCTAGAAAGGTACCACCTTACTCGAGACGCTCGCTAGCTACATATAAACTAGTTGAACTACTACAGTGTGACCATTAAGTTTATGTTCAGAAGTGCGCAACTAGAATACAGACCATACCAGTAACTTAGATGTTACAAGTAGCGCCCAACGTGGGGCCACATTCTACTTTGTCCATATACTACACAATTTTTTTAATCTTGTAACGAATTATTTGTTGTCAATGTACTTTGAAACTACGTAGAATGGGCATTTACAGTATTTCTAAATATGCACTTTTTTCCCATGATTCAATGAAGGAATGTTTATTATATTATCACCATTTATCCACTCGAAATTTCGAATTTATCATTTATTAGTGAAAAAGTTGTTTCAGTACAAGTAAATGCATGTATTTTATGAAAATGACTGGAAGGGCCCATTCGAATATTGAATATAAGCTTTTACTCCTAAGATATAATTACCCTCAAATGATCCCCTCATCTTTTCGGTATAATCAAGTGGTGGAAACTGAGGCTTGAAATTTTGAATAAGTACTCAAAAACTAATCCCAGGATTCATAGGAAAAAAATTAATTCATAAAAAAATGTTTACCTCAGTTTTCTACTGTCACATTATCTGATATACAGGGTGATTCAAAACTCGAGGCGAAAAATTAAGAGACGCATACAAACTGATAGTCTTGATAAAAAGTAAAAGACATTTTTTGCCGATAAGGCTTCGTTTCCGAGTTATTGGACTTCTGTAGTTTCTGTATGCAACCAATTTAATTTAATAAATTACAGTAAGCCTCGAAAAAAAAGCGAGTTGGCTCTCACCTGGTGACAGAACAAAATTTGTTTACCAATTAAAAAGTTGCTGTTTTGGTTTAGTTTTTTTGTTGAACATGCAGTTTTCTATCGAGGAATATGCAGATATTATTTTTGTGATTGCAACACATTAAAAGCTTGTCAGGAGTACAACAGGTGATTCCCTGTTTTCTGACGTTTACTGAACAGTTAGGAATTGGCAATTCCCGTACTGTGGTGCTACCCGAAACAATTATTATGACGCTATGAGGGAAGAAGTGATAGATTGTGTTCGATAATCCGGAAATTAGTACTAGACGCATTGCTGCCCGTTCTTATTGTGTCCAAAGCTTTAATTGAAGAACCCTAAAAACCGGAGTTTTACATCTATTTCATAAACAAAAAGTACATAATTTTCGCCTAGGAGATCACATGCAGAGACTCGTCTTTTGTCAATGGCTTCTTCAGCAGCATGAACAAAATGAAAATTTCTTCAGAGACGCTTTGGTCAGACAAAGTTACTTTTACTCCGGATAATGTCTGGCTGAAATCCTCATGCTTTTAAAATGCTCTTTTAATGTATGGGGCTTCCAATTCAAGTCCTTCCTAATCGTTTGAATGCTGATGCATGTAGACCGCATTAGTTAGGTTAAAATCATTCTCTTGGCGGGAGATCCATATTAAAATTTATTAACATGGCAGTCTTATGGAGGTTCTACATTGAGATGAAACCACCCTATTTAGGCTCGCTTCACATCAACACGACACGGTTTTATGTACGGCAACGACACAAACGCTCGAGATTTCCCACAGCGTCGCTCCACAGTCGTGTAGACGACACCGGCATCCGATTCTTGGGTGAAGGCTTGAATGATAGCTTTCACAGCTATCCGGCCGAGTCGTGGTCGTGTCGTGCACGGCAGCCGTGTGTCGTTCACACGACCACGACTCGTGCCGGATAGCTGTGACAGCTATCATTCAAGCCTTCACCCAAGAATCGGATGCCGGTGTCGTTTACACGACTGTGTACCGAGGCTGTTGGAAAGCTCGAGCGTTTGTGTCGTTGCCGCTACATAAAACCGTGTCATGTTGATGTGAAGCGAGCCTTAAATATAATGTTAGTACAGAGACATCAAATATTGGGTACCTTTCTCATTAGTGCATGTTGTCATGTTATTTCCACAGCAAAATCTACTTCTATTTATCCTTAAATCAAAATTGAAACCAGTGTAGTTCGAAAAATTTCCGTCTGTCGTAAATGACTGTTGTGCGTCAATGACATGGCCGATTTAGGGTTATGTTATTATTTTATTTATTTTTGACTGATTTCGAGTGAGGTAAGACATACGTCCATCGAATTTGCTCAACACTTTTATATTCATTAATTATTTTGGAAATATACAATTTTGTTGTGAAAACTTCCATTCAAAATAGGCCAAAGATGCAATTAGTATAAGATTCCCTTATTTTGCGTTGCCAAGCCTGTATCGATGCTAATGGTGGTTTTTGAACATTTGATTTCTGTAACTTTGAAGTCTAATATCTTGGAAACGAAACCATATCCAAAATTAATATTTTACATTTTTTATCAAGAATATCAGTCTGTATATGTTAATTAATTAAGGCAGAAGTACATACAATAGAGAGATGCGTGGAAATTAACCTAGAAAGAAACTATCACAGTTGTGATATAGCAATCCACTCTGACAGTCAAGCTGCTATTAAAGCTCTGAGCTCCCATGTTATCGAGTCCCAGCTAATATGGGAGTGCCGAAGAAAACTCAATTAAGTAGGCAAGAACAACAGGGTCTCCATGGTCTGGGTTCCTGGTCACGCGGGAATCATAGGAAATGAGGAAGCCAACACACTTGCCAAGAAAGGAGCACAAACCCCCTTTATTGGCCCGGCACCCTACTGTAGGGTTGGTAGATACACCTACAAAAGTGAATTCCAGATGAAAGAAGAAACTGAAAGAGGTATTTTCAGGAGATCTCTCCCCGGAATGTATCACTCCAAGAAATTCCTCCCGAACTTTGATACTGTCAGATTCAAGAAATAATTGAACCTCAGTAAGAACATGCTGCACCTCCTCACTGGTTTCCTCACAGGGCACTGCAGTCTTAGGAAGCTATGATGAGATTAGGGCTAGCAGAAACTGACGAGTGCAGATTCTGTTGGGAGGAGGATGACATTCCTGATCACCTGATAACGGAATGCCTCGCCATCTCAGACCAACGTAAGAAATGTTTTGGGCAAGAAATATGCATCCCAGATACTGGAGTTCATCAGAACTCTGGAACTGGAAGGCGAGCTGTAGATGGTAATGGCATCGACAGCTCTGACAAGGGGGCACAATAGACCTTAAGGTCGCAGTGCAACATTACCACCTACAACAAAATACTATATATACTACTTAATTTTTTGCCTCAAGTTTTGAATCTCCTCCCTGTTTATTTCGAAATGCATGAGGTTAACATTAATGACTTTCAGGAATTGATTTTTATTTTATTTTGGCCCTTAAGAATGATCGTGGCTGTTCTGTGAATTTCTCGATTTGGAGGAAACAAACCAATGCAAAATAAGAAATATATCCCAAAATTAGGTATAGACGTCAATTTGTATAATGAATAAGAGCACAAACACAAACAACCATTGAACGGTTTTTCTACCTCACCAGCGTAACTGAACTTTGCACATGCAAGAGAATCTCCAATGCTTAAAACAGAAGGAATTTTGTAGACACCAATGCCTCATATCTCTTCAAATTGGTAGAAATCTCACATGTAAAATCCCTTTATTGGAGAAACCCTCTTCATATTTATATACACCAATATTCTACTGTTTTAATGTCCTAAATATTTCAATACTAACCTCACACATCTTGGAAAATGAAGCGGAGAGATGACACCCTGTCTGCCGATTTTTGTACATGAATTGATATAGTGCTTGTAGAGTTCTTGGCTGTTTATTTTACTATTGTTGTAAGGTTCGTAGGTCGCCCTCAACCAAGCGAGCGCGAACTGCTCGTTTTCATGGATCGCCTGTTGATGAGCGTGCTGCTGTTGAATCAGCTGCTGAGGAGTGAGTGGTTGTGAATTCTGATTTACAGATGGCGTGCTGTTGGGTATGGACACAGGTACTGCAGCTGAAAAATTTAGATATTCATTAATCGAGAACGGATGAGTCAAAGACGCAATACTTGGTTTTAGGTTGACAAACAACTTAACACATATACTTCACAAATATCCTAAATGATACCGTGCTCTAAAATGATTTGTGCAATTTAAGCAGATTCTAGAGTTTGCATATGTTGTCGAGTATGTTCAATAATTGGGGAAAGAGGTTTTTGAAGTCAACAACAGCTTCTTCAGCCGTCCAAGAACTTTGATCTCGTCATTTATTTTCAAATGGCTGGAGTGAGAAGTCATTGAGAGCTAAATCAAGGTTATAAGGAGGATGAGCCTACAATTAATATTTTTGAATTATCAAAAAATTTTTTCAGAAGTTTTTCTGGTTGAATCCAGAAATGCTAGCTGCAAGTCCCAATAATATACTCCAAAATTGTTCTAATTGACATACAACCAATAAAAAGGTATATATTGTTATGAATTTAGAAAAGTTATAAAAATGTGTGTTTAGAATTTAAAATATCCATGGTAACGATGAAATGATTCTCAGTAGTGAAAAATATATTGAGCTGGAGAGAAATATCAGATTATTTTGAAGAGAATTGGATAATTTCAAGAGAAAAATACTTTGAACCCTCAAACGAGTAAAGAGTCTCAATTAATTATAATTAGAAACAAACAAGTGATTCTAGCAAGATATCCATAACATTGTCGCCCAATGCGGCGCTAGAATTATATCAAGATATCCTTAATATTTTGGCGCCCAACGTGGGGCGCCAAATATTATGGATATGTTGCTAGAATCACTTGTTTGATTTCTAATTACAATTAATGAATTAATTGAGACTCTTCACTCCTTTGAGGATTCTTGATACAAATTGAAAGTCTTCTTGACTTGAAATTATATTAAAATCTCTTCAAAATATCCTGACATTTCTTTCTAGCTCAATATATTTTCAACTACTGACAATTATTTCTTGGTTTCCATGGATCTTTTAAATTCTAAAAACACACACTCTAGTTTATAATTTTTGAAAATTCATAACAATATAAACGTTTTTTTATGTTCACTGATTCATTAATTGTGCAAATTTTTTTAGTTCAAAATATTTGTTTTATAATAATACGTTTCAACTGTATTTTAAAACTTCGATAATGATTTATATTAACTTTGTTTCTACAGCAAACTTTGGAACGTCAATTTTCTTTAAAAGGGATGGTTTGAATCGTGCTTTTGCCCAGGTAAGAAGAACTGTCTCATAATTTAGTGTTGTTGGAAAGCTTTAATGAATTAAATGAAGACGATTTCTTGAAATTTGATCACGCACATCATTGGGACAAAGCTTGTTGAGGCTAGGGTACTTCCCTATATCTGTCTTACATATAAATATATAAATTATTTGCTATTGGATTCCTTAGAGCTCTTGCCACCACATTTTCAATTTCAAAATAATCATTTTGACCACCATAGATATGGGTTTCAACTGTGTCGGTATTAATATTAAAGAGTAGATCTTCACTTAGAATAAAATTATGAAACATTCTTGTGTGGCCTGTACTACTTGGTAGTTGATCATAATGAAAAAACAACACTGCTGAATTTACTAGGTTTTTACTATCAAATTACAATTACAAAGATTATTATTACTGCAGTTTTGAACTTTTGTTCATCGTCAGTCTCTTTGAAAACTGAACAAAAGGTACAACAATTATACGTACATATGAGAGTGGGTGGCATCCGGGGTGGTGTTAAAACAGGTAGGTACAAAAGGTTTTTATATGCAGGAAGTACAGTTCAAATGAAAAGGGATTATTTACTTTTGGAATTTTTCAAGGTGTGAACACTACTGTTTAAATATTTCAAAATATTGGTGATCTACATAAATCAGTCTGATCGTTCAATATGATAAAAACCTATTGTGCCATTTTTAATGTCAGCCCAGATGCCATCTATTCTCAAATTGTAAGAATAGTTGTTTTACTTTATATTCAGTTCTGAAACTCTGTCTGACGATGAACGGAAGTTCGAAACTGACTTAAGTAACTGGAATATTTCTAATTATTGTGATAGTAAAAACGTAGTAAATTTAACAGTGTAGTTTTTTCGAAAGTAAATTATTATTTTCAGTAGTAAATCAACAGCTTCAGTTCAACAAACAACTAAAACAACAACTGTCAAAATCGGGAGAAATATAATCCCGGCCCTGACCAATTATCGATTTGACCGCACAAAATGTATGGTACAGTGTACGATGAAAAAGCTTATTGGAACACAAGACTCGATTAGATAATCGTAACATGGAAAGAGAAAGTTAGATAAACAAATGGTACAAATTGAAAGAATAAAGACTGTTCAATGAGAATCTGAGATTTATAGGCTTGGACAACTTGAACAGTAGAAATTTTTTGTTCCTGAGATTACCCTTGAACACCGTGAATTATTGAAGCAAATAAGAATACTTACTAGCTGTAGGCGGGCTAGGAGATGCGGTAGCCAATCTTTGAGGCGCCATCTGTATAGTTCTAACAGGAGTACTCGGTAAGGTATTCTTAGGAGGCATAGGCACAGGCATGCTTTTCGTCACTGTCGTAGAACTAGACACCACCTTTTGCATTGTGTTGTAAGTGGAGATAGGTTTTGGGGTCAACATGGTAGTGGAAGATACTGGTGTGGCAATAGGAGTGGCGGTTTGAACAACACTGGCGGTCGTCACAGAATTTGAGGTATTAACTGTGGAGGTCGACGAAGGTACAACTCCTGAAACCGTCTCGACCAACTTCATACCGATACAGGCTTTAGGACCGTAACTTTTCCCCTCAACAGTCACCAAAGACACTAGTGTATCGACCACTCCGTGATTCATTACGATGAGATTACACGATCTCTCTCCTAAAGAGGACAAAGAATACAAACACTCCAGGGTGTAGATGAGTAACATCACGTCGTGGATTGTCAAGAACGAACATACTTTTTCGTACACAGCTGTTTCCAGACACCTCAACATAATATCCTCGTTCTTCTCATTCTGACTCAGCTTATTCAACATTTCCAGGGATGAAAGACACCACAGTCGGTCCTGCGAATCCAATCCTCTGGTTATGATGGTCAGCAACGCTGTAGCTAACTTATCGGTATTCAGTTCCCTTACAATATAATCACCCGCAATATTACCAAGCATGTCCAACCCGAGATTCTTCAAATAACTCCACTTCGAACAACAACACAACAGGATGAACCGCACAAAAGTCCTATTCTTGGCCAAGATCGTGACGTTATCTTCTATGAAACTCAAATTTCGAAGTATCGTCGCGATCTGTAATACCCTTTGGCCGACGTAGTCCTGAGTTCCCAGCGTCCTTTCGAGGCAGAACAGATCCCTGTCCGAGGGTTCTAGGCCGATCTTTCGCCTCGATTTTTTATGATTGGAATTATCGTCTAAATTAAACAGTTCACCGTCACTTTCGTCGACACTGATCACGGGCTCGTTTCTATTTACATCGACTTCCATAGGAGTCTCTTCTTGGCAGATTTCCACGACGGCTGGTGTTGTCGCTGCGGTGCCTTGGGGTTCTTCGGGCTTCTTTGCTGGTTCCTTCTTTTCCACCTCGTCTGGAGCCTGGATGAGTTCCAAAATGTCCTTGGAATCAAGCACTTCATCCCAGAAGTTGTGTATCGGGTGTTTTCTCACGACGTTGTAGTTGTAGAGAAAAAGTTTTCTTGTTGAAACTGAAAATCGAATTTCTATCAATCTGTTGAATATTTATTTGCAAAACTGGAATGATGTAGTTTGTATTATAAATGCTAAACCAGTTAATAATTTCAAAGGTTTTTTTTCGACCTGGCTTGGAAAAGTAGGTAATACATATGTACTTTATGCGCTAGTAGAAAAAACTAAAACAATGATAAAACATAAAATAGATGTGTTGAGTCAGGCGGACGAACCCCGCCCCGCCACTATGACACCTAAATCTATACTTCACCCAGAAGCTCAAGCCTTCTGGAGAGGAAGAAGAGCTTAGTGGGAGAGAACTTGTCCAGTTCTCTCAGTCTCAGCTTTGGACTCCTAGTTCCTTAAATCGAATCCTGTCCCCGCCGGAACCACCACATACAATGTGCTCGATAGACTCGTCGTCCTCCAGGCATAGTCTGCACTCAGAGTCCTTAACCAACCCTAACTTAATTAGGTATTTTCTGAGGCCACAGTGTCCCATATATGCAGCTGTTAAAACTCTCAGTTCTGACTCTTGAGTTTGAGCTATCGTCTGGCTCTTTCAGCTGAGCTCAGATATGCTGCTCTAAGGGTCCTTTAACCTTTTGGTCCAACCATCTGTTGTTCTCCCAACTTGCTGCCTTGAGAGAGATGCCACAGGCCGACAATGAGTCAGCCACCTCATTGCCTTCTATGCCATAGTGGCCTGAAACCCAGGTGAGCTGCAGCCTGCAGCGCTCTCCCATTTCAGCAAGTGTAGTCTGGCATTCCTGCACAAGAAGGGACATGCAGTTGTAGGAAGCCAAGGGCTGCAGGGCGTCTTGGCTATCAGAAAGGATCTTAATTGATCTGCAAACCACCCCATCCTTTCTCAAGTATGACCTTCGCGCTGTGATAAATGGTGAAAATTTCTGCTTGAAAAACAATCTCACCCATGTTGATGAAATCTCCATTAGCAATTTTGCAACCACTGAGCCCCACTCCCACCCCCTGGGTGGTAATGGAGATATCTGTGAACCAACAGGGATATTCCAATCATCTCTACTGGTAAAAACGATAACGTAGTGCCACTCTGTGTAGATTTAGGTTATAGGTACGTCAGACCGCTTGCTATTTATCTCGTTGGCGTCCAATTCAGCTTGCAGAGAACTGAGCATGAACCTGATCATATCAGGCTCATTTCGAGCCATATGCAGAAACCATCATCCAGGCCACGTTCCTGATGGAGAGGCAAGGTCTAGTAGGCGTTCCATAGCTACAATGGGGTGGAGCAAAAGGTTTACATTACCATCTTGAACGCTGATCTCTGGATTTTCGCAAGCTGGAGTTGGGATTGCACTTTTAAAGAACATGTGCAACTGATTTGTGGTATCACCACCAGCCGTCGAACTTCTCCTTCTCTTATACACATTTGGCAAAGCGAGGTCTTGGGTGCCATATATCAATGCAATAAACAGCAACATTACAAATAAATTAAAATAAGAGTTATATGACAGTGATTGAGTTTTAATTAGCCTCAAGCCTAAGAATGAAATAAAAACTGGTAGGTACATTAATTTTTTGTTCACAGGAAGACATTTTTTTCTGAAATATCTGTTCGATTTAAGGCAAGCAAGAGGCTTGGTGGGAGCTCCCAGGCAGAAGTATTGGGCTTTCAATTAAAAAAAATCATGATTTTTTGGATATTAATTGATTTTTTTCTATTTAGCCCCTCGAAAGACCTAGGAGGGTATAATCATATCATATACAGTGGACTCTCGATAAGTCGAACTCCCAGGGACCATAAAAAAGTGTTCGACTTATCTATGGTTCGTCTCACCAGACGTTCGAGTTATTGAGGTGAGAGTTCGACTCATTGAGGGAAAAACTCGCGTATTCACGACATCAACAGTAGTTAATGAGAAACAAGGGTTGATGACTAGTGTCTTCATTGACCCTAGCACTTTCACCTTTCACCAAACGAGGTTCTTCCAGAAATTCCGTATCTTTTTTTGGAATTACGTAGCCAACCACTACTCGCTGTAAATTCGTGGCCTAGGGAAGATGCGAACATCTGAATGCCGAGGCAATTTCTGATGGTACCGGTGGACTGATTTTCCTTTAACTCTGAGGAAGATATTAATTTTAGTTTTCATGATAGATAAAAATTGGGATTTAGGAATTCCAAACTTGTTAGCGATAAGGATTTTACTTCTCCTTTCTCTACTTCCCGAATGAGTTCGAGTTCATCTGCTACTGATACAATTTTCAGTTTTCGCGTATCCATGACTAAAACGATCTCAGCGAACGACGGCTCAATAAACAAATAAAAAATAAATTGAACAATGTACTAAGCGATTGAAAAATATATATGATGGCTACCAAATGTGGTGATTCGTTTGCATACCGAATTCTTTTCGGTTTCATTCGTTAGATCAAACAGTTCGACTCATAGAGGAGATGATGGTTAGGAGTACGACTGATAGAGGTGGAGGTTCTCTTGTGGACCCCTCCAGCAGTTCGACTCATCTACTAGACTCTTTGCTCTCAAGAACTCTGTTCGACTCATTGAGGTGAAAGTATACAGGGTTAGATACCCATGAATTGGGACCGGAAAAAATGTTCGACTTATCTAAGAGTTCGACTTATCGATGTTCGACTTATCAAGAGTTCACTGTATGTGTATTTTAAAAACTTCGTTAATGATTCTTAAATGGGTATCAAGGTTAGGTACGCCATTTGTAAAATACTATATCCGGGACAAATAATCGCGGGAGAAATAGAGAAACTGCCGTAAGCTTAGCGACATCTAGGATACACTAGGGACAAAGCCATTTAACAGATAGGAAGTTTCAAACGTACTTAACAATCATCCTTACCTATATTAATGCATGACAGCTAAGTTTTATTTATTGTTTGAGGTACTATTTTAAGACTTTTTGTCAAGAGCCAGGCCAATCCGATGGGCCAAACATCGCCCCAGAGACAATAAAAGTTAGTTAATTAGGCACTATGAATCTCTCCCTCCCATACTCATGGACTACTCTGTGTGTAGCGTGTTTGTCCGTCTGTGATCGTTGATCGTACAACTGTCAACATAATAAAATATACCGCCGTATTCACAAATAATTTTTAACGGCCCGTCAACTAAATTATCGTTAACTTGTATGTTAATCTTAAATTGAAATTGCAATTCACAAACCGCAGTTAAGCTGAATTCAAACCTGAGTTAGCTAACTAAGGATACACAGGTTAAATACGGTTTGTGAATACCAAATCCTCAGTTAAGACAGTTTAACAGCGCAGTTTTCTGTTAAACACGTTAACATAGGTTGCGAGATACATTTTTCCATAACTGAGTGTCTCGGTTAGGACTTAACAAAGGTTTTATAACTTACAACGCTTTGTGAATACGCCGGATAAACTTGCTAATATGACGTAAGTTAAATGATTTTTTTAGGAGCTTTAAAGTTAAAGTGTCTGGCGGAAATTAGAGTCCACAGGGAGTGTCTGGCAATGATGAACATTAATTTGTCTCAATACTCTGTGAATTATGAATGAAATATAGCTGTCATTAACAGAGGTGAGTGAGATTTTTATGTACCTTCAAAACCTCTTACCTCTCAAATGGCCCCACTTTCCATCTAACAAGTACTCATTCGTTCTTATGCACATATTGTAATATACATACTTACTGAAAGTTTTAGCTTCGCTAAAATGATGTAGGTCTGCGAGTTCTCAGCCCTTGGTCTATTTCGTTTCATAGCATAGATATTCGGTATCTAAGACCTCATTTTGCCAGACGCGTAAGTTTGTTTGGTTGATATTATTTGTTGTTTGACAACGACTAGAAACACGTTAATATAGACTTTTCTAGGATTTCCTAATAAATGTCAAAAATGATTCGGGAAAAAATTCACTGCTACAATTATTACTGTATTTATTTACCATGATTGAAAACACCTGCGTGCGCCAATAAGTAATCCAACAACCTGGGGTTTTTCTCAACTTTTAACGTATGCTTCCCATCGTTGGACAGTAGTGTGCATACGTTGATGGCAAAATCTTGCTCGTTGGGTAAAGGAGATATGAGTGAGAGGGCAAGACGATCATAGTCTGTTGGCTTGAAAAGGTTTGTAGATAAATGATTAAACTCTCGGTTGGTATCTGAAAAAAAAACATGTATTAGATGAATTATTATCACTTTATAAATAGTAAAGAGCATTGGCTAATATCCAAACATTGGTCCCGATGAATATTGTAAAATTGAAATGCGATGATTGCAAATTCAGAGAGCGAGTTGGCGTAAATATTCCGAAAAAAATGGTTAAAAACACTGACTGAGAACTTTTGCGCTCTTGTTCATTAAATGATAAAATGAATTCACCAATTTGTAACATACACTAGTGAAATTTGTGGATATCACAGATCCGTCATATGAAGAAAATGTAAGTAATTTCAAATGGCCATGTTTGAAATAGGCATTCGTATAATACGAAATTACACTGAACTTTAAATTTTTAATCCAGCTTGGTGAATCTGCCAGAGGATATAGACTTTTGATATTTTTCAGTGATACAAAATTGTGTACAGCTTCCTTCTAACTTGATTTATTTCTCTTTCTTGAAGAATTGATCATTTTAGACGGGAATTAATCTCCTTAAATTATTCTTGATATTGTTATTCCACATACAGGGTGAGTCTCTAACTCGGCCTCTAAGGTGTACATTAATTTTAACCTTTGATTCTGCACAATCATTCTAAGGATTTCTCTCATAATATGGATTGCAATTTTATCTGGTAAAATACATTCAAGTAATCATTAAAGGATACTGTGGGAGGTACACTCATTATTAAAAGGTTTATTTCTGGGTTTTCTCTCCCAAACTCTGAAAAATATCTTCAAAATAAAAATTAATTATTTTGTGATTTGCTTCTGCATAAGAAACACAAGATATTTGTCAGAAGCAATCAATTGAACAATGTTGCCTAACAAACAAAAACGAAACAACATCAACGAAGAAACAACTATATCGTAACGTTTCGGAGTCTATATCAGACTGCTTCATCAGACGCTTAATGAAAATCTTTAGAATTATTTTGTTGATAGTTATTCTTGAATTTCACAATAACTATCAACAAAATAATCCTAAAGATTTTCATTAAGTGTCTGACGAAGGAGTCTGATACAGACTCCGAAACGTTACGATATAGTTGTTTCTTTGTTGATTTTGTTAGGCAACATTGTTCAATTGATTGCTTCTGACAAATATCTTGTGTTTCTTATGCAGAAGCAAATCACAAAATAATTAATTTTTATTTTATAGATATTTTTTAGAGTTTGGGAGAGAAAACCCAGAAAAAAACCTTTTAATAAAACACATTCAATCAATCATTTTCTCCAGATTTAACTCACGTCACTTCTCATTATTTAATTCCAACTAGTTCAATCACTTCATAGTTTAATATCAATTATTAGTATCAGTCCACATATTAAATCGTACTGTGAGACAGCAGACAAGCCAATTATTGTTGAAGAGAATTTTCTTAATATAATTCTTATTTAGCTCAGATGTAACGAACTACACATAACCAAACGGTTATCGGCCGTTAACCGGCTTGGTTAATTTGACAGAGAAATTGGTTAATTGTGGACGAAACGTATCTTCGTGGAACACACACTTAAAAACATTACTTTGACTTATCTTTGGTCAAAGTCTGATCGGAGGTTGGATATTAAACGATATCATTATATTGATTTATATGATGAGAATTAAAAATATTAGAATATTTAAGGACTTTTGTGAGAACTGAGAATAGGCGATGATGAAATTGTGTTTAATCTTATACATATGGATATCAAAAGGAAGTTCAGTGTTTTAATACTCAGGAAGCGTGTAACATGCTGCATTAAGATTATCTTAAACCAATTCATGACAGTTGAGCGAGTAAATAAATTTTCTCGAACAATTTCATTGAATTCCAAGCATCGATGATCATGCTTTTCGATAATTATGCAATGGAGATATCAGTAAGAGATTCTGTGTTCAACAGGTAAAGAAATTGCATGAGTGTATTAACACTTAATGAAATCTTTAAACGCTTATAACTTGAGCCGAATCTGGAAAAAATGGTAAATGAAAAAAGTGTTTCATTTGATGCGAGGTTGAAAATTAATGTACCACTTAAAGACTCGCCCTGTATCTATGTTTTATATCACGGATCTCAAATATAATGATTAATCTTCAATTTCTATAAATTTTTACCTATGATTTATAAATACATTTCTTAAATAGACTTGAACGATTTGGTTCGACTCACTGATCAAGAATCCGTGGTCGAAATCGATGCTGTCCGGTCATTTTCTCACTTCATCAGATGATCACATTTCGGAATACAGCAATAATCTTATCTACCTATGACAGATATGTCAAATATGTTTCTGATTTCTGTTGTAACAGAGTATTATTGAATGCAAAATGACCAATTATAGGATATTATAATTACCCCTACCCTAGTTGCCCTTGCATAATCCATATGATGATGTAAATATATAATTTGGTAAGTTTATCAAAGTGGGTTCAGAATATCTTCAGTGAAAACAAAACTGGAATATTGGCTAAGTTTCAATTGATATAATATAATTTTCAGAGGAGATTTGAGGAATGAATATTTCGGATAAGTTCGTTATTTAATCTTAATTTAGTTTCTTTTATGATGCAGTTCTATTATAAGAATCCATTGATTTCATTCCCATCTCTGAGAAACCAATAATGTCGGAGAAGCTCTTGTCCACACGGCTTTCCCACTTTTTTGTTTTCAGGTTCCCATCGTTTTCCATATTGATAATTAAATGGTCCCCCGTTGTAAATTTTTGCACAATTGATCCTCCCAATTTAAAAATAATGTAAATTTTCCATTATTCCTTCAATCAATCAGAACTAGGTTTCTTCTACGTTATAAGCATGCTTCTTAATAATGAATATTTAAAAATTCATAACAGTATTTAGTCATCGTCAGAAACTGAATAATGGGAATCATTAGTAATACCGCAGCAGTGCAGCACGATCTTTAGCCGATATCCTTCGGATCGTTATTGGCGCAAGGCGCAAGGAGTCATCCCATCTGCCATCCTACTACTACATGGTATCAAGTGAGAGAGGTCATTGCCATTGCCAACTTTCACTTATCTATTAATTCATACCTAAACATAACATCAAGTGGAGTAGTGTGATCGAGGCTGAGAGTGTATAGTAAAATCATTTTGTAATTCACAATATACTCCCCCCCACCACTGAAAATTGATTGGATTGAACTGAGAAAGTGGGACTGAGGTCCTTCGCTGTCCATTCATAACGTGAATGTAGTGTTGGTTAGGTACAGTAACAGTATAACCCAAACCTTCGGAGGATAAGCTCATGATAGCTCGCGCACCGGTGCTATGGATTTTGGTACGTTTCGCCTTCTTACAACGCTCGAAATTTCAGATATATTTCATTATATCTTAATCATTTCATAAATATAATACCCTATTTCAATCCGAACAAGATATGACCCCGGACCAATCATCAAAATTACTAAATAGATTTTCGAGGGCAGCAGAAACCAGGCTCCGCGTCGTGCCTTCAACATTGCAAGTACTTGGCAATTATACACACATATATGTATCATACGATATTTATTATCATACCTGCTTCATAACATCAATAACAATACTGGAATAGTTATTTATGAACCAAGATCATTAATTTTATCTCATATCAGTTTTTATTACATCCACAAATTTGAAAATTCATTTTAATTTAATTCTATCATTGTGGACCGTATATTAATTTTTTGAGACGCACTATAGTTGCTATCGTTTCGCCAAAAACAACCGTAATGAACAATTGAGGGGCCTGGAAGTAAAAGGGTTCAAGTGCAAATTATCGAAGTGCAGAATATTACATCTGAAGGATAAAATTACTGATAATAGTGTTTTATTCACCTATATTGGGCACTCTGAGATAAATCTAACATATTAACACAGTTTTGTAAACTGATCATTGGAATTTTGAAATTCAAGTTAACTTTGAAATCATTTATCTCAGAACTTCAAAAGATGCACTTAGACCCTTTTATTTCCAGGCTACTCAATTGTTCTATTCTTATTCATGCTACACATATTTTTTTTCAGGGTTCGAAAATATCATGATATTTATATAAATATCAAAATATCGTATATATGTATATCGATATATATCCGATATATATCAATTTCCTGATATTTATTTTTAAAAACAATTTTTAAAGTTTTTTCCTAATTGAAATCAATAAATTAACCGCATTAAAATGGTGATTTACTTAATTTATTGAAAAATGCAAACAAGATTCTCAAAAACAAAGAAAATAACAAAAACAAAGAAAACAAAGAAAAAATTCATCAAAGGTATCAGAAGGAGTCTCCAGTGTAGACGCAGTGGGCTCATCCCATATACATTCTATATTGCTACTATTGCAAGCTCTAGGTGTAGGTGCATGCTCTCTGTTTAGATATTAAAAAAAACAAGTTTGGCTGTTTTGTCACGTTACAATCGATTTCTTAATTTTGATTCTACCCAGCCGAATGTTGAAAAATACAATTCCGTGGCGAAGTTATAAAATCACCATCTAAAGATATACTAAGATGAAGTTGGGGAGTCCCCGAAAATGCGTTGCTTCATCCATCGGACAAATGGTCAGTATGTCGGTAAATACCCGTTTTCAGCTGTTGGCTGTGGCCCCTTGACGAGGGCATAGGCGTGCTCTTAAATCATGATTGATTATAATTTTTTTAAGCAGCGTCTCACATTTCAGTAAATTTATAAATATCCGTGATATATGTATATCACTGCTAATAAATATCGATATATATCGTGATATATATCATGATAAATATCGGCGATATATATCGGTCGAACCCTGTTTTTTTTAGCGATAGTAATGATTTATCGGATGGATTTGATTAACTCTGATGAAAGTGAATTAGACGGAGAAGAAAAAAATTGTATACGCACCTAGGGAGAAAAGTAGGACATCCTCGCCCGCGATTGTCACCCTCGCCTTCGGCTCGGGTGACAATCATTCGCGGGCGTGAATGTCCTACTTTTCTCCCTCGGTGCGTAATATACTATTTTTACATTATAAATTTCAAATTCAATTTTTGGCGCTCTAGTTCCTCGGAACAGAGTGCTTATCAATTTGCCCAAATGTCTGTAATTTTCGAATTTTTGGCTGAAAATGGTCTCAAACGATTTGGTTCGACTCATTGATCAAAAAGCCGAGGTCGAAATCGATTCTGTCCGGCCGGCAGTAAGCCGATAACTCTCGAACGAAAGGAGTTAGGAGATTGAAATTTGCAAGGTGGGTTTGGAGCGTAAATATCTCGGACAGGTTCGTTAATGGGCGAAATCCATCAAGCGGTTTCGGAGTTATGGCCGATTTTAGTAAAAAAATTTTTATGGATATTTCCGAAACCGATCACCGATCTAAAATTCAGCATCAAACTGTAGAATCATGACCTTTATGCGCATGTGAAGTTTTGTATTGACCAGGTTACCGCAAAGTGAAAAAAAAAATTGAAAATTAAAAAAAAAATTCTACAATAACTCTCGAACGGAATGAGCTAGGCAGTTGAAATTTTCAGAGTAGGTTAAGGATATGAATATCTCGGTTAAGTTCGTTATTGGGCAAAATAGGTCAGAAGGTTTCAGAGTAACGAACAAAAAAATTTTTTTTTAAGTAACAAATTTCAAATTCAATTTTTATTTAATGCAGTTTCACCATAAAAATCCATTGTTATCATTTTCAACTCCTACAAGCTAATTCTTTCGGAGATATGATTTTTCGAAATTTCAATAATGAATCGTACTTCTATGTTTTCACAGAATGCTATAATTATTCTATCTAAGCTTCATTATATGATCTGTGTTCATACTTGTACATGTCATCCTGTTCTATAAAAGAGGGACAAATTCATTTCAGCTATTTTAATTTGATTTCTTCCATGGTGCAGTTCTCATTCTCAGATTGCTCATTTAATCTTGATAAATAAACTATTATTTGAATTGAATTTCCTTTATGATGCAGTTCTATCATAAGAATACATTGATATAATTCCCAACTCTGAGAAACCAATATTTTCGGAGATATAATTTGTCTGTCTGAACAAGAGTGCCAGAAAGCTCCTGTCCACAGGGCTTGAACCAATTTTTGTTTTAAGATGCAGTTTCATCTAAAAATCTATTGATATCATCTTCAACTCTAACAAGCTAATAGTTTCGGAGATATGATTTTTCAAAATTTTAATAATAAATCGTAATTCTATGATTTCACAGAATGTTGTATTCCAAAATTAACGTCCGTAATGTTCGTATTTGTATCTATGAAACTCATGATCTGTGTTCATACATGTCATCTAATCTACCGATAAGATACATGTCATATTTATTTCTGGTTCTATTCAAAAATCGTTACTCATGATATGAAATACCTCCTGTTATAGAAAACAAAGTATGATTGAATGCACAATTACCAATGAAATAACCTCAGCTATCGTAGAATTATGGGGATTATAGGATATTATATTTTATGATATGCGAAATCTCATAGTGATACCTATTTTTGATCTGTTTCAATTCTCAGTTTATCGTGACATAAAAAATACTTCTTAATAATTTGTTTTAAACTTTTTAGTAATACGATTCTCACAAAATTTCACAAACGTGCTTAGGTTTATATTCTACAACTATTCACCAAGTTTCAATTCGAGCGGATTTGTATTGGTTGAAAACAAAATTATTACTCGGAAACCATTGGGCCGATTATGCCCATTAACGAACTTGTCCGTCGTATGGGGCAGCGTCACCTACCCTGAAAATTACAATGCGGTAGCTCTTTCCGTTGTCAAGTTATCGTTGCAAAGGCTGGCCGGACAGAATCAAATTTGACCTCGAATTCTTCATCGGGGAGTCGAACCCAATCGTTTGAGATTCTACTAGATCTAGATAAAAAATATATAGTTTTTCCAATACACACGTATGGAAAAAGTCCGCATAATATTAAAATCGGAAAAATATCCGCAAATTGGCAACACTGACAAATTCCAAAACAATCGCATTTCATAGCCGACGCACGTTCAACATCCAACCTCATCCTGACCCCGATCGCATCTGCACGATCCTCGCCGACCCGACGCTTTATGCGCCGTTCGAGCGAATCCTCCGCAACACGCCTGCCTTCGTGTCTGATGGGCGCAACCGGTAAAACGGGTTCACCATCTGCGGTGGCGCGCTGGCCGTTTTTTTGACATTTTTTCCCAATCCATATCTCACTATCCTCTGCACGTCATCGTTCCGTTTCGTCTCATCCCGCGCTGCCGACTATGGGGCGTCCGGTCCCGTATATCGGCCGACCGACGTCACATTCTCGCAGTCTTTCATCAATGTGCGCTCGGCAGTGTAACTAATTTGCGAAAAAATGAACCAAAATTAGTATATAGGTTAGATAGACTTTGTAGCACGCAACTTTATTGGGTGGATGGGGTATGGGTTAAAGTTAACTTTGTAGAAAATGGTGATTTTCGACAGTTCATAATATGAACTGTCGAAAATCACCATTTTCTACAAAGTTAACTTTAACCCATACCCCATCCACCCAATAAAGTTGCGTGCTACAAAGTCTATCTAACCTATATACTAATTTTGGTTCATTTTTTCGCAAATTAGTTACACTGCCGAGCGCACATTGATGAAAGACTGCGAGAATGTGACGTCGGTCGGCCGATATACGGGACCGGACGCATCTTCTTCATCGTCAGTTAAATGTTCCTCAAAAATAAATTGGATATCGCTGCGGAAAATCAAACAATAAAATTAGGGTTATATCAAATACTTAGGTTATATGCCATATTATTTACATATTATGTAAATAATATGGCATATAACCTAAGTATTTGATATAACCCTAATTTTATTGTTTGATTTTCCGCAGCGATATCCAATTTATTTTTGAGGAACATTTAACTGACGATGAAGAAGATGCTTTGAATATTGTTGAAGGCTCTAGGCGAGAAAGGGTATATAGAAATTGTTTAGACCATTTCACCATGGAACGAAACGGAATTTAAAAGCAGATTTGGATCATCAAAAGAGTCTGTACTAGTGTTAATGGGTCACATGAAGCAAATTTACAAAGACCAACTACCTAATAGGTTTGTATTTCTAGCATCTATTTTAATATCTAGTGTAAATTATAATTATTTTTAGACTGTACTCAAGTGATTTATACAATTATATAACTTTTAGGGGGAAATGAAGCTGAAAATTATCGGAACAGAAGAGGATACTTCTCATATAATGTCAAAACCGTTGCTAATAGTCATTTACGCATTAGGCCGCTCGTACACCAGCACGACGAGACCGCAACGCGACCGCGACTTCGATCCTCGCCGACCCGACGCTTTATGCGCCGTTCGAGCGAATCCTCCGCAACACGCCTGCCTTCGTGTCTGATGGGCGCAACCGGTAAAACGGGTTCACCATCTGCGGTGGCGCGCTGGCCGTTTTTTTGACATTTTTTCCCAATCCATATCTCACTATCCTCTGCACGTCATCGTTCCGTTTCGTCTCATCCCGCGCTGCCGACTATGGGGCGTCCGGTCCCGTATATCGGCCGACCGACGTCACATTCTCGCAGTCTTTCATCAATGTGCGCTCGGCAGTGTAACTAATTTGCGAAAAAATGAACCAAAATTAGTATATAGGTTAGATAGACTTTGTAGCACGCAACTTTATTGGGTGGATGGGGTATGGGTTAAAGTTAACTTTGTAGAAAATGGTGATTTTCGACAGTTCATAATATGAACTGTCGAAAATCACCATTTTCTACAAAGTTAACTTTAACCCATACCCCATCCACCCAATAAAGTTGCGTGCTACAAAGTCTATCTAACCTATATACTAATTTTGGTTCATTTTTTCGCAAATTAGTTACACTGCCGAGCGCACATTGATGAAAGACTGCGAGAATGTGACGTCGGTCGGCCGATATACGGGACCGGACGCATCTTCTTCATCGTCAGTTAAATGTTCCTCAAAAATAAATTGGATATCGCTGCGGAAAATCAAACAATAAAATTAGGGTTATATCAAATACTTAGGTTATATGCCATATTATTTACATATTATGTAAATAATATGGCATATAACCTAAGTATTTGATATAACCCTAATTTTATTGTTTGATTTTCCGCAGCGATATCCAATTTATTTTTGAGGAACATTTAACTGACGATGAAGAAGATGCTTTGAATATTGTTGAAGGCTCTAGGCGAGAAAGGGTATATAGAAATTGTTTAGACCATTTCACCATGGAACGAAACGGAATTTAAAAGCAGATTTGGATCATCAAAAGAGTCTGTACTAGTGTTAATGGGTCACATGAAGCAAATTTACAAAGACCAACTACCTAATAGGTTTGTATTTCTAGCATCTATTTTAATATCTAGTGTAAATTATAATTATTTTTAGACTGTACTCAAGTGATTTATACAATTATATAACTTTTAGGGGGAAATGAAGCTGAAAATTATCGGAACAGAAGAGGATACTTCTCATATAATGTCAAAACCGTTGCTAATAGTCATTTACGCATTAGGCCGCTCGTACACCAGCACGACGAGACCGCAACGCGACCGCGACTTCGTGTCGCTTAGAAGTCGCGGTACGTGGTTATTGATAGAAGCGCCCACGCCAAAGATACGGCGATGCGACGCAAATCCCTCGTTAAAAAGTATCGTCGCGGTCGCGTTGCGGTCTCGTCGTGCTGGTATACGAGCGGCCTTAGAGATAACGTAGCACGGTGGCCGGGAGCCACACATGACAATATAATATATTCGCATTCTAGACTCAAGGCACGATTTAAAGAAGGCACCTTTGGTAATAGTTTTTTGGTGAGCGATTCAGGATATGCATTGTCCGAGTATATGGTGATTCCTCTAGAAAACCCACAAAATCAACCCCAGAGACTCTACAATGAATCTCAAATAAGAACTAGAAATGTTGTAGAAAGGCAGTACGGTGTATGGAAAAGAAGATTTCCCATACTACAATTGACAATTCGATTAAAGAGAGAAACAACATAACTGTTATCGTAGCAACTGCAGTGCTTCATAATATCGCAGTTATTATTTATTTATTTATCGTATGGCAATTCAGACACAGTAAGCATAAAAGCTAATATAAAAGTTAATATGAGGGAAGAAGAACCTGATCAAAATGTGGCTGTAGAATTGGAAAATTTCAATCAACATATGCCACACAATCAGAATCGTAATTTGGTGCGACAAGAATTGATTGAAGAATACTTCCAAACTTTATAAATACATTATATATAAAAAATGTAATCATTTCATTTCAATTCCTATGCCCGAAATTTTTCTTTTATAGATCTTATGAGCATAATCAACACTTTTTTTTTGCTCATTTAAAAATAAAGCTACTGAAACGAATGAATATTATTTAACTTTTGACATTAATAAGTGCTCACATGCTCGAGAGGGTGTTCTTATGATTCAAATAATACAGAGTTTGATCAAAATTTCCGATTTATGTATTATTTCAATTTTCATTTTGAAAAAAGTCCGTAATTTTCTGAGTGAGCGAGTTCAGTGTATAATAGTCCAATGAATTTTCGATAATGGTGAGAGCTGCGAAGAAATCGTCACTTTTATTAGTTTGAGGGCGTAGAAGCAAAGGGTAGTAAGACACTTGTTCTTTCTTGAATTCATTTTAATACACAAATGGAAAACTTTAAAGGTGTTAAAATGATAAGTACAAATTCACTCATATGTATTTCATTTATGTAAACAAACGACTTGTCTGAGCATGATAAGCGAGTGGAGGAGCCCGGACTTCAAAATATTGAATGTTAACGTGCAAGAACAAGGTATCATTCCTTCAAATTAACGAGGCGACCAATTTTGACTGATATTCTTCAATTTATCAAGTAATTTTCAAGGGACTGGGAAAAAATTTCAAACGTCGAGTTATTCAAATTAGCACAGAACATTCGCACAGACCACAGAAATGGCACTTTTATAAAACAGACATTTTAAGGCTAAAGTTATCTCGACCGATAAAGTTAAAGTTAACTTCGACATATGTTTATAATACCGGCCCTTAGACGGATGCGAGGCGGAGTCCCCCTCAACGTTGCAAACACTTTAACTCATTATTAAAAGTTTTCTTTCTGGGTTTTTCGAGAATTGTCACATGTGACAATTCTCGAATTTCACAATAACTATCAACAAAATAATTCTAAAGATTTTCGTTAAGCGTCTGACGAAGGAGTCTGATATAGACTCCGAAACGTTACGTAGGGAATCCAATCCCGCAAATGCGGGATCCCGCTGAAATTCTGCGGGATCAACATTGCGGGACTCAATATTAAAATTCCGTATTCGACAATGAAAGCGCAAACGTCCCAGAAAAAGAAAAAGTACTTTTTCGTCCGCTGTGGTCACTATGAATACGGCATGATAAGATTCAATACAAACATAAGTGCCTATAAGAATAACTGTCAGTCTTTGTGGCAACTATGAATATGGCATGATACTGTTCAATACAAACATAAATGTATATGAGAATAACTGTCATCTGCTATTGTGAAATTATTTAAGAGGTCCGAAATTCATAAAAGTATATAGAGGTTGACGAAAAAATTGAAATATGCACCTTGTCGAAAAACTATCTATTGCCTCGCCTGCTTGCTATCCTCGGTTTGCATACCCGACAATAATAGACAGTTTTTGGGTCATTGGTACAAAAAAAACCTCATATGCTACTACTAAAGTATCTTTTAATTGCATAAGACCTATTTGCGCGTATGTTCCGGGTAGCATCACGTTATCATTTTGCCTGTAATTTTCGATTTTTTGCCGAAAATGGTCTCAAAAGATTGGGTTCGACTCCCCGATGAAGAATTCGAGGTCGAATTTGATTCTGTCCGGCCGGCCTCTGCAACGATAACTTGAGAACGAAAAGAGCTAGCGCATTGTGATTTTGAGGGTAGGTGGCGCATCCAAATGAGATGGACAAGTTCGTTAGTGGGCATAATCGGCCGAATGGTTTCCGAGTAATAATTTTGTTTTCAACCAATACAAATCCGATCGAATTGAAACTTGGTGAATAGTTGTAGAATATAAACCTAAGCGCGTTTGTGAAATTTCGTGAGAATCGTATTACTAGAAAATTTAAAACAAATTATTAAGAAGTATTTTTTATGTCACGATAAACTGAGAATTGAAAGAGATCGGCCAAACGGTTTTGGAGTTATACCCACCTGAAATTGTTGTTATTTCTTCAATAACTCGAAAAATACAAAACCGATTAAATTCAAACATGGTTATTTATTGTACAATGTCAACGCAAAATTCTTGGAAAATTTCGTGAGGATCGTATCACTAGAAAATTTTCAAGAAATCATTGAAAATTATTGAAAACAATTCTATATATTGGTAACTATTCGTCCGACATCGCTGGAATTTTGCGAGAGCCTTCAGAACCTAACTCTACTGCCAAGTTCCAAGTTTGAACACGATCAGATATTTATTGTTGAAGATTCGAGCAGCCTTGTGTGTGTTCAGTAGATGGAAGGATGACCGTTACCTCGATAACTTTCGAACGAAAGGAGATAGGCACTTTCAATTTTCGAGGTATGTTGCGTATATGAATGGGAGAGTTAAGTTCGTTTACGGGCATAATCGGTCCAACTGTTTCGGAGTAATATCCACTTGGAATATCATTTCTCGATAACTCAAAAAATATAGACTCGATCGAATTGAAGCTTGGTAACCGAGTTGGTAACTAATTGTAGCAAAAGCTCCTGACTTCACTTCAGTGCTTGAACCAATTTTTATTAGCATGTCTAAGAACCAATTTTTATTAGCATGTCTAAGAACCAATTTTTATTAGCATGTCTAATAGTTTGAGTACAAAGAGTATATATCCCGCATTTTTGCGGATCTGCGGGATTGATAACATTAATTCCGCGCGTTTGCGGGATTGAGATTTTGGTGCGGGATTGGATTCCCTAGTTACGATATAGTTGTTTCTTGTTTTCTTGTTTCGTTGTTGTTTGTTAGGCAACATTGTTCAATTGATTGCTTCTGAAAAATATCTTGTGTTTCTTACGTGGAAGCAAATCACAAAATAATTAATTATTATTTTATAGATATTTTTCAGAGTTTGGGAGAGAAAACCCAGAAAGAAACCTTTTAATAATGATTATACCTCCCATAGTATCCCTTAATGATTCCAACGAATTATCTCAGCCATTTCAAAAGATAAAAATCTGATAATTTTGCGATTTTCAATTCGTTCAAGGAACCTTCAACTGAGAAAAACTAAAATTGAAAGTCACTTTCGGTTTGACCGGAAGTGACTTTTTTATCTCAAATAGCACCCTATATATTTTTTTTCAATTTGTGATTTCTACTCAAAATTACTATTCCAACGATGTACCACACTTTGTAGTTTACAAACATTTGATGGAGAAAACGTCAATTGAAATTTCAAATTGAAAGATTTGCAGTAGGCTACGATATTCTGTGTTATCCAAATAAGGAATCCATGTAGAGCAATTAATGCTGAGGTGTTGAGAAGTGTTCTCGGAAGTGTTACTTCGCGTGAACTAGTCCACCGAGCTGAAAGATGTGCAGAAGCAGATGGTCAACATTTCGAGCATATGCTTTAGTTATTATAGGTATTTTTGCTCCCTGTTTTGTAATTCTTTGTTTCTTTTACTATTCATTCTTTGTTCAACGTTCGGTAAAATACATAGTTGATTTCAACTTGAGGAAGGTTTTTTTTATTGATGACGATTATTGAAATCAAAACCAACATTACACAAAATATCGTAGTCTACTGCAATTCTCTCAATTTGAAATTTAATTTGACGTTTCTCCATCAAATCAAATGTAAAATACAAGGTGTGATACATCGTTGGAAAGATAATTTCGAGTAAAAATATAAAATTGTAAAAAATATATAGGTTGCTATATATATATACAGGGTGAGTCTTTGACCACTGCATTAATTTTAACCAATGATTCCTCTCATCAAATGAATCACTTTTTTTCTTTAACATTTTTTCCAAATTCAGCTAAGGTAAAAAGATACAGGCTGTTGAAATTTTGAAAAAAATCAGTTTTTATTTTGTAGCTTTGACATCCTTTTTTCGAATAAAATGAATGTTGGCGTAAAGTTTCCTATAACTATGATACATATTTTCCAAATATTAGTTATTTTCTACTTCTACTGGTTTTCTAGTTATGGACTCGTGGATTCATAAAACTAAACGAAATTAGCATAAAGAATTCATATAAAGTTTTTCTTGAGTCATTTCAAGAATATTCCATCGTTTTAGAACATTATATTATTCTTCATAATTTCTCCTTAAACGCACCGTTTTCGAGATATTCTTCATTGAATGTTTTAAAATGGAAAACTCCAGAAATTTCACTACTTTTATGGATCCGTCCCTGAGCGTTGGAATTCCGAATCAAGCTGTAAACCACGTTACCATGCCTTATTCTCGTCCGCCAACAATGTCATAGATAATTTATATGCGGGAGTGTATTAGCACATTGTGAAATCTTTAAACGCTTGTAACTTCTTACCTGAGCTGAATCTGGAAAAATGGTAAATGAAAAAAGTGTTTCATTTGATGAGAGGAATCTTTGGTTAAAATTAATGCAGTGGTCAAAGACTCACCCTGTATAGATAAAATAAGTCAGAGTCGCTTCCGGTCAAACCGAAAGTGAGTTTCAATTTTTGTTATTCTCAGTTGAAGGTTCCTTGAACGAATTGAAAATTTTAAAATTTTTATCTTTTGAAATTGCTGAGATAATCCATTGGAACATGTATACTGGGACACCCGGTATATTCTTGCAGTTACGACGAATATTACTATATTATTGCATACGTGCAACACAGCTGGTCAAACAATTGATATATCGAAGGGGAAGTTCGGTAAGCGTGGAATCTCGAATGGCCACTTCCTCATGCGATTGAACGCATGTCTTCTGCATTGGTATTAGATTATACTATTTTCATCCAAGAACCGAGGGCGATAGAGCTCCAGAACTCAGCGTTTTTATAATTTTTTAGAGATTGCCAATTTAGGGGCATCATAGTCATGTTATGAATGGTTCAGTTCGCCACGAAAGTCTAAGAGTCTAAGAGCAACGTGATCTGTCGGCAGCTTTATTACCGCTGCCTGAGCCTGATAGGTGGCGTCGTATGTGCGCGCTTTGGAAATCGATAGATTTTAAAAAGCCGATTGCATCGCGCAATCCGTCGACCCTGTTCAATTGGTGTTTATGTGCTACGATTCTAGAGAGCCACCTCCCCTATTTCAGGTTTGCCGAACAAATATTGAGTTGTTGGGAAAATTATTGCCGTTATCATATTGATGGTCATGTCGCCACAGGCGTAACAGGCGACATTATTAATCATGATCAAATGAGGAACAACTTTTCAAAACGCATTTAGTCCAAAAACCATTTTATTGGTAATCAACGAAAAACGATTTTTTCGGCAACCGTCCGGGAAGTGCCCACTTCCCGGACGCTTTTTCTTTGAGAAAGAAGCATTTCCCGGCCTAGTCCGGGAAGTACGTACTTCCCGGACTAGGCCGGAACAATCACGCCGTTTTGGTCATTGTAAATATGAAAATCTTGGTAGGTATATTTTTGATAAATGAAGTTACCATAGCACTGAGAAAACGGCTGACAGTTCATATAAAATTAGTTGTCAACATGTGATATTTTCTGTTCTGTTTAATTTGAATAAGATTCAAAATATATAAAAAAGAAATGTGTCGTCTCATTGATTTGTTATTCTACACGGTTGCCGAAAAAATATTGTACGCAACACGCCCGAAAAAGGTTTTTTTGGATCATAGACTTCCAGGACTCGCTTACGCTCGTCCTAGAATTTTGTCTATTCGTCCAAAAAACCCCTATTTTCCGGACTTGTTACGTAAATTACTATTTTTTATATTACAACTTTTTTTAAGAGGCAGTTTCATCATAAGAATCCACTGATATCATTTTATATCTCAGAAAGTATTGGTTTCTCAGAGTTGGGAATTATATCAATGTATTCTTATGATAAAACTGCATCATAAAGGAAATTCAATTCAAATAATAGTTTATTTATCAATATTAAATGAGCAATCTGAGAATGAGAATGCATGGAAGAAATCAAATTAAAATAGCTGAAATGAATTTGACTCTCTTATAGAACAGGATGACTGAATTATCGTGTTAACGGACGGCCGGACAGAATCGATTTCGACCACGGATTCTTGATCAGTGAGTCGAACCAAATCGTTTGAAACCATTTTCAGCCAAAAATTCGAAAATTGCAGACATTTGGGCAAATTGATAAGCACTCTGTTCCGAGGAACAAGAGGGCCAAAAACCTGACTGCTGCAAAAAAACATAAAATGGACGAATGAACTCTATGTTAAAATAAATTTTCAAAATTTGGTAGCGTTATTCAAGTGTTAATCTTTTCATGATTTAAACGACAAACGATTCAGAATAAAAATCTCCAAGACTTTAACAAACGTCATTCAGAAGATATACCTATCGAAAGATCTCATGTAGCTGAAAAAACACTCGATATATGTAGAAATTCCCAATGTGTGTGAAAACCTTCAGACCCTTACGATTTACAGATCCCTGAGGCACTCCATAGGTTCAGTAAATCAGAAACTCTATGAATCCAACTTGGATACATTTTTAATTCATTTATAGATTCAATATTCTCATACACCGAACACAGTCCAGATCCTTTAGATATATCCTCGGACGATAAATATCTCAGAACCCAATAATATTATAATTTATTTATACCGGAGAAAGCATCATGCACATTCCGTTTCATCGAGCTTGAGATATGTTGTCTCGATCTATTTTCAACCTGACTATTATGACACATCGCAAACGATATTAGTTATTTTCGGACGGATAATTTCGTTGGAGGTTCGAACGATTCAATTTGTATCAATATGTTCTTTGCATATGGACGATGTGGTGTTTCATTAATATCATAGTTTTCCGTATTCAAGTATTGAAATATTTATTGAGTTATTTGTTTAAATTTGGGGATAATGTATGGAATAAAACTGACTTCGTTAAAACATGTATATCTTTTTGGAGAAATTTGCAATATCGTTGTTCAATAGGATAGGGCGGGGCTAGTTGAGCATAGGGGTAAGTTGGACATTCGAAGTGTCTTATAAACTATACACCGCACACTGACGCATCAAATAGAGAAAAGAAGCGGTCGTGGGAGGGAAACTCATCGCGCAACAGCCACTGATGATTGGTCGAACGACTGAATTATAAAGGCACGCTTTATTTATTTTGTAATCAAAACGTAAAGACAGTGATTGGGAATAGTCTGAATTAAAATTCTTATTTTTTCAACCAATGACTAAATGCTGAAACCCGTCAATCGATTTTTTATAATTGCCTCTTTTTTTGGCAATAAAATGGAATATTTCCTTTTTCTTTAGACCCCTTCCTTAGACCCCTTGGCTGCAACCCTACCCAACTTTTGTTTTTCAAATGTAAACATGTCATGTGTGTACTCGTTGGAAAGCTTATAAATCAATCTTACCATATCCTTAGTTTAGCAACTTGCAATTTCCAGGGTAGGCTGCGCATCCGAATGCGATGGTTAAGTTCGTTAATGGGCATAATCGGCCGAACTGTTTCGGAGCTACCCATCTGAAATTTTGTTCCCTCAATAACACAAAAAATGTAGATCCGATCGAATTGAAACTTCGTAATTAGTTGTAGTATGTGTATGTAGACGTGCAATTATTGTGAAGTCGAAAAAAAAAATTTCTTAAAAAAAATTATTGTATATCTGGAACTATCGGTCAGATCCCGCTGAAATTCCGCGTAAACTTTCAAGCCGCCATTTCACAATATATTACCGATTTTCAGCCCAATTGGCTCTGTATTTTTGGAATTATCTTATTTTAAAATTGGAATTCAGTTGAGGCCAATGCATTTATTCACGTCTTGTATGTGTTTTTTAAAAGTTATTTCTTTCGCAATATATCGTGATAAATATTCTTTTGATTGAAAGCTTTAGATGTGTTAGCAGAGGTTAGTGTAACGGGACGCCATACAATTCGACGTATGATACAAGAGTTATTGGAAAAACCTCTGCAAAAAACCCTGTCTCCCCGTGAGTGTTGTGATTTGTAAAAATTGAATTTGTTCACTAAAGTAGCTGAAATTTAAAATATTGATGGGAATTTCTTTCTTCATTATAGATTCCTTGGTCAAAACACGGAGAGGTTTCTCCAAGGTACCCGAAACTCAACCTGAAAAATGAATAGATAAGAGGAGAAAAACACATTACAACCTCATGTTCCGATTAATTCTTCTCTGTAGAATAATACTGCATCCATATCTGAGGAGTAACTTTTCAAAACGCATTATGTCCTATTTGGGCGAAATTGAGTTTGGAGCGGATTTAGAAATGATTTCTATTGCTCTATAGCCCTATGTAAACAAAATCTTCCAAATGGTATTATGTCCTGTGTCATTCAAATCCAAAGTATGTAAGCCGCATCTCAATAAATTATGTTTACGTTTATATTTTTAAAACAAATAAAATATAACCGAAACAATTTTTTATCGATTTGCTCATGTTAATTGGGTTACAGGCCAACACTTACTATGCAGACTGTTTTCTCTAAATATATAAAAAGTCGCAACAAACAGCATTATTTTCAATTTCAACCACATCAAAACGCATTATATACAATAGGATGAATCAAAACGCATTAAGTCGAAACGTTGTTTACATTTTCTGTGTATATCTGATCAATATTGATTTAAATGAGATTAGTTAATATCTTTAGATGTAAATTTCTATCAAACAAACTCGACGTACTCAAATTATAAGCCAGGGTGGAAGAAAATAGTAATTTATCGTTACTCAGAAACCACCATTAACGATTTTGCCCATTAACGAATTTAACGGAGATATTTATCTCACAAACCTACTCTGGAAACTTCAACCATCTAGCTCATTCCGTTCGAAAGAATCCACGGATTCTTGATCAGCGGGTCGAACCAAAACGTTTGAGATCATTTTCAGCACTCTGTTCTGAGGAACAAGAGCGCCAAAAAGACAGTGATACGACGTGAGTGTGGAGACATTTTTTAAGTAGTTTTTCCGTTTATTTTTTTTTTCAAATTATCCTTTTTTTGATTGAGTTAAATTTTGTTCATCTTCCTTATTATTGTTTGTGGTTTGTTTTTGTACACTATGAACATTTTTAAAGAAATTACAAAAGTTCTTTTTTTCATATGAGCTCATTCAAAAACCACATAGTCTAATCCCGAGATAGTTCCGGGATTGTGCATAAAAAATCCCGTAATTCCGGAATTGAAAAAAGACCAGGATTGTATTCTCTAGATGTGACCGACAAAGAAATCGAATAGTTTTCGTTGGATTGACTGTGCCACATAATAAATTATCAAAGTATAAAATAAACTTTTACTAGACCACTAGAATTATTTTTTGTTAATAAATGTTACGAAATAGTTGTTTAATGGTTAATGTTGTTTCGTTATTGTTTGTTAGTCAACCTTGTTCTATACATCGCTTCTGACAAATATCTTGTGTTTCTAAGTGTGGATTCATGCAGCATCAAATAACAATTATCAAGTAGAAAGTATCAAATAACAATTAAGAATTACCACGTACAAAAATGCAGCATTCATGCACTCAAATTAACAATTAAGAAATAAAAACACACAAGTCGAAGATCGGAGGTATTAATTTTTCGAAATAACCTCTGTTCCCCCTATATTTGAAAAAAAGTGTTTAAAATTCCATTTTCCAATGTTATAACACGGAACCCACATAAAAACACACCAAATAAATTGAATATTTTACAAAGTAAGGTTATATTTACATCATCGGGCTGTCTAATCTGCGTTGAGCTGCGCACGAGTTGCGTACAAGTACGAAATCTCGTTCAATTAAAGTAGAAAGTTAAAAGTTGGCGAACTCCTACTTGTTATTTGTTAATTGATAATTGTTACTTGGCTGCATGAACACTCTCATTCAGATATATGAAGTTCAACTTTTACTCACTATTTGTAATTGTTAATTGTTACTCGATACTCGTTAATTTGGGCTGCATGAATCCACACTTAGACTGATGCAATTCGCAAAATAATATTTTTATTTTATAGAAATTTTCAAGAGTTTAGGAGAGAGAGAGAGAGAGAGAGAGAGAGAGAGAACCCAAAAAGGAACCATTTAATAATGAATATACCTCCCAAAGTATCCTTGTAACGGGAGGGTGTCTAAGGCGTGAATAGACAATAGACAATGCGCGCAAAAGCTCCTGACTTCATGTCAGTGCTTGTTTAGTCTAGTAGTGATATTTTTTTAATTTTGATGTTGTTTATGTTTATGTTCAATTTTGTCGTAACCACCTCAGGGTCCATATTTTGAAGTTACGTACGCCACTGTATCGAACCCGAAATTGCCGATTTGTGTGAATAAGTAGTGGTGAGAACCAGATCGAATTCCATAGAAATCGATGTATTATTTGTACTCCTCATGTAATAAATTTCAACCTGATGTCTCAATCATTCTGTGTTTCTGTTATTGAAATACAAAAACGTCCTTCTTGTAAACCCGATAATATCTCATATACCAAGCCCCGAAAACGTCGCCCCAACCATAAATAGACCCCTTCCACATCCTTATCATTCCCCTAATCGATGTTTACTTCCTAACCAGATCAAATCGAGAGAATCCGAACGAAATGTCAACGTTGTCGAGGCGTAGAGGTTGGTTGCGCGTTCCTATTATCGCACCTATTGATTGACGACGCGACGCCGGCGACGCGTCATGCAGGGTTGCCAATTTGTGACTCACTACTCTGTGTTTATGATGCAAGCCGGCGCGACATTGTGAGAAATCTTATTCACAATGATATTATTATCGTGTACTTCATTCGGTCCATTTTCAAGAATAGTGCACGGTCGGAGGCAGGGGCGGAACTGGTTAAGGGCTTTTTGGGCTGCGGCCCAGGGCCCCAATTCAAAACAAGCACTGACGTGGGGTCAGTCTTCTATGGCGCGCTTGTTCAAATTCATAGTGAGAGCCTGGAGCAGTCGCCCATCAAGGTATTTAATTGGAGGTTGCTTGGCTTCTAGGATAAAAAATAACCTTTTCACAATATTTCAAAAAATATAGGTTCGATAGATTTTGTTAAATCTAGAAATTGGCTGTAAAAGAAAGTTTTGAAGGCTCTTGCTAAATTTCAGCGATATATAAATTGTGTTATAAGTCAAAAAACTGGTTCGAGCACTGAAATGAAGCTAGGAGCTTTTGCGAATTACGAATACATTTCGTACATTTTAATGAAATTTTTAATTCTGACGTATGTATTCTATTGTGAATGGAAAATGAGCGTGAAGTCATTCTGCGGTAACTATTGAGTTTTGATTGGATCGGATTTGTATATTATGAGCTATAGAGGAAATAACAACAAAATTTCAGACTCCAACACAGTTTTGCCGATGATACCTATTAACGAACTTAAATGCATTCGTATACACAACCTACCCTGAAAGTTGCAAGTCGCTATCTCTTTCCGTTCTAAGGTTATCTTGACATAAATAGTATTTTATTTTAAATTTTCTAGGGATACGAGTCCTACAAAATATTACAAACGTTTTTAAGTTTGTATTCTACAATTACTTACCAAGTTTCAATTCGATAGGATTTGTATTGGTAGAAAACTAAATTATTACTCGGAAACCATTGGGCTGATTATGCCCAATAACGAATTTGTCCGTCGTATTGGGAGGCGCCACCTCCCTGAAAATTTTAAGTCGCTATCTCTTTCCATTCTCAAGTTATCGCGGCAACAGTTCGCAAGAAATTCGAAAATTACAGACATTTGGGCAAAATGATAACGCGATGTTCCCCAGAACATGCGCTCAAAAATGTCATTTCTATGGTAATGTTATTTTACTGAGGGGAAGACCAATTTCTTCAAAACATTGATATTTGATACCTATCGTGGATCGAGAGGTTAAATATGATACTTATGGACTTAATTTAAATATGTGAGGATCGTATTACTAGAATATTAAAAAAAATAATTTTTAAAATTTTGTATCTCAGGAACTATCAGATTCAGATAACGCTGAAATTTCACGACAATTTTACGAGTCGGAAATATTGGTGAAATATCGAAATATCATAACGATTTCTATGTACTGCCAGTGTTTTACAGTCGAACAGCAAAATTTTTAAGGGTGGTACATTATTGATGCGCTTGCCTAGTTTGAATTGTTATAATTAGAATGCCAAGCCTATGGTCATGTCATTTTTGGTGCTCTTGTTCCTCGGAACAGAGTGCTTATCAATTTGACCAAATGTCTGTAATTTTCGAATTTTGAAAATGGTCTCAAACGATTCGGTTCGACTCACTGATCAAGAATCCGTGGTCGAAATCGATTCTGACCGGCCGTCTGGGCGTCCGTCCGTTAACACGATAACTCTCGAACGTAAGAAGTTAGAGGAGCGTAAATATCTCGGACGAGTTTGATAACGGGCGAAATCCGAAAGCGGTTTCGGAGTTATGGTCGTTTTTAGTAAAAACATTTTTTATGAATATTTCCGAAACCGATCACTCGATCTATCTGAAATTTAGCATCAAATTGTAGAATAATGACCTTCATACGCATGCGAAGTTTTGTATTGATCGGGTTGCTGTAAAGTGTAAAAAAACTTTTTTTTTAATTTTTGTATTTTGTTTCTAGAATAACTCTCGAACCGAATGAGCTAGGCAGTTGAAATTTCCAGAGTAGGTATGGGAGATAAATATCTCGGTTAATTTCATTATTGGGCAAAATAGGCCAGATGGTTTGGGAGCATCGAAAAAAATTATTTTTTCTTAAATTACAAATTTCGAATTCAATTTTTTATAAAATGCAGTTTCCCCATAAAAATCCACTGATATCATTTTCAACTCTAACAAGCTAATACTTACGGAGATATGATTTTTCGAAATTTCGATAATGAATCGTACTTATATGTTTTCACAGAATGCTATAATTTTTGGCGCTCTAGTTCCTCGGAACTGAGTGCTTATCAATTTGCCCAAATGTCTGTAATTTCGAATACAGTGAAACCTCTATAGACGGACACTCCTCAAGAACGGACACTCCCCTCAAACGGACAATTTCCCTGGAACCAAGTTCTGCTTGTATTTATTTTGAACCTCCCCAAAAGCGGACACCCCCCACGAGCGGACAAAAATGCTGGAACCAACGGTGTCCGCTCTTGGGAGGTTTCACTGTATTTCGATGAAAATGGTCTTAAACGATTTGTTTCGACTCAACTGATCAAGAATCCGTGGTCGAAATTCATTCTGTCCGGCCGGCCGTCCGGCCGTAGGCACGATAACTCACGAACGGAATGAGCTAGAGAGTTGAAATTTTCAGAGTATGTTTGGGGGATGAATATCTCGGCTAAGTTCGTTACTGGGCAAAATCGGACAGAAGGTTTCGGAGTAATAATAAAATTTTTTTTTTTTACAAAACAAATTCCAAATTAATTTTTTTTAATAAGCAGTTTCATCATAAGAATGCTTTCATATCATTTTTAACTCTAACAAGCTAATACTTTCGGAGATATGATTTTTCAAAATTCCAATGTAAATCGTATTTCACAGATTGATATAATTATTCTATGTATGAATTGTCATAAAGTCAACTTGACAGAAGGGAATATATAACTTCAAGAATATTGGGGTTGAAATACTCGTATTTTAGCGATACAACGGGGACCTCACCCGAAAATGTTTGAAAATATTACGTAAATATTGAAAGCATAATTCTGTAGTTCGAAAGAGGAGAAAATTTGGTGAACGTAGATCAGGAAATTTTTGATCGATTACAAGGTAATTTATTATTATTTATGAATATTTCCGAAACCGATCACTCGATCTATCTGAAATTTAGCACCAAATTGTAGAATCATGACCTTTATACGCATGTGAAGTTTTGTATTGACCAGATTACCGCAAAGTGTCAAAAATGAAAATGTGGTGCAGTTCTCATTCTCATGATTGCTCATTTAATCTTGATAAATAAACTATTATTTCAATTGAATTTCCTTTATGATGCAGTTCTATCATATAAATACATTGATATAATTCCCAACTCTGAGAAACCAATACCAGATATAATTTGTCTGTTTGAACTAGAGCGCCAGAAAGCTCCTGTCCACAGGGCTTGAACCCATTTTTCTATCTATGATTTATCATATGATCTGTGTTCATACTCGTACATGTCATCCTGTTCTATAATAGAGAGTCAAATTCATATCAGCTATTTTAATTCGATTCCTTCCATGGTGCAGTTCTCATTCTCAGATTGCACATTTAATCTTGATAAATAGACTATTATTTGAATTTAATTCCTTTTGTGATGCAGTTCTATCATAAGAATACATTGATATCATTCTCAACTCTGAGAAACCAATACTTTCGGAGATATTATGTGTCAAAGTTTGAATAAGAGCGCTAAAATAATAATGAAAAATGGCGATACCGTTGTTAATAAATTGTTGGGAAAGCTACAGAGTACTGATGAAGGCCAAGAAGCCAGAAACGCGTCTGCTCTTGCTTTCTCGGCAAATCAGTGAACCCGCTGGGGTCTATTTGATTCGTGAAATATGTGCATAAGTATATTTATTATACGAAGCCATTTATGAAGGACCCGATTGGCAGGAACGCTCTGGACTTGTTGATTTAAGAGCGCTAAAGCTACTGTCCACAGGGCTTGAACCAATTTTTTATAAGGAAAGAGCAATTTATTTATTTATTCATTATTATTCCATACAACAGGCATAAGCCTGTTTTATTAGTTTAAATCTATAACTAATACCTATCACGGGCCGAGACGAGTTAAATATGGTTCTTATAGACTTATTTTTCAGAATTGGGATCCATATATTTTGCTTTGATTGAAGCGATATGTTTATCCAGATATTAGAGAATATTACAAACCGCAAACAAAGAAAAAGCTTAATTAACTTATAATTTCTAAGAATATCCCAGCTAATTTTTACCGATTAGCCAAGAGGTTCATTCTGAAAATTCTCAAATGTTTCTGAAAATTTGCAAGATCCTTCAGAACTTTATTTTTCAAGTTTTAGATTCAAACTCCATCGGATCTATATTGTTGGAAATATTGTGAAAATATTATATACACATTTATTTTCCTGGAACCCAAGCAACCTTGAGCGAGATCCCCTACCTAGATGGGTGACCGCTCTGATTATGAATTCGAGCAAGTGCGCCAAAGCAGACTGACCTCACTTTTTTAACTGAATGTCTTCCGGTTATCGTCCATTACGAAATGAAATGAAATGAGATACGGTACCGCCGTTTCGTAACATGTTGTTTCTCTTTCAAGGCTAGTTTTTGAACAATATCGTCAATCTATCTCTAAAATCCAACAGAAGAACTAATAACCATAGTCATAATAATATCTGGAAAATGACTTTGGAGATAGATTGACGATATCGTTTAACAAACTAGCAACTGCCACTCGAGGAGTGTTGAATTGGGGATGGAAATTTCCATGTGACAAAATGTCATTTCAGGATTATTAATATGCATCATAATCAAATAATGATTAAAATAATATATCAATAGCTTCACATATTTTGCCTAACCGAGTCACCAAACTAAAAGGTTTCTTCAAAACCAACAGGTGAATATATCATTCCGGACAAGCAATATCCTGGCAAAACTCATTAAGTATAATAATTCAAAGTGCAAAAAAGAAGATAAATCCCGTGTTTATCAGTTAAATTGCGGTAGTTGTGATAAATTGTATATAGGGACAACAGGTAGACATTTTCGCATAAGAATTAAGGAACGTCATCACAGCTACCCAAACAACAAAATTAATTCTAATTATTCGATCGTTTATTAGCAGGTGATAAACTTAAAACAATTTTAATAAAGGTGCGCAACTCAATCATTGGGAAGTGGAGGAAATGAAGAGAAAAACATACGGGTAATTTAGTTAATGAACAATGAAATCTCCATTTTTCCTCGATACTCAATCTATTCAAACAGAGAATAAATTCACTCATGTACAGAAAAAGGAAACAATGATTATCCCAATTAATACATTATTTTTGTTACCTACATTTAATTTTTGAAGAGAACCTACACCACAAGAATTACATTCTTAATTTTTGTCATAAAATGTTTGAGATTATGGATGCGTTTTACCTCTGCAGGTAAGATGTTATACAACCGTATTCCTTCGAAAGGGCCTAATTTTGTGTTATTTTCTTTTTGGTGCTCTTGTTCCTCGGAACAGAGTGCTTATCCATTTGCACAAATGTCTGTAATTTTGCGAATTTGGCCTGAAAATGATCTAAAACGTTTTGGTTCGACTCAAGAATCCGTGGTCAAAATCGATTCTATCCGGCCGTCCGTCCCTTAACACGATAACTCTCGAATTAGCTAGACAGTTGAAAATTTCAGAGTAGGTTCTGATATACCTATATAATTTTTTTAAATTATTTTCAATGATTTTGTTTTAGAATTTTATAATGTAACCATCCTCGCGAAATTACGCAAGAATTTTCGCGTCGGCATTCTACAATAATAACCATGAATTGGATCAGTTTCTTATTTTTCGTGTTATTGTGGAAATAACGACCAAATTTCAGATGGGTATAACTCCAAAACCGATTGGCTGATTATAGCTATTAACAATCTCAAATGTCGCATTCAGATGCACATACCCAGAATAGGTTTGGTAGATAAATATCTCGGTTGAGTTCGTTATTGGGCAAATCGGGTGGTTTCGGAAAAAAAAATTTACATTACAAATTTCAATTCAATTTTTTTTAAGTTGCAGTTTCATCATAAGAATCAATTGATATCATTCTCAACTCCAACAAACTAATACTTTCAGAGATATGATTTTTCAACATTTTTATAATTAATCGTAATTTTATGATTTCATAGAATGCTCTAATTATAATTTTCTGATACAAGTTAATATAACACAGGAGAGTCATAGACCTAAGTTTTGAATTCGTTGTCGAAGTTTGAATAATTATTTAATCTAGGACCCTGTAGATTACACCGATATGATGAAGTCGCTGTGTTGACGAAACGCGTCTAATTATTAAATAAATAAATTAGTGTAAATCGTATATAATTTTTCATATAGTTCAAAATTGAAATATGGAATTTATTTTAACGGATAATTCAACAGCACGTTTCAATCTCATGTTGGCCATACTATTTTCCAGTGACAGTGATTCAGTGATGAAAAAATTGGTTCAAGCCCTGTGGACAGGAGCTTTCTGGCGCTCTTGTTCAAACAGAAAAATTGTATCTCCGAAAGTATTGGTTTCTCAGAGTTGGGAATTATATCAATGGATTCTTATGAAAGAACTTCATCTTAGCATAAATTTAATTCAAACATCATAGAAGAATTTAAATTGAACAAGAGTGCCAAAAATTATCAAACCAAAACAAATAGACAAATTCTACCCAACAACGAACTCATACGAGATATTCATTCCTCAATTCTATGATGAACGATAATATATATTCTTTCCTCAAATCCACTCCAATACTCCAATACACCAATATTCCAGTTTTGTTTTTACTGGAGATATTCTGAACACAATATTATTAACTTACCATTACCAACAAAAAGTATGATATATTATATTTCTCATAATTCTACGATTGCCGAAATGAATTAGACAATGTCATGTCTCAGGAAAATAAGTTGACATTATAACAATTCATACATAGAATAATTATTTAATTCTGTGAAAACGTAGAAATACGATTTATTATTGAAATTTTGAAAAATCATATCTCCGAAAGTAGTAGCTTGTTAGAGTTAAAAATGATATCAATGGATTCTTATGGTAAACTGCGTATTAAAAAAAAAATAATTTGGATTTTGTAAAAAAAAAAAAATTTTTTTTGTTACTCCGAAACCATCTTTTGCCCAATAACGAATTCAGCCGAAATATTTATCTCCCAAACCTACTCCGAAAATTTCAACTGTCTAGCTCATTCCGGTCGAGAGTTATCGTGCCTACGGCCGGCCGGACAGAATTGATTTCGACCACGGATTCTTGATCGGTGAGTCGAACCAAATCGTTTTAGACCATATTCAGCCAAGAATTCGAAAATTACAGACATTTGAGCAAATTGATAAGCACTCTGTTCCGAGGAACAAGAGCGCCAGGTGGGTATTTGGAATAAAATCTTATAGCAACTTTTTTTTGGATAAGCATTTTCCTTTTAAAAAACATAGCTGAAAATCCCAATTTATTTACTAACTTTTTATCTCTACAAGTTTTTTCGAAAACTTAAACATTTACGAGAAAAAAATGCAATGCATTTTCAAAAACCACCGAGGTGGAATTTCCCAAACCTAATTTATTTGTGTATAGTTGTATTTTACAAGTTTTGCTTTATTTTCTTCATCAACCATTCTATTACGTTTTAATATACACAGAGAAAATAAAAAAGAGAAACAATTTTTTTCTGTTAATCTTCGGAGGAGTGTAACTTTTCCGGGGGGAGTTTTTTTCAAAACCCGCTATATGGAATACCCACCTTAATTTTTATCACAGAATCACCCTTTACATTTTTTCGGTGTTATTCAATACAATAAAACAATAATAATAATAATACAATAAACAACCTGTTTTTGGAAACTGTCATTGTTCAAAGTCCGACGTATTTTATTACGGAGCGATATACATCCTAAGGATGTTTATTTATATAAGCAGTAATGGAATACAAGTCCAAGAAAAAATATGAATAGGTAAGAAAATCTCAAATTTAAACCGAACTGGATAATAAGAAGAAACTATAAAAGACAAATGAATAGAAATGGATAAACTGGATAAACACAATTCGTGCACTGCAGTAGGAATTCGGAAATCATAATTGTGCATATCGTGTCGCTATTCATAAATTAACGGGAAATCTTGATAGTACCAGGTCAGTGCTGGATGTGCAAAGACCAGTACATCATCGTAGTAACCGGTCAACAAGAAATGTGACTGAAAGAGTATATGACAACCCATCAACTTCCATTTGCCATCGTTACCAACTATCGAACTATTCCTACAACACCACACAGTTGATATTGACCAAGGACTTACTGTCCGATGTACTACTTACTACATCGATCAGAAAGTTTCCGGTCTAGCATATAGCTGGCGCCACGAATGCAAAATCGATTACGGCATTCGATAGCGCCATCCATAGATGTATACAGGGTGTCCCAGAAGTCGACGTCGAGCCGGAAGCGGGTGATATTACAAGTCAGATAATCAAAATAACAAAATATATATTTTGTGTTGTTATTTAATTCCCATGTCTACAAATCTTAATTTTTTGCAAATTTTATTTTTGTCATGTCATCCTGAATAATGCGTCTGTATATTATTGCCCAAAACTTCATTACTTTTGCCCCCGTTTGGAGCAAAATGTTACTTTTTGCACCACTAAATATTCAAAGCTCATATTTCGTCCAATTTCAACTGCCTGTACTGAAAAAAAAAATGTACTACGCTAGTTCGGCAAGTAACTGTAAAAGTTGGCACATTTAATGAGGATTCCAAAATTGTATAACAAATGCTAGTAATTCTGCAATTTTTTCGGCTAGATTTTTTTCTGCTGAGAAATCCATTTTCGAACCAATTTTTCCTAAAAACTTCAATTAATTCAGGCCGTTATGGCGCGTTTACATTAGTCAAGTGAGTTGATCAAGTCAGTTGAATTCAAGTGACTTGAAAACGAATCGAATGTGTAAACCCCCCAATTCGTTTCACTCGATCGGCTGCATTGAACGGCTTCTCAGTTGAAGCACGGTCAACTTTGTGCATTCAAGTGACTTGGATCAACTCACTTGACTAATGTAAACGCGCCATTAAAGCGCGTTTACATTAGTCAAGTGAGTTGATCAAGTCAGTTGAATTCAAGTGACTTGAAAGCGAATCGAATGTGTAAACCCCCCAATTCGTTTCACTCGATCGGCTGAATTGAACGGCTTCTCAGTTGAAGCACGGTCAACTTTGTGCATTCAAGTGACTTGTTCAACTCACTTGACTAATGTAAACGCGCCATTACTGTAAGATTTCTGGTTGAATTACAGAGAAAGCAAATAATTCTACGATGTGTCACTCTTCTACTGTTTCCAGGTAGTCTGAATCTTTTTTTTCTGCTTTATGTTCATAATTGATTTTCTGATTCAGAAATCTTTTTTGATAAACATTACAACAACATAAATTTTAAAGAAATGTTCAAACTGTCTCCCTTCAGCCGCAATATACGTTCGACATCGTTGTGGAAAAGAAAGGACTATCAGACTGGCTAATCCTCCGTTATTGGCATGATTATTATTCAATTCATAAGAGCCAAGGTTAATACCTACAGGGGCCCAAAAAATATACATTTTAAATGTAAAAATGCTTGAACTTAAGTCACAGTATTAATGAGAAATAAACAGTATTGATGAGAAATAAATAATTGAAACAAAAAAAAAACCAAACAGAAACACATGATGAACGGCTTTCGTTATTCTTCGCCGTAGCTCAGATACATTTTTGATAGGTCTTGAGTAAACCTAATCGGACTATAAAACATTCTCCAATAATCGTGGATCCTCCCGGTGTCTTCGAATCATCATTTGATAAAATCCAACTCTTGGGAGGTAATCTCGGTGTTGTAGAATTTGTAACCTCTGCGGGCGGGTTTCTCAATTGAGAGTTAACTCAAGGTTACGAATTACGCATGTATTTAGCGATATTCATGAACGCGCAACACTCGTGTTACCTGCAACCTAGAGTTAACTCGCAATTGAGAAACTGGTCCTCAATGTGATAAGGCTGTAAACTGTTTTGTTTTCAATATCCTGTGTGCAGTACTTGTGGATACCGTGGGCTTTTTTTAACTCTCTTCATCTGTTTCAAATTAAGTATAAGACGCATTATACAGGATGACATAACAAAAATAAAATTGGCAAAAAATTAAGATTTGTAAAAATGGGAATTGAATAACCATAACAAAGCATAGATTTAGTCGATTTTCTTTAAATGCCTATGATTTTGAAATTACATCACCTAATTTTTTAAAAATATTTTTCTGATAATTATCATGACTTGTAATATCACCCGCTTCCGGCTCGACGTTGACTTCTGGGACACCCTGTATAATACATGGCGGACACTCTTTGACATATTTTCAGGAGAAATGCGGTTTAAATAATGTCGAAATACAAGGATATTGTTCTACTTCAGTTTTTTTTTCCGATAGATGCCGGCACTAAAAAATAAACCGACATTTCAAATTCAATTCGAAGCTTTGTTTATTCATGTGTCCTGTTGAAAGTCCTACAATTTGATGAAATTTCGTATTTTGGGTATTGTAAATGTTTAGTTTGATTTCTTCTTAGTTGTTATTTTCATTCCTTTTGTTCGTGGTTTGTGTCGACAAGAATGACAACTTGCTCGTGGTAGGGTATTGAAAATTGGAACATTTGTTTGTTCAAATCATTTTTCTACTGAATATACAGGGTGAGTCTTCAAGTTGTACATTAATTTGAACTATATATTCTTATCGTTAAATGAAACACTTTTTTCATTTACTATTTTTCCAAATTCGGCCCATGTAAAAAGATACAGGCTTTTGAAATTTCGAAAAAAAAATCAGTTTTTATTTTGTAGCTTTGACATCCTTTTTTCGAATAAAATGTAAAATGTTAGTGTTTCCTGTGATATTTTCCAGTTTTTCCAGTTATAGACTCGGGGATTCATAAAACGAAATTAGCAAGCAAGAACAAAGCAGATAAAGTTTTTCTTGAGCCATCTCAAGAATATTCAATCGTTTTAGAACATTTAATTATTCTTCATCATTTCTCTTCAAACCGAGCTTCAAACGTACCGTTTTCGAGATATTCTTCATTGAATGTTATAAAATGGGACACTCCAGGAATTTCACTACTTTTATGGATCCGCCGCTGATCGTTGGAATCACAATTCAAGCTGTAAACCACGTTACCGTACATTTTCCTTGTCCAATTCCAGTCGAATTTGAAAAAATGGTAAAAAAAAAAAGTTCTATTTGATGCGAGAAATCTATGGTTAAAATTAATGTACAACTTTAAGACTCACCCTGTATATTGAAGAAAAGATTGAAAAGTGCAGCACTACCCTCTTTTTGGTTAGTGTATCAGTTTAATGAATCATTTTTGTTATTTCATCAATATACCTAGTTCTCAATGATCTAATCAAATATATTTTGAAATCTATCACCATATACTAAATCATTAAGAATGTAACCACTTTCAACTAGAATTGCTTCTATTCTTCTGACATTGAATGTGATGTTCTGTAATATAGAAAAATAATTATTTCACAGGGTTTTTTCATTTACACGTCCTCTCAAATTGATAGCCCCTCCTGTTCCAATGAACCCCCTTCACCGATGAATCCCTTATTTGACCTCATTATGTCTGGGCAAGATAAAATTGCTGTTCCTAACATATGGGTTTAACATATTACTGACTAAACAGATTGTGTTCTCAATAGTATATTGTATAATTAGTGGGAAAAGCATAATATTCCCAAACGACTGTAACACAGGAGTTTGGGAATATGCATTTCCCACGAATTATACATACTATTTTTTCTTCGATCGTTGATTTACATTTAAAAAATTAAGTAAAAAATATTTCATTCAAGATGTAATCAAGTAAGGTTAAATAGGTTTCTCTGTGTTCATATTGAAATATAGAAGTGGTAACCATGGAAATTACTTTGTTATGACAAAAGTAGAATAATTGTCTAGCTGGTTTTGTTTGATTCGTTATATTTTATAAGGGATTAAAAAAGAATTAATAAACATGAACACTGATAGTGATTATTTGTTACCCTGCACGCCTCCTGAACTAGTGGAAGCCGCGAACGCAGCTTCACTTAATTTACTTCCGGCGAAATCCAGAGAGAAGTATGAACTTGCGTACCAACGCTTCATGGATTTTAGCAGAAAAAACAACAGTGTATCCTTTTCTGAGAATGTACTGATGGCGCATGTTGCTGACTTGGCGAAAACAATGAAATCTTCGACGTTGTGGGCACATTATTCCATGCTTCGATCAACTTCATCTGTTAAAAATAATATTAATATTGCCCAGTACCAGCAACTGCGAGCATTTTTAAAACGTCAAGCTGCAGGATACAAACCGAAAAAATCCAAAATTTTAACCCAGGAACAAGTTCAGAAATTCATTTTAGAGGCCCCAGATGACATATTTTTATCGACCAAAGTAAGTAGATATAGATAAAATAGTATTACTCAAAATACATAAAATACGAAATATACAATTTTTGATTACCTTTTAGGTAGCTCTAATATTTGGAATAGCAGGAGCCTGTCGACGAGATGAGCTTGTCCGAATGAAAGTTCAGGATATAGAAGATTTCGGTTCAAAAATACTGGTAAAGATACCACAAACAAAAACAAATAAACCTAGATCATTTATCATTAACGAAACCTATTTGAATGTTTATAGAAAGTACGTATCATTTAGGCCTAATGATTTTGAAAATCCTAGATTTTTTTTAAATTCAACGAGGGAAAAGGATGGAAGACAGTCATTGGAATAAATCAATTTGGAAAAATGCCGCAAATTGTTGCAAGTTATTTACAGTTGCCAAATCCGACAGAATATACAGGACATTGTTTCCGAAGATCATCGGCAACACATTTGGTAGATGCTGGAGCTGATATTCTTTCTTTAAAGCGCCACGGAGGATGGAAATCTTCCAATGTGGCGGAAGAATATATTGACGAATCACTTAATAATAAAGTAGAAGTGGCTAATAAAATATTCAACACCCCTGCCTCTACTTCAAATGAAAATGATCGAAACGAGATAAACCAAACAATTAGCCATGCAGCATCAACGTCTATAAATTCTCGTTGCCCTCCAAGTACAATTTACAAATTGTACAATAAATGTAAATATTAACAACAATTAATTTGTGTTCAAGAATATCGTTATGAATTAGATGTTTCTTTTATTTCTTTCATAACAATTTTATCAATATAAAAATTAAAACCAAACTTTGTTTCATTTTATTGTAATAATTCATTTGTAACATTACCGCACGCTACAGCAGTGCGGTAAGAATATTACCGCACTGTTATTTTCTAATTGCTTAGCAACTGCCCACTATTCTGGAATGTTCAGCTTTGCGCATAGAAAACAGATCAAAATTGTGTCACTTTTCCCACGATCGAAGAAAAAAGTTATTTGTGATGCTGCAGAAAATTTCATTATACGACGCTCTGCAGTTATAAGTGCTCACTTTGTTGAAGCAAAGATGAAAAATAAGTCAGTTACGCTGGAGAATATAACCACTCAGGTTGATTTTCAACCGTTTTCCACAATATATAACTAGGTACTCTATAATATTTAATCATGATTATATTCTTTTAATTTCGATGTTCGACCTAATAACAGTGGAGTGACAATAAACTTTATCGCTTGTCAGAATCTGCCAAATCGACTCAAGCGACATCATCGTTTACAGAGTGAAGTAGAACAAGATTTGACAATTCTAATTTCGTGTTTAGCAGCAGATTTTGACAGGTATATTAGTAGGGAGTGTCGATACCTTGTTATTCTATGCATCTTGCGCCATCCTTTACACAGGAAACAAAGCCAAGGGATCATGGTCAGCGTCGTAACTTCGTCTAAAACCACCTGTATGATTGCGATCATGATCATATTTAGCGACGAAGATAATTTTCAAGTGAATATCTTTCACAGTTTTTAGACGAACAGATTTGCCGAATTTGGGGACTTGAAAACCCACAAGCTATTCACGAACAACCACTGCGTCCACAAAAAGCTATTGTTTGGTGCAGGGCCGGATTTGCAATTTGCCCACATATCTGTAATTTTTTAAGTTTTAGCCCAAAATGGCCTGAAACGATTAGTTTCGGTTCACAGGTGCAGAATTCGAGGCTAAATTTAATTATGTCCGTCCATCCGTCAAACGATTAATCTCGAACGCAATGAGGAAGAGAGTTAAAATTTTCAACTGGTCCACTGTATTACAATCGAACAAAATTGTTAACGGTTTTCGATTTTTGATGCGCGAAGTTGAACGAGTTTCATGATGCACTTGACAGAATGAGGAATGTCATATATGTGGTCATGTTATTTTAATAAGAGAAGGGCAATTTTTTCAAAAGATGATTTCAAATCGTTATTTAATACCTATCGCGGGTCGAGACGAATTAAATATGGTACTTATGGACTTATTTTGAAGCATTAGGACCCATAAATTTCGGTTTGATTGAAAGTTATTTTTGAGTTTTTTTTATCCAGTACCAGTAGCCAAGATTCGAGGATTTGCCGTAATCCGAAATATTCTATATAATATAAAACAACAAACAATTAAAGAGGGTGAGTTACTAATAGACTTCAAGAATTTTCCAGATAAGCACAATGTTATTTTTATCTAATACGAAAAAATCGTTTTGAAAATTCTCAAAATGTCAGTTTCAGAAGAGGTTGGAAAACAAGTTATTCAGAAGCATTTATATCGATATTCAAATCCATTCCTTGGTCAAAGAGAATCAAATATGGTATATTGGACGTATTTTGATTAATTGAAACAGATATTTTGAGATCAGACATACAGAAGTAGATTTTTGAATCCCTACTGAATGAAGATTTAATTTGTAAAATTGATTTGAGATCGATATCTAAACGCTATACTGGCTCGAAATGCGTAAAATAGGGTAAATTGGAAGTACTCAAATGAATTGGAAAGAATATTAACGGAATTCAGTATATGGAATAGAATAACTGATAAGTTGAATTTCTAGAACAGTTCTATGCTCTAAGGTTGAATTAAATAATAACCTGCGCCATTCATATAAGATTCACAATTTCAATGGTTTCATAGACTTCATGTCGTATTTTCATCGTCATCACATGAAATAATGCATAGGGCATAAAATGAATTCAAGTTTTAAAATAAATAAAATAGTGAACTTACTCATCGGGGATTCCAAGCCGGATTTCCTGCCTGGCCGGCGAGCACGCTAACCTCTCGGCCACCGAGGAGTTGTTACTATTCTGAGATTTCCATAATTTGAAATTCCAGAAAAATTAGATACCAGTTCGATTTTTTTTATTTTCACAATAATTGATAAAATACAGAGCCTATCGTGCTGAAATCCGGTACTTCATTAAATAACGGTGGCGTGAAGGTTTGTGAGGAATATCAGCGGAATTTGACGGATAGTTACCTATAGTAGTTGACCTAATCGTTTAAGACCAATTTCGGCAAAAAAATCGACTTTTGGGCAAAATGATGTAGGTTAGGGAGATGAATATCTCGGTTGAGTTCATTATTGGGCAAAATAGGCCAGACGGTTTCGGTTCGGGTTTCGGAGTAACGAAAAAAAATTTTTTTTTTTTAGTAACAAATTTCAAATTCAATTTTCATTTAAGATGCAGTTTCACCATACAAATCCATTGATGTCATTTTAAACTCCAACAAGCTAATACTTTCGGAGATATGATTTTTCGAAATTTCAATAATGAATCGTACTTCTATGTTTTCACAAAATGCTATAATTATTCTATCTAAGCTTTATTATATGCTCTGTGTTCATACTCGTACATGTCATCCTGCTCTATAAGAGAGAGTCAAATTCATTTCAGCTATTTTAATTTGATTTCTTCCATGGTGCAGTTCTCATTCTCAGATTGCTCATTTAATCTTGATAAATAAACTATTATTTGAATTGAATTTCCTTTATGATGCAGTTCTATCATAAGAATACATTGATATAATTCTCAATTCTGACAAACCAATACTTTAGGAGATATAATTTGTCTGTTTGAACTAGAGCGCCAGAAAGCTCCTGTCCACAGGGCTTGTACCAATTTTTTATATCACAGCATACTTTTTCTAAAATCTTTGGCAAAAAGTACATATTGGCGTGTGTTGCACACGTGCAGGTATCTCTGTTGAAACCTTTCTGGGGCTTTACTTAAAAGCGTCGATTTTTGCAACTACAACAGAACTCGGGAAAAGTTTTCAAGAAATTTTGATGAAGATTTTTGAGTGAATGAGTTAGGTATCTTTTCTGCTCTGTTATATTCTAGTTCTTGATAAAATCGTTTTTTCCTGGACATATCCTGGAATGTATATCCTCATTAAAAAAATTATTTTTAGAGTTCTTATTCCACCGTAATAAAGAATGTTTTTTCTCAAATTTCTGGATCTACTTTCGCAGGAAATGTTTTCCTGGTATATTTTTTTATCAGACTCCCAGAAAAGATTGTTTTAATGATTTTTTTTTCTTGAGCCTTTTCACATTTGGATTCGATGGAGAACATCCAACCTCTTGCGGTAACAAGTTTGGGTTTCCATTAGGGGTAGGTGAACATTCAGACGATTTTTTATGACTTTAGAGACGTGTATAATTTTATAGCACTTTTGCCAATATCTATTGACTTTCATTTTCAATTCAGCTATCTTATTCTCTAGAGCTTTTATTTTTCTGTGCTTCCGTTAAAATTCCTGTGGATCTAAAGATTCCCCATCAAAACTTTCTGGATGAGTATTTTGAGCTAAATTATTCTCCATCTGCATCTGGATATTCTTTTTTGTTCAATAATTCTTAGTGTTTATTTTCCATTTTTTTGCAGCCTTTGTTCTCTAGGAGTCATTCCATTTATTATTTTTTTATTTTTGATTTTATCTGCTTCAGATACTCTGTGCGATCTTTTTCTCTGTTCTTCCCTTCTAGAATGATCTCCTCTTTTTCTTTTATGAAGCACCGTTTATTTTCATCTCCTTATTTTTACTTGATCCTCTCTACTTCTTTTTGCTGCTCGAGCCATATGTCTGTTGAAAAAGCGGCTTGTATCATTATCTATTCAGTATGCTCATTCGCGTGGTAGTGACTCATTCCCGTGTCATATTTCAAACGGAAATGACATCCACGCAAACGACGAAAATTATACTTAACTCTCATATTCATTAAAAAAAATATTCAAATAGTGTACAACCAAAATAATCAATGAATAATGGATATGATCCAATCTGAAAGCTACGATGTGATACAAAATGGCAATTTTTTTACTGAAGATTAAAATGCCCCGAGACTGACATCTACGAGGGTAGTTACAACTGCAAAAGCATTTCGCAAACTAGAACCTTCTCATTCAAAAAGAGAAACGCAATTGAAGCTCTCAAGAATCGGAAATGGCTGGCATTACCAATTGGTCAAGGGGGCTTAGTTCAAATTATTTATTGTGTTTTAAGATTTATCACGGGAATTATCGTATTCACCTGTGAAAGTTCTTTCTTTTATTATTATATGAAAAAATGTGTCGCTTTTCGGTTTGAATTTATGTACCATACATGATAGCATGCTTCAAAGTGTCAGTAAATCTATCTAACCCTGTATTTGCTGTTACGTCTAATGACGTCACATTTTAAGAAAAGTAGATTTGGTTTTCTCAACAAAGGAGCTCGATTGTAAAACGTGAATGTTTGCCTTGTGGGGTCTCACCCTTGAAAATAATACTTTTACGAAAAGATAACTGCGAGTAGAATTTCTCGTTAAGGTTCGACTTTTTTAGAGCGATTTGTTGCCTATTTCCTGTAAAAGAATGCTCAAATGCGTTTAACAAATGAAGTGGAATGAAACTTATCAGTTCTTAACACATTGCTCAGTGCTGCGGAATTTATCCAGCTGTTGCTAACAGACAAATTCCAGATTTCGAATTCCTAAGATCAAACACCCTAGAAGTTCACTCATTGGTGCTTGCATCCGGTATTTCAGATGCATTCCCATTATATTTCATGAACGACAAATGAGATTATTGTTGTAAAATATCAGGGCGGTTTTAAGATAGGAACACCAATCATTGTTAATATTTTCCCCGATTTTCCCAAATGAAGGAACCTCCTATTTTTCTTCTATCTGGTATTTTATATACATTTTACACTGAAATAATCACTGCAACTACAACTACTTCTCTTGGTGCAAGAGACATCACTTCTATTTTGATCGGTCGCGAAACTAATACCTCTTTAGTTTTCCTTCCAAATATGTAGTCACTTTTTCATAGAAGGAAGATTTTAAATTGTATTAATTCTGCATGGTACAATTACTTTGTGCCTGTTACCAAAGTATCGGTAACAAGAGAATACATTTTGTTGTTTGTTTAAAGTGCGTTCGAATCATTCACCACTTCCTATACTCGTAATTGTTATCTTATTGCAAGTAACAACTTACGCCGTAATCAACGAGATTACTGCTGGGTGCTTAAAGTTAAGTATACCCCTTTACTCACCCCCCTGATAAAACAATCAGGGTGTACAAGTCTGGTCCTTCGAAATAACATTATATCCTGATAAAAGAATCAGGACTCAACATTTGATCCTTCGAACCATAATATCCTGATAAAACAATCAGGATCCAACATTTGCTTTGTTATAAATACAAATTGTGATCGACCTAAAGTTACTTACCACGGGTTAACGTCTAACCAACGTGATTCGCTTCACTAGAAGGAGGAATCTAAATCTCAGTGCTCTGGTCCTAAATGGCCGGACTACGTACTTCTCCAGGGAGTGCAAATATCGAGGACTTATACTACGTAGCACTGGCGCAGCCAGGGGGGAAGGTTTGGGGCTGCTAAAGAACAATAAAGGGTCCGCAAAATAACTTCTTTTTTTTTGGATATGCAATAAAAAAAACTGCTGAATATTTTCTCAAATTTCTTCTTTTATTTGAAAGTACAATCCTTCCGGCTAATAATGGAAAATAATTTCATTAAAATGGCTGCCTCGGCTGGCCATGCAGTAGCCTACACGATCGGTCCAATTTTTAAGCACATTATCGATTGTGTGCAGCTGTATTTCACCAATGGCTTCACGAATTTTGTCCTTTAAAGCGTCAATTGTCTCTGGCTTGTTGGCGTAACACTTATCTTTGACGGCACCCCACAAATAATAGTCCAACGGTGTCAAATCGCAGCTCCGAGGTGGCCAAACGACATCAGCTCGGCGGTTGATAATCAGCGCAAAACATCGAGTGTCTTTGGCTTTTCACGCTTTGGTTTATCGATGAGGATGCCAGTTTCTTTCACTTTTTTCACAAGATAACGAACATACGGAGCTGACGGTGCTTCTCTTCTTCCAAAATTCGTACGCAATTTTCGCACACATGCTACAACATTACCATGATTTTCAAAGTAATGTTGCAATATTTCCCAGCGTTGTTCAAGCGTATACACAACCATATTCGTAACAACAATGTAGGAGTTTGCTCACTATTTAACCCTAAATTCGTCTTATCAATTCTACATCTTTATGGTATATTTTTGCACTGTGATAGAATTATGTTATGCAGCTAATATTCTGAAAGAGAAAACTATACTAATTCAGCCGCTCCATGACTATATAGTCTAACCAACAAGTGCCTTTTAGGTCAACATTTTTTCGAAGAGTCGGAAAGATATGTTTGAGGGCTCATTCGATTCGTAATCCCATTTAGAAAGTTTTTGACAAAATTCAAGATGCGCTCGCAAAAATTACAAAAGTTATAAACAATTACCTAACTAAAAAAAGGGGGTTTCGTTTTTTGCTCAGAAACTATTAGAGATATTGCAAATTTGATAAAAGATTCAAAAAGAGGAGGAAATTGGCTAGAAAAAAAGTCCCAACTCCCGGAAGTGTAGGATGAATATTAATAATTTTTACAGAGGACTGAAAATTCGTCCGAAAACGGCTATTCCTGTATCTGTAAGCCACGCCCCCTTCGATTACTTTAACAAAAATGTTATTTAAACATATTAAATATTAAAATTTTAATTCAAAAAAATTCAGGCACTTAGAGGATAAAATAACGAATAATATTCCGTCGGCAAAAAATTTTTATCACAATTTTTCATTAAGTTATTCCTTAGTTAATTAAAAATTTATCAAAGCCTGGATATTAATTGCAACTAAGATAATTGTTAAACTACGAATCTCAAATTTTTTACGCATCGTGGAGCTATTTTTCAAAGGGTACAGAACAGATTCCCGTCAGCGGAATTTAAACATTATTAATCCTCACATTGTTATTTACTATTTACGTCGGTGAAAAATTTCAAAGCTTTTTTTTTATGCATTTATTCGTTTTTATATTAACAAAAGTTACCTAAAAATTATTTTGTATAATTTTTATCTTCAATTGTTTAAAAAATTGTTATAAACAAATGGATTGTTTATTAATAGTTCAAATTTTTTTTTTGGATTTGTAATCTTTAATACAAATTATGATTTTTAAAAAAAGTCCCGTTTCTTAAAAAAAAATTTTCGTTGCTTATAAACGGTTTTGTTAATTAACAATTTTTTTACCACTTGTAATTAATATTAAGGTGTCATTTTTTTTAAATCATAATTTATTTTTCTCCGTAATATCTTAAAAAAAATTGTTTTTTGTTTAATTTTCATTGTTTATTGAATAAACAATTTGTTATAAACAATTAAAATTTTTCGGTATATTTTTTTTTATTTCTCTACATAAAAAAACAAAAACAACCAACTACATTCTTCTCAAAAAAAAAGTCATGAAGAAAATAATTTTCAAAACACAGTAAAAAATATAAAATTTTTTTTTTTTTGAGAACAATGTAGTAGGTTGTTTTTGTTTTTTAGCAGATTTCCTCTTCTTTTTAAATCTTTTTTCAAATAGGCAATGTCTCGAATAGTTTCTGAGATATAAGCAAAAAACGAAACCGCCTTTTTTTATTTATCGTTTATAACTTCTGTAATTTTTGCGAGCGCATCTTGAATTTTGTTAAAAACTTTCTGAATGGGATCACGAATCGAATGAGCCCTCAACCATATTTTTCCGACTCTTCGAAAAAAATTTGACCTAAAAGGCACTTGTTGACTAGACTAATATTGGTATATGAAATGTAAAAACGCGCCCGGTCGTGGTTGCATCGGAGCTATAAATAAGTGGATGGACGAGCCTGCAAACCAGAGCACCTTCTTTCCCTTGTCGTATGCTATACCCAGTAACTCACCGTTCACTACGTGTTGATTGTAATTGTAGGTCAACGGCACCATGTGCAACGCACGTGCGGAGCATCTCTTGTGACGGCCCTCCTCATCGTCATCGCTGCCTCGGTCGCCCTCCTCGCCTAGGAAGTGCACCTTCTCCCATCGATCCAAATACCTGAAACATCGAAAAAATTTTCAAGAATTTCGTTCATGAAGTAAACGTTCGGACGGAAACGTTTCCGGATGTACCGTTGCTTTGATTTCGCCATGCGTAGGTTCAACGTATTTGGTAGACCGCAGTTATCTCGATTAACTTATCATTTCCCAAACTACCCAAGAAAATCACATGGCCATGGATCTACAAATTAATGGCTGGTATATTTTATCTAATCCAGGCCTATCGGCTACGTGTGGATTGTTCAACTTGATGTGTCAACTGTAAAGAGTAACAACCATGAAACCGGTTCGTATCTGCCCTGAATGACACTTTCCTTTTTGGGGAACACTGAGCGATCAGGTGGCTATCTCGGACCACGAGGGAATATTTGTTGATGGTCAAACTCGATGAATATTTCACCGGGTGTCTTTTAGTTATTAACAATTAGTTACAGTCATGTTTACTGGTTTGTGGTCTTCTCTAACCAAAGTAAGACGAGCTCCCTCTTGCGACAAAATAAAGAGCGTCACTGAACATAGCTCAAAGTTTCCACATCACAGAGGGTTGGAGTTCGTAAGAATCTTTCTAGGTGGCGCTGGTGAGACTTTCTTTCCAGTACTTCGCCACAATTTAAGTTTCGAATAGCCCCTTCGTTTGTCATTCAGTGGCTAAGTTACGATGATGCTTGGTAACAACCAGGAAACCGAAGTCGATTATCCACCACTATTAAAACAGTCGATGGAATTAATGGGTTTAAGGAAATATAATCATATTTGAATATAACATAAGTAAGGTATATTTGTTATCCTTCATATTTCGGTTTTTTCTTTGATTGTGGATTATTCATTATTTCTTGTGGTAACCATTTTATCTTTGTAGATCATTCCTAAATTTGTCAAATAGGTTAAGTTAAAGTATTAATTTTGTCGTCTGTTTGTTCATTTTTCTTGTGTTTACACCGAGGACAGGACTACTTGCCATCGTACAATCAAATATTTGTTTATAATAGGGCAAAAATAGTTAAAACGTGGACTGTCCCTATTCTAATTCTTTTTTTACCTCCCACGACCAAAACATGAATGCAAAGATAAGGGTAACATTTGAGTGATATATAATGTATTCTACGAAAAAAAATTGATATTGTAGCCATTTTGTCAGTGTTTTTGGCGCTTTAGTTCCTCGCAACAGAGTGCTTATCAATTTGCCCAAATGTCTGTAATTTTCGAATTTTTGGCTGAAAATGATCAAAAGATTTGGTTCGACTCACTGATCAAGAATCCGAGGTTGAAATCGATTCTGTCCGGCCGGCCGTAGGCACGATAACTCTCGAACGAAAGGAGTTAGAGGATTGAAATTTGCAAGGTGGGTTTGGAGCGTAAATATCTCGGAAGAGTTCGTTAATGGGCGAAATCCATAAAGCGGTTTCGGAGTTATGGCCAATTTTAGTAAAAACATTTTTTATGAATATTTCCGAAACTCGGTCTATCTGAAATTCAGCATCAAATTGTAGGATCATGACCTCTATAGGCATGTGAAGTTTTGTATTAACCAGGTTACCGCAAAGTGTAAAAAATTTGAAAATTTAAATAAAATTTTTCAACAATAACTCTATAACGGAATGAGCTAGGCAGTTGAAATTTTCAGAGTAGGTTAGGGAGATGAATATCTCGGTTAAGTTCGTTATTGGGCAAAATAGGCCAGATGGTTTCGGAGTAACGAAAAAAAAAATTTTTTTTAATCAACAAATTTCAAATTCAATTTCTATTTAAGATGCAGTTTCACCATAAAAATCCATTGATATCATTTTCAACATCAACAAGCTAATACTTTCGGAGATATGAATTTTCGAAATTTCAATAATGAATCGTACTTCTATGTATGTTTTCACAGAATGTTATAATTATTCTATCTAAGCTTTATTATATGATCTGTGTTCATACTCGTACATGTCATCCTGTTCTATAAGAGAGAGTCAAATTCATTTCAGCTATTTTAATTTGATTTCTTCCATGGTGCAGTTCTCATTCTCAGATTGCTCATTTAATCTTGATAAATAAACTATTATTCGAATTGAATTTCCTTTATGATGCAGTTCTATCATAAGAATACATTGATATAATTCCCAACTCTGAGAAACCAATACTTTCGGAGTTATAATTTGTCTGTTTGAACTGCGCCAGAAAGCTCCTGTCCACAGGGCTCGAACCAATTTTTTACATGTCCATATGGGATTCACAAACGGAACAGACTGCAGTGCTAAAAAAGAGATTGAGTTTTGTGTTTGTGCAGTTCTGTGGGAACTGTTGTGCATTATGAATCTATTTGAAATTTATATGTTAAAAAAATTCAAGTCCAATACAATGCTTGATGTGGACGTTTCTTGAATCACGTATGATTCACTCTGATTAAATTATTGAAGATATAAACCTAAACAAGACGTTCAGCTCATATAAACAGACCACACTCCAGCGTCCACAAATAGTGGCCATATTGATCTTAACATTAAATGAATCACATACGACTCATGGACTCCTGGCGAAAATTTGTATGCATCATATGTGATGCATGGGACAGTCAACGTGTTAATAATATTGTTTATTTCAGAATGAGGTACATTCCTAACAAGTCAAACAATAGGTTAAACTATAGGTTTCCAAAATAATTGAATAGAGGGGACTGGCGCACACCCTCGAGTCGTGCACGGCAGCCGTGTGTCGTTCACACAACCACGACTCGTCCGGATAGCTGTGAAAGCTATCATTCAAGCCTTCACCCAAGAATCGGATGCCGGTGTCGTTTACACGACTGTGGAGCGAGCCTGTGGGAAAGCTCGAGCGTTTGTGTCGTTGCCGTACATAAAACCCTGTGGTGTCGGTAACACCGAAAGAATAAGGACGGAACTCTCTGACGTCACAGGGGCCTGACGTCACCACTGCGAGGTATACTCTAACTAAGGGTTCGAAGGTTCGAACTTCGAAATTCCAAGTACTAAAAACACATGTGGCATAGCTTTTAGTTAGATCCAAACTTTGATTTGGTTTAGTACATTCATATGTGCCACGATACAACTGTTTGCTTGTGATTTAGTTGAAAAGGAATAATTTGTGTGCTATTAGTGTATATAGATCATAAAAGTAATATCCATACAATACTTCATATTGCAAAAATCGTAATATCCTCCACAGTAAATACTCTTCTAAAAAAATACTGTGGAAAATCAAACGACCGATTGGCTAAGTTATCTAAAGGTTGTAAATTAAAAACTTTCACTAAATAGGCCGTTTTGTTAAAGTGTTGTATGGTTTTTGCTTTGAAACTTCGTTTTTTCATGATAAAATCGAATGGGGTGCGAAGAAGGGCTCAGTTGACGACTGTCACCCTCTTTGAACAAAAAGCCTTTCAATAATTTTGGAAAAACTCCTTTTTGGCGCTGTTGTTCCTCGGAACAGAGTGCTTATCAATTTGCCCAAATGTCTGTAATTTTCGAATTTTTGGCTGAAAATGGTGTTGAATGATTTGGTTTGACTCACTGATCATGAATCCGTGGTCGAAATCGATTCTGTCCGGCCGGCCGTCTGGCCTACTGTTCGTTTACCACTGTGGTTAATATTAACTTTTACTTCCTTAAGTAGTGAGACATGTTCCTATATACAGTATTTTCATAATGTTGCTAGCAAAAAAATACTGAAATATGGATCTAAATTTGTGTATCAATCATTTTTTGTTGAGTAAAGGTTCATAATACAGAAAAGAATATGCTCGAGAATATGTCAGTGGTATAAACTATTAAATTTTAAATTATGAAAAGACGATAGTATTTTATTAATATATTTTGAACTATTAAAATAATTTGTTTGTAATCCACTACCTACTCAAATATCAGGAATAAATGGACAATCTGCTATGATTGTCTCCAGCCTTGCTATAGACATTTCGATGACACTTTCCTTAGGTATTTCGAGTTGTGAAAACTATGCACCGAGTGTAAGTTGCAACAACCCATTCCATAAGGTTGAATCATTGCAGATTGCTCATTTAATCTTGATAAATAAATTTAATGACAATTTTTGAAGCATTAAGGCATTGAAGCATTGTAGATTGCTCTTTTTGGCGCTCTTGTTTTTTATAAGATAATTTTTGAAGCATTTTTTCTAAACGACACTTTTTTAAATCTAATTTATTTCATGATGCATTTCTATCATAGGAATCCATTGATATAATTCCCAACCTTGAGAAACCAATACTTTCGGAGATATAATTTGTCTGTTTGAACAAGAGCGCCAAAAAGCTCCTGTCCTCAGGGCTTGAACCAATTTTTAACGCTAAAACAATGCAAGACTCTGATAGAGTATAAGGTACGCCGGCACAATGCGCTGCCTCCCTGTAGTGACGTCACGCGAAAGTAGTCGGTCCTTGTTCCTTTAGGTGTCAATGGTCGTGTTTATGTGAAGCGAGCCTTAGATGGAAATACTGTCGATGGATAAAAACGGATATATTATGTTTTTCTTAGAATAAAAACGGATATATTATGTTTTTCTTACATAGTCAGGAAACTTTTTGGTCCATGTGTTAGCATGGCAATTGGCGGATACAAGACGACGACGTGGGGACGCCATCTGAACTCCTAATGAAGTCCCTGATTTCGGGCCAAGCCTTCCCAGGTACGAAACGCGAGCACACCGTCGTTTTTAGACATCTCAGCCTCCGTTACCGCACCGAACCTCATCATCAAGACTAGTCAACACCTCAGCGAACATCTTCCGCGTCCTTAGGAAGCACCTAAGCTGCATCATTCCGGTACAAATCAGCGGCCGATCAAGTTCACGGCGGGTCATGGTTATATCGCGGCACTAACCTATGGTACTGAGCCTGGTGTTTGCGCCACGTGACACCAAGCTCGGCGCACCACGTGACCGTCCGTCGCCGTCACTTGGCGACGCTCATGCCGCCCGCCCGCACGCGAACCAGGAAGCCGAGCGCGGCTGATGGAGATCCGACGAGACCACGGCGTAGAGAGCGATATAGATTGGCCTGGGAGCCGGAGGAGTGCGTATCGCCCGCCGAACAGCTGATCTTGGGGTGTCAGTGGCACCTGCCGGCGCGGCGACAAGTACTTCGGCGGCGGCGGAGTCGCTCCCGACGTAGCGGGAAAAACGTCCGACCTCGAGGAGGTTGCGACACACACACACGCGCGCGGGCGGCCAGTGCACCTTGGTGTCCCAGACTGCGTGGCTCCTTCGACGGTTATCGGCCAATGCATAGAGAAAGTTTATAGATCACCGGGCCGACCCCGGAGGTTAACCACGTGACGGGGAAGGACCGCTCTCGGAAACGTCGTCCAGGTATCGCGAGCGATTTCGAATGGTATACGGTGATGGTCCACCGAGTGGATGTAACGCTTCGATTTTGCTGTTTACGACGATTTTAGATGTATGCGCCGAGGACGCGATATCGATAAGCCCGCCGTGCAATGTTTACACACTCCAGTTTCGGACGCATTAGATCACAGAGATTAATACAGTGGAACTTATCTTTCTCGCAGTTTTCTACAGCTCGAATATTTTTCGCGCTCTTATCCCTCAGAACAGAGTGCTTATCAATTTGCCCAAATGTCCGTAATTTTAAAATTTTTGGCTGAAAACGGTCTTGAACGATTTGGTTCGACTCACTGATCAAGAATCCGTGTTCGAAATCGATTCTGTCCGGCTGTCCGTTAACACGATAACTCTCGAACGAAATGAACTAGACAGTTGAAATTTTCAGAGTCGGTTTGGCAGATAAATATCTCGTTTAACACGTTCGCTGCCGGTGTCGCCATTTGGCGACGCATAAACCGTTTCCCAAGTGCCACCGTCGCCAAATGGCTACACGAGCGCACTTCAATAGATAGCATTTTAATTCTCCTGGTCCTGGAGTACGGTACCAAATGTTGTCTAGGCACTCAGGGTAGGTCCTTCACGCATAGTTTTCATGATTGGTTCAAACTTTTGTTGTCATCATGTTTGATGTGAAGTGCCACTGTCGCCGAATGGCGACGATTAAAAAAAACTCGCAATAATACTGAAATTACATTTTAATTATAAATTGCAATTATTTGAAGTAGTTTTCAACTCAAACATTTCGAAAAACCCTCTTGGCTCCTGGCGAAAGTTAAAAAAATATCGGTGGCAGCGAACGTGTTAAGTTCGTTATTGGGCAAAATCGGCCGGATGATTTCGGAGTAACAAAAAAAAACAATTTTTTGTATCACAAATTTCGAATTCAATTCTTTTAACATTCAGTTTCCTCCTAAGAATCCATTGATATAATTTTCAACTCTAACAAGCTAGTACTTTTTGAGATATGATTTTTCAAAATTTAAATAATACATCGTACTTCTATGTTTTCACAGAATGCGAATTCTATCTGTCTGTGTTCTATCTATGTTCACTTTTCATACATGTAGTCTTATCTACCTATAACAGACATGTAAAATGTATTTCTGTTCTAACAAACAAAGTATGATTGAATGCAAAATGACCAATTTCAGGATATTATTTACCCCTACCCTATATGCCCTTGGAGAATCCATATGATGATGGAAATATATAATTTGGTAAGTTTATCGAATTGGGTTCAAAATATATTCAGTGAAAACAAAACTGGAATATTGGCTAAGTTTCAATTGATATGTTATAATTTTCAGAGTACATTTGAGGAATGAATATCTCGGATATGTTCGTTATCTGATTTTAATTTAGTTTCCTTTATGATGCAGTTCTATTATAAGAATCCATTGATATTATTCTCCCCTCTGAGAAACGAATAATTTCGGAGATGAATTGTCAAAGTTCGAACATGAGCGCCCTCTTTTTCCTCAACAAGTTACGGGTCTTTCAGTGGGAACGCCCCATTTTCAAATTGACATTACTCACGCACGGCGGCCATTTTCGCTTATCAAAGCCATTTTTGGCGCTCTTGTTCCTCGGAACAGAGTGCTTATCAATTTGCCCAAATGTCTGTAATTTTCTAATTTTTCGCCGAAAATGGTCTCAAACGATACGACGGACAAGTTCGTTAATGGGCATAATCGGTCCAATGGTTTCCGAGTAACAGTTTTGTTTTTAATCAATATAAATCCGATCGATTTGAAAATTATTGAGTAGTTGTAGAATACAAGCTTAGGGACGTTTGTGAAATTTTATCACTAGAAAATTTTAAAAAAATTATTAAAATATAATTTTTATGTCACGATAACCTGAGAGCGGAAACAGAGATAGATAGCGGAATAGATAGCCAGACTTCTCTCAAGCCTTCGATACAGTGGATCAAAATATTCCCATGCATGAGCTGATTGGTATCGGTGTTCATGGATATTTGTTTCGCTGGAGTTATCTCCTCAATAGTTGTTCGTTGCTGTAAATGGATATTTGTCCCCGACTTATTCAGCTGCATCTACAGTTCCTCAAGGATACATACTATGACAATTTTGGTTCCTCGTTTTGATAAATGATATACAGGATGTTTCGAAATTTCATACAATAATTGTAGGAGTATATTCCCTGAGTAATTTCAAGGCAGTTTCGTATAGATATAGGTCCGCAAACGCTTAATTACGTATGTATGAGGAGAATAATGGAGGGTTACATTGCAGAAGGAGAGAGCCATTTCGAGCATCTTATGTGATATAATCAAAGTTAAAATACGTTTCTTTAATTACAATTTGAAATTATTAAAAAAAAAATGAAGTAGGTAGTTAAATAACGGTTTTTTTATTTTGATAATAACAGCCTTTCGTTTCAGCAGCGATTTTTCCGAAATTGGTTAGACTTAAAAATCTATTCAATAATATAACCCTAACGGAAGAAATAAAAGCGGTAAAAGTTTTTCACGTTTCATCCAAAAACAAACAAACTCCAGAATATTTTTAAATAAGTTAATATAAAACTGGCTTTCAAAACTTCCAACGAAAATTAAACAACTTCTAGGAAATACATTCGATAAAACTCGGAACATGTTAAAATCGGGTATGTATGAAATTAAATGTTCAGTTTGCAACAAGTGTTACGTCGGGCAAACAACCATGAACGTTCTCACACGGTATAAAGAGCATACGGGACACATTCGGAACAAAAAGATCGATAAATCTGCTGTCGCAAATCACATTTTAACAACTGGCCAATCAATTTCAGAAAATTCCGTCAAATTGTTGAAAAATTCCAATAAAGTGTATGTTCTATTGTCATTCTCCTGTATTGGACACTCTCAATCGAATTTACCATGGTAAATTCGATTAAGAATACGCGCAAAAGCTCCTGACTTCACGTCAGTGCTTGAACCATCTTTTTCGTAATTTTGAAATATTTAAGGGTGCGGTTCTCACAATTTTTTATTTTGAATTTTAAAAAATTTTCTCGGGGTAAGGTTTTCACAAAATTCTACACACTCCTTCATGTTGATAGTCTACAACTAGTTACCAAGCTTCAATTCGATCAAGTTTATATTTTTTGAATTATCGAGGAAATAATATTCCAGGTGGGTATAACTCCGAAACCGATGGACCGATTATGCCCAAAAACAAACTTATCTCTCCCATTGGGATGTGCAACCTACCCTGAAAATTCCAAGTCCCTATCTCCTTTCGTTCTAAAGTTATCAAGCCAACGGTCACCCATCCAGCTACTGAACTCACACAAGGCTGCTCGGAACTCCAACAATATAGATCCGAACGTGTTCAAACGTGGAACTTGGCAGTAGAGTTAGGTTTTGAAGGCTCTCGTAAAATTTCAGCGATGTCGGAGGAATAGTTTATGATATATAGATTTTTTTCAATGATTTTCAATGATTTAAAAAAAAATGGATTTATACCATCCACATGAAATTTTGCTGGAATTTTTGCGGTGGCATTCTACAACAGACAACCATGGTTGAATTGGATTGGTTTTATATTTTTCGAGTTATTGAGGAAATAACAACCAAATTTCAGATGGGTATAACTCTTACACCGTTTGGCCGATTACACAACAAACTCAAATATCCCATTCAGATGCACAACCTTACCCGAAAATTTCAAGTCGCTATCTCTTTCCGTCCTCAGGTTATGGTGACATGAATCATATTTTTTGATAATTTTTTAAAAAATTTCTAGTGATCCGATTCACACAAAATTTCACGAGCGTGCCTAGTTTTGCATTCTAAAACTACTCACCAAGTTTCAATTCGAACGAACTTGTATTGGTTGAAAACAAAATTATTACTCGGGAACCGTTGGGCCGATTATGCCCATTAACGAACTACCCTGAAAATTTCAAGTCGCTATCTCTTCTTTCTTGATCAGGGAGTCGAACCGAATCGTTTTTAGACCATTTTCGGCGAAAAATTCGAACATTACAGACATTCGGGCAAAATGATAGCACGATGTTCCCCAGAACATACGCGCAAAAACGATATCTATAACCCAAAACCTGCACAACAACAATCGTTGAGAAAATTATATATCTGCACTATCTGAAAGGACCACTCTGCCGGGAGTACATAATTGAAACAAATTTTACATTTCCTGGTGTTACAGTGCCAGTGAGACAAAGAAATGCAAGTCAAGAGAATACTTCTGCCGCACGAGAAAGTGTTCGTGAAGACCAAAATTCATCGATTTCTCGATGTTCACAAGAACTACAGATTTTTTATGGCCTTAATTGGTTCGTCTTGATTTGCAGAACATGAGGTTTCAACAGGACGGTGCCACTTGCCATACTGCCAATGACACAATGACTTTAGTGGAAACAAAATCAGTTGATTCGATTATTTCAAGAAATGGGCCGATGAATTATCCGCCTTGTTCCTGCGATTTAACTGCATTGGACTTCTTTCTTTGAGGTTACATTAACGCCATTGGTTAACAGCAATCATCCAGCAAATTTAGACGATTTACAGATCAATACTGAACGAGTAACTAACATACGACCTGATTTGTGTCAGAGAGTCATGGAAAATTGGGTTCAACGACTTCATTCCTGCTAGCTTTTCCGTGTTGGACATTGAAATGATGTTTTGTTTCCTAACTAATGGAATCCATTGTACTTTATAATGAAATACAAATTTCAATAATTTTCATATGAATACATAATGTGATTTATTTACACAACAAAATAGGGCGCTCTTAATGAGAGACCCGTTAGTTTCAACAATATTCCTGTGTCATTTTATCTCCCTAACTCGAATATATCTAATACTCGAACTGATATTCAGCACGTACCAGCGGCGTACTAGAATGTTTCTGGGAAATTGGCGATTCAGGGATAGGTTGCGCCCTCTATAAACTTTAGGTTTCTGGAACCTTCAGAAGTAGGTAGAGTAATTGTAAACACAAGGATATTTGTGTAGTTTCGGTATTTTATTTGGGGAAAAATAATGGTTAACGCTGAAAATAGCGTTTTCATCAGTCTGAGCGAATTTTTAGATTACATTCCCAATAGTAGAAATTCATTAGAAGGTGAGTTTATGAAAATTTATGAATATTTTCATTGACAAAACATGTTTGGAGTGAGGAAATTTGGGAACTTTGGCAAAAAATTCGATTTTTTTCTATTGAAATGACACGATCTCTCTGTTGGGATAACTATTGCATCCATATACACAACAAAATACACTTGATTTCTACATTCGAGGTAATTTATCCAAATCTCAATAGTCAAATATATAATAGAAAAGGCAGAAAAACAACTTTTAAGCATTAATTTCTCACAAACAACTGTTAATTAATGTGCGATCCCAAAACTAAACAAACTCTGTTACCTACTGCTGAAGCTTAAGATTTCGCCACCAGATGGCTTGGAGATGAACTTGAATCGACAATACCTATACTCCATTCACTTTTATAAAGTCTCCTGGTTGGCCACAATTTAGGTCTATCACGTTTTTGTAACTAAAACACAGGCAGGTTGGCACTGCTGAAATATCGTCAAGGTCAAAACAATTCACCAAGACGTTGCCAATTTCTACTCTCAACATAATCATAACATAATCTTCAATCTTAGACAAGATATTCCGCCGTATTCACAAAGCATTCAATCTCCGCGAAGACCTAACTGAGATCCTCAGTTAAGGATAAACAAGAATCGCAACTTCAGTTAACGTGAAAATTAACGTGAAACGGGCCTGTTTCACCACCGTTACATACGTTAACTGCCAGGTTAACTGAGGTTGCGATTCTTATTTATCCTTAACTGAGGACCTCAGTTAGGACTTAACGGAGATTTAATGCTTTGTGAATACGGCGGATAATCACAGAGCATTATCTTCGAATAATAAAGAACTCTTCGCTTTGAAATTGAAAATGCCGAAAGTAGTTTTGAAGAAGCAGAAGTGCTATACAGAACCGCTATGCAGAAGAATTTGGGAGGCCAGCCAATACATTGTCCACTATTTGAAAAAAATGAAAATACACTCCTAGAGAAGAGTTTTTAATAATGTAGATTTAGACTAGGATCAAAATGATCTCCTTGGTCTGGGTTCCTGGTCACGCGGGAATCACAGGAAATGAGGAGGACAACACACTTGCCAAGAAAGGAGCACAAACCCCCTATATTGACCCGGAACCCTACTGTGGACTGTGGGGTTGATAGATGCACCTACAAAAGTGAATTACGGATGAAAGAAGAAACTAAAAGAGGTGTTTTCTGGAGATCTCTTCCCGGAATGTATCAGTCCAAGAAATGTCTCCGGAACTTTGATACTGTCAGATTCAAGAAATACTTGGACCTCAGTAAGAACACGCCGCACCTTCTCACTGGTTTCCTCACAGGGCAATGCGGTCTTAGGAAGCATATGATGAGATTAGGGCTAGCAGAAGCTGCAGATTCTGTTGGGAGGAAGATGAAACTCCTAATCGTCTCATAACGGAATGCCTGGCCATCTCAAACCAACGTAAGGAATGCTTTGGGCAAGAAATCTGCATGAGCGAAGACCTAGCCTCCTTGAAGCCATCCCAGATACTGGAGTTCATCATAACTCTGGAACTGGAAGGCAAGCTGTAGATGGTGATGACATCGACAGATCTGACGGGGGGGAGCACAATAGACCTTAAGGTCGCAGTGCAGCGTAACCCCCTACAACAATATACAATGGGTGTATACAATATACCACAGGACTATTTTTTAATAAGTAATATTTTATTATTATGGCGCCATATCGAACAGTCCCCTGCAACTAATCTCAGGAAAAATGATATCTTGCTTGAAATCCAATCAGCTTTCTATTCCTTATTACTAAACTGTTAATTTCCTTGGTAGGGTTTTATTTTTGAAAGAAAATTAATATGACCGGACAACTTTACCTGAGCCGAAATCTTCTTTACAGACAATTACTCATATATGGTTGATATCTAGGAAAAACAACAATTATTGACCACTGTGGGAAACAATGCAGTGAGCAATGCAAATATCAGGTCTGAAGCTCAATGGTTTTAAAAATATTCCGTGTATCAGGCGAAAACATGAATACCATGCTGTGTAATTGAAATGACATGCAACTACTCATTAATTTGAATACAAAGGTGTGATTTAAAAAATAAAGCAGCTACCGGTCGAGAGCACGCATGACAATGAAACCATTAATGCGGAATATAATCGGCTTAAAGTATTGTAGCGAGAGAAATTTACCTCAAATAAATTTGTTTCAGGGCGATGCTTCCATTGACACACTTCGTCGGTTGGTTGAAGTGCTGGAGTAGATCTGGCCACGCATTCTTCGAGTTGACCTGGAAAGACAATGAAACGGTTATATTTGCTGATTCGGCGATTTATTTTAAGTAGTAATATCCCTAGGACATTGATAATAGACGAGATCATTTGACCATCGGAAGCTCGTTCTTTGCTCATAGCCCGAAGCCGAAGGCTGGGGGCTGTTACCAAGCAAAGAGCTTGATAAATTTGTCGTAAAATTAAGAGAAATTTGTCAATGTCCGAGGGATATTCAGCGTAACATTTTTTGACAAAAAAATATATAACTCAACACGACGACACATGTATTTGTTTATTGAAGGTACGGTTAGTGAAAGTACAATTATTAAAATTTAACTTAACAATAGATTCGTTGCTATACGCATAATATATATGATCTTGTTGTGTTCTTGATCTCGATCAAGAACACAACAAGATATGGTTTTATAGAATTTTGTTGACTAGTAATTTTCAGCAACTGTTGTTCTTCTACACCACTTTTTGGCAATTCGCTAACAGCAGTTGATCTATTCGAGTGAGTGTTATCTTTTTGTCATTTCAATTGCCCCTTCTCCATCTGCAACACCCGTCCCACAAATTCGGATAAATTTGGTTAATCTCCGTCAATCTGTAGATAGACCAGTAGGCCTATCCGAGACCTCTCCTGCGGTCCTGTTCGGGCAAATTCATAGAGTGTCTGATTATGTCACCATAATATTTTTTACCAGTAAATTAGGTTTTTTTATTACCATTAATGACAACGAAAATTATAAAAGACAATAATATTCAAAAATATGTCATTTATTTAATTTTTAAAGTCATTATAAATGAGTTGAAGATGTCATAATATGCTCTTGAATCACATAAAATGGAACATACAGGGCGAGTCTTTAAGTTGTACATTGAATTAAACCATAGATTCCTCTCATCACAGGCTGTTGAAAATTTTAAAAAAATCTGTTTTTCTTTTGTAGCTTTGACATGGTAATTCAGAATTGAATGAATTTTGGTATTAAGTTTTCTATAACTATGGCACATAATCTCCATGGTTAAAATGAATGTACAACTTCTTTAAGTTGTACATTAACTTTAACCATGGATTCCTCTCACCAAATGGAACAACTTTTTCATTTACCATTTTTGTTGAGTCTTTACTCACCCTGTATACATAAATAACATTGACAGGAAGCGTTTTATGTTCTGTCTTGACCGAGTTTGGCGGTTATCTTTCATTTCATATCGTAATAAATATTACACCTTAAAAGGCAAGAAGAAAAAAATTAAGCTCGAGTTAGAAATTGCGGAAAGCAAACATAAATTAAATTCTGCTCATAATAGAACATTATTTTGTAAAAATATTTTTTATTTCTTTACCTCTATTACATTTCCAGTTAGTATAACCTCTCTGATTTTTTATTTTTAGTCAGTTATTTATAATAAATAGGTATGTAGCTGTATTTCAACAAAAATTAGCTAGTATAACAACTTCTATCCGCTACACTCTTTCTACTATCCGTCAAATACCACGGATCAAGATAAAAGCCTTACTTTCGTTCAACTAACTGGTTAATGTTTGAGTTAGCCGTCGTTTGGTCCAGTTTGAAATATAAACGTCATTAACGTCAAACGGAATTGAAAGTGTATTTCTGAACAGTTTGGTTGATGTACGCATGTAAACAATTTTAAATTTGGATTCGCTTAGTTCATAGGCAGAGATTTTTGGTTAGTGGTTCGAAAATGAATAGTGCAAGGAAGTCGAGCATGATCTACGAGTTGTTCTCTAATTATGGAGGATGAACTTATATTATTAAGTAATATTTTGGACAATAATTATGAACCTCCAGCGAAAAAAAAGATGTTCAATTCTGATGTGGAGCGGAGAAAGTTGACCCATTTCAGGCCTCCATTCATGGAAGAATGGTTATCCAATTTCCAACTAATGTACAAATGTACAGGTAGTTATTCCTTAGTAACACTATCTGAGATTTCCTACATAAGTATTCTGGTTTGAGTTCTCTCTGGACTGATTACATTAGATTTGTTTCATGAATAAAACTGGCTATTTCATTTACTTAATTTTTCAGAATGACTCCTGATAGTGTTGAAACACTTGTAGCCGTCATATAAAGATAAGACGCAAAGGGGTGACAAATCGCTCGTTAGTGTGAAAAATCGAATAGAAATAAATAAATCAAAGAAATTTAATAAATTAATAACATAACCCAATTGTTTGACCTAAACAGATAACAACCAGGTTGTTTCTGGTAGCAAACAACCGCAAATGAAAGTAATGCAAAATGCTAACAGACGTAAACAGTTAGCTAGCGTTTGCGATCGAAAGTGAGGCTAATGGTTACTAGGGATAATGATTTGATATTATCTAAAAATATTGGGACGCAACGCGTCAACTGTCAATTCTATACAAACAGCTATCTGTAGTAGGTTATCCGTTCTCCCATCGGTAGATAGCAACTAGGGAATCCGATCCCGCAAATGCTGGTCCCGCTGAAATTCTGCGGGATCAACATTGCGGGATTTGCGGGACTCAATATTAAAATTCCGTATTCGACAATGAAAGCGCAAACGTCCCAGAAAAAGAAAATGTACTTTTTCGTCTGTTGTGGTAACTATGAATACGGCATTATACGGTTCAATACAAACATAAGTGCCTAAGAATAACTGTCAGTCGCTGTGGTCACTATGAATATGGCATGATACTGTTCAATACTAACATAAGTGTATATGAGAATAACTGTCATTATTTAAGAGGTCCGAAATTCATAAAAGTATGTAGAGGTCGACGAAAAAATGTAATATGCACCTTGGCGAAAAACTGTCTATTGCCTCGCCTGCTTGCTATCCGAGGAGGAGCCGAGGATTTGCAGGTCTGACAATAATAGGAAGTTTTTGGTCATTGGTACATAAGAAACCTCATATGCTACTACTAAAGTATTTTTTTAATTGCATAAGACCTTTTTGCGCGAGAAGAATTCGAGTTCAAATTTGATTCTGTCCGGCCAGCCTTGGCCTCGGCCTTGGCCACGATATCTTGAGAACGGAAAGAGCTAGCGAATTGTAATTTTCAGGGTAGATGGCGCATCCCAATGAGACGGACAAGTTCGTTAATATGCATAATCGGCACAATGGTTTCCCAGTAACAATTTCGATTTCAACCAATAAAAATCCGGTCGAATTGCAACTTGGTGAATAGTTGTAGAATATAAACCTAAGCACGTTTGTGGAATTTCGCGAGAATCGTATCACTAGAAAATTTAAAACAAATTATTAAGAACTATTTTTTAGGTCACGATAAACTGAGAATGGAAAGAGATCGGCCAAACGGTTTTGGAGCTCTGAAATTTGGATATTATTTCCTCGAAAAATACAAAACCGATTAAATTCAAGCATGGCGATTAGTTGTACAATGCCAACGCAAAAATTCTTGCAAAATTTCGTGAGGATCGTATGAGTAGAAATTTTTAAGAAATCATTGAAAATTATTGAAAAAAATACTAAATTTCAGTAACTATTCGTCCGACATCGCTGGAATTTTGCGAGAGCCTTCAGAACCGAACTCGACTGCCAAGTTCCAAGTTTGAATACGATCGGATACATATTGTTGGAGATTCGAGCAGCCTTGTGTGAGTTCAGTAGATGGATGGATGACCGTTGCCTCGATAAATTTCGAACGAAACGAGATAGGGACTTGCAATTTTCAGGGTATGTTGCGTATCTGAATGGAAGAGTTAAGTTCGTTTACGGGCATAATCGGTCCAACTGATTCGGAGTTGTATCCAACTGGAATATTATTTCCTCGGTAACTCAAAAAAATATAGACACGATCGAATTGAAGCTTGGTAACTAGATGTAGAATACCTGTATTATACAGTAATTACACAATACAGGAGAATGGACAATAGAACATACGCGCAAAAGCTCCTGACTTCACGTCAGTGCTTGAACCAATTTTTATTAGCATGTTTAATAGTTTGAGGACAAAGAGTATATATATTGTTAACAATCCCGCATTTTTCGGATCCGCGGGATTGATAACTTTCATCCCGCGCTTTTGCGGAATTGAGATTTTGGTGAGGGATTGGATTCCCTAATAGCAACCTGAGATAGGATAACCTACTGTGGGTAGGTTTATTGGGATGGTAAAGAGGAAGATAGATAGTTTTCTATCTCAAGTTACGTAAAACAGGAGATAGATTGATTATCGAGAAAGGCCGTTTTAGTATTTCTTCCTACAGGTACTTTATAGTCCCATTTGTCAGTTTCATTTTTCCAGTGTCGACTTGGTTTTAAGAGCAGTCGTGGTGAGGTAATTGTCGCCTCGTTTTGATACCAGTTTATGAAAAATACGTACAGGTCAGCTTTTTAGTTCACTATTGGAAACCAACTATTTACTACTTGTACAGCTTTTAGAAACACCTTGGCACGTTTTTCTGAACACCTGATTGTATTCCATGTGATTTGTTGGAGAGTAATCGTTATTTTTCTCGATTTGAAAAAAATCCACTAGACAAGCTACTGCCTCTCTTCCCCGCCACGCTAATATTACAGCAGCAATAAGGTAAACTTTACGCATAAGACCATCAGCAGTCAGCAGTATTTTCATCCAATAGCAATATTAGTTTGTTAACTTCAGACAAATTGAACGAAACTGATCTGGATTTACGTTTACATGGATCTGCTTTTAGTTTCTTCTTGATTGCATCGCGGGCATGTCGGCTGGTCTAAATTCTATATTGTTAAACGGGTCAATCATAATATTATAATCATAATAGTACTTATATAGCAAGAGATTGCACGAAACGTTCCACATTGAAAAGTCTAAGGTACTGATAATACTGCCAAATAAATTCTCTCAATTAACTGGAAGATGAACAAATAGAACGAGTCGCCTGAAACTGAACAATTCTGATATCAGAAACGACAAATAAAGAATTGTATGACGTATTCTCATTTCAAATACATTCATAAAATCCAACATCGACCTCCAAATTCCTACAATCCGATAAATAAAAATACTTGGCTGAAGGACTTTGGTCGATGGCCTTTTGGATTGTGCCAATAAAGAACTGTTAATAATAAATAAAAATACTCCTTGTCAGAAACATAAACTTAGAACTTACCACATAGAATTCTGGTAATTTCGAGCACGGATAATTATAATTTCTTATAGAAACAAAGGTTCCATTCCGCGGAGCGATATCATTATAAACGTACAATTAAATATAATCGTTATTCCTAACGATTGAACTAAAACGAAAAGTTAACGAGAACGATTCGACTCGAGACGCAGCAAGCAATAAATTCATTATTCAAGAAACATAATTATTATTGGAATATAGTAATTATAGTATATTAACAATCTGAAAAATTATTTCGTTTCAAGAAAGACCGCAAATTACACTAATCACGAAAATTAAAGGACATAAAACAACATTCCGAATTTGCTGGTAATTTTCAACTGGCATATCTCGGAGGAAAATGTCATACAGTAAACAAAAATTAGCAGATTGTAACCCTAAGTGTAATTTTTAGATCTGGCCATAAACATTCATCATGTACGGTTCCGGAGTAATCCTAAGAAAACCGTCCAAATTTTTGTTTTCCTAAAAAAGGTCTACGTGCTTCAAAAACAATTTTTATCGCATTTCCTCCAGAAATATTACTGTACATGCGTTTTAGTTTCATTCAAATTGATGGGCATTCAATTTCCGAGAATGCCTTATGGTGGAATTTTGAAAAAAAATTCTGAAGCCCATACACCTTTTTTTCTGAAGCCCATAGACCTTTTTTAAGACGATCAAAAATATGAAAATTTAAGATTGAAATATAGGGGACATGATAAACTTTCGATATTGTATAGTCGTTGCTATGCTACACACTTCAGAACGTAACTGTTGTGAATAATGTTTAGATGCTAGATTACGATTACCGAGACTCGTGAAAATATTGAAGGAAAAATATAAAAAATTGGTTCAAGCACTGACGTGAAGTAAGGAGCTTTTGCGCGTATGTTCTATTGTCCATTGTCCTGTATTGGACACTCTTAATCGAATTTACCATGGTAAATTCTCGCGCGCGCAAAAGCTGCTGACTTCACGTCGGTGCTTGAACCAAATTTTTTTTCCGTATTTTTTTTCTAGAGGTAAGTACGATTCTTACAAAATTTTACACACGTCTTTATGTCGATATTCTACAATTAGTTACCAAGCTTCAATTCGATCGAGTCTATATTTTTTGAGTTATGGAGGAAATAATATTCCAGGAGGGTAAACTCCGAAACCGTTGGGCCGATTATGCCCAAAAACGAACTTAACTCTCCTATTCGGATGCGCAATCTACCCTGAAAATTGCAAGTCCCTATCTCCTTTCGTTCGAAATTTACCGAGGCAACGGTCACCCAACCAGCTACTGAACTCATTCAAGGTTGCTCGGATCTCCAACAATATAGAACCGATCATGTTCAAACTTGGACTTGGCAGAAGAGTCAGGTTCTGAAGGCTCTCGCGAAATTTCAGCAATGTTGGACGAATGGTTTCTGATATATAGAATTTTTCCATTGAATTTCAAAGATTTTCTAAAAATTTTCTAGTGATACGATACTCGCGAAATTTTCCAAGAATTTTCACGCCGGCATTCTACAACTAATTACCATGTTTGAATCGGATCGGTTGTGTGTTTCTCGAGTTATTGAGGAAATAAAAACCAAATTTCAGATGGGTATAACTCCAAAACCGTTTGGCCGATTATGCCTATAAACAAACCCACATGTCACATTCAGATGCATAATCCAACCTGAATTTCAAGTCGCTATCTCTTTTCGTTCTCAAGTTATCGCGGCAACGGACGGCCGGACAGAATCAAATTTGACCTCGAATTCTTCATCAGGAAGTTGAACCCAATCGTTGGAGACGATTTTCGGCAAACAATTCGAATATTACAGACATTCAGCCCTATTCTGTAACTTCAAATCGAATAGAGATGGTATACATCGAATAGAAATACACAATCGGAATCGCTTCAAATTGGTATTCTGTAACTCAACTCAAATTCTATTATCGAAATCTGAAATAGAAATCGAATAGAATTGCTCTCTACCGCCTAAACCATATCGGAGTCGCTTTACGAGATCGGAACCATGAGCGGAAGCATGCGCCGTTGCCGTATTTTGACATATGAAATCGACGAATTCAATTTAGCGTTTGTAAATACGGAAAAGTTCAATAGGTGTTTTGCCAGAAGAAGGAACTATTTTAAAACAAGTGTCAATTAATCAGATTGAAAACATGGATATCATCTATGAATTACGTTCGGCGATAGAAGAAAAAATTGAACAGCAAATGTTCAGAATGGAACGTCGTGAACTTAGGGATACCAGTTAGTGTAATCCTTTTGAAATCCCAGAAGAAATTTTTAGGAAGCTTTATCGTTTACGTTAAACAATTGCTGCCGATTTCATAAATTAGTCAGTTCTTACTTTGAACAACTAATTCTGACGACTGCCGAATCATCTGAAGCTATTGGAGAATTGTAATTTTCTTTCTGTTTTTAGATTCCACGGGATAAATTCACTTCGCTTATTATTAAAAAAAACTCCCTTTCTTTTCTTTTTACGCGCTTGCTCCGCCAGAAACAGCGTATTATCGTTTTCTACTAAAATTCATGAAAGTAAACTGCATATCTTTATGAAATTTGCTAGGTTAAGTTACCCAAAATAAACAAACTGATAAATGTCAGTGGTTATTAAGGGCGAGATTTACGTGCACATGCATCGTTGCCGGCTGCTTCCAAGAGCGAATAGAAATAAGAATTCCTATTCTGCAGCGTCTTCTACATTGGTTATAGAATACCAAAATTGGACGCGATAGAAGAGATACATTCCGATTTGTCAGATTACGATCCGATGCTTTCATTTCTATCCGAGTTACAGAATAGGGCTGATTTGCGCAAAATGATAACGCGATGTTCCCCAGAACATAGGCGCAAAAAACCCTCTGCTTCCTAAATGAAATCGCGACCGCCTCAACTTCCTGGTCATCCCCCACCGCCAAGCGAACCGCGGAAATCCGAAATAGAAAACTAAGAAAACAGAGACGCGGATGCGTTACTGCAAAATTCGCGCACGGCGCGTAACAACCGAGAGCAGGCTCAAAAATGCAATTACTCTCCGTCCTCGTATCCTTGGAGCTTGGAGCATCCGATCATTCCAGGGTCGCCGCGCCAGGTTGCCATGACGTGCGACCGGTCTGCGATGTTGACAGATTAATTTTCACGCTCCGTCGGTCGAAACCTCCAACCGCGCCGGCTCACCCAATTCCCGACCAAGGTTGCGGCTGTCCCGAAGTTAGGAGGTGATTCCTTCATTTCCTTCGGCGATCTCTGCCTGCGGACTAACAATATGCAGGAAAGTTAGTAGATTGTGGTACTTTACAATGTTGATATTGCATTACTGGAAGATGTTTTCACGCAATTGATTTTATAATTAAATGGAAATGTTGATTGGCTCCCACGCTCGTTGCAGTAAGCCACAGAATTCGAGAAAATTGCGAATTCGGAGTTTATCGTTCACGCCTTAACACTTTGCCTCCATAAAGTTAGCAGGGTCACTTGCGAAAATTTCAATGAAACCTTTTGCATTAATTGTCGAGAATTTGTCGTGAAAGAAAAAAGTTTATCACGGGCCTAGTTTTTTTTATATGGGGTGGCTCTGCTAACTGCCACCCCATTACAAAAATCTAAGGACGCGGCAATTTTTTTTCTGTACGTACTTACTGTAGGTACGTTTTGGTCATATAATTATTCGGTTCATTTCTGGTTGAAAAAAAATTATCTCTATCTTTATGCCAGCTTAGACAAAGCACTCTTAATTTTTGACCCGACAGTGAATGGTGTCCACTACCCTCTGGGTAGATCTCCGGCTCGTTCTATCCACTAAATTGTAACACTCATAATTCAATTTAAATTAGCCAACGTGAACACGCGCGCCAAAGAGTACTGAACACACGTCAGACTGCTTTTTTATATTTGTTCGACTCCCTTCAACAAATCTGGCAATTAGATTTACCGTAGATCGAAATAATAAAAATGCGGTCCCCGTTAGGAACGCAATTGCTTACGCCTATTCTCCCAAACCAAACTTTATTCAATGTAGATCTTCCAAATATCCGAACGTAATTTAATGAAGATCTTTCCAAGTATAGTATATAGACAATTCAACTCGGAAACAACGCTATTTCCTCGAAGTTGATGTACAGAATTGCCATGAAATTTATCTAAAACCTCACAATATCGGCTCAGCACCAAATCCATGACCGCTAGACGCAAATCACTCCCAATATAAGCCATACAACCCAAAAAGAGCCACTTCTCTTCTGCGCATGCGCGATCTACTCGTGGCTGAATGTCCTCTCAAAATCACACAAAACTTTGATTCTTCAACACCATTGGTTCAGGAGATATCGCAGCTTCAATCCGCACATGCGCGAACACTCCCAAGGGGATTCTATGGAGGAATAGCATCCTGAACCTCCAAACCCCAATCCTCTCATTCAAAAACTCAAGCACTTGAATCACTTCTCGTTTGCTCATGCGCATAACTTAAATGCCCGTAACAGGTAACATGAATTTTAAAATTAGTCCCAGGGCCACGGTACGGACACTCCAATTCGCGAACAACGCTATTTCACCCAAACTGACTTGTCCATGTACAAAATAGCCATGAATATTCTTTTAACACCTCAGAATATCGGCTAAGCACCAGACCCATGACCAATGTCCGAAACCTCTCCAAACATAACCCATACAGCCCAAAAACAGTTACTTCTCCTCTGCGCATGCGCAATCCACTCGCGGCTGAAAGTTCTCTGAAAATCGCACACTTTTTAGGGGAATAGCAGCCTCCACGCCAAAACCCCAATCCTCTCAGACGAAAACTCCAGCAGTTAAATCACTCCTCATCTGCTCATGCGCATAAGGAAAAATGCCCAAAAAGGGTAATATGAATTTCAAAATTAGCCCCAGGGCCACGGTACCGACACTCCAACTCGGAAACAACGTAATTTGCCCCAAACTGACTAGTCCGTGTACAGAATTGCCATGATTTTTCTTTTAAAACCTCATAATATCGGCTCAGTGCTAGACCCATCACAGATATTCCTAAACCACTCCCAACATATCGTATACATCCTGAAAACGATCACATCTCCTCAGCGCATGTGCAATCCTCTCGAGGCTAAAAGTCTTCTCAAAATCACAAACCTCACGCCAAATTCCGATTCTGCAACACCAGCAGTTCAGAAGATTTCGCATCTTCAATCCACGCATGCGCGGACCCTCACAAGTAGATTTAATGGAGGAATAGCATCCTCCACCTCAAAGCCCCAATCATATCAGACAAACACTCCACTAGTTAAATCATTTCTCGTCTGCTCATGCGAATAACGACAAATGCCCGCAAGAGACAGTATGAATTTCAATATTGGCCCCAAGGATTATGTTATTAACGCTACACCTCAGATACTACGCTGTCAGCAAATTTCAGGTCTCTGTCATTTCCTTCGTTATCGTGCATACGGACGGTCGGCCCCACGGTCAGCAATGAATTTGAGCACGGAATTTGCATCAGTGTGCAAAATCCCTGGCAAACCCTTCGATTGAGGCCATTCCTGGTCGAAATACCAAAAATACAGACATCGCGTAAAAAACGAGTTAAGCAATTCCACGGTACTGCCATAGATTTTCACGGAATTCCTCCAACTTCACCATAATTCCAAGGTGGTTTGCCCCTCGAAACACCCTGTATAAGTAAATAATGAAGTGGTAGGTCCAAAATGACCCGACGATACCAGTTAAGGCAGGGTTTCTTGAACTTATAGCAGTCACGGACCCCTTTCACAAATTAAACGGATTCATGGACCCCTATCAAAGAATATTTTTGGTGAGAAAAATTAGTTTGTTCAGCATTCTACAAGTAATCACCGATTTTAAATCGGATTACATTTGTAGATTTTGATTTATAGAGGAAATAACAACACAAACTCAGATGAGTATAACTCAAAAACCCTTTGACCGATTATGCCAATTAAGGAACTCAAATGTCGTATTCGGATGCACAACCTACCCTAAGAATTGCAAGCCGCTGCCTATTTCCGTTCACAAGATATCGTGAGATACAATAGTATCTTTCCGTGATTTTTTTTAATATTCGAGTGGTGTGGCCCTCACAACATTTTACATACGTCTTCCAGATGGGTATAACTCCGAAACCGTCGGGCCGATTATGGCCAACAACAAACTTAACTATCCCATTCAGAAGCGCAACCCACCCTGAAAAATGCAAGTCCCTATCTCTTCTCGTTCTAAACTTATCGAGGCAACGGTCACCCGTCCAGCTCTTGAACTCACAGAAGGCTGCTCGGTTCTCCAACAAAATAGATGCGATCGTGTTCAAACTTGGAACTTGACAGTTAGGTTTTGAAGGCGAACACAAAATTTCAGCCATGTCGGACGTATAATTTGTGATATGTATAATTTTTGCGCGTATTTTCTGGGGAACATCGCGTTATCATTTTGCCCAAATGTCTGTAACTTTCGAATTTTTTGACGAAAATAGTCTCAAACTATTTGGTTCGACTCCCCAATGGAGAATTCGAGGTCAAATCTTATTCTGTCCGGCCGTTGCCACGATAACTTGAAAACGGAATGAACTAACGACTTGAAATGTTCATGGTGGCGCATCCCAATACGACGGACAAGTTCGTTGATAGGCATAATGGTTTCCGAGTAATAATTTTGTTTTCAACCAATACAAATCTGTTCGAATTGAAACTTGGTAAGTGCATGCACAAATGGACACTCAATTCGAATTTACCATGGTAAATTCGAATTAAGAGTGTCCAATACATGAGAAGGGACAACATAATTTACCATGGTAAATTCGATTAAGGGTGTCCAATACAGGATAATAGACAATAATACGCGCAAAAGCTCCTGACTTCACGTCAGTGCTTGAACCAATTTTTTTCAATGAATTTTTGAAAATTTTCTAGTCATACGACCCTCAAAAAATCTTGCAAGAATGTTTGCGTCGGCATTCTGCAACTAATTAGTAATTGCCATGTTTGAATTGGATCGGATTAGTATTTTTCGAGTTATTGAGGAAATAACCAAATTTCAGATGGGTATAACTCCAAAACCGTTTGGCCGAATATGCCTATTAACAAATTCAAATGTCTACCAGATGCACAACCTATCCTAAAAACGGTTTGCAGCCAAGACCTTTTGCAGCCTTCAAAACTTCTCTCCGGTCAATTAAGTCATCTTCAATACGACCTTCATCGCCGATATTATCCATATCGATCAAAAATGGACTACGCACCCACGCTATTCTGAGCTAAAATAACCTTCAAGATACGTCTGCAATATTCAAGATGCATAGACACCTCTTCTTGTACCGTTTTTGGTGTAATTTTCGTCGTGTTGTCGCCAGCTTGAAACATCAACTCTTCCAACCGACATGGTTATTGTGTCGGGGTGAATCCAAGCTTAGATAAATAACAGGCCCTCGTAGCATGAAAATCATCAGTGCTGTCAGATATATTCCCAGGGTGGACAATTTTAAGTATTTATGATGACTTTGCTGGCTTCATACTTCCATTAGTAAACACTATACCGCATAAGAAGCACTGCAGTTTTTGAGTACTACACAAGTTTCTAATCATTGAATGTTGAGAGTTAACTGACCTACCACGGACCCTTGACACTCATGCCACGGACCCCCAAGGGGTCCATGGACCCCACTTTAAGGAACCCTGAGTTAAGTGTTAGGAAGGAGAACTGAAAATCGAATCCACACTAGTTGAAATTTGCGTTCTCAGTTCTCGAATGATTGTTCGATTGTTGGAAGTGTCCGTATACGATGTTCTCGAATGCATGGAAGTGCTCCTCCTGCCCACCAGTACACAATATCGTAACGATGTCCGTACATCAAGCGAACACCGCGAGTAGCGACCCATCCAGCAGAACCCCGTTCGCAAGTTCAGCGACCCACCACCTCGAAGAAATCCGTTCTGTTCTTCTAGCCCGGCCTAGAGGAAACGGCCATCGGGCGGGCGCGCTGCCCGCTTTCTCGATTATCGCCCCCGTTCGATTCACTTTCGGAATGGATCGACGGAGACCGGTCGGTGGGCCCGCACACAGATAGACGGAACAACATGGGGCGATGTTTTGACTGTCGGACCGAGCGGGATATTCAAGGTAACATTCTTGTCGATACCTGCATGGTTTCTCGATGAGTGCTACAACACAGTCCGTTCTCGCATCAACTCTTATTAGTAGGGGAGCCACGATGCTAAATGGGGATTTATTCGTCGTGCACATAAGATTATAGAAAGAATGATATTGGTTCAAGCACTGACGTGAAGTCAGGAGCTTTTGCGCGTATGTTCTATTGTCCATTCTCCTGTATTGGACACCCTTTATTCGAATTTACCATGGTAAATTCCAATACAGGAGAATGGACAATAGAACATACGCGCAAAAGCTCCTGACTTCACGTCAGTGCTTGAACCAATTTTTTTTTTAGTAATTTTTTTGAAATTTTCTAGGGGTACGGTTCTTACAAAATTTTTTTTTCGTAATTTTTTTTTAAATTTTTCTAGGGTTACGGTTCTTAAAAAAATTTAAACACGTCTCTATGTGGATTTTCTACTAATAGTTAACAAGCTTCAATTTACAAGCTTCAATTTGATCGAATCTTCATTTTTTGAGTTATCGATGAAATAATATCCCAGGTGGGTGTAACTCGGAAACCGTTAAATCGATTATGCCCAAAAACGAACTTAACTCTCCCATTCGGATACGCAACCTACCCTGAAAATTGCAAGTCCCTATCTCCTTTTGTTCGAAAGTTATCGAGGCAACGGTTAACCATCTACTGAACTCACACAAGGCTGCTCGAATCTCCAACAATATTTAACCTCGTATTTAACCGATCGTGTTAAAACTTAAAACTTGGCAGTAGTGTTGGGTTCTAAAGGCTCTTGCGAAATTTCAGCAATTTCAGACGAATAGTTACTGATATATAGAATTTTTTTTTTATTTTCAATGATTTCTTAAAAATTTTCTACAAATACTATACTCACGAAATTTTGCAAGAATTTTCGCGTTGGCATTCTACTACTAAAAACCATGTTTCAATTCAGGCGGTTTTGTATTTTTCGAGTTAATGGGGAGAAAAAACAACCATATTTCAGATGGCTATAACTCTGAAACCGTTTGGCCGATTATACTTATAAACGAACTCAAATGTCGCGTTCTGATGCACATCCTAACCTGAAAACTTCAAGCCGCTATCTCTTTCCGTTCTCAAGTTATCGTGACAACAAAAATTTTTTTTAATAATTTTGTAGCCATACGATTCGCACAAAATTTCACAAACGTGCTTAGGTTCATATTCTACAACTACTCACCAAGTTTCAATTCGATCGGATTTATATTGGTTGAAAACAAAATTATTACTTGGAAACCATTGGGCCGGTTATGCCCATTAACGAACTTGTCCGTCGTATTGGGATGCGCAACCTACCCTGAAAATTTCAAGTCGCTAGCTCTTTCCGTTCTCAAGTTATCGTGGCAACGGCCGGACAGAATCAAATTTGACCTAGAATTCTTCATTGGGGAGTCGAACCAAATCGTTTGACACCCTTTTCGTCAAAAAATTCGAAAGTTACAGACAGTTGGGCAAAATGATAACGCGATGTTCCCCAGAACATACGCGCAAAAAAGTGGGAAAGCTTTGGTGCTCTTGTTAAAACTTTGACAAATCATAACTCCGAAAGTATTGGTGTCTCAGAGTTGGGAATGATCAATGAATTCTTATAATAAAACTGCATCATAAAAGAAATGGATTAAAACAAGAGCTCCAAAATGTGTCTATTAAAAAATAACTTCGAAAGTATTGGTTTCTCAGAGTTGGGAATTTTATCAATGGATTCTTATTTAATTTATTTTATGATGCTGTTGAATCATAAGAACCCATTGAGATCATTCCCAACTCTGAGAAACTAATACTTTCGGAGATATGCAAAGTTTGAACAAGAGCGCCAAAGCTCCTGTCCGCAGGGCTTTCCCACTTTTTGTACCATATTTTCTGACATCGGGCCTGGCTTTTTCCGATTTTCGTGACATTCTCCACCTTAAAATGAAAATTCAAAGTTACCCGCTGTACCAAATTCAAATTGCGGGTAACATTGAACGATTCAAAGTTACCTTATATTCATACGTTTCCCAAGTAGTTAAGAAATTAAGAATTTTAACAAATATTTAACGATAATTCATAAATAAAAAAAAAAAAGCACTGACGTGAAGTCAGTACTCTTTGGCGCGCGTGTTCACGGTGGCTAATTTGAATTGAATTATTCAAAATTTAACAGTGCTGTATCTAAGCTGCCATCAGGATAGAGTAACAAAGTTGGAAAAGAACACAAGTGACTCTCCTTAGTCGCACAAGCTCCTAGAAGATTTGGGAGGGTCAGTATAATCCTAATCATGTTTATAGCACGCGCGCCAAAGCAGATTGACTTTTTACACTTTTTCTTTCATTGTGAAGTCAATCTGCTTTTGCGCGCGTGCTATAAACATGATTAGGATTATACTGACCCTCCCAAATCTTCTAGGAGCTTGTGCGACTAAGGAGAGTCACTTGTGTTCTTTTCCAACTTTGTTACTCTATCCTGATGGCAGCTTAGATACAGCACTGTTAATTTTTGAATCATTCAATTCAAATTAGCCACCGTGAACACGCGCGCCAAAGAGTACTGACTTCACGTCAGTGCTTTTTTTTTTCAAGTTCCTTTAACAAATATAGCTATCAATACAGTTTGGCTGTTAGCTTTACCGTAGATCAGAAAAAAATTCGGTTGTGGGTCCTCCGTTAGGGACGCAATTGCATCTTCTCCAAATCCGAACGCATTTTAATATAGATCTACCGAATATAGTTATTTAAAAAATTCGATTCAGGGCCACCATACAGACATTTCAAATCGGAAACAACGCTATTTCCCCCAAACTGACTTGTGTCCGTGCACTGAATTGACATGAATATTCTTTTAAAACCTCACAATATCGGCTCTTTACTCCCAACATAACCCAAACAACCCAAAACCATTCACTTCTCGTCTGCGCAAGCGCAGTATACTCGTGGCTGCAAGTCCTCCCAAAATTACACACCTCATAAAAAACTCCGATTCTCCAACACTAGTGGTTCAGGAGATATCGCTTCTTGAATCCACGCATGCGCAGACCCTCACCAGGGGATTCTATAGCGGAAAAGCATCCGCCACCCCAAAACCACAATCCTCTCTGACGAAAGCACCAGCAGTTAAATAACTGATGGTCTGCTCATGCGCATAACGAAAAATGCCCGTAAGGGGTTACATCCATTTCGAAATTAGCCCCAGGGCCACGGTACGGACACTTTAACTCTGAAACAACGCTACATCCCCCAAACTAACTTGTCCTTGCACTGAATTGCTATGAATATTCTTTTAAAACCTCATAATATCGACTCAGCACTCCCAACATAACCCATCCAACCCAAAAACAGTCACTTCTCTTCTGCGCATGCGCAATCTACTCGCGGCTAAAAGTCCTCTCAAAATAACACACCTTACAAAAAACTCCGATTCTCCAACACTAGTGGTTCAGGAGATATCACATCTTTAATCCACGCATGCGCAGACCCTCAACAGGGGATTCTATAGAGGAATAGCATCCGCCACCCCAAAACCCTAATCCTCTCTGACGATATCACCATCAGTTAAATTACTGATGGTCTGCTCATGCGCATAACGAAAAATGCCTGTAAGGGGTAACATCAATTTCAAAATTAGCCCCAGGGCCACGGTACGGACACTTTAACTCGGAAACAACGCTACATCCCCCAAACTGACTTGTCCTTGCACTGAATTGCTATGAATATTCTTTTAAAACCTCATAATATCGACTCAGCACTCCCAACATAACCCATCCAACCCAAAAACAGTCACTTCTCTTCTGCGCATGCGCAATCTACTCGCGGCTAAAAGTCCTCTCAAAATAACACACCTTACAAAAAACTCCGATTCTCCAACACTAGTGGTTCAGGAGATATCACATCTTTAATCCACGCATGCGCAGACCCTCAACAAGGGATTCTATAGAGGAATAGCATCCGCCACCCCAAAACCCTAATCCTCTCTGACGAAAACACCACCAGTTAAATCACTGATGGTCTGCTCACAACTGACTTGTCCTTGCACTGAACTGCTATGAATATTCTTTTAAACCCTCATAATATCGACTCAGCACTCCCAACATAACCCATCCAACCCAAAAACAGTCACTTCTCTTCTGCGCATGCGCAATTTAGTGGCGGCTAAAAGTCCTCTCAAAATAACACACCTTACAAAAAACTCCGATTCTCCAACACTAGTGGTTCGGAAGATATCGCATCTTTAATCTACGCATGCGCAGACCCTCATCAGGGATCTGAATTCTATGGAGGAATAGCATCCGCCACCCCAAAACCCCAATCCTCTCTGACGAAAACTACAGCAGTTAAAGGACTTCTCATCTGCGCATGCGCAATACGGAAAATGCCCGGAAAGGGCAGCATGAACCTCAATAACATATGTTTCGGCATTAAAAGCAAAGTATTCCGCAAAATAGTAGTAATTTTTTTATTTTTTTCATGTCACGTGATCTTCACGAAATTTTGCAAAAGTGTTTGCTTTGGTCTTTTGCATCTAACTACTGAGTTTCAATTTAATCAGATCAGTATTTTTCGAGTTATCGTGAAAATAAAATTTTCAAATTTTCAAATTTTTTTTTTGCCACTTTAGGACCGTCCGTTCAACACAAAACTCCGCAGGCATATAAAGGTCATGATTCTACAATCTGATGCCAAATTTCAAAAAGATCGAGTGATCGGTTCCGGAAATATTCATAAAAAACGTTTTTATTAAAAACGGCCTTAACTCCGAAACCGCTCGGTCGATTTCGCCCGTTAACGAACTTGTCCGAGATATTTAAGCTACGAAACTACCCTGCAAATTTCAACGCTCTAAGTCGTTCCGTTCGAGAGTTATCGTGCTAACGGCCGGACCGGCCGGCCGGCCGGACCGGACGGACAGAATTAAATTTGACCTCGAATTCTTCATCGGGGAGTCGAACCCAATCATTTGAGACCATTTTCGAAAAAAAAATCGAAAAATACAGACATTGTGACGAAATGATAGCACGCTGTTCCTTGCGGAACACGCGCGCAAAAATTGAATTCAAAATTTGTAATGTATAAAAAAATTTTTTTTTACTCCCAATCCCAAACCACCTGACCGATTTTGCCCAATAACGAACTCAACCGAGATACTCCGCCGTATTCACAAAGCATTCAATCTCCGGTAAGTCCTAACTGAGGTCCTCAGTTAAGGATAAATAAGAATCGCAACCTCAGTTTAAGTGAAAATTGACGTGAAACAGGCCTGTTTCAGCACCGTTACATACGTTAACCGAGGTTGCGATTCTTATTTATCCTTAACTGAGGACCTCAGTTAGGACTTAACGGAGATTGAATGCTTTGTGAATACGGCGGATTATCTCCTAAACCTACGCTGAAATACCAAATTTCGCTTTCACTTTATTTCATTTTTTTCTAATTTGATTTTTGCAATAAACATGAAAGTACTAACATTTCTGAATAGACGAGACGATAGAATGACGAGACCTTTCAAACGATGTATCACAAGCCCATAATTCCTATTTGAACAATTGGGGGTTGTACCCAATCTTAGACGAATCTCCCATTTCTCAAGTCCTTAAAATGGTACGAAATGTATTTGTATGTTATAAAAGCTGAGAAAACGGTCTATATCGATGGTTAATTCGATTATGAGTTTCTAAAAGAGATGAATGGTCCATAGAACATGCGCGCAATAGATCCTGACTTCACGTCAGTGCTTGAACCAATTTTTAATGTTCATATTGTGTTATATGTATCTCTTTCTTAAGATATGGTACGTTATCCGATTGAAATAAATAAAAAATTTGGAATTTCAATTTATTTTTAATAAAATGTGGGAAAGCCCTGTGGACAGGAGCTTTGGTGCTCTTGTTCAAACTTACACAAATCATATCTCCAAAAGTGGTTTCTCAGAGTTGGAAATTATATCAATGGATTCTCATGATAGAACTGCATCATAAAATAAAATAGATTAAATAAGAATCCATTGATATCATTCCCAACTCTGAAAAACCAATAATTTCGAAGTAATGTTTTGTCAAAGTTAAAACAAGAGCGCCAAAGCTCCTGTCCACAGGACTTTCCCAGTTTTTCAATTTGGCTTCTGTACGTCAGTTTTTCAAGAATTTTTGTAATTATATTCAGAACGTAGGTCTATGAACCATATGGAATTATTGAGAATAATTATTGAAATTTTGAAAAATCATATCTCCGAAAGTATTAGTTTGTTAGAGTTGAGAATGGTAGCAATGGATTTCTGTGATGAAAGTGCATCTTGAAAAAAAAATGTAATTTAAAATTTGTAATGTGAAATATATTTTTTTTTACTCCTAAACCTCCTGGCCTATTTTGCCCAATAACGAAATTAACCGAGATATTTATCTCCCAAACCTACTCTGAAAATTTCAACTGTCTAGCTCATTCCGTTCGAGAGTTAACGTGTTAACGGCCGGACAGAATCGATTTCGACCACGGATTCTTGATCAGTGAGTCGAACCAAATCGTTCAAGACCATTTTCAGCCAAAAATTCAAAAATTACAGACATTTGGGCAAATTGATAAGCACTCTGTACCGAGGAACAAGAAGGCCAAAAATCGGAGGAATGCATCTGACAGGACACCTTTCTCGAACGGACAATTTTTTGCGGTCTCATTGGTGTCTGTCCAAGAGATATTTCAATGTATACTTTTTTGGCGTGCTTGTTTTCTCACAAATTTACATCTCGCCGTAAAAGTTACCTACAGCTTCATTCTCGTTCGAACCAAGTAATCGGCACACACATTCCCGGTCCGTCTCGAACACCGAACAAGCCAAAAAACCGACATTCTGCGTAGAACGGGGACCGCCGTCCACACCACCGAATCCACACCTACACACGTCCTCGCACACGAAGAGACCAAGCAATAGGTGCAGATGAGCGGGCAATTGGCGCAGGCCAGAATTATCGGGACAGCAGTAGAGCAGCCGGTAGTTACGTCACGAAAATGAAATCACTGGAAGGGAACCTTTGAGTACGATCAGCTGATCCGGAGGCTAGACACCAGAGATTCCGTAGTCGGTGTACTGGTGTACAGTCTGCTCTGCCATTCCGTTTACTGGCAAAACAGCAGCATACCCAGCGCTGAAGCGAACGATTATCGCTGCCGCGAACGTTTTTCAGGTTATATGTAATATGAAATACAGTCGACTCTAGATAAATTGACACTCGTTAATTTGAAATTTTTTCCAGTTCCTTGAAAAATACTCGATAAATTGAAAAAAATCAATATTAATTGGTCCCCTCAGTAATTTGAAGTTGAAGGAATGGTATCTTGCCGACAACAGTCAATAAAAAATGGGTTCAAGCCCTGCGGACAGGAGCTTTCTGGCGCTCTAGTTCAAACAGACAAATTATATCTTCGAAAGTATTGGTTTCTCAGAGTTGGGAATTATATCAATGTATTCATATGATAGAACTGCATCATAAAGGAAGTTCAATTCAAATGATAGTTTATTTATCAAGATCAAATGAGCAATCATGAGAATGAGAACTGCACCATGGAAGAAATCAAATTAAATCTGGCCAATTTTGCCCAATAACGAACTTAACCGAGATATTCATCTCCCTAACCAACTCTGAAAATTTCAACTACCTAGCTCATTCCGTTCGAGAGTTATTATCTATGTCTATGGATGAAAAGCAGTCTCACTACTCTCAGATCTCTTACTTCATGTTCCGTTCCGAAATGTAAGACTTTTCTGAGAAAAACTAATTTCGGAGCAAACTACTGAGATTTTTCTCACTTCGCTCACAATTCTTCGATTGATTAGATAATGACATGTCTCAGGAAAATAAGTTGACATTATGACAATTCATACATAGAATAATTATATCATTGTGTGACAACGTTGAAATACGATTTATTATTGAAATTTTGAAAAATCATAGCATATATATCATATTAGCTTGTTCGAGTTAAAAATGATATCATTGGATTCTTATGGTAAAACTGCTTATTGAAAAAAAATTAATTTTGAATTTGTTTTGTGAAAAAAAATTTTTTTTTTTATTACTCCGAAACCATCTGTTCGATTTTGCCCAATAACGAACTTAGCCGAGATATTTATGACCCAAACCTACTCTGAAAATTTCAACTGTCTAGCTCATTCCGTTCAAGAGTTATCATGCCTACGGCCGGCCGGACCGGTCGGACAGAATGATTTTCGACCACGGATTCTTGATCAGTGAGTCGAACCAAATCGTTCAAGACCATTTTCATCGAAAAATTCGAAAATTACAGACATTTGGGCAAATTGATAAGCACTCAGTTCCGAGGAACTAGAGCGCCAAAAAAAAAAAGTCCAGGCTACCCCACTCTGTTATTAGTTTGTAGAATGCCAACGCGAAAATTCTTGAAAAAATTTTGTGAGAATCTTGGCACTAGACAATTTTTAAAAAATCATTGAAAAAAAAATTGGTTCAAGCACTGACGTGAAGTCAGAAGCTTTTGCGCGTATGTTCTATTGTCCTTTCTCCTATATTGGACACTCTTAATCGAATTTACCATAAATCCAATAAAGGATAATGGACAATAGAACATACGCGCAAAAGCTTCTGTTCTTGAACCAATTTTTTACTTATTATTAGTAATATTTATCGTAAATGTATAGCTAGAAGCATAATGCAAGGTAGTAGCGGAAGCCAACATGTTGGTTGAAGTTAACTGCTCCTTGGGAGAAGATAATCTGTCGTATTCACAAAGCATTCAATCTACGTTTAGTCCTAATTGAGGTCCTCAGTTAGGACTTAACCGATTGAATGCTTTGTGAATACGGCGGAAAGGCTCTAAGTTACAGTTTGGAGATGGAGCAATCAAATTAAGAGTTTTGTTCGACATTACTTTTTTCGGATTTGTAGATTCTTCCAAGTATCCCTCAGTAACTGAAGTTGACTTTCAGCCTCCTAACTAAACGTTTAAAATTTGTGATACCTTCTCCACAATAGGTCTCTTGCATGAATTTTTTTGATTATTGGTTTGGATTATTTTATCCATAAGAATACTGAAAAAGTTCAACCACCGTCAAAAATTTCAATTTTCAACGAGAAAACGATCATTCAAATTTTGTTGCACTTAATGCCTGTTCAAACGACCGGAAATTGGCGCCAGTCCGTGTCCTAACCCGTCATTTCTAATCTCATTATCTTCACGTGTCCGTTTCACTGTTTATTCCAGTGAAGCACAGCTCCCTATAAAGGGCTCGAAGTCAGCATTGGCTGTAACAAGAAGGTAACAAGCAGATGGTAAATTTTGATTACGTCATCCGTCATAGCAACGATTCAGAAGCGTTTCACCTCATTTGAAATTGCTTCTTGATTTACCGATTTTCAATACCGAAATATTAAAATTTTATAAATTATGAAAGTGTATGAGGGCATATATATGATGATCTGGTATTGAAGTAGATTCAGAAAAACATGAACATATGGTATTTCGTGTTACATGCTAGAGACCTATTGGCAATGAAAGTAGCGGAGGAGTGCCTAAAACAATGAGGACTTTGTAGGTGTAAATAACCTGCAATATTTTTCCTATTGAATCGATTCCTACAGATTGAACTGTACATTTCCCAAGTTTGTAATTTATGAATAATCGGCGATGTGGCGATTCCTTCGGACGTAAGGTTCTATATTTTTTCTACGCCCATGTCAGTAAACGTGAAAAATCGACATTCCTTATAAGTGACGTTTTACAATATCATGCATGTAATGAGATCTCATAACATATACTCCATTCAATTTTATAAAGTCTTCGGTTGGCCATGAAAGTTTGACACATTTCACCAAGTATATTTTGAAAATGTTTGGTTATAGTAATTTTCCTGTCAGATAACTACGCAACGGTGTCTCCTCTTTACATAGAGGTCGTAGTAATTACGTATTTTCCACAATGTGTTTACTTCGGAAAAATAATTAATTTGAGAAGATAAAATTATGTGAAATTCCATAGACCTGGCGACTGTTGAAGAAAATGTTTCCTCTGTTGTTACTGGAAATATTTCACGTATATAAACTGGTTGGAAGATTCAGTCATGCTATTTTCTTGAACGGAAATTAAGAATCAAGTGTTGAAATTTTGATAAAAAATAATGGATAGAGGAGTCCGTTACTTTGTGATAGTTCATTTGAAAAAATGAATAAAAGTACCTGAATAACCAGGCAGCAAAACTGCCTAGTTTCAACTGTAGTTTCAAAATGTAGTAATAGTACATAAACCTTTATTAATAAAATATAGTGATAGGAAAATAAGGAATTTCATTCGAGAGTTCAATATGTCCTGAGACAGAATGAAGTTTTCCTATTGGAGATTTCAGTTCTGTATAGCACTTCCTGATACTCCGTCTCTGATACTTCAAGAATACTTTCGGCATTTTCAATTTCAAAGCGACGAGTTCCTTATTATTCGAAGATAATGGTCTGTGATCATTTTTTAATATCTGGTCTAAGATGGAAGATTTGTTGAGAGTAGAAATTGGCAACGTCGCGGAGAACTGTTTGCTCCGGTGTTGAGTTGTCCGAATTACGAGCAACCTTTCCAAATTCAGACTGACGCTTCCGGCTTTGGAATAGCCGCGGTATTATCACAACCTCAACCCGATGGGGGAGAAAAGGTTATAGCATTTTGTGAACAGTCAACGAAGGAAGCATAGGTTAAACGTATTTTCGGAACTCTGGTAGAATTATTGGAATCTTCTTAATTGGATATAGTTTCGAAAATCGGATTAAGAGTGAGGGTTATATTGGTTTGTTTGGGAAGGATAACAGATAACCGTCACTTGTCTCGAAAGAGGATATAAAAGCCTTTTGCAAATCTGAGTTGAACACGTGAACGATCTTGGCGGCTTGGTCAGGTGTGTGTTGGATGTTTTATTCTCGTCATTTCTAGTGGAAACAATTCAGGTCGTAATTATATTTCTATATCCAGAACATCGCTGTGTGCCTGAAGAATTATTTGGTGGAGGCACGGCCAGATTTGGTTTCGAAGCAAACGTGTGCAGGACAACCCCGAACATCAGGGTATGTACGAATTCTATAACTATTGCATAACAACGAATAATTGGTCTGATTAATATTCTGATAACCGAAATTATTATGTGTTGGGAAAATTCATTTGTTTCTTATCCGAGAGAAGTCACTGATGATTTCTTTTCTGTAATCAGGGTTTTTGTGCCAGCACGATTTTTTTTGTGTCAGGAAGAGAGGGATTTTTACGTCAGGAGGAGTAGCACTGAGGCATTCGAGTATATACAAGGTGGTCCATAAGTAACGCTGTGAGACAGCCAACGCAGGGTTGCAGATCCCGAGTGTATACAAGGTGGTCAGTAAGCAACGCTGTGGGACATTCAATCGAGGGTTGCTGACTACGAGCACAGAGAGAAAGAGGACAGTATTGCGAGACCATCAACGCAGTACTACGTTCAGGAATAAGGATAATCAGCACGCAAGTTATAGGAAACATATCTCGAAACATATCTTATACCTTCTATATATATATATATATATATATATATAACGTGAACTTATTATCATCAATTATATAAATTATTATTGTTGTTGTAAAGCGGAAATTGGGGAAAGATTTGTGGTAGTCATATATGATCAAAGATAAGAAACGTGGATGCGCCTGAGCTCAAGCGACGCGTATTTGAATCAAATAATAATATTATCTACGTACAATTTCCGCCACCCTTATTCAGGGTTTCACAGTAGTTTTACTTTATTGAAGCTAAAGACCTGGGTTGTAAGCTACTGGAATAAATTGTTTGTTTTTAGCGTGCATATTCTTTTGGTGAATTTAGGAATTATTACATTACGCTGGGGTATCTGGGAGACTTAAATTTACCTGGCGCCCATTTACTAGGTTCCCTTTTTAGAAACCCACTCCCATCTCCACTGGAGCTAGACCGCGGATCCCTGAGTTCTAGTAGCTCCGAATTTAACCACTGCGACTTGGGAACAGTCGTAATGTCGATATATGTTTCGACATTGACGATCTTTCAGGAGTGCCAACCTGCCTCAGTTTCAGTTACAAAAACGTGATAGACCTAAATCATGTTCAACCGGGAGACTTTATAAAAGTGCGTTTGGATAAGAAAACTTAAATTGATTGGTTTAATTAAGTAGCAATCAAATTTTCATCTAAGTTGGACTTTATTTCGATTGAGAAACAAAAACTTTTAGGATTAGTCAGACACATTTTGTATTAAAACAGTGATAGCCCAAATTGTCGGCAACACATTATACAGTTCTCATAAATTCTGATAAACGTCATGTCATTTATGCTGTCAATTTTTACAAGTATCCAAACATTTTCTCAAACGAATTATGAGTTCCTTTATTTAATAAAAGATAATGTGTGGGTGTAGAAAAACTGTAGTGCGATACACGAGTTGTAAGCCCATTACGCACCGCTGCGCGGCTTCGTGCGTAATGGACTACTTACAACTCTTGTTACGTAATTACTATTTTGTATATAAATTCAGAAAATATCCATTTCATTCTTGACAAATAACGAAAGATCAACTTGAATGATTATTGGACTACAAGATATTGATGATGATCAGTATTTCTTCTTCTTTTATATATCGTCGATGGCGAGGTCGATTGTGATTTTGGTTAATTTATAACATCTACGACTGTTCCCAAGTCGCATCAGTTATACTCGGAGCTACTAGAACTCGGGGATCCGTGGTCTAGCTTCAGTGGAGATGGGAGTGGATTCCAAAAGGGAACCTAGTAAATGGGCGCCAGGCAAATTTAATTCTCCCAGATACCCCAGCGTAATGTAATAATTCCTAAATTTACCAAAAGAATATTCACGCTAAATACAAACAATTTATTCCAGTAGCTTACAACCCAGATATTTAGATCCAACAAAATAGATAACTGTGTAACCCTGAATAGGGTGCGGCGGAAATTGTACGTACATATTCTTCCTTGATCCGAATACGCGTCGCTTGAGCTCAGGCGCATCCACGTTTTTATCTATGATCATATACGACTAACTCAAATATTTCCCCAATTTCCGCTTTACAACAACAATAATTTATATATTCTGAGGATATTATGTTAAGGCTGTACATAGCATATATAAGATATAGTTTGAGGTCTATTTCCAATAACTTGCGTGCTAGCTATTCCTTCTCCGTCAATCTACTCAGGTATCCTGATATCCTCCTCTATGCTTATTTCTGAACGTAGTATTACGTCGAAGATCTCGCAATATAGTAGAGTTCAAACCGGGCTCTATCGTGTCACCCCGTGGGACCTTCATTGCTAAAATGTATAGACCACTGGGTATCATTCTCCATACCCTTACAATGTAAATTCAACTGGTCGTCAAAAAATCGTCGTGTGCAGGAAGGGGTGGGGGGAATTTTTCCAAAAATTGACAGAAAAAATTTTTCTGTTCATGGTCATCTATATACGGTGAACATCACTCACACAAACTTCTGTTGAAATATACGATTCAGAAATATTTTTTATTAATTGTCAAAAAAGTCGGATACAATGCTCTTAAATGGAATTCCTTCAGATATAAACGCTTGCCCTGAACACCCATATTAACTATTATGTTCCACTCGGTTTTACTCGAGATCTGTTAGGATTATTGAAAAAATGCTTTATATGAAAGGTCTGCTCCGAAAACCAACGATTCAGATGATTCTTTCAAAATTACAATAGGTAGAACAGTTTCCTCACAAAATAAGAAATTGTGTTATTAACTCCCATTAACCGAAACCGAACCTGGAGACGCTAGTAAGGCGCAATTTGTAGCGTTAGTCCATGTTAGTGGCGACCTTATGGATTTGAGCTTTGATCTATGCACATAAGGTTCGTTATATCTATCCGACCAACTTTACAGTACTATTCCTGCGTGCCTTCAGAAAGCACATTTTGAAGATATTGTTTAAATTCCTCAATTTTTTATATCTATGAGAATTTTTACGTATAATTCATATATATTTGATTTAATTTTGTTAATTCGTTAATAAATATGCAAATATGCGAGTTCAAACTTATATTCATTACTTCATAAATCAATTTTATGACGTAATATTAACACATTTTTGAAATCATCGCTCATTCTCATTAGTAGTAACAAGATTTCCTGAATCCTAGACCAAAAATCTGGAAAAGAATTAAGAAGGTATATAGTTGGTATCTATGATATTTAGGGTCTAAAAATGTCTTACCTGTCATGATTCATCTAATTCAACTATCACTATCAGATGAAGAATCATCAAGGGAAGGAAAATTTGAAAAATTTTAAGTACTAGTATTTGCACATGTTTTTTGGGCCATGCATTTGCAGGAGCCAATACACGGAATTTGTTTTCTTTTACAGGAACACATCGATCCTGTGCAATCTGAAATGAGAATATCCATTTCATAAAGAATATTTACGGATCTGATATTCGATATAATATTTACCTTTCCTACAACTGCAGTTGCTAAGGATAGATGTTTCCTTAGGTAGGATTGGCATCGTCGTTAATTTTGGCAGAAGTTTTCCATTTTCTACATACCACCCACTAAATATAGGATCCGGTAGAGATGGTCTTGGTACATTACTATTGATCCAAATTTTTGTCTGGTAATGGACTCGAAGGCTGTGTTGTCTCAAACTATCCAATTTTGGAGGTAATTTAATTATGGATCTTGAAGAAGCTATAGTATTCCCCTGAGCCTTTTGATACATTTCACATTTTCGTTTGTCGTATACAGATGGATTACAAATTCACAATATCATTGAATACTTCTTCTCTCAAAATCTTGAAAGTTCACTCTGCAGTATCTGCCCAGAATCTTCATCAATTTTCATTCTTTTCTTACCTTATTCGACATTTTGACCGAATGAAGATGCAAAGATGAGCGAAATGTGACTAACTTCATTCCAATAATGTTGTAACTCAAGAACCATTCATCCATTCTAGTACTATTTTTAGTTAATCCCACTATTCCTCCTGCAGCTTTGGAGTTTTTGTTGATATGCTCTAGCGCCTGATCTACAGAGAGTTGGTTAAAATTCCCAATCAAAAATTTAATGACGAAATTCCTATTTTTGAATTCATCATGTACTTCCGGTGCCATGTTTGAAAGTATTCAATGATATTGTTGAATTTGTAATCTGTCTGTATACGACAAACGAAAATGTGAAATGTATCAACAGGCTCAGGGGAATATTATAGCTTCTTCAAGATCCATAAGTAAATTACCTCCAACATTGGATAGTTTGAGACAACACAGCCTTCGAGTCCATTACCAAACAAATATTTGGATCAATAGTAATGTACCATGAACATCTTTACCGGATCCTATATTTAGTGGGTGGTATGCAGAAAATGGAAAACTTCTGCCAAAATTAACGACGATGCAAATCCTACCTAAGGAAACATCTATCCTTAGCAACTGCAGTTGTAGGAAAGGTAAATATTATATCGAATATCAGATCCGTGAATATTCTTTATGAAATGGACATTCTCATTTCAGATTGCACAGGCTCAATATGTTCCTGTAAAAGAAAACAAATTCCGTGTATTGGCTCCTGCAAATGTATGGCCCAAAAAACATGTGCAAATAATAGTACTTAAAATTTTTCAAATCTTCCTTCCCTTGATGATTCTTCATCTGATAGTGATAGTAGAATTAGATGAATCATGACATGTAAGAAATATTTAGACACTCACGAAGCCTCGATTAGCTTAATTGTGGATTTAATTCGATGGTTGTATCAAAAATGAACTGAAAATCGACATAGAATCGCACTAATTCGGCTAGTGATGTGAAATACTCGAGTTTTTAAGTTAGGGACAAATATCCTGGGAAAATGTCCGAAACTTTCCCCCAAGGTCGAGCATTTTGAGTATTTAAGTATTTACGGACATTGCGGAAAAATATGACAATCGTTACATGTTAAGTTAAAATATCAGGAAAATTTGAGCCATTTTAAGAAATTTTTCTAGGTCAATTGGAAATAACAAATAACTTATCATTGAATGAGTTATTATCGTGTTATTTTATTGTGTATAAGAGATAAAAGACAGGAGCCAGGTTCTGAATTAAGAATTAGTATTAGAAAAATCGATTTAATTAGACTGTTAAATAATAAAAATAAACTTGTTAAAAAAAAACTTTGTATAATTTCCCAATTGGCTCACAGATCGTTAAGAATCTTCGATCCAAGTAGAAAAGAATAAACTGCTTAAAACAAAACTCTGTATAATGGCATCACAAATCGTTAAGCATCTTCGATCCAAAACTAGAAAAAATTTAACTTCTTAAAAAAATTTTGTTAATTGGCATCTCAGATCGTTAAGCATCTTCGATCCAAGTAGAAAAGAAGAATAAATATCGGACAAAAATGAAAATTGTCTAGCAATTTTTAAGTAGAAAAGAAATTTATGATATTTATCCAGACATTTTCGATAATGTCGATAAATACTAAAAAACTCTAAATGTCGACTGTTTTCAGAAGTAATGATTATTTTCGGACATTTTTTAGTATTTATCAGAGGAGTATTTAAGACATTTTCCCGAGGGGTTAATTTCCTGGGAAATATGTGTACACTGATGTGGGAAGTCATTGGGAATTCATGGGAAATCACGGGAATTCATGGGAATTCATTGGGAATTCATGGGAAATCATGGGAAGTCATGGGAATTCATGGGAAGTCATGGGAATTCATGGGAAGTCATGGGAATTCATAGGAAATCACCAGAAATAGTTGTGAAATTATGTAAATTCCAACTGAGAAAACATGTTTTTGGCGCTCTTGTTCCTCGGAGAGTGCTTGTCAATTTGCCCAAATGTCCCAAATTCGCTGAAAATGGTCTTAAACGATTTGGTTCGACTCACTGATCAACAGTTTATGGTCAAAATTGATTATGTCCGGCCGGCCGTCCGGTCGTCCATCCGGCCGTTAACACGATAACTCTCGAAACGAATGAGCTAGACAGTTGAAATTTTCAGAGTAGGTTAAGGAGATAAATATCTCGGTTGAGTTCGTTATTGGGCAAAATCGGCCAGGTGGTTTCGGAGTAACAAAAAAATACTTTTTTTTTTACATTACAAATTTTGAATTCAACTTATTCAAGATGCAGTTATACCATCAGAATCCATTGATGTCATTCTCAATTCTAACAAACTAATACTTTCGGAGATCTGGTTGTTCAAAATATCAATAATTATTCTCAATTCTATATGATTTCATAGAGTACTCTAATTATAATTTCCTAATGTATATAAATCCAACATGAGATGAGTCATAGACCTTCGTTTTGAATTTAATTACGAAAATTCTTGAGAATTGACGAACAGAAGCCAAATTGAAAAAGTGGGAAAGTCCTGTGGACTTTGGCAAATTTGGTTCAAACTTTGATAAATTATAAATCCGGAAGTTTTGGTTTCTCCGAGTTGGGAATGATATCAATGGATTCTTATTTGATTTATTTTATTTCATGAAGCAGTCCTATCATAAGATTCCATTGATATCATTCCCAACTCTAAGAAACCAATACTTTCGGAGATATAATTTGTCAAAGTTTGAACAAGAGCGCAAAAGCTCCTGTCCACAGGGCTTTCCCACATTTTTGATATTCACACTCAACCTATTCTCTCCGTCTGGCCGTAACCACGATAGCTCTCGAACGCAATGAGCAAGAGAGTTGAAATTTTCAGAGTAGGTTTGGGAGATAATTATCTCGGATGAGTTCCTTATTGGGCAAAATCGGCCCCCGGTGGTTTCGGAATAACGAAAACAATTTTTTTTACATACGATATACGAGATATGATTTTTCAAAATTTCAATAATTTATCGTAATTTTATGATTTTTTCAATTTATCTTCTTTGAGAAATATGATTTTTCAAAATTTCAATTTAGTCGAAATTTTGTGATTTTTTGAATTTATTTTCTTTTATGATGCTGTGCTATCATGAGAATCCATTGATATCATTTCCAACTCTGAGAAACCAATACTTTCGGAGATATGATTTCTCAAAGTTTGAACAAGAGCGCCAAAGCTCCTGTCCACAGGGCTTTCCCAAATTTTTTTATAAGTGAGAAAGACAAAAATATTATCAACAAAAAGTACAAACTACTTAAGAAACAGGAAACTTTGTGATATATTTTTGAGTATTTTTACGATAACATTTTATAATAAGATAATATTGGCCCTTAAGATGGTCTACAATTTGTTGAATAACAGGATTGACTGCCCAGCATTGTTGGAGAGGTTACCAATTTTGCTCCGCGGCTAGAAAGTAGGAGAATAATTATTTATTTTACTTGAACTTTGGTAGGACTAATTTGAACCTACAATCACCGATTAATTTTATGTGTAGTATTTATAACACTGTAGCTGATAAATGTGATTTAACTGTAGATTCTATAGGCAAAGTGGTTCAATTATATGTTAGTTCTATTGAATAGATGTATCAATTGGTTGACTTATTTTGGCTGATATTGGCTTTTTTTTTTGTTTACTATTTTTCATTCACCATTTTTCCAGATTCGGCTCAGGTAAAAAGATACAGGCTGTTGAAATTTCGTTTGCTGTTTTTATTTTGTAGCTTTGACATCCTTTTTTCGAATAAAATGAATATTGGTGTAAAGTTTCCTATAACTATGAGACATATTTTCCAAATATTAGTTATTTTCTACTTCTACTGGTTTTCTAATTATGGACTCGTGGATTCATAAAACTAAATTGTGAATGAAAAAACTGTTTTATTTGATGAGAGGAATCTTTGGTTAAAATTAATGCAGTGGTCAAAGACTCACCCTGTATAACGACTCACAACAGACGTTGTCATTCCCAAACATTTGCATTTTGGCTATTAAGGGGGTTCCGAGGTCCAGCACAGGCATTTTCATTATTATAATGTAATTAAACCCACATATGAGTGAAATAAATTGACCCAAGTCTTATATTTCAATCTTAATGCCTTTTAATTGTGCGATATGCTGTTGCTCAAATCAGATCAAAATTAGTCAAATTTCTCGTTATCTAGTGCCGTTCATTTCTCGTGTAATCGTCAAACGATATTCTGTTATAATATGCGAAATAGTTTGGAATGAGTCGAGGTATAAGTCATAAAGGAACCCTATCAGGCCCAATCTTCACCACCTGGAGAGACACTAAAACACACACACGCACACACAAAATTTCATAAAAATTGGTCAGGACGTTTTTCAGTTTTTACATAGTGATTGGAGTGCCACCTACTGGGACAAATTGTGAATAAAAACCACCTTGAGACCTACTCCCACGAACAAAATTTCAATAAGATCTGTTGAGCCGAGTTCCTCTAATCCGATTGCAGCGCCACCTACCTGGTCCAATTGTGAATTGGAACCATTCTGAGACTCACATACACAAAATTTCATCAAAATAGATCAATCCGTTTTCGAGTTCCTATAAACTAATCGCAGCGCCACCTACCTTGCCGAATTGTGAATCTGAACCATCCTGATAACGAGGGGTTAATTTCCTGGGAACTATGTGTATTGTGTACACTGCTGTGGGGGAAGTCATGGAAAATCGCGGGAAGTCATGGGAAGTCATTGGGAATTCCCGGGAATTCATGGGAATTCATGGGAATTCATTGGGAATTCATGGGAATTCATTGGGAATTCATGGGAATTCCTGGGAATTCATTGGGAAATCATAGGAAATTTCGAAATGGGAAGTCATGTGTACACTTTGTTTCCTTGAAATTAACCCCTCGCATTTTCCACACTCACAACACTAAATTCGGCAATTAAGAGCTGTCAAAGCTTCGTGAAACCCACCGTTAGTATCATAGATACCAACTATATACCTTCTTAATTCTTTTCCAGATTTTTGGTCTAGGATTCAGGAAATCTTGAAACTACTAATGAGAATGAGCGATGATTTAAAAAATGTGTTAATATTGGGTCACAAAATTGATTTATGAAGTAATGAATATAAGTTTGAACTCGCATATTTGAATATTTATTAACGAATTAACAAAATTAAATCAACTATCTATGAATTATACGTAAAAATTCTCATACATATAAAAAATTAAGGAATTTAAACAATATCTTCAAAATGTGCGTTCTGAATGCACGCAGGAATAGTACTGTAAAGTTGGTCGGATAGATATAACGAACCTTATGTGCATAAATCAAAGCTCAAATCCATAAGGTCGCCACTAACATGGACTAACGCTAGAAATTGCGCCTTACTAGCGTCTCCAGGTTCGGTTTCGGTTAATGGGAGTGAATAACACAATTTCTTATTTTTTGAGGAAACAGTTCTGGCTATTGTAATTTTGAAAGAATCATCTGAATCGTTGGTTTTCGGAGCAGACCTTTCATATGAAGCATTTTTTCGATAATCCTAACAGATCTCGAGTAAAACCGAGCGGAACATAATAGTTAATATGGGTGTTCAGGGCAAGCGGTTATATCTTAAGGAATTCCATTTAAGAGCATTGTATCCGACTTTTTTGACAATTAATAAAAAATATTTCTGAATCGTATATTTCAACAGAAGTTTGTGTGAGTGATATTCACCTTATATAGATGACCATGAACAGAAAATTTTTTTTTGTCAATTTTTGGAAAAATGCCCCCCACCCCTTCCTGCACACGACGATTTTTTGACGACCAGTTGAATTTGCATTGTAAGGGTATGGAGAATGATACCCAGTGGTCTATACATTTTAGCAATGAAGGTCCCACGAAAATCTGTTTTAGAGCTCTTTTCATGCTTTGTGAACTCTACTAATAGTGTCCTCTTTCCCTCGGTAGTCTGGATTGGATGTCCCACAGCGTTACTTACTGACCAACTGGTCAGTATACTCGGGATCTGCAACCTGGCTGTCTCACAGCGTTACTTATGGACCACCTTGTATATAATCCAAAGCCTCAGTTCTACACTTCCTAACATAAAAACCCTGATGACAGAAAAAAAACCATCAGTGACTCCTCTCAGATAAGAAATAAATGAATCTCCCCAATGCATAATAATTTCGGTTATCAGAATACCAAACAACAAGTTATTCATTGTTATTTAATATTTATATACTTCGTACATACCCTGATATTCGGGGTTATCCTGTATAAGTTTGCTTCAAAACTAAATCTGGCCGTGCCTCCACCAAATAATTCTTCAAATACACAGCAATCTTCTGGATACAGAAAAATAATTACGTCCTGAATTATTTCTACTAGAAATGACGAGAATAGAACATTTAACACATACCTGTCAAAGTCGCCAAGATCATGCACGTGGTCAACTTGGATTTGTAAAAGGTCTTCAAATCCTCTTTCGAGATAAGTGAAGGTTACCAAAATCAAACCAATATAACCCTCACTAACTTAATTCGATTTTCGAAACTATATCCAACTAAGAAGATTCCAATAATTCTTACAAAGTTTCGAAAATGCGCATAACCAATTGCTTCCTTCCTTGAACCTCCACAAAATGGACGATCTTATCTCACCGACGCCGACTCTGACAAAATTTCAGACCGTCACAACGAAACAATATTGCCAATCCATCTGGTTGCGTGAAGACAATTTCTGATGCGTCGATTGGTACCACTGATACTCAACCTCAAATGCACTGACAATACAATTGACAAATTTATCGCAAGCAAAACTTAAACAAACCTCTGCCTGGATCAAACGGAACGTTACAAATTCTTCTCGTCTGCAGGCACCAGCCTTCAGTAAATATTTTGGCCTTTATGAACGAAAGCCAACATTCGTACTTTTCATAAGGCCAGTTATTTTATCAAATTTTCCAATATCCAGATCTTATTTGACTTTACAACTCTTCACTTTGAAATTGAAAATGCCGAAAGTAGTTTTGAAGAAGCAGAGACAAGGTATCAGGATGTGCTATACAGAACCGAAATCTGCAATAGGAAAGCTTCATTCTGACATGTTGAACTCTCGAATGAAATTACCTAGAATTTCGAAAAGTGGGGAATTCCATAGGTACGTCTGTCCGTTTAGAAGTTTTCCTGCCGGGTTATTCAGGTACTTTCATTTTTTTTTCCAAATGAACTATCACAAAGTAACGGACTGGTCTATCCATTATTTTTCAATAAAATCGATTCTTGATTTCCATACAAGAAAATAGCATAATTGAATCTTCCAACCAGTTTATATACGTAAAATATTTCCAGTAAGAACAGAGGAAATAATTTTTTCTACAGTCGCCAGGTCTTTGGAATTGTCGAATTCACATATTATCTTCTCAAATTCGTTATTTTCCCGAAGTAAATTCACATTGTGATAATACGTAATTACTACGACTTCTATGTAGAGAGGACAACGTTGCGTAGTTATCTGACAGGAAAATGACTATAACCTAATATTTTCAAAATATACATGGTGAAATGTGTAAAATTTTCATGGCCAACCGGGAGACTTTATAAAAGTGAATGGAGTATATATATAAATTATTTCAGTAATACAGTGGAGTTGCGTGCGGGAAAAATGTTCCTACACTATGTGTGGAAGTGACTATTTGCCGCTTGAAATATGTGTGAGAAAAGCGTTAAACGCGCACGCTTGTAAAAAAAAAATTCTCACAAAATTTAGAAAAAAATTATTGTGGCGAGTGTTCAAATCACTATCACTAGAAGAGCGGATGGATACATTTTAGCAAATGTTCCCAAATAAAACTCATAATTATAATACATAGTATGTTTTAATTATAGATTACACTTAATTTTGGTGTAATGCCGCTTGAAACAATTTCAATATCTGGGTGCATATGAGCCTATGAAAGCCATAGCTGTCAAAAATAGTAGTTCTGAGATATTGTGTATCAATGTTACACATATTCGAAAAAATTAACGAAAGAAGACCCACTAGATTTCAATGCGATCGGATTTGTATTTTTGAATATATTGAAAATTTCAGCGGAATCTGAAACATAGTTCCTGAAATATATAATTATTAAGGAAATTTTATTATTTTTTTTTCTATAAATACAAAGCTCGCGAAATTTTGGTCAAAGCTGCGCGTCGGTATTCTACAACTAATTACGAATTTTCAATTCGATCGGATCTGTATTTCATAAGTTATTGAGAAAATTACAGAAACATTTTATATTTCAGAGTATTATGTACTCAGAAACCGTGGCATTCGGATGCGTAACTTACCCTGAAAGTAACAAGTTGCCCTTACCGTTCGAAAGTTATCGTAGCAACGGACAGAATTGAATTCGACCAAGAATTCTTCACCAGTGCTTCTATGAATCCGGCCCTGAACTTGAATCACAGATGATCTATGCTAGAATACTCGAATAAAGCATAGACATAGACTGACTGTATAATGATTTCAAAGTCGAACACTTCTTGGTCGTCCATAGAATAGAACACTTCTAGGAAGAGGTAGAGCTATTAACCTCCTTATCTCACATTTAATTTGTGCACTGAGTCTCGCTTGTTATCATCTTAAAATGGGATAAGTTAATAAGGTATAACTTAACATTATCTTATAGTCAAATTTAATTTCTTGATAAATGATTAGTTTCGAATTTCAGCTTGTTAGTGAATTGTGAATTCACCTGTAACTTAAACAACTTGAACAGCAGGCTCGGGTTATCGTGACAAGAAAAATATTTTTTAATAATTTTCTAGCTTTACGATTCTCACAAAATTTCACAAACGTGCTTAGGTTTATATTCTACAACTATTCACCAAGTTTCGATTCGATCGGATCTATATTGAAACAATATATGAAAACAAAATTATTACTCGGAAACCATTGGGCCGATTATGGCCATTAACGAACTTGTCCGTCGTATTGAGATGCGCCACCTACCCTGAAAATTTCAAGTCGCTAGCTCTTTCCGTTCTCAAGTTATCGTGGCAACGGCCGGCCGGACAGAATCAAATTTGACCTCGAATTCTTCATAGGGGAGTCGAACCAAATCGTTTGAGACCATTTTCGTAAAAAAATTCGAAAGTTACAGACATTTGGGCAAAATGATGTTCCCAGAACATACGCGCAAAAATGTTGGAGGGCCGCAGAAACAAATGAGCACTTAAAATATTTCAAGCAAAGCTTTTATCACCATTTTTGGCGCTCTAGTTCCTCGGAACTGAGTGCTTATCAATTTGCCCAAATGTCTGTAATTTTGGAATATTTCGATGAAAATGGTCTTAAACGATTTGGTTCGACTCACTGATCAAGAATCCGTGGTCGGAATTCATTCTGTCCGGCCGGCCGGACAGAATGAATTCCGACCACAGTTGAAATTTTCAGAGTAGGTTTGGGGGATGAATATCTCGGCTAAGTTCGTTATTGGGCAAAATCGGACAGATGGTTTCGGAGTAACAAAAAAAAAAATTTTTTTTTACGAAACAAATTCCAAATCAAATTTTTTTTAATAAGCAGTTTTATCATAAGAATCCATTCATATCATTTTCAACTCTAACAAGCTAATACTTTCGGAGATATGATTTTTCAAAATTTCAATAATAAATCGTATTTCAACGTTGTCACAGAATGATATTATTCTATGTATGAATATGAATTGTCATAATGTCAAATGATGTTCCTGAGACATTATCTAATCAGTCGAAGAATTGAGCGAAGTGAGAAAAATCTCAGTTGTTTGCTCCCAAATTAGTTTTTCTCAGAAAATTCTTACATTTCGGAACTGAACATGAAGTAAGAGATCTGAGAGTAGTGAGACTGCTTTTCATCCATAGACATAGATATAACTCTCGAACGGAATGAGGTAGGTAGTTGAAATTTTCAGAGTAGTTTAGGGAGATGAATATCTCGGTTAAGTTCGTTATTGGGCAAAATTGGCCAGATTTAATTTGATTTCTTCCATGGTGCTTTTCTCATTCTCATGATTGCTCATTTAATCTTGATAAATAAACTATTATTTGAATTGAATTTCCTTTAGGATGCAGTTCTATTATATGAATACATTGATATAATTCCCAACTCTGAGAAACCAATACTTTCGGAGATATAATTTGTCTGTTTGAACTAGAGCGCCAGAAAGCTCCTGTCCACAGGGCTTGAACCCATTTTTAATTGAAGGAATGAATATTAAATAATTTATGTGGATGCCCCAAAAATGAAAAAGTTCTACCGAATAAATTTTGTAGGAAGAAAATTTTCATTTTTGGGATAGATCTAGAACATATCGCAACTGCGGGCAGCATGCAGTCAGCTCTGATCTGCATATTACATGAAAAAATAATATATATTTCATAAAAATACATATTTACTTATAAATTTCATTTCGATTTTAAGACTACCAATGGTGAAACGAGTTGTGGAATATATATTTGACCATTGTAATCAACAGAAACTCAACGAGACAAATATACAAAACGTGTTTGAAAACGTAAATATTTGTTTGAAAAATTTGTCAGAATAAATGGGAAGAAATATACCTTCCTGTACTCGGATAAAGTGTAAATAAAAATTATGCAATATATTGTTGAATGTGATCTTTCAATGGACAGGAGGTTGGAGGTTTTAAATTACTGCTGCTTCATTCAAACCCACAACTTCAATCCGTCATACCATTCCTCACCCATGTTGAAAAGGCCAGGTTATTGGTTATTCTGACTTGAGAGACGCAAAATGTTTGTTTTTGTGAAAAAAAAAAATTGGTTCAAGCCCTGTGGACAGGAGCTTTCTGGCGCTCTAGTTCAAACAGACAAATTAGATCTCCGGAAGTATTGGTTTCTCAGAGTTGAGAATTATATCAATAGATTATTATGATAGAACTGCATCATAAAGGAAATTCAATACAAATAATAGTTTATTTATCAAGATTAAATGAGCAATCTGAGAATGACAACTGCACCATGGAAGAAATCGAATTAAAATAGCTGGAATTAATTTGACTCTCTCTTATAGAACAGGATAACATGTACCAGTATGAACACAGATCGTATGATAAATCATAGATAGAATAATTATAGCATTCTGTGATACCATAGAAGTACGATTCATTATTGAAATTTCGAAAAATCATATCTCCAAAAGTATTAGCTTGTTAAGAGTTGAAAATGATATCAATGGATTTTTATGCTGAAACTGCATCTTAAAAAAAATTAATTTTGAAATTTGTAAGTTAAAAACTTTCCTTTATGATGCAGTTCTATCATAAGAATACATTGATATAATTCTCAACTCTGAGAAACCAATAATATCGGAGATATACTCGTAATTTGTCTGTTTGAACAAGAGCGCCAGAAAGCTCCTGTCCACAGGGCTTGAACCAATTTTTTTTAAGTGCACTTGGACCCTTCTACTTTCCTCAATTCATTTTGCTAATGCCATACTAATTAATAATAACTGGCGTTCATTATTTCAAAACAACTTTTCAACTATACATAGCATCCAAGATGCATAGAATAACATAGGTATATTCTATGCATCTATATAGCATCCGTCAAAATACTGTGAATTTAATTCTGGTACATAGACGTACATAGAACCATGTTAACTTTTTCGATCCTATCACAATCTGTAGTTTCAATTGATTGCCTAAAATAAGAGCCCATTTCCAATCATAAAAAAATAATTGAATCCTGTATTATAGGTTAGGTTAAATTTTCGCTATAAAGACATATTAATTCCAATTTAATATGAACCTACTACCTCCTTAACAATAGCAGAACAATTTAATTTAGTAATAATGTGTTCCATTTTCAATATTTTCAAATCACTTTTTAATTGAGCAAGTGAATGAGAAAGCTAACTGAAATATCATCCATCACATTTTTGTAAATAGAAGACTACAAATTTCGATATAGGTCACTTTTGCATTTGGACAATGGAATTTAAACACTGTGTATTAATCTTAAAAGAACCCACATAAAGTGTCATCATTGTTGTTTCAGCAATCGTGAAATTTGAACAGAACTATAAACTGTAAGGCAACCTCTAGCTATATAATATAGGTTAGGTATATGGATTACCAAATTTCGAAGCTCGCTGTATTTCAGAGTGTAGAGGAAAGCTTCCCACATCATAACAAAAACAAAAACACGAGCACATGCTGGTGTACGCGCGTTAGAAGCCGCACAAATGTTATTTCCTTTTCTGATTCCCCCAACAATAAACCAGGGGACCCACTTAAAATTCGGGGAAATGACATTGAGAAATCCAGCAAACATCGTTAATGAAATAATTACAGAACAATTTACCTTCAGCCATCCTCCTTGGGCTGTTACTAGGGTGTAAAGCAGATATAGGTCCACTTCCCTTCCACTGATGCATGGAAGCTTCCTAAACGGGGTACTGAAAAAGCATCAATGAATTCACGTTCCCTTCGACTGATCTTCTCGTAACTTACCCCCTAGTATCGTGAAAGTGCTGGAGATCTCGGATGAATCCATCACGCTCCTTAGAATACGTGGCTGGGTCTTTTTCCAGAACCTGGGCCATACTTAGCACGAGAGACCGATTTAAAATCACTTCATATGTCACTTTTCACTTTAAGCCATACCGGGAGCGGGAGAGATCTCCAGGGCGCTAACACAAGGTCCCGACGTAGGTTTTGTTCACCTCCCGCAACTAGGGATGCTCGGCCTAGTAGTCGTTAGCCACTAGCCAGGCAGTTGACTCCCTGCGCTAGTAGGAATCGCGACGCCAATAATGCGCAGTATCATCGTCAACGAGGCCAATAATCGTTTTACAACACTTATCGGATAAATCCGCACGGTTTAACTTCAGATGTAAATATCAGAACTTCAATAAATCCCGATTTTCTTTAGAAAGGATACGTACAACTACACTGCACTAACCCATGATGCTTGTCAAGAACGAAACCACAACATGGCTGCCGGTTTCTCCGTTATTATAAGCGCGAAAATAATGATTTTTAGACAACCTCTTCGGCATGGCACCCGTTCATTCCATCCTACTGTGTGTTCAGATATTCATTTCATTAATTAATTTATTCTAACGCACTTTCACTATGGAAATTTCGAGTATTACACCAATTAACAAAAATGTATATCTAACTTTTGACAACACCAGTACGGATTAATACGAAATGCCATTTTGTTTATTACATTACATCTATCGGTGGATACCAAAACCAATATAGTTCTGAATCGATCCAGCAGATGGCGCCACTACATAATGACTTGCGTTTTCAGTTCGACAAATTGATACTGAAACTCAACTGCTGCACTTTTCCTCCATATTAAATGAAGTTAGGATTAGAACCATTCTTCATTATTCACTTTCGATGAAATACTCGCATTTTCCTTAATCCCTTGCAAATTTCGAAGTATATATGTTATAGAAAACTCCCGAAAAGTCGAAGAAGCTGATGTATTTTTCGCTTTTTAGTATTGTCGTGGAGTTGAGCTATCGTTCACTAGATGGCACTGGAACGAATGCTTAGAAATCCCTATGAATTTCTGACTGGAACAATGAATAAGTTCAAATGGAAACATGAAATGAGTTTTATAAAGCACTACTGACTGTGATTAAATCCTGATGAACTGAAAATTATCCATTCTTAATTTCCAAGTACCAATGAAATAAAGAAGAAAACTTTTCTATGTTCACGCAGTAATACCAATTGTCAAATGTCGTAACAAAAATAATATCGTTTTTTGGTTTTTTGTATTATTGGTTAAATTAGGTATGTAAAATGTTTGGATTATTTTCTGTAATTATTATTCGAAATTTACACTTGTTTTACTTTGTAATTGCATATATTTGAATGCCATATATTATAATATTGAAATTATGTTCACATTTGATCATTGAAAATATTATAGGTTATAGCGTGTTACAAATATTACAATCATAACATTCAGAGCTAATTTGGGTGATAATTTATCTTCCACTGTGTTGTGGTGGAATTATCACCGAAATCAATTTCTTTTCAGGACAATGAAACAAATTGTAAACAATCAAACAGTGAAGATCCCAAAAGGGCTCACTGTTAGCGCAAAGTCGCGTGTAGTCACTGTAACTGGACCAAGAGGAGTGCTCAAAAGATCCTTCAAACATCTTGCTTTAGATATTCGTATGGTCAATCCTAGATTACTGAAGGTAGAAAAATGGTTTGGAACAAAGAAGGAATTAGCCAGTGTACGCACTGTGTGTTCCCATGTTGAGAACATGTTGAAGGGTGTAACTAAAGGTTACCAATATAAAATGCGTGCTGTATATGCCCATTTCCCAATTAACTGTGTCACAATAGAAAACGATACTGTTATAGAAATCAGAAATTTTTTGGGGGAAAAATTCATTCGAAGGTAAGCTATCGTATTCTAAATAAAAAGTTTATTTCATAGGTGTTTTCTGGCAGTTCTATATATTCATAAATATCTGGCTGATTACTCTAAGTGAAAGAGGGATTATAACCACCTTTTTTTGATTATGTTTTATGTATACTTACCTTTTTCTTTTCTTTTAGGGTTAAGATGGCACCAGGAGTAACTGTAAAGAACTCGCAAAAACAAAAAGACGAACTCGTCCTTGAGGGAAATTCCTTAGAGGATGTTTCAAGATCAGCTGCACTCATCCAACAGAGTACAACAGTTAAAAATAAGGATATTCGTAAATTTTTAGATGGTCTATATGTGTCAGAAAAGACCACAGTTGTACAGGAGGAATAGAATTTCGATATTAAATTGACTAATAATATTTTTTAGTTTCATTCTAAATCAATCAAATCAAAAATAATTGTTCGTATGAGATTCAAGTCTACACAATTTGTCTTCAATTCAGCTTCTGTAAACACTTTCTACGGAAGTTGATATCATTTGAAATTGACAAGAGCTTCGGTTAAAGATGCAACACGTGGAAGTTTTTGAAAAAAATTGATATTTGCTTTGGTAGACGTTATAGGCTTACATTTTACAACTATAAGCTATTTTTCAACTAAGTCGTAAATTTGGATCTTTTATCCAGGAAATAAGTAGCATCATACATATTTCACAAATTAATGAATTTTGGAGGCTGGAAAAGCTTATTATTAGAATGGGGTTGTGTGGCTTGTTCCAGCCCTTCAGAACTACGACTGATACGATCTTTAGTTCTGAAACCCAACTTATTCAATCCTAAGGACATTGTCAATTGTGTTAAATTACCTGATGAAGTCCTCAGGAGCCTTGTCTATCACGTTGTGGGGATTTATAACTGGCTCAACTGTATGTCAAATTCTTATGCTTTCCAGCTCTGGGCAATGCAGACTATGTTTGTCAGTTTCCGATCCACAAAGTATGCATGTTTCTTCTGCTGGCTTTCTCATGCTGTACAAGTGGTATTTGTACTGACATTGCCCTATCAGCATTCGCACCATTAGTGGAAGCCCAGCTCGTGGCAGCTGCAGGAACCTTCTGGTATAGGATGGTGAGAAATCCACGAATCCTTTTGCCTGTGCAAGTCCTGGAGTATTTCTCCAAAGAGCTGTTCTGATATTTAGCTCCCATTGTTAGACTTTGCCCTGTAGTGGTTTTTTCCAAGCCCACAGAAAGGTTCTGGTCCAGCAGGTGTTACCCTGGAGGCCCTTTTCGCAAGTTCATCGGACTTGCTGAACAAGCTTAGAAATTGATTGATTTTTTTTTTTAATCTTCTGTTTTATACTATCTGAGAGTCAATCAATTAAAGAATATCGGAATTGAAGTTACTTCCGAAAATTGCTGACTGTAGATCTTAATTTTATTATTATGTTTGGAATGATAGTGGACAAAGGACAAAGGGTAAGAACACCAATGGAAAGGTTTTCATATGAAAAACTTTAGTAAAATGAGAAATAACAAGGTGAAACAAATACACAATAGTCTGCTATCATAAGTATTTTATTGATTTAATAAATTAAGAATGCTATACATAAATAGCTACATTGTGTTGCATTACATATTAATTAACATTTTATTTTATACTGACATCGTTCGATATGTACCTACTAAGAGTAGAATATTAATTCGTTATATTAGTGTAAGTTTCGAATAATTAGAATCAAAACATTTGGTATTCGAAATTTCATTCGAAACTTCCTCATAGTTAATATATATTTTCAGTACCTAGACAGTAAACACGAAAAAAGTCATATTCCAAAATTTCTATAGATGTGATTACCATTCAGTACATAGTACATACTTTAAGTGGCCTTCAAGGGTTGTACCTACTCGTCTAAGTAAAATAACAAAATATATAACAGTCAGTCTTTCACGATATTAATCCAAGTGATCCCCGCAAGTCTTACAAAAATTCTTAGTCCAGACATAGTTATCACAATCTAACTGATTACCTTCTCAAGTAGTTAGGACACCCTGCAAATATCCAGCCTCGTTTGCTAAAACTTCAAAAATTATATTATCGAGGGTTTATGAATTTTTCGAATGCTTTCGGTCTGTTCTGAAAGATTTCAACATCAGGGTTGGGTATATAAGACTGATCAGCCATCATTGGATTAATCCAAATATTTCTACTCAGATCGTTCTCATTGCCAACAACAGGTTGGACGAACTCTGAATCGGGATTTATTGGATAGTTTTTCTGGGCGAGCAGATAGTTAACGTTGATATCGTTGCTTAGATCGTATGGCCTGTAAGGTTGAGCTATAGGCCCGTCAATTCTGTTATCTTCATCGAAATCTTCCACGTCCCTCCATGCGTTGCGGATGGGAACTATTTTACTAGGAAGGGTGTAATCAATGTCGTCAAGAGGTTCAAGGTTTCCATAGCCAGCCTGGATGGAAAAGTGCAAGAAGATGAAAAGGTGCAGAATGAAAAGTAACACAAAAGAAACAAATAATTCACAAATAACCAACACCGATTAAGCTGTAGGTTGATCATAAAAATCAATTATCTACCAGTTGCAGAAGTTCACATGCGAGATGATGATTTTGTACTGTGTTTTCTGATATGACATGGTGTTTTATATGCACGGTACATAACGGAGCACACTTTGCCGCTAAAATTAGGGTAATTTTGCTTTTTAAACTATATCTCAAAAATGCCTTGATACGGGAAATACAGGATACTAATTGCTATTGGTATGAAAAAAAATTGGTTCAGCACTGACGTGAAGTCAGGAGCTTTTGCGCGTATGTTCTATGGTCATTGATTGTTAAGAGTGTCCAATATACAGGAGACATGGACAATTGAACATTCGCGCAAAAGCTCCTGACTTCACGTCAGTGCTTGAACCATTTTTTTTTGTAATTTTTTTTAACATTTTCAAGGGGTACGGTTCAAATTCAAATGTCGCATTCGGCTGCGCAACCTACCCTGAAAATTGCAAATCGCTATCTCCTCCTGTTCTCAAGTTATCGTGAGATACATTATATTTTTTCGTATTTTTTTTTTAATTTTCTAGAGGTAGAATCCTCACAAAATTCCACACACGTCTTTATGTCGATATTGTACAACTAGTTACCAAGGTCCAATTCAATCGAGTCTAAACTTTTTGAGTTATCAAGGAAATAATATTATAGGTGGGTATATATAACTCCGAAACCGATTATGCCCAAAATCGAACTTGACCCTCCCATTCGGATGCGCAACCTACCCTGAAAATTGTATTATTATTATTATTATTATTGATAAGGGGGTTACGTTGCACCGCGACCTTGAGATCTATTGTGCCCCCCAACAGAGTTGTTCTAAAAATTGTAAGTCCCTATCTCCTTTCGTTCGAAAGTTATCGAGGCAACGGTCACCCATCCAGTTACTGAACTCACACAAGGCTGTTCCGATCTCCAACAATATAGATCCGATCGTGTTCAAACTTGAAACTTGGCAGTAGAGTTAGGTTCTGAAGGCTCTCAAAAATTTCAGCGATTTCGGAGGAGAAGTTTCTGATTCTATTTTTGGCGCTCTAGTTCCTCGGAACTGAGTGCTTATCAATTTGCCCAAATGTCTGTAATTTTCGAATATTTCGATGAAAATGGTCTTAAACGATTTGGTTCGACTCACTGATCAAGAATCCGTGGTCGAAATTCATTCTGTCCGGCCGTCCGGCCGTAGGCACGATAACTCTCGAACGGAATGAGCTAGAGAGTTGAAATTTTCAGAGTGGGTTTGGGGGATAAATATCTCGGCTAAGTTCGATATTGGGCAAAATCGGACAAATGGTTTCGGAGTAACAAAAAAAATTTTTTTTTTACAAAACAAATTCCAAATTAAATTTTTTTTAATAAGCAGTTTTATCATAAGAATCCATTCATATCATTTTTAACTCTAACAAGCTAATACTTTCGGAGGTATGATTTTTCAAAATTTCAATGTAAATCGTATTTCTACGTTTTCACAGAATGATATAATTATTATGTGGGCATTCTATGAATTGTTATAATGTCAACTTATTCTCTTGAGACATGACGTTGTTTCATTCGAGCAATCGTATAAATATGAGAATGATAATATAATATCATACTTTTTGTTGGTTGATATTTTCATGCCGATGGTCAATCCATATGATGATGGGAATGGTAATGGTAAGTTAATAATATTGTTTCAGAATATCTCCACTAAAAACAAAACTGGAATATTGGTGTATTGGAGTAGATTTGAGGAAAGATATATATTATCGTTCATCATAGAATTGAGGAATGAATATCTCGGAAGAGTTCGTTGTTGGGTAGTATTCGTCTATTGGTTTTGGATTGATAATTTTTGGCACTCTTGTTGAATTTAAATTCTTCTATGATGTTTGAATTCAATTTCTGCTAAGATGAAGTTCTAAATTTCAATAATGAATCGTACTTCTATGTTTTCACTGAATGCTATAATTATTCTATCTAAGTTTTATTATATGATCTGTGTTCATATACTCGTACATTTCATATCCTGTTCTATAAGAGAGAGTCAAATTCATTTCAGCTATTTTAATTTGGTTTCTTCCATGGTGCAGTTCTCATTCTCAGATTGCTCATTTAATCTAGATAAATGAACTATTATTTGAATTGAATTTCCTTTATGTTGCAGTTCTATCATAAGAATAAATTGATATAATTCTCAACTCTGAGAAACCAATACTTTCGGAGATATAATTTGTCTGTTTCAACTAGAGAGCCAGAAAGCTCCTGTCCACTAGGCTTGAACCAATTTTTTTTCAATGATTTAAAAAAAAATTTCCTCCCAAAAAAATTTGCTCACAAAATTTCTCAAGAATTTTTGCGATGGCATTCAGCTACAACTAATAACCATATTTGAATTGGATCAGTTATCTATTTTTCGAGTTATTGAGGAATGAAATGGGTTCAAGCCCTATGGACAGGAGCTTTCTGGCGCTCTAGTTCAAACAGACAAATTATATCTCCGAAAGTATTGGTTTCTCAGAGTTGGGAATTATATCAATGTATTCATATGATAGAACTGCATTATAAAGGAAATTCAATTTGAATAATAGTTTATTTATCAAGATTAAATGAGCAATCATGAGAATGAGAACTGCACCATGGAAGAAATCAAATTAAATCTTGCCAATTTTGCCCAATAACGAACTTAACCGAGATATTCATCTCCCTAAACTACTCTGAACATTTCAACTACCTACCTCATTCCGTTCGAGAGTTATATCTATGCCTATGGATGAAAAGCAGTCTCACTACTCTCAGATCTCTTACTTCATGTTCCGTTCCGAAATGTAAGAATTTTCTGAGAAAACCTAATTTCGGAGCAAACAACTGAGATTTTTCTCACTTCGCTCACAATTCTTCGATTGATTAGATAATGTCATGTCTCAGGAACATCATTTGACATTATGACAATTCATACATAGAATAATATCATTCTGTGACAACGTTGAAATACGATTTATTATTGAAATTTTGAAAAATCATATCTCCGAAAGTATTAGCTTGTTAGAGTTAAAAATGATATCATTGGATTCTTATGGTAAAAGAGCTTATTGAAAAAAATTTGATTTGGATTTTGCCTTGTAAAAAAAAATTTTTTTTTGGTTACTCCGAAACCATCTGTCCGATTTTGCCCAATAACGAACTTAGCCGAGATATTTATCTCCCAAACCTACTCTGAAAATTTCAACTGTTTAGCTGATTCCGTTCGAGAGTTATCGTGCCTACGGCCGGCCGGCCGGACTTAATGAATTTCGACCACGGATTCTTGATCAGTGAGTCGAACCAAATCGTTTAAGACCATTTTCATCGAAAAATTCGAAAATTACAGACATTTGGGCAAATTGATAAGCACTCATCAGTTCCGAGGAACTAGAGCGCCAAAAAGCAACCAAATTTCAGATAGGTATAACTCCAAAACCGTTTGGTCGATTATGCCTAACAAACTCAAATGTCGCATTCGGCTGCGCAACCTTACCCTGAAAATTGCAAATCGCTGTCTCTTTCGGTTCTCAAGTTATCGTGAGGTAGTAGGTAATATTTTTAAGTATTTTTTTTTTAATTACTAGAGGTGTACAATCCTCACAAAATTCCACACACGTCTTTATGTCAATATTCTACAACTAGATACCAAGTTTCAATTCAATGGGGTCTGTGTTTTATTTGAGTTATCGAGAAAATAATATTCCAGATGGAATAGACTCCAAAACTGTTGCGCCAATTATGCCCAACAACGAAGTTAACTCTCCCATTCGGATGCGCAACCAAGCCTGAACATTTCAACTCCCTACCTCTTTTCGTTCGAAAGTTATTGAGGCAACGGGCACCCATCCAACTACTGAACTTATCCAAGGCTGCTCGGATCTTCGAAAATATACATCTGATCGTGTTCAAACTTGGAATTTGGTAGTAGAGTTAGGTTTTGAAGGATCTCTAATAATTTCAGTGATGTCAGGCGAATAGTTTCTGATATATAGAATTTTTTTCGATGATTTTCAATTTTTTTTTCTAGTGACACTATTCTCGCGAAATTTTTGAGCCGGCATTTCACAACTAGTAACCAAGTTTGAAATGGATCAGTTCTGTATTTTTCGAGTTATCGAGGAAATAAAATCCAAATTTCAGGTGGGTGTAACTCCAAAACCATTTAGGTTATGCGATTAATGCTATTAATAAACACAAATGTCGCATTCAGATGCACAACCTACCCCAAAAATTGCAAATCGCTATCTCTTTCCGTTCTCGGGTTATCGTGACGTAAATAATATTTTTTAATAATTTTTTTTTTAATTTCTAGAAAACCAATTCTGACAAAATTTCACAAACGGCTTCGTATTTGTATTCTACAAGTTGCTACCATGTTTCAATTCGTTCGGATCTGTATTGGTTGTTGACAAAATTATTACTCGGAAACCGTTGGACCGATTATGCCCATTAACGAACTTGTCTGTCGTATTTGGATGCGCCACCTACCCTGAAAATTTCAAGTCGCTATATCTTTTATTCGTTCTCAAGTTATCGAGGCAACGGTCAGCCGGCCGGACAGAGTCAAATTTGACCTCGAATTCTTCATCAGTGAGTTGAACCTAGTCGTTTGAAACCATTCTCGTAAAGAAATTCAAAAATTTCAGACTTTTGGACAAAATGATAACGCGATGTTCCCCAGAACATACACACAAAAATTATAATGACGTTTCAAAATTCAAGTTAACCTTTCTGTTGTAGTTACATTGTTAAGACAGTTTCAAATTAATAAAACACAATGAGAAATTCAGTTTCTTTATGGTTTGTAGTTTTTCACGTGACATTACGGCGCCTTAAAATATTTTTGGCGCGCTGTTCAGGTGAACAGAGAGCCAATCAATTCGTCCAAATATCTGTAATTTTCGGATTTTTGGCCGAGAGAGGACCCAAACGGTTAGTTCCGACTCACTGATGAAGAATCTGAGGTCGAACTTGATTCTGTCCGGCCGGCCGTCAGCACGATTACGCTCGAACACAATAAGATACAGAGTTGAAATTTCCATAGTATGTTTGGAGTCCAAATGCGCCGGCTAAGTTCGTTAATGGACAAAATCCGTCCAGTAGTTTTGGAATTATAGCCATCTGAAATTTTATTTTCCCAATAACTCGAAAAATACTGATCTGATCGAATCAAAGTACGGAATAGTTGAAAAATACCGACACGAAGACTTATGCAAACTTTTGTAAAGATCGCAGGACTAGAAAATTATTTAGTATCTCAGAAACCATCCGCCCGATATCATTGAAAATATGCAAGAGACTTTAAAACCTTATTTGACAGAGTGCAGTTCTAGATTGGAGTTGAAATTGGATCGGATCTGTATTTTTTGAGTTATTGAGGAAATAAAAGCAAAATTTCAGATAAGTATTACTCCCAAAACCGTTTGGCCGATTATGTCTATTAACGAACTTAACTGTTATATTCGGATGCGCAACCTATACCCTGCAAATTGTAAGTCGCTATCTCTTTCCGTTCGAAAGTTATCGTGGTAACGGTCACTCATCCATTTACTGAACTCGCCGAACGCAGCTCGGTTGCCAGTATGTTTCGCTAGAATATGCCTTTCGATGTATAGAAGATGTGTACTGCGTTTCATACTAATACAATGGATTATGCCAAAAGTGATCATAAAAAATGAATTATTCTTAAATCTTTGGCACCTTGTGGATAATGTTCATAAGAATATTTTCACTTAAAATGGACGAAAGAATTACCTCAATATGACACAGCATGTTATTACGAAACACCCTGTGCGTGCTCGCCACTGATCAAAGTAAACCCTCCGTTTTTAGCGGGAATCACGCAGTTGCTTACTCTCTAATTATGCCACATTTCACGACCTTATTATAGAAAAAGCTGCCGAATATATTATATACTTTCATTAGGAATCACCAACTGTATACAGGGTGATTCACGAAGACCGTTCGTTTGAATGTTTCAAAGAAATACTCGAAATAAATGATAGAAATTTTAGTTAGTGTGTAATGCTTCTCCTTCGTTAATTACAAATTCAATTGAACATACAGGGTGTTTCTATTTCAATATCAAAGTCAGTCATGACAAAAACGTCTAAACTCATTTTTTTCAAATGAGAACCCATTTTTTGCGCTTATGTTCTGGGGAACATCGCGTTATTAGTTTGATCAAATGTCTGTAATTTCGAATTTTTTGCCGAGAATTTTCTCAAATGACTAGGTTCGTTCAACTCACTGATGCAGAATTCAAGGTCAAATTTGATCCTGTCCGGCCGGCCACGATAACTTGAGAATGGAAAGAGATAGTGACCTGAAATTTTAAGGGTAGGTGACGCGTCCCAATACGATGAACAAGTTCGTTAATCGGCATAATCGGCCTAACGGTTTCCGAGTAATAATTTTGTTGTCAACCGTTACTAATCTGATCAAATTGAAACTAGATGAGTATTTGTAGAATACAAACCTAAGGACGTTTGTGAAATTTTGTGAGAATCGCATAGATAGAAGATTAAAAAAAAATTATTAAAAAATATTTTTTATATCACAATATCCTGAGAACGGAAAGAGGTAGCAACTTGAAGTTTTCAGGTTAGGTTGTACATCTGAATGCGACATTTGAGTTTATGTATAGGAATAATCGACCCAACGGTTTTGGAGTTATACCCATCTGAAATTTGGTCGTTATTTCCTCAATAATCCGAAAAATTAAAAAAATTCAAACACGGTTATTAGTTGTCTCGTTAGTTGTAGAATGCCAACGCGAAAATTCTTGTAAAATTTCGTGAGGATCGTATAACTAGAAAATTTTTGAAAAATAATTGAAAATAATGGAAAATCATTGAAAAAAATTCTATATATCAACTATTCATCCGACATGGCTGAAATTTTGCGAGAGCCTTCAAAACCTAACTATAGTACCAAGTTCCAAGTTTGAACACGATCGGATCTATATTATTGTTGGAGATCCGAGCAGCTTTGTGTGATTTCAGTAGCTGGATGGGTTAATCGCTGAAATTTTGCGAGAACCTTGAAAACCATGAAAGGCATGATGACATATTAAATTATAACATCAATTTTCGGGCCGGTTTTTTCATCACGAATCTATGGGAGATGATAATCCAACTTTAGTGTCCTGTAGCGGTCTTCGAAGTTCGAACAGCTGAAGTTCTGAAAAATCATCGTTGGGATTGGCCAGACCTGGTTTTGAAAGAGATCCTCCTGGCCTTAGGAGCTACAACATTTTCCTTCTTGAAATCAAATATTGAAGGGATTTCTATGAAAAAGAGTGAACTAGCGGAGGCGATTCTTCTTCAAGAGATCCATGCGGCTACAGAGGAGTATATTTGAGAGAGGAGACTTTTGAAAGGTTATGTTTTATTTTTAATTTGTTCGTTTTCCTCCTCTTGTCTTTTCATTTTTGCGCGTATGTCTTGGGGAACATCGCGTTATCATTTTGCCCAATTGTCTGTAATTTTCGAATTTTTCGCCGAAAATGGTCTCTAACGATAGGGTTCGACTCCCTTTGAAGAATTCGAGGTCAAATTTGATTCTGTACGGTCGGCCGGCGGACCGTTGCCTCGATATTTTGAGAACAGAGGAGGGATAGCGTCTTGAAATTTTCAGGGTAGGTCGCCAGTCGCCACCTACCTTACAACTAGCATCCCAATACGACGGACAAGTCCGAATATGGGCATAATCGGCCCAATAGTTTCAGAGTAATAACTTTGTTTTCTACCAATACAAATCCGATCGTATTGAAACTTGGTGATTAGTTGTAGAATACAAACCTAAGTACGTTTGTGAAATTTGGAGAATCGTACCACTAGAAAATAAAAAAAAATATTGAAAAAAACTTGGTGATTAGTTGTAAAACGCTAGAAAATTAAAAAAAAATTGGTTCAAGCACTGACGTGAAGTCAGAAGATTTTGCGCGTATATTCTATTGTCCATTCTCCTGTATTTGACACTCTTAATCGATGGTAAAGAACCATATCTTCTGATAGAAGCTAGAAAATTAGGAATTTTCATGAAAAAATCTACAAGTTATTAACATTGGAATGAAACCCTATTTGAGATAATTTAAAGGGTTTTTTTCAGATTTCACACGAATTTTCTGAGAATAATATGTAAGTGATAAATTGAACAAATGGCTAATCTGATTATCAATGAAAAAACTGGGTATTACACTTAAAAATCGAAAGTTGGTATCATTTCCGGTGAAACCGGAAATCGAACGAATCTGAATTTTTTTCCAAGAATTCATCTCTCTTAACAAAGCTTAACTATAAAATTTCAAGTGTTTATCTCGAGTCTTTCTTTGAAATATTCCAATGAACGTTCCTCGTGAATCACCCTGTATAGATATATGCTAAGCTTACTAAATATGTGGACTTCACAATCCAAAAAAAATTTCAACGCAGCCAACTATTGGAGTACTCAGTGCCATGTATTCAATTTTGAATGTCTCCCCTTCAGTATATATTATGTCAGTTTAGTTCCAACTTTCAGCCATATCGCATTATCGTCACCATGATTGCGAATCAATACTGAAGAAGTTTATCAAATAAATATATTTTGAGGTCGTCTTGTCTTATCAAATGAGAACGGAACCTTCAAAGACTCAAAATATAACAAAAGTATGGTGAAGGTTAAGGATAAATACATATTAATTGCTATATTCAATAATATAAATTTTGGAATGACTTAGGCCGCTCGTACACCAGCACGACGCGACCGCAACGCGACCGCGACTTCGTGTCGCTTCGCAGTCGCGGTACGTGGTAATTCATAGAAGCGCCCACACCAAGGATACGGCGACGCGACGCATTTTCCTCGTTAAAAAGTATCGTCGCGGTAGCGTTGCGGTCGCGTCGTGCTGGTGTACGAGCGGCCTTAGAGAACAAATAGCTTCAGTTCAAAATTGATAATATTCGTCTGTTGATTTGGGGTATAGCACCTAATTATTTAGCAGACAATCTTTTTGCGCCTATGTTCTGGGGAACATCGCGTTATTATTTTGCCCAAATGTCTGTAATTTTCGAATTTTGGCCGCAAATGGCCTCAAACGATTGGGTTCGACTACCTGATCAAGAATTCGAGGTCAAAGTTGATTCTGTCCGGCCGGCCGTTGCCACGATAACTTGAGAACGTAAAAGGATAGCGACTTGAAATTTTCAGGGTAGGTGGCCCAATAGGATCCCAATAGGACGGACAAGTTCGTTAATGGGCATAATCGGCCCAATGGTTTCCGAGTAATAATTTTATCTACAACCAATACTAATCCGATCGAATATTGAAACTTGGTGAGTACTTGTAGAATATTATTATTATTATTAAAATACAAGAAGAGTTGAGGAAATTCCTATAAACCTAAGGATGTTTGTGAAATTTTGTGAACATCATATCACTAGAAAATTTTTAAAAAATTATTAAAAACTATTATTCACTTCACGATAACCTAAAAACGGAAAGAGATAGTGACTTGAAATTTTCAGGTAAGGTTGAGAATCCGAATGCACCATTTGAGTTTGTTTATAGGAATAATTGGCGAAACGGTTTTGGAGTTATACCCAACTGAAATTTGATTATTGATATTGAGGAAATAATCCTCAATAACTCGTAAAATACGAAACCGATCCAATTCAATCATGGTTATTAGTTGTAGAATGCAACGCGAAAATTCTTTCAAAATTTAGTGAGGATCGAATAACTAGAAAACTTTTAAAAAATCATAGAAAATTATGGAAAAAAATTCTATATATCAGAAACTATTCGTCCGATATCGCTTAAATTTTGCGAGAGCCTTCAGAACCTAACTATAGTACCAAGTTCCAAGTTTGAACACGATCGGATCTATATTGTTGGAGATCCGAGCAGCCTTGTGTGAGTTCAGTTGCTGCATGGGTGAGCATTGCCTCGACAACTCTCGAACTAAAGGAGATAGGTACAATTTTCAGGATAGGTTGCACATCTGAATAGGAGAGTTAAGTTCGCTGTTAGCCATAATCGGCCCAACGGTTTCGGAGTTATACCCATCTGGAATATTATTTCCTCGATAACTCAAAAAATATAGACTCGATCGAATTGAAGCTTGGTAACTAGTTGTAGAATATTGACATGAAGACGTGTGTAAACTTTTGTGAGGACCGTACCACTAAAAAAATTTTAAAAAATTACGGATAAATATTATCTATCTCATGATTCTTTGAGAACGGAATGAAATAGCGTCATGCAGTTTTCAGGGTAGATTACGCATCTGAATACGACATCTAAGTTCGATAACTAGCATAATCGGCCAAATGGTTTTGGAGTTATATCAATCTGGAATTTGGTTATTTCCTCAATAACTCAAAAAATACAAAATATTAGTTGTAGAATGCCAACGCGAAAATATTAGCAAATTCCATCCAACTCAAAAATTGTGGGGTATAGGACAAAAATAGCCGGATTTATAGTATGTTTATATTTGGCGACGTTTCGCAGATTGTTTCGTCTGCTTCCTCAGGCCTAAAATCGTTTATAATAAAATTTAGAAAAACACTGTATACAAACATTCTCAACATCTCATTTCACAAACATTAAATTACCTATATAAATTATATTAATCCATCAGTCACAAAGTATAAAAATTCAACCACATTCATGTATATTCTCAGCTACTTCCTCCGGCAGAGCATATAATTACCGGGAATTGTGCAAATTGTCAACAATCAATGTAACCCAACTTCTCTTAAACTACGTAGTTTACTATCTCTCCAGTCTGACAACGTAAACACACCAAACAAAACCTCACCAACAACACCGCAACCCATCATACACGTCAATATATTCACATCTCATATACCAGTTTCAATTATTATCTATGATTTTCTTTATTTATTTTTTTTTTTCTGTTCTTTATATTTTAAAAGAATACTATTATATAACTTACTAAGGTGTTCTGTGTCTGATCTAAAATTAACAGTCTTGTTATTGTTTATGTGGATCATCTCTAAAATGTTTCTCTTTCTACCATTTTTTTCCTTCTCATATATTTTTATATTATCAAAATCAAATCGATGGTCTTCATTAAAGTAGTGGGTGCACAGGGCTGTTCTTTCTTGATTTTTTACATCTTTTATATCATTTTTATGTTGTTTGGTTCGATTCTCTAGATATTGCCTCGTCTGCCCTACATATAACATTGGACAGTCGAGGCAAGGAATGCCATATACCACATTAGAAATTTTTGTTCTATCAATTTTATCCTTGATGTTAGTATATAATCTATTAACGGTCTTCATGTTGTAAAAAACTAATTCGGTATTTTCTGTTTTTAATGCTCTTTTTATTTGTTGAGAAAGTTCCGGGATGTATGGTATTTTATAATATTTTTTGTCTACTATTGTTTCAATTTTCTTAGTCGTACCTGTTTTAATCTTCTGAAGGAGCTCATGGAGTATCCTCTTCGTGAATGTTATTGGGTAGTTGTTATTATACAATATTTTCTTAACTCTTTCTATGTTTTCTTCATGGTATTGGGGACTGCTTAATTTGATTGATCGAAACAACATGTTGTTGATAGCACTTATTTTAGAGATGATCCACATAAACAATAACAAGACTGTTAATTTTAGATCAGACACAGAACACCTTAGTAAGTTATATAATAGTATTCTTTTAAAATATAAAGAACAGAAAAAAAAATAAATAAAGAAAATCATAGATAATAATTGAAACTGGTATATGAGATGTGAATATATTGACGTGTATGATGGGTTGCGGTGTTGTTGGTGAGGTTTTGTTTGGTGTGTTTACGTTGTCAGACTGGAGAGATAGTAAACTACGTAGTTTAAGAGAAGTTGGGTTACATTGATTGTTGACAATTTGCACAATTCCCGGTAATTATATGCTCTGCCGGAGGAAGTAGCTGAGAATATACATGAATGTGGTTGAATTTTTATACTTTGTGACTGATGGATTAATATAATTTATATAGGTAATTTAATGTTTGTGAAATGAGATGTTGAGAATGTTTGTATACAGTGTTTTTCTAAATTTTATTATAAACGATTTTAGGCCTGAGGAAGCAGACGAAACAATCTGCGAAACGTCGCCAAATATAAACATACTATAAATCCGGCTATTTTTGTCCTATACCCCACAATTTTTGAGTTGGATGGAATTTTATCATGGAGGACACAATTTTGAATAATTTAATATTAGCAAAATTTCGTGAGGAATTTTTTCAAAAATCATTGAAAAAAAAATTGGTTCAAGCACTGACGTATGTTCTCTTTTCCATTCTCCTTTATTGGACACTCTTACCTTGCGTTCCGAAATTGCTGGCATTACTGGCCACAGTAACAATATCGGAACGCTTTTCAGTGACAGTAATCTTAAACTGTTGTTAATTTTCGGAACGTTCGAGCAGTAACGCCAGTAACAAACAAAGCTTTGAACGATGGATCAACATAACCTATTATTTTCATATTTGAAGCCCTTTTAAATGTTTGGTCTGTAATCGGTGGGTGAAACGATGGCTGTAATTAACCAAGTCTTATTGAATTAAATGCTCACAGATAGCGATTTTACCGTTTTGATGTTGATTAGTACTGAAAAACACTCATAACCTAAACTATTTGAATTTGGGGAAGGAATATTGGCAGTACTGACACTATACGACCACTTCTGTGGCAGTAAAATCAGTAAATGTGTAGTCTCCAACAGGGTATCAAAAAAAATGGCGCGAAATCATTACCAGTGAATTTCAGTAATATCGGAACGACGTAATTTACTGCACAGTACTGTTCAGGAATATCGGAACGCAATCTTAATCGAATTTACCATGGTGAATTCTATTGTCTGTTCTTTTGTATCGGAGACTCCGAATTTACCATGGTAAATTCGATTAAGAGTGTCCAATACAGGAGAACAGACAATATAATTCACCATAGTAAATTCGATTAAGAGTGTCCAATACAGGAGAATGGACAATAAACATACGCTCAAAAGCTCCTGACTTCACGAAAAAAAAAATTGATTCAAGCACTGACGTGAAGTGAGGAGCTTTTGCACGTATGTTCTTATTGTCCATTTTCCTGTATTGGACAATCTTAATCGAATTTACCATGGTGAATTCTATTGTAATTAGTTAGTTCGAGAAAAATATGTTATTTGTTATACTAGATGACAATATGATTAAAGATAGTTAGCTCATGGAATTTTATTTTTGGATTAGTAAATTAATGCTGTATTATTAGAGGAAGAAAATAGAATGAAATCATGCCAGGAGTTCATGCATTCATAAAAAAATCAACTCTAAAAATTAAACCAATAACTGTTAATCTTTATTTTTTATTGAAAATATACACAATTCCAGTCTAATATTGCCAGCAAAATATTCAAAAATGTTAGGGAAGACTGTCAAGTAATATCTATTGTCAATTAAGAATATGATATATTCTCTTTTAATATAGCTATATGTATATGTAGATCTATGTGGCATAAACACCTTATCTACAAGCCAAACCAGACATGCCTGTTATCAAAATGGTAAAATAATTTCCTCATGCTTGAATAGGTAGTGGCCTGCTATGATAAAATAATTGATTAAATTTATCAGTGAATTGCTACAAATTTTAATAATTGTTTTCATCAGTTCGGTTTGCAGAAGGTGTTCATTGGTTCATATTAACAATAATTATCTTTCATGCGATTATTCTTTATCAAGCTTGCTGTAACTTTTCTGGTGCATTATTTTGTTTACCAACCTCTGTTCCTGACTGCTTCGGGATTTCGTTTTCTTGACTATTTTCCAGTGGTTCGACGTCCCTGGGGATGTTCCTGGTCGTAGATTCTGGTTTGCGATCTTCATTTTCAGGTTTAACTTCGATAACGCGAACTTTGAAGAATGCGCCACCGTTTGCATTCTCGTTGCTGTATTTGGTTTCGTTTATCACCACTTTGTGACCATCGATCACCTGCAATCAATATTTTATTATGTATTATGCAATGAAAATGGAGCAATCCGGTATAAAGAATATAGAACAGGAGATTTCGATACATTTTTATTCAAACTCAGGTATGACGAAAGTGACTCCTTGGTATATGATTCGTAGAAGGTTGTGGCAGCAGTAACTGAAGCACAAGCCGTTTTTTAAAATGATATTTATTTTAAATTATTATACTGATCCTCCTAGGTCTTCCCCTCATCTTGAGGGCTTGAGCGAGTAAGGAGAATCAGTCATGTTCTGTGTAGGCTTAATTAATGTGTCCTTACGCCACCTTAGGCACAGCACTGTTAATTTTTGACCCAACAGTGAATGGTGGCGATTAGCGTGACTAAAAATTTTTTTCATATCCTCGGGATTGAACTTGGGGCCTCCGCTTCCAAGTCAAACGCCCTACCACTGAGCCAACCGCACAGTTTTGGAATCTCCTACTTATAAGGTGTAGGTAACGACAAATTCACAAATCTCACACCACTTCATCCAGTGATAGACAAAATGGCCCATGATGCCATTCTCAGAATATCTAAGAAAGGAACGGGTAATGAGAGTATTAATAAAATTGGTTCAAGCCCTGTGGACAGGAGCTTTTTGGCGCTCTTGTAAATTAAAAAAAGTGTCGTTTAAGAAAAATGCTTCAAAAATTATCTTAAAAAAAAAGAGCAATCTACAATGCTTCAATGCTTTAAAAATTGTCATTAAATTTATTTATCAAGATTGAAGGAGCAATCTGCAATGATTCAACCTCGTGGAATGGGTTGTTGCAACATACACTCGGTGCATAGTTTTCATAACTCGAAATACCTAAGGAAAGTATAATCGAAATGTCTAGAGCAAGGCTGGAGACAATCATAGCAGATTGTCCATTTATTCCTGATATTTGAGTAGGTAATGGATTACGAACAAATTATTTTAATAGTTCAAAATATATTAATAAAATACTATCCTCTTTTCATGTTTTGAAATTTAATAGTTCATATCACTAACGTATTATTTTCTGTATTATGAACCTTAACTCAAGAAAAGATGATTGATACACAAATGTAGATCCATATTCCAGAATTTTTTTGCTAGCAACATTATGAAAATACTGTATATAGGAACATGTCTCAGTACCACTACTTAAGGAAGTAAAAGGTAATATTAACCTAAGTGGTCAACGAACAGTAATATCTTTTGATGATTCCATTATGTTCTTCTTTCCTATTGCCTCCATAAACTACATCAAAACAGTCTTGTATATATTCACAAATTCAAGAATCGAATACTTGCTTTCTAAGAGAAAATATACGAATTGACAATCTCTAATAGCTAGAAAAGATGATATTTATGAATAGTCACACAGACAGATCCTGTGTTCACATTCTGTGAATACATAGAACTTACGATGTATTATTGAAACTTTGAAACATCATATCTTCGAAAGTATTAGCTTGTTAGAGTTGAAAATGATAACAATGGATTTTTATGATGAAACTGCACCTTAACAAAAATTTGAGTTCAAAAGTTGTATTGTAAAAAAAAATTTTTTTTTCGTTACTCCGAAACTATCAGACCGATTTTGCCCAATTACGAACTTAACCGAGATATTTATTCTGAAAGATGGTGTCTACAACTATATAATCAAAATATTTGAATACTGCCTTAAACATCACTTCTTTCCTTCTGAATGGAAGCAAGGAAACATTGTCACAATCCCAAAACCCAACACAGACCATAATAGAGTGGAAAATTATCGTCCCATCACCCTATTACCTGTCGTAGGAAAACACCTAGAACATATTATTAAAAATTGGTTCAAGCACTGAAGTGAAGTCAGAAGCTTTTGCGCGTATGTTCTATTGTCCATTCTTCTGTATTGGACAATGTGTCCAATACAGGAGAATGGACAACATAATTGACCATGGTAAATTCGATTAAGGGTGTCCAATACAGAAGAATGGACAATAGAACATACGCGCAAAAGCTTCTGACTTCACGTCAGTACTTAAACCAATTTTTTTTTCGTGATTTTTTTAAAATTTTCTAGGGGTACGGTTCTTAAAATTTTTTTTTTCGTAATTTTTTTCAAATTTTCTAGGGGTACTGTTCTTACAAAATTTTAAACACGTCTTTATGTTGATTTTCTACTACTAGTTACCAAGCTTCAATTTGAGCGAATATTTATTTTTTGAGTTATCAAGGAAATAATATTCCAGGTGGGTATAACTCGGAAACCGTTAGACCGATTATGCCCAAAAACGAACTCAACTCTCCCTTTCGGATACGCAACCTACCCTGAAAATTGCAAGTCCCTATCTCCTTTCGTTCGAAAGTTATCGAGGCAACGGTCACCCATCTACTGAACTCACACAAGAATGCTCGAATCTCCAATAATATTTAACCGATCGTATTAAAACTTGAAACTTGGCAGTAGAGTTAGGTTATGAAGGCTCTTGCAAAATTTCAGCATTTTCAAACGAATAGTTACTGATAGATAGAATTTTTTTTTATTTTCAATGATTTATTAAAAATTTTCTACGAATGCTATCCTCACCAAATTTTGCAAACATTTTTGCGTTGGCATTCTACAACTAATAACCATGTTTGAATTCAATCGGTTCAGTATTTTTCGAGTTAATGAGGAACAAAAAACCACCAAATTTCAGAAAATTTCAGATGGCTATAACTCTAAAACCGTTTAGCCGATTATGCTCATAAACAAACTGAAATGTCGCGTTCTGGTGCACATCCTAACCTGAAAATTTCAAGCCGCTATCTCATTCCGTTCTCAAGTTATCGTGACAACAAAAATATTTTTTAACAATTTTTTTTTAATTTTCTAGCCATACGATTCGCACAAAATTTCACAAACGTGCTTAGGTTCATTTTCTACAACTACCCACCAAGTTTCAGTTCGATCGGATTTATATTGGTTGAAAACAAAATTATTACTCGGAAACCACTGGGCCGATTATGCCCATTAACGAACTTGTCCGTCGTATTGGGATGCGCCACCTACCCTGAAAATTTCAAGTCGCTAGCTCTTTTCGTTCTCAAGTTATCGTGGCAACGGCCGGACGCACTGAATCAAATTTGACCTCGAATTCTTCATTGGGGAGTCGAACTTAATCGTTTGAGACCATTTTCGTCGAAAAATTCGAAAGTTACAGACATTTGGGCAAAACTATAACGCGATGTTCCCCAGAACATACGCGCAAAAAGCAATTAGATGCAGCAATTGGCCAAAAGATATCAGATTACCAATATGCCTTCAGAGAAAAGACTTCCACCGTCCATCCACTGACAACACTAATATCAAACATCCAAACAAACAAGCTTATGGGGAAATATACGGCAGTATTACTCCTGGATATTAAAAAGGCATTCGATAGCATCTGGCACAGAGGGCTTCTCTCTAAACTATACAAATTGGAATGCCCACCAAAGTTACTATGGATACTGAAAAATTACCTTGAAAACAGAACTTTATGCGTCAAAGTCAATAACTCTTAGGCCGCTCGTATACCAACACGACGAGACCGCAACGCGACTGCAACGATACTTTTTAACGAGTAATTTACGTCGCATCGCCGTATCTTTGGTGTGGGCGCTTCTATGACACACCACGTACCGCGACTTCTAAGCGACACGAAGTCGCGGTCGCGTTGCGGTCTCGTAGTGCTGGTATACGAGCGGCCTTACTCTGCAACATTCCACATCGAACAAGGTATCGCACAGGGGTCACCTCTGTCAACATCTCTGAGCAAAGTTTACTGTCACGATATATATAATTCCAACCACCACCCCGAATACTTTAACGACAATTTGTATATGCTACAGTACGCTGATGACACAACCGTAGTTAGCCACAACAAAAACTTCAAGACCTGCATAGAAAACCTCCAACACATATCCGAGGCAACAACACATTGGTTCAATACTTGGAGGCTAAAGGTCAACCCGAGAAAAACTCAATTCACTATATTCAACCACAAAATATCCACAAAATCCACAAAATATCATTCACCAACAAGCATTGACGTGAAGTCAGAAGCTTTTGCGCGTATGTTCTATTGTCCATTCTTCTGTATTGGACACCCTTAATCGAATTTACCATGGTTAATTATGTCGTCCATTCTCCTGTATTGGACACTCTTACTTCGAATTTACCACGGTAAATTCGAATTAAGTGTCCAATACAGGAGAATGGACGACATAATTAACCATGGTAAATTCGATTAAGGGTGTCCAATACAGAAGAATGGACAATAGAACATACGCGCAAAAGCTTCTGACTTCACGTCAATGCTTGAACCAATTTTTTTTTTCGTGATTTTTTTTTAATTTTCTGGAGGCGCGGTTCCTAAAATTTTTTTTTTCTTCATTTTTTTCAAATTTTCTAGGAGTAGGTTCTTACAGAATTTTAAACACGTCTTTGTGTTGATTTTCTACTACTAGTTACCAAGCTTCAATTCAATCGAATATTTATTTTTTGAGTTATCAAGGAAACAATATTCCAGGTAAATATAACTCGGAAACCGTTAAACCGATTATGCCCAAAAACGAACTCAACTCTCCCTTTCGGATACGCAACCTACCCTGAAAATTGCAAGTCCCTATCTCCTTTGGTTCGAAAGTTATCGAGGCAACGGTCACCCATCTACTGAACTCACACAAGAATGCTCGAATCTCCAACAATATTCAACCGATCGTATTAAAACTTGAAACTTGGCAGTAGAGTTAGGTAATGAACGCTCTTGCAAAATTTCAGCAATTTCAAACGTATAGTTACTGATATATAGAATTTTTTTTTTTTATTTTCAATGATTTATTAAAAATTTTCTACAGATGCTATCCTCACCAAATTTCGCAAACATTTTCGCGTTGGCATTCTACATCTAATAACCATGTTTGAATTCAATCGGTTCAGTATTTTTCGAGTAAATGAGGAACAAAAAACCACCAAATTTCAGAAAATTTCAGATGGCTATAACTCTGAAACCGTTTGGTCGATTATGCTCATAAACAAACTCAAATGTGGCATTCATATGCACAACATAACCTGAAATTTTCAAGCCGCTATCTCTTTCCGTTCTCAGGTTATCGTGACAAAAAAAATATTTTTTAATAATTTTTTTAAAATTTTCTAGCCATATGATTCGCCCAAAATTTCACAAACGTGCTTAGGTTCATATTCTACAACTACTCACCAAGTTTCAATTCGATCGGATTTATATTGGTAGAAAACAAAATTATTACTCGGAAACCACTGGGCCGATTATGCCCATTAACGAACTTGTCCGTCGTATTGCGATGGGCCACCCACCCTGAAAATTTCAAGTCGCTAGCTCTTTTCGTTCTCAAATTATCGTGGCAACGGACGGCCGGACGGACAGAATCAAATTTGACCTCGGATTCTTCATCGGGGAGTCAAACTTGATCGTTTGAGACCAATTTCGTCAAAAAATTCGAAAGTTACAGACATTTGGGCAAAACTATAACGCGATGTTCCCCAGAACATACGCGCAAAAATCAATATTGCAGGCACACAGATCAAAAGCTCAGGACAGTGTGAAGTATTAAGGAGTTGAGGTTATAATAAAGGAAACTTCAAGAAACACACTATCAATTTGAAGAAGAAATGTATTAGCAGGAGCAAACATTTCAGGAACCTCACATACAAGAATTCTGGTATAAGTACAAAAACCGCTGCCCACATCTACAAAACAATATGCCGCCCCCTGCTTGAATACTGCCATCCAATCTACGCAACAGCTAACAAAACTACTGTAAAACAACTCCAAATTGCCGAAACCTCTTCCCTCAGAACCATTACTAGAATGAGACACCCCAGCAATCCACTGCACAACCCACCGAACACTCTACTATACGAGGTGACCAAGATTACACCAATCGAGCAACGCATCCAAGACCTGTTCCGTAAATTCTCACGTCGCAATCACAACACAGAAATGCTGGAAAAATTTTGTACTAACAGAAACCCAGAAGTAAGGCCACACATAAAACTCCCACACAAAACTATCTGGGAACTCTTGCAGGAAACCAGGGATTCATCATCCGACACATAAAATATTTATTCATATAAGTATATAAGATCTTTTTTTGCGCGCGTGTTCCGCAAGGAACAGCGTGCTATCATTTCGTCACAATGTCTGTATTTTTCGAATTTTTTTTCGAAAATGGTCTCAAACGATTCGGTTCGACTCCCTGATGAAGAATTCGAGGTCAATTTCAATTCTGTCCGTCCGGTCCGGCCGGCCGTTAGCACGATAACTCTCGAACGGAACGACTTAGAGCGTTGAAATTTGTAGGGTACTTTTCTAGCGTAAATATCTCGGACAAGTTCGTTAACGGGCGAAATCCACCGAGCGGTTTCGGAGTTGAGGCCGTTTTTGGTCAAAACGTTTTTTATGAATATTTCCGGAACCGATCACTCGATCTTTCTGAAATTTGGCATCAAATTGTAGAATCATGACCTTTATATGCCTGCGAAGTTTTGTTATGACCGGACGGCCCTAAAGTGGCAAAAAAAAATTTCAAAAATTATAAAACTTTGTTTTCACGATAACTCGAAAAATACTGATCTGATTAAATTGAAACTCAGTAGTTAGATGCAAAAGACCAATGCAAACACTTTTGCAAAATTTCGTGAAGATCACGTGACATGAAAAAAATCAAAAAATTACTACTATTTTGCGGAATACTTTGCTTAAAATGTCGAAACCTATTTTTTTGAGGTTCATGCTTCCTTTTCCGGGCATTTTTCGTTGTGCGCATGCGCAGATGAGAAGTCATTTAACTGCTGTAGTTTTCGTCAGAGAGGATTGGGGTTTTGGGGTGGCGGATGCTATTCCTCCATAGAATCCAGATCCCTGATGAGGGTCTGCGCATGCGTAGATTAAAGATGCGATATCTCCCGAACCACTAGTGTTGGAGAATCGGAAATTTTTGTAAGGTGTGTGATTTTGAGAGGACTTTTAGCCGCAAGTAGATTGCGCATGCGCAGAAGAGAAGTGACTGTTTTCGGGTAGTATGGGTTATGTTGGGAGTGCTGAGCCGATATTGTGAGGTTTCAAAAGAATATTCATGGCAATTCAGTGCAAGGACAAGTCAGTTTGGGGGATGTAGCGTTGTTTCCGAGTTAAAGTGTCCGTACCGTGGCCCTGGGGCTAATTTCGAAATTGATGTACCCCTTACGGGCATTTTTCGTTATGCGCATGAGCAGACCATCAGTGATTTAACTGCTGGTGCTTTCGTCAGAGAGGATTGGGATTTTGGGGTGGCGGATGCTATTCCTCTATAGAATCCCCTGGTGAGGGTCTGCGCATGCGTGGATTCAAGAAGCGATATCTCCTGAACCACTAGTGTTGGAGAATTGGAGTTTTTAGTGAGGTGTGTAATTTTGGGAGATTTTGCAGCCACGAGTATATTGCGCATGCGCAGACGAGGAGTGAATGGTTTTGGGTTGTTTGGGTTATGTTGGGAGTAATGAGCCGATATTGTGAGGTTTTAAAAGAATATTCATGTCAATTCAGTGCACGGACAGAAGTCAGTTTGGGGGAAATAGCGTTGTTTCCGAGTTGAAATGTCTGTATGGTAGCCCTGAGGCAAATTTATAAATAACTATATTCGGTAGATTTATAATAAAATACGTTCGGATTTGGAGAAGAGGCAATTGCTTTCCTAACGGAGGTCCCACAACCGCAATTTTTTTTGATCTACAGTAAAGCTAACAGCCAAACTGTATTGATAGCTATATTTGTTAAAGGAACTTGAAAAAAAAAAAAAAGCACTGACGTGAAGTCAGTACTCTTTGGCGCGCGTGTTCACGGTGGCTAATTTGAATTGAATGATGAGTACTTCAAGCTCAGTGGATAGAGCGAGCCGAAGATCTACCCAAAGGATAGTGGACACCATTCACTGTCGGTTCAAAAATTAACAGTGCTGTATCTAAGCTGCCATCAGGATAGAGTAACAAAGTTGGAAAAGAACACAACTGACTCTCCTTAGTCGCACAAGCTCCTAGAAGATTTGGGAGGGTCAGTATAATCCTAATCATGTTTATAGCACGCGCGCAAAAGCAGAGTGATTTAACAATGAAAGAAAAAGTGTAAAAAGTCAATCTCCTTTGGCGCGCGTGCTATAAACATGATTAGGATTATACTGACCCTCCCAAATCTTCTAGGAGCTTGTGCGACTAAGGAGAGTCAGTTGTGTTCTTTTCCAACTTTGTTACTCTATCCTGATGGCAGCTTAGATACAGCACTGTTAATTTTTGAACCGACAGTGAATGGTGTCCACTATCCTTTGGGTAGATCTTCGGCTCGCTCTATCCACTGAGCTTGAAGTACTCATCATTCAATTCAAATTAGCCACCGTGAACACGCGCGCCAAAGAGTACTGACTTCACGTCAGTGCTTTTTTTTTTCTCTCTTTCCATTCACATTCAAACAATAAGACTTTTACACTTGTGTAATATAACACAAACATAATTTTGTCTGTAGACAAAAAAACAGGCTGAAGGACTTAGGTCTATGGCCTTTTGGTTTTCCAATAAAGTACGGTTCTATATATCTATCTTATCCCTCAAAACTACTCTGAAAATTTCAACTGTCTAGGACATTCTGTTCGAGAGTTATCGTGTTAACGGCCGGACAGAATCGATTCCAACCCCGGATTCTTGATCAGTGAGTCGAACCAAATCGTTTAAGACCATTTTCAGCCAAAAATTAGAAAATTACAGACATTTGGGCAAATTGATAAGCACTCTGCTCCGAGGAAAAAGATCGCCAAAAACCAAAACGCCTGGTCCTCTCTTACCAGGTACATTTCATAAGCCAATCTTCCTAGTGACAAAATGATTAAGAAAGTAAGCATCGAAAGGAACTTCACTAAGAAGCTCGGTAGAAAAAGAGACTGACACAGAAATGCACCACCCAAGTTCTTAAAAAAAATGCCATTAAATGGTACACAGACGGTTCAAAAACCACTACAGGAGCTGGCGCTGGAGTATATGAGGCAGGCACCAAATGCTCACTATCGCTAGGCTCCTATCCAAGCGTCATTCAGGCAGAAGTACTTGCAATCGAAAGATACTTGGAAGTGAAGCTAGAAAGATACTTGGAAGTGACGCTAGAAAGAAACTATCAGAGATGTCACATAGCAATCCACTCAGACTCAAGCTGCTATTCAAGCTCTGAGCTCCCATGTTATCGAGTCCAAGCTAATAATGGAGTGCCGAAGAAAACTTAATGAAGTAAGTAAGTAAGGCTTTCACACGAGTGCGAGATCTGCACCACTTTCCATTCCTCGACTTCTATTTCATCCAAGCCGTGGATCGACGGGGGCATCTTGCGGATGGCGCGGACAAAGAACTCACTCTGGCTGCGTTATCTGCGAAGCAGGACGACCGCTGACTACGCGGAACACCGGAGTTATTCCGGCAGTATGATAAACAGGATGAAAAAGGCCAAATCTAAGTTCGAGTCTATATCTTGCGTCGTCAAAGGATCGTAAAAAATTCTTCAAATATGTCAGATCTAATCTCAACACAAAGGTAACCACTCCGCTAGTTAATAACCTACGGGGATGCCCCAGTGAAGACGCGACTGAGGCAGCCGAAACATTGGGTGAGACCTTCGCTGCCAACTTCGTCATTGAATCCGATGCTTTGCCTGGAGTGAGTTTTTCCGGCCAACCTGGCTGTTTGGATTTTGTGGAGTTTCCTCAGGAAAATGTGGAAGTTGTTGACGATATCGGCGTTAGAAAAAGAAATTTTAAGCCATCTGGGCTTACTTGCATCTCTACCAGGAATAAGGAAAACACTGCTGATGAACCTACTCTCTGAGCAATATACAGGGTGAGTCTTTGACCACTGCATTAATTTTAACCAAAGATTCTTCTCATCAAATGAAACACTTTTTTCATTTACCATTTTTCCAGATTCGGCTCAGGTAAAAAGATACAGGCTGTTGAAATTTTGAAAAAAAATCAGTTTTTATTTTGTAACTTTGACATCCTTTTTTCGAATAAAATGAATGTTGGCGTAAAGTTTCCTATAACTATTATACATATTTTCCAAATATTAGTTATTTTCTACTTCTACTGGTTTTCTAGTTATGGACTCGTGGATTCATAAAACTAAACGAAATTAGCATATAGAAAGCATATAAAGATTTTTTTGAGTCATTTCAAGAATATTCCATCGTTTTAGAACATTATATTATTCTTCATCATTTCTCCTTAAACGCACCGTTTTCGAGATATTCTTCATTGAATGTTTTAAAATGGAAAACTCCAGAAATTTCACTACTTTTATGGATCCGTCCCTGAGCGTTGGATTCTCGAATCAAGCTGTAAACCACGTTACCATGCCTTATTCTCGTCCGCCAATAATGTCATAGATAATTTATATGCGGGAGTGTATTAGCACATTGTGAAATCTTTAAACGCTTGTAACTTTTTACGTGAGCCGAATCTGGAAAAATGGTAAATGAAAAAAGTGTTTCATTGGATGAGAGGAATCTTTGGTTAAAATTAATGCAGTGGTCAAAGACTCACCCTGTATATGCTCCACAATGGCAGCCGCAGTCCCTCCATCGTCCAGACTATCGGACAGGTTAGCAATAATTATATTGTGAGATTTTTCCACTCTGTTCATGATTTCGGGTATAAGGTCAGGCGTGGTTACAGCAGATTCGAGGGTGACAACCTTCGAAGAAACATCCGTTATTTCACCTGATAGGTGAGTATGAGAATCTGGAAACTGGATACATCCGATTCAATTATAGCAAGCGAATGTTGTTGGTTGGATAGTAACTCAGCATGTATTTTAATGGATAAGTTACAAGTCGCAAATTGGCCAAGGATGTCATTTTGACGTTCTTCTATTCGAAGAACACTGGCAGCAACCTCACTGATTCTGTTCATCATTTGATGAAAATGCTCCAGTGTCAAGGGAGACTGATCACCCTCAGATCCCGACGATGGTGGTTTCGTAGTAGCAGTCTCAGAAGAACCCGCAGAACTACTCCTAAGACGTCGTTCCATGGAATGGTATATCGGACAAATTCAGCTCTCGTTTTTTTCGGAAAGAAAATCAACTTCTTTTGAGGTGAGATTTAAGCATACCGCGGGGATGAGAACCTGTAATGTTCTTATTGCAAGAAGAACAGTTGCGCGCCATTGTTGACAAGTAAAAAGGAAAGGAATAAGTACAAACGCTCTTCACTTTCCTGGGCCGATAGGAAAGACTCAAGACAGAAGATTGGGTAGACCTCGGAGCAGTGGAATAAAGGAAGGCGAACAATATGAGGATTCGGAAAACAGATTATAACAATAACCAAGAATCAAAACCTATCCACAATGTAACACGAGATAACAAATTTTATCTACTGCGTTTCCAACATAAGGTGGAACGAATCGACACACAAATATGATCGAAATTATTACTTGTTTGAATTGAGAATTATCGTAAATAAATGAATAATAAATGAAGATTTTTAATGAAATATAGTACTAGTATTTAGTTGTATTATACCTTGGCGGTATGGCGACAGAAATTGATACCAATAAGACACTCTCCAGGTCACTTTTTTAGAATTTCGGGGAGAAAACTGAAAACGCGTATTGACAGACTGACTAGCAGATGCAAAATTAAATAAGAATCCATTGATATCACTCCAAACTCGGAGAAACTGATATTTTCGGAGTTATCTCCGGAAGTAATAGTTTGTTAGAGTTGAGAATGACATCAATGGATTCTTATGATGAAACTGAACCTTAAAAAAATTGAATTTAAAATTTGGAATGTAAAAAAAATTCTAGTCTAGCTCATTCCGTTCGAGATTTATCGTGTGATCGGCCGGACGGACGGACGGCCGGACAGAATCGATTTTGGCCATGGATTCTTGATCAGTGAGTCGGTCCGAATCGTTTAAGACCATTTTCAGCCGAAAATTCGAAAATTACAGACATTTGGGCAAATTGATAAGCGTATTGTTCCGAGGAACAAGTGCGCCAAAAAAACTGAGAAAATGGTATGTATGTATGGATGCTGCATTCAATAAAGAGTACTTATTCAATAGAGGTGAGTAGACAATAGAACATGCGCGTAAAAGCTCCTGACTTCCCGTTAGTGCTTGAACCAATATTTGTTATTAGATTTTCTATTCGTAATGTTTTTAATTATCCTCCATTATCTTGGATGGAAATTGTCAGAGTCTATAGTTCAGTAAGAGCAGATAAAATATAATATAAAAAATAATAATATAATTGCTGAAAATTACGCCGATTCATTAGGAAGATTAAAACGCAGTTAGTACCAGCTTGTACCACAAGACGGATAAGATACATGCTGATACGGATCTCTACTATTTACCTTGGTGACAGATGTGGTATTTCCCTTGCCCAAATCTAGATCCGGTATGGCAGGTAGCCCGAAACCAGATAAATCTCTAACATCCGTGATGGTACCATTTGAAGTTCCGAAGCGGTTAAGGAGTGAATTCATTTGTTCCTGCATTCTTCTCATCACATCTACGAATAAAAAAATAATTAGATCTTGACAACCAATATATTTAAATTAAATAATATATAATATATAATATAATAAATATATAATAAATTAAATATATATATATATATATATATACTAGCTGACCCACGCCTGTGCCAAATCGGTTATTGCGGTTGCAATTTTATTTCCAAATGCGAAAAATCTTAAAAAAAAACCTAGAACCTGATTGCAGCGCCTCCTACCAGGACAATTGAATTTCCAAGTTATCCAGGGACCCACTCAAGCACGTAATTCTAAAAAATACCTAGAACCCGATTACGGCGCCACCTACCGGGTTCAATTGCGAATACGAACTACCCACTCAAACGTATCTGGTTAAGAAATGTGAGAAAAGGTGAGAAAGATAGGAGACCGGCTTCGTTCTCATCCCTACTCCGTGCTGTTTACTGGGACGTGACACCGGTATAGTCTGGCAAATGAGTGTTGATCCAGAAAGACGCGGAAATTTAAAAAAAATCTAGCACTAAGTATAGCAGGAATGAACTGCCTTGATACTTTAATAAAAATAAATATAAAAATTTTAGCTTTGCTATAAGCTCAGGGAAATTTTAATCGAAATAGAGTAAAAAATATTCACAAAAAATACGGCGACTTGGTTATAATTAGCTCTTTCTCTGGGATAACCAAGTGATAATTGATCAGTTATCGAGCGGGATGAAAAATGATTAATTACTAAAATGACTATTAAAAAATAGGGGTTGGTGATAGAAGGGTGAAAATCTGGGGTTGTATGTATTTTGTAATGCCGCATTATAAAAAATAACAACAAAAAATTTCGCTCAAAAATTAAAAAAATTTGTTTAAGGGTGAACAACCCTTATCACTAAGGGGTATAAAAAATAGATATTAGCCGATTCTCAGACCTACTGAATACGCTTATAAAATTTGGTAGAAATCGGTAAAGCCGTTTCGGAGGAGTTCGGTAACTAACATTGTGACAGGGAAATTTTATATATTAGAAGCATTACAATTTGTTTTTTATCTGACACTAAAGCATGTATATGAAAAAAGTGTTAGCAGAGGTTAGTGTAACGGGGTACCATATAATTTGATATATGATACTAGAGCTTAGGGAAAAACCTCAGCAAAAAAACCCTCTCCGTTAGTGTTGTGATTTATGAAAATTGAAATTGTTAACAAAATATGCTTATATATTGAATATTGAAGGCCATCTTTTTCTTTACTACCGCTTCTTCCTTCAAAAAGCAGAAAAGTACCCGAAACTCAATTTGGAAAAGGAAAAGATAAAAGGAGAAAAAGAACAGATTAAAAATGAGATATTCTATATTTTATTGAATAGATTTGAAACTCGCTATCCATTCTAAAAAAGATTCAGAAACATTATGAAATCAGTTGGGACATATAGGTTTTCGTGACTTCAATCTGGGAATCCTATTGTCTGGAATGTAGGAGAGAATCGGAAATGAATTCGGAAAATGAATGAAAATTATTCCAAGAATTCGAAACAGCAGTCTGCCTGCGAATGTGGGGTGGGACAATGTTTGAAAGAACTGGCAACCAATGAATAGGAGTAGATCTAATAGTTCCAGTGATGATCCTCATAGATGAATTCAGCTGTGAATAAATTTTTTGAGTATGGCTACTATTAAACCAGACGGGGCAACAATATTCAGCGGCAGAAAAAAACAAGGCTTAGGCTGCCGTTCGAAGAGTAGCTGCATCGGCTTCCCATGAAGTACCTACAGGTAATTTCTGCAGCATATTATTTCTTGTTTTCAACTTCAGACGCAAGTTATTCAAATGGACTTTGAAATTCAAAGAGGAATCTAGTTTCACTCCTAGATATTTAGGATAAAAATTATGTCTCAAGAAAGAATCACCGAAAGTTACACTCAGTGTTCTATATTTTTGATGATTGTTCAAACGAAAGCGAGAACCCTCAGTTTTATTTGGATTCAGATACAAACGCCACTGAAATAGGTACTTTTTCAGGATTTCTAAATCTGCAGATACATAGATTATTTTCTATACTTTGGAAATCAGAATGACGAAATGCAAGGGCAGTGTCATCAGCGTATATGAATTTCTCAGAGGAAGTAGCAGGAATATGGAATCTTCTAGTTTTTTTCTGCGCATTTTGATTGACAGCTTTATATGTGTTAGCATAGGTTGTTGTAACGGGGTACCATACAATTCGACGTATGTTACAATAAGAGCTTAGGGAAAAACCTAATCAAAATAACCCTGTCTACCCGTGAGTGTTGTGATTTGTAACTACTGTTCACAAAATTTGCTGAAATTTTAAAATTTTGATAGTTATTTCCTTCTTCAATATGGATTCCTTCGTCAAAAATAGAAACTTTTCTCCAAGTTACGCGAAACTCAACCTGATAAAAATGGAAAGACAAAAGGAGAAAAAATTGGTTCAAGCACTGACGTGAAGTCAGAAGCTTTTGCGCGTATGTTCTATTGTCCATTCTCCTGTATTGGACACTCTTCTTAATCGAATTTACCATGATGAATTCTATTGTCTATTCTCCTGTATTGGACACTCTTCTCAATCGAATTCACCATGATGATTTTTATTGTCTATTCTCCTGTATTGGAGACTCTTCTTAATCGAATTTGCCATGATGAATTCTATTGTCCATTCTGGACAATAGAATTCATCATGGCAAATTCGATTAAGAAGAGTCTCCAATACAGGAGAATGGACAATAGAACATACGCGCAAAAGCTTCTGACTTCACGTCAGTGCTTGAACCAATTTTTTTTTTGATTAAAAGGGTCCAATCAGGAGAACGGACAATAGAATTCATCAAGGTAAATTCGATTAAGAAGAGCAAAAGCTCCTGATTCACGTCAGTGCTTGAACCAATTTTTTTTTCGATTAAGAAGAGTGTCCAATACAGGAGAATGGACAATAGAACATACGCGCAAAAGCTTTCGACTTCACGTCAGTGCTTGAACCAATTTTTTTTTTTTATATTTACTTGGTTAAAATAATTTTTGCGTACATATAATTGTTTTGATATTTACTTTTTTAATGAAACCAATTAATTCTCGATTGAATCTTATTGATTTATATTAATAGTATGATGAAATAATTAATCACAAAATTGGGAGACCATGGGCCAATTGCTGTGTGAAAGAAACTATCAGAGATGTGATGTATTAATCCACTCTAACAGTCAAGCTGCTATTAAAGCTCTGAGCTTCCATGTTAACGAATCCAAACTAAAATAAATTCGATTAAGAAGAGTGTCCAATACAGGAGAATGGACAATAGAACATACGCGCAAAAGCTTCTGACTTCACGTCAGTGCTTGAACCAATTTTTTTCAAATCAAATCCAAAAGCTCTCAAAAAATCACCCGTTAATACATAAAGATATATTCTCATTAGTGATAGAAAAACTGGCCTAGAATTCCTTTCTACCCATCACGAGATTTAATATCCACAAATGAGCCTCTCACCTTACAAGATCAGAAGCCTTCTGCAAAATTCAAAGGTCCCCTCTCGCAAATATACTCCTCTGAAGGCACATGGATCTCTTGAAGAAGAATCGCCTCTCTATTCCTCAAAGATATTCACTCTTGTTCATAGAAATCCCTTCAATATTTAGTTGCCTCCTCCTAAGGAGGATCTCTTTCAAAACCAGGTCTGACCACTAATGTAGGGCTATCATCTAATCTCCTATAGATTTGTGATGAAATAACACGATTTTACCATGAATATATATGTATAATAATATGTCATCATGACATTCATATTTTATTTTAGGAGATTCTCGCAAAAATACGACCATAGACAACATATCATACGACGATTCGCATCCACCTACCGAACTCACAAAAGGCTGCTCGGTTCTCCAACAATATAGATCCGATCGTGTTCAAACTTGGAATTCTGCAGTAGAGTTAGGTTCTGCAGGCTCTCCCAAAATTTCAGCCATGCCGGACGAATAGTTTATGATATATAGAATTTTTTTCAATTATTTTTAATTATTTTTTTTTGAATTTTCTAGTTATACCATCCTCACGAAATTCTGCAAAAATTTTCGCGTTGGCATTCTACAACTAATAACCATGTTTGAATCCAATCGGTTTTGTATTCTTCGAGTTAATGAGGAACAAAAAACATCCAAATTTCAGAAAATTTCAGATGGCTATAACTCTAAAACCGTTTGGACGATTATGCTCATAAGCAAACTCAAATGTCGCATTCAGATGCACAACCTAACCTGAAATTTTCAAGCCGCTATCTCTTTCCGTTCTCAGGTTATCGTGACAACAAAAATATTTTTTAATAATTTCTTAATAATTTTCTAGCGATTCGATGCTCACAAAATTTCATAAACGTGCTTAGGTCTATATTCTACAACTATTCACCATGTTTGAATCCAATCGGTTTTGTATTCTTCGAGTTAATGAGGAACAAAAAACATCCAAATTTCAGAAAATTTCAGATGGCTATAACTCCAAAACCGTTTGGACGATTATGCTCATAAACAAACTCAAATGTCGCATTCAGATGCACAACCTAACCTGAAATTTTCAAGCCGCTATCTCCTTCCGTTCTCAGGTTATCGTGACAACAAAAATATTTTTTAATAATTTTTTAATAATTTTCTAGCAATACGATTCTCACAAAATTTCACGAACGTGCTTAGGTCTATATTCTACAACTATTCACCAAGTTTAAATTCGATCGGATTTATTTTGGTTGAAAACAAAATTATTACTCGGAAACCATTGGGCCGATTATACCCATTAACGAACTTGTCCGTCGTATTGGGATGCGCAACCCACCCTGAAAATTTCAAGTCGCTGGCTCTTTTCGTTCTCAAGTTATCGTGGCAACGGCCGGACGGCCGGACGGCCGGACGGCACCACAGAATTAAATTTCACATTTGGGCAAAACTATAACGCGTATGTTCCCCAGAACATACGCGCAAAAAGCACAAATTAATAATAACAACCTTTTAAAAGTCCCCTCTCACAAATATACTTCTCTGTAGCAGCATGGGAACTCATGAAGAAGAAATGCCTCCGCTAGTTTTCAAAGATACTCACTCTTGTTCTTAGAAATCCTTTCAATATTCGAATTCAAAGAGGAAAATGTTACTCGTAAGGCCAGGAGAGTCTCTTTCAAAACCAGGTCTGGCCAATCCAAGCGATGATTATTCATAACTTCAGATGTTCGAAGACCGCTACAGGACCTTAATGTAGGGCTATCATCTCCCATAGATACATGTTTTACTTTGTATTGTATAAAAAAATTAACAAAATGAACCGGAAAATTAACGTTATAATTTAATATATTTGACTTCTATTGTCCTATTAATATATGAGTAGGTGGTTGATTTTTGGCCTCAGGACTGGGCAAATAAAACGATCAATTCCAGGAAGTCGACGTTTCGATCTTGGTTAAGATCTTTCTCAAGTCTAAAAATGTTTTTTCTTTATTGTATAACATGGAACACAAACATATTTTGACACATTAAAATTCAAAAAACAAACTATCTAAAAATGTATACATACATGACACATCACGAATCTAAATTTATGAAAGGGGCAAACTCAAATGGGTTTTTTTCTCTTTTAAATTTTTCCCCTTTCAAATAATAAAACGTCGACTTCCTAGAATTGATCGTTTTATTTGCCCAGTACTGAAGCCAATAATCAACCACCCACTCTTGTTATAATTTTACAATAATATATTTAGTATCAATATATTTACTCGAATGAAAAATTATACAGTGCTTCCCAGCAACTCCGCACCAAAAGAGACTTGTCTTTTCTATTAATATTTCCAAATTTTATCCTTCACAACAAGTTGGTGCATCAAAAATAATATAATATTCGGCCAACAACCGGTTTCACCATTTTTTAACAAAAATGTCGATTATCTCGACATCTTTACGAAAGCTAACCACTAGTTTTTTTTTTAATTTAATGCTTGTGGCTTTTACTTGATGCAAATCCATATTAACTCAATGAAAAATTATATACGATTTACACTTATTTATTCAATATTGTGACGCGTTTCGTCGACACAGCAACTTCATCAGACTACATGTATGTACTACTACTACATGTCTGTACAGTATGATGCAATCTGATGAAGTCGCTGTGTCGACGAAACGCGTCGCAATATTGAATAAATAAGTGTAAATCGTATATAATTTTTCATTGAGTTAACCACTACCTAGTTATTGTGATGAAAGGACTAGCAGAGACCAAGGTTTTGGAACAATCCACAGAGTGAGTATGATTTCATCAATGTTGAATAGCTACATACCGCGGTTTCATCCTTAATAGAAATCATCAGTGTAGCACAATTCAACGCTGATGAAATCAACAATCAACACTACGAAGTAACCGGTTTAAAGAAAACCAGCAATCACCTGTGAGTAGAATTTAGACACAAGTGACACCTGGAATTCAATCAGCCAAGCTCCTCGCTGTGGCTACCCAAAACTATAGATCTCTACGTATATTCTTTATCCCTATGTGGTAATCAGCAAGTATAAACAAGAGTATAAGTGAGGCTTTACAGCACGCGAAACCAGTTAGACGCAGACTGGAGTGCCCTCAACGTTGCAAGTGCTAGAGTTGAAGTAAGCAGGTTAGGTTCGGAGTACGAATGCTTCGGTTGATTTCCTTGATGGGCAAAATCCGCTAAGTTGCTTCGGAGTTAATGCCATCTGAAACTCTGTTTTCCCAATAACGCGAAAAATACTGATCTGATTAAATCTTCGTAGTTAATGGAAAACTACCCACACAAAGACTTATGCAAAACTTTGAGATATACAGTGTTTCCCATAAACTCCACACCAAGAGGGACTTTTCTTTTATATAATTATTTCCGAATTTTATTTTTTACAAAAAGTTGATGCATCAAAATTGATTAAAAATTATTTAAAACTCCGCCAACTGCAACTTCCGTTTTGAGCGGAAATCACTATATTTGAACAAAAATGTCAGCTATCTCGGAAAAATCGAACTTTATGGATGAAACGCTCTAAGTAAACTTGTTTGAAATACAATTTACATGAATTTTCCGGTCGGAAAACCGTGAAAAATAATTTTCCTTTTATTGCTTATGACTCTCTTAAAAGTTGAGTAATTACCGAACGGAATTCATTTCGATGACTAGACAATATTAGAATGTCATAAAAAATTTTGTTTGAATTTAGTTTTTCGACATTTGTTCCAATTTTCACAAATCTGCGATCTTAGAAAATAATTCACTGGCGTTGAAATTGAACGATGGATATTCATGACAAAATTCTATTTCAATCGAAAATCTAGCTATAAATTGGCAATATTCAGCAAGATTTGCATTGTTGATATTCTCGGATGTGATTTGAATGTGATATTGAAAGATTTTAATGGCGAAAATTCGAATAGGAGCAACTTTGCACCACAATGAAACTACTTTTGAGGAAAAATTCAGACAAATGTCGAAAAATCAAGTTCAAATAAAATTTTCTAGTCACAATTATATTCATGCTGACGCTAATATTATCAAGTCGCCGAAAATAAATCCTTTTGGTAATTGTTCAATTTTTAAATGAGTTTATGAGCAAAAACAGAAAAAATATTTTACATGGTTTTCCGACCTTGAATTTGACACGTGAATCTAAATTGTAATTTTAAACAAGTTTACTCAAAGCACTTCACAGAAAAAGTTTGAATTTTCCGAGATAATCGACATTTTTGTCTGAAAATGGCGATTTCCGCTCAAACCAGAAGGCTCAGTTGGCTGAGTTTTATATCATTTTTTATCATTGTTGATGCACGAACTTTTTATAATTAATAAACTTCGGAAATATTAATAGAAAAGAAAAGTCCCTCTTGGTGCGGAGTTGTTGGGAAGCACTGTATAAGTAAAGTTATTTTGAAAGCTGATGAGATTAGGATCATTTACAGAAAAAATCATTCACCAAAAATTTGAATAACCTGAAAAATATAGAGTCTGAAGTCAATTGTTATTCTCATTAAATTTCCATGAAACAATTGCGTATTTCTCGAAAAGATTATAATTAACTTTACGTACAAATAGGTGAAAAAACTTCTATGGTTGAGGAACTTTTGCAAAAAGTTACATATGTAATAAATATTTGCACGAGATCAAAAAATATACTCGGAATTCTGATCAAGTTACAGACTTTTTCGATACTTGTTTATCTTCTCCTTTACTTATGATTAATGTGATTATTAGTTGCTTGATACGAGTAGGACTAGTAGGTAAGAATTTAATAAAATTCACAGTATTTCTCGAATGAAAATTGAAATAATCCTTAATTAACTGAGAGTAACTCTAACGAATTTCAGTTTGAGAATGATAAGTTTCAAAAAGAAAAATTGGATCAAGCACTGACGTGAAGTCAGAAGCTTTTGCGCGTATGTTCTCTTGTCCATTCTCCTGTATTGGACACTCTTAATCGAAATTACCATGGTGAATTCTATTGTCTGTTCTCCTGTATTGGACACTCTTTATCGAATTTACCATGGTAAATTCGATTAAGAGTGCCCAATACAGGATACAAAGTATTCCCATGGTTTCATAAGAATATTCATTGAATTATTTTAGATTCAATGAATTTGACTCTACATACACCATAAATCCAGAAAATCTCAAATAACTCAGAAATTATTGAATTTAGGTGCATAATCTTGTTAGAAAACTATTATTATTTTTTACCACAGAATCCAACGCAATCATAAAAAACTAGGGTTCTAATTTGAAAAACAGAAGTGCTTGTGCTTCGAAAATATTTTAGCTCTATAGAGAATTTGAAGCAATATCATAATCCCAATTTTCAGATTTCAAATATGTCCAGTTCTCCAGAAACGTCTAAAAGGCACTCTTCTTGGGACACCCTGTATATATTTATATGTATATGTTCAACATTGTTTACTATTAATTCCGGTTTCGTGATATTTTTATTGCATGCAAACGTTAATGTGATAATTAATTAGAGTGATATATTTCGTTTGAAAAAAACACATTTATTTCAATTCCATTGATAGTTCACCAACGATAAACAAATATAAATATATTGAAGTATTATTTACTAGAAAAATCAACAAGTAAATAGTTATCGCCCAATATAGTACGGTACTGTCCTTGTATAACAATTTGATGTCTCAAAGTTTAAAACATGAATATTTATAGCTGACCTGGCGAACTTCGTACCGCCCCAGAATCATTAAATATGTTGTGTTCCACACAATGTACAAGAAAATGAATTTTGTTCATAAATTTTGTTTCCGTGAATTTTTTCAGATATTTTAATAGTTACTAAATGGTTTCTTTCTGGGTTTTCTCTCCCAAACTCTGAAAAATATCTTTAAATTAAATAATTTATTATTTTGTAAATTGCTTTTGCGTAAGCGAGACAAGATATTTGTGAGAAGCAATGTCAATGACTAGATCAGACTCCTTCGTCAGATACCAAGCGAAAATATTCAAAATTATTTTTTGTTGATAGATATTTTGAAATTCTACAATTGTCACATTGACAGTCTTTGAAGATCATAGCTACATAGTTTCACTTTACATAGAAAGTTCCCAGTTCCAACTCCTTCTTCAACAAATTCAACCGAATATGGCCAATTCCAATTGCGCAATTTAGCAAAACTCTGCCATGTTAAATTACAAATATATCGTCAAGATTTTGCCACCAAGCTTGGAAATTTCAATGCAAAGTGAAACTATGTTGCTATGATCTTCAAAGACTGTCAATGTAACAATTATCCGAGCAATTTTCCTATTTCAGACAACTAAATTATAGAATGCAATTTCGCAAATTTCTCAATTGGAATTGACCATATTTGGTTGAATTTGCTGACGAAGGAGTTGGAAAGTTTCTATGCAAAGTGAAACTATGCTATGATCTTCAAAGACTATCAATTGTAGAATTTCAGAATAATTGTCAAGAAAAAATTATTCTGAAGATTTTCGCTTGGTGTCTGACGAAGGAGTCCGATTTAGTCTCCGAAACGTTACAAAATAGTTGTTTAATCGTTGATGTTGTTTCGTCATTGTTTTTTAGGCAACATTGTTCTATACATTGCTTCTGACAAGTATCTTGTGTTCCTAACGCAAAAGCCATTTACAAGATCATAAATTAATTCATTTGAAGATATTCTTCAGAGTTTGGGAGAGAAAACCTAGAAAGGAACCATTAAGTAAGGAATATACCTCCCAAAGTACTGATTATTTTAATAGTTATTCTGCAATTTGTGGCGATGACGAATCCAACAGATCAAACATAAGAAATTGGTTCAAGCACTGACGTGAAGTCAGGAGCTTTTGCACCTATGTTCTACTGTCCATTCTCCTGCATTGGACACTCTTACTATTTTTGTTTTAATGTTCTAGTGATACGATTTCCACAAAATTTCACAAACGTGCTTAGGTTTATATTTAACAATGATTCACCAAGTTTCAATTCGATCGGATTTATATAGGTTGAAATAAAAATTATTACTCTGAAACCATTGGGCCGATTATGCCCATTAACGAACTTGTCAGTCGTATTGGGATGCGCCACCTACCCTGAAAATTTCAAGTCGCTAACTCTTTCCGTTCTCAAGTTATCATGGCAACGGCTGGCCGGACAGAATGAAATTTGACCTCAAATCCTTCATCGGAGAGTCGAACCCAATCGTTTGAGACCATTTTCGGCAAAAAACTCGAAAATTACAGACATTTGGGCCAAATGATAACGTGATGTCTTTCTTGTGTTATAAATAGTACAACTAACCCCAATTTTTTCTAATAGAAATTTCTTTCCAATTCTTATCAATACAATAGTTGATTATTTCCTCCAACAATTTACATGTTAACATGATTTTCTCTTGTTTTTTCGTAATTATCTTGAAAAAAAAATTATAAATATTCGTAAATAGAATTACAAACGTGATCAAACTAAATGAAAATATATAGGGTATCCCATAAGAAAAAATCACATCATTCACCAATATCTCCGTAACGAATGCATGAATCGAATTAAACACATAATAATCAGTGTAACAAATTAACAAAAACTTGTTTTTGAAGGTTCGAAAAATTCTCAAAATAAAACAGTTATAGTATCAAATTGTTTTGTGGTGAAAATTCGAAATCAGCTTGTAACTCGAAAACGATCAGCGATATCGAAAAATGGTTTTCAGCATTTAACCTAACGATTGTAGATTCCGAGATTTCATCAATGGAAATCGAATTTGGGACACCCTGTACATAAAGGGCAACGATATAATGAGTTATCAGAAATATCAGCCTCACAGCTATTCTGATTGAAAAGAAATTGAAAATTTCCTTATTCTATACAGAAATTATTCTATACAGAAATCCGAGCGAATCTAAACCAGTGGGAGACATTGTAGATCGGAATTTTTGTACACTGTGTTTTCCAGCAACTCCGCACCACCAAGAGGGATTTTTCTTCACTATTAATATTGGCGAATTTTATTTTTTACAGAATGTTGGTGCATCGATAATGTTATAAAACTCGGCTAACTGCGAATTCCGGTTTGATCGGAAATCGCCATTTTTCAACAAATTTTTCGGATATCTGGGAAAATTCGAACATTTTGTATAAGACACTCTAAGTTAATTTGTTTGAGATTACAATTTAGATCAATATGCAAAAATACAGGTCAGAAAAGCATAAAACATTTTTTTTAATCTTTTTTCAATCTCTTTCAAAAATTGAATAATTACCAAGCGCATTATTTTTTTAATGAAAACACAATATTAGTGTCAGCATGAATACGATACTAGAACATTTTGTTCGAACTTGAGTTTTCGACATCTGTTCGAAGTTTTCGAGAAATGAGACGGATTTTTGATTTCTCAAATGTAAACTATTGTCGAAAGTGATTCTATCTTGCTGGGAATTTTTGCTGATTTCGAAAATGTATCATATCGTTGCTGAAATACTAATATCTCGTAATCCACAAAAAATCAAATTTCCGTTTTTGGTGGCACTGGGTAGCGAACACCAAACTCTACAATTCTGCTAATATATTGTATACAACAAAAGTTTTACTTGGTAAATATTTAGGATTTCTGATACCTCTTATTGTAAATGCACATATTTTTTCAAGCAATACCTCTTAACCCACAGTCAGGAATATTTCGAATATATCGTATCCCACAAATAACCACCATACAATTAGGTTAATACCGCGTAACCCGCTTTAGTCGTGCTAAGACCTGTAAGAGTTAGGTGTTGGTGTAGGTAATGTTCTTATTATTGTTATATTATTTTCAAAGAACAGTAATTTAATAGCAGTGAAATGTCTGGATATCGAGGAAAATTGTTAGTCGCCCTAGCCAGAAAACAAAATAACCCAGGTATGTTTATATTATGTATACGTAACAAAAGTGGCAACACCTGCAAGCCTTAAAATCCGTTATACCCAGCGACTGTCACAGCTTTTATGACAATTTAGCATATAGTGAAGTTTAAAATTTTTTTACCGTTGTAAATTAAGTATAGTTAATAATAAAAATAACGTATATTTGTTCCTACTAAAGTGTTTTGTCTACAAACGATAATCTGCGTATCCCACTGCAAAAACAAAATTTCATTGCAATACCTTGTATGCCGCGCCAAAAATGTAAAAAAAAATAAAATTAGTACAAAACTTTAATTTTGAATAATGTTTAATGTCAAAGTACATATCCTAAAAAAAGATCAATCTCTAAGTTGAATACTTTTCATAAAAAATTGTTTTTTGCTTCTCCTGAATAATTAAATTTTTGGGTTTACGAGGTATTAGTACTTCAACGACGATATGTCACAATTCACATTAATATCACCTGAGAAAAAAATTATAATACTTTTCCTGCTTTTCGATTCACTGTTGAATTATAAGCAGGCTGGCGTTGTCACGGAGACCGTTGAATATGCATTCTCTTTCGTGAACTCTATGCTCCGATCATTGAAATCATCGATTGCTGAAATAATATTTCTATAGTTAATGTGTGAAATGCATTGAGCATATTAAAACGCAATAAATTTCACCCTTATAAATATCGTAAAATACACCATTTGCAAGGGGAAATATATTTCCAACAGGATGGAGCACCAGCACACAACGCTAGAGTCTCAACAAATTGGTTGAACTCAAATTTTGGTGACCATTGGATAGGTACCAATCGCCCTGTGAGATGGCCCGCACGTTCTCCAGATCTTACGCCACTTGACTTTTTTCTATGGGGATATTTGAAAAATAAAATTTATGAAACAAGTATAACAAACCATGAACAGTTAAGAAGAAGAACGGAAAACGCATTGAGGGAAGTCACCAGAATTCATATCGGCAACGCCATACGTAGTGTTAGATCGAGATGTATGGCGTGCTTATCCAACAATGGTTTACAATTCGAACACTACCGTTGATAATTATATTTTTTCATCATCTTAATTTTGTGAAAATATTATTTCAGCAATCGTTGATTTCAATCATCGAAGCATAGAGTTCACGAAAGAGAATGCATATTCAATGGTCTCCATGGCAACGCCAGCCTGCTTTTAATTCAACAGTGAATCGAAAAGCAGGAAAAGTATTATAATTTTTTTTTACATTTGAGAAATCAAAAATCCGTTTCAATTCTCGAAAACAGCTGGATAAAAAAAATCAATTACATTATATTTGAATTACTCTTAAAAAAGTGCCTGTAGAATGTAACAACATATTTCCAATAGGAGTTGAAACGAGCGAGATATTCAGCATTATTGAAAATGACAATTTCTGAATTTTCGCTCATAACTCAAAATCTATGAATGATAGGTCGGATCTGTTTTCAGATTTGGATTATTCAGGAAAAAAGAGCTCGAGAATGTGTTCTCCATTTTCTTCTAGCTGCTCTAGTTCTCGAGATCCCCTCAGTAGACAACGAATTTTGCCCATCCTGTATATCTAAGCCATATTTTACACCATTATAATGTTTTCATAAAGCTTACCCCGCTGTTGAGCGCGATGGTAACGAAAAAAATCATCGAGACGCAGCATTCTTCACTGAATGGATATAAAATATCGCACAAAGATCACGTAAATAATAGCAAAATTTGAATACTGCACTCGTAAATAAACGCAAATTCACCCACCCACCTTAGGCAGTAGGTGTACTTAGAGCCTAAGCGAATTGAAAACAAGAAGACCTTCTATTGCCTTTTGCGTATTTTAATTAACAGTCCAGACAAACTAGATATTTATTATGATAATTGGCAATTTGGTTATTAATTACTTACTATCCATGTTTTTGAAAATGTCGAAGGAGCTGTCAAAGAAACCGCCACCGCTGCCTGTGATGACGCCGGTATCGACGATAGGTTGGTCGCCATATTTGGGGTCAATTAGTTCGGTATCACTTGGACGAGCTGAAAAGAAAAAAAAATAGTTTACCGGAAATAAAGTTTAAGTATGTATTGTTAGAAATATATCAAATATGACCAAGTTTCATACAAGATTTCAATTGTAATTGACAACGACAGATATGTACAATTTTACCCTGTATGTTATATTTAAAAATTGGCTCAAGCCCTGTGGACAGGAGCTTTTTGGCGCTCTTGTTCAAACAGACAAATTATATCCCCGAAAGTATTGGTTTCTCAGAGTTGGGAATTATATCAATGGATTCTTATGATAGAACTGCATCATGAAAGAAATTAAATAAAAAAAAGTGTCGTTTAAAAAAAATGCTTCAAAAGTTATCATTTAATTTATAAATCAAGATTAAATGAGCAATCTGCAATGATTGATTCAATATCGTGGAATGGGTTGTTGCAACTTACACTCGGTGCATAGTTTTCACAACTCGAAATACATAAGGAAAATATCATCTAAATTTCTAGATCGAGGCTGGAGACAATCATAGCAGATTGTCGATTTATTCCTGATATTCGAGTAGGTAGAGGCTGACGAACAAATAATTTTAATAGTTCCAAATATTTTAATAAAATACTATCCTCTTTTCATAATTTAAAATTCAATAGTTCATGCCACTTACACATTCTTTTCTGTATTATGGACCTTAACTCAAGAAAAAATGTTTGGTACACAAATGTAGATCCATATTTCAGCATTTTTTTGCCAGCAACATTTTTTTGCCAGCAATATGAAAATACTGTATATAGGAACATGTCTTACAACTTAAGGAAGTAAAAGGTAATATTAACCTCAGTGGTCAACGAACAGTAATTTCTTTCGATGATTCCATTATGTTCTTATTTCCTATTGCTTTCATAAACTACACCATTAAAATGATCCAATTCTAAATCTTCTAAAACGTCATGCCCAATTTTTATACATAAATTATTCAATATGTAATCAGTCAATATTATTTTCGGTTTCAAAACAGTCCTGTATATATTCACAAATTCAAGAATCGGATACTTGTTTTCCAACAGAAAATATTTTCAAACTACGAATTGACAAGTCTCTAATAGCTAGATAAGATGACATTAATGAAGAGTGAACACAGACAGATTCTGTGTTCACATTCTGTGAATACATAGAACTACGATGTATTATTGAAATGTTGAAAAATCATATCTCCGAAAGTATTTGCTTGTTAGAGTTGAAAATGATAACAATGGATTCTTATGATGAAACTGCATCTCAAAAAAATTTTAATTGAAATTTGTAATGTAAAAAAATCTTTTTTTTTTTCGTTACTCCGAAATCATCATGCCTATTCTACCCAATAACAAACTTAACCGAGATATTTATCACCCAAACCTACTCTGAAAATTTGAACTGCCTAGCTCTATCTTTTCGAGAGTTATAATTGAAACAAAATTAAACAATTAAAAAAATTTCTTTTTGACACTTTACGACAGCCTGATCAATACAAGACTTCGCATTCATATAAATGTTATTATTCTACAATTTGATGCTAAATTTCAGATAAATCAAGTGATCGGTTTCGGAAATATTCATAAAAAACAGTTTTTACTAAAAAACGCCATAACTCTGAAACCGCTTGTTGGATTTCGCCCGTCCAAACCTACCCTGAAAATTTCAATCCTCTAACTCTAACTCCTTTCGTTCGAGAGTTATCGTGCTAACGGAGGGCCGGCCAGACTGGCCGGACAGAATCGATTTCGACCACGGATTCTTGATCAGTGAGCCGAACCAAATCATTTGAGACCATTTTCAGGCAGACATTCGAAAATTACAGACACTTGGGAAATTGATAAGCACTCTGTTCCGAGGAACAAGAGCGCCAAAAATAGTTCGATTCGAGGAATTTGTCCCAACATTACACCAAGTAAACTGATCTTACAAATTTGTAGCGATTGCACAAATAATCGCATTACATATTTTCATCCAGTGCCACAGTTCTATTTCAAGCTGCGATGAGAATTCCCGAAATTGTTATTATTTCATTCTCTAATGGCTAGTTATTCATTTAGAGTCGAAATCAAAATGTCAACTAGAGTCGACTCATCGGTCAAAGAATGATTTTACGTATAATGCGTAATTTGAGAATAAATAACCATTTACGAGTGAAAGGTATAAACGAAGCCTGTAACTACAAATTATATTTGTAGTTCTGAAATTTTTATTCCGATCGATTTCTAAGGGTTGAAAATTGGGTTATGAGATGAAATAAAATATAAATAACACAACATAGCGGATGTAGATTCTTAGACGGACATATACAGGGTCGCTAATATTCATGGAAACGGTCGATTATCACTTGAATCAAGATAGGTAGCGAACGAAAGTATCAGGATTTCTTAAAATCCTTGCCGAGAAGTCAGGAGCTTTTGATAGCATATTCAATTGTCCATTTACCTCTATTGGACAAACTTGATCGAATTTACCATCGATATAGACCGTTTTCTCAGCTTTTATAAGATATATGAATACATTTCGCACTATTTTAATGACAAACTTGGGCAATGAAAGAATCAAATGACAGACTGAGTTGATTCTGACATATATATTATATCGGAATGAAAATTCGTTGAATATCTGATAATATACGAAAAAACTCACCTCTCAACATTATCAAGTTGAATTGAATCGGCATCGTATTTTTTGAGAAATTGAGGAAATAACAACCAATCTTCAGATTGATATAACTCCGAAACCGTTCGACCGATTATGACTTTTAACGAAGTCATATGTTGGATAAGATGCACAACCTACCCTAAAAATTTAATGTTGCTATGTCTGTCCGTAATCTTTCCTCAAGTAATCGTGAGATTTTTAAAATTTTCTAGTGACACGGTCCTCACAAAATCAAACAGAATCAATTTTGACCTCAAATTCTTCATCTGGGACTCACCAAGTTTCAATTCGATCGGATTAGTATTGGTTGTAGACAAAATTATTACTCGGAAACCGTTAGGCCGATTATGCCCATTAACGAACTTGTCCGTCCTATTGGGATGCGCCACCTACCCTGAAAATTTCAAGTCGCTATCTCATACCGTTCTCAAGTTATCGTGGCAACGGCCCGCCGGCTGGACAGAATCAAATTTGACCTCGAATTCTTGATCAGGAAGTCGAACCCAATCGTTTGAGACCATTTTCGGGAAAAAAATCGAAAATTACAGACATTTGGGCGAAATGATAACGCGATGTTATCAAAAAATTGAGTGGGTTCATATCGGAACACCCAGCTGGCCATTGAATTGCCCTCTGCCTCCAATCTCCTCTTGTTGAAACCATATTTGTTATGTCGTCAAATCGGTATTGTTACTGTTCGGGAATAATCGTCTAACTTCAGGAATAATATGTTCTTGCAAAAGTAAAAAAATATCGTTCAGAGGTCAACTTTCCGTTTATAAAATAAGATCCTATGACGTGTCCACCAATAATTCCACAACAAACATTTACTTTTTGTGGTCGTTGAGTGTGAACTTCCTCCATCCATTGTGGATTTTGGTCTGACCAATACCTACAGTTTTGTCGGTTTACGGCCCCGTTCAAACAAAGTATAGATTCTTCAGAAAACATTATATCGTTGACAAAGATGACATTCTCTTTTAATATATCCATAACTTCACAGTACTCGATTCTACAAGTGACAATCATCTTCAGTCAATTCTTGTAACAAATTAATTTGATATGGATGACATTTTTGCAGTTTGCAAATATTTTTAATGAAATATCGACTCATGTTGTGTCCAATTTATTGGGTTTCCACCACGCTAACATGACATTCAAAGAATTTTCTCCATTTGTAACGCATACTGATTTTCCATTTTTTGGTCGATCTTTGGCTCCACCAATTGCATGAAATGTTGCAATGTTTTTGAAACGGGTAATGTAGAAAGAGGTTTTCGAATTTCCGATCGGGAGACAATTCACTAAAATACCCACTACTTCGTGTTCTATCCCTTATCCTATGATCACTAACATTTCACTCGGTTTTACCTGAAAGGTTCGACAGATGAACGATGCGACGTTGTTATGGAGCCAGATAGAAACTTTCAAAGGTAACTTGATGGATTATAAACTTAATGGGCTATAATATTCTTGTATGATTTATAAGAGTTATTTTCAAAATTCAATATCCCAAAACCGTTTAAATTTAGGATATGACGTGGTATATCAAATTTATTTAGAATTTTGAGAAGAATTTGAATATGGAATAATATATACAACTTTGTTTAATCATGACTTTTTTACTGATCCTGTAAACTTACTTCATTTTTCATCATTCTCAGAGATTTCAAAAAGCTCTACAACTTTTGTTTCTAAACATTCTGTGCTATCTATCATACTTTAGGAGATAATCGACCATTTCCATAGATATCAGCGCCCCACAGATTTCACCTCGATCATTGAGCATGCATGGAAATTTTGAGGAAAAACGAATTTTTTATCCAATTCACATTTCTGAACAGAAAACTTCCACATTTTCGTTTATGTTTTGGCGTGGCTTCCAAGCGTTCAGTGAAGGATTTTAAAATGTATAATAGATTTAATATTGGGTCCAAAAATTAGTTTCGCTCTCAGAATTATTTACTAATAACTGTTGGAAGTGGTGAAAGAAGAATTTCTAAATTAAAAATAATAAAAAATCATCTGCTATCCACTATGACACAAAACTTATTATCTAGATTGACTATGATTTCAATATAATATAATACATTCTCAGAAAAATTAGTAATTTGTTTATTTTTTATGGACGATTAATTCGTTATGAGTAAATACTGTATTTATCCTATTTGCAATACATTTTTTAAATATAATTTCTTGTGTTTTTGCACGTTATCAATTTGTCCAAATGTCTGCAATTTCCGAATTTCGAGCATGGTCTCAAACGATTCCATTTGACTTGCCGATTAAGAATGCGTAATCGTTTCCGATTCTGCCCGTCCATCTTTATACACGATAACTTTCGAATGAAGAAAATAAAAGACTTGAAAGTTGCAGGAAAAGTTTCATGTCCTTATGCGCTGGACGATTTGGGCAGATTGGTTTCAGATATACTCAAGTTGCGTGTTCACGGTGAATTGAATGATGAGTGCTTCAAGCTCAGTGGATAGAACGAGCCGGAGATCTACCCAGAGGGTAATGGACACCATTCACTATCGAGTCACAAATTAATTAATGTCTAAGCTGGCATAAGGATAAAGTAACAAAGTTGAAAAAGAACACAACTGACTCTCCTTAGTCGCACAAGCTCCTAGGAGCTTCTGAGGGATCTTCTTGTGGAAGACTTGGGAGGGCCTGTATAATCATAATCATGTTTATAGCACGCGCGCCAAAGCAGATTGACCCCACGTCAATGCTTTTTTAGCCTTTTTCTTTCATTATGAAGTCAATCTGTAATTGGCGCTCGTGATATAAAGATGATTATGATTATACTGACCCTCCCATGTCTTCCCCAAGGAGATCCCTCAGAAGCTCCTAGGAGCTTGAGCGACTAAGGAGAGTCAGTTGTATTCTTTGTCAACTTTGTTATCCTTTGTCTATCCTTATGCCACCTTAGACACATCACTGTTAATTCATGAACCAACAGTAAATGTTGTCCAATCACTACCCTCTAGGTAGATCTCCGGCTCGTTCTATCCACTGAGCTTGAAACGACCAACATTCAATTCAACCCGAACACACGCGCCAAATAATACTGACTTCACATCAGTGCTTTTTTTATACAGGGTCTTTCACGAGGAACCTCACCCATATTTATACGGGAAACTACTGAACGTATTTTCATGAAATTCAGCACTTATAAGTATTTCACGATGCTGATGAAATCTAAAATATTTTCAAGGCATGAGCACCTCCGGTTTTTCCGGAAATGACGTCAACTTCCGTCTACTTTTTCAAATTAGAACACCATTTTTTTATTGCAGAAATAGATTCCTTAGAAAATTTCAAGTTATTTTGATGTAACATTTTTCAGTTTTGGTTGGAAAATTCTCTCTGAGCGGGAAAATTCGAAAAAAAAATCGAAAATAGAGCTCCGCTGAAACAAGAATAACTTCGAGGTTTTTGGATGGAAAATTTTCATTTTTGAGATTTTTCAAGATGTAAGATTGATGTATCCACTTTAAAAATCGAAATCGCGATTCATGATACAGGGGGTGAAAAAATCGCTTTCACAGTTAGGGATGACAAAATCGTGAAAAATCAATTTTTTCAAATTAGAACCCCATTTTTTTATGGCAGATATTGAATCTACGTTAAAAAATACTGTGAGTGTATGCATCACACCCTTGCCCTAAAATGGATATTTTCTGAGTTATTCACAAAAAACTGTTCTTCGTCTTGAATTTTCAGCTATTTCTTTTCCCTTCACGCCAAAAAGATGAAATTTTCAGGAACTGTTATTTGAACCATGCTGTAGATTTTTCACCCCTTCTTGAAACCGACTTCAAGTTACTATTAGGAGAACCATGGCAACTCTCGCAGGTATAACTAGAGAAGATGCTCAAAGTTTTGACCGTTAATTTCTAGACATTTATTTATACGTCTCAGGAATGCTTCGTGCGTTGCTCTTCTTATTTCATCGGGAGGAAGAGATCTGCAAAAGTGTTTAAAAACCAAATTGAGTTTCAAAACTATGAATCTAAAAATCTAAACAAACCTGAACGCATTTCTGACTCGTTCTATGCAGTCCTCTTTATCAGTCAGGGGAGTAGAGTAGACAATATTTTTTATCCTACCCCAAACATAATAGTCTAAAGGAGTTAAATCGGGAGAACGTGGTGGCCAAAGATGTGGACCATTGTTCGCCAACCATCGATCTTCAAATAGCCTGTAGAGGATATTTGACACATTGAGTGAATTGTGTGGAGGCGCGCCATCTTGTTGATACCATAAGTCATTATGGTTCTGTACTAGCGGCTCAATTATTTGAGTCAATATGTCAGAATATCTATCTCCTAAGGGAGAACATTCTTTAGATAATGCAAACATGTGTAGTGTTCTATCTTACCAGTTAAAGTCCCATCATAAATGTGAACATCGAGAATTGCATTATTTTTGATGGCGCAAAAAACATTGAAACTCCAGGTCTCTTGAAAGTTCCATTGTCTGAAGTGGTGGTTGTTCTCTTCATCCCAATAATGACTGTTATGCCTATTGAAAGAACCATTCTTTGTGAATTTAGATTCATCTGTCCAAATTATACAGTCCAAAAAGTTTTCATTCTCTTGAAATCGAATCATCATAGCTTCGCAAAACTCTGTTCTCCTGATGACGAAATCAGTTTCCTTCAAATGCTGTACCCTATTGAATTTATATGGGTGCATTTTATGTTTTTTTAATATTCTCCAAACACTCGATTGAGATAATCCCAGATCAATCTCGGCATCTTTGAGAGAATTTTGAGGATTCACACGAAAATATGCAAGAACTGTAATTTCGTTGTTCTCATCTTCTACTACACTTTTTTCTCTGTGTATAGTTTTCTTAACGAAAGATCCGACATTTCTCAAGTTTGTCATGGTTCTGTTAATGGTATCTCTCGTTGGTCTGAGTCGGTCAGGAAACCTCTCAATGAACAGTCGAATCGTTCTATCTAGAACTTTATTACATTCTCCATGAAGTAGAATGAGATTTAAATAATCTTCATTGGTAAAATTAGGCATAGTGATCGATTTTATAACTTAATACGAATTATCACCAAATTAATAGTAAACACAAAATGCTACTGAATAAAGAGGAATTTGGCAGATGTAATTAATGATATTTATCATTAAAAAAAAAGAATGTAAAACATGGTAAGTTTTTGCATATGGTTCATAAGGAATTATTTATTTATCACTGGAGAGAAAACCGATGGCCGATTAGTTGAAATAAAGAGGTTTCCGATACAAATTCGAATCAAAATTCGCCATCTATTTAGGAACAACCTGTAACTTTTTTCTCTTGCATATTAGGGTAGTAAAATCTAAAACATGGTTTAAGTAACAGTTCCTGAAAATTTCATCTTTTTGGCGTGAAGGAAAAGAAATAGCTGAAAATTCAAGACGAAAAACAGTTTTTTGTGAATAACTCAGAAAATATCCACTTTAGGGCAAGGATGTGATGCATACACTCACATTATTTTTTAACGTAGATTCAATATCTGCCATAAAAAAATGGGGTTCTAATTTGAAAAAATTGATTTTTCACGATTTTGTCATCCCTAACTTTGAAAGCGATTTTTTCACCCCCTGTATCATGAATCGCGATTTCAATTTTTAAAGTGGATACATCAATCTTACATCTTGAAAAATCCCAAAAATTAAAATTTTCCATCCAAAAACCTCGAAGTTATTCTTGTTTCAGCGGAGCTCTATTTTCGATTTTTTTTTCGAATTTTCCCGCTCAGAGAGAATTTTCCAACCAAAACTGAAAAATGTTACATCAAAATAACTTGAAATTTTCTAAGGAATCTATTTCTGCAATGAAAAAATGGTGTTCTAATTTGAAAAACGGAAGTTGACGTCATTTCCGGAATAAACCGGAGGTGCTCATGCCTTGAAAATATTTTAGATTTCATCAGCATCGTGAAGTAACATACTTATAAGTGCTGAATTTCATGAAAATACGTTCAGTAGTTTCCCGTATAAATATGGGTGAGGTTCCTCGTTTAAGACCCTGTATTTGTTCAAGTTTCTTTAACAAATCTGGCTATCGATACAGTCTGGCTATTAGTTCTACCGTAGATCGAAATGAAATAATAAAATCTAATAATAAATATAGTTATTTATAAATTGGCTCCAGGGCAGACAATTATCAGGATAGAAACAATTCAACTCGGAAGCAACGCTATTTCCTCGAAACTGACTTGTCGGTGCACTGAATTGCCATGAAATTTGTCTTAAAACCTCACAATATCGGCTCAGCATCAAATCCATGACCACCAGACGCAAACCACTCCCAACATAAGCCATACAACCCAAAAAGGAGCAACTTCTCCTCTGCTCATGCGCAATCTACTCGCGGCTTAAAGTTCTCTCAAAATCACATAACTCACACAAAACTCTGATCGTTCAACACCATTGATTCAAGAGATATCGCAGCTGCAATCCACGCATAAGCGGACAGTCCCAAGAGGATTCTATGGAGGAATAGCAGCCTGCACCTCCAAACCCCAATCCTCTCTGACGAAAACTCCAGCAGTTGAATCACTTCTCGTCTGCGCATGCGCATAACGTTAATGCCCGTAAGGGGAAACCCCCAGGGCCACGGCACGGACACTCCAACTTGGAAACAACGCTATTTCCCCCAAATTGACTTGTTCGTGCATAGAATTGCCATGAATATACTTTTAAAACCTCACAATATCGGCTCAGCAACAGACCCATGACCGATAGTCCTAAACCACTCCCAACATAATCCATACAACCCATACAATAAATTTTTGCCTCCCGATCTTATCTGTTTTTCAGAATCTATTGGGACATCTGCGCAATTTTTTCGATTCATTCGCATTCCTATGTTTCGAGTCCCAGCGAAAATTGTCGCAGACGGGCGTTTTGAAATTTTGACCATTGACTTTATAAGTGCAGGCGGATGTAATGGATTTCTTCTGCAACAAAAAATAACTCGGAAACATTTCGAGGGGGTGTTTGAACGCCCAAAACTTCCCCTCTGGCTACGCCCTTGCTATGAAATAGGGGTTGTTCTTGCGTTTGGGGCCCCAGTTAGGTAGATCCGCCACTGTTGATAATAGGAATCAATACATTATAACGCAATAAGGTACATTCTTGCGTTTTCCCATAGAATCGGTGAAATTTCCAAGGAAGCTCTGTAAGTAACTGATTTTTAATGACTTCGACAAGTAAAATTGCGTAGATTATGCACATTCCATTTTGTATTTCGAAGGTATGGGGAATAATTGTTGCAAAACCTGATTTTTCAAATTGCTGCGAAGTTCATTCGTTTAAATTCATCTCGAAACCCGGTAGAGCAAGATATTTGGGATTTCCATCCTAAGAATACTCATCTCCGCAAACACGAAATACACTAACATTCTCTCGGCAATCAAACAGGAAACATTTCGCAGAAATAGTGAAAAAGTAATCGTTCGAACCCAGCTCACATGCAGTAATGCCATAGAAATTGCGTCTCATTTTTGTACCCCGTCGACCTTGAGCAAATTCCTGTTGAACGGAATGGATTTGTTTCAAATAAAATTTGTATGGTTAGTGTTAGTATACGTACGACGAAAGTCACGAATCCGTTATTAGGCAGATAATAATCCATCTTTAAATCGTACTATTGTCACGGATCCTAGATATACCTTCCGAAGTATTACGAAATTTGAAATTCCAATTTGTTTAGTATATTTGTATCCGGGTTTTTCTGCTACAAAGAATAAGCAAGCTTTCAGTCTTCAGTGTTCACCGCTCACTCTGGAATAAATTGTGCTAAAATTGGGTATTGTATTGTGAGAAAATGTTTTCGAATAATCATTGAAAATTAATAAAATGGAAAAGTATAACGGGTAATTCCGCAAAAGGAGCAGAGATAATCATTCTGCTGGTACCTGCCGACACGTGTTTCTGCTAGTTGGCTTCTTCAGGACAGGGCAACCAAGAAACCAAGAAAAGGTGGAAAGATAACTGAAAAACTGAACAACCTATTTTCTTATTACATATCCTCGGGTTTGGGTCGCATCGCACAGGTGGCTTATGCTTCCTTCGTGCCGATGCCATAGTTTACCTCCGAATTGGAGGTCCTAGAGCTGAAGGCACAAATTGGTTGCTCGCTCCTGTTTTTCAGTTATCTTTCCACCTTTTCTTGGTTTCTTGGTTGCCCTGTCCTGAAGAAGCCAACTAGCAGAAACACGTGTCGGCAGGTACCAGCAGAATGATTATCTCTGCTCCTTTTGCGGAATTACCCGTTATACTTTTCCATTTTAATAAACTTATCCGCGTTATCCTATTTTCTTATTACATATCCTCGGGTTTGGGTCGCATCGCACAGGTGGCTTATGCTTCCTTCGTGCCGATGCCATAGTTTACCTCCGAATTGGAGGTCCTAGAGCTGAAGGCACAAATTGGTTGCTCGCTCCTGTTGTGGTGTCGCCTGTTTTTCAGTTATCTTTCCACCTTTTCTTGGTTTCTTGGTTGCCCTGTCCTGAAGAAGCCAACTAGCAGAAACACGTGTCGGCAGGTACCAGCAGAATGATTATCTCTGCTCCTTTTGCGGAATTACCCGTTATACTTTTCCATTTTAATAAACTTATCCGCGTTATCCTATTTTCTTATTGAAAATTAATATTCTCACTAATTTAAAACATTTCATTTATAAGCTTCGAATTTCTCATTCAAAAGTAGGGAATAACCCCTTTAATGGGGTGAGGGATTTTGAACTGATTCTCATAGCAAAACGTTGGGAAAACACTGACGTGAGGTCAGTCTGCTTTGGAACGCTTGTTGAAATATAGTTACTGAACTCGCCTAGCTTGGCTTCAAGGATACTAAAATAATATTTTCACAATACTTCCAACAATATGATATATCCGATTGAGTTTAAATCCAGAACTTCGCTGTGAAATAAGGTTTTGAAGGCTCCTTTGCAAATTTTCAGCGATATCTGAACTGTGATATAAGTCAAAAATTGAAAAGAAAATCACGCGAATCTTCAATTAATGGTGCAGGTTATTATTTCATTCAACCTTAGATCATAGAACCACGTTCTAACAATTCAAAAAAACCGTAATCATATTCCAGAATATTGAATTCCGAAAATATTCTTTCTCTATTTCAGTATCATAATGAGTCCATTCCAGCACTGAAAACAGTGCTGGAATGAACTCATTCCGGCATTGTTTCTAGTTATATTTTTCGTTTTGTGGTAGTCAGCATTGACATTCGATCCTATCAAATTTCAACACACGTCAATTGTCAATATAATATAATCTGGATATAGTGAAATAATTTTTGAGGGAAAAAGATTTATTTTGATTGAAAGATATGGTACTAGAGATTTCCTTCTTGCTTGGATTTATAATCCGAATTTTTCATTAAATTTCAACAGTCATTTACAAAGTTTGACTGGAATAGAGAAAATATCGTCTCATACTCGTTGCAGAAGGCAACTCCACTCTCCACAATTCCACACTCATCCGTTCGAAAACTCGCTCCTTCGTCGCTTGTCTTCGAATTTCGCATTCGTGTTTCAATAGGAGCCCATTCTGCAACTTGTATTAGAATATACTATTCCATTTCAGTAGAAATTAGAATACGTCTAATATGCCATATTTTACGCATTTCGAGTCAGTATTGTGTTTAGCTATCGATTTTAAATCAATTTTACGAATATAACCTTCATTCAGTAGATGACAATACTTCAGCATATCAGATCTGAAAACATCTACTTCAATAATAACTGTTTTCTGACCTTCTCTGAAACTTCGCGTAAGAAATGTATCATACCATTGATAAGTTTGATGGTCGGAGTCTTAAATTGTGAACCAGTATTTGTCCATATCTCCAACAATATAAATCTTATCGAGTTTAAATCTAGAAATTGGCTGTAAAATTAGTTTTTGAAAGCTCTCGCAAAATTCTGATATCTGACGGATAGTTTCTGAGATACAGAATTTCGTTCTATAATTTTTCTAGAATTTTCTAGCCATACGATCCTCATGAAATTTTGAATAAGTCTTTGAGTCTGGATTTGGCAACTAACTACTGAGATAATTCAATCAGATCAGTATTTTTCGTGTTATCGGGAAAACAAAATTTCAGATGGCTATAACTTCGAAACCAACAGAAAGTGAAGCATATATCGATGGCTTAAAGCACAGATATTGTATGTCCACTTTTTTGAACGTAGGAAGACAGGTATAGAGTCTGTGCAAATATATTATAATAATAATAATAATAATAATAATAATAATAATGATTTATTATACCCAACAGGAGAATTCCCAATTACAGGGTAACTTTAAAATAATACACCGATAACTTAAAATAAAAGAAAACATTTCCATATTAACATTGCAACTCAGAAAAAGCCCGGAACTCAAAACACTATGAAAACACATTGTAACTCAGTTTATTAGCACTATCACATGCTCGATATACAGGTGCCCGTTGGAGTATGTTGGTACGAGGAGTAGGCAGGACGAACGCCAGCGGATGCCTAGTCACCATTCTTGGTACAAGAAGATCAATTCGTGAGAGCAGGAAAGAGCAGTCAATCTTTCCGCTGAGGAGCTTATGGATGAACTTTGCGCTCTGTAGACTCTGGCGCGCATAGAGGGTTGTAATTCTCATCTCTCCCATGATACCGGAAAGGTCAGCACCACGCTCGGGATACCTTCCTGTCCTTCTGAACAAGATGTACTTCAAAAACTTCCTCTGAATTCGCTCTAGTGGTGCAAGATGGGAACCATATATTGGAAACCAAATCAAATTGGCATATTCCAATTTACTTATCACAAGCGAAAAGTAAACGCTTCTAAGAGCAGATAAATCATCGAATTCCCCGAAGCACCTGAACATGAATCCCAGTGACCTAAAAGAAGAGGCACAGACCTCCTCAACATGTGGAATGAAACCAAGGGCGTAGCCAGGAATTAATTTCGGGGGGGGGGGGTTTGAAATAGGAATTAATTTCGGGGGGGGTTTTTGGGGGTATGAGGGTCACTTTCTGCAGCAAACACATTTTTTTTAAGAGAAAAATAACATTTCGGGGGGGGTTTGAACCCCCAAAACCCCCCCCCTGGCTACGCCCTTGAATGAAACTTAATTCACTGTCGAACAGGACTCCTAGGTCACGAATGCGGTCCCCAGAAGCAATCAAATGCTCACCTACATGGTAATCAAAGGTGAGAGGCTGAGCTTTTCTCGTGTACGTCACTTTAAAACACTTCCTCGAATTCAGAATCAGACCATTTCTCAGGCACCAACTGTGGCCAAACTCCAGACACGACTGAAGACGCAAAATATCAGCAATGCGACATATCTTCAAGAAGAGCTTCAAATCATCCGCATAGGCTAAAGCATTGCAACCAAGTGAGCACAACAAGTCGTTTATAAAAATGACGAACAATAAGGGACCCAGATTAGACCCCTGGGGAACGCCAGTTCTGAGCTCATACTCGAAAGATTTGAAGCCATTATAGAACACGTAATTTTTTCTTCCCCTCAAATATGAATTCATCAGTTTCAAAAAAGAATGAGTGAAGCCGAATGATGAAAGTTTGCTCAAGAGTAGCGCGTGATCAATGTTATCGAAAGCACGTGAGAAATCCGTATAGATTACATCCACCTGACCTCCATCATCGAGAGCCTCAGCAAGATTCTGTGATAATGTTGCCAAGTTAGTTACCGTTGACCTACCTCTTATGAAACCATGCTGATTTTCAGACAAATGGGGCTTAACATGATGATAAATATTTGAATATAATACCTCCTCATAAACCTTGGCAAAATTTGGTAGCACTGAAATAGGTCGGTAGTTCTCCACGAGAGATGAATCCCCTGTCTTGAATATGGGGATAACCCGAGCTCTCTTCCATCTATTGGGAAAGGTAGAAGTGCGTAGGCTACTAGTCAGAACACGATGGAGGGGTCCAGCAAATGCTGAGCTGCATTTTCGCAAAAGAAATGAAGGGATCTGATCATCACCGACCGTCGATTTATCCGGGAATCCATCCATTATCGTCTTGATTTCAGTAGCGGTCACAGATGGAATAATAATAGGAGGAAACTGAGTTGTGTCGAATTCACTATTAGTGCTCACATTTAGATCTCTCACATCCGAAAAGTGTGTTCCGAATAGATCAACAATATCAGCTGGATCATCATAAAGACGCTCTTCGGTACGAAAAACCCCGGGTATTGTCGAAGCACATCTCCTCCGGTCCAAATACCTCCAGCACGATGAAGGATCAGATTTTATTTGGTCCTGCACCCCACTCAGTTATTTCTCAGATTCAGAAGAAATCTCCGACTTGACCAACGCTCTCAGTCGCCTGAATTCATTCAAACATTGAACACCACCTCCAGCACGACATTTTCTTCTATAATAATTTTTAAGACGGATATTACGCTTTAGATTCCCAGTGAACCATACAGGAAAGCTACGTTGCGAAGACGAATAAGTTGTTTTAGGAACGAGTTCATCGAAAATCACAAATAGTTTGTCGTAAAAGTAATCCAAAGCCTTGTTCACACATCCGAAAGTTTCCAAAATACTCCAATCTACTGAATCAATCGACGAACACAAGGAAGACAAATTAGCCCCTCGAAAATTATACCGCACACCTCTACGCTGTGGAAAACTCACTTGGCGCTTAGGAACTTCATGAGACAGCATTATTTGTAAGGCGAGAACGAGAAGTAAGTCTTACTTCTCGTTATTCGGGACATACAATATTTGCACAGACTCTTTACGAGTATATGTTTTCCTACGTTCAAAATATCACTTTTCCTTAACATTGGCAAAAAGTGGTAACACAATATCTGTACTTTAAACCATCGATATTATCTGTGGGAGATTATGGACCTTCCTTGGGGTCCTGCAGCGGTCTTCGAACATCTGAAGTTCTGAATGATCATCGCTTGGATTGATTTTAAAAAAACCTTTCCCGACATTTCCTTTTAAATTGAAATATTGAAAAGATTTCTGAGAACAGGAGTGATTATCTTTGAAAATTGGCTTAAAGTGATTCTTGTTCAAAAGGTCCATGCGGCTACTGAGAAGAATCTTTGTGGGAAGGCACTTTTGAAAGATTATGTATTATTTTTAATTTGTTCGTTTTTGCGCGCATGTTCTGGGGAACATCATTTTGTCCGAATGTCTATAATTTTAGATTTTTTTTGCAGAAAATGGTCTCAAACGTTTGGATTTGACTCCCTGATGAAGAATTTGAGATTAAATTTGATTATTTCCGACCGGCCAGCCGTTGTCACGATAACTAGAGAACGGATAGCGACATGAAATTTTTAGGGTAGGTGGCGCGTTCTAATACGACGGAAAAATTCGATAATGGGCAAATCGGCTCTATGGTTACCGAACAATAATTTTGTTTTCAACCAATACAAATCCGATGAAATTGAAACTTTCCTAAAATGTTGTGAGAATCGTATCAGTAGAAAATAAAAAAAAAATATTCATGTCACGATAACCTGAGAACAGAAAGAGATAGATACTCGCAATTTTCATGATAGGTTGTGCATCTGAATACGTCATTTGAGTTTGTTAATATGCATAATAGGCCAGACGGTTTTGGAGTTTACACATCTGAAGTTTGGTTGTTATATCCCCAATAACTCGAAAAATACGAATCCGATCCAATTAAAACATAGTTATTAGTTGTAGAATGCCGACGCGAAAATTCTTGCAAAATTTCGTGAGGATCGTATCACTAAAAAATTTTGAATAAATCATTTGAAAGAATTCTATAGCCTCACTTTCGATTGCAAACACTAGGTAACTGTTTACGTCTGTTTGCATTTTGCATTACTTTCATTTGTGGTTGTTTGCTACCTGAAACAACCTGGTTGCGATCTGTTTACGTCAAACAAGCAAACATTCTCGGATATATGTTTGCTGTCATTTGAACATTGTGACTTGTGGGGGAATTGGGTTATGTTACTAATTTATTAAGTTTCCTCAATTTATTTATTTCTATCCGCATTTTTCACACTAACGAGCGAATTATCACCCCTTTGCATCTTGTCTTTATATGACGGCCCAATTTTGGCTACAATTGTTTCAAAACTCAGAACTCATTCTGAAAAATTGAGTAAATGTAGTTTTATTTATGAAACAAATCTAATGTAATCAGTCCAGTGAGAACTCAAACAAGAATACTTATGTAGGAAATCTACTTCGACTGCGTGGTCCATGAGAAACTGTTCCATAAATTATCTCTTTACGGAATTCGAGATAAACAACTAGATCTTATGAAGACCTATTTGCAGGACCAAGTTCAGAGAGTTTGTCTTGAAGTTGATGGTGTCTCATACTATTCCTCTGATGAAATACTGAGTGTTGGAGTGCCTCAGGGTGCTATCGCCGCACCACTACTCTTCCTGGTGTATGTGAACGATTTACCGGAGAGCATTTTGACTGCTTTCATTTCGGGTTCTGCTAATGCAAGTTCGGCTTTTGATTTTCAATCGGGGGAATGCGATCATGAGGTAGTTATGTACGCGGACGATACCAATATGTTGGTGGTGGAGGCTGAACTTGCCAAATGTATGGAGTCCACGCAGAAGGGTTTTTCTTCTGTCGCCAACTGGTGCCACCAAAACCAGCTCGTTCTCAATTTAGAAAAAACCGAGTGTATGTTTTTTTGTACCTCGCACAATAAAACCTTAAAACCTGACACTATAGATCTTTCAGGACAGATTAAGGATCTTGCTGTGAGTACACGGTTTTTGGGTGTTGTTCTGGACCAACATTTGAGTTGGTGTGATCATATAGGTACACTTCAGAGTAGACTAAACTCTGTTCTTTATATTCTTCGAGTACTTGTACGTCAAGCGGACCTAAGCTTACTAAAGACCGTGTATTTCTCTAATTTTCAAAGTTTAATGGGGAAATAGTTCCGATATCACTAGTGGGGATATCACTAATGGGGAAATAGCTCCGATATCACTAGGATATTCGTCATCCAAAAAAGAGCTTTGAGAACTATTCTTCGTTTGCCATCTAGACAATCTTGCCGTGGATATTTCAGGAGAGAAAGAATATTAACACTTACCGGTTTGTACATATACAGATGTATTGTTTTCCTACAAAAGAACGAACATTTTTTTGAGAGACACTTGAATCTGAACAACACCAGGCGTATCCAAACATATCATTTGCCGAAGTATTCCCTCACATTAGCACAGAAAAATGTCGAATATATGTGCCTCAAATTGTTCAGTAAGGTACCAAGGCGGTATCGCGTTTTAACGGACATCAAAAAATTCAAGGAAGCTATAATAAATGTTTTAATAGATCTAGAGCCATACTCGATAGATGAATATATGAACTCTTAATATATTTTTTCTCATGTATTTTATTGTTAATTCTGATTTTGCCTTGTTGCTTTTGTTTCTCATGTATTATGACGTATTTCATCTTCAGAATGTATTTCAGATTATGAAATAAACGATATCATTATTATTAATCTTAAATAGTGTTACTAAGGAATAACTACCTGTACATTAGTTGGGAATCCCGTTCTAAATAATAGGATAACCATTCTTCCATGAATGGAGGCCTAAAGTGGGTCAATCTTTCTCCGCTCCACATCAGAAGTGAACTTTTGTTTTCGCTGGAGTTCAATAATTATTGTCCAAAATATTACTCAATAATATAAGTTCATCTTCCATAATCAGAGAATGACTCGTAAATTTTGCTCGACCTCCTTGCTCTATTCATTTTCGACTCAGTAACCAAAAACTCTGCCTATGAACTTAGCGGATAGAAATTTCAAATTGTTTACATACAACTAAACTGTTCAGAAATACACTTTCAATTCCGTTTGACATTAATGACGTTTATCTTTCAAACTGGACCAAATGACAGCAAACACAAACAGCAACCAGAGTTGAACGAGACTAAAGGCGAAAATTCATGTGGCGATTTTGTCGCCGAAAACCAGCGATTTTGTCGCCCAAAATTTCGACGATTTTTTCGTTCAAAACCAGCGACTGTCGCTCGAAATTTCCCTTCCCCTATATTTCATGGAGCGACAAAATCGCCACGACAGATTATTTTGAACTGACAGAAACATAACCTAATTGAATTTAAATATTACAACTAAATACATATTTAGGTACAAAATGAGTTCCGGAAGTACTACAGTTATCTCTAATAATTATATAAATGTATTAAATCGCAAAAGAAAAACAAATGGGAACTTCCAAGACGATGCAATTTCTGGAGTACATATAGGAGCTTCAACTCCTAATTTTAGAATCCTTGTAGAAGGAGAAGACTAAGAGGTTCTAAATGTAGATCATGTATGACAAAACAAATTGTGGTCCCATTTTTATAGACATTTGTTCCTTATATTTACAAAGTAGTGCCCTTAATTCAGAATCACATAAAATTGATGGCCCATATTAATGTGGAGAACGGTAAACTTAAAAAAAAAGTATGGTATATTCTTGTAAAGTCGCAGCATGGAGCAGGTGTAAACATATTACTGATGTTTTAATTCAAGTTCAGGTGCATGCTGTTCTAATTCATTTATGAGGATACATATAGTGTCTAATTGATCCAGATAAAGCTGTGGTATAACAGTTATCCATAATTAAAATGATTTTTTCAAGATATGATACATATTTATTATGTGAAAATAATTATTAACAATAAGTGTAATGTTTGAGGTATAATAAAATTGCTTTTTTTTTGTTTTGTTTCCAAGAGTTTTGATGACCATCTCTTCTATTCAATTGAAAATATCAAAATTGTTTATGCCTGTGAAACTTTTCAAAGCACTGTCACTGTTCAAGATATCACTCTTTGTAGATAACCCGAATATATCAATGGCACAAGTGTTAGGTGGTCTGTTAACAATGTACACAACCAAGTATACTACTAAAATTATTATTGCTGTTCAACTAACTCAAGGGTGCTTGGGTGATACTTATTTCTTCTTCTGAATGAGGTTTTTCAACACAGCAAGTCATCGATACATCCTTCCTCAGTTCTCTTTCGAGGTACCTCCTTGTACTCTGTTTGAAGATGATGTAGTTCCAAGTTGAGTACTCTTTGGTCTATTAGTTATCTTCCTAACGCAGTTTCAATAATTATATTTATATTTGGTTTTCCGGAGGTAAGAATTGAATACACAAACCTATACTAGTAAATTTCACAGGAAGTTGGACAGAATAAAACCAGTACAGAATAAAACCTATACATTTTGGCATTTTTTTCGCCCATGAATTGCATTTGGGCACACAACAATGGTAATTTCTGGTCGAAGACATATTAGATAGGATAATATTATCTACTTTCATTTGAATTTGTCCAATAGAGATGAATGGACAATAGAATATGAGCGCAAAAGCTCCTTACTTCACGTCAGTGCTTGAACCAATTTTAATTTTTGCGGCTGTCACTGCTGTCAGAGGTATGTCATCAGTTGTCGTTGGAATGCTGGATTAATCCAGCGACACGGACGACGTCGCCCAAAACGGTCCAAATGACAGTATACTCATTTGGGCGACAAAATCGCTGGTTTTCGGCGACAAAATCGCCACATGAATTTTCGCCTTAAGGCTTATGTATCAGAAACTATTCATCTGAAATCGCTGAAATTGCGAGAGCCTTCAAAACCTAACTCTACTGCCAATTTCCAAGTTTGAGCGGCCTTGGGCGAGTTCAGTAGCTGAATGGGTGACCGTTGCCTCGATAACATTCCAACGAAAAGAGATAGGGACTTTCAGGGTAGGTTGCGCATCCCAATGTGAGAGTTAAGTTCATTGTTAGGCATAATCAGCCCAACGGTTTCAGAGTTATACCCATCTGGAATATTATTTTCTCGATAACTCAAGAAATGCAGACCCGATCGAAGTGAAGCTTGGTGACAACTTGTAGAATATCGACATAAAGGCCTGTGTGAAATTTTGTGAGGACCGTACCCCTAGAAAATTTTAAAAATATTATGCATCTCACGATAACTTGAGAACGGAAAGAGATAGCAACTTGCAATTTTCAGGGTAGGTTGCACATCCAAATGCAACCTTTAAGTTCGTTAATTGGCATAATCGGCCAAATTGTTTTGGAGTTATACTCCTCCTAACGTAAAAATATTGCATCGGCATTTTACAACTAATAACCATGTTTGAATAGGATTGGTTTCATATTTTTCGAGGAGTTATTAAGGATATAACAACCAAGTTTTAGTTGAGTATAACTCCAAACACGCTTAGCCGATTATGCCTATTAACAAGCTCAAATGTCGCATTCAGATGCACAATTTACCCTAAATATTGCAAGTCGCTATCTCTTTTCATTCTCAGGTTATAATGACACGAATAATATTTTTTTAATTTCAAGGTGATCCTTATATACAGTGTGCGTCAAAATTATAGAACAAATTCATTTCCTCAGAAGAAAAATATTTGGCAACAAAATCCTGAAACAGGTCAATTTTTCACTTTTACCAAATTTTTATGCATTTTTGAAGGATTTTTGTTGCACCCTGTGTCATCCCCATCAACCCTCTAAATGTTTTGAATAGGGAAAGTGGGTCATGTGGTACTTTTTTGGCAAGGTCTTTGTATCTTCTTTAAAGGCGTGCAGACATTTTCAAGAAAATTCTTTTTCAAAAAAGAAATTAATTATATGTTATTCTCGACAGTGTTATAAGCTTATATTTTTTTAGGCAATAAGGTCCGTCGGTTGCTTCGACCTGGCAGGGTCTTCTTCCTGCGTGGCTATATATGTGTATGTATAGATATGTTGTATATGGAGAGATTTCTTTTATGTGTTTTATGACAGGAACTGTTAAAAAATTTTCATGGATACATATAGTAAGCACATATACGTACATATTATTAGTAAACAATTCTTTATTTTATTGGAGTTTTTCCTAAAATATACTGACGGACAAAGAAACTGCAACACCCAGAAGGAGCTGTTTAAATTTTAATTTTTTTTTGGTAAAACATAGATTAGTATAGCAAGGAGTGAATGATTGAAATTTGAAGAAACGAAGGGTTTACAATTTTTTTAATAAATTTGTTAATAATGTGTTTGTCCACCGCGATTATCTATACTCTCCACAATACGTCTTGGCTTTGATGCAATAAGATGGTCTATTTCTTCTTGTGGGATACTATCCCAAGCTACCTGTAGTTCATGTATGAGAGCCACCAAAGTCCGTGGGGGCTGGAGTAAATTTCCAAGCCTTCTACCCATGATGTCCCAAACATGCTCTATGGGCGAAAGATCGGGGGATCTGGGCGGCCATGGCAAAATATTCAAAAAGGTCGAGCATTATCTGGCTGAAATATTGGATTTTCGAGCCGGTTTAGGTAAGGGAGAACATATGGCTCCACTATTTCTTGAAGATAACGCATGGCTGTCATGTTACCTCGAATAAAGACTAAAGGTGACTTACTTGCATGTGCAATAGCACCCCACACCATAACGCCTACTGTCCGGTGTACAAGACGGTCAATATCAAACTGAGGTTCACGTCTTTCTCCCCGACGTCGTCTAACCCTTCTTCGGCCATCATGTGCACCCAAGGAGAATCAAGATTCACCAGAAAAGACGATCTGATGCCATTCCACATTTCAATGTTGACGTTCTCTGCACCACTGTAATCGTTGCCGGCGATGCTCAACCGTCAGAGGTAACACAAGAGGGGGTCGATAATGCTGCAGTCCAAAAGACCTTATCCGGCAGTAATCCGTTCGGACAGTTACAGGATGGCCTTGGTGTCCTAACCACTCATCAGCCAAAGAGTTGTCGCAATTCGGTCTCTAATAGCCATAAGTCTTAGACGTCGATCTTGAACTTCATTTGTGCCCCTTCGACGTCCGGTGCTTACTCTTCTTCGATTTTGGGCATTATCAAATCACGCTTGACAACATCTCATAACAGTAGTTGGATTTCTGTTCGTACGGTTAGCGATTTCTCGAAATGACAACCCCGCCTCCCGTAGAGCAATAAGCTGGAGATAAATTCCGCGTACACGTAGTCTAGGCATTTCAACAACAACTAAACATCGAGTTTGGACCTCCTCGAAGAGCTGGTTTGTTGTGAAATTTGAAAAATCTACAAAAAACGACTTCTTCTTCTTCAAGTGCCATATCCGCGGCGGATGTCGGCAACCATCATAGCTATCCTGACTTTGGAGGCAGCTGCTCTAAAGAGATGTTTCGAGCTGCATCCAAACCACTCTCTCAGATTTCTCAGCCATGAGATTCGTCTTCTTCCTACTCCTCTTTTGCCTTCTATTTTCCCCTGCATTATTAACCGTAGGATATTGTACTTCTCGCCTCGCATCATGTGTCCCAGATATTGCAGCTTTCTCTCCTTGATGGTACGTTCAACTTCTGTTCCTTTACCGATTCTTCTTAGCACCTCGATGTTGGTGATGCGATCCATCCACGAAATTACAATATGTAAATAACAAAAAATTTTTACATGAAAAAACCTTCACGATTTTTTTCTCCAAATTTTAATCATTTACTCCTTGCTATACCTTCTATGTTTTACAAAAAAAAATTACAATTTAAACATCTCCTTCTGGGTTTTGCAGTCTCTTTGTCAGTTAGTATATGAGTTGTTTGCCGGCCACTGGCTCTTAGACAATTGGTGGATATGTTTACGACAAGGGGTTAAAATAGTTTTTTAAGGTGTAAGGTTAGATATGTTGTACATCCAAAAGTCCTGGAGTGCATCAGGCGAGATCTATGCTATGCACTGTTGTTATGCAACTCGTTCCAAGAACAACCATTAATTATTTAACGTCCTTCTCAGATCGACGGTTGAATTGTTTTTCTCGATCGTGATGAGTGTATTTAATACAACCTATGCGCCACTCCTATGAAATCAGCGTCGTTACGATCCGCATATAATAGAATTATAGGCGTGTATCATCTTTATGAGGCAATCTCTGATGATGTTTTTACTTTAATCAGCATCATACTGGTCGATTTCCAAGGAACTGGCTTCGGTGATTTGTCGAATGGATCCTTGTATTTTGTTCAAGATGGTATTTGGAAAAAACTTGGTTCAAGCACTGACGTGAGGTCAGGAGCTTTTGTGCGCATGTTCTATTGTCTACTCACCTCTATTGGACACTCTACTACGAATTTAGCATCGATATATACCGTTTTCTCTGCTATTATAACATATGAATACATGAAATACCATTTTAATGATACACTTCAGTAGAGAATCGTCTATGCTCACATCATTTTTAATTCTGACATAATATGTATTCTATTGGAATTGAAATATGAAAAAACTTACGCTTCAAGTAACTCCAGGATACGATATTCACGATAATTAGTGGGTCGGCATTCTACAAGTAATTACCGAGTTTTAATTGCATCAGATTTTTCTATTTTGATTTATAGGGGAAATAACAATATAATTTCAGATGAGTACAACTCCAAAACAATCTAGCCGATATTGCTGATTTCTTAGTGGTACGGTCCTCACAAAATTTCACGTCTTTATGTCGATATTCTACAGCTAGTTACCAAGCTTCAATTCGATCAGATCTGTATTTTTGAATTATTGAGACAATAATATTCCAGATGGTTATAACTCCGAAACCGTTGGGCCAATTATGCCCAGAAATGAACTTAACTCTCCCATTTGGATGCGCAACCTATCCTGAAAAATGCAAGTCTCTATCTATTTTCGTTCGAAAGTTGTTGAAGCAACAATCACCCTTCCAGCTACTGAACTCGCCCTAGGCTGCTCGGAACTGCAACAATATAGATCCGATCGTGTCAAACTTGGAACTTGGCAGTAGAGTTAGGTTAGAAAGCTCTCGCAAAATTTCAGCGATATCGGACGAATAGTTTCGAATATATTGAATTTTTTTCAATGATATTCAACGATTTTTTTTAAATTTTTTACTGATACGATCCTTAAGAAATTTTGCAAGAATTTACGCGTCGGCATTCTACAAATAATAACCATGTTCGAATTGGATCGGTTTCGTATCTTTCGAGTTATTGAGGAATAACAACCAAATTTCGGATGGGTACAACTACAAAACCGTTTGACCGATTATACCTTTTAACAAACTCAAATGTCGCATTCAGATGCACAACCTATCCTTAAAAACATCTTTAAGTTTGTATTCTACAACTACCCACCAAGTTTCAATTCGATCGGATTTGTATTAGTTGAAAACAAAATTATTACTCGGAAACCGTTGGGCCGATTATGCCCATTAACTAAATTCTCCGTCATATTGGGATGCGCCACCTGCCCTGAAGTCGCTAGCTCTTTCCGCTCTCAAGTTATCGTGGCAACGGCCGGACAGAATCAAATTTGACCTTGAGTTCTTCATCGGGAAGTCGAGCCCAATGGTTTGAAATCAATTTCGGCAAAAAAATTCGAAAATGATAACGTGATGAGATGTTTATGCCCCAAACCTACCCTGCAAATTTCAACCCTCTAACTCATTTCGTTTGAGAGCTCATGGACGGACAGAATTAAGTTTGACTTAGTATTCTTCATCAGTGAGTCGAAACTAAAACTTCAGTGTGACCATTTTCAGCCGAAAATTTGAACATTTGAACTGATATTTTGGCAGAATGACAGGCACGTTCAGGGAAATAAGTGAGCCCCGGTATGAGACCACAAAAAGGTGAAATTTAGTCTCGTTCATTTGTGAACTATTTTGAAACATGATGATATTCGTATGTGTGTTTTATTTGTAATATGAATATGGAACGAACACGACAATCGTTTTCTTGGCATATTATTGTGTCATAGATGCCATAATAAATTCTTGTCTTTTTTTTGCACCTGTTAGATAGGAAAACCTTTCTAAGTGGAGCATGGACTCTGCAAGCAGACAAGATGTAGATCACAGTTTCAAGCTGGCTGCGGCATCCTCTGCAAGTTGTTGGGTGTCCACTTTCATGATATTCTTTTTATACCATCTTGTATTTATCATTTCATCCTGCCTTAAGAAATCCCTCCGTTTCCGACTTGAGCACAGCCGACTTCAAAAAGGCCAACGATAATTCTTACACAGGCCCTGGTCTTTGATCTTCGAGTAGTGTCTTCAGTTGTGTCTGTCAGTATGTCTGATCTCTCTGCCCACTCTTCTTTGGTGTGTTGACGTGATAGGTGATCCTGCTAGTTCATATCGATATATGCCAGTTATACTAAGCTTCTCCAAGGCTCTCTGTCCAGACCTAAATAGAAAAGCTCCTTGATTCCTAATTTCATGATGAGCTACCATTTTCATAAGCGGGTCTTTACTTCTTAATATTCTAATTGCAATTTCCAATTGTTGATGGTGTAGGTATTCCAAACTTTTCAAACCCCTACCTCCCTGAGTTCGTGGAAGGTATATTCTCTGTATCGAGCAGTTGAGATGCAGGCCACGACTAATGTTCATCACTTTACGAGTGTATCTGTCTAGCTCGAGAATTTCGTTCACTGTCCAGTTAACCAACCCAAGGGAGTAGGTGACTGTCGAGATTGCCACTGTTCGAAGCAGACACTCCGTGTTTACCGGACAGCTGTGATTTCCATATATCTCGGAGCTTCTTTTTGTAGCTGGCTTTTATGGCATCCTTGATTTCAGTTGTCTCCAGTACACCTCTTTGTTGCATGCTTCTTCATCTTCGAGGTGCCGAATGATTATTCCCTTTTTGATTCGATGTTCTCGCCTGCTTATGGTATTTTTTCCGCTCGAGAGGATATTTTATAGGCTTACCCTGAGAGGGTCCTATAAAACCTCTCGCACGTTCCTTGATATTCTTCGTCCTGTCGTTACAGCGTCCCTTAAGAAAAGAGATGAGCTACAAGCGACCTGTAAAGTTGATGACTCGAAGTGATCCCAGCAACACAACTTTCTGCATTATGTGCGCCAAATTGTCAGCCATGGATTTAGAGGCTGGAATAATCTTCAATTCGGTCACGTAGTTCGCCCTCATTCCGCCTAGACATCCTATGATTAGCACCACCATCCTAATTTTATGCTTTGGGTGCAGGATCCCCAGCGCTAACATTAAATCCTTAGGTAATATTATTATCACTACTATTATTCAGACACATTTAAGCGCGCTCCTGCCTGAGCGCTATAGTTTTGACCAAACGTCTATATTTTGCGAGTTTTTAACCGAAGATTAAGCTGGACGTAATGATGTAGGGATATGTCAGGCCTTTCCAATGATAGAGATAATCGGTATAAAAATTCTGAATAGGAAATAAAATAACAAACCTTCGTGTTAAATTTACGTTTCATCGATAAATGATCAGGAGGATACGAGACATTTGTGTTGGATTAAATAAATAATAGAGCAAAATAAACTCGACCTAATCTCCTTGGATAATCAGTCCTTTGAGCTTTACTCAATGCCTACTCTGAATACCGACTACGGCATTGTCTCGTTTATGACAAGCTATTTCCCGATTGACGCAAAGACAAACATTGATACTGTTTCGTCCGCATGTAACAGGTAGTAAAAAAAAAATAGTACATGTCATTCCTCGCGTGGTCACTGACCCCAGTCCAGAATATTTTCATTAGAGCTCGACCGCATGCAAATGCAAGTAGCTTGTTACCTAGGCCATCGGTTGAGTTACATCGAACCATTTCTGTCGATTAACAGGAAAATCCATTGGATTGTTAACCTATTGAAAAGATATGACGTGACTGAATGCCGAATCTGATCGACACAGCAATTCCACGAAAGTAAACAACGTACTTGAACTTATTATCACTTCCTTGAGGAATCTCAGTTCGCGTGAAATGAACTAACACTAGTATGGCTCCAGGAAGAGAAAGAGGAAGTCATTATTTCAAGACTACTTCAGACGAAAATGAAGTATTATTTTTGCGTGCATGTTCTAGGGAAAAGCGTGCTATCGTTTTGTCTGTGATTTTTTTGCCGAAAATGGTCTGAAACGATTAGGTTCGACCCCGGGTTCGACCCACTGATGAAGAATTTATGGTCAAATTCAAGTCTGTCTGGTCGTCCGTTACCACGATAACTTTCGAATAGAAAGAGATAACGATTTGCAATTTTCAGGTCAAGGGAGGCCGTAGATCTTCTGCGCCCAGGGCCCAAAAGCACCTTAAACCGGCACTGGTGAGGTCAGTCTGCTTTGGCGCGTTTGTACAAATTGTTGTTACCACAACGATTGTTTCCATAGTTCAATGATATCATCCCAACTTTTTCCGCTGTTGTTCGCACCATTCTTATCTCAATTAAACAGAATTTTCGAAAAATTACTACATTTTATGTAGAGAATAAAAAGACTTCTAGTTAGAACATCGACTTTTATCAGATCTAAGAGACCTGATATTCGTTATTAATTTTATGTTCTGTCAGTATTACGTTGTTTGAACATAAAAACAAAGTTTGAGACATATTATATTGAAGTGTAATTAATGTGTGAAGAGTTTCGAAAATTAATAAAAAATCATACATTGTGGGATTCGTTAACTGCAGTATTGCATGCAGCTAACGAATTAAATGCCGAGGTCTTATTTTAAATTGATGCGAAAGATTTTGAGAGGTACTTCTTTTGCAAAATTTAAAACAGGTCTATCGCATAATTTTTTGTCCTATGCCTCTTTCCCTCCAAGTTACTGAGCTTTGAAATGGAGGGAAGAAATATTGTTCTTGTTGAATATCTCCCTTACCAAACAATTTAGAAGAATGAAATTTGGCAGATCTTTAACGCTAATTTAATGTCACTTTGGGTAATTCCTAAATGTTTTTACAGAGGGTTGGGAAAATAAACCAAAAACAATATTTTGAATCAGAACTTTTTGATGCTTCAACATTTTGCAAACTAAAAAATTGATTCGAAATGAAATATTCATTACGTAAGTCTGTTCAGTCTCCAAAAATTGACGGTTTCATCACAAAAAAATTATTCTCAGACTTTTTACACATAAATTCACAGAGACGTTATTATTTGTTGAAACAATTAAGTAAGCTTATGTGAAGCTGGCACCCCCAAATGCGAAATTTTGTTTCAAAATTTCAGGATCGTTTGTCCATCGTAGGTCCACGTTTGTCCACACTTTCGTTTTATTTGTCCAGGCTACGTTCAAAAGATATATGGCTCAAAGTCACCAAGGTGCAGAATTGGCTTTGGTAGCATGTCCTAAATCTTGAGTTTATTGAGGAAATAAAATTAATAAAATACTACAACTAACTTGTTAGGAGTGTACATCATGTTGTAATTTTGGGTAATTAACTAGGAAATGCAGATTGAGAAGTAAACTTGTATTTATATTTAACGTGTACGTACAATATCTATTGGGAACTCATTAGGGTTATATCATAGAATTGTCTACAAGCACAAATCGCCAATGTAGGTAACACTACACACGCTATTTCAAATCCATACCAACACATCAAACAATACCATTTATAATTGAAGTAAATAGCCCGTCATTTCGGGAACATGGTTATTATTTTAAATTATTGATGAAATTCTTATTTTCGACACGAAAAACAAAAGTAACCTCAAATATTTCACTATTAACAAAGTCAGCCGCATTTAAGATGGCCGCCTTATAATCAAAGCGCTCGCTGATCGGAAATCGTTACGTGCCCGAAATGACGGTTGCGTTCTCGAAATGATGATGATTGTTTCCAAGGGTGATCTACTCACAATTATTTACCAATCTATTTTATAATTTCGTTATTTTTTACTAACAGCACTATGGAGACTCCTGGTAAAGAAAAAAAAAAGCTTAAAAAAGATAGTGCAGCTTATTTGTACCAAAGAGAAAATGCAAATGCAAAAAAAAAGTATTTGGATAAGATGACTGAAAAATAGAAAGTAATTAAAAAGACTAAGGGCAGGAAATATTATAAAAAGAAAAAGGCAGAAAATAAATTGAGAAAACTGCTGATATGACCCAACGAAAGAAGCGAAAGCAGAGAAAAGATTGTAAAAGAGCATCAAAAAATACAGAAAAAAGGTAAAAGCTTTAAAAAATTGAATGAGTAATACGTTGCCACAATCACATGACGACTTACCCGCAATACATCCAGAGAATACAAGTGGGTAGAAAAACATATCGAAAAGATAGGGCAAAAGCATATCGAAATGAAATAGCGAGAAAAAACTATAGTTCAACTGAAGCGAAAAATGAATTCTTTAAAGAAAAAATTACATAGAAGAGATGCAAAAATGAAAACTGTACCAAGCCCCATCAGTAAAGTTGATGCTTTAATTGAAGATATTCACGTACCTCCTAAAGTACGCAAACGACTTATATATGGCAAAGTATTGACTACGCAATTACAAGAAAATGCTAATGCTTTTCTCTCAAAAATATATCAGTGGAAACACATTGCGAAAATGCGAAAGTCTTCATATGGCCCAGAAGATTTCATCAGCTATACCAAAGGAAAGGAACTAGATTGATGGTGAAGCAAGTACATCTTATGGCGAAGAAAATATATACATCCAAAACTCGTATCTCCTGAGGCATTCTTGTTTGTTAAAGTTTGTACTGAAAAGTCAAATTTTTTTGTAGAAATTTAGTGAAATAGACTGTGATTTTAAGTTAAAAGACTCAAATTGTAAGAACTGATTAAAACATTAAGAGGATTATCGTTACGATTATAGAAGTTCCACTAGACTGATTTATGGACATATCAAAAGACTTAATTATAAAAGTAATTTTTCTCAAGTACAGACAATATGGCAATAGTAATAAATAACTTTGCTATTTAAACATTTGTTTGTAATTTAAATCTCCTTACTGTACCTTATGAGAACAAGATCATCATTTCGCCAACATTTTTGTCATTCCGGGAACGGTTGATCATTTCCGGGAACAAAATTTCAATGAAATACGCATTATTTGATCTTTTTTTTTTTAAATACACAATCTACTACATGAACTAACTTTCATTCTCTTTATGTAGTGTTAATACGATTGTAAGAGTTTTGGATATTTTGTAATTTTATAAATTTTATGCACGATAATAGCAACTTGTTTTATTTTTTGATGTATTATGCTTGTAGAAGATTTTATATGTACTGTTTTCATTTTTGCTTATATAATAAAGATACATAATATACTGGTGTTATCAAAAAAAGCTTAAATTATGTACCATTTGTTTTTGTTCATTTTATCAAACTTAGAAAAACGTTCCCGAAATGATAGTTTTCTGCAAAATATCCACTAAAAAGCAATATTACGAAAAAATTATAGAATTATGTGCGCTGCCCTGTCAAAGTTTATTAATAAACAAATTTAGCGGCAGTATAAACTAAGAGTCATCGTTGGAGCTTGCATTATTTTTGTATAAAACCAATCTTGAAATTTGCAACCTTGGTGATTTTAAGCCATATAGGTATTACATATATTTGGAGCGTTGTCTCAGCAGCACCCCCAAATTCGAATTTGAGGTCAAACTTTCAGGGTCGTTTGTCCATCGTAGGTCCACGTTTGTCCACCTTTTTTGCGCGCGTGTTCCGCAAGGAACAGCGTGCTATCATTTCGTCACAATGTCTGTATTTTTCGATTTTTTTTTCGAAAATGGTCTCAAACGATTGGGTTCGACTGCCTGATGAAGAATTCGAGGTCAAATTCAATTCTGTCCGTCCGGTCCGGCCGGCCGGCCGTTAGCACGATAACTCTCGAACGGAACGACTTAGAGCGTTGAAATTTGCAGGGTAGTTTGGTAGCGTAAATATCTCGGACAAGTTCGTTAACGGGCGAAATCCACCGAGCGGTTTCGGAGTTAAGGCCGTTTTTAGTCAAAACGTTTTTTATGAATATTTCCGGAACCGATATCTCGAAATGATAATCTGAAATTTGGCACTAAATTGTAGAATCATGACCTTTATATGCCTGCGAAGTTTTGTTATGACCGGACGGCCCTAAAGTGGCAAAAAAAATTTCAAAAATTTAAAATTTTGTTTTCACGATAACTCGAAAAATACTGATCTGATTAAATTGAAACTCAGTAGTTAGATGCAAAAGACCAATGCAAACCCCTTTTCAAAATTTCGTGAAAATCACGTGACATGAAAAAATAAAAAATTACTAATATTTTGCGGAATACTTTGTTTAAATTGCCGAAACCTATTTTTTTGAGGTTCATGCTGCCCTTTCCGGGCATTTTTCATGGTGCGCATGCGCAGATGAGAAGTCATTTAACTGCTGTAGTTTTGTCAGAGAGGATTGGGGTTTTGGGGTGGCGGATGCTATTCCTCCATAGAATCCAGATCCCTGATGAGGGTCTGCGCATGCATAGATTAAAGATGCGATATCTCCCGAACCACTAGTGTTGGAGAATCGGAGTTTTTTGTAAGGTGTGTTATTTTGAGAGGACTTTTAGCCACGAGTAGATTGCGCATGCGCAGAAGAGAAGTGACTGTTTTTGGGTTGGATGGGTTATGTTGGGAGTGCTGAGTAGATATTGTGAGGTTTTAAAAGAATATTCATAGCAATTCAGTGCAAGGACAAGTCAGTTTGGGGGATGTATCGTTGTTTCCGAGTTGAAGTGTCCGTACCGTGGCCCTGAGGCTAATTTTGAAATTGATGTTACCCCTTACAGGCATTTTTCGTTATGCGCATGAGTAGACCATCAGTGATTTAACTGGTGGTGTTTTCGTCAGAGAGGATTGGGGTTTTGGGGTGGCGGATGCTATTCCTCCATAGAATCCCCTGTTGAGGGTCTGCGCATGCGTGGATTAAAGATGTGATATCGCCTGAACACTAGTGTTGGAGAATCTGAGTTTTTTGTAAGGTGTGTGATTTTGAGAGGACTTTTAGCCGCAAGTAGATTGCGCATGCTCAGAAGAGAAGTGACTGTTTTTGGGTTGTATGGGTTATGTTGGGAGTGCTGAGCCGATATTGTGAGGTTTCAAAAGAATATTCATGGCAATTCAGTGCAAGGACAAGTCAGTTTGGGGGATGTAGCGTTGTTTCCGAGTTGAAGTGTCCGTACCGTGGCCCTGGGGCTAATTTTGAAATTGATGTTACCCCTTACGGCAATTTTCGTTATCCGCATGAGCAGACCATCAGTGATTTAACTGCTGGTGTTACCGTCAGAGAGGATTGGGGTTTTGGGGTAGCGGATGTTATTCCTCTATAGAATCCCCTGGTGAGGGTCTGCGCATGCGTGGATTCAAGAAGCGATATCTCCTGAACCACTAGTGTTGGAGAATCGGAGTTTTTTGTGAGGTGTGTGATTTTGGGAGGACTTGCAGCCGCGAGTTGATTGCGCATGCGCAGAAGAGAAGTGACTGTTTTTGGGTTGAATGGGTTATGTTGAGAGTAATGAGCCGATATTGTGAGGTTTTAAAAGAATATTCATGTCAATTCAGTGCACGGACACTAGTCAGTTTGGGGAAAATAGCGTTGTTTCCGAGTTGAAGTGTGCATACCGTGGCCCTGGGGCTTATTTTGAAATGATGTTACCCCTTACGGGCATTTTTCGTTATGCGCATGAGCAGACCATCAGTGATTTAACTGCTGGTATTTTCGTCAGAGAGGATTGGGATTTTGGGGTGGCGGATGCTATTCCTCCATAGAATCCACTGGTGAGGGTCTGCGCATGCGTGGATGCAAGATGCAATATCTCCTGAACCACTAGTGTTGGAGAATAGGAGTTTTTTGTAAGGTGTGTGATTTTGGGATTACTTGCAGCCACGAGAATATTGCGCTTGCGCATACGAGAAGTGAATGGTATTGGGTTGTTTGGGTTATGTTGGGAGTAATGAGCCGATATTGTGAGGATTTCAAGGAATATTCATGTCAATTCAGTGCACGGACACAAGCCAGTTTGGGGGAAATAGCGTTGTTTCCGAGTTGAAATGTCTGTATGGTGGCCCTGAGGCGAATTTATAAATAACTATATTCGGTAGATCTATATTAAAATACGTTCGGATTTGGAGAAGATGCAATTGCGTTCCTAACGGAGGTCCCACAACCGCAATTTTTTTCGATCTACGGTAAAGCTAACAGCCAAACTGTAATGATAGCTATACTTGTTAAAGGAACTTGAAAAAAAAAAGCACTGACTTGAAGTCAGTACTCTTTGGCGCGCGTGTTCACGGTGGCTAATTTGAATTGAATGATGAATACTTCAAGCTCAGTGGATAGAGCGAGCCGAAGATCTACCCAAAGGATAGTGGACATCATTCACTGTCGGTTCAAAAATGAAAAGTGCTGTGTCTAAGCTGCCATCAGGATAAAGTAACAAAGTTGGAAAAGAACAAAAGTGACTCTCCTTAGTCGCACAAGCTCGTTGAAGATTTGGGAGGGTCAGTATAGTCCTAATCATGTTTATAGCACGCGCGCAAAAGCAGATTGACTTAACAATGAAAGAAAAAGTGTAAAAAGTCAATCTGCTTTGGCGCGCGAGCTATAAACATGATTAGGATTATACTGACCCTCCCAAATCTTCTAGGAGCTTGTGCGACTAAGGAGAGTCACTTGTGTTCTTCTCCAACTTTGTTACTTTATCCTGATGGCAGCTTAGATACAGCACTGTTAATTTTTGAACCGACAGTGAATGATGTCCACTATCCTTTGGGTAGATCTTCGGCTCGCTCTTACCACTGAGCTTGAAGTATTCATCATTCAATTCAAATTAGCCACCGTGAACACGCGCGCCAAAGAGTACTGACTTCACGTCAGTGCTTTTTTTTTTAATTTCTCCACCCACAGAAACCAAAAAATCTAATATTGAAATTTTTGGAAAGTGTGAAGCTGGCACCCCTAAATTCGAATTTTGAGTTCAAAATTTCAGGATCGTTTGTCCATCGTAGGTCCACGTTTGTCCACCTTTTTTTTCATTTGTCCAGGCTCCTTTTAAGAGATAGGAGTATCTATATAGATTCCATGCATTTAGCGGGACCCAAAGATCGCTGAAAAATGTTTGAAGTGCATGGAATCGTCATCCATCGTTTGTCCACATTTGTCCACCTTTCTTTTCATTAGTCCACCCACAGAAACCCAGAAATCGAACAATGATTTTTGGAAAGTGGGAAGCTGGCACCACCAAATTCAAATCTCTAGTTCAAAATTTCAGATCGTTTGTCCATCGTAGGTCCAAGTTTGTCCACCCCTTGAAAAGTGTATATGTTCAGTTTGATATAACTCTTCATATATTCCTAAGTATACACATTCTGGTAGCACTGTTTTTTCCAACCCCTCTCTCTAGGCGCACTTCTGATTTTGTGAGCAGATATTAAGAAGTTAAGAATATACTAAGGAAAATACCGATCAAAATTTGTATTCAATGCGTTATATTTTTTTGTAGTTCTTTTCTATTGATATTCCATGTGTGTGAAGTTGGCCCAGCACTTTTCGATTTTCGAAAAATATTTTGTTGTGCCAAACTATGCTAGATTTGTGCTGTTTGAATTTTTCCTTTATTTCCTGCCGTGCCTGAGATACAAACAGTATAAAATGGGCCAGCCCAGTACTTTTCGAAAAATGGGGTTTCAACGACTAAACAAAATTGTGCTAGGCGTAAACTGAGTTGAGCCGTTGGAATTTTTCAGAGAGTCCTTTTAATTTCCCGGAGAAAATTTGAAAAAAAGTTATCCAAGCACTTTTGTTTTTTTTTCTCGAAAATGAGGGTAAACATTTGTGCTGAGTTGTGCTGTAAATATTTTCATTGAAAAACCTCTCGTTTTCCCGAGAATCGTGAAAATGCATATCACCAGCCTAGTACTCTCGTTTTTTTCCAATCAAAAAATGTGGAAAAAATTGTGTTATGCGTCAGTGAAGTTGTGCCGTTTATCTTTCCACAAAAATCAAACTAATTTTCCGAATAAACTGGAAAATTGGAAAAAAGTTAGCCCAGCACTGTGTTTTTTTAAATGGTGAAAAAACGAAAAAACAGTAGATTGGTTGATAAACAGTTTAAATGTCAATCGGCCAAAGGCAATATTTTCATATATCTGATCATCGTCTTTTACAAACTGCGTCTGATCAGTTTGTGATATGCCATATTTGGAATATAAAAATGTTCAACCAATTGTTATGATTTAATTTCATTTTAACCCCATAAATATATAACAAATTAATCTTTTAAATTAATATGTGGATCTACGATAGACAAACGACTCTGAAATTTTGAACTCAAAATTCGCACACTTTTCAAAAATATCAATGTTTAATTTATCGGTTTCTGTGGGTGGACAAATGAAAAAAAAAGGTGGACAAACGATTCCATTCAATTCAAACATTTTTCAGCGATCTTTGGGTCCCGCTCAGTAAATGCACGTAACATATAATAGATACTCCTATCTCTATAACGGAGCCTGGACCAATGAAACAAAAAGTGGACAAACGTGGACCTACGATGGACAAACGATCCTGAAATTTTGAACTCAAAATTCGACTTCGGGGGTGCCAGCTTCACGCTTTCCAAAAATTTCAATGTTCGATTTTTCGGTTTCTGTGGGTGGACAAATGAAAAAAAAAGGTGGACAAACGTGGACCTACGATGGACAAACGATTCCAGGCACTTCAAACATGAAAGTTTGACCTCAAAATTCGAATTTGGGAGTGCTGCTGAGACAACGCTCGAAATATATGTAATACCTATATTTCTTTTGAACGGAGCCTGGACAAATAAAACGAAAGGGTGGACAAACTTGAACCTACGATGGACAAACGATCCTGAAATTTCGAACTCAAAATTCGCATTTGGGGGTAGTCGAGTGAACTAATATCGAGTAGAATGGTTTAAAATGAATAGAATTTTTGTATTCGATTTCATAATTCCACATACTTACTTCAAAACATAAACTTAATATATTATATTATTCTTGATAACTCACGAACATTGCATTGATGCACTTTTATGAGATCACCTCATTATCATGAGAATAATAACAATATTCAGTAGAATTTCGACATTGGCATGGGTGGTAATTATGTTGTCAGCATTTGCATAATCACGTACGGCTTGCTGTAATTTGGTACCTATTTTAATATCGATATCTAACGGAGATATGAACCATCGATTTTAAATAGAGATATTCTTCGATTTCTCCTGAAATATTTGTTAGATTCTCTGAAATCGTTTGTTATTAGTGCATATTTAACTACAGATTTTACAACTAGTTCCTGGAATCGAATAACGAAAACATTGTATATATATTACCTAATCTATACGAAATGCCGACACGCCTTTTCAACCCAAAGTTCGAAAAATCGTAGTTATAAGGTGAGCCTGAGATCTCATCAGACCTGACAATCTTAATTGACGCTACTGTAAGTTTTATCACTGTTTTTTGGCGCTCTTGTTCCTCGGAAATTAACTTCCGTATTTGTAGCTATGAATATATGTATGACAGTATGAATGACCTGTGTTCATACAAATCACCTTATCTACCGATAAGGAACATGCCATATTTATTTCTGGTTCTATTCAAAATTCGTTACTGATAACATAAAATATTAGGCCAAGGTCGATAATTCTTGAAACCGAATAAAATTATAGTAGAATGAAACCCATTGTAAAAGGAAGAGAATATAACAAAAATTATAGGAAAAATAATTTACGGGCGATCTGAGGTCGGGAAGGGGAAGAGGGCGAGTTTTTAAGGGTAAAAAACGGTTTATCTCGATTTCCGGCAAAACTACACGTCCTATGGGGAAAAGGTGAATGGCAAAGTTGTAGGTAATAAAAAGATCTACAACTTTTGTTTTGACACTTTTTTCACATAACCTCAAAATTTATGTGAAAAATTCAAATAACCACGTTTTTGGTTTTTAATTTTTATCTTTTACAAAAAAAAATATTTTTTCACCAAATTTGGTAAAAACTTACCTTTTCATGTCCCAAATACACTGTAATTTTTTGGATTTGAAATATTTTTGTTTTCACCTTAATTTGACTTAATATCGAAAAAGCCTCCTCATTTTCAATTAAAAATTCTCACGTCAAAATATCTGCTTTTTTAAAAAAGTAGGTGGTCTTTCTATTCGTTAAAATCTCTACTTTCTGATGGTCTAAAAACAGTATACATTACTATGGTAAATTCTCCCAGAAAATGCTACGAAGTAACAGGCAGTAAGGCGCAGACCCTCATAGCCCCTTCCTCACTTCTCTATGAAATAACTTTTGATGGGCTAAAATTATCCGTAGGTCACTCAGGTATACAAGTTATCTCAAAAGACCAACAAATAGGCATCTACACATATAATTTAGAGAAGATTGTACAACTTTCTCAAAATATTGTGGATATCTTATTAAATATTAACTTTATTAACTTAGCATTTTCCGAGAAAATTTACCATAGTAATATATATTTTTTTACACCATCAGAAAGTAGAGACTCCAATGAACAAAAAACCCACGTACTTTTTTAAAAAAACAGATATTTTGACGTGAGAATTTCTGATTGAAAATTTGGGTGCTTTTTCGATATTAAGTCAAATTAAGGTGAAAACAAAAATATTTCAAATCCAAAAAATTACAGTGTATTTGGGACATGAAAAAGTAAATTTTCAACAAATTTGGTGAAAAAATATTTTTTTTTGTAAAAGATAAAAATTAAAAACCAAAAACGTGGTTATTTGAATTTTTCACATAAATTTTGAGGTTTTGTGAAAAAAGTTTGAAAACAAAAGTTGTAGATCTTTTTATTACCTACAACTTTGCCATTCACCTTTTCCCCATAGGACGTGTAGTTTTGCCGGAAATCGAGATAAACCGTTTTTTACCCTTAAAAACTCGCCCTCTTCCCCTTCCCGACCTCAGATCGCCCGTAAATTATTTTTCCTATAATTTTTGTTATATTCTCTTCCTTTTCCAATGGGTTTCAATCTACTATAACTTTTGTTCACTTTTTATCATTATTAAAGGCTTCTACCCTGGTCTATATCTCCTGTTCTAGAAAACAAAGTATGATTGAATGCAAAATTACCAATGAAATAACCCCAGCTATCTTATCGTATGAGGATTACAGGATATTCTAATTTTTAGGTGATAATATAATGCCCTTGGATAATCCATATGATGATATTTATATATATATATATAAGAAAATAGGATAACGAGGATAAGTTTATTAAAATGGAAAAGTATAACGGGTAATTCCATATATATATATATATTATTAATTCTTGAGTTTTCTTGTGCTTCTTTCTTATATAAATTTTTGGGAAAGTTTTCTTGGGTATTGTAGCACGTTGTGTTTGACTAGTAAAACAATATTTACTTTTTCATTTTATAATCCAACATATGTTTCGGCCTTGATTGGCCTTTTTCAAGGATGTATAATATAACAATATAATACTAATTTTTGACAAATTACAACTGTCAATCAAATTGGCTTCAGAATATCTCCCGTAAAAACAACACTGAAATATTGGCTAAGTTTCAATTGATACAATATAATTTTCAGAGTAGATTTGAGCAATGACAATCTCAGATAAGTTCGTTATCGGGTAGAATCGGTCTGGTGGTTTCGGATTAATAATGTTGGGCACTCTTGTTTTCGGCGCTCTTGTTTTTTTGAATGACACTTTTTTTAAATTTAATTGATATAATTCCCAACTCTGAGAAACCAAAACTTTCGGAGATATGATTTGTCAAAGTTTGAACAAGAACGCCAAAGCCCCTGCTCACAGGACTTTCTCACTTTTTAATTTATATTCAAATTCATTGATATCGGTACGTCGTGCATCTACCGATCGATAGTTCAAGAACATTTAGTACGAGATTCGAAGAGGAGTCGTCCTGCAACCCTCTGTTTATCAGATGAAACATATTTTCTTATTTGTTTTCTTTACTTATACTGATGCCGTGTTCCGATATTCCTGAACAGTACTGAGCAGTTAATTGAAATGTCAGATATTACTGAAATTCACTGGCGATGCTTACCGTTACTTAAGAGCGTTCCGAAATTACTTACTGCGGCCAGTAATGCCAGCAATTTCGGAACGCAAGGTGAGTCTTTCTTATAAAGGGTGTTTCAAAATTGATACAAAAGATTTCAGGAGGGGAAAATTAAAGCGAGTCTTTCATTTAATTTTTTTGTTCTAAGACCTTTCCCCTTCGAAATTGAGGGTCAAATTTTGTTTTTATTGTATATTTTCTATATGAAACAATTTGGAAGAATGAAATTGGGCATTCAGCTTACGCTAATTAAATTTCACCTTTTGAAAGTTTTTCAATTTCGAAATTTCAACAGGGGTGGAAAAATCAACCCCGATTATTTCTTGCATCAAACTTTCTGAGGCTTCGGCCAAATTAAGAAATTGATTCAAGAACGAGTTCAAGAAGACAAATTCAAGGATTCGCATCATGACTTTTTCTCCTAAAAAAATTAGTATGACAACAAAAAAATTAAATATAACTTAGATGCTCTCCACATAAATTCTCGGACGTTATAATTTGCTGAAAAAATTAAGTAGTATGCTATCAAAGTTATTCATACTAATTACTATCAAGAAGGCTGGTGTCAAATAAGTCTTAATGACGAAAACATATTTTTATTGTTCAAATTTCTATAATGACCAGGAGGTTTTCCCGATTTCAAAGGGCATTAACTTGGAGGGGAAGGGGCCTAAAACATATGAATCCCCCCCCTCATAATTTTCTTAGAAGATTCACCACCTAAAATTTTTGCACCAATTTACGAACACCCTGTACCTATAATAGATAAGTTTTACAAAATTATTTAGCACTAATAAATTTTTTTGACTTATTCGAATTTTTATATATTGATATCACACATTCATCTGCAGACAAGGGCGTAGCCAGGAATCAATTTCGGGAGGGGTTTTGAAATAGCGATCAATTTCGGGGGAGGTACAATACATAATATGTATTGTATCTATATAAAAATGAATTTTGTTCGTTAGTCTCGCTAAAACTCCAGAACGGCTGGACCGGTTTGGCTAATTTTGGTCTTGAATTATTTGTGGAAGTCCAGGGAAGGTTTAAAAGGTGAATAAATATAAAAATATCTACAGGGTGTTTTCTTTCACTCCAAAGGTACCTTGGATGGATTCTCATAATGTATTTGTCCGACATTTTCACACAGGATGTTTTTCTTTTAACGTCAATTGCAAGTTGCTGTGTTTCACGCCAATCATACAATTTCATTCAATTGAGTTAAAAAAATATACTTTCGAGGCATACATCAATGAAAATAAACCATTACAGGGTGTACTTTTTATCACGGCACAATTGTACTCGATTGAAGTGGTTTGTGCCACAAACAAAGGATTAACTAAATAGGCACCTTGGATGGATTATCAAAATGTATTTGTCCGAAATTGTCATATAGGGTGTTTTTCTTTTGACTTAAATTGCAACTTGCTGTTCTTCACGCGAATCGTACAATTTCATTCAATTGTGTTAAAAATTATACTTTCGAGGCATACATCAATGAAAATAAAACATTTTTATACAGGGTGTTCTTTATATCACGGCACAATTGTGCGCGATTGAAGTGATTCGTGCCACAAACACAAAGCATCAACTAAATAGGTACCTTGGATGGATTCTCATAATGTATTTGACCGAATTGTTCATACATGGTGTTTTTTTTTACGTCAATTGCAAGTTGCTGTTTTTCACGCCAATCGTACAATAATATTCAATTGTGTTAAAAAATATACTTTCGAGGCATACATCATTGAAAATAAACCATTACTATACAGGGTGTTCTATATGTCAAGGCACAATTGTACACAATTGAAGTGATTTGTGCCACAAACAAAGCATTAACCAAATAGGTACCTTGGATGGATTCTCGTAATGTAACAGTTTTGTTTTTCCTTTGATTTGGGGACACGGCGCATGGATATACGTCGCGTGTTCGCGCGTCGGAAAACCGTCATCTTTGTTTATTTACGCACCACAAAACAAAACAAAAATATAGTTTATCAGAAAGCTTCAAATTGATTAAGAGGCTGTATCATAACTGTGTGTGTCTGTCAATATGAAATTGAAACCTTATAAATAACCCAGTATTTCAGGAAAAATCTGTTTTGTGAGTAAGCAACATCATGTGCAATTAATCGAAATAATAATAAAACTTCATTCATACCGAGCATTTTTTTTCATTAAGTTAAGTGATAAATAATTGTTTTTCAATCCTCCATGTTATATAAAAACCTCAGTATAAGTAAAGAAAAACACTTCTTAAAAAATGATAGGTTGTTTTTTTTTCATTTCAAACATTCATTGGATATTTGACTAATATTCTATAAATCCGAATAGCCCAACTATTAATTATTACTCTCCACACTCAAATATTTGATAGCTACCTTTAATTGATATATGAAAATTTTATTAGATTGAGATGGCACTGTGTTTTCTGTATTTATGTTTAATTCTCCTCTTTAACGGGAAAAAAATTAACGAGATTTTGAATTTCCTGATTTTTCCGTAGACGTAGAAACTTTTTTGAAGATTTTTATTTTTACTTTTTGTTAACTATAAGATGGCGTAAGGTTCGTAAAATTCCTCTAAGAGGATAAAATCCTAAATACGAACTTGAAATTTCGGAAAATTAAAAAACTGCTCATCAGATCTCAACAAATGGACTCATGAGGTCTGAGACGGGTACTACTCAATTTGTGATTGATTGAATTTATATCTGTACTAATATGTATGAGAAATTTTTGAGGTAGATTCAATTATTCAAGGTGCATTTGAGGAAGCTAAACAATAATAATATTTAAAATAATTATTGTGAAATTTGAATAATTCTTTGCAATTATCCACCGTTGGAATAGATCTCCACGAAAGATAATTCAAGTATATTTTATATAATTATAGAATGTCTCTCAACGAATAATAAATTGGAATCTTTTAAAAGCACCAAGTAACGTCAGGAGCATTAGCGTGCTCGTTCATTTAATGTTCAATATATTATTTGACTGAGATTAATGGTTATAGACCACATTTTTTAGGTTAGATTAGTTCTCTTGGAAAGAGATCCATATTCGGCCTTATGGTGGTTCAGCTTTGAGATGGAACCACACTATTTAAAAATGAATGTTAGTACAGAGCCATCAAAAATTTGGTACCTTCAGAATTAGTGAGTGTTTTCATGTCGATTCCAAGGTCTACTTCTATCAATCCTTAAATCAAAATTATAATCAACGTAAAAATCAAGCACATCATAAAGCAGTGTCCATTCAGTTTAAAATATTTCCCTTTTTCCCATACATTAAATTTATTATAAATGTCGTACACAATTTCCGTTGTCTGTCTTTACAAGTTTGATTTACGGTTATGATATTATTTTTTGTGACTGATTTCGAGTGAGCTCAGACATACGTCCATCGAATTTGCCCACCAATTCTATATTCATTAATTATTTTGAAAATATAAAATTTTGATTCTAGCCTGTTGAGAACGGTTCACAGAATCTGTTTCAACAGAAATAAATCTTATAAAATTTTCCGAAGCATCTAAAAACAGGTTTGTAATTTTTAGATCCATTATAGAAAAGCATGGGGAATGCTGTGGTTGGAACCGCAGATGGATCGCAATTCAAAATTCCCGCCTAACCTTACTTATGTAGTCTCTTGTGGCGATTTCCATTGACACGCTCGGAGCACTCGAATACGATCTCATCTGTCATGCCTTTGTCCAATTGAACCGGTAATATATGTCAAATATGACTCCAAGTGATCCGAGCGTGTCAATGGAAATCGCCATTAGAGATCCTATACTTTTATCCAGAGAACACAATTTGAAAATGTCATATGCTGGAAAATGTTGAGAACATGCATTCAAATGAATAAGCAAATCCATCCAAAGAACCTTTCGATACAAATCAATAAATTTTTAATCCAGATTAGTCAATATGTCAAAGTAATATCGTCTATTGATATGTTACAGTGACCAAAATTAAATCAATAGAAAATCAATAAATCAAATTCTAGACATAAGAAGGCAGAAAGTAGAAAACTTCTATTGATTATTAGTAAAAAAGATCTTAATGAGTTTTATTACTCTTCAATTGACGGGCTCAATGTCAAACCCTCTAAGACAACCTTGATTGCCTTCACTAGCCGGAATAGCATGAAGCAACTGGCTAGAGGCAATAAGGTGACTCTTTTATAGGTGCCAGGACACTGTGGTATTAAAGGAAATGAGAAGGCCGATGATTCTGCGAAAAGAGCCTCCGGGGTAACAACTGCTGAAGCAGAACCCTTATGTGGGCTTGGAAAAAGCCACTACAGGGCAGCGGTCCAACAATGGGAGCTACATAACAGAATATCCCTTTGAAGAAATACTCCTGGACTTGCACAGGTAAAAATATTTGTGGATTTCTCACCATCCTATACAAGGATGCTGCTGCAGCTGCCACGAGCTGAGCTTCGGGTAATGGTGGGACTGCTGACAGGTCAGCAGACAAACATGAACATGAAGGCTCTGTGGATCGGAAAAAGAAACTGCCGAAAACAGTTTTCAATTGCCCAGAGCTAGAAAGCCTAAGAATTTTACATATGGGTGAGCCATTTCTAAAACCTCACGACGTGATAGCTAAGGCTCCTAAGAACGTTATCAGATATGTTAACACCATTGACAATGTCCATAGGATTGAATAAGTAGGGTAATATTGGTGAATCGCTTGATGGAGGGTTCCTGTTGGACCATAATGAATCATCTTCCTCTTAACATCAAAAAGTGCAGTTTTATTTCGTTTCACCGCCGCCAATCATCAGTAAAATATAATTATTCCCTCAATGATATAGATTTGACCCGTGTTTCCACAATTCGTGTTCTTGGTATTTTATTTGATAGCCAACTAAACTTTAAGGAACATATTAATGATATATGTTCTAAAGCCAATAAAGTACTTGGGTTTATTAGTCGAAATTCATCAGAATTTTCTGTCAACACGGTCAGGCTGTTGTATTGCTCACTTTGTAGACCTAGATTGGAGTATGCGTCGGTGGTATGGTCTCCCCAGTATAACTGTGACACAGATATGATTGAAAGAACTCAACGCAGATTCCTCCGAGGGTTGGCATTTATTTCGGGAACGCATGCTTACAGCTATGATTACTTGGAAGCTTCGTTTGGGTTGGATTCTTTGTCTTTGAGACGTCGATACTTTGATGTGTCTTATGCTCATAAGGTGGTGAATGGTGCTGTTTCGTGTCCCAGGTTACTGGCCAAATCAACTTTAGTTTACCGATGAGAACAACTAGGTACACGCCGCTATTTTACTCACGCTTGCGCAGGTTGAAAATTGCCAAACATTTTTTCGTTGATAGAGTGACATCCTTTCTAAATAGTCATAATAGGATGATTGATTTGTTTTGCAACTCATTTAGGGTATTGAAGGTTGAAGTTCTACGTTATTTGAGAGGTGTACGGGGTTAATACTTTGTAAGATGGATTCTTTTCCTGATGCTTTATTTTATTTGGTTTGTGTACTTTGGTGACTTGTGGGGTGACTAATTTGGTTTGGGATATAATTATAGTATATATATGTATGAATGTTAGTGACTTTTGTATTTTGTAGATGTTCTGATGATGCAGGTGATATTCTGCGAAAGCTCAACAATTTAATAAATGGTACACTGAACTGAGGACCTTTGTTTGAACTCTGAAAAACCCCAATTACCTGGAGAATTAATTATATGTATATACAGGGTGAGTCATAACTATAGGGACAAACGCTAAGGGCAGGTTATTTGAGCCAAAATATGGTGATAGGACTAAATATGCCTTAGTAAAATATTGCTGTGAAAAAAGATACAGAGCGTCAAAGTTGAATTTTTTTTTTCATTTTTTGCTAATAATTTCACTGTATATTTATCAATTGATATCAAAATCGGGACATAGGCATATATTTTGACAACAAATATTATTTTATTTATTATTCTACATTATTTTACAGGGGGCGCCACGTGAATGATTCCTGATGATGAAATTGAATGGTAACTTTTTTTGAAGAAACATTTTAGTGATTTTATTTAGAAAATATGACGTAAACATCAATTCTACGTAATATTGTTACTCTTGTTTAAACACGATAATTTCACCCGTTTCCGAGAAAAACGCAATTGAACAGTTCAAAGTCTCTGAAGTGGATTTCAAACAACATACATTTAAAAAACTTATTTTCAACAATAAATCGCAATTAAAAAGAATTTAACGTACAAAAAGAAAATTTAAATTAAATGTTCTATGTGGCCTCCTCCGACTTCTATGCCTTTTCTAATTCCTTTAATAAAGGACTTTCGGACGTCAAAGAAAATATTATTCTGTCCCCTTATAAAATTAGCTGCATTTTGTATTTTCCTCCAGAGTTCGTCTCGTGAATTAATTTCATTGGAATACACTAAGGACTTCAAATGCCCCCAAACATAAAAATCAAGAGGGTTGTAATCCGGACTTCTTGGTGGCCATTCAAAATCACTTCCTCTGCCAATCCATCGTTGAGGAAATGTGCTACTTAGATGATGTCTAACAACTAATGGAAAATGAGGTGGAGCTCCGTCCTGCATAAACCACATTTTGCTTCTTATATCAAGTGATAGATCATCCAAAATATCAATTAAAGTATTTTGCAAAAAAAATAAACAAGAACCTCCATTTAAATTTGGAGGAAGAACATATGGCCCTAGTAGTTTGTCGCCTATAATGCCACACCAAATATTCAATTTGAACTCGTGTTGAAAATGTCTTTCTTTTAAAGCATGCGGGTTTTCTTCTTCCCAGTAATGACTGTTTCGCCAATTAAAAATCCCTCGTCGGGTAAAAGTCGCTTCATCCGTAAACATAATATTCTTAATAAAATTTTGGTCACCGTTATGCTGGTTGAGAATACGTTGACAGAACTGTAACCGTCGTGGGAGATCTCTTGGTAGCAGATTTTGAACAGGAGTGAAGTGATAAGGGTGGAAGTTTTCTTTTTTTAGAATTCTTATAATAGATGACTGACTTACTCCTGTTGCTGCTGACAGACGACGTGAACTTACTTCTGGATTTTCGTCTACTCGAACCAAAATTTCATCTTCTTGATTAGGTGTTATGTTTTTCGGACGACCACCGTAATTTTTACTATGAAATGATCCAGTTTCACCCAAACGACGAAATAGATTTGCAAAGATTTTGTGGTTTGGTTGCCTTCTATTTGGATAAATCAATTCATACCTTCTGGCAGCAGAGCGACCGCAAAAATTTCCTTGTGCGTATACACAAATCATATCCCGCATTTCTTCATTCGTAAATTGATTGTGACGCGGCATTTCAATCGAAAAAGGTTCAAAAAAATCAACAACAAACTTATGTCCAGCAACAATTATTTGACAATACAAAGCACACTTTTCATAAATGAGTTATTATTTATAATCCCTTTCAGAGACTTTGAACTGTTCAATTGCGTTTTTCTCGGAAACGGGTGAAATTATCGTGTTTAAACAAGAGTAACAATATTACGTAGAATTGATGTTTACGTCATATTTTCTAAATAAAATCACTAAAATGTTTCTTCAAAAAAAGTTACCATTCAATTTCATCATCAGGAATCATTCACGTGGCGCCCCCTGTAAAATAATGTAGAATAATAAATAAAATAATATTTGTTGTCAAAATATATGCCTATGTCCCGATTTTGATAACAATTGATAAATATACAGTGAAATTATTAGCAAAAAATGAAAAAAAAAATGCAACTTTGACGCTCTGTATCTTTTTTCACAGCAATATTTTATTAAGGCATATTTAATCCTATCGCCATATTTTGGCTCAAATAACCTGCCCTTAGCGTTTGTCCCTATAGTTATGACTCACCCTGTATATATATATTGTGATATAATTGTCTTTACGGTGTTTGCTGAAAGTACCTGTATATTCAAATATTTTGTAGTTTTTGGCATTATTTTTTCATTTTAAATTTTTTCAAAAGGGGGAATCCCGTCAATCATGATGTAAAATATTGCATTAATGAAATAAATAAATAAATAAATAAATAGAACAGAAGATCGTATCGGTCGCAGTTCTGGACCAAGCCCCACGACACCCTTCTAATAATAACAAAAATAATACTCTTCAATTAAATCGAATTCATAGCAACGATTGGATATTTTCCAAGATACATCAATAAGTTATGCAGCTTCCAGAAAAATCTTAAATTCTAGTGTGGTTAAAGGGCCATAGAGCTGATTATTCGGATAACTCAATTCATCGTGGTCCTTCATTTCAATTTTTGCGCGCATGTTCTGGGGAACCGCGTCCTATAATTTTGCACAAATGTCAGTAATTTATTTCCGAAAATGGTCTCAAACAATTAGGTTCGACTCATTGATAAAGAATTCAAGGTCAAATTTGATTCTGTCCGGCCGTTGGCACGATAACTTTCGAATGGAAAAAAATAGCGACTTGAAATTTTCAGGGTAGGTACTAATTAGTACTAATTTTGTTTAAAACCAATACAGAGCCGATCGAGTTTAAACTTGGTAACTAGTTGTAGAATCGGACATGAATACATTTCAAATTATGCGAGGATCGTATCACTATAACACTAAAAACAATTATTTATCTCACGATAACTTGAGAATTTTCAGGGTAGGTTGAGCATCCGAATGCGACATTTGAGTTTGTTAATAGGCATAATCGGCTTTGTAGTTACCCATCTGAAATTTTGTTGCTATTTACTCAATAACTCAAAAAATAGTAATCCGATCCAATTCAAACATGGTAATTAGTTGTAGAATGCCAACGCAAAAATCTCTGCGGAAGATCGTATCACTAGAAAATTAAAAAAAATCCCATATCTCAGAAACAATTCTTCCCATATCGCTGAAGGGCCTTCAAAGCCTAACTTTAAGCCAAGTCCAAAATTTGAAGAAGAACGGATATATATTGTTGGAGATCCGAGCAGACTTGGATGAGTTCAGTGGCTGGAGGGGTGGTCGTTGCCACGATAACTTTCGAAGGAAAAAGATAGGGGATTAGTCTAGGCAATAAATCCATAATTTTTGAGCGCATTTTCTGGGGCACAGCGTGCTATCATTTTGTCCAAATGTCTGTAACTTTCGAATTAATTGCCGAAAATGCTCAACCGATTAGGTTCGACTCACTGATGAAGAATTCGAGGTCAAATTTGATTCTGTCCGGCCGGCTGGCCGTTGCCAAGTTGTAGCGACTTGAAATTTTCAGGGTAGGTTTCGCATCCGAATGGGACAGTTAAGTTCGTTGGTGGGCAAAATCAGCCAAACGGTTTCGGAGTTATACCCATCTGGAATATCGTTTTCTCGAGAACTCGATCGAATCCGATCGAATTGAAACTTGGTAAATAGTTGTAGAATACAGACACATAGACGTATGTGAAATTTTGTGAGGATCTTGTTGAAAAAAAAAATGATTAAAAAATATTATGTATCTCACAATAACTTCAGAACAGAAAGATAAAGCGACTTGCATTTTTCAGGGTAGGTTGTACATCCGAATACGACACTTGAGTTTGTTAATTAGCATAATCGTCCGAACGGCTTTGGAGTTATATGCATCTGAAATTTTCTTGTTATATCCTCTATAATATATACAAATTCGATTCAATTAAAACTCGGTAATTACTTGTAGAATGCGGACGCCTTAATTTTCGCGAAATTTTGTGAATATCGTATTACTAAAAAAAATTGAGATTTTTACTATTTTACAATCGAGTACCGAATTTCAGCCCGAACGACTTCGTATGGGGCGTAAATAGACAATGGAACATGTATACAAAAGCTCCTGGGCTTGAAACAGTGAAGTTGTTTCTTTACACTTGAATACCACTTTCCAATTTGATCAGATATATGGTTATAGAAATATTGATGAAATAAAATTTCGAATAGGTATGTCTGTGGAACGACTTGTTGAATTATGCCCCTTGAATAATTCGAACCGGCGTATTCAGACCACAAAACTACCCAGCAAATTTTTCAATTATTTCAATGTGTCTATAAACACATTGAAATAATTGAAATTTGAGTACACATTATCCACCAGTAAACTGAAAAATAGAAACTTTTGGATACATTTTGGCAAATTTGCTAGCGAACCAGTATCTACGACCCCGCAGAAATAGAATCAATTGAATAATTTTTTTCCGTGTGGACTATGAACCATCTAGCTCGGTCAGTATTTATAGCTAACTCGTTAAGACTCTACCCAACATCTCATTGTATTTCAGGAAAAAACCCATTGTTGAAAAAAGGTAAACAATACGTTTAGCGCTTCACTTACTCCATTAAATTCGGTTCATTGTCAATGAATTTTCATGCATTTTTCATTATCATCAATCAATTCAGAGTTCAATCTGCCATTTCGTAGCGAGAAATTGACCGCGACTCTGTTATTAAGAGTATTTTATAGAATTTCATGGCAGGAAGACAATAAACTTAATAACGTCAATTTTTCAATTTCGGTGTTATTACGTGATTCATATTTCATATTTATTCCAGTCGATTACTATCGACATTGGATCAGGAAATATGATTAACCTTGGTGGGATTAAAAGAGCCGGAAACCTTCAATACCTACGGCATCGAATGAGGATGAAATACATAGTACAGGTGAAATATTTAAGGGGACGATTCTAGGGTTGTTTCTTCGTTGATGTTGTTTCGTTGTTGTTTGTTAGGCAAAATTGTTTGATTGATTTCTTCTGACAAATATCTTGTGTTTCTTACGCAGAAGCAAATCACAAAATAATAATTTTTTTATTTTATAGATATTTTTCAGAGTTTGGGAGAGAAAACCTTTTTATTTGTTTCTCATTTGTAAACGTCAGTTTCCAAAAACACAATATTAATCAAGAAAGTTTATTTTATCAAGTCACTAACTTGTAAAACTGACAGTTAACTTGCAAAATTTTTACAAGTAGTATTATTTACATTAGAAAATTTTGTTTTATCGTCATATATGTTGAAAATCATGGTACAATTGTTATTTCCAGTAACACAGATTTTTGATGATGAAAGAGTTGATACTGATGATGATGAACCATCTGTTGACTCAGAAACTGCTGCACTCGAGGACTGCAGAACATTTGTACTCTCCTTACTACCAAATAATTTGCTAGACATTTCGATTTTTTCGTTGACCGAATCATCGACATAACTCATCGCAATTTCGGTGCTCTTCCACCCTCTTGCACGCTTTAGTGCTAAAATATCTCCACCCGAATCCGCAACCATAGTGACTCCAGTTCTGCGAAAAGAGTGGCCGGTGTATAACTCTGGGTCTTATAAACCTAAATATTTCGCTATTTGCTTTGGGACACCACCAATAGTGTGCTGGCCAGCATTAAGGGAAATGCACTTTCCATGTCGGTATGTCAAAAAAAATCTTAGGCTTTCTGTTCCAGGAGGCCGAAGATTTACATACTTTCTGTATATCATGCAGGGCTTGAAGCTGCATCCATCTTCGGTTATGGTGAATCTTCTTGTTGTTAAATTTTTTGTTTGCCGCAATGTCACAATAACGTATTTTCCCATATCTTCTACATCATTCATGTTTAAGGAGAGAATTTCGTCACATCGACAACATCCAAAAATCCCAAATATTGTTACAATTTTCGCCAGCAACCACTGGTCATCAGGAGCATGTAAAAGAAATTGTTCAACCTCTTCTTTACTTAAAACCTTGGCTTTTTTTGGCGTATAACGCTCATTTTTTCGTTTCAGAAACGCTATTACCTTTTGAAATCTGCAAATGACAACTAAACGTCATATTTTTCAATAAATTGTTTAAGGAAAACAAACCTGCGAACAGGGGCATTTTCTTTCATTTTCAGCATAGAACATTTTGCCCATAAAGTATTAGGGCTGAATCTAGCTGATAGTTGATTCAAGTAGACCAACAAAACATTTTCAGTTACCCCAATCACACTATTTTTGTTTTGCCACTTTTTGAAGTCGTCGTATTCTCGCTCGTACCTTGAAGCTGATTTTGCAGGTAATAAACTTGAAGCAACACTGCTGGCTGCCTCAATAATTTCTTTTGGTACATTCATTTTCGCTTTCGCCAAAACAAATGTAAAGAAAAATAAACAGACATGTTCATGGCAACGCTTCCATAGCTTACGACATTTGCGACAAATTATTGAGATTTTTTTGGAATTTATCTAACCTTTTTACAAATGAGTAACAAATAAAATATAAAACAATACACGCAAGGAAACGGGTTTTACAGGCTCAAGGAGGTAACTGACTTGCCTGCGGCTCGTCAGTTATATCCTCCATTCGCCAGTAAAAACCCTCTTACCTTGCTAGTAACGTTATATACTATAATAATGAGTTTACCTCCCACAGTATCCTGTAATGATAACTTCATATCTATACGCAAAGCTTTTCAAATATGTATTATTGAATTAACCTTCAATAATTATTAATGAATAATTAGGAAATACACATTCTGAGAAACCTTCAATTCACATTCGGTCAATTATATTGAAGAATCGCTTGAAAATTTTATAAATGAATTACCCATATTATGCAAAAAGTCGAATGATAAATGTTATGTTTCGATTGATGTTGTTCTCATGCTCAACCTTTCAGAAATATAAATTCCATTATTTTCAACATTCCGATGTGACCTCTTATCTGGTGAACTTATATCTACATTCCAAAACTCGTGTTAAATTGTTTGATAAAATAAATCTAGAGCGAGAAAAATTTCATGCATGTTTGCTTCGTATAAAGGGTTGGGCAAAATGTATTCTGTGGCTCTGTAACTGTAAATCATACGGTAAATAAAAGTTTTTGTTTATTTTATATACTATTTATTGGTTTCTAAAGATTTTCCGCTCATTCATAGTTGTTCAAGATATGACGATATTAAATACTCTAAATTCCAGTTGTAAAAAGTATTGATTGAAAGTAATTATCATAGTATCATATTATGTATATCGTATGAGCTATAGTTAAGCTATAAACAAGGTGTTCCGCCCATTATGCTGAACCCAGTATAATAAAAAAATCACGAAAAAAAAAAATTGGTTCAATAGAACATACGCGCAAAAGCTTCTGACTTCACGTCAGTGCTTGACCCAATTTTTTTTTTCGTGAATTTTTTTGAAATTTTCTAGGGGTGCGGTTCTTAAAATTTTTTTTTTCGTCATTTTTTTCAAATTTTCTAGGGGTACGGTTCTTACAAAATTTTAAACACGTCTTTATGATGGTTTTCTAACACTAGTTACCAAGCTTCAATTCGATCGAATATTTATTTTTTGACTTATCAAGGAAATATATTCCAGGTGGGTATAACTCGGAAATCGATCGACTGATTATGCCCAAAAACGAACTCAACTCTTCCTTTCGGATACGCAACCTACCCTGAAAATTGCAAGTCCCTATCTCCTTTCGTTCGAAAGTTATCGAGGCATCGTTCACCCATCTACTGAACTCACACAAGAATGCTCGAATCTCCAACAATATTCAACCGATCGTGTTAAAACTTGAAACTTGGCAGTAGAGTTAGGTTGTGAAGGCAATTTCAAACGAATAGTTACTGATATATAGAATTTTTTTTTTCATATTTCAATGATTTTTTAAAATTTTTTTACAAATACTATCCTCATGAAATTTTGCAAGAATTTTCGCGTTGGCATTCTACAACTAACTACCATGTTTGAATTCAATCGGTTTAGTATTTTTCGAGTTAATGAGGAACAAAAAACAAGCAAATTTCAGATGGCTATAACTCTAAAACCGTTTGGCCGATTATGCTCATAAACAAACTGAAATGTCGCGTTCTGGTGCACATCCTAACCTGAAAACTTCAAGCCGCTATCTCTTTCCGTTCTCAAGTTATCGTGACAACAAAAATATTTTTTAATAATTTTTTTTAAATTTTCTAGCCATACGATTCGCACAAAATGTCACAAACGTGCTTAGGTTCATATTCTACAACTACTCACCAAGTTTCAATTCCATCGGATTTATATTGGTTGAAAACAAAATTATTACTCGGAAACCACTGGCCGATTATGCCCATTAACGAACTTGTCCGTCGTATTGAGATGCGCCACCCACCCTGGAAATTTCAAGTCGCTAGCTCTTTTCGTTCTCAAGTTATCGTGGCAACGGCCGGACGGACAGAATCAAATTTGACCTCGAATTCTTCATTGGGGAGTCGAACTAAATCGTTTGAGACCATTTTCGTCAAAAAATTCGAAAGTTACAGACATTTGGGCAAAACTATAACGCGATGTTCCCCAGAACATACGCGCAATAAGATGAGTTATCTGAAAATAAAGGCCTTATAGCTTTATCTAGGTATATAGAAATGAAAGTTTTCCTAATTCTATATTGAAATTAAAACTTGACGTTCTCGATTTAATTTTTACAGTTATCTTCCCAATCTCTAGGAGCTATCTTCATTTGTTTAGTTCCTTTCAAACTTTCATGAATCCAACAATACAGATTCGATCGAGTTTGAATCTAGAACAAGGCTGTAAAATAAGCCCGAGAATAAGCCTTATCTATAACATAACAAATATCAAGAAAATTCTATATCATTGGAGTTGTGATGCTTCTAAGAATTATTATTTTATTTTTGTATATTATTACACTGATCCTCCTAGGTCTTCCCCAAGGAGAACCCTCATAAACTTTCGAAGAGCTTGAGCAAGTTAGGAGAACCACAGTTGTGTTCTGTGTAGGCGTTGTAACTCTGTCCTTACGCCAGCTCAGGCAAAGTACTTACTGTTAATTTTTGACCCAACAGTGAATGGTGGACTAGAATAGAATGTTCTAAAACAAGTTGCAGAATGGGCTCCTATTAAAACACGAATGCGAAATTCGAAAACGAGCGACGAAGGAGCGAGTTTTCGTACGCATGAGTGTTGGAATTGCCTTCTGCAACGAGTATTAGACGATATTTTCTCTATTTCAGGCAAGTTTTGTAAAATACTGTCGAAGTTCAATGAAAAATTAGGATTATACATCCTAGTGAGTTTTGTATTGTATCTTGGCAGTTGGTGTGACTGTTACGAAAGTTGACAGATCACGGAATTAGAATAGTACGTAGAGCATGGAGATCAGATTTTACAGTTCCCTAATATCATGAATGATTCAAAATTAGCAAGAAGGAAATCTCATCAGATCATTATTTTTCGAGTTATTTGGAAAAAAATGTCAGATGGCTACAACTCTGAAACCACTCATCTAATTTTATCGAATAACGGGCTTATCCGGCACATTTGAACTCCAAACCTACCCTGCAACCAATTTTATTCTGTCACGAAAAATACGCTTTGGTCGTTCGACAATTAATTAGTTAATTTCAGGTTGAAAAAAACTACAATTAACCAAGTAACATGATTTGTGAGTGGTTCTGCTAACCTAATATTAAGTACGTTAGACCAAATAAAAAAGACCAAGCACGTGACAAACTTTTTTTCTTTCACGACAAATTCTCGACAATGAACGCAATAGGTATTATTGAAATTCTTGCAAGTGGCTCTGCTAACTTAATATTAAGTTAGCGAGGCACTCCATATAAAAAAAATGGGTTCAAGCCCTGTGGACAGGAGCTTTCTGGCGCTCTAGTTCAAACAGACAAATTATATCCCCGAAAGTATTGGTTTCTCAGAGTTGGGAATTATATCAATGTATTCCTATGATAGAACTGCATCATAAAGGAAATTCAATAAAATAATAGTTTATTTATCAAGATTAAATGAGCAATCTGAGAATGAGAACTGCACCATGGAAGAAATCGAATTAAATCTGGCCAATTTTGACCAATAACGAACTTAACCGAGATATTCATCTCCCCAACCTACTCTGAAAATTTCAACTACCTAGCTCATTCCGTTCGAGAGTTATTGTAGAAAAACTTTTTTTTAATTTTGAAATTTTTTTTTGACACTTTGCGGTAATCTGGTCAATACAAAACTTCACATGCGTATAAAGGTCATGATTCTACAATTTGGTGCTAAATTTTAGATAGATCGAGTGATCGGTTTCAGAAATATTCATAAAAAATATTTTTACTAAAATCGGCCATAACTCCGAAACCGCTTGATGGATTTCTCCCATTAACGAGCTCGTTCGAGATATTTACGCTTCAAACCCACCTTGCAAATTTCAATCCGCTAACTCCTTTCGTTCGAGAGTTATCGTGCCAGCGGCCGGCCGGCCGGACAGAATCGATTTCGACCTCGGATTCTTGATCAGTGAGTCGAACCAAATCGTTTAAGACCATTTTCATCGAAAAATTCGAAAATTACAGACATTTGGACAAATTGATAAGCATTCAGTTTCGAGGAACTAGAGCGCCAACAAGTTTCGTATGACAATTGCCCAAAACAGGTTTAAAGTACCTACAAATAGTAGATTTTTCATAAAACATGTATCAAAGAAGAGTAATAATGAAAAATTACCTTGTAATAGATCAAAAATTTCCTGATCTATGTTCACCAAATGTTCTCCTCTCTCGAACTGCAGAATTATGCTTTCAATATTTACATTCTATTTGCATTCTATGTCTATGGATGAAAAGCAGTCTCACTACTCTCAGATCTCTTACTTCAAATTCCGTTCCGAAATGTAAGACTTTTCTGAGAAAAACTAATTTCATGACATGATAATGTCATGTCTCAGGATAATAAGATGACATTATGACAATTCATACATAGATTAATTATATCACTCTGTGAAATACGATTTATCAATGAAATTTTGAAAAATCATATCTCCGAAAGTATTAGCTTGTTAGAGTTAAAAATGATATCATTAGATTTTTATGGTAAAACTGCTTATTGAAAATTGATTTGGAATTTGTTCTGTAAAAAAAAATTTTTTTTTTGTTACTCCGAAACCATCTGTCAGATTTTGCCCAATAACGAACTTAGCCGAGATATTTATTCCCCAAACCTACTCTGAAAATTTCAACTGTCTAGCTCATTCCGTTCGAGAGTTATCGTGCCTGTCGGCCGGACAGAATGAATTTCGACCACGGATTCTTGATCAGTGAGTCGAACCAAATCGTTTAAGACCATTTTCATCGAAATATTCGAACATTACAGACATTTGGGCAAATTGATAAGCACTCAGTTCCGAGGAACTAGGGCGCCAAAAACTTAGCGAGCACCATTTTTTTTTCTTTCACGACAAATTCTCGAAAATTATTCGACAATTATTGCAATAATGTTTCATTGAAATTTCGTAAGTGGCTCTGCTAACTTTATGGAGGTAAACATCCGGTATAGGGTATAGGTTCACGTAATTTGCGATAATTTTGAATAGATGTAACAACTCGAGAACTGGCAATTTTTGAAACCAGGAAGTTTTCATTTCTGAATGATTTGGTAGGCTCCTCAAAGCTTCGATCCGCTTAATTATAGATTAAATTCAATGGTTGAATACGAAATGAACTGGGAACCGACATAGAATCACACTAATTTGGCAATCAAAATTAAGATCAGTCAAATATTCGTGAAACCCACAGTTAATCCCAGCAATTACCACACATCAAGCTATTTCCCGGGCCTCTGCAGAATGTGCAACTCATATTGTTTACAAATACGAACGAAATATAGGTCAATTAATAATAATCAAATCAACAACTCACCTGGTAGAGCTGAAACGCACGCCACAATCGCAAATAATGATATCACAGCAATTTTCACACCCATGGCGAAACACTGAAATCGCGGAAATATGTAAATTAAATGTATTTAAACAATATTTGTTAAGAGCAGCTATAGCTGTCGCTTCGCTTCGAGGTTCTGTGTTATTCTGTCGACTGGCGCTCCTGACAGCTAAATTTAAAGACTTGCCCGACTTGCCGGGAGCAGGACAGAAGGATGTTAGCAAAAGGTAGAGGAGTCCCCCACTTATTGGTCACTGGCTTGTTTTGAAATTGGAAATGCTGCACTCGATGGATTTTCGATGCGAATCAATCCGTGGAAAATACATTACTATTGACATTGACTGATTCATTTGTCAAGTTGTGTCGGAAAAATTAGATTGCTGTGGGAAATATGTCTAATAATACGGAACACGTCAACTAGAGATTCTTCGAAATCATAAACTTTACTTTACTTTCATAAACTATTGTAGATCAAAGAACGTTCAAACTATGTGGTCATCAATAGAACTTATTTAACACTTCCCAAAATGGTAAGCTAAACAGAACTCCTGTCATGTCGGGTTGAACCGAATATAGGATCCCCTAATCAGGAAATCTTTGTGAAATCACACTAAATCACCTAATCTAGGCAGTGAGAATTATAAGTGTCATCAAAATTAATTATCCCTAAATATTTCATCACTAAAAGTAATCCTTCATAGGCGCCCGCAGGGATAGTAAGGGGGTGGCGAGAATGGTCTCAATTACCAATCACCATTAGTTTCGACTCGAATACATACATTCACTGTTGCTTCGAAAATTAACAGTGCTGTGTTTGTGGTGGCGTAAAGTATCTGTTCAACTACATACTTTCACTGTTGGGTCGAAAATAAACAGTGATGTGTCTGTGGTAGCGTAAGGATCCATTCAAATAAATACATTCACTGTTGGGTCGAAAATAAACAGTGCCATGTCTGCCGGTCTGCGGTGGTGTATCATCCCTTTCGAATACATACATTCACCGTTGGTTCAAAAATGAACAGTGCTGTGTTTGTGGTGGCGTAACGCCCTATTCGTACATACTTGTGTTGGGTCAAAAATAATCAGTGTTGTGTCTGTGGTATCGTAAGGACCCATTCAAATATATACATTCACTGTTGGTTCAAAGATGAACTTTACTGTGTTTATGGTGGCGTAACGTCCCATTCAAATCGAAAATAAACAGTGCTGTGTCCGTGGTAGCGTAAGGACCCATTCAAATACATACTTCTACTGTTGGGTCGAAAATAAATAGTGCTTTGTTTGTGGTGGTGTAAGGACACAAAGCAGTTCAATCATACAATCGTGCCATGATACGAAAAACGCCTGTATGGCAGTAATTTTATTATCTACTAATATATGAAGAGTTAAATTTCAATAGAAATTAAAACAAATATAATCTTCATTCAGTAGAGAACAAAACAATTTAGTGCCTACTTACCGAATTTATATTATACTAGCTGGCCCGGCGAACTGTGCACCGTCTAAGTTAATAAAAAAAATATGCTCGGTATAAAGTTTTATTATTATTTTCGATTAATTGCACATTATGTTGCTTACTTACAAAACAGAGTTTTCCTGAAATACTGGCTATTTATATGGTTTCAATTTGTTTTTGACAGATACACACAGTTATGACTGCTTTCTGATAAACTATATTTTTTGTTTTGTTTTGTGGTGCGTAAATAAACAAAGATGACAGTTTTCCGACGCGCGAACACGCGACGTATAATTGTCCATGAGCCATGTAGGTACCTAGTTAGTTAATGCTTTGTTTGTCGCACAAATCACTTCAATTGTGTACAATCACTTCAATTGTGTACAATTGTGCCGTGATATACAACAACCTGTATAGTAATGGTTTGTATATTGTTGTAGGGGGTAACGTTGCACTGCGACCTTAAGGTCTATTGTGCCCCAATATTAATGGTTTATTTTCAATGATGTATGCCTCGAAAGTATAATTTTTAACACAATTGAATGATATTGTACGATTGGCGTGAAAAACAGTTGCAATTGACGTTAAAAGAAAAACACCCAGTATGACCATTTCGGATAAATTGTACGATTGGCGTGAAATATAGCAAGTTGCAATTGACGTTAAAAGAAACACACCCTGTTTGAACATTTCGGACAAATACATTTTGAGAATCCATCCAAGGTACTTTTTGCGCGTATGTTCTGGGGAACATCGCGTTATAGTTTTGCCCAAATGTCTGTAACTTTCGAATTTTTTGACGAAAATGGTCTCAAACGATTAAGTTCGACTCCCCAATGAAGAATTCAAGGTGTAATTTGATTCTGTCCGTCCGGCCTTCCGGCCGTCCGGCCGTACGGCTTCCGGCCGTTGCCACGATAACTTGAGAACGAAAAGAGCTAGCGACTTGAAATTTTCAGGGTAGGTGGCGCATCCCAATACGACGGACAAGTTCGTTAATGGGCATAATCGGCCCAGTGGTTTCCGAGTAATAATTTTGTTTTCAACTAATATAAATCTGATCGAATTTACCATGGTAAATTCGAATTAAGAGTGTCCAATACAGGAGAATGGACAACATAATTTACCATGGTAAATTCGATTAAGGGTGTCCAATACAGAAGAATGGACAATAGAACATACGCGCAAAAGCTTCTGACTTCACGTCAGTGCTTGAACCAATTTTTAGTTAATGCTTTGTTTGTGGCACAAATCACTTCAATCGCGTACAGATGTGCCGTGAGAAAAAGAACACCCTGTATAGTAATAGTTTATTTTCAATGATGTATGCCTCGTTGCAGAAGGCAATTCCAACACTCATGCGTTCGAAAACTCGCTCCTTCTTCGCTCGTTTTCGAATTTCGCATTCGTGTTTTAATAGGAGCCCATTCTGCAACTTGTTTTAGAATATACTATTTTAACACAATTGATTGACATTGTACGATTGGCGTGAAAAACAGCAAGTTACAATCGACGTTAAAGGAAAATCACCCTGTATGAAGCAATTTTTAAATTTTTTTCTTTCATAAGAACCTTCTCCTAACAATAACAAACACAACAACAAAAAAAAATTGGTTCAAGCACTGACGTGAAGTCAGGAGCTTTTGCGCGTATGTTCTATTGTCCATACTCCTGTAATGAACACTCTTCTTAATCGAATTTACCATGATGAATTCTATTGTCCATTCTCCTGTATTGGACACTCTTCTTAATCGAATTCACCATGATGAATTCTATTGTCCATTCTCCTGTATTGGAGACTCTTAATTCGAATTTACCATGATGAATCCCAAGTAGCACAATGTTATAAGCGAGCTGTAATAACTCCTAACGTAGTCGTATAGACGATGTAAATCAGTTACTTTTCTCATAAATACTCAGTATCTGCAATACAACTTTGATGCGTTGATAATAACTACATTATTTTATAACGATATACAACTTATACTGAAATGTTGTGATGTGGTTGTAGTATACTACAATCTATATATGCCAAAATATTAACATCATTACGACGTTTATACAACTTCCATTACAGAATATATAATATACTGGTTATTTAAATGTAATTACACCGTTATTACATCAAATATTGTGCAGATTATATATCCTGTTGTTTTATATATATCATGCATCTATTTATCTTGCTTTGATTTTCAACGAAATAGAATTAAAATTAGATTTTAATAAAATGAATAGAATTTGCAGGAAACAATACAAGCATTCAACTTCTTTTTATAACCGTATTGAGTACAAGAAATGCAATAAATTAAGAGATAAGTGATTGAGACGATGGTTAAAACCGTCTATTTCAAGAAATTTTCATAAGACTCGTTCCTCACTTCACATGTGGAATTTTAATCCAATCTCTCTTGGGTGCACGATACTCCTTTCTGAACTTCTTACAATCTCCCGATGGAAAATATAAATAATCTCCTTTTTCCAGGAAGTTGGAACTGACGTAAAAAATATCTCATGGTCGTCGATCGTTTTTACGATTCTGAAAATTCTTCAAAACACTGTACAGTGTTTTGAAGAAGTTTGTATAAGTAATAATATTAATTATCTAGTGCAGTGCTCGTAGCTTGCCTTGATTAACAGCATAGGTACATAATATCACATACATCATACATAACCTAACTCTATTTTCTATCATTCTATCGCACCTAAGATAATAGAGTTCTCTTTCGCACCTGAGATAATAGAGCTCTGTTTATATACGTTATATTGATGAATTTGTAAATATAATAGAATCAAGCGCGCCAAAAAGGATTCTCATGATAATAACTGGAGAAATTTCATCTGAACATATATCTTATTCCATAGCGTCGACGGAAAAGCGACAGGTTTCTTAGTAGATCATCCATAGAGGCAGAGGTTCGATTCCCATCATGAAATTATTTCAGAAAATAAGTTGTAACTAATTAAAGTAAGTCCAAAATTATAATTTCTAAGCGTAATAGCTAATGCAAGGAAGTTGTCATCCTTCCATGGATTCAAAAAGACACGAAACGTTCAAATGAGGTAATTTCTATTTATCAATATCATTTTCGAAGTTGTATAAACGTTATTATCCACACCATAATATCGGTTTTACATAAACCATTACAACCTAATACACAACTTATATCTATGTATATCAGTTGCTTAAGAGGTTGTAATTACAACTTTACAACAGTCGTATATGTAGGTAAATCATTCCCACTTTTGTCGTAGTAACCGTGCTACTGACGTTATAATGTACTAATTTGATACTGATTTACGTAGGCTATCGGTTTTTTGGATTGTTATATAGACGTCCATACGACCGATATTCATAACACTTTTGCTACTTGGGATTCTATTGTCCAGAATGGACAATAGAATTCATCTTGGTAAATTCGATTAAGAAGAGTCTCCAATACAGGAGAATGGACAATAGAATTCATCATGGTGAATTCGATTAAGAAGAGTGTCCAATACAGGAGAATGGACAATAGAATTCATCATGGTAAATTCGATTAAGAAGAGTGTTCATTACAGGAGTATGGACAATAGAACATACGCGCAAAAGCTCCTGACTTCACGTCAGTGCTTGAACCAATTTTTTTTTTATTTATAATATCATTTAAATTAATATTGTTGGACGTTACTTTGAAAGTTCTACGCTATTAGAAGTATACCTACCTATTTTATTCTGTAAAGTCTATAATTCAAGAAACATTGTTGAAGTAGGTATATTGTTTTTTTATTTATAATATCATTTAAATTAATATTGTTGGACGTTACTTTGAAAGTTCTAAGCTATACTGACTTACAGCAAAAATATTATAAAGAAAATAAGCAATTATTGGATAGTCAAACTATCATTTTAATAAAATGATGCATTTTTATTGTTCAAATAAAGATATTTTGTTAACTTACAAGAATTTCTTCATTCAATGGTATTTCAAAGAACTAATTACAGTTTTAAATATTTAATAAAAAAACCTTTTTAATTCTTCATAATCATTACAAGAATGTCTGTCGATATGGAATATGGTAATAATTTGACATTTGAACACATCGTTTAATGCATAATCAATTTCAATACTTTTGTCAATCGTTGATGAGATGAGATATCTGAAATTATAGATAAACTCTAAATATTCCATTCAATATTGAAATATTAAAATTAAATTTCCACTTATTCATTTGTATTTCAAGATAATGAACGTTTGAAGCTAATGATTCATGTAAATTGTCTGTGAAAATTTGTTTTCATGGGTTAGGGGAAAAGAGTTATTGTGAAAATAAGATTCATTTATTTAGATACCAATCTATATATTGTTTTATACTATCTACTAAGGGCCGATTTATTCAACCTCTCCGTAAAGTATTCGTCAACTATGTGCTCGTTGAATTTACTGATCCCCTTTAAAGTGAACATTTACAGATTACTTTCCTTTCGGTAAGGCTACTTGACAGTTTACAGGTCGTAAAATATATCAGCCCTCAGTGAACAAAAAAATTGTATACCTCACTGAAGCCGTAATACAAACAAAGGAAATAATTTCGAATAAAACTCTATTAACATATTCGATTATTTACTTCAAGAGAGATCAAGAATAACATTCATTTTGAAAATTCAATTCTACATCAAGCAGCATGCAATGCATTTTTTCGAGTTTGGACCACTGCTGCCCACATAATCATGGAGGATTCGTGAAACATTGCAGGGAGGATAAATACTTGTATATAGATTATTATTAAAATATGATAACTGACTTTCTCCATTTCCTTATATACTACTTCCCGTTGTAAAATATACTTGGATTTTCCTCCGCAACACTAGGATACATCATTTTCAATATTAGCGTTGAATTATCAAGCCATTCTATTATAATATTAGTAAAATCTGTTCTTCAGAGGTATTCATTGTTAAGCATGCTAAGCAACAAGCATTTAAGAAACATATACCTGAAGTTCCACGGGAAAACAATATACATAATATATTATTATTATTATACTGATCCTCCTGGGTCTTCCACAAGGAGACCCCTCATAAGCTCTAAGAGCTTGCCCTGAGTTAGGAGAAGCAGTTGTGTTCTGTGTAGGCTTTGTCACTGTGTCCTTACGCCACCTTAGGCACAGCACTGTTAATTTTTGACCCAACAGCGAATGGTGGCGATTACCGTGACTAGAAAATTTCTTTCCTAGCCTCTGAATTGAACTTGGGGCTTCCGCTCCCAAGTCAATTACTCTACCACTGAGCCAATCGCACATACCTACACACATGTTATATTGCATCACCTTCTACTCCCATATTTTAAAATATTCTGCAATTAGAAAAATTAAAATGTTTTGTTAAGATTCCTATTATATAGGTACACGCTGGCATCCACACACCCTGATGATGGATCGTAAGAGACCCATGATATCAGGAAAACAGAAAAGTGTTCAAAATTCACTGGTCTCAGCGTAATTCAACTGTTTTTTTGTGCAATAGTATTATGCAAATGTTATGTGTAAACAGGTAAAAGTAGCTAAGGGCCAAATCTAAATAATAGGGTAGGTGCAGAAATTTTATGGCGTATTCCATTGGCAGCACCAGTGCTGCACTGAGCACGCACTGAGTGCAAAAAATGTTGCACTGGACGTCAAAATGTGTCAAAATGCTTGACGAAATTCCCCAATGGAATACGATTCATGCACTCAGTGCGCACGAGTTCTACCAATGGAATACGCCATTAGTGTTCATGTCATCTTGGTTGCCTCTTATCAATATTAAATTTTCTCATGATGTATACTTAATCTTCACAAATATTCAATCGACTAAGTTCCATATACCTTGTTTTTAAGAATTTTATCTGCAGTAACTCCAAGAGTAACTCATGCATTCTATTTGTCGAAAAGCATTACTTTTTTGCTCTACGTCAACTGGACCTTAATTCATTTCAACCTGAAAGAAAATATTAAGACTTGGATTTCTCTGAGTAAAGTAATTCATTCAATTCACTTCTATTACTTACTGCTGATTTTTAGCCAGAAATCCTGAAGGACATATACCAGATATCTTCTTTCTGAACAACTTTTCCACAGTTCTCCATAATTTGGAATTTCTTTCACATACGTAAACAATATTTCTAGATTCCTCCAATCTTCAAATACAAGTTAATCTCGATTATTTTCAACAGAAGGAATACTCGTTCGTACTTCGTGGATTGAGAATATTTTGTTTACGTTTTGTATTTGTGTTTTGATCACATTCAGATCAGATTCGATGTTGAGGTTAAAACGGGGCGCATGCGATGTAGGGCTATCATCTCCCATAGATTTGTGATGAAATACATAATACGATTTTCCCATAACATACGCGTAAAAGATATGTCATCATGACATTCATATTTTTATTTTTGAACTGAAGGTTCTCGCAAAAATACGACCATAGACAACATATCATACGACGATTCGCATCTCCTACCGAACTCACAAAAGGCTGCGCGGTTCTCCAACAATATAGATCCGATCGTGTTCAAACTTGGAATTCTGCAGTAGAGTTAGGTTCTGAAGGCTGTTCCAAAATTTCAGCCATGCCGGACGAATAGTTTATGATATATAGATTTGTTTTCAATAATTTTCAACTATTTTTTTTTAAATTTTCTAGTTATACCATCCTCACGAAATTCTGCGAGAATTTTCGCGTTGGTATTCTTCAACTAATAGTAATGTTTGAATTCAATCGGTTTTGTATTCTTCGAGTTAATGAGGAACAAAAAACTACCAAATTTCAGAAAATTTTAGATGGCTATAACTCTAAAACCGTTTGGACGATTATGCTCATAAACAAACTCAAATGTCGCATTCAGATGCACAACCTAACCTGAAATTTTCAAGCCGCTATCTCCTTCCGTTCTCAGGTTATCGTGACAACAAAAATAATTTTTAATAATTTTTTAATAATTTTCTAGCAATACGATTCTCACAAAATTTCACAAACGTGCTTAGGTCTATATTCTACAACTATTCACCAAGTTTAAATTCGATCGGATTTATTTTGGTTGAAAACAAAATTATTACTCGGAAACCACTGGGCCGATTATACCCATTAACGAACTTGTCCGTCGTATTGGGATACGCCACCTACCCTGAAAATTTCAAGTCCCTAGCTCTTTCCGTTCTCAAGTTATCGTGGCAACGGACGGCCGGACGGTACCACAGAATTAAATTTCACATTTGGGTAAAACTATAACGCGTATGTTCCCCAGAACATACGCGCAAAAATAGTGAAATCGGTCCGGCCGATCACGCGTGATGCCATGACCGCAGGATATGGGGATTCATTTTTACGCGTATGTTCTGGGGAACATCGTGCTATCATTTTGCCCAAATGTCTGTAATTTTCTAATTTTTCGCCGAAAATGGTCTCAAACGATTGGGTTCGACTCCCTGATCAAGAATTCGAGGTCAAATTTAATTCTGTCCGGCCGGCCGTCCGTTGCCACGATAACTAACGGATAACGGAAAGAGATACCAACTTGAAATTTTCAGGGTAGATGGCGCATCCCAATACGACGGACAAGTTCGTTAATGGGCATAATCGGCCTAATAGTTTCCGAGTAATAATTTTGTTTTCAACCAATACAAGTCCGATGGAATTGAAACTTGGTGAGTAGTTTTAGAATGATAAACTAAGCACGCTTGTAAAATTTTGTGCGAATCGGATCTCTAGAAAATTTAAAAAAAATTATCAAAAAATATTATTTATGTCACCATAACCTGAGAACGGAAAGAGATAGCGACTTGAAATTTTCGGGTAAGGTTGTGCATCTGAATCGGATATTTGAGTTTGTCTATAGGTATAATCGGCCAAACGGTGTTGGAGTTATACCCATCTGAAATATGTTTGTTATTTCAACAATAACTCGAAAAATATAAAACTAATCCAATTCAAACAAGGTTGTCAGTTGTAGAATGCCACCGCAAAAATTCCTGAAAAATTTCATGACGATGGTATAACTCCAAAATCTTTAAAAAACCATCGAAAAAAATTCTATATATCAGAAACTATTCCTTTGACATCGCTGTAATTTTGCGAGAGCCTTCAAAACCTAACTCTACTCCCAAGTTCCAAGTTTGAACACGATCGGATCTATATTTTTGGAGTTCCGAGCAGCCTTGTGTGAGTTCAGTAGCTGGATGGGTGACCATTGGCTTGATAACTTTCGAACGAAAGGAGATAGGGACTTACAATTTTCAGGGTAGGTGTACATCCCAATGGGAGAGAAAGTTCGTTTAGTCTAAGTCTTTTTATTTCGTTATTTTTTTCCGTCCTTTTTTTAGTCATATGCAAAAACAAACAGCATGAGTACATAATAATATGTACTTTCGAAATATGTGAATTTCCCTATTCAAAAATAACAGATTCAACAATAGTTTATATCCGAAAAAATACAAGTATGAAATTTAAAAGGGCAGAACATTTTTCAGAACATATTCTACACAAAAAGTGCTATTGTACTTATTGATCTGATGGTTCTTTTACTTACTGACTATAAAACTAAGCACCATCATATATACATATAATGAAGTATGAAAGTGACCACATACTAGAATGCTATTCCCATCAAAGCATATGCTGGAATAGGTTGTCATTTTAAGTAATGGAAAATTGGCATAAAGTGTTTCAATTCTTCGTACCGCGTTGAGCATGTGTACTGGTTGATTTTGGAGAAATTCAAACGGCGATGTTTTTCTATAGATTGATGTTGTTTCTTATATATTTTATTTTTCAAACAGGTAAAAAAAAAGGTCAAAACAGAAAGACTGGTTGATCATGCGGGCTATCTAATAGTTCTGTTGGTTCCTATCCATCTCTCAAACAACAAACAAACTATTTTTTTGAGAACTGAGAATTCCCAAAGGAGTGTATAATTCCAAAACCGTTAGACTGAATATGCCCTTAACTCTCCCAGTCGGATGCGCAACCTACCCTGAAAATTGTAAGTCCCTATCTGCTTGCGTTCGAAAGTTATCGAGGCAACGGTCACCCATTCTGCTACTAAACTCACACAAGGATATTCAACAATATGGATCCGATCGTGTTCAAACTTGGAACCTGGCAGAGGAGTTAAGTTCTGAAGGCTCCCGCAAAATTTTTTTTTACAATACAAATTTCAAATTCAATTTTTTTCAAGGTGCAGTTTCACCATAAGAATCCATTGATATAATTTTCTACCCCAACAAGCTAATACTTTCGGAGATATGATTTTTCGAAATTTCAATTATACATCGTACTTCTATGGTATGACAGAATGCAAATTCTATCTGTCTATGTTCACTGTTCATACATGTAACCTTATCTACCTATGAAAGATATGTCAAATATAGTTTCATCATAAGAATCCATTGATATCATTTTCAACTCCAACAAGCTAATAGTTCCGGAGATATGATTTCTCAAAATTTCAATAATATATCGTACATCTATGTTTTCACAGAATGCTTTAATTATTGTATCTATGAATTATCGTATGATCTGTGTTCACACATATCATCTCATTTTCCTATAAGAGACATTTCAAATTTATTTCTGTTTCGTTACCGTCATCTTGGGTAACCTTGAATTCCACTCTAACTTTGAATAAAACTTTACAAATGATCAATTTATTTTTATCATACGTATAAGTTTGACGCAAGTCCAAGATACTGTTTAAAATGGAACACACCAATGTGAAGTTTGCCACATTAAAGAGAACTACTCATCTGTCAAATATTCTGAGTGCGTTTTTCAGCGGTAGTTGGTTGCTTCCTAATTATTCAAAATTAAATAAACAAAGACGGTTTTGAGCAGGTGAGTTATTGATTTTCCTCGCCTTTCATGTGGTCGTCTATAGTTTCATTTTGAAATATTCATTCGTAAACATTAATTTTTTTTTTAATTCTCAATTGCTGAACTACTTGGGTAGTTTTGAATCGTTAATCGTTCAATGTTATCCGCAATTTGAATTTGGTAAATGAATTTTCATTTTAAGGTGGAGAATGCCACGAAAATCTCTTCTTCAAACTTTGACAGATCATATCTCTGAAAGTTTCAGTTTCTCAGAATTGGGAATGATATCAATCGATTCTTATGATAGAACTGCATCATTAAATAAAATAAATTAAATAAGAATCCATTGATATCATTCCCAACTCTGAGAAACCTATACTTATTTTTTAACAGACATATTTTGGAGCTCTCGTTTTAATTTAGTTTCTTTTATGATGCAGTTCTATTGATCATTCCCAATTCTGAGACACTAATACTTTCGGAGATATGATTTGTCCAAGTTTGAACAAGAGAGCCAGAGCTCCTGTCCACAGGGCTTTCCCACTTTTTTCTGCAGGATATAGTCTTGTATACGTTGGATACTCCTTGAAGATCAACTTTAAAATTCCTTACTTAGCATAGGAACTTATCAAGATTTTTTTTCTTCTCGAAGGTGAACCATCAGCATTCACCTTTAGTTCATAAGATATTTTTTGCACGCATATTCTGTGGAACACCGCGTAATCATTCTGCCCAAATGTCTGAAATTTCCGATTTTTTTGCCGAAGATGGTCTCAAACGATTGGGCTCAACTCCCTGAGTATTCGAGGTCAAATTTGATTCTGTACGGTCGGCCGTCCGTCTCCACGATAACTTGAGAACGGAAACAGATAGCGACTCGAATTGTTCAGTATAGGTGGTGCGTTCCGATACGACGGACAAATTCGTTAATGGTCATTATCGGCAAAATGGTTTCTGAGTAATAATTTTGTTTTCAAGCAATACAAATCCAATCGAATTGAAACTTGGTGGGTAGTTATAGAATGCAAACCTTAAGACGTTTGTGAAATTTATGAGAAGAAAATTTAAAAAAATATATTTATTTCACGATAACCTGAGAAAGTAAAGAGATGGCTACTTACAAATTTTAGGTTAGGTTGTGCATCTGAATGCGATGTTTGAGTTCGTTAATGGGTGTGTTACGTCTCATGACGTCACCTTTTAAGAAATGTAGATTTGGTTTTCTCAACAAAGGAGCTCGATTGAAAAACGTGAATGTTTGTCCCTAGAGATAACTGGGTTACAATTTGCCGTATGGGGTCTCACCCTTCATAATAATACTTTTTGCTGATAACTGCGAGTATAATTTCTTGTTAAGGTTTGACCTTTGTAAGCGATTTGCCTATTTCCTGTAAAAGAATGCACAGTTGCGTTTAACAACTGTAGTGGTAAGAAACTTGTTAATTTCTTTACACAGTGCCCAGTGCTGGTATTCGTTTTCTCTAGAGATTATTGACAGCTTGTATGCAGAACTCAAGTAAAGTCTGTTCAGATGAGTGGGACAAATTACAGATTTCAAATGCCTAAGATTAAACATCCTACAAGTTCACTCATTGTAGCTTGCATCCGAAATTTCGGAGATATTCCTACTCTATTTCATAAACGACAAATGAGAGTATTGTAGTAACATATCAGGGCGGCTTAAAAATCGAAACCCCAATCATTGTTTATATTTCCCACGATTTTCCCAGATGAAGGAACCTCCTATTTTTCTTCTATCTGGTCTTTAATATGCGATAACACTGAAAATAATTTACTACTACTACTACTTCTCTTAGTGCAAGAGACATCACTTCTATTTGTATCGGTCGCGAAACTAATACCTCTTTAGTTCTCCTTCCAAATATGTAGTCACTTCTTCTTGCTATACATTTTCATATAGAAGGAAGATTTTAAATTTTATTAATATCGCATTGTACAATTACTGTACCAATTACGTGCTAGTTACCAGAGTATCGGTAACAAGAAAATACATTTTGTTTTGCTTAAAGTGCGTTCGAATCTTTCATCACTTCCTATCCTCGTAATAGTTATCTTATTGCAAGTAACAACTTACGCCGTAATCAACGAGATTACTGTTGGGTGCTTAAGAAAAGTATCGTCCTTTACTCATGCCCCCAATAAAACAATCAGGGTGTAAAATTCTGGTTCTTCGAATTAACATTACCCTGATTAAATAATCAGGACTCAACATTTGATCCTTCGAACCATAATATCCTGATAAAACAATCAGGATCCAACAATAGGCAGAATCGGACAAACGGTTTTGGAGTTATGCTCATCTGAAATTTGGTTGTTATTTCCTCAATCACTCGAAAAATACGATACCGATCCAATTCAAACATGGTTATTAGTTGTCGACGCAAAATTTCGTGAGGATCGTAGCACTAGAAAATAAAAAAAAATCATTGAAATACATTGAAAAAAAATCTATATATCAGAAACTATTCGTCCGAAATAGCCTTCATGGGTGAGTTCAGTAGCTGGATGGGTGACCATTGCCTAAATAACTTTTGAACGAAAAGAGATAGGGACTTGCGATGTTCAGGGTAGGTTCCACATCCGAATGGGAGAGTTAAGTTCGTTGTTGGGCATAATCGGTCCAACGGTTTCGGAGATATACCCATCTGGAATATTTTTTCCGCGTTTACTGAAAAAATAGGGACCCGATCGAATTGAAGCTTGGTAACTAGTTGTAGAATGTCGATATAAAGACGTGTGTGAAATTTTGTGAGGACCGTACCGCTAGAATATATTTAAAAAATTCCAAAAAAATATTATGTATCTCACGATAACTTGAGAACGGAAAGAGATATCGACTTGCAATTTTCAGGCTAGGTTGCGCATCCGAAGGCGACAATTTAGTTCTTTAATTGGCATGATCGGCCAAATGCGATTGAAGTTATACTCATCTGAAATGTTATTGTTATTTCCTCTATAACTCAAAATATAAAAATCTGATCCAATTAAAACTCGGTGATTACTTGTAGAATGCCACTAATTTTCGCCGAATTTCGTGAATATTGTGTCCTGGAGTTACTTGAGGCGTAAGTTTTTGCGCGTATGTTTCATATTTCAGTTCCAATAGAATACATTATATGTTACTGAATAAAAATTCTGTGATCATAGACGATTCTCTCGTTACTGAAGTCTGTCATTAAAATAGTATGAAATGTATTCCTATCCTACGGAATAAAACGGTATATAACGATGCTAAATTCGATTAAAAGTGTCCAATAGAACATGCCTGCAAAATCTCCGACTTCACGTCAGTGCTTGAACCAATATTTTCTATGAAGTATTCAGCTATAATATGTTTTCAGCCTGCTATCTATATGATTGGAGCGTATGGCAGTTCTGCGAATCTCCAAGTCCGAGCTATTGACCTTTACTCTTCAGATACCAAGATATGGCTATGATGAATTCGATGTCGTATTAACCACCTTGACCATGAAGGATATGACGTCTTAACATTGATGACGGTATGGACATTGACTGAAATACAACACTAATAATATGACAATGAGTAATGTATCCCAGAACCGATTAAATTACAGAAGCTTATAGATATTGAATGAGATTCCCGCGAAAGCACGCAACTGAGTAGGTAGTTTCAATATCTGACTACTGCATTCCCAAAATAGACCATCATGTGTATGATCTATATTATGAATGACATAGTATAAATTGCACTGAGATCCCGGTGGGCATTTTTATATAATTAATTTCCTTTTTTGGCATATGGAAGATATGGAGATATAAATTCGCATTAAAGCTGTTATTGTTGTCTTTTGGAATTGATGGACAGTAATATACGTCTGGTTTTGATGGTGACTATACTTGGAACCAGAGCAGGTCCGTGCAAGCTGCGCGTGAAACTGGCCTACCTGTGACAAAAAATACGTATAGAATGAATGTGATGAATGAATGAAGAACTTACAGAATTCGTACAAAAAAAAATTTGGAAAGCCCTGTGGACAGGGGCTTTAGAACTCTTGTCAAACTACCAGCGAGTATTTATTCAAACTTTGACAAATCATATCTCCGAAAGTATGGGTTTCTCAGAGTTGGGAATGGATTATTATGATATAACTGCATCATGTGCAGAATTGCATCATTAACCCTTAACCGGTGACGTGGAGTCAGTCAGACTTCCTGTGAGTTAAATATATCAAAATCTCTTGAAACGTTTAAGCGATAGTTAAGCGCCATCTAGTACCTTCCTATAAATGGGGAAAGTCAATTCTCACTGCTTCATCGTGTAAACAATCCCTCGGAGTCGGAGAGACTCCACATCACCGTTAATGTATTATTTTGCGACAGAAAACATACCACAGATAACCATCCAGAAACTGTAAAACCTGAAATAATTAACTTTTATAATGACAAAGGGAGGTGTAGATGCCCTTGACGAAAAATGTACCATTTTTTGCTCATTCAGAAGAACACAGCGTTGTTTCATAAAATACTTGATATCAGACCCAGTCAACACATACAGAATGTATGGGTGTTACAAAAATAATCAACCATTACGGAGAAAAGGTTTTATGAAGACTTCAGTACAGAGTTTAGTTCGTCCTCACATGAGAAGACGCTATGAACACATTTGAATTCAGGTGGTGAAAAAAATAAAGACAAATTTTTTAATTATTTTTTCCGATTTCTATGTATTGTTGTTTTTTTTATGTTTGATAATTTTCTTTTGATTTCTAAAAAAATAAGATGATCCTTCATCGGTATATTGAATACCAAAATTTAGTTCTGTTATATAATTAGATGTTCAAAATATACGTATATATTTCACTCATTGTTATTTTTATAGGGATTCACGCGAGAGCGAGATTTTTCTCTTCTCGTCTCGTTCTCTTCTCGGAAAAGCGAGACGAGACGAGACAAGACGTTTTCAAAAATATTATAGGCGATACCGAGACCACATACAGCGCAACACGAGAGTCTCGTTTTAGGTCTCGTTAAATTTTTTGTATGAAGTTTTATATACGACTCGACTTTTTTCAACACCCACAGAAAACACTTGAATATGAAGAGTTTCCACTATATAATAACCAATATATTTTGTCTATATTATACATCGATCGTTCTAGAAATACACGATTTTTTAGAAGATTATTAATTCGTTATGACCTTGCGATAATTGAGATTATTTTTCAAGAAGATATAGAATTCACAACCATTTTTATGGCCGTTATTACGGATGCCATTATTAATTAAATACTTAAAGGACAACTTTTATTGCCCCTAAATCCCAATGCTTTGAAAATTCCGTCTCTATCTGAACATCTGGAGAAATTTAGTCTCTTGCGCTCCTTTTTGGTGAAGATGTGAACAATTATTGTGTAGGTACATCTGTGGAACTACGTATAATAAAACTGGTAAAGAAATGAAGCTATTCAATTTTTCGAAAAGTGTTCTAGAGAATACGCCAAGAACACCCTCTATGATCTACCCACTGGGAAGGTATTCTTTGAAAACTATCCCAAATTGCTCAATTCTATTAAAAAATGTATCGACATCGATAGCCTATTTAAAACATCAACAGAACTTTCGAAATATTGGAAAGCTGAGTTTGAAGAATAGTTGCTATTAGAAAAAGCAAATAGGAATCAAAATATTTAACAGTGGTGGAGAGTGATGAAAAAGTTCTTCCTACACTTTCCAAGATGGCCGATGATTTATTAATGGCTACATCCGTACCTGTTGAAAGATGTTTTCCACAGCAGGTATGATCATGGCAAAAACCCGTACATCATTGAAAGATGATGTGATGCAAGCGTGATTATATTTGAATTCTTCGTCATCGAATAATTTAAAAGTTGAAATTAAAAATAATATGTACATGTACAAATATTTTTGTATAAGAGCGTAATAAATATAGCTTTACAAAATTATTCATTATTGTATACCATTTCGTTTATATATTATAATATTTATTATCGTTATTCAGAATTAAGGGAGACGAGACGAGACAACTGATAACGAGACTAGAACGAGACTTAAACGAGACTTAATTTTTAGCGAGAGCGAGACGAGATTTTTTATACTCTTGCCTACTCTCGTCTAGTGTGAAGCCCTAATTTTTTAAACCAAGATGATGTCTTTTTTTGAATATTTTATGTGTCAAATGCAGTTTTTTTCAAAGTTGGCGAATTCAGGTACAAATATGTTCATAAATAGGTAAATGAGATATAAGTAATAGCTGTTTTTACTAACGTCTAGTTTTGACACTAGTCAGAATTAAGTGAAGGAGTCTGTGAGACTCCATGTCACTCTCCACGTAACTAAAATGGCATGTCACCGGTTACGGGAAATTAAATTCAAAACGTAGGTCTATGACTCACCTCATATGTTGGATTTACATACATCAGCAAATTATAATTAGAGTATTCTATGAAATCATAAAATTCAGATTAGTTATTGAAATTTAAAAAATCGTATCCCTGAAAGTATTAGTTTGTTAGAGTTGAAAATTATATCAGTGAATCCTTATGATGAAAGTGCATCATAAACAAATTGAATTGTAAATTTGTAATGCAAAAAAAATTTTTTTTTTCGTTACTCCGAAACCAGAAGGCCGATTTTGCCCAATAACGAACTTAGCCGAGGTATTTATCTCCCAAACCTACTCTGAAAATTTCAACTGTCTAGCTCATTTCGTTCGAGAGTTATCGTGTTAACGGACGGACGGCCGGACAGATTCCATTTTGACCATCGATTCTTGATCAGTGAGTCGAACCAAAGCGTTTGAGACCATTTTCAGCCAATAATTAGAACATTACAAACATTTGGACGAATTGATAAGCACTCTGTACCGAGGAACAAGAGCGCCAAAAATTGATGTTGATATGGCCGATCATGTAAGGAGATATGATGAAATTCACTCAACCTATACAAGAGAGACAATACAAAAAAATTGGTTCAAGCCCTGTGGACAGGAGCTTTCTGGCGCTCTTGTTCAAACAGACAAATTATATCTCCGAAAGTATTGGTTTCCCAGAGTTGAGAATTATATCAATGTATTCTTATGATAGAAATGCATCATAAAGGAAATTCAATTGAAATAATAGTTTATTCATCAATATTAAATGAGCAATCTGAGAATGAGAACTGCACCATGGAAGAAATCAAATTGAAATAGCTGAAATGAATTTGACTCTCTCTTATAGAACAGGATGTCATGTACGAGTATGAACACAGATCATATAATAAATCATAGATACAATAATTATAGCATTCTGTGAAAACATAGAAGTACGATTCATTATTGACAATTCGAAAAATCATATCTCCGAAAGTATTAGCTTGTTGGAGTTGAAAATGATATAAATGGATTTTTATGGTGAAACTGCATCTTAAAAAAAATGTATGTATTTTGAAATTTGTAAGATAAAAAAAAATTGTTTTTCGTTAGTCCGAAAACCATCTGGCCTATTTTGCCGAATTGCGAATGTAACCGAGATATTTATCTCCCTAACCTACTCTGAAAATTTCAACTGTCTAGCTCATTTTACGGTAACCCTATCAATACAAAACTTCACATGCGTCTAAAGGTCATGATTCTACAATTTGATGCTAAATTTCAGATAGATCGAGTGATCGGTTTCGGAAATATTCACAAAAAATATTTTTACTAAAAACGGCCATAACTCCGAAACCGCTTGCTGGATTTCGCCCGTTAACGAACTCGTCCGAGATATTTACGCTCCAAACCTACCCTGCAAATTTCAATCATCTAACTCCTTTCGTTCGAGAGTAATCGTGTTAACGGACGGCCGGCCGGAGGGACAGAATCGATTTCGACCACGGATTCTTAATCAGTGAGTCGAACCAAATCGTTTGTTACCATTTTCAGCCAAAAATTCGAAAATTACAGACATTTAAGCAAATTGATACAATGCTTCAATGCCTTAATGCTTCAAAAATTGTCATTAAATTTATTTATCAAGATTAAATGAGCCATCTGCAATGATTCAACCTCATGGAATGGGTTGTTGCAACTTAGACTCGGTGCATAGTTTACACAACTCGAAATACCTAAGGAAAGTATCATCGAAATGTCTAGAGCAAGGCTGGATACAATCATAGCAGATCGTTCATTTATTCCTGATATTTGAGCAGGTAGTGGATTACGAACAAATTATTTTAATAGTTCAAAATGTATTAATAAAATACTATCCTCTTTTCATAATTCAAAATTTAATAGTCCATACCACTAACACATTCTTTTCTGTATTAAGAACCTTAACTCAAGAAAAAATGATTGATACACAAATGTAGATCCATATTTCTGTATTTTTTGCTAGCAACATTATGGTAATACTGTATATAGGAACATGTCTCACTTCTTAAGGAAGTGAAAGGTAAAATTAACCTCAGTGGTCAACGAACAGTAATTTCTTTTGATGATTCCATTATGTTCTTCTTTCCTTTTGCCTCAATAAACTTCATCAAAACAGTCTTGTATATATTCAAGAATCGAATACTTGCGTTCCAAGAGAAAATAACAACTACGAATTGACAATCTCTAATAGCTAGAAAAGATGACATTTATGAATAGTGATCACAGACAGATTCTGTGTTCACATTCTGTGAATACATTACGATGTATTATTGAAACTTTGAAACATCATATCACCGAAAGTATTAGCTTGTAAGAGTTGAAAATGATAATAATGGATTCTTAAGATGAAACTGCATCTTAAAAAAATTTTAATTCAAAAGTTGGAACGTAAAAAAAAATATTTTTTTTCGTTACTCCAAAACTATTAGACCGATTTTGCCCAATAACGAACTTAACCGAGATTTTAATCCCTCAAACCTACTCTGAAGATTTCAACCGTTTAGCGCATTCCGTTCGAGAGTTATCGTGTTAACGGCCGGACGGACGGCCGGCCGGACAGAATCGATTTCGACCACGGATTCTTGATCAGTGAGTCAAACCAAATCGTTCAAGACCATTTTCAGCCAAAAATTCGAAAATTACAAACATTTGGGCAAATTGATAAGCACTCTGTTCCGAGGAACAAGAGCGACAAAAATTGGTTCAAGCCTATTGGTTTTGGATTAATAATTTTTGGCACTCTTATTGAATTTGAATTATTTCATGATGTTTGAATTTAATTTCTGCTATTATGAAGTTCTATCATTAGAATCCATTGATATAATTCCCAACTCTTACCAATACTTTCGAAGATATGATTTGTCAAAGTTTGAACAAGAGCGCCAAAGCTCCTGTCCACAGGGCTTGAACCAATTTTTTTGTATCGCCAATATGTTAGGAATTACAGGTCCGTGAAGTTACACTATTTGAAATAGAATACGGAATAGTATATTCTAAAACAAGTTGCAGAATGGGCTCCTATTAAAACACGAATGCGAAATTCGAAAACGAGCGACGAAGGAGCGAATTTTCGAACGCATGAGTGTTGGAATTGCCTTCTACAACGAGTATTAGACGATATTTTCTCTATTTCAGGCAAGTTTTGTGAAATATTGTTGAAATTCTATGAAAAATTCGGATTATACATCCTAGTGACTTTTGTATTGCAACTTGGCAGTTGATGTGACTGTTACGAAAGTTGACAGATTACGGAATTTGAATCGTAAGTAGGGCATGGAGATCAAATTTAAAACAGTTTCCTACTCGTAATAGCATGCTGCAATAATGATTCAAAATTAACAAAGAGGAAATCTCTATTAGACACCTTATTTAAAACTATAAAACTATAAAACTTCCTCTCAACAATTATTTCACTATATCCAGATTATATTATATCGACAATGACGTGAGTTAAAATTTGACCTTATCGAATGCCAGTGCTGACTACTACAAAACGAAAAATATAACTAGAAACAATGCGAGAATGAGTTCATTACAGCACTGTTTTTTGTGCTGTGATGAACTCATTACGATACTAAAATAGAGAAACTTAATTTTAGTCGAGTTTTATTCTATTATTCTTATTATAATATATCATTATATTTTTAGATAATTATAAAAAAATTGGTTCAAGCCCTGTGGACAGGAGCTTTGGCGCTCTTGTTCAAACTTTGACAAATCATCCGCCGTATTCACAAAGCATTCAATCTCCGTTAAGACCAAACTGAGGACCTCAGTTAAGGATAAATAAGGATCGCAACCTCAGTTTAAGTGAAAATTAACGTGAAACAGGCCTGTTTCAGCACCGTTACATACGTTAACTGAGGTTGCACGGAAAAAAAATATTGTACCTAATATATGAAATTCATATACTGACTAACTGAATTTCATATACTCGGCGTGACAGAAGAACTTACATCTAATCTTATCTGACTGCAGCACCTATTCATAACACGCATCCGGACCTTGAAACTAATCTACTTTCATATTATTAGTAACAGGCAGGTCTGAAGAATCTGATGATTTTGTCATATTGAACTAGAACCATCGTATACCAATGTAGGACCCTGAGCATATAAAAATGAGAATCTAATCAGATTAACAGTATACCAACGATTTTAAGTTCTAGTTAGTCCCGCTTTCTAACCTAGCATTATTGTCATATATGGGTTATATTCCAGTCATATTAGACTTATGATTCAGTCATATGAATTTAGTAACCTCATCATATAAAGCTATATTCTTGATTCTTGTAATATAAAACTAGTAACCTCGTCATATGAGTCTTCATTTCTCGTTTATCTAGCAGATGATGATCTATTATCATATTTATACGTATGCGCCCGGAGAACCGAAAAAAATTATTCGAAAAAGAAGTTTTTTCGAATCATTTTGATCATTTCTTCAGGCACATCCATATGTATCAGATGAGATCAATATCAGCCAGATGAACAAGAAATCGAACATCATCAGAATAGATAGGAATATTATAAAAAAACTCAAGACAAACAAAAACGATTTTATCCTAGGAAAATTTATTGATCTCTTCACATAATGAAAATAAACATCTGAAATTCTAACATAGAAAATATTCAATAAAAATTAATAACAATTCTTGTGCCAATCTGTCACATATGCATAAACACTATAAAATATTATAAATAACATAAAAAATTACTAGCTTTAATACTACAAAAGGTATATATATACATTAATTTGGTATTCAATACTGAAGTCAATGAAGGGTTCGTGTTCTAATGAATTTCATTCAAAATGGACTCAAATTCTGATCCCTCAGAAAAAGCCTTAGTTTCACCGTCAGTGTCTGTGGATTCGACTATTGGAGTTTGTCCAATACTGGGAGATTCGTACTGAAAATAAAAAGGACCATTTGGAGAAAAAATTTTGGAAAATGCAATTTGATGATTCTAATATTAGCATATCATTGATAGCCTAAAATAATGAATTTTATCGGAAAATTCTAGAGTTTAAAAAAAAAAGTTATACAAATTTGAATCATAATAGGTACTACATAATACTCACACTGGCACTTCCATTTCTTACATGAAGAGCGAGTGCCGTTTGAAATTTACGGCGAGGACCAATCTTCGGGATTAATATTTTCAACGTGTATTGGCTAAGCATTTTAACGGACCCTGGATCAATTCCCTCATCTGCAAGAAAAATATACAATAGATAAGCAAATAAATCAGGGGCTGATTTTTTTCAAAATGGTTTTATTCCGTCATTATTCTTATGGATGTATGAATCATAATCATCAAGAATCGCAGCTAAACGTATCCAAAGTATTTTTGAATTCCCCCATCCCAATGTAAATATGTAATTAGATGTTCGATGTAACATCTCAAATTAAAAAGCTGTTTGAGTTATAATCATCTTCATAGATTGCAGATGTGAACTGAGATTTTAATTGGATGTGTAATTTCGATTTTTTTGGCAATGTTAATGAAGGACTTTTTAAAACGATCACTGATGATTTTCATTCATAACAAAAACATTTTTCAATACTCCAATTTCTTCATTTTCAATTATTTGAAATGATAAAAAATGTATTTTTGACGTTGTTTTTTATAGCTAACCTAAACTAACATAACTTAACCTGAACAAATATGTGAAATATATTAAAAACTGAACAAATATGTGAAATATATTAAAAACTGGGGATAAACTGCAAATTAACCTCATATTTTTTTATAATTTGAACCTCTACAAACAATGTGAATAAGTCCCTGTATTCTACGCAAAAATGCCTGTATAATGTTATTGTTTCAGAGAAAGTGGTTATGATTCGTTTTCCATTTAGCCATTACTCCAATTTTCGTTTATAAATCAAACCAAAAGAAGATACGAAGAACGCGGATAGTATCATTTCATCAGTTTCTCTAAAAATAAACCAAGGATATGGAATTAGATTTCCGCTATCTCTTATAGTTCGGAAGTTGTAACAATGAAACATCAAAAGCGCCCCCCTGAATGAAAATAATTTATTCTCAGAGTGGAGTATTACTGACGTATTTACATACTTAAAAAAAAATGAAAGATTCTGATGTATACAGACATGAATTCATACCCAAATAATTCAAGAAAATATTTTCCAAGTATAATGCACTATCAATCAATAAGCGAATGGCGTGTAGGTACTTACCTATAGAAATCTTAAAATATATTCCAAATTTAAATCCTTCAGGAAGGCTTCCATTCTTGAAATCGCTCACCAAAGTAGGTACCTATAAGTATATATTGTTCTTCGCACAAATATAAAAATAATAAAATATTACTAATCGCTTCACAAATGGAAATGCCCTACACAACACGTCAACTTCCGCAATCTACTGCAAGTTTGTGAAGATTTAGGCGGTCATTGGGTCATTACTTCTCTTCTTGAACAACGAATGTTCAATTCGAACAGACGGGATAATTCCATTTATACGACGGGAATACTAGGACCGTGCGAAATGTTATAGTATGGTTGAGAATATAACGTGTATATAACGCTCTATTCGATCTATAAGCTAGATAACTGTCATTAGACCACGATTTCTAGAAAGATTGATTTTTTGATTCGTGTCGGAAAGGGTTTCTAAATCATTGAAACATTATATCGACAATATAGGAAATTCATATTACTGGTATATGTTAGATGTTCGTACGACGTCGTTCTGGATCATTTTTTTCCGTGTGCGATTCTTATTTAACCTTAACTGAAGACCTCAGTTAGGACTTAACGGAGATTGAATGCTTTGTGAATACGGCGGCATATCTTCTAAAGTATTGGTAAGAGTTGGGAATTATATCAATGGATTCTTATAATAGAACTTCATAATAGCAGAATTTAAATTCAAACATCATAGAAGAATTCAAATTCAACAAGAGTGCCAAAAATTATTGATCCAAAACCAATAGACCAATTCTACACAACAACGAACTCATCAGAAATATTCGTTCCTCAATTCTATGATGAACGATATATTTTTTTCTCAAATCCACTCTGAAAATTATATTATATCAATTGAAACTTTAACCAATATTTCAGTTTTGTTTTTACTGGAGATATTCTAAACTCAATATTATTAACTTAGGTACCATTACCAATCCCATCATCATATGGTTTAACCATGGGCATTAAATATGAAAATTTGACATATCATGTCTCAGGAAAATAAGATGACAAGTATCAACACAGATCATATTATAATAATTCATAGATAGAATAATTATCGCACTCTGTGAAAACACAGAAGTACGATTTATTATTGATATTTTGAAAAATCATATCTCCGAAAGTATTAGCTTGTTAGAGTTAAAAATGACATGAATGGATTCCTATGGTGAAATTGCATCTTGAGAAAAACTTATTTTGAAATTTTTAATGTAAAAAAAACTTTTTTTTGTTACTCCGAATCCATCTGACCGATTTTGCCCAATAACGAACTTAGCCGAGATATTTATGTCCCAAACCTATTCTGAAAATTTCAACTGTCTAGCTCATTCCGTTCGAGAGTTATCGTGTTAACGGCCAGCGGGACGGTCGGACAAAATCGATTTCGACCACGTATTCTTGATCAGTGAGTCGAACCAAATCGTTTAAGACCATTTTCAGCGAAAAATTCGAAAATTACAGACATTTGGACAAATTGATAAGCACTCTGTTCCGAGGAACAAGAGCGCCAAAAACTAAAAGGCACTAGAATATTATCATTTAACAGTATTATACTTTTCTTAAGCAAAGTTAATGGCGAAAAGTATATCGCATTTTTTTCAAATTCAAGAATAGTAAATTATGATTTTAGAGCCGTTCTGTTTTTGGGCGAATGTTCTGGGGAACATCGCGTTATCATTTTGCATAAATGTCTGTAATTTTCGAATTTTTCGCAGGAAATGGTCTCAAACGATTGGGTTCAACTCCCTGATGAAGAATTCGAGGTTAAATTCGATTCTGTCCGGCCAGCCGGCCGGCCGTTGCCACGATAACTTGATAACGGAAAGAGATAGCGACTTGAGATTTTCAGGGAAGGTGGCGCATCTCAATACGACGGACAAGTTCGTTAATGGGCATAATCGGCCCAATGGTTTCCGAGTAATAATTTTGTCTACAACCAATACCAATCCGATCGAATTGAAACTTGGTGAGTAATTGTAGAATATGAACCTAAGGACGGATGAAATTTTGTGAGAATCGTACAGCTAGAAAGTTTTTAAAAAATTATTAAAAATATTATTTACTTCACGATAACCTAAGAACGGAAAGAGATAGTGACTTGAAATTTTCAGGTTAGATTGAGAATCTGAATACGCCATTTGAGTATGTTTATAGGCATAATCGGCAAAACGGTTTTGGAGTTATACTCATCTGAAATTTGGTTGTTATTTCCTCAATAACTCGAAAAATACAAAACTGATCAGTTTAGTACCAGAAAATTTTTAAATAATCAATGAAAAAAAAATTGGTTCAAGCACTGACGTGAAGTCAGAATCTTTTGCGCGTATGTTCTCTTGTCCAATCTCCTGTAGATACTGGACACTCTTAAGCGAATTTACCATGGTGAATTCTATTGTCTGTTCTCCTGTATTGAATTTACCATGATAAATTTGATTGAGAGTGTACAATATAGGAGAACAGACAATATAATTCACCATGGTAAATTCGATTAAGAGTGTCCAATACCGGAGATTGGATAAATTGCATCAAATACAGAGAACATACGCGCAAAAGCTTCTGACTTTTCTTCTCCATCAGAATACAAAATTTAGTTTTTGGCTGATTAAATAGGGATGACGTAGTGTCACAACCACTGAAGGCATACAAGAACAGAATATGCTTGGTTGCTTCTTCGAATTTGAGTATTTGAGGCTACTTGCTGAATATATCCTCTTAGAAGTCTTTCCTCTTACAGGTTTACTGAAGTAGATAGAACTTTTGGCTGGTGCTAAGGCTGTCAGAACTATTAAAGGGTCAACCTCTTCCCCGACCACAAAGACAGCATCAAATATTGATTCACCGCATAATGAAATTGCAGTGTTGACACTTAGTAAATCGGCATCATCTTCAGCCTCTTTAACTGTAAATCCAGCCAGCTCAGATCTGATCTTCAGCATCGATATGAGAAGAACTTTATTTTTTTCATTTTTCTGAAAATCGCTACTGCGAAACTTGCACCACCATTGTTTCATTAAATAGGACATCGGCTTTTTTGATCGACGAAGTCTTTCTGCGGTCTTTGTATTTGTATTGCCACCAAATATATTCATCAAAAACAACAATTGCGTGGTAACCAAAATGATCTTAAATCAACAAGTCCAGAGCGTTCCTGCCAATCGGGTCCTTCATAAATGGCTTCGTATAATTAATATACTTATGCATATATTTCACAAGTCAAATAGACCCCAGGGGGTTCATTGATTTGCCGAGAAAGCAAGAGCAGACGCGTTTCTGGCTTCTTGGCGTTTCTGGCTTCTTGGCGTTTCTGGCTTCTTGGCAGGAACGCTCTGGACTTGTTGATTTATTAACAACGCGGTATCTCCATTTTTCATTATTATTTTTGAAAACGCTAAACAGCGTTCATGGCCATTGGGAAGATAGTGTCTGAGCTCTGCGGGACTCGTTTCTCGATTAATATCGAGTGAATGGTGGCATATGATTTCGCGCTTCAAATATTCACTTTTGGGGAGAGGCTGATTTCCGTGTTTTGTCTCATAGGTGGCGTGGGCGATTAGGTATGATCGACCAAGCCGGCTCTGAGAGGCTTAACCCGGGTCAGTTTAGTTGAATTTGTTGAGAAGCTACAGAGTACTGATGAAGGCCAAGAAGCCAGAAACGCGTCTGCTCTTGCTTTCTCGGCAAATCAATGAACCCCCTGGGGTCTATTTTACTTGTGAAATATATGCATAGGTATATTAATTATACGAAGCCATTTATGAAGGACCCAATTGGCAGGAATATTGGCAATATCCCAAGAAAATTTCAAAAAAAATTTCGAAAAACAAATTGGTTCAAGCACTGACGTGAAGTCAGGAGCTTTTGCGCGTATGTTCTATTGTCCATTCTCCTGTATTGGACACTCTTAATCGAATTTACCATGGTGAATTATATTGTCCGTTCTGCTGTATTGGACACTCTTAATCGAATTTACCATGGTAAATTTGATTAAGTGAAGTGTCCAATACAGGAGAACGGACAATAGAATTCACCATGGTAAATTCGATTAAGAGGGTCCAATACAGGAGAATGGACAATAGAACATACGCGCAAAAGCTCCTGATTTCACGTCAGTGCTTGAACCAATTTTTGTTACTTGAAAATGATAACCGTCTGGCAAAAAATAATTGAGGAAAAGGATGTTTAATTGAAAGTCCTTCGTGATTGAAGATGATAGAATTATAATATATAATAAATCTTTTCTGCAATAATACAACTTTTTGTTTCATGGCTCACAAAAAAATTAAATATAACTAAATAAAATATCAAGAAAGTTGGTGTAAAATTTTATAAACGACATATATTTTTTCCTCTAAATTTGTATGTCTTTTGAATAAATTTTGCAATCATATGCTAACTTTATTTGATTCATATTTCATAATTCAATATATTTTAACGGATTTTTTCAGATATAGAAAAGCCATAGATGACTAATCGATCGCGAGTACCTGCCACCTTATCAGTGCTTTTGTTATTTTATTAAATTTTTCGAATACATAATATTTTATGCATTCGAAAAATAAACTGTAAATTTCATGAAGTCAAATTTTTTTTTGCGCTGCCTGGTTTCTGATTTTTGTCACTTGGCAATGATAACCGTTTAGCAAAAAATAATTAAGGAGAAGGATATTTAAATGAAAGTCCTAGGTTATTAAAGATGATAAAAATATATTGTATAATAAATCTTTGATGCAATATTACAAAATCATTTTGATCAAGCACAATCATTGTTCGTCTTGTTGATCACAGATATCCTTGACTACAGTCGGAATGTTCTCAAAAGGGAACAAACATCTTTTGGTTGAAGTGGCATGCATTCATTGTACTACGAGAGTATGAGATAAAACTCCATCACCTTTTATCGATAATCTATGTATAAAGAACGTTTATTGTCCTTCAGAGTGAACTCAATTCCCATTCTGGTAATTTTATCAAGGTACACAGTATTACCATCTGATCATCAAAGCCTAATTGTGACAGTCCTAAACTTAACACGGTAAAATAAGAATTATCTGAGGTCATATTTTAAATTTGATTCTTATTCTGATTCACGAGGCATTTCTCCCAATTGCTTGAATTAATAACAGAGCTCTTTGTCAACAAATACTGAATTTCAATATACAGTGCATCCCGGCAACTTTGCACCAGAATGAAACGACTTTTGAGCGAAAATTAGAACAATAGAAATACCATATGTTTATGTTCTTCTGAATCTACTTCAATACCAGATGAACATGTATACACTTTCATAATTTATAAAATTTGAATATTTCGGCATTGAAGATCGGTAAATCAAGAAGCAATTTCAAATGAGGTGAAACGCTTCTGAATCGTTGCTATGACGGATGACGTAATCAAAATTCACCATCTGCTTGTTACAATTAATGCCGAACGCGAGCCCTTTATAGGGAGCTGTGTTACACTGGAATAAAGAGTGGAACGGATACGAGAAGAGAGTGAGAGTAGATATGAAGGTTTACGTCACGGCCTGGCCCCAAGTTTCGATCGTTTGAACAGGCATTATGTGCAACCAAATTTGAATGATCGTTTTCTCGTTGAAAATTGAAATTTTTGACAGCGGTTGCACTTTTTTAGTATTCTTATGGATATAATAATCAATTCCAATAATAAAAAAAAAATCATGCAAGAAACCTATTGTCGAAAAACCAAGTTCCAACAAAATTTTATAGTTAAATCGTATTCATGTTGACACTAATATTCTCTAGTTGTCGAAAAATATTCTGTTAGGTAATTATTTCATTTTAAAGAGAATTATCAGCAAAAAAGAAAACCTGAATATTTGCCCATCTAATTTCAAACAATTTTACTTAGAGCATTACACACATAAAGCTCGAATTTTACATCGTAGTTGACCGATTTTTTATAATATTATATGATTATATTTTTATGATATTAATGGAAATGAAGTCCCTTTTGGTGCGGAGGTACTGGGAACTGGGAAGCACTGTATTTGTAATGACTATAATACAAAAACTCCTTTTTTCAATGCTAGAGTTCATTTTGAATTTTCAATTTCCTTTTCTGATTGTGCAATGAAGTTACTGATATTGTTGGTCATAGAATCAATTAAAACAGTCATGTAAATATGTATCACACGGTATCCTATTTAATTTTGTCCATAATATATTATGATCTTAGAGTATTAAGACAAATGTGCCAAAATTAGAACCCAAGTGTCCACGTACCTCGATTGCTCATCCTGCACGAGAATTGCGCAGTACAAAAGTTACTCCTTCGTATTCTGACTAAAGACTAGCACCGCCATCTTTTTTTGAGTGCCTGGTCACTCTTGCATGGCAATGAAGTGACAGATCAACGGGCGAGAGAAGGGGGGGGGGGACTCCCTTCATTGGGTCAGAGCTATTTTGTGGCTTCTCAACCAGCAAACAGGTGAAGAATGTGAAGAAGACTAGAAGGAGCTGAACAAGCACAGCCAAATTCTCAAAAATGCCCTAGGAGAATTCAGAACAGATAGATAGAACAAGAGAATAAGTGAACTAAATATGAAGGACCACTCTGCATGGAAAATGCAAAAAAGCCTACTACGACGAGAGAAAACCAAAATACCCCCACTACACGGAGTACATGGCCTAGCATATTCAAAATATGAGAAAGCCGAGGCGCTGGCTGACACAATAGAAAGGGAAGCCAGCATAAACTATTGACCAGAATATGATAACGAAGATCTCGAAGATGAAGTAGAAGAAAATGCAGAGTTCATGATGGAACCGCCTGAATGCAATACAATTCCAAAACCAGCCACACCAACCGAAATAAAAGAGATCATAGGAAATCTAACACCGGGCAAAAATAAGATAACAATCTTCATGCTAAAGAAGTTGCCCAGAAAGGGAATAGTAGCGCTCACAAACATAACGAATGGAGTGATGCGAATAGAAAACTACCCGAAAAGATGGAAAACGGATGGAAAGTTATAGTTTTCAATAAACGTGGAAAAGAAAGAAAATGGCCACAGAATTACAGACCAATCAGCCTCCTCTCGTCCTTAGGGGAAAGTAGTGGCAAGAGCTATTGCCAGAAGATTAAATGAGGAAACAGAAGAACTGAACCTAATACCACCTGAACAATTTGGATTCAGAAGAGATCACTCAACAGAACTTCGATTACGGAGGCTCACTGAATACATCACGGAGGGCTTTCAGAACAAGAGAGAAACCGGACTTGTCCTATTGGATGTGGAGAGGGCATTCGATAGAGTATGGCACGAAGGATTGGCATATAAATTGATGACTGCAGGATACTCGAGCAAAATATGCAAGATTATCAGAAACTATCTGAGAGACAGGAATTTCTACGTCTCTGGGCCCACTTCTGTACAACATCTATATCCATGATATGCCAAAAGAGGCACGCACGATAGTAACCCTTTACGCAGATGGCACAGGAATTGCTTTCAGATATCGGCGAGCAGATGTCATACAACGAAGACTACAAGAAACAACCGAAGAATTAAACGAGTGGTGTATAAAATGGAAAATCCAGAAAAACGGACGAAAGAGCCAAGCCATCCTACTACAGAAGAGACAAATGAAAGTTGAAAGAAACCTCATAATAGATGGTGCAGAACTGCAGAAGTAAAATGGCAAAAAGATGCCAAATATCTAGGGGTGGTACTAGATAAAAGACTTATACGGAAAAGCCACCTAAAATCAGCAGTTGACAAAACAAAGGCGGCAATGAGCCGAATATATCCGCTAATAGGAAGGAAGAGCCGTATGAATAAAAACATAAAACTGACGATGATTAAAACTATAGCGAGACCGCAACTCACCTATGGTTTGACAGCGTGGGGCTTCGCAGCCAAAAACCACATCAAGAAGATACAGTCGACAGAAGACATATTAATAAGAAGAGCAATGGACGTACCATGGTTTGTGAGACATAGACATAGAGACTTAGAATGGGACCCGATCACAACTTTCATGAATGAAAAAAGCCGAGAGGATATTTGAAATAGCCTACCTACATGCCAATGAGGAACTGAGAAGACCCTTAAACTACGACCCAATAGAAGATGCCAGAAATATCAAGCCATACTACAAAAGGCCGAGAGATCAACTACTTGGAGAACTAAATTGATTTAGTAAACTTAATTTCAAAATAAACTGAAAGGAGAAAAGATGCCCCTTCATGAAACATGGAAGAGAGATAACTGGTTTATAGGCAAAAATGCCCGGAACCCGATCACAGGAGTTTTAGTGGGTAACCGCCTTCAGGAGAATGACAGAGTCCCATACTGTTCCACTCAAAGTGGTCCGTCCATAAAGAATTTCACCTGTAAAAAAAACAGGCGATGGCGGAGAAGGACTTGGAACAAATGATCAAGCTTGATTGCCGGCGGATGGTCAGGGGACAAAGACAGACCAAGAAAAAAAAGTTTTTCTAACTCAGTATATTGAAACTGATAAAATAGACACTGTTCTGTGAACTATCATTGGCTCTTGCTTTGTGACTATGAGTCTGACCATAGGCAAAGGCTAAAACACCTTGGCTAGTGGTTCTCGGAACAAGTGATGGACGCTGCACCACCCAGGTGGTAAAAGTTATTGAGAATGTATTGCCTGACTGGTCAACAGCAAGGGGTTCCACAATAGATCTGGAGGCCAAAGTATTTGCGGGGTTGAATGGCCGTATCACCCTCCTTTAATCTAATCTGCATCTCCATGCTTATAAAGTCGAATGGACAGGACAACTGACAAGACCATGGACTGCGATGAGAATTCAACAATTCGACCCTTTTGCAAAAAGATGGAAATTTTCATCTCGATAGCTTCATTAAGAGACAGAGCTGTCCCATTTGTAGCTCTTAAAATCCTCCACTGATTCACAACATGTGTGCATTATGGTCTTGAGGAGTCATTGGGCCATTTTTCTTTGAATTCGATGCAGGCATTGTAGCAATGGTGAATAGTGAACGTATTCGTGCAATCATATCCTAGTTGTTTGTGCCCCAATTGGAAGATATTGCTCATCATGATATGTGGTTTCAGCAGGATGGTACCACATGTCATTCCACTCGTGAAACATTGACCGGTTTACACGTGTATCATCTTCGGAAAAGTATATATCATAACTTAGTAAATATTTCAATACGTTGCTACAATGAGCCATGTTTCATTCAAACTGGAAATATCGTGCTTTTATTGAATTACCTATTGAATGACAGATATCACCCAAATATCTTTAAATTCTCAATAATCCCAGTTATACTATACAGGGAGAGTCTTTGACCACTGCATTAATTTTAACCAAAGATTCCTCTCATCAAATGAAACACTTTTTTTCATTTAACATTTTTCCAAATTCAGCTCAGGTAAAAAGATACAGGCTGTTGAAATTTTGAAAAAAAATCGGTTTTTATTTTGTAGCTTTGACATCCTTTTTTCGAATAAAATGAATGTTGGTGTAAAGTTTCCTATAACTATCATACATATTTTCCAAATATTAGTTATTTTCTACTTCTACTGGTTTTCTAGTTATGGACTCGTGGATCCATAAAACTAAACGGAATTAGCATAAAGAAAGCATATAAAGTTTTTCTTGAGTCATTTCGAGAATATTCCATCGTTTTAGAACATTATATTATTCTTCATAATTTCTCCTTAAACGCACCGTTCTCGAGATATTCTTCATTGATTGTTTTAAAATGGAAAACTCCAGAAATTTCACTACTTTTATGGATCCGTCCCTGAGCGTTGGAATCCCGAATCAAGCTGTAAACCACGTTACCATGCCTTATTCTCGTCCGCCAACAATGTCATAGATAATTTATATGCGGGAGTGTATTAGCACATTGTGAAATCTTTAAACGCTTGTAACGTTTTACCTGAGCCGAATCTGGAAAAATGGTTAATGAAAAAAGTGTTTCATTTGATGAGACGAATCTTTGGTTAAAATTAATGCAGTGGTCAAAGACTCACCCTGTATATACCCGTAAGTTGCCTATAATAATTGTTAAATGGTAATAATGAGGAATATTTTATGCGATATAATCCAAACTCACTTTGGAAGAACATATGACTATTTGTGTTTAGATCTCAGATAATTCCCCTATCCAGAAACACTTTTCAAACAATCATACATGGAATACACAATATTTATAAAAAAATTCAATAAACTCTAAAATGTGATGATAAAATCCGAGGTAATATTACCTCTTTTTAAATTTGCTCAGAACATTGATTTGATGTCACTATGTTCGAGTTTTTACTTGAATACTGAGCGCACAGAAGGCAGCAATCCTCAAAAGCGCAGTAAGGCCTATCATGAACGAAACTCCTAGCCAATAGTCTGCTGCTTCCATGTCCATGGTGCGTAAGAATTTTCTCGGATGAACATAGTGACAATAGTCGGCTTCGCAGGGGAATTTTTCTCTTCCATATCCCAGCACAGCTAAGACTACGCCTTCCAGTCCATATTTGAGGAAGGAGATGTGGAAGATCCACCGGAAGAACGGATGAGCAGCACTGTACTGAACGAAGAATCCTGAGAATATCGTGAATGGTAGAAAGCAGAAGGGTCCAAATATTACACCGTTCTGAAAATAAGTAAGTATATCATTATCGAACAATATAAAAGCACTTCCAGAGATTACTAAACACTAAACCTATCGGAAACCATAACATTCTTTATACGAGCCGGGAACATTAAATGGCAACACGCTTCACGAAAAGCCAAATGGAATAAATTCATTATCTTGGTTACTATACATATTTGTGGAAAATCCCGAAAATCACGAAAAGTCAAATGGAATAAATTCATTATTTTCGTTACTATATATATTTGTGGAAAATCCCGAAACATGTCAAATTCAAATTTTAAATTGTCATTCTTCTTCGTAAAAATGCGAACCCTACCTTCAACCCCCTTCGAAAGACAGGTACAACTCCCAATTTTTCCAATAGGAAGTGTGAGCTTGTGATACATTGTTTGAAAGGTATCGTCATTCTTTATTCAGATATGTTATCACTTTCATGTTTATTGCAAAAATCAACTAAGAAAAATAATTCCCAAATGATTAGTGAAATTTGGTGCAATATCAAAAACTAAAATGCAATACAAAATATAGCAAAAAAGTTAAGAATGTTAATAGTAGATGTTCAAAGTGTTCTCCGCGAACGACTTGGCAACATCCTAACCTCAAATAAAAAATTCTTCCAACATTATTCAACATCTCAGGAGTGATCGACCTAATCACAAGCGTTATTCGATCTTTCATTCATTCTGTCGGTCATTCAAATCAAGGGGTTTAGTTTTGTACACAATGCTCCTCACATATCACCATAAACATAAATCTAATGGGTTAAGATCAGAGGATCGCGCTGGCCAATCGATCGTTTCTCGCCTTCCAATCCAACGATTTGGAAATATTGAGTGGAGGTACTGCCGGACATTGCGATGGTAATGTAGTGGTGCTCCATCCTGTTGGAACCATATCGTATTCCATGGAACTTGAGGATTTCCTTTATCAGGATTTAAATACACCAAAGCTGTAACGACATCATTTTGATGAAGTAGTGCTAAATAATTTTCGCCATTCAAATTACCCATTCAAAAAGAGGCTTATGGTAATATGGTTTCGAACATTTCTTGCATAAACATTTTGAGGGAATTGTGTGTGTTTCCCTCTTTCGGTAGACCAGTAGCGGCAATTTTGACGATTAGCATTGCCGTTGAGAGAAAAAGTGCACTCGTCAGAAAACAAAACGTCTACTAATTTGATGATATCTTATCCAACATTTCCATCACTTGTTCACAAAAATAAGTTCTCCTATCGAAATGGTCTTCCAAGAGCTCCTGGGTATGGGTATCATTTTATAGGGATGCATTTTATTTTGTTTTAATATGTTTGGAATCGATGTATGGCTGACATTGAATGTTGTGGGTACATCTCTAATCGATTTATGTGGATTTTCTTCAAACTCAAGCATCACGTCTAATTTCACATCCTCACACAGTTTATTAGTAGCTGCTTTTTCAATCTGCCTTACATGCGAAACTGCTTCTCTATTTTACCTATTGTCCCTTGGGTTATAGGCGGCAAATTCGGAAATTTCTCATGAAACAAGCTACTTACATTCTTTTTGTGTTATCTCCGTAGCCAATCATTTATGAAATTGTTATTTTGTGCATTTCCGTTAATCCAATCATTATTCAAAATTGAAGCTAATGAAATTCAAACACAAGTTAGATAATTTATAAACTACAACTTATCAGCACAAAAAAAATTTTTAAAGGCGTTCTAAAGAAACTAACATTGCCACAGAAAGTGTTTTACGTAGTTTTCATGTAGATAACACAATGTTATGGTTTTTTTTTTCATTTTCTTTGTATCACATCTTGAAGGCAAATGAGTTTAGTATTATTAAGATTTGGGAATATTCGAGGGAATATTATAATGAATTTCGGTAATCACATGATTTCATTTTTTTCTATTTTGAGTTTTGTAATTAACATAAAAGTGATGATATTTCTGCATAAAGAATGACGCGAACTTTCAAACGATTTATCACAAGCCCATACTTCCTATTTGAAAAATTGGGGGTTGTACCCTCTTTCGAAGGGGGTTGAAGATAGGGTTCGCATTTTCACGAAGAAGACCTCGGAGTAACAGTTTCGGAAGATCTCAGCTGGCCCACATAGAAAGTATTGCAGCCAAAGCGAAACAACTTGCCTACATATTGAACAAAACCTTTCGAGGCTGCGACGATCGAGCTTTTGGAATAATTTATAGGACATACAAGCTGGCCCGGCAGACTTCGTACTGCCTCCTCAACGCCAACGCCAACTCCAACTCGAACTCCAAGTCCAAGTATAAGTCCAAGTCCAAGTCCAAGTCCAAGTCCAAGTCCAAGTCCAAGTCCAAGTCCAAGTCCAAGTCCAAGTCCAAGTCCAAGTCCAAGTCCAAGTCCAAGTCCAAGTCCAAGTCCAAGTCCAAGTCCAAGTCCAACTCCAACTCGAACTCGAACTCAAACTCCAAGTCCAACTCCGACGCCAACTCTAACCCCAACGCCAACTACAACGCGACTCAAACTCTGATTAATTCCTAAAATGACTATTAAAAAATAGGGGTTGGTGATAGAAGGGTGAAAATTTAGGGTTGTATGTATTTTGTAACGCTAACGCAAACTCCAACCCCAACACTAACTTCAATGCCAACTCCAACACCAACTCTAACCCCAACTACAACGCCAACTCCAATCCTAACGCCAACCCCAACGCCAACTTCAACGCCAACTCAAACACCAACTACATTTCCACCTCCATCTCCATTTCCACCTCCATCTCCACCTCCAACTCCAATCCAACTACAACTCCAACTACAACGCCAACTCCATAACCAACGCCAACCACAATGCCTACTGCAACTTCAACTTCAACTCCAACGCCAACTCAAACTCCAACTCCATTTCCACCTCCATCTCCCCCTCCATCTCCATTTCCATCTCCATCTCCACCTCCAACTCCAATCTAACTACAACTCCAACTACAACGCCAACTCCATAACCAACGCCAGCCACAATGCCTACTCCAACTTCAACTTCAACTCCAACCCCAACGCCAACACCAACTCTTACCCCAACTATTACGCCAACTCCAATCCTAACGCCAACCACAACGCCAACTTCAACGCCAACTCAAACTCCAACTCCACCTCCACCTCCATCTCCACCTCCAACTACAACTCCAACCCCAACGTCAACTTTATTGAATAGCCATAAAGTTCAAATTGACTCTACATTTTAGTTAGAAAACGTTGGTATGGAAAAAAGAAAAGGGCAATTATTCGAAATTTTCTCCCCGTAAAAACCATCCTTGGACTTCAACGAACATTAAAAAAAAAGAAATGGCAAAATTGGTCCAGGCACTGTTTAGTTATGCGCTTACCAACACATTTTGCGATCCATTTTTGGCGCTCTAGTTCCTCGGAACTGAGTGCTTATCAATTTGCCCAAATGTCTGTAATTTTCGAATTTTTCGATGAAAATGGACTTAAACGATTTGGTTCGACCCACTGATCAAGAATTCGTGGTCGAAATTCATTCTGTCCGGCCGGCCGGCCGTCCGGCCGTAGGCACGATAACTCTCGAACGGAATGAGCTAGACAGTTGAAATTTTCAGAGTAGGTTTGGGGGATAAATATCTAGACTAAGTTCGTTATTGGGCAAAATCTGACAGATGGTTTCGGAGTAACAAAAAAAAAATTTTTTTTTTACAGGACAAATTTCAAATTAAATTTTTTTCAATAAGCAGTTTTACCATAAGAATCCATTCATATCATTTTAAACTCTAACAAGCTAATACTTTCGGAGATATGATTTTTCAAAATTTCAATGATAGAATTATTCTGTGGCTATTCTATGAATTGTTATAATGTCAACTTTGACGTTGTCTCATTGTCATTCATTCCAGTAATGGTATCAATATGAGAATCATAATATGAGGAGCAACTTATCAAAACGCATTGAGTCCAAAAACCATTTTATTGGGAATCAACGAAAAACGATTTTTTCTTCCTCCCTGGCTTATAATTTGAGTATGTCAAGTTTGTTTGATAGAAATTTACATCTAAAGATAATAACTAATCTCATTTAAATCAATATTGATCAGATATACACAGAAAATGTGAAAAACGTTCGGACTTAATGCGTTTTGATTCATCTCATTGTATATAATGCGTTTTGATGTGGTTGAAATTGAAAATAATGCTGTTTGTTGCGATTTTTTATACATTTAGAAAAAACAGTCTGCACAGTAAGTGTTGGCCTGTAACCTAATTAACATGAGCAAATCGAAAAAACATGTTGCGATTGGCTCAGTGGTAGAGTAATTGACTTGGGAGCGGAAGCCCCAAGTTCAATTCCGAGGCTAGGAAAGAAATTTTCTAGTCACGGTAATCGCCACCATTCGCTGTTGGGTCAAAAATTAACAGTGCTGTGCCTAAGGTGGCGTGAGGACACAGTAACAAAGCCTACACAGAACACAACTGGTTCTCCTAACTCAGGGCAAGCTCTTAGAGCTTATGAGGGGTCTCCTTGTGGAAGACCCAGGAGGATCAGTATAATAATAATAATAATAATAATAATAATAATAATAATAATATTTTATTTCTTTTAAAAATGCAAACGTAAACATAATTCATTGCGATGCGGCTTACATACTTTGGATTTGAATTACAGAGGGACATAATGCCATTTGGAAGATTTTGTTTACATAGGGCTATAGAGCAACAGAAAACATTTCTGAATCCGCTTCAAACTCAATTTCGCCCAAATTGGACATAATGCGTTTTGAAAAGTTACTCCTCATATTATATCATACTTTTTGTTGGTTGATATTTTCATGCCGATGGTCAATCCATATGATGATGGGAATGGTAATGGTAAGTTAATAACATTGTCATTCATTCCAGCAATCGTATAAATATGAGAATTATAATATAATATCATACTTTTTGTTGGTTGATATTTTCATGCCGATGGTCAATCCATATGATGATGGGAATGGTAAGTTAATAATATTGAGTTCAGAATATCTCCACTAAAAACAAAACTGGAATATTGGTGTATTGGAGTAGATTTGAGGAAAGATATATATTATCGTTCATCATAGGATTGAGGAATGAATATCTCGGATGAGTTCGTTGTTGGGTAGAATTCGTCTATTGGTTTTGGATTGATAATTTTTGGCACTCTTGTTGAATTTGAATTCTTCTATGATGTTTGAATTCAATTTCTGCTAAGATGAATTTCTAAATTTCAATAATGAATCATACTTCTATGTTTTCACAGAATGCTATAATTATTCTATCTAAGCTTTATTATATGATCTGTGTTCGTACTCGTACTTTTCATCCTGTTCTATAAGAGAGAGTCAAATTCATTTCAGCTATTTTAATTTGGTTTCTGCCATGGTGCAGTTCTCATTCTCAGATTGCTCATTTAATCTTGATAAATAAACTATTATTTGAATTGAATTTCCTTTATGATGCAGTTCTATCATAAGAATACATTGATATAATTCCCAACTCTGAGAAACCAATACTTTCGGAGATATAATTTGTCTGTTTGAACTAGAGCGCCAGAAAGCTCAGGTCCACAGGGCTTGAACCCATTTTGGCGCTCTAGTTCCTCGGAACTGAGTGCTTATCAATTTGCCCAAATGTCTGTAACTTTCGAATTTTTCGATGAAAATGGTCTTAAACGATTTGGTTCGACTCACTGATCAAGAATCCGTGGTCGAAATTCATTCTGTCCGGCCGGTCCGGCCGTAGGCACGATAACTCTCGAACGGAATGAGCTAGACAGTTGAAATTTTCAGATTAGGTTTGGGAGATAAATATCTCGGCTAAGTTCGTTATTGGGCAAAATCGGACAGATGGTTTCGGAGTAACAAAAAAAAAAATTTTTATTACAGAGCAAATTTCAAATTAAATTTTTCTCAATAAGAAGTTTTACCATAAGAATCCATTCATATCATTTTTAACTCTAACAAACTAATACTTTCGGAGATATGATTTTTCAAAATTTCAATGATAGAATTATTCTGTGGCTATTCTATGAATTGTTATAACGTCAACTTTGACGTTGTCTCATTGTCATTCATTCCAGTAATGGTATCAATATGAGAATTATAATATCATCATACTTTTTGTTGGTTGATATTTTCATGCCGATGGTCAATCCATATGATGATGGGAATGGTAATGGTAAGTTAATAACATTGTCATTCATTCCAGCAATCGTATAAATATGAGAATTATAATATAATATCATAGTTTTTGTTGGTTGATATTTTCATGCTGATGGTCAATCCATATGATGATGGGAATGGTAATGTAAGTTAATAATATTGAGTTCAGAATATCTCCACTAAAAACAAAACTGGAATTGAGGAATGAATATCTCGGATGAGTTCGTTGTTGGGTAGAATTCGTCTATTGGTTTTGGATTGATAATTTTTGGCACTCTTGTTGAACTTAAATTCATCTATGATGTTTGAGTTCAATTTCTGCTAAGATGAAGTTCTAAATTTCAATAATGAATCGTACTTCTATGTTTTCACAGAATGCTATAATTTTTCTTTCTAAGCTTTATTTTATGATCTGTGTTCATACTCGTACATTTCAGCCTGTTCTATAAGAGAGAGTCAAATTCATTTCAGCTATTTTAATTTGGTTTCTTCCATGGTGCAGTTCTATCATAAGAATACATTGATATAATTCTCAACTCTGAGAAACCAATACTTTCGGAGATATAATTTGTCTGTTTGAACTAGAGCGCCAGAAAGCTCCTGTCCACAGGGCTTGAACCCATTTTTTATATATAAGAATATCCGTCCAGCGCTTGAATATGCTGGTCCGGTCTGGTGGTGTTCCACGAGGGCCGCTTCCGATGTACTTGAGCGAACGCAGCGGTGGGCCACCCGTATTCACTATGGCCCGAACCGACCCTCGTACGAGCGGCGACTATGGGCTGACACTTTTTGAGGATAGGCGAGTGCGTGGAGATCTGATTTTCACGTTTCGAGCCTTGAGGGGCCATTTCGGTGAGAGGGCTCGCAGGATGTTCCCTCTGAACAGAAACAACTTGCGAGGGCACATGTACAAGCTGAGACGAGAAAACTTTAAGTGTTCCACACGTCAACACTTCCACCCCAATTGTATTTTTCACAACTGGAGCCGATTGCCCGGGGAGGTCGTCCGGTCATCATCCATCAACGCCTTCAAGAACAGCTACGATAGGTGGAAATCCTCTCGGTGAAGACCCTCTAGTCTAGTGTGTTGCCAGTGTGTGGATTGTGTGTGAGCAAGTGTGTTCGAATATTGGAGTTATGTTCTGAGACTTTATTCTATCGCGCTCGTTTGTATGCATGTGATATATCACTTTAATTTTGCACCCTCGAGTCCATAGGTTAATCCTCAACTCGAATCAGTTAATAAATAAATAAATAAAGAAGGACAATTTGAAATATGATTTTGAAGTGTTTCGGGATTTTCCATAAATATGTACAGTAAGATAATGAATTCATTCCATTTGGCTTTTCCACACTATACAATAATAGACAAGATGTTTACGTTGTAGTTCGTTGGTGAGGTACAAAAGGGCGGTTTATTTATATTTCGTGAAAATATTTCCGTGAACAAACGACGTGAATTAGTGCAATACAGTGATATATTCTGTGATAGTATGTTAATAGTGAATTTTCCTTTGGATTATTTTCTACTCGGGAGATTAGGTACATGTGGGCCTGGAATAGATATTTAGAAAATGTTGCGTTCCTTCCTGTAACAGCAATGATTCATCTTCAAGAAATGAATAGCTAGGCGAAATTTCTCTCCTAACCTCTTATATTGCAGTTCGCGAGAAATATTTCCAGGACATCGATGTTATATGAAGCAAAGTAGACATTAACAGTTTGATGGAACAAATAAATTTTTATTTTTCTGTGACGGGAAAAAAATTTGACATTTCATCTCTGTTGACAGGTAACAATAGTTATTTATTATACAAGGGAAAAAAGTATTAGATTTTAGCTCGAGGTTATGTTGTCTCCCGACGCGAAGCGGAGGGAGACAAAAAACCGAGAGCTGAAATCTAATATTTTTCCCGTGTATAATACACTATTTTTTTCTGTGACAGGAAAAACGACGATTTAATAGTGAAAGAACATATTATTACAATATATTAAAGTCAGAATGTTATCGATATGAAATTTGAATTTTTAAACTAGTAAGCTATTAGACCTGCGTTGCTAAGGAAAACTTCAGTGTAATCAAATATCTGTCAATTTAATTTTGTGATTTGATTCAAAAATTGCGAACTCAGTAATTGTTTAGTAGTTATTTTGAATACTATAAAGTTAAAAATGCTTGATTCTGAGTTTTCTCTGACTCCACCGAAGTTGATAGAAGCAGCGCAAGTAGCAAATATCTTCCATTATCTATATGTATATATATCCGGGAAAAAAGTATTCACTTTTTTCCCGGGGAAAAAAGTAATTTCGTGAAAAGTTATATTTTTTTCTGTGACGGGAAAAAAATTTGACATTTCATCTCTGTTGACAGGTAACAAAATATAACTTTTTACGAAATTACTTTTTTCCCCGGGAAAAAAGTGAATACTTTTTTCCCGGATATATATACATATAGATAATGGAAGATATTTGCTACTTGCGCTGCTTCTATCAACTTCGGTGGAGTCAGAGAAAACTCAGAATCAAGCATTTTTAACTTTATAGTATTCAAAATAACTACTAAACAATTACTGAGTTCGCAATTTTTGAATCAAATCACAAAATTAAATTGACAGATATTTGATTACACTGAAGTTTTCCTTAGCAACGCAGGTCTAATAGCTTACTAGTTTAAAAATTCAATTTTCATATCGATAACATTCTGACTTTAATATATTGTAATAATATGTTCTTTCACTATTAAATCGTCGTTTTTCCTGTCACAGAAAAAAATAGTGTATTATACACGGGAAAAATATTAGATTTCAGCTCTCGGTTTTTTGTCTCCCTCCGCTTCGCGTCGGGAGACAACATAACCTCGAGCTAAAATCTAATACTTTTTTCCCTTGTATAATAAATAACTATTATTACAACACCCAATGTTAAGAGAAAGCGGCATTCCTAAGTTTTTCCCAAATTTGCCTAAATACCCCTCGAAAACCAGCTCCAACAACAAGGACCGATTCCCAGTCTATAGATGGGATATTGTATCCTACTTTTCAAGAGAAGCTTGCATTTGTTTCGAATTCGAAGGGAAATTTGATAACCTTTCCTATGTTTTTTCAACAAAAATTTCTAAAAAGCAATGACGTAAAGTCGGGAGCTTTTGCGCGCATGTTCCATTGTCTATTCAGGCCTCATACAAAGGCGATCGATTGTTAAATGGTGACTCAAAGATATTTGCGGAATTTGACCGAATTATAAAGGATAGTTGAGCGAATTCTGACGGATGTTTATGTAGTAATTTAATGACTAAAGAAGACTTACTACTGAGTAGGAGTTAGCTCAGGGCCGTGACCGGCATACTAACCGGACACTGTACCCTGAGAAAGCACCTGAACAACATGAAAGTTCTCCGAGAAAACCCTGTTTGTAGGAAATGTGAGGGGGGGGCAGACGAAACTATCTTACATGTCATATTTGACTGTCTGTCCTACCTAGTCAAGGGCCTAATCCTACTTGCTAGGAAAATGGACCTTATGTAGGTATACACCGACAAGACAGTGGGGATGTTACACGAGACCCATGAGATGTCGGCGGTGCAGGACTTAGCTCGGTTAAGTATACCTGAGCTGCAGGGGAACGACTTAGAGACCCTATGGAGGCTAGTAACCTGAGCTGAGGGGGATCAACAATGGGACCCTATCAGCTAATAGGAGACCGACCGAGGTGCAATAAGCCTCTCTAGGCTGCAGTACGGGCTACAAGCTCGATTGGTCAAACAAACAACAAACAAACAAAACTAAACCGTTTGTCGATGATGCCTCTTAACGAACAAACCACCACGATCACAAAGCATTCATTCTCCGTTAAGTCCTGACTGAGGTCCTCAATTAAGGATACATTTGAATCGCAACCTCAGTTAACGTGAAAGAGGCCTGTTTCACCACCGTTAAATACGTTAACTGAGGTTGCGATTCATATTTTTTTATCCGTAACTGAGGACCTCAGTTAGGACCTAACGGAGATTGAATGCTTTGTGAATACGGCGGATAATGTCGCATTCGGATGCGCAACCTACCCTGAAAACTAAAAGTAGCTATCTCTTTCCGTTCTTGATTGTTATCGAGAGCTACATAATAGTTTATTTATACAGCGTGACCCATCCATGATTAATCATTCGGGTTTTCGGTATTTACGGCCTATTTATGATAAAAAGCTCAGACAGGTCGACTTTTGTTTCGAGGGGGACGAAGTTTGACCCCTGCGTCAAACCCCTGCCACCCATGTTGACAGCGGCCTTTTCATTCTCTACATTTACGGTGGGTTTCACAAAGCTTTGACAGCTCTTAATTGCCGAATTAGTGCGATTCTATGTCGATTTTCAGTTCATTTTTGATACAACCATCGAATTAAATCCACAATTAAGCTAATCGAAGCTTCGTGAAACCCAATGAAAATGTAGTAATTTTTAAATTTTGTTTTGGTCGTGAAAAGAAAACTCTATTTAATTGAAGTAAAAATGGTTCGAACAAAAGCGGAAAAAGTTGAGATGATATCATTGTACTATTGAAACAATCGTTGTGGTAACAGGGCGGCTAATTTAATTAATGAGCGCCACCCCGAAATTAGTGTTACTCTATCTATTAATTTTCGATTTTTCTTTCGATTTAGAAATTCATTATCTATAGATGCTAGATAGGTAAAATCATTAGGGAACATAATTCGAAGAATTAATTATTATTAACTTAGCTTAGAAGTTTTGCTGCACTCCATTTCTTATCCGCCAATGACTTATCTTAGGCATGCAAGATTTGTTTCTCCAATTGAATACAATGTTATCTTACAATTCGGAATAAAAACTCATTCCAGTTTTTGTAGAAGTGGTTAGTGGTCGAAAAAATGATTTGCAAAGTACTCGAAGCACTTTTCTTTTGTGTTCAGCACAGTTCTGAATAAACTCAATAAGTTATGGAACTAATAATACATAATAAACTTAAAATCTCAATATATACTTTGAGTGCATGTGAAGAAAAATTCCAGAGCTGTAGCCAGACTTGACATTAAGTTATGTGGCCACCTGCCGAAGCCCCGCCAAGGGTTGTGTCATCTCATAACTCATTAAAAACTGGCCGTACATTACGGGCATAACATCCTTGTTGGTTCCCAGATCGCCCCAGGATCTCCACTGGGGAGATAGCTGCAGACTGCAGCTAATTTGGGTTCCGGGACACTCGGACATAAAAGGCAATGAGGGGGTGTCCTCACTGGCGACGCGGGGACCGAATGTCCAAGACCTCTGGAGCAGCATATCTGGTCTCATATATGATCGCTGAATAATTATTAGTCCATCAGCTGAAAGAGCAAAACGATGGTTCAAACTCTCCATGTCAGACCTGGGAGTTTTAACAGCGGCGTATACGGGACACTGCTGCCTCAAAAACTACCGAAGTTGGGGGTAGTCGAAGACAATGAATTCAGACTATGCATGGAGGGAGACAAATCTGTTGAGCATATTATATGTAATTGGCATGCCAGGGACGGGATTCGATTTGAGTCCAAAAGCTGATACTGAGGGATCTGGACATTTTCTCACCCTCTAGGCTCATCACACTTATCAAAAGGCTTGTGGGTGAACAGATTTGAGTGTACCACAATAGAACGACTGGTCGAGGTGGCGGGGCTGTTTTCGTCCACCCGACACAACACATATCATTCATTCATTCATGCCAACGCACATACAAATTAGCAATTTGATTTTCCTTAGTTAATTAGTTCTTCAGTTGATCTATATCTTCCAACTATGATTACACCAAATTTTGATTTACGCATCAATTACATGGATTAGTAAAGTGTTCCTTGGAAATAATGTTGTATATGAGACAATGTCGTAGGAAAAAAATATATATCACTCACCTTGATGTTCATACTTGCACCTATCAATAATCCAAAACTTTGAGATACCAAGGATACCAGTACACACGAGAACATGAAAAATGCTATTCGATATGGCTCATCAGTGGGTTGTTTAGTTAGAAAATATGTAATAGAGGAATAGAGTAAAGTTGCGATAACCTGAAACGAGAGCATTTTAAAAGTTATAATAAAATTTTATGAATTAACAATCCACTATAAACTTAATTATGGTTCAAGGAACGGTCCCAGAAATTCCAGCGATCGGAAATGGCGTAGTTTGACTTGTGACAACTCTAATGTCGAGGATTGGGGACTAAGGATCAACATAAATCATGTATAGTAGTCAAGTCAACAAGTGCTTTTTAGGTCAAAATTTCTGCGAATCCTGCGAAAATTATGATTGAGGTGTCATTCGATTCAGAATGGCATGCAGATAGTTTTTGAGAAAATTCTGAGGCCGCTCGCAAAAATTGCAATAGTTATAAAAAATTAAGTGAAAAAAAAACAAGGAGGTTTAGGTTTTCACCAATATCTCAAAACTATTTGGGACAACTAAAATTTGAAAAATGGGTTCAAGCCCTGTGGACAGGAGCTTTCTGGCGCTCTAGTTCAAACAGACAAATTATATCTCCGAAAGTATTGGTTTCTCAGAGTTGGGAATTATATCAATGTATTAATATAATAGAACTGCATCCTAAAGGAAATTCAATTCAAATAATAATTTATTTATCAAGATTAAATGAGCAATCATGAGAATGAGAAAAGCACCATGGAAGAAATCAAATTAAATCTGGCCAATTTTGCCCAATAACGAACTTAACCGAGATATTCATCTCCCTAAACTACTCTGAAAATTTCAACTACCTACCTCATTCCGTTCGAGAGTTATATCTATGTCTATGGATGAAAAGCAGTCTCACTACTCTCAGATCTCTTACTTCATGTTCAGTTCCTAAATGTAAGAATTTTCTGAGAAAAACTAATTTGGGAGCAAACAACTGAGATTTTTCTCACTACGCTCACAATTCTTCGACTGATTAGATAATGTCTCAGGAACATCATTTGACATTATGACAATTCATATTCATACATAGAATAATATCATTCTGTGACAACGTTGAAATACGATTTATTATTGAAATTTTGAAAAATCATATCTCCGAAAGTATTAGCTTGTTAGAGTTGAAAATGATATGAATGGATTCTTATGATAAAACTGCTTATTAAAATAAATTTGATTTGGAATTTGTTTCGTAAAAAAAAATTTTTTTTTTTGTTACTCCGAAACCATCTGTCCGATTTTGCCCAATAACGAACTTAGCCGAGATATTCATCCCCCAAACCTCCTCTGAAAATTTCAACTCTCTAGCTCATTCCGTTCGAGAGTTATCGTGCTTACGGCCGGCCGGCCGGACCGGCCGGACAGAATGAATTCCGACCACGGATTCTTGATCAGTGAGTCGAACCAAATCGTTTAAGACCATTTTCATCGAAATATTCCAAAATTACAGACATTTGGGCAAATTGATAAGCACTCAGTTCCGAGGAACTAGAGCGCCAAAAAGATTCAAACAGAGAAGGAAATTTCCTAAAAAAGTCTAAACCGTTGGAACTGTAGGACCAATATTCATAATTTTCTTAGAGGGTTGAAAATACGCCCGAAAACGGGTACTCCGGCTTGCGCAAGCCTGGCCCCATTCGTACCTTTGATGAATAAATATTATTTAAAGTTATAAAATATGAAATTAAAAATTGAAAAAAAAATTCAGGCGCCTGCAGAATAGATGAATGAACAATAATCCGTAGTCCATAAAGGTTTATCGCCCCTTTTCAATTAGTTATCCTATAGTTAATTAACAATTTTTTGTAGCACGAACATTAACATTGCAAGTACGCTAATTGTTAAACTAATAATCTGAGAATTTTTTCCTTTCGTGGAGCTATTTTTCAAAGGTCTTGGAATTGATGGGAAAATTTTAAAAATTGTTAATTTTCGTTTTGGTATGAACAATTTACTTAAGTGAAAGTTATAAGGCTATAATTTATAATATTACTATTGATCCATTTTCTTATTATCAGAAACTACTCAAAAATGATTTTCAATAATCATTATCCCTAATTGTTTAAAAATTTGTTATAAACCAATGCATTGTTTATGAGATAATTCAAAAAATTTTCTTTTGAAACATAATTGAAGCTTCATAATTTTTCACTTAAGTAAATTGTTAATAACAAAACGAAAATTAACAATTTTTCAAATTTCCCAACAGGAATCTATTCTTAGACCTTTGAAAAATAGCCCCACGAAAGGAAAACATTCTCAGATTAATAGTTTAACAATTATCGCACTTGCAATGTTAAGGTTCGTGCTACAAAAAATTGCGAATTAACTAATGGATAACTGATTGAAAAGTAGCGATAAACATTTTTGGACCACGGATTACTGTTCATTGATCTATCCTGCAGACGCCTGAATCCTTTCAATTTTTTATTTTCATATTTAATAAGTTTAAATAATATTTATTCATGAAAGGATCAAAGAGGGCGAGGCCCCCTCTCTCTCTGATCTCAGATAGTTTTCGAGATATGTTAAATGTTTATAACTATTGCAATTTCCAACGGTTTAGACTTTTTCTTAGGAAATTTCCTCCTCTGTTTGAATCTTTTTGGCGCTCTAGTTCCTCGGAACTGAGTGCTTATCAATTTGCCCAAATGTCTGTAATTTTCGAATATTTCGATGAAAATGGTCTTAAACGATTTGGTTCGACTCACTGATCAAGAATCCGCGGTCGAAAATCATTCTGTCAGGCCGGTCCGGCCGTCCGGCCGTAGGCACGATAACTCTCGAACGGAATGAGCTAGAGAGTTGAAATTTTCAGAGTAGGTTTGGGGGATGGATATCTCGGCTAAGTTCGTTACTGGGCAAAATCGGACAGAAGGTTTCGGAGTAATAAAAAAAAATTTTTTTTTTTACAAAACAAATTCCAAATTAAATTTTTTTTTAATAAGCAGTTTTATCATAAGAATCCATTCATATCATTTTTAACTCTAACAAGCTAATACTTTCGGAGATATGATTTTTCAAAATTTCAATGTAAATCGTATTTCACAGGTTGATATAATTATTCTATGTATATTAGGGTGTCCCTTATATGTTAAAAAAAATTTTTTTTTAGTTTTCGAAACGCATACCCTCTTATTATATTTATTAGTCTATTAGTTACCCAAGTACAGAATTTGAACCTCCTACGTTGATTTTATCCCGTGCCGACTTAGCTTCAAAGTATTCGAAAATAGCTGGTAAACCCATTTCCTAACTCTGCCCGTAGACCATCACTTAAATACATTCTATTAGATAAATTATGAATAAAACACAAATTTGTATGATAAACTTTCTGCAACTAATAAAAATAGTACAATAAATCTAATTATTAATTCGGATTTTTCCATTTTACTGTTCTTCATCTGCAGTAATCAAACAATGAAACTCCAGCATTAATTCAGCATCTCGTTCAGCTGTGTCATTAACTGTTTTTAATCTAAAAATTTTCTTTTTTGCTTCAATATGCATACTCGTACTTCGTGGCGTTTTCATTCCACAATAACACATTCTCTTACAGGAAACTACTGTCAAGTTTCAGTCATGGGAATAAATATTTGCTCGTCACTGATACGAACTCAATCAAAGATTTCCCTGAAAAAAGTTAAACTACTTGGAGTATTGTGTATTGTATATTATTATACTGATCCTCCTAGGTCTTCCCCAAGAAGACCCCTCATAAGCTCTCGAAGAGCTTGAGTGAGTAAGGAGAACCAGTGTGTTCTGTGTAGTATGAATGAAATAGTGAGTTTCAATGAACCGATTAAACGCAACTTTTTACCAAACGTAAAGACAGCCAGACATTTCTTCATTGGATGGGACATCTCTCTTTCTAGAAGCTTCAAAGCATTTGCTGTAAATTTTCTACAATGTTCGTTTTCGTCCGCTGATCAACCTCATCATCAAAATTTTAAGTAGCAACTATTTCCTCTGATAAGTACTACAAGTGTTGACAGAACTCGTTTAGAGTCCCTTTAAAAATTAATTTGTCAACCCTTTCATAATCTTCTAAGGTTTGTATAGAACAACAATGTTGATAAGGTCCTTTTCTGCCAAATTGCATACCAGCTAGGGCTTCTCATAAACTGCCACAATAAATAAACAAAAATCACGTAGAGCTTGTTCCTTCTTGGCACCCATTTCAAACTCAAAGAGCTTGAAGCATTGTGCCATAAAGTCTGATTTTTAGTTTATTATCATTATCTTTATCCAGAAAAACAACAGCAAGCTCGATTGAATCACGATAAAGATCTTATATTATCGATTTTGCCAGTTCATTGTTGAAAAACGTCACCAATTCATCAATATTTATTTGTTCCACAGAGGTGTTGTTGAACAAAATCTGTACGTGATTTGATGTCACTAGGATTAATTGTAACGTTACAAACGCTCCACCATTGATTACCGTTTTAATCGCGAAAAACTGTCTACGGGTAGCTTCGATTCACACTCAAAAACGCCTTGCCTAGATTCTATGTATCGCCCAGCGCGTTGATAGAGTTTATGTTTGGCATGCGCACGATCCGCTGCAATCTCAAGCGGACATCTTTGTCTTCCTTTCGAGTACTAAAAGTCAAAAGGTTAACATCTCACCAGAGAGTTTAGCAAATTAAAGTACTACCGTAATCCATTATAATCGTGTGAATTGGAAATTTATTTGTTTCTTACAAGACGTCTATTTAAAAGGCGGTAAGTATTACGTAGATTCGAACTGATATTTTCTGCTTTTGTGAATGCCAAGTTGTTATTTCCGTTTTATTTCGTTTTCTACAGGTTACACAGGTTAACACGTTTCTTTGTATAATACTTAATTTCTAGTCTCATTCTTGCGATCGAATAACGTGCTCTTATTCCTGGATTCTAGATATTTTATCTCATATTTATTGCTCTGTAAATAATTTCAAGTCCGTCTAGAGTTACTGGGAATGAGATCACGTCTTACATGCACTATCTTATGGGTCTGAGTTTTTGCAGTCTTAGTTCCGGAGACAACTTTCTTAGTTCCGGAGTGAACATTTGGATTACGACTTTCTTAGTTCCGGATTGAACAATTGGAGAGAACTTTCTTGGTACCGGAGCATAAACTGGTGGAATATCTCAATACCTCGACACAAATCTGGTGGAATATATTAATACCTGAGCACCAATCTGGTGGAATACCTAATACCTGAGCATATATCTAGTGGAATATCTAATAGGAACAACTTAGTCCTGGAATAACAGTTGAAGACAACTTCCTTACTACCGAAGTACCTTTGTTCCGGAGAGAAAGTACATCTACATGTGACATTTTGGACGGCCCTACCTCACCTATCGAACCCAGACTGCAAAGATAAGTGCCTCATCGATCTCAGACTTACCATTGATCCTTGTATATATTACTGAAATATTTATTTGTAAAGTTGGAATATATAGATAGGGAATAAGAGGTTTTATCTTTACCATCAGATCAACGATTTGGGATACATTCAGGAGTAGTATACTTTTTACTTAGGCGCTCTATGAGGCATTTTACTTAGGTAAGGTGTTTCCTAGGCGGACGAACAAACTTGCTAGCATAAGTCACTGAGCTAGTAACGGGCAAGCTAGTAAGTTTGATTTCATAATATCCATCCAGTTGTCTCTACACTTTTTGAACAGCGTAATATCAGGACTACTAGTAACTAGCTGGATCTTGGACGAACGCAGTTTTGAGAACCCGGCCTTTGAGTGCATTTATTACTGCTTTCGCTTGATGCTTAGTTGACATCTCTCTGAAGTTGCAACTAATTTTGAGGTCACAAAACCTTATCTTCCCCTTCTTGTCAACTTACATATTGAGATGTGGCAGCCTGAGGTTCTTCCAGACTTTCCTCTGAGATTGTAGATTGTTCCTCTATTTCTCCATGTATTTCAAAGCTGTGTGAAGAATCAGTAATCTCTCTGAAATCATTTGCCTTAATTTATATTTTTTTTATTATATTTATTATATTTTTATTTATATTTATTTTTCTCTTCTGTCAGTTTACTCAGCGCTGCCCTTTGTTCAATTTCGGCCAACTCATTTCAACACCTGCTAAGTATCCCGGACGTCCTGCTCGCTTTGTTTGAGGAAGAATATTTTATCTTCTGCAATTTTTATTTGTTCGAGAGAATCAGCATATGCGATATCCAATAAATTATCTACATAATTCAAATTGAAAGTTTTCCTTGTGGTGCCTATAAACATCCTGGATCTTCTTACTATTCGTTTGAAGCTCACGCCAGACTTGATCCACTAACTTCTTAACATCATTACGAACAGCTTTGGCAGGTATTCTAGCCTGTTCACAGAATATAATACACTCCTGAAGATTTGCACTGTCATTAACAGTCAACTTAGCTTCGCGTATATTGAAAAATAAATACATAAGAATTTGTTGAATAGACGGTAATTTTGCACCTGTTATTTGGCGACTTACTTCACCAATAAATGTTTTTTATTGTTTCTTAATTCCACTGACATCCTCAAAAATCAAAATAATACCGAATCGTTACTCGACAAGCCGAAATAAACCGATAATAACAGAAGGCATGCGCCGCTTCTGTGACTGAACTTGTAAGAACTTCTTCACGCGCAAGTCGGCACGGTTTGTTCTCTTCCAAATGAGGTAAAAAATGGTTTTCGAGTGTTTTGGGTCCAAATGAACAAAACAAGAGCCTATGCGTTGTGATATTAAAACTTTGAAAAATAAGGGACACCCTAATGTATATTCTATGTATGAATTGCCATAAAGTCAACTTGACAGAAGGGAATATTGAAAAGAATATTGGGGTTGAAATACTCGTATTTTAGCGATGCAACGGGGACCTCACCCGAAAATGTTTGAAAATATTACGTCAATTTGAAAGCATAATTCCAAAAGTTCGAGAGAGGAGAAAATTTTGTGAACGTAGATCAGGAAATTTTTGATCGATTACAAGGTAATTTATTATTTTATACATGTTTTATGGAATACCTACTATTTGTAGGTACTTTAAACCTGTTTTGGGCAATTGTCATACGAAACTTGTTTTTTTGGCGCTCTAGTTCCTCGGAACAGATTGCTTATCAATTTGCCCAAGTGTCTGTAATTTTGGAATTTTTGGCTGAAAATGGTCTCAAATGATTTGGTTCGACTCACTGATCAAGAATCCGAGTGCGAAATCGATTCTATCCGGCCGGCCGACCGGCCGTAGGCACGATAACTCTCGAACGAAAGGAGTTTGCGGATTGAAAATTGCAAGGTGGTTTTGGAGCGTAAATATCTCGGACAAGTTCGTTAATGGGCGTTAACCATCAAGGGGTTTCGGAGTTATGGCCGATTTTAGTAAAAATATTTTTTATGAATATTTCCGAAACCGATCACTCGTCCTATCTGAAATTTAGCACCAGACTGTAGAAGACAGTAGAACCATGACCTTTATACGCATGTGAAGTTTTGTATTGACCAGATTACCGCAAAGTGTCAAAAAAAAAATTTGAAAATGTGATGCAGTTCTCATTCTCATGATTGCTCATTTAATCTTCATAAATAAACTATTATTTGAATTGAATTTCCTTTTTGATGCAGTTCTATCATATTAATACATTGATATAATTCCCAACTCTGAGAAACCAATACCAGATATAATTTGTCTGTTTGAACTAGAGCGCCAGAAAGCTCCTGTCCACAGGGCTTGAACCCATTTTTTCAAATTTTAATTGTCTCAAATAGTTTTTGAGATATTGGTGAAATCCATGTTTTTTTTCACTTATTTTTTTTTAACTATTGCAATTTTTGCGAGCGGCTTTAGCATTTTCTCAAAAACTATCTACATGCCATTCCGAATCGAATGACACCTCAATCATAATTTTCGGAAAATACGCAAACATTTTGACCTAAAAGGTACTTGTTGACTAGTCTATAGATACAGGGGAGAATATTCAGTTGATATCAGATGCCCACTAAGAGTAGGCATAGAACAAATCGTATTCTCTGATGTTGGGTCAAGTTGAAAAGATTGGAACCCGAACAGAACCACAACAGAGTTGAATAAGTGTAAAGTTGGCACAGCACATTTCGATTTTCGAAAAAAAATGTGCTGAACAGTAGTTATGTATACTAAAAGAGAAGTTTCATTTACCAATCGAGGACGAGATTGCACCCGGGCCTAAGCGAGGGCTGGCAAAAAAGTTCGAGATTGGTTAATATACATACTTACATATTATACCATATTTTTTCCACTCCTTCTTTCGAAATGTACCCATGAATAAAACCGGTCTGATTGGATTCGTATACTTAATAAATTTGAAAACGTCAAACTGACGCATAAAGCATTATAATTCATAACTTCAAGCTCCAAGCGATGTAAGTAATTTATTTACATCTGCTAGTCATTAGCAATCGATACAATCGTCGTAAGTTTCACCTTCAAGATTCAGGAAAAAAATTGGCTAGAATTTTTTTTCTTCTCAAAAATGGTTGAGCAACTTGTGCTACAACTTGTGCTTTGTGCCAACTTGTGCCGTTGATACTTCCATCAAAATTCTTCGAATATTCCGTGAAAATCGCGAAATTGAAAAAAATAAGGTTAAGCCAGTAATTTCGTTTTTGCGCGCGTGTTCTGGGGAACATTACGTCATCATTTTCCCCAAATGTCTGTTATTTCGAATTTTTTGCCGAAAATGTTCTCGAACGATTGGGTTCGACTCTCAGATGAAGAATTCGAGGTCAAGATTAATTCTGTCCAATGGTTTCCGAGTAATAATTTTGTTTTCAACCAATACAAATACGATCGAATTGATACTTGGTGATCAGTTATAGAATACAAACAAAGATGTTTGGGAAATTTTGTAAGAATCGTATCACTAGAAAATTTTGACGAAATTATTATTTACGACACGATAACCTGACAACGGAAAGAGATAGCGACTTGAAATTTTCAGGTTAGGTTGTGCATCTGAATGCAATATTTGAGTTTATTTATAGGGATAATCATCCAAACGGCTTTGGAGCTATACGTATCTGAAATTTGGTTGTTATTTCCTCAATACTCGAAAAATACGAATCCCATCCAATTCAAACGTGCTTATTAGTTGTAGAATGCCAATGAGAAAATTCTTGCAAAATTTTATGAGTATCGTATTACTAGAAAAAAAAATCATTGGAAATCATTGAAAAAAATGTCTATATATCAGAAACTATTAGTCCGACATCGCTGAAAATTTGCGAGAGCCTTCAAAACCTAACTCTACTGTCATGTTCCAAGTTTGAATACGATCGGGTCTATATTGTTGGAGATCCGCGCAGCCTTGGTTGAGTTCACTAGTAGCATGGGTGACCGTTGCCTCGATAACTTTCGAACGAAAGGAGATGGGGATTGCGATTTTCAGGGTAGGTTGCGCATGCGAATGTGAGAGTTAAGTTCTTTGTTGGGCATAATCAGCCTAACGGTTTCGGATTTTTACCCATCTGGAATATTATTTCTTCGATAACTAAAAAATATAGAGTCAATCGAATTCAAGCTTGGTAGCTAGATGTAGAATATCGACATAGAGACGTGAGTAAAATTTTTGTGAAGATCGTACCGCTAGACAATTTTAAAAAAATTACGAAAAAATATTATGTATCTCACGATACCTTGAGAACGGAGAGATAGTGACTTGCAATTATCAGAGTAGGTTTCGCATCCGAATGCGACATCTAAGTTCGTTAATTGGCATTGTCGGTCTGACTGTTTTGGAGATTATACTCATTTGAAATTTTGTTGTTATTTCGTATATTAGTCAAAATATAGAAATCTGATCCAATTTAAACTATGCGATTACTTGTAGGATTCCGACCCGCTAATTCAATCGTATTCTGGAGTTACTTGAGGCGTAAGTTTTTTCGTATTTTAATTCCAATAGAATTAAAAATTCTGTGATCATAGACGTAACTGAAGTCTGTCATTAAAATGGTATGAAATGTTTCCATATAATATAAAAAGCTGAGGAAACGGTATATATCGATGCTAAATTCGTAGTACAGTGTCCAATAGAGGTGAGTAGACAATAGAACATGCGCGCAAAAGCTTAGCTTACCATCGATATAGCCAATTTTTTCAGCTTTGATAACATATGAATACATTTCGTACCATTTAAAGGACTTGAGTAATGAAATAATTCTGACATAATGTATTCTATAGGAATTAAAATTCATTAAATATCTAATAATATACGAAAAAAATACTGCATAAATACTCTTGCCGTATTTATTCAACCGAGCATTACATATATATTCCTTTTAAAATATCGGAACTCACCCAAGTCTGCTCGTGTTCAAACTTGCAACTTGGTTTTAGAGGTTTTGAAGGTTCTCGCAAAATGTCAGCGATGTCGGACGAACACATTCTGATATATACATTTTTTTTCAATGATTTTAATGATTTTTTTTTTTATTTTTTGGTAATACGATTTTCACGTTTTGCAAAAATTTTAGCGTCGGCACTCTAGAACTAATTACCATGTTTGAATCGACCGTTTTTAATTTTATTTGAATTTTTTTATTTAATTTAATTTTTAATGATTTTTGCGCGTATGTTCTGAGGAACATCGCGTTATCATTTTGCTCAAATGTCTTTAATTTTCGAATTTTTTGCCGAAAATGGTCTCAAACGATTGGGTTCGACTCCCCGATGAAGAATTCGGGGCCAAATTTGATTCTGTCCGGCCGGGCGGCCGTTGCCACAATAACTTGAGAACGGGAAGAGCTAGCGACTTGAAATTTTCAGGATAGGTGGCGCATCCCAATATGACGGACAAGTTCGTTAATGTGCATAATCGGCCCAATGGTTTCCGAGTAATAATTTTGTTTTCAACCAATATTAATCCGATCGAATTGAAACTTCGTGAATAGTTGTAGAATATAAATCTAAGCACGTTTGTGAAAGTTTGTGAGAATCGTATTACTAGAAAATTTAAAAAAGATTATTAAATTATATTTTTTATGTCACGATAACCTGAGAACGGAAAGAGATAGCGACTTGAATTTTCAGGTTAGGTTGTGCATCTGAATGTGACATTTGAGCTTGTTTATGAGCATAATCGGCCAAACGGTTTTGGAGTTACACCTATCTGAAATTTTGTGTCTATTTCCACAATAACTCGAAAAATACAAAATCGATCCAATTCAAACATGGATATTAGTTGTAAAATGCCAGCGCGAAAATTTTTGCGAAATTTCGTGAGGATCGTATCACTAGAAAATTTTTTAAAAATCATTGAAAAAAAGTCTATATATCAGAAACTAATCACCCGACATGGAATTTTGCGAGAGCCTTCAAAACCTAACTCCACTACCAAGTTCCAACTTTGAACACGATCGGATCTATATTGTTGGAGATCCGAGCAGCCTTGTGTGAATTCATTAGCTGGAAGGGTGACCGTTGCCTCGATAACTCTTCAACGAAAGGAGATAGGGACTTGCAATTTTCAGGCTAAGTTGCGTATCTGAATGGAAGAGTTAAGTTCGCTGTTGGCTATAATCGGCCCAACGGTTTCGGAGTTATACCCATCTAGAATATTATTTCCTCGATAACGCAAAAAAATAGACTCAATCGAATTGAATCTTGCTAACTACTTGTAGAATATCGACATGAAGACGTGTGTAAAATTTTGTGAGAACTGTACCACTAGCAACTTTAAAAAAAAAATACGAGAAAATATTATGTACCTCACGATACCTTGAGAACGAAAAGAAATAGCGACTTGCAAGTTTTAAGGGTAGAATGCGTATCTGAATGCGACATTTGAGTTCATCAATTAGCATAATCGTCTAAATGGTTTTCGAGTTATATCAATCTGAAATTTGGTTATTATTTCTTCAATAACCCAAAAAATACGATGCCGATTCAATTCTAACATGGTAATTAGTTCTAGAATGCCGACGCAAAAATGTTTACAAAATTTCGTGAAGATCTTATTACTAGAAAATTTTAAAAAATCATTAAAAACAAATTTATAATATATCAGGAAGCAGTAGTCCGACATCGCATCGCTGAAATTTTGCGAGAACCATCAAAATCATGAATGTCATGACATATCATAATATAATACAGATTTCCCGGTCGATTCATAATAGATAGTGAAGCATGTATCTATGGAAGATGATAGCCCTACATTAGGGTCCAGTAGCTGTCTTCGAAAATCTGAAGTTCTGAATAATCACCTGGTAGAAGCTCGATGCTTGTTTGTCGAAATTGGAGATCAAATTGCTAATGAACCTGGTGGTCATCGATTTTCAGGGTAGGTTTCAACGCCCAATTGGAGAGTTACGTACGTTTTTGGGCATAATCGGTCCGTCGGTTTCGGAGTTATATCCACAAGGAATATTATTTCCTCCATAACTCAAAAAATTTAGACACGATCGAATTGAAGCTTGGTAATTAGTTGTAGAATATCGACATAAAGGCGTGTGTAGAATTTCGTGAGAACCGTACCCCAGGAAATTTTTAATAAATTACGAACAAAAAATTGGTTCAAGCACTGACTTGAAGTCAGGAGCTTTTGCGCGTATGTTCTATTGTCCATTCTCCTGTATTGGATACTCTTAATCGAATTTACCATGGTCAGTGCTTGAACCAAATTTTTGAAATTTTATAGAGATACGATCTTTACAAAATTTCACAAACTTCTTTGCGTCAGTACCCTACAACTACATACCAAGTTTCAACACCACCTGATCTATATTTTTTGAGTTATCGAAGAAAATAATATTCCGGATGTATATATCTCTGGATCCGTTTGGCCGATGATACCCAAGAATTAACATAACTGTTCCATTCGGATGCAGAAACTACTCAGAAAATTGTAAGTCACTATCTCTTTCATTTCGAAAGTTATCGTGACAACTGTCCCCCATGCAGCTACCGAACTCACTCAATGCTGGTCAGATCTCCAACAATATAGATCCGATCGTGTTCAAATTTGGAGCTTGGCTGTAAAGTTAGGTTATGAAGCCTTCCACAGAATTGCGGCGATATCAGACGGATATTTTCTGAGATCTAGAATTTTTTTCAAATTTTCTTCCAAAATTTTCTAGTGACACGATCCTCATAATTTCGTGAAAATTTGCGCGTAGGTATTCTACAACTACTTACCATGTTTGAATTAGATTGGATCCATATTTTTTGAGTTAAGGAGGAAATAAAAACAGAATATCAGGTAGGTATAACTCCAGAACTGTTTGCCCGATTATGCCTATTAACTAACTCAAATCTCCATTTATCGTGTGATGAATATTATTTTTTTTAAATTTTGTCAAAATTTTTGAGTGCTACGATTCTCACAAAATTTTACATACGTTTTGTATCCTACAACTATACTCAAGTTTGAATTCGATCGGATCTGTATTGGTTGATGACAAAATTATTACTCGGAAACCGTTGAGCCGATTATGCCCATTACCGAACTTGTCCGTCGTATTAGGATGCGCCACCTACTCTGAACATTTCAAGTCGCTATTTCTTTCCGTTCTCAAGTGATCGTGGCAATGGTCGGACGACCTCTGATTCTTAATCAGTGAGTTGAACTTAATCGTTTGAGACCATTTTCGGCAAAAAATTTGAAAATTGCAGATATTGCAAAATGATAACACGATGTTTCCAAGGAACATCGGGCAAAAACATAATATGCAAACAATTGTGCTACGCGTGTGCAATGTGCATACTTCCTGATTATTTTACTAATAGCAACCCGAGTTATAGGTTCAACATTATGATATTTTTCATTGAAATAATCAAAAACTTGTACGTGTTCTATCTCCACAACCCCTAATAATCAGAAATCAGAAATGCCGAACCATTTTTGGCGCTCTTGTTCCTCGGAACAGAGTGCGTATCAATTTGCCCAAATGTCTGTAATTTTCGAATTTTTTTATGGAAATGTTCTTGAACGATTTGGTTCGATTCACTGATCAAGAATCCGTGGTCAAAATCGATTCTGTCCGGCCGGACCAGCCAGACAGAATCGGCCCACCGTTAACACGATAACTCTCGAATGGAATGAGCTAGGAGGTTGAAATTTTCAGAGTAGGTTTAGGGGATAAATATCTCGGTTAAGTTCGTTATTGGGCAGAATCGGTCTGATGGTTTCGGAGCAACGAAATACATTTTTTTTACACTACAAATTTAAAAATGATATTTTTTTTTAAATGCAGTTTTATCATAAGAATCCATCGATATCATTTTCAACTCTAACAAGCAAATACTTTCGGAGATATGACTTTTCAAAATGTCAATAATACATCGTAGTTCTGTGTATTCACAGAATGTGAACACAGAATCTGTCTGTGTTCACTGTTCATAAATGTCATCTCATCTAGCTATTAGAGACTTGGCAATTCGTTCGTTGATAATATTTTCTGTTGGAAAACAAGTATCCGATTCTTCAATTTGTGGATATATACAAGACTGTTTTGAAACCGAAAACCATTATGACTGATTACATATTGAATAATTTATGTATAAATAAATATTGGGGATGATGTTTCAGGAGATTTAGAATTGGATGATTTTAATGATGTAGTTTATGAAGGCAATAGGAAAGAAGAACATAATGGAATCATCAAAAGAAATTACTGTTCGTTGACCACTGAGGTTAATATTACCTTTTACTTCCTTAAGTAGTGAGACATGTTGCTGTATACAGTATTTTCATAATGTTGCTAGCAAACAAATGCTGAAATATGGATCTACATTTGTGTATCAAACATTTTTTTTTGAGTTAAGGTCCATAATACAGAAAAGAATGTGTAATTGGTGTGAACTATTAAATTTTAAATTATGAAAAGAGGATAGTATTTTATTAATATATCTTGAACTATTAAAATAATTTTCGCAGCCACTACCTACTTAAATATCAGGAATAAATGGAGAATCTGCTATGATTTTCTCCTGCCTTGCTCTAGACATTTCGATGATATTTTCCTTAGGTATTTCGAGTTATGAAAACTATACACCGAGTGTATGTTGCAACAACCCATTCTACGAGGTTGAATCATTGCAGATTGCTCATTTAATCTTGATAAATAAATTTTATGAAAATTTTTTAAGCATTAAAGCATTGTTTTAAATTTAATTTCTTTCATGATGCAGTTCTACCATTGATATAATTCCCAACACTGAGAAACCAATACTCTCGAAGATATAATTTGTCTGTTTGAACAAGAGCGCCAAAAAGCTCCTGTCCACAGGGCTTGAACCAATTTTTTAGTCTAGTTTTTGCCAGTATGTGAATAAAAATCAACCAACTAATTCGAAATAAATCCAGATACGACTGACTACCAATTCCAACGATTTTCAAATTCATTGTAGGCAAGTATGTACTAGGAGAACATGTAAGACATCCAGATTATCTAAAATATTTTTTGTGAGCTTCATCATCAATACTACTTACTACTTTTTTTGTAATAAAAAAAATCTTAATTTGATGAAGACTTAATTTAAAAATTTTCACATGTTTTGCAAATTTAAAAAATCAATATCTCGAGAATTGTTGACCCGTTACATGCGTTACATGTGCATTACTGAATTCAGAATTTTCCTTCAAAAATAAATGACCTATGAAACTATTTTTCGATATTCCTGGGAGGAGAGAAAATAAATCCATTTTTCCATACTTTTAACGCTCGCGGTATAACAAAGAGTCAGTCAATAAGGAGCTTCAATAGACAAGAGCTATCAAAGATATGGCATAGCTATACACTCTGAGAGCCAAGTAGCTATCAATTAACTCCGAAGCCGGCATTTGGACTCTAAAACTACCCTGCAAATTTCGACTATCCAACTCATTTCGTTCTGGGAGGACACACAGCAATAATTTTTGTCCATCAATGAGTCGAAAATTAACGTTTAAAATTATTTTCAGTCAAAAATTCGAAAATTACAGATATTTGGGCAAATTGTTAGGTTGGTGCGTTGAGGAGAACAAGCACCCCATAACGAGACATAATATAATATCGGATCACGGTGCACTAATTTCTTATATTGATTAAGGGAGTGTATTACAGTATAAGTAAGCAAATGTAGTATATAATACTTTACCTGTATTGGAATATCAGCTATACTAACTGCAAGAAAATAGGACTGCAACGAGTACCACTTGTTGAAATATTCCTTACTGATAATTGGTAATTCAGATGGAACTAAAACGAAAAAACATAATTACTATATTCGACATAATCAAGCATGGACTCACATGTCGTAGAAACGCAGTTGAACGCTGTAAACATCAGAAACATCACAGAGAAATACATGTAATTGAAATTATTAAGCATGTTCTGTGCTTCTCTTCCTATGCCGTAGTACAAGTATCCTATGAAGAGGGCTATGAGAACATGCGTGGCGATTCTTGAGTAAGTCAGGGTTTTATCTCTACGTAAAATGATATAATTTCTTTTTATGAGGACTAGAAGTTGGTGTAAAGAAGATGTGGCATAGTCAGATCGGCAGCAACTTGTGGTTGCGTCTGCTTTGTCCCGATCAGAACTCTTCATTCTTCTGAATATCACTTGAGGTATGTTGAAAGGCGTGAACTGACTTTGATTCATGGATTTATCTGAAACATGAAACTTGATTGAAATATAAAAGTAAACTGCAAAAGATGCAACGTGAACATTGCTCTGATTAATTCGTTATAGGTTCTGACCATTCAATCAGACCTATTCTGTTTGCGTATTGCTATAAACCTTGCTAGTCAAGTCATATTGCTATCCTCCTAATTTTTAACAATATGGCTATGGTATTACTTATTCTGTTTCGACTGTTATAGCAATGTTGGTTATCAATTTTCTCCCAGCAATATTGCTATCAAGTAGGTCAAATTTCATTGATTTTAGAGCTGACAACACTGTATTTCATGACTTTTATGTGAATTAGAAGAAGAATTTAGCCTTAATTGATAAACATTTCGTCCGTTTTTCGGTGGTTATTCGTAATTCCTAACCAAAAACTACCAAAAATGTTAATTCTCACGAAAGCGAAAAACGAACTATTTTATTTATGAAACTAACAAAATGGAATTATTGATCAATTTTCAGGAAACACATCGAATATTTGTAACCGCTACCATGACCGAAAAATTGAAGACTTGCAAACACCCAAACAAATATTAAATTTTATTTTTTTCCTGTCTTCAGTCAGACTTCGAATGCACAAGTTAAACGGAACAGTATGTCTCCTAGTTTTCTCCTGAAAAAATCCCCTCAGTTCTTCAACTGAATCAAAAGAAGTCATATTCGTAGCAAGGCTGAATTAATAGTTTATTTAATTTTTTTCATCCAGTCAGTCAGTCTTCGAATGCATATCTAACTTAAAAGAAGCAGTAAAGCTCATAGTTTGCTCATGAACACATAAATAAATGAATAAAATACCCTCGGCTCTTCAATGAAATCAAAGGCAGTCATATTTTTACTAAGGCTGAATTAATAGTTTATTTAATTTATTTCATCCAGTCGATCAGTCTTCGAATGCCTCTAACATAAAATAAACACTATCTATCCTAGTTTGCTCATGAACTAATAAATATATGAATAAAATTCTCTCAGCCTCTTATTATTGAGGTTGACGTTGAATAGTTTATGAACTTTTCTGTTTACGAATAGAAGGGTTTGTTAGTGTTAAATCTAAGTCTTAGAAATTCCCTTGAAATTAAGTATTTTAAAGTACCTTTAATAAATATATACGATTATGTATAAGAAAAAAGTGGTTCTCAGCCATATTCCAAATCTTGTTATGCTCTTAGCAAGTACTATTTTGAGGTTGCTGAGATAGCAATGTGGAAAACAATATGTTTATCAAAATGACAGATCATATTGCTCAAAAACGATGATCAGAATAGCAATATTTCGGATCTTGCTGTGGTAGCAATATCTTTTTCTTAGCAATATTGCTATGCGCGAACAGAATAGGTCTGAATGTTGAAGTCTCAGATGTCAACTTGGTTATATCCCCGCTTATCCACTGGGCACTTGAGACGGGTGCGCAGTGGATATCTGTTGCTTATGATTATCTTTTGCATCTTATGCTTATGATTATCTTGTTGCTTTGTTGTCGATAATTTTTCTAGTATTTATTACTTGTAAATGAAATTTACGTTATATCTAGAGTCAATGGGTGCTGAATGCATTAGGAATTTCTCGGAGTGGGAAACAACTGCCTGGTAACTGCATATGACATATGAGGTTTACTGGACCAACTAGGCAAATCCCTGAGATGTCGTGCCAACCATATGCGATTTCGAAATTATCCCAGTAATAAGCTGTTCGAGGAGATCCAAGGTCGATGTTTAGTTCTTGTTAAAAGGCCTAGAGCACGTGTACTCGGAATTTATCACCAGCTAAGTGAATTTGAAAGAGGTCGAATTATTGGTCTACGGGAGGCGAGGTTGTCATTTCGAGAAATCGCTAACCGCTGAAATTCAAGATCGACCTCTAAGACTTATGGCTATTAGAAACCGATTTGCGATAAGTCGATATTTGGCTGATGAGTGGTTAGGAGAACACGGCCATCCTGAAACTGTCCGAACGGTTTACCGCCGGATAAGGTCTTTTGGACTGCAGCATTATCGAACCTATCTTGTGTTACCTCTGACGGTTGAGCATCGCCGGCAACGATTATAGTGGTTCAGAGAACGTCAACATTGGAATGTGGAATGGCATCAGGTCGTCTTTTCTGATTAATCTCGATTCTCCTTGGGTGCACACGATGGCCGAAGAAGGGTTAGACGACGTCGGTGAGAAAGACGTGAACCTCAGTTTGATATTGAGCGTCATGTACACCGGACAGTAGGCGTTATGGTATAGGGTGCTATTGCACATGCAAGTAGGTCAGTCTTTATCCGAGATAACATGACAGCGCTGCGTTACCTTTGAGAAATAGTGGAGCCATATGTTCTCCCTTAACTTAACCGGCTCGAGAATCCAATATTTCAGCAAGATAATGCTCGACCTCATGTTGCCAGAATTAGTTTAAACTTTTTTGAAGCGACCCATGTGAATCTTCTGCAATGGCCGTCCAGATCCCCGGATCTTTCACCCATAGAGCATGTTTGGGAAGGCTTGGAAATTTACCCCAGCCCCCATGGACTTTGGCGGCTCTGATACATGAACTACAGGGAGCTTGGGATAGTATCCCTCAAGAAGAAATAAACCATCTTATTGCATCAATGCCAAGACGTATTGGGGAGTATATAGATAATCGCGGTGGATAAAAACATTCTCAACAAATTTATTAAAAAAAATTGTAAGCCCCTCGTATTTTTCTTCAAATTTCAATCATTTATGGTTTGTTGTAAAATTCAAAAAAATTGCAAAATCGACTACAATATGTGAGTAACAGAAAATGTCAACATGAAAAAACCTTCACGATTTTTTCTCCAAATTTTAATCATTTACTCCTTGCTATACTATCTATGTTTTACCAAAAATAATTTAAAATTTAAACAGCTCCTTCTGGGAGTTGCAGTTTCTTTGTCAGTTAGTATATGATCACCAGATGTTAGATATTCCATGTAGGAATTCGGACTGAAATAATTTTGGAAATCAGTTTGGAAGTTCAAAATTATTAATTTTTTTTGTTAGGCTCCTAGTGGTCTGCTCTCAGTGAAATTTTGCACACCCCAAGAGGTCATCATTGGTCACCGAAGTGCCAAAATTGAACTCAATCCGATATTTGGTTTCGGAATTTCAAGCAAAATATTCCGCTAATAGTTAAACACTTTTTGAATTTTTTCTACTCATGCTATCCCCTCGAAATTTTGCACAAGTATTCCGTCGGTACTTTGCATCTAACTACCGAGTTTCAATTCAATCGGATCAGTATTTTTCGAGTTTTAGTGAAAACAGAATTTCAATTTCAAATTTTTGAATTTTTTTTTTCCTAGTTTATAGCCATTTGATCAATACAAAACTTCGCACGCATATAAAGGTCATGATTCTACAATTTGGTGCTGAATTTCAGATAGATAGGGTGATCGGTTTCGGAAATATTCCTGAAAACATTTTAACTAAAGATGGCCATAACTCGGAAACGGCTAAGTGGATTTTGCCCATTAACTAACTTGTCCGAGATATTTACGCCACAAAACTACCCTGCACGTTTCAACGCTCTAACTCATTAAATTCGAGAGTTATCGTTCTAACGGCCGGCCGGACCGGACGGTCAGAATTGAATTTGACCCCGGATTATTCATCAGTGAGTCGAACTAAATCGCTTGCGACCATTTTCGAAAAAAAAAAAATCGAAAAATACAGATATTGCGGCGACATGATAGCACTCTGTTCCTTGCGGAATACTGATCTCTAGTTCAAAATGTACAATTACGTCACTGCATATTATTATAGCAACTCCAAATAACCGGAAATATCTCGGCTTAACGAGCATGAGTCATTGGAGGACGGTGTAAAATGGTAATCGGTCAAGCAGGGACAGACATCAGACCGGTCGATAATAATATTCATTCACTCTATTGTAGAATGCAAAAAAAACTCTCGTACCCCAAGGCTGTGGTTGATGGGGAGAAAAATATTTGGAAAGCGAAATGGCTATGAGAGGGAGGAAGGGTTGCAAATTTAACCGTCTATTATAGAAGCATTAAAAAGCTGTGATGATGTAAATTTTACCTTGAATACTGGCACGAGCTACGCGTAAGATTGAATGAAAAGAGGTTGAATGGATTATGCTTTTTGGCTCGCTATTCAGATGAAAAGAGTACCTATATCGATTCGTCGAAAATGTCTGTAATTTTCGAATGTTTGGCCGAGAATGATCTCAAACGATTAGTTCCGACTCACTGATGAAGAATCCCGAGATCAAACTTGATTCTGTCCGGCCGGCCGTCAAAATGATTGAGCTCGAACGCTATGAGTTAAAATATGTAATAAAGAAGATGAAATCTACCAAAAATGTACGCTTCAGTTCTCTGACTGAACGCTATGTTTCTATAGACCTTTTTGCGCGTATGATATGGGGAACATCGCGCTATCATTTTGACCCAATGTCTGTAATTATCGAGCATGATATCTAAAAATTGTAGAATTTGAGGTCAAATTTCATTCTGTCCGGCCGGGCGTTCGGCCGTCCGGATATAGCGATTTAAAATTATCAGGGTAGGTGGCGCATCCCAATACGACGGACAAGTTCGTTAATGGGTATAATCGGCCCTATGGTTTCCGAGTAATAATTTTGTTTTGTTGTATTTTCGAACTAAATAGTTCAAACATACCGACACGAACACTTATGCAAATCCAATCGTATGACATTTTAAATTTAATTTTGGTTGTGAATTCCTCCATAAGTGTGTGAATGTTAACAGGGATCAATGAAAAACACACTTCTTTCAAAAAATATTCTATTGGCTATCGATTTCGGCCATAAGCCATCATCAGGCCAGCTGAAAATTATGCAAAAATGCAACTAAAATACAAATCTCCAATCATCGTCGAAAGGTTGGAGATGTGCCATCTGAAACTCACCGTCAGCTATAAAATACAATTCGTCAATATTTTGAAAAACATAAATAGAACAGTCAGGTACATATAGAGGGGTAGCTTTTTTCTTTTGACCAATTCAACGTATTCAACAAAATGTACAACCCTCGAAAAAGATAAACAAACAACGGAGAAAATGTATATGTCGAAGAAAGGTGAGATATCGAGCGGCAGGGAACAGGTAACAATATGATGTGTATTATATTCATGGTCTTCATGTGATGGATACTTCTGAAAGGCGCGAAATATGAACAACGGTAACAGAAATATTATGTGAACGGTTGTAACGATTTAAATAGGTTTCTATCTGTAAATTCTGATTTTTCATTTAATAGGTGTTCGTTCTGTTTGTTCTTCAGAATTTCATATTGTTCAGAGAGTTGAAATTATCAGAGCAGGTTTGGATATCCGAATGCGCGGGCTAACTTCGTTGATGGAGTTTCAGAGTTAGAGCCGAGGGGGAGTTCACTCGTGGATATTATTGTACCGACTGTGGATATGCTTGGATATATTTGGATATGTTTGGATATATTTGGATATATTTGGATATGTTTGGATATATTTGGATATATTTGGATATATTTGGATATGTTTGGATATTTTTGGATATACTTGGATATATTTGGATATATTTAGAAATATGTGGATATATTTGGATATGTTTGGATATATATTTACTGTTGTCCTTTCATCTGCGCATGCTCAGAAGCTTTTTGAGGTTATGTCTGCATAAATAACAAACAGCTTGCGTTTTATTTTATATTTAAAGTTCAGAAAGCTGCCTAGTTATATTAGTGATACTGAATATATTCAGAATAAAGTACCGTAAATTGGGGATTGTATAGATATGGAAGAGAAATTGAGAAAATTTAAACAACATTTTTTGCTAAACCTTCCCTTTAACATTCTACAGGGCGATAAAGTGAAAATTTTAAATACTTTTTTTTTATATTCTCCATTAGATTAGAGATATTAACTTGGCAGGTATCAGTTGTTTATCAGTACGAATCAGCACATGTCATTTTGACGAATTTGGATTATCCATTGACGTATTACAGCAAGGTTACCAAATTATTTTGATCTATAATTTTTGCGGACCCTGTAAATTATAAAAATGTATACTCATAATTAATCCCCTTACGGTGTATCAATCATTTTTTCTTGAGGTAAGGTTCATAATACAGAATAGAATGTGTTAGTGTTATGAACTATTAAATTTCAAATTATGAAAAGAGGATAGTATTTTATTAATATATTTTGAACTATTAAAATAATTTGTTCGTAATCCACTACCTACTCAATGTCAGGAATACATGGACAATCTGCTATGATTGTCTCCAGCCTTGCTCTAGACATTTCGATGATACTTTCCTTAGGTATGTCGAGTTGTGAAAACTATGCACCGAGTGTGAGTTTTGCAACAACCCCTTCCACGAGGTTGAATCATTGCAGATTGCTCCTTTTATCTTGATAAATAAATTTAATGACAATTTTTGAAGCATTTTTCTTATACGACACTTTTTTTAAATTTAATTTCTTTTATGATGCAGTTCCAGGAATCCATTGATATAATTCCTAACTCTTAGAAACCAATAATTTCGGAGATATAATTTGTCTGTTTGAACAAGAGCGCCAAAAAGCTCCTGTCCACAGGGCTTGAACCAATTTTTTTTAGAAACATATTGCCATCCACATTGCCATCTCAGCAACCTCATAATAGTACTTACTAATAGGATAACAAGATTTGACAGCACATGTCATTTCGACAAATTTGGATTATCCATTGACGTATTACAGCGGGGTTACCAAATTATTTTGATCTATACTTTTTGCGGACCCTGTATATTATAAAAATGTATACTCATAATTAATCCCCTTACGGTTTTCTATCGAAAAGGTACTCTAAGTTCATGTAATTCGAATTCACCATGGTAAATTAAAATTAAGTGTCCAATGCAGGAGAATGTACAACACAATTTACCATGGTAAATTCGATTAAGGCTGTCCAATACAGGAAAATGGACAATAGAACATACGCGCAAAAGCTCCTGACTTCATGTCAGTGCTTGAACCAATTTTTTTTTTCGTAATTTTTTTGAAATTTTCTGGGTACGGTTCTTAAAAAATCGTCTTAATGTCGGTTTTCTACTAATAGTTACCAAACTTCAATTCGATCGAATCTATATTTTTTGAGTTATCGAGGAAATAATATTCCAGGTGGGTATAACTCGGAAACCGTTAAACCGATTATGCCCAATATGCCGGATATGCAACCAACACGGAAAATTGCAAGTCCCTATCTCCTTTTGTTCGAAAGTTATCGAGGCAATGGTCACCCATCTACTGCACATCAAAGCTGCTCGAATCTCCAACAATATTTAACCGATGGTGTTAAAACTTAAAACTTGACAGTAGAGTTGGGTTCTAAAGGCTCTTGCAAAATTTCAGCAATTTCAGAGGAATAGATACTGATATATAGAATTTTTTTTACTAATTTTCAATGATTTCTTAAAAATTTTCCATGAATACTATCCTCACCAAATTCTGCAAGAATTTTCGCGTTGGCATTCTACAACTAATAACCATGTTTCAATTCAATCGGTTTAGTATTTTTCGAGTTAATGAGGAGAAAAAAACAAACAAATTTCAGATGGCTATAACTCTAAAACCGTTAGGCCGATTATGCTTATAAACAAACTCAAATGTCGTGTTCAGATGCACATCCTAACCTGAAAACTTCAAGCCGCTATCTCTTTCCGTTCTCAAGTTATCGTGACAACAAAAATATTTTTTAATAATTTTCTAGCCTTACGATTCGCACAAAATTTCACAAACGTGCTTAGGTTCATATTCTACAACTACTCACCAAGTTTCAATTCGATCGGATTCATATTGGTTGAAAACAAAATTATTACTCGGAAACCATTGGGCTGATTATGCCCATTAAAGAACTTATCCGTCGTATTGGGATACGCCACCTACCCTGAAAATTTCAAGTCGCTAGCTCTTTCTGTTCTCAAGATATCGTGGCAACGGCCGGACGGCCGGCCGGACAGAATCAAATTTGACCTCGAATTCTTCATTGGGGAGTCGAACCAAATCGTTTGATACCATTTCCGTCAAAACATTCGAAACTTTTTTGAGTTATCGAGGAAATAATATTCCAGGTGGGTATAACTCCGGAACCGTTGGACCGATTATGCCCGTAAACGAACTTAACACTCCCATTCGGATACGCAACATACCCTGAAAATTGCAAGTCCCTATCTCCTTTCATTCGTAAGTTATCGAGGCAACGTTCACCAATCCATCTACTGAACTCACACAAGGCTGCTCGAATCTTCAAAAATATATATATCTCATCTTGTTCGAACATGGCAGTAGAGTTAGGTTTTGAAGGCTCTTGCAAAATTTTAGCGATGTCGGACGAATAGTAACTGATTTATAGAATTTTTTTCAATAATTTTCAATGATTTTTTTAAAATTTTCTAGTTATACGGCCTCATGAAATGTTGGTTGTTATTGAGGAAATAACAACCAAATTTCAGATGGGCATAACTCCAAAACCGTTCAGTCGATTATGCCCCTATCTCCTTTCCTTCAAAAGTTATCAAGGCAACGGTCACCCATCCATCTACTAAACTCACATAAGGCTGCTCAATTATCCATCAATATATATCCGATCGTGTTCAAACTTGGAACTTGACAGCAGAGTTAGGTTCTGAAGGCTCTCGCAGAATTTCAGCGATGTCCGACGAATAGTTACTGATATACAGAATTTTTTTCAATGATTTTCAATGATTTTTTGAAAGTTTTCTAATATTACGATCCTCACGAATGTTTTTTAAGAGTTTTCGCGTTGGTATTATACAACTTATAACCATGTTTGAATTCATTCGGTTCTGTATTTTTCGAGTTATTCAGGAAATAAAAATCAAATTTCAGATAGATATAACTCCAAAATCGTTTGGCCGATTATGCCTATAGACAAACTCAAATGTTGCATTCAGATGCACAACCTAACCTGAAAATTTCAAGTCGCTATCTCTTTCCGTTCTCAGGGTATTGTGACATAATAAATATCTTTTAATAATTTTTTTAAATTTTCTAGTGACACGATTCTCACAAAACTCCACAAACTTGCTTAGATTTATATTCTACAACTATTCACCAAATTTCAATTCGATCGTTTCCATATTGGTTGAAAATAAAATTATTACTCGGAAACCATTGGGCCGATTATGCCCATTAACGAACTTGTCCGTCGTATTGGGATGCGCCACCAACCCTGATAATTTCAAGTTGCTATCTCATTCCGTTCTCAAGTTATCGTGGCAACGGACGACCGGCCGGACAGAATCAAATTTGACCTCAAATTCTTCATCAGTCCGTTGAACCTAGTCGTTTGAGAACATTAACGGCAAAACATTTGAACATTACAGACATTTGGGCAAAATGATAACGTGCAAAAATTACTCTATATTTCCAAGGGATATTGTTAGAGCGGCAGCTTGAAAGCAAGTGTACTGTATCTGTCTAAGCACTACACTATTAATTATCGTATATACAGTGACAAGGGCGTAGCCAGGGGGGGGGGGGGTTTGGGGGTTCAAACCCCCCCCGAAATGTTATTTTTTCTCTTAAAAAAAAAATGTTTGCTGCAGAAAGTGACCCTTACACCCCCAAAACCCCCCCCGAAATGAATTCCTATTTCAAAACCCTCCCCGAAATTAATTCCTGGCTACGCCCTTGTACAGTGATCATTTCTCAGATTATTATAATCCAAGAGTGCCTACATGTATTCATCCTGAAGCTGTCACTAGATTTTTGCCCTATGTAACTGTCCACGATGATCACTGTTATGCACAAAAATCTTCTTCCGATTTGAATACCAACAGCACCTGTATTTCTCTATACATTCAGCCTAAAGGGAAGATGCCTGACTGATGAGCACTGCAATTTTATGCGATATTGTTGGAAAGTTTTCTTTGAAGCATGATTCTTTTTAATTTTCTAAGAAATTTTGAATGATTTATTCAAATGTATGAATATACTGTTTTTAGAAATATTTTCATATTTGACGGATATTTACCAACAATAAATAACATGCTAAATAACAAAATTGGGCTTACTTTCCCTTCTCTAATTTATCAATTTTCGATGTAAATTATGCAATTCAATCATAAATTCTGTTTGCAGAGGATTTATAATAGAAGCTGTAAATTTACATTGAAGCTGAATACAATACGCGAAAAGTACTAGGAGAATACCTGTGTTAATTCAAAATTCCCGTCGTTCGATTATTTCCTGCAACCAAACGTGGCGATTGTTTAAAGGTATTGGTATTAGGTGTTGCCTACGAATAGTTGCGAGTTTTCATTTCTTATTGTTAGTGTTCTGTGGTCCGAGCACTCTGAGCTACAGGTTGGCGGTTGCTGACGATGGAGCAATTAGTCACAAATACCTGTCCAGCCTTGATCTTAGTGATTCGACATTTCGTTTCGATGATACTTTCTGTATCTGAAGGTATTTCGAGTTGTGAAAACCATGCAGCCAAATCTGCGAGATTGAATAATTGCATATTGCTCATTTATTCGTGATATTCTAGCTAGAATATATTATCCGGAGTTGTTTCTCACCTGAACATCCTGGGACAGGGAGCAGAATTTCCTTATTATTATCCCTCCAGTCATCCCTAGAGCCATTTGCACTCCTATCGAGTAAAGCTTCGAAATAATCTCCCAAATCACCAGCTGCTACTTCCATTACTGCAATTAAATTAAGTCACATGATAGAAAAACTTGACATTGTCTCGACTCTGAAGTCATCGTTCAGCCATCAACCCGATTATATCATGTCAAATAGTTGTTCTAAAAATAAATGGTAACGTCTGTGTTACTGTTTGTTTGGAGAATTGAACTCCGGGAGTATGAGAGCGCTAACAGTTCTCCCAATTATCCATAGTTTGAGAATTTCCGTGTCCAATACTTTTTCAAACGAAAACAATGAACCTACTGCTGACAAATTCGTGAGGAAATTTAATAGGCACGACGACAGTAATCAAGAATAACTAAATTAATGTGTTTATCTAATGAAATAGGAATAGCAGGATTCATCAAGATAACTACTTAAGTATTTAGGGCAAGATTAAATATTTATTCAATAAAACAAAACTACAAAATACAGCAGTCCGCCATGATGAAGTTGAACACCTATCATAGTGAGGACTATATAAACATGACTTTCTTTGGTGCAAACTTCGATGATACTTGCACTTTCTAAATATTGATACTTGAGCTTATACAATATTTCGTGATTTATATCGATCTTCTTGCTTAGTTTTAGTTTTGTACTGGCAAAAGAAGGGTTAGTCATTGAATGAAGATTTACCAAGAGTTGATTCGTCAATGATGGAAAAGTTTCTGGCATCAAATACTCACTTTTGTGCAGCAAAATTTAGAAATGTCGAAACGACAATGTAGGTATACTTACCTACAAATAATCATTACAACAAACAATAATTTAAAAGTTCAAAACCCATAAAATAAATTTTGAAAGGTACTTCTTGATGGTTCAACAAAAGACCCATAAAATATTGCCATATGAACGAAGAAATGGAATCAAAATGGGCGGAATTTATTATTGAAAGTAAATTGGACAATTTGGGCATACAGCAGTCAGATCTAGCCGTGCCAGATTAAGCAACTTATTCCGTATTGTTTTTTTGTTTGGAGCAAAAATTTGTTAGTTGTTCTTATTGACTTATTAACACACTGAGCGTCCGCACTACGCTTATAGATATTTAATATTTATATTTCACACGTAAAATATCTGATTTGGACTTTGGCTCGTTGTGATTTTTACATACGTTGTTGGTGTTTATACAGGGTGATTCACTGGGGAATGCGAATACAGCTGGTAATGGAGGACACCGTGGTGCTTGTTAATAAAAAATAGGTTATAACCTATTTTTTATGGATTTATCATTCTCTATAACTAAGATACAGGGCGATTTATAAATTTTCCCCATTTTTTCAATTAGTCATAACTTATGAACCACCATATACATTTTTGTAATATTTGGTTGGTATGTTCTTTGTCCACGGTGGTGTCGATCGACTTAACAAAAATAAATATTAGTCCAGGTCAGGCTTTAAAAAAAATAAGTAGGTCCGAGTCGAAACAACACCCACACAATTCTTTTCCTTATTGACTTGTGTCAAATCTAGATGTTTCGATTATGTGGCACAAAAAATTAATCGTCTTCCCCAAATGGTAATTTTCCAGCTTTAATCCATAAAATCAACAACCATTCCTTAATCTCCTCATTTCTGGATCCCAACCTTATTCAAAACCGAGAAGACATGTCCGCATTTGGGACAAAATATCCTTATCAATGACTTTCAAACACCCCGTATGTTTAAAGAAAACATCATAACATTTGTTCATTGCGATATATTTAAGTAAAAAATAAATAATAATATAAAAAAAAAAGCACTGATGTGAAGTCAGTACTCTTTGGCGCGCGTGTTCACGGTGGCTAATTTGAATTGAATGATTCAAAAATTAACAGTGCTGTATCTAAGCTGCCATCAGGATAGAGTAACAAAGTTGGAAAAGAACACAAGTGACTCTCCTTAGTCGCACAAGCTCCTAGAAGATTTGGGTGGGTCAGTATAATCCTAATCATGTTTATAGCACGCGCGCCAAAGCAGATTGACTTTTTACACTTTTTCTTTCATTGTTAAGTCAATCTGCTTTTGCGCGCGTGCTATAAACATGATTAGGATTATACTGACCCACCCAAATCTTCTAGGAGCTTGTGCGACTAAGGAGAGTCACTTGTGTTCTTTTCCAACTTTGTTACTCTATCCTGATGGCAGCTTAGATACAGCACTGTTAATTTTTGAATCATTCAATTCAAATTAGCCACCGTGAACACGCGCGCCAAAGAGTACTGACTTCACGTCAGTGCTTTTTTTTTTTTTTCAAGTTCCTTTAACAAATATAGCTATCAATACAGTTTGGCTGTTAGTTTTACCGTAGATTAGAAAAAAATTCGGTTGTAGGTCCTCCGTTAGGGACGAAATTGCATCTTCTCCAAATCCGAACGCATTTTAATATAGATCTACCGAATATAGTTATTTATAAATTCGCCTCAGGGCCACCATACAGACCATTCAAATCGGAAACAACGCTATTTCCCCCAAACTGACTTGTGTCCGTGCACTGAATTGACATGAATATTCTTTTAAAACCTCACAATATCGGCTCATTACTCCCAACATAACCCAAACAACCCAAAACCATTCACTTCTCGTCTGCGCAAGCGCAGTATACTCGTGGCTGCAAGTCCTCCCAAAATTACACACCTCACAAAAAACTCCGATTCTCCAACACTAGTGGTTCAGGAGATATCGCTTCTTGAATCCACGCATGCGCAGACCCTCACCAGGGGATTCTATAGCGGAAAAGCACCCGCCACCCCAAAACCCCAATCCTCTCTGACGAAAGCACCACCAGTTAAATCACTGATGGTCTGCTCATGCGCATAACGAAAAATGCCCGTAAGGGGTTACATCCATTTCAAAATTAGCCCCAGGGCCACGGTACGGAAACTTTAACTCTGAAACAACGCTACAGCCCCCAAACTGACTTGTCCTTGCACTGAATTGCTATGAATATTCTTTTAAAACCTCATAATATCGTCTCAGCACTCCCAACATAACCCATCCAACCCAAAAACAGTCTCTTCTCTTCTGCGCATGCGCAATCTACTCGCGGCTAAAAGTCCTCTCAAAATAACACACCTTACAAAAAACTCCGATTCTCCAACACTAGTGGTTCAGGAGATATCACATCTTTAATCCACGCATGCGCAGACTCTCAACAGGGGATTCTATAGAGGAATAGCATCCGCCACCCCAAAACCCTAATCCTCTCTGACGAAAACACCACCAGTTAAATTACTGATGGTCTGCTCATGCGCATAACGAAAAATGCCTGTAAGGGGTAACATCAATTTCAAAATTAGCCCCAGGGCCACGGTACGGACACTTTAACTCGGAAACAACGCTACATCCCCCAAACTGACTTGTCCTTGCACTGAATTGCTATGAATATTCTTTTAAAACCTCATAATATCGACTCAGCACTCCCAACATAACCCATCCAACCCAAAAACAGTCACTTCTCTTCTGCGCATGCGCAATCTACTCGCGACTAAAAGTCCTCTCAAAATAACACACCTTACAAAAAACTCCGATTCTCCAACACTTGTGGTTCAGGAGATATCACATCTTTAATCCACGCATGCGCAGACCCTCAACAGGGGATTCTATGGAGGAATAGCATCCGCCACCCCAAAACCCTAATCCTCTCAGACGATAACACCACCAGTTAAATCACTGATGATCTGCTCATGCGCATAACGAAAAATGCCTGTAAGCGGTAACATCAATTTCAAAATTAGCCCCAGGGCCACGGTACGGACACTTTAACTCGGAAACAACGCTACATCCCCCAAACTGACTTGTCCTTGCACTGAATTGCTATGAATATTCTTTCAAAACCTCATAATATCGACTCAGCACTCCCAACATAACCCATCCAACCCAAAAATAGTCACTTCTCTTCTGCGCATGCGCAATCTACTGGCGGCTAAAAGTCCTCTCAAAATAACACACCTTACAAAAAACTCCGATTCTCCAACACTAGTGGTTCAGGAGATATCACATCTTTAATCCACGCATGCGCAGACCCTCAACAGGGGATTCTATGGAGGAATAGCATCCGCCACCCCAAAACCCTAATCCTCTCAGACGAAAACACCACCAGTTAAATCACTGATGATCTGCTCATGCGCATAACGAAAAATGCCTGTAAGCGGTAACATCAATTTCAAAATTAGCCCCAGGGCCACGGTACGGACACTTTAACTCGGAAACAACGCTACATTCCCCAAACTGACTTGTCCTTGCACTGAATTGCTATGAATATTCTTTTAAAACCTCATAATATCGACTCAGCCCTCCCAACATAACCCATCCAACCCAAAAACAGTCACTTCTCTTCTGCGCATGCGCAATCTACTCGCGGCTAAAAGTCCTCTCAAAATAACACACCTTACAAAAAACTCCGATTCTCCAACACTAGTGGTTCAGGAGATATCACATCTTTAATCCACGCATGCGCAGACCCTCAACGAGGGATTCTATAGAGGAATAGCATCCGCCACCCCAAAACCCCAATCCTCTCTGACGAAAACTACAGCAGTTAAAGGACTTCTCATCTGCGCATGCGCAATACGGAAAATGCCCGGAAAGGGCAGCATGAACCTCAAAAACATATGTTTCGGCATTAAAAGCAAAGTATTCCGCAAAATAGTAGTAATTTTTTTATTTTTTTCATGTCACGTGATCTTCACGAAATTTTGCATTAGTGTTTGCTTTGGTCTTTTGCATCTAACTACTGAGTTTCAATTTAATCAGATCAGTATTTTTCGAGTTATCGTGAAAACAAAATTTTCAAATTTTCAAAAAATTTTTTTGCCACTTTAGGGCAGTCCGTTCAACACAAAACTTCGCAGGCATATAAAGGCCATGATTCTACAATCTGATGCCAAATTTCAAAAAGATCGAGTGATCGGTTCCAGAAATATTCATAAAAAACGTTTTTATTAAAAACGGCCTTAACTCCGAAACCGCTCGGTCGATTTCGCCCGTTAACGAACTTGTCCGAGATATTTACGCTACGAAACTACCCTGCAAATTTCAACGCTCTAAGTCGTTCCGTTCGAGAGTTATCGTGCTAACGGCCGGACCGGACGGACAGAATTGAATTTGACCTCGAATTCTTCATCAGGGAGTCGAACCCAATCGTTTGAGACCATTTTCGAAAAAAAATTCGAAAAATACAGACATTGTGACGAAATGATAGCACGCTGTTCCTTGCGGAACACGCGCGCAAAAATGAGTAAAATGCCCATTACGAAAAGCATAACTATATTGAAACAAAAATAACGTTGCAACAACTAGCCTGCAAGAGGCCCGAGTTTAATACAGTCGTTTACCATGTTTGGGGTCATATAGAATCAAACGTTTATTCAACTGAGGTTAACTCTAGAAAGGACCTTCTACGAATAATTGAGAACGCATGCAATGAAGTGAGAAATTACCAAGTTATGATTAAAACAAAATTTCAAGCATTGACGAGAGCTTTGCGCGTATGGACAGTAGAACATGCGCGCAAAAGCTCCAGACTTCACGTCAGTCTTGAACCAGTTTTTTTTTTCGTAATTTTTTTTAGGATTTTCTAGGGTTACGGTTCTCACAAAATTTCACACAATTCTTTATGTCGATATTCTACCACTAGTTACTGAGCTTCAATTCGAACGAGTCTATTTCTTTTGAGTCATCGAGGAAATAATATTCCAGGTGGGTATAACTCCGAAACTGTTGGGCTTGATTATGACCAACAGCGAACTTAACTCTCCCATTCTGACTCGCAACCTACCCTGAAAATTGCAAGTCCCTATCTCCTTTCGTTCGAAAGTTATCGAGGCAACGATCCAGCTACTGAACTCACACAGCTGCTCGGATCTCCAACAATATAGATCCAATCGTATTAAAAGCTGGAACTTGGCCGAGTAGATATATGTTCTCAAGGCTCCCTCAAAATTTCAGCGATGTCGGACGAATAGTTTCTGATATACAGTGCGCGTCAAAATTATGGAACAAATTCAATTTCTCAGAAAAAAAAAATTTGGCAACAAAATCCTGAAACAGGTCGATTTTTGTTTCACTTTTACCAAATTTTTATGCATTTTTGAAGGATTTTTGTTGCGCCCTGTGCCATCCCCATCAACCCTCTAAATTTTTTGAATAGAGAAATTGGGTCATGTGGTATTTTTTTGACAAGGTCTTTGTATCTTCTTTCAAGGCGTGCAGAAATTCTCAAGAAAAAAATTTTCTTTTTTGAAATATAGTTAGTTCAAAGAGGTTTTTAGTATGTGCACTTTGTCATGGCTCATTTACTTTGAGACGATGGTACCTGATGAAATTTGTCACCGAATGAAAGTCGACCATTACAGTTTTGTTCATGCACAACTTTCAATCCCTACAAACCCTTTAATGGAGGAAAAAATAAACTGTAATGGTCGACTTTCATTCGGTGACAAATTTCATCAGGTACCATCGTCTCAAAGTAAATGAGCCATGACAAAGTGCACATACTGAAATCCTCTTTGAACTAACTATTTTTCAAAAAAGAAAGATGCTTTCATAAAAATTTCTACACGCCTGTAAAGAAGATACAAAAACCTTGCCAAAAAAGTACCACAGGACTCACTTTCCCTACTCAAAAAATTTAGAGGGTTGATGGGGATGGCACAGGGTGCAACAAACATCCTTCAAAAATACATAAAAATTTGGTAAAAGTGAAACAAAAATTGACCTGTTTCAGGATTTTGTTGCCAAATATTTTTCTTCTGAGAAAATGAATTTGTTCCATAATTTTGACGCGCACTGTATAGAATTTTTTTCAATAATTTTTTAAATAATTTCTAGTGATACAATCCGCACGAAATTTCGCAAGAACTTTATCGTTGGCATTCTACAACTGAAAACCATGTTTGAATTGGATCGGTTTCGTATTTTTCGAGTTATTGAGGAAATACGAACCAAATTTCAGATGGGTATAACTCCAAAACCGTTTTGCCGATTATGCCTATGAACAAGCTGAAATGTCGGATTCAGAGTCACAACCTGACCTGAAAATTTCAAGTTGCTATCTCTTTCCGTTCTCAGGCTATCGTGACATAAATATTATTCTTTAATAATTTTTTTAAAATTTTCCACTGATACGATTCTCACAATATTTCACAAGCGACCTTAGGGTTGTATTCTCCAATTATTGCTCGGAAACCATTGGGCCGATTATGCCCATTAACGAACGTCCGTCGTATTGGGATGCGCCACCTACCCTGAAAATTTCATGTCGCCACCTCTTTCTGTTCTCAAGTTATCGTGGCAACGGTCGACCGGCCGGACAGAATCAAATTTGACCACGAATTCTTCATCAAGGAGTAACCCAATCGTTTGCGACCATCTTCGGCAAAAAATCCGAAAATTACAGACATTTGGGTAAAATGATGAGTGGGCCTTCATTTTATATATAGTGCTTCCCAACAACTCACCATCAACAGGAACTTTCTTTTTCTATTGATATTTCCAAATTTTATTTCATATAAAAAGTATGTGCATTGAAAATGATATAAAACTAGACCAGCTCGAAAATTCTAGCTTATTGTTATGAATGCCCTAAGTAAACTTGTTTGAAATTACTATGATCAATCTGCAAAAATTCAGGTCGGAAAACCATGAAAAATATATTTTCTTGTTTTGCTCACCTAATGGATTTTTGTTGATGGTGACTAGACAACATTACTGTAAGCGTGAATAAGACTGTAACTGTAATAATCTGTTTGAACTTGATTTTTCGACATTTGTTCGAATTTCCTCTGAAAAGTCGTTTCATTTAGGTAAAAAGTTGCTCCTATTCATATTTTCGCCACTAAAATCTATCAATTTCACATTCACTTCTGAGTAACCCAAGAATGCAACTAATGCTGCATAATCAATAATAGAAATAAATAATAAATAATATAATAAATAAATAATAATAGAAATTTTCTAGGGCACAGTTGGCCAAGTTTTATATCAAATTAAATCACTCTTGATGCACCAACAAATTAAATTCGGAAATAGTCCCTCTTGGTGCGGAGTTTCCGGGAAGCACTGTATATTTTTTTAATGTAGCGTAATGATCAAATATAAATTGATAATTTTTTTAAGCATAAAGGGGGTTTGAATGTTAATCATTGATAATAATAATTGTAATTTTGAAATTTCGATATACAGGGTGTTATTTCGCCTCGAAATCTACTTTTAAATTTATCATGGCCGGATCTTAAATAAGACATTTTTTATTATGTTAGTCGATATCACTGTGGAAAAAAAAAATATACGAATCAAATATAACAAAAATGTATAAGGTGGTTCATAAGTTATGATTAATTGAAAAAATCGGTAAAAATAATGAATCACCAGGTATCTTGGATATGAAGAACCCATAAAATATATATTTAGAAGCACCTCGGTAACTTCCATCTACATTATTGTATGCGTATTTCCAAATTACTCTGTATAGACGTGACGTGACGTAGACGCCATGACACCTACGAGCGTTTTCGCGCGAAATTGCGACTGCATTTTGTTCGGAAATAATCTTTTCGTGGTGAATAATATATATTTCGGAAATATTAGATGCTTTAGAATATCATGGAGCCGTTTTTGCGCGTATGTTCTGGGGAACATCGCGTTATAGTTTTGCCCAAATGTCTGTAACTTTCGAATTTTTTGACGAAAATGGTCTCAAACGATTTAGTTCGACTCCCCAATGAAGAATTCGAGGTCAAATTTGATTCTGTCCGTCCGGCCGTCCGTTGCCACGATAACTTGAGAACGAAAAGAGCTAGCGACTTGAAATTTTCAGGGTGGGTGGCGCATCCCAATACGACGGACAAGTTCGTTAATGGGCATAATCAGCCCAGTGGTTTCCGAGTAATAATTTTGTTTTCAACCAATATAAATCCGATCGAATTGAAACTTGGTGAGTAGTTGAAGAATATGAACCTAAGCACGTTCGTTACATTTTGTGCGAATCGTATGACTAGAAAATTTTAAAAAAATTATTAAAAAATATTTTTGTTGTCACGATAACTTGAGAACGGAAAGAGATAGCGGCTTGAAGTGTTCAGGTTGGGATGTGCACCAGAACGCGACATTTCAGTTTGTTTATGAGCATAATCGGCCAAACGGTTTTAGAGTTATAGCCATCTGAAATTTGGTTGTATTTTGTTCTTCATTTACTCGAAAAATACTAAACCGATTGAATTCAAACATGGTAATTAGTTGTAGAATGCCAACGCGAAAATTCTTGCAAAATTTCGTGAGGATAGTATTTGTAAAAAATTTTAAAAAAATCATTGAAAATGGAAAAAAAAATTTCTATATATCAGTAACTATTCGTTTGAAATTGCTGAAATTGCCAAGTTTCAAGTTTTAACACGATCGGTTGAATATTGTTGGAGATTTGAGCATTCTTGTGTGAGTTCAGTAGATGGGTGACCGTTGCCTCGATAACTTTCGAACGAAAGGAGATAGGGACTCGCAATTTTCAGGGTAGGTTGCGTATCCGAAAGGGAGAGTTGAGTTCGTTTTTGGGCATAATCGGTCAAACGGTTTCCGTGTTATACCCACCTGGAATATTATTTTCTTGATAACTCAAAAAATATTCGATCGAATTGAAGCTTGGTAACTAGTAGTAGAAAATCATCATAAGGACGTGTTTTAAATTTTGTAAGAACCATACCCCTAGAAAATTTGAAAAAAATGACGAAAAAAATTTTTTAAGAACCGCACCCCTACAAAATTTCAAAAAAATTATTAAAAAAATTGGTTCAAGCACTGACGTGAACTCAGAAGCTTTTGCGCGTATGTTCTATTGTCCATTCTTCTGTATTGGACACTCTTAATTCGAATTTACCATGGTAAATTCGAATTAAGTGTCCAATACAGGAGAATGGACAACATAATTTACCATGGTAAATTCGATTAAGGGTGTCCAATACAGAAGAATGGACAATAGAACATACGCGCAAAAGCTTCTGACTTCACGTCAGTGCTTGAACCAATTTTCAAAATAAGTCATGCCCATTATGCCGATCCCACCACCCGTTCACAAGCACGATAAATTGAGATTTGCAGGGTAGGTTTGAAGATCGAATAATGGGAGAAATAATAATAAATATCCTTGGGGGTTATAAATACAAGATGGTATAAAAAGAACATCATGAAAGTGGACACCCCCACAACGTGCACAGCATGCCACAGCCAGCAAGAAACTATTATGCACATTCTGTCTGCTTGCAGAGTTCATGCTCCATCAGGATATGTGGAAAGATACAATGTGGCACTCCGAATTCTGTAGTTCCGTCTGAGAGAGGTTTACGGTATAGACAAGGAACCAGTGCTACCATATGTGCCTCTGGAGATTGAAGCACTTGTTGAAAATAGCAGGGCTCGCATCTACTGGCACTATGCGATTCCAACAACTCGGCAGATCCACGCCATAAAGCCAGATATACTTCTGCTGGACAAAGAACTCAAGGAATTGTTAGTCGTCGAATTTTCCTCCCCCGCAGAAAATAATGTGGTGATGAAAGAAGAACAGAAGAGGGAGAAATACAAGGATTTAATGTTTGAACTTGGGATCCTGTATCCAAGGCATAAGGTTAGGATGGTCATACTAATCATAGGATGCCTAGGCGGAATGAGAGCGAACTACGTGACCGAATTGAAGATTATTCCGGCCTGCAAATCTCTGGCCGAGGATTTAGCTCACAGAATGCAGAAAGCGACGTTGCTCGGATCATTCGAGTCATCAGGTCCCATCAACTATGAATGCCGCTTGCAGCTCATCTCTTGTTAAGAGACGCTGTAAGGGCAGGACGAAGAACTACTCCAAGGAACGTGCGAGAAGTTTTTTAGTGAGTAACCATCAACATCTGGAGTCTCACACTCCTGAGAGAAGCAGACACTCTCAGGGCGGGCCTATAAAAGGTTTTTCCTCTCGAGCGGAAAAAAAATCCTTATATGAGGAGCTTTCTACACACAGAGAATGATGTCTAGGATGTATTCTGAAATGATTTGCCATTTATTCCTATATCTACATCCATAGAAGACATAATTTTAAGAATTTTACCAATAGAAATTTCATATTGTCAATGTCTGACAAATATACTAAACTAAAGTTAGTTATTCTATGGGATTGAGAAGCTATAGATTTCTCCTAGACGGAGAATATCGTTTCCTCCAAATTTTAATATTCATTGAATTCTCGTATTTACATTATTTTTTCAATATATCGTGGCTTATCTTGTTTTATTACTGCCAATAAATCTCAGCTTTTATTAATCGTAAAAACTGCTAGAAACTTCACACCATTCTTTATTACATCTGAATAAAAAATATGACTGTATTAATTCCGTGACTCAACTAATTTTATTTAATTTCGCACCACCATTTTAGTTTACTATTTCCTCAATAATTAAATATTTCACTGAGTGCAGAGAGAAAAAGAAACAAAAATTTTCAGTTTACGTTTGTATCCGCGTTATCCTGTTTCCTTTACGACATACATACATATTAGTGTCCGACCGAAACTGGTTTTTCAGCCGAAACCGAAACCGAACTTTCGGCCAGGGTCTCAGTTTCGGCCGAAACCGAAACCGAAACTTTTTATTTCATACTGAAATCTACTGTATTTTTTACAATTTTATTTGCATATACATAAAAACAGTTAAGCAGTGTTAAATAAATTAAAAAGACAACTTTTTTGATATCCTTATTCATTATTTTGGTATTACCAAGTTATAAAAATAATTAGTCGAAGTATACAGGGTAATTCCAAATCAGACACGTCAACCTTGGAGGAGGTGTTAGTATGGATAATTTGCTGTGGTTTGAGCCATTTTTATTGATGACCAAAAATCAACAGTTTCCGAGATATTTGAGTTCTGGTTCTGGTGAAAAAGAATTAATATGATTTGAAAGGGGATGTAAGAAGCAAATAGAGAAAAATAACGAATTAAATATTATTTTTTTTTGCAAATGAGCTCGAAATTTCATTAGAAAATGTATTCATAAATTATGTTCCACCATTCCATATAGGCAAGCACATTATTGAAAGGTTTTTTTCTGGGTTTTCTCTCCCAAATATCTATAAAATAAAAATTTATTATTTTGTGATTTGCTTCTGCGTAAGAAAGACAATATATTTGTCAATAATTCAAGAATTTCACAATAACTATCAACAAAATAATTCTAAAGATTTTCATTAAGCGTCTGACGAAGGAGTCTGATATAGACTCCGAAACGTTACCATATAGTTGTTTCTTCGTTGATGTTGTTTCGTTGTTGTTTGTTAGGCAACATTGTTCAATTGATTGCTTCTGACAAATATATTGTCTTTCTTACGCAGAAGCAAATCACAAAATAATTAATTTTTATTTTATAGATATTTTTCAGAGTTTGGGAGAAAAAACCCAGAAAAAAACCTTTCAATAATGAGTATACCTCCCACAGTATCCTTTAATGATTACTTAAGGCAAGCACATGCCGTCTTTCTGATATCTTTAGTTGTTATTTTCCACCTGAAATTTACTCACGCTGTCTTTTGATACACATTCCCTATTTTATACGCCGGACATTCAAAAGGTTGCTTTAAAAAATCTGCTGAAACGAAACTAGTTATGCAATCTAACGAAATCTTTTATAGAATGAAGAAGGAATTGGCAAGTTTTTAAAATAATTTTGGCATACAAAATTGTGATATTCGAAAGTTGCAGACAAATTGATATTAGAAATTGATTTTTCATTTATTCATATACCACATATCAAATCATACAAATTCTTTTTCAACCTCTTATACAGCATAGTTTGGTTTTTTTCGTACATATCATATCCTTTTCTGATGAAAATAAACCAAAATTATCATCAAATTTGGTCAACGTAGAAAAAATTGACGAAATATGAACTAAGTTCAGAAATCTTTTAAAAATCACCCGAACTCCAAAAACTGTTGATTTTCGGTTATTAATAAATATGGATTAAACAACAGCTAATGAGACATACTCGCTTCTCCTCCAAGTTTCACGTCTTATTTAGAATCACCCTATGTAATCTATATAATAATCATTAAAGTGAATTCTCATGAATTATCAGTCTTAACATAGATAGATTATAATAACTTGTACGACAATTATGTATACCTACTTTTAACTCCTGGCCAAAGGACCAGGATAATTCACGAACAGTAAAGTTTCGGACCGGCCGAAAGTTTCGGCCATTTTTGGCCGAAACCGAAACTAAGGCCGAAACTAGATTTCTTGGCCGAAACCGAACTTTCGATCGGTCACTAATACATATACACTGTGGAAAAGCCAAATGGAATAAATCTTGGTAACTGTACATACTTATGGAAAATCCCGAAACATGTCAAATTTAAATTTGAAATTGTCATTTTTATTCGTGAAAATGCAAACCCTACCTTTAACCCCATTCGAAAGACAAGTAAAACCCCCAAGTTTTCAAATAGGAAGTATGAGCTTATGATACATCGTTTGAAAGGTCCCGTGATTCTCTATTCAGAAATGTTGTAACCTTCATATTTATTGCAAAAATCAAATAAGAATATGGTACAAAATCAAAACCTAAAATGTAATACAAAATGTAGCAAAAAAAATTATGAATTTTAATGAAGTAGATGTTCAAATCGTTCATCACAAAAGCCTTGGCAACATCCTAACATCAAATAAAAATTTCTTCCAACATTATTCAACATCTCAGGAGTGATCGAACTAGAGGCAAGCGTTATTCGATCTGTTAGGTCATTCAAATCAAGGGGTTTAGTTTTGTACACAATGCTCTTCACATATCCCCATCAAAAAAATCTAATGGGTTCAGATCAGGGGATCACACTAGCCATTCCATCGTTCCTCGCCTTCCTATCCGCTGATTTGGAAATATTGCGTCGAGTTACTGCCGGACATTGCGTTGGTAGTGTGGTGGTGCTGCATCCTGTTGGAACCATATCGTATTCCGTGGAACTTGAGATTTCATTGATTAGGATATAAATTTGTCGAAGTTGGAACCACATAATTTCGAAGTAGTACTAAATATTTATCACCCTTCAAATTGCCCTCGATGAAAAAGGGGCCTATGATATGGTTTCGAACATTTCCTGCCCAAACATTATCCTTTTGAGGGCATTACGTGTGTTCCTCTCTCATCCAGTGGACATTTTCGGTAGACCAGTAGCGGAATTTTGACCATTAGCGTAGCCGTTGAGAAAAAAGGGCGCTCATCATAAATCAAAACGTCTACTAATTGGATTACCTATATTGTTATCCGACATGTCCATCATTTGTTCACAAAAATAAGTACTACTATCAAAATCGTCTCCCAAGAAATGCTGGGTAGGTATCATTTCATGGCGTAGCATTTTATTTTGTTTTAATATGTTTAGAATCGATGTATGACTAACATTGAATATTGTGGCGGCATCTCTACTCGATTTATGTGGATTTTCTTCAAAGTCAAGCATCACGTCTAATTTCACATCCTGACGCAGTGTATAGCAGCTGCTTTTTTAATCTGCCTTACATGCCCAAACTCACGAAACTGCTTCTCTATTTTACTTATTGTCCCTTGTTATAGGCGGCAAATTCGGAAATTTCTCATGAAACAAAGGACTTACTTCTTTTTGTGTTCGCGTAAATGAAGGTAAATAAGTTTAGTATTATCGTAATAAGATTTGTGAATATTCGAGGGAATATTATAGTGAATTTCGAATCATATGATTTTATTTTTTCTATTTTGAGTTTTGCAATACAAATAAAGGTGATAACATGAATAGAGAATGAAGCGACCTTTCAAATGATTTATCACAAGCCCATAATTCCTATTTGAAAAATTGGGGGTTGCACCTGTCTTTCGAAGGGGGTTGAAGGTAGGGTCCGTATTTTTACGAAGAATAACAATTTAAAATTTGAATTTAATGTGTTTCGGGATTTTCCATAAATATGTGCAGTAACCTAGATAATGAATTTATTCCATTTGGCTGTTCCACACTGTATAAATACATACATATATACAGGGTGTGTGGTAACTCGACGTGATCATTTGACGGGGTTATACTAGACATCATGTGCAACGATACCAGTCAACCATGGTCCAAATGTCTATGGATACTGAGATATATTGATATTTCGACTTTGCGAAAGTTTTTCGACTTACCATCGAAAACAATTCATTTTGTGGAAACTACTCAACAATGAATACAGAAATAAGATCTTTTTGAAAGCTGATGAGATGAGGATCATTTCCAGAAATCATTCACCAAAAATTCGAATAACCTGAAAAATAAAGGATCTGAAGTGACATCAATTGTTTTTCTTAATACATTTTCATGAAACATTTAGGTAGGTATTTCTCGAAAATAATATAATTACAAATAAGTGAAAAAACTTCCTTGGTTAGTAAACTTTTCAAAAAGGTGCATTTGTATTGAATTTTCCCACGCGATCAAAAAATGCAGCCGGAAATCCGAGCTAGTAACAGACTTCAGACTTTTTCGATACCCGGTTATCCCGCTTATCTTATCCTTTACTTGTGATTAATGTGATTATTAGTTACTTGTCACGAGTAGGACTAGTAGGAATAAAAACAATTCACAGTATTTCTCGAATGAAAATTGAAATAATCCTCAATTAACATAAACTAACTTTAGGGAATTTGAGGATAATAGTTTCAAAAAGAAAAAAAAATCCTAATATTTCATTGTGTTATGGGTTGTGTTTCTGGTATAAAATACGTCTCATTGGAGCAGTTTTCCGGCCAAATTAATCGATTTTGTGAAGGAATTATTGAACTATGTACCTTTCTGAAAAGCTAATGAAACAAAGAATTTTTTTCCTGAATTTGAACACCAAGTTCAAAATACTTTTTTCGATCAATTCTCAATTGTTTCATCCAGATTTTATGAGAAAAACAGTTGATGCCATTTTTGTCCCCTTATATCTCAGGTTATCTAATTTTTTACTTTTTCACATGAAATTATAACCATCTCCCCAGCTTTAAAAAAAATATTTGATTAATATTTATAGTCAAGTAGCTCTCACAAAATTAATTATTTCCGATAACAAAGCAGACAATTTCCAAAAAGTTGAAAAATTCCCGTATCTTCGTAACTATAGATTTTCGGACCATGGTTCACTCGACTCAATTCGTTGTAAATGACGTCTATACCCTTTGAAGTATCACTTCGTATTACCAAACACCCTGTATACATGTATACAGGGTATACCTCCATTTATCGTCCGCTATACGTCCGGACTTTTCTCTTAAACTATCGGATCGAAACTCAATAAACCTGGTACAAAAACAAGGATTACTACGCTGCTAAAAAATCTTGCTTTCTGCTTGAAAAAACTGATGAACAAATATTGGAGTATATACTTTGAGGTAAATATGGGCAGAAATGTGAGCGATTGTGGCACAGAAAACTGACATACCTAACTGACATACTTACTAAAATCGGCAGGATTGTGGTACGTTGGGCATACCAAGTTTATTTCACTCAGATAAGGCAAGAGCTGTTTAACACCTCCCTGGTAGACACAATGGCCTTTAGCTAAGACGTAAATATGATCGAACATCTCAAAAAGTGAAGCACTGGGTTGGTGGATGGTACAAATGATTGTCCTTCCTGTTCTTGCAAGCTGTTTTAGTAGTGAAACGCAATGTTTCGATGTAGAACTGTCCAGTCCGCTGAAGAATATAAGAGAATAATTTAGGATTTTCCTTTGATATCTGTAGAAGTCTGAGATTTTCGTCTGTTCCATTAGAACAAATATACAGAGTGTAAATGAATAGTTACAAAAACATGTAGGGAGTGATTCCTTTTCAAAAAATAGGGTGGGTCTTTCATATAAACTTCTCTTTTTTCAGCCTCTCCTGCTTAATTACAGCCACCTAAAATGGCGCCCGAAAAGAAGTGTTTAATTTTTTTCTCAAAAACCAAAAAACTGACATGAATTAAACTGAGCCAACATTTAATATGTGAGCGAGAAGGCACTGAAAAAATTTTTTGATGGTGTTCACCTATGATTGCAAGAGGTAGAAAAAGCTCCTTTACCTTTCACAAGAAATTTTTCACATATTGATATTTTACAATAAGAAAATCAATTTTGGATAGCTTGTTCCATTCTTAACAAATAAGATCTCATGCTATTCCTTGCTAAATGTCACCATTTTCGAGAAAAAAAATGATTCTTCATCATGATAGCGTGAGTCGTTATAGGCTGGAATTATTTCCGAACTAGAATCTATCTATACCTGGTAAACGGATGTCATTTTTGGCGCTCTTGTATTATGACCACTGACTAGTTCTGATTAACTCTGATTCAGCTACAATTATTTTTTGATTTGGCTTATCATTTCGAAATTTTCGTCACATACTCATTAAGATGACGATGTCACAAACGCAGAAATGACCGATATGCACTTTGTTTACGGTCTATCTGGTGGTAATTATCTAAACGCATCCAGAAGATAACCACACTATATTTACACGAATGCACCAAGGACTACGAGAAAGTGGTACATTTAAAATAAATAAAATTGGTTCAAGCCCTGTGGACAGGAGCTTTCTGGCGCTCTTGTTCAAACAGACAAATGATATCTCCGAAAGCATTGGTTTCTCAGAGTTGGGAATTATATCAATGTATTCTTATGCCCAGCAATTGCAAATACTTTTATTTTAATGCTTGTGGCTTTTACTTGATGCAAATCCATATTAACTCAATGAAGAATTATATACGATTTACACTAATTTATTCAATATTGTGACGCGTTTCGTCGACACAGCGACTTCATCAGACTACATCATACTGATGTACACAGTATGATGTAGTCTGATGAAGTCGCTGTGTCGACGTAACGCGTCACAATAGTAAATAAATTAGTGTAAATCGTATATCATTTTTCATTGAGTTAATTACAAATACACCATATGACCGTGGAAAAAATTAATCAATATGATGATATGAATATAGAAAAAAGTTTCTTGCGAAACAGGGTTTAGGGGTGGCTTTTTCTACCCTTTCAATCATAGAGGAACATTATCGCCCACATGAAATATCTGCTTGATTTCATTTTTGTCAGTTTTTTATTTTTAAGAAAAAAATTAAAAACTGCTTTTCGGTCGCCATTTTTAGGGGGCTGTAACTAAGTAGGGGGGCTCAAAAAAGAAAAGTTCATATGAAAGATCCACCCTATTGTTTGACAAGGAATTACCTTCTAAATTTTTTCTCAACAATTCATACATATACACACTGTATATACGAATTGACATAGCCCGTTTAATTTTTTAAACTTTTTTTATTCATAAATTATTGTACCATAAATATTTATTACAAAAAATGACTCACCTGGTTGGTTCATCGAAAAACATAATTTGCGGATTATTCAACAGCTCTAGAGCAATAGAAAGTCTTTTTCTTTCTCCTCCTGATAGTGACTGCGCTCTGACTTTCCTTTGTTTCCATAAGCTCATCGCATTCAAAATTTCCACAATCTACAATATAAATATCGTAATTTAATATCAAGAAATTTATGATTTTATTCTACCTTTTTCATTGTACAAAAAGAAAAGTAAAATAGCTGTGAATTTCATTTTGGCAAAGGACTTGACATATTTCTTGAGACTTATCACACCTGACATGTTAAATCTCATTGTAAATTAAAGTCCGTAACAATCAGACCTGAAATGAGAATAGGTGAATTAAGGAAATGAAAACTATATAATTTTAAATGGTAATATTGATCTTGTGTGTAAGATTGACCTCGTTCTTTTATAGAATGTTAATGCAGGGTTTTCCTATAAAGGCTTGTTTCACGTGCATACGGTTCCATTCGGTTCGGTTCGTTTTCTGTTCCGTTTCGGTCGCTGGAGACAAGTGTGAAACGGTGCTTCGGTTCAGATTCGGTACCGAATAGAAACCGTACAGCACCGAATACTCCCTCGACACGAATAGGTTTCTATCAGGTTTGGATTCGTGTGTAGGGAATAGAGATCAACCGGGGCATTCCATCAAACACGGTTTAGTTTCGGTTTTAACCATAAAATAATAAATATTTACATATGTTTCTGTCACGTTCTGTGGTTTTTACCTCAAACCGAGCAGATTTATTTCCCAAATTGTTTAAATATAGAAATTTAAAGATAAATACATATTTTCGGGATATTGTTATGCTATTTCAGTATTATGGTTTAACAACTGTGGATCGACTGATTTCTGCAGTAACTAAACCAGTGCTGTTGGACAAAACGAAACATATAAAGATAAATTGAATTGGATTTGGAATGACTTTGATAAATCTGAGGTCGCGAAAAAATTGAAATTGTGATTGACTCTGTGATTCGGGAAAAAAAAAACATAAAACCTAATATGAACCGCATATGTGTGAAAGGGCTTCATTCGTTTTCAGTTGAAACCGAAAACAAACCGAACCGAATGGAACCGTATGCATGTGAAACAAGCCTAAAGGTTTCATTTTAAATAGCTCGCTATTTTGGCTGCTGTCGTATTAAGAGCTGTCATTGTTTAACAGATGACAACTAAAAACTGTGCCATTAATAAAATTCTTAAAAAGCACGGACGTGAAGTCAGGAGCTTTTGCGCGCATGCTCTTTGGTCTCTTCTCGCTTCACACATCGTTACGAAATACTGTATGAACCTTCAAGTCGCCTGAAATCTAGTTCTCGGTTAAAGAGTACTAGATTTCAATTCGATCAGATATGTATTTTTGAAAATAATATTCTGTGAAATCTAACAAATAGCTTCTGAAATATAAAACTTTTGAAGAAATTTTTTCCAAGAAATATTGTTATTTTTTTCTGGTGATACGATGCTCGCAAAATTCGGCAAAAATTTGCACGTCGGCATTCTACAATCGAATACGCGTTTTTGAGGAAATAATAACAAATTTACAGATGGGATTAACTTTAACTCCGAAAGCATTTGGCCGATTATGCCCATTCACGTATTTAACCTTAGCATTCAGATGTGGAACTTACCCTGAAAAGTCGCTATCTATTTCCGTTCGAAAATTATCGTGGCAATGGACGGCCAGCCGAGCAGAATTAGATTTAACCAGGAATCCTTCATCAGTGAATCGAATCTAATCGTTCGCGACCATTTTCGACAAAATATTCGAAAATTACAGACAAAAATGATAGCACGCTGTTTCTTAGTGATGCGCACAAAAAGTTCAAGTTTTGGAACACTATATATAGTGAAAAAAATCGGCATTCGAAAATTAGAGAAATTTGGGACAAATGATAGCACGCTATTCCCAGAACATGCGCGCAAAAATGGAACTCTTTACTGGTTAACACGCAGAACGCATCGAAATTTTAAAATTCACTAAAAAATTCTTAACAGACACGGAAGTGAAGTCAGGAGCTTTTATGCGTCTATTGACGCCTGACACACTCTCACGATATACAGCATGTCCCTTCACGCCGACTTTTTTCAACCGAGTTCTAGATTTGAATTCGATGGGATCTGTATTCTTGAGAATATTTTTGTTGCCACGATAACTCTTGAGCGGAAAGAGAGCGATTTCAAATTTTCAGGATTGGTTGCGTCTCCAAATTCGGCGATTAAGTTCGTTATTGGGCATAATCGGCCAAACGGTTTCGTTGTTATACCCATCTGTAGTTTTGTTGTTTTTTCCTCAAAAAATACAAAACCGATCGAATTGAAACTTGGTAATTGGTTTTAGAATGCAGACCCACAAAAGTTTCGTGCAGAATTTCGTGCGGATCTGATGCCTAAGAAATTTTCTTCGAAAATTTTATATTCCAGAAACTGCCAGATTGCGCTGAAATGCAGCACGAACATTCAAGCAGCCATTTTATAATAAATTACGGGATTTCAGCTCGATCAGCTTTGTATTTTTGGGCTTTAATTTATATTCAGTTGATCCCCAATGATTTTTTTACGTGAGGGCGTCAATAGACAATAGAATATGCGCTCAAAAGCTTCTTTTTTTTTAAATAATGAGAAACCTTCGTCTACTGAATGAAACAAAAATTAAATTAATTTTTGACAGCAAAAAAGCCGTTCATCAAAATGAAACCTGTAATTGGAAAACCCTACACTAAAGATTTCCATGAATAGGTATGTACCTTCTCCTTCTTCCTTTTTTGGCTGATTTTGGTACTCATCTTCAGACTGGCAGCGACATTCATGGATTCCATAACCGTAAGTAGAGGCTGCAATTGGTCATTTTGCATTATATAGCAAGATTTTGCTCGAAAATTATCTTCATGTCTCAATTCCTTGTTGATTGTCAGTTGACCGGTAGCACCTGTTCTGGAAATACAGTAGGGACAGATAAGTTCTCTCATCTCAATCTCAACTTGTTTCATGCTTCAATCGAAATTGTAAATGGGCATGATCCACCAGTAGACGCATAGAAATGCTAGCAATTTACTAGATCTATCATTCGTATAAAGATAGATGCATAGAATACATCTTGATATAAAGGATGACCAAGTTATCTCTGGCCAAATTTCACAGAGTGATTCTACAGTAAATTTGCAACAAAAAAGTTCTTAAGGCGCGTCCAGACTATGCCGGTATGTTCGGTTTGGCATGACGTCCAGACTGGTTTTGCAGTGTAGACGTCCCGAATGATGCCGAACGACTCAGTTGTGTTCATAGACAAGATATATGGTTGTGTTCGAGCATTGAAGGAGTGAAGTAATTTAATTTCAATAAAGTGTATGAATGATGACGCTTACACTCATTCCTCGATACGTGCGAAAATCTCGACCAATCCTGGACAAGCGTGCGTCTTGCATCAACGAGAGAGAGCAAAATCGGTTTTCTCTGTCATGCTCCTCAGTAATTTCAACAGTCTTGTCAAAACGTTATTGATTTTTGAAGAATTCCAGGTTTTTGTGTTTAATCAACAAGTTTGATTGCTCTAAAGTATATCTGTATTCCTAAGTTTTTAAGAAACAGGTTATTCAACATGGATGGAGTGAAGTAAGTGTTCATTCAATGTTTGACTTTATTTTTTCAGTTTTATTAAAAGTATCAATTTATAGCGAAAATCTGATTTGTAAGGTTTGCCGTTTTGGATGCTTCTGTAGATTCTAATAGAAAACTTGAGGTAAGGCTTTAAGATGATTCATGAATTTGGTTTCACATAATTGATTTTATATTACATTAGAACAAACTAAATTGAAACTCTAGTTATTGGATGAGGATGACATTCGGAATGTGGCAAAAATTGTAGATGACATGAAATATGATAATGCTTGTGCCAATAGGAAAAGAAAGAAGGAGAAATATTCATATTCAAGTTTCAAGAATGCATGGCTAAGATGGGAGTTAAGGAATCACCCCAAAAGAAGTATGTTTTCAGTAATATCTAAAAGCTTGATACAAGTATGACTTATTTATTGGGCATTCCAGATCAGAATGAGATTTCATCGACCAACTAAAGTTATGCTCAAAGAGGAAAATTGGAAATGAACATTTCTCCAGAGTTTTTTCAATGCAGTATGTTAAATGGAGTGTTTAAGGTGGCAGTTCTGATCAATAAGTAAGCTAGATTTTGAAACGTAACATAGTTGAATTGTTTCATAATTTGTGTTCTTAGGTTACTGTTTATTAGGCAATATTGTTCTGAAAAAATGCTTCTGACAAATATCTAGTATTTCCAATGCAGAAGCAACATCAAAAATATTGAAAATAATGTTATTCTATGGATGCTTTTTAACAGCTAGCTGACACATCTTCTGCATTCAATTGAATTACTGTTATGATTGGAATTCTTAATTGTGAATCCTTATTTTTTCTTAAATGATGAGGGTTAAAGTAGTTTTTATTGTTTCATTATTAGTTTTCTGAAAATGTCTCTTCCTATTTCAGGGGCTGCTACAAATTACAATGACACGCTGTAAAAATGACCTAAACGAGTCAACTTTCATCAATATGAGATTAACTTAATCTTGAAAATCTTGGAACAAGGAAGCTAGGTATGAAATGATGTGAATGGAATGCGAAAGATGGACAGGGGAAAGGCAGGAGCTAAGGAGTCTCTTCGTGGATAACTGGTTGAACTTGTCAAGGAATCCTAGAGGAGATGCTTGAGAGTGAAAGAAATGATAAAACGGTTTTAGGAATAATCAGGCTGTGGAACGGAACTAGAAACAGAGAGATATTTACTTATCTTCTATATTTATTTATCAACTATGGAATTCTAAAATGTATCCTTTCAAACCTTTTTTTTTATTTTTATGAGGTGGAGAAATCCATGTTTCCCTAGGGAGTGTTGGACACAATACAGTGCCTACGAACCAAACTGCACCTCCTCGCCTTTCTTCCGCTCCACAGAGATGCAAATGGCGCTGTACCACTGTGGAGCGGAAGAGAGGCGAGAAGCTGGAGTTTGGTTGGTAGGCACTGTATTGTGAGTCCAAGACTCCCTAGGGGAACATGGCAACCTCTTAAAAATAAAAAAAAAGGTTAGAAATGAGAAGAGATTCATTTTAGAATTTCAAAGTTGATAAATAGTACACATGGTGTTTTCAAGGTACTGTAGAATTAAGATGTCAAATTATATTGCTTCATTATTAGTACATATTTGTTTTTATATATCAGTCTCAATAAAGAAATTTATTATATTGATAAATTAGTTACTTCCGGAATCAGTCAATTCAGGAATAATGATCTTCATCTATACTTGAGATCAATGTTATTCAGCAATATTTCATCTAGTCTTGAGGACCTGGAGATCCCTGTATTTCATAAAAATAAAATGGAATATTTGGATGAATTTTTAGATTTACTAACCTCCATAGTGAAAATGGAAAAATTTACATCCATGCATGTGCTATATAATTCACCTTACTACAACTGAATGATTTTTTGTTGAAATTACATAATATTGAAGTGAATTGGTAAATACAGTATCGAGTTTTTCCATAATATCCTAAAAGTATATTCAATGTAAAAATTGTTGAATATAATGAGTAACCCATCAAATATATTTCTACATAGTCACCAAAAATATAGTTACCCCATAAGAGTAATATATCAATTACAAAAGGAGGCTCAAAAAAGTCATACTCGTCTAGAATGTTCCATGTGTCAAGTTGGGCACCGAGCTATACTCTATGTAAAACTATAATATGCTTAAAAAATAATTAAGATAAAGAAAAAAAGCAGTATCATGTTGAATACCTTAATATTATTCTGGAACACAAATTTTCCATTACAATAATCTTCATCTAGCTTCTATTTAGTATCAATTCCTGTAGAACGTGATCATAATAAGTGTTTTCCATATAATAAAATGTGTTTGAACTTGGTATGTAGGAAATCTGACATCAATTATTGGAATTAATTGATTTGACAAACAGCCGTCAAATGAGGTAAATAGATTTTTTGTGACGATTTTCTGTGACCATAAAAAAAATTAAGCATTTCATTATTGCATTTCTTGAAATAGGTACCTTTTCAAGTCGATCAACATCGTCCTTCTTTCGACGTCTAAACTATGACTTGATTCTTTATGTTTATGTCTTTGAATTTGTTTTCGGTGGAATTCAAAGAGTTCATAGAATAATCGATGAAAATACTGAGAGAGACCCAGGAAATTTGACACATTTTGTCTTATATCTCCAGAAATTGAAATCGTATAGAGCCAAAATTTTGCACAATGTTGCAAAATACTACAATTGACGTTAGTACAAGTTTTTGTTGCAATCTGATGAATAGTTCACGAAAAAAAAATTTTTTTTTCGAAAAAATTAAAAGAAATATTTTTTTTAAAATTACCAACATTTTGATCATAACAGAATTTTGCCAAAAGTTGCGCGTTTATATCCTCGAACTGACTACCAAGTTTCGATTCAACATCTTCTTTAGTTCCTGAAATATCAGGGAAATAACCTCAAAATTTTAAATGTCTATAACTCCTAAACCGTCCGGCCGATTTTGCCCGTTAACGAACTTAACCGTCGCATTTTGAACAGAAACCTACCCTGAAAGTTTGAAGTCGATAGGACCTTCGGTGCTCCTGTTATCGTGCCTACGGCCGGCCGGCCGGCCGGCCGGCCATACGGCACCCAAAAATCTGACACCGGATTCGTAATCAGGGAGTCCGAATTAGTCTATTAGCCAATTTTCAGCTCGAAATTCGAAAATTACAGACATTTGGACGAAATGATAGGACGATGTTCCCCTAGAACATACGCCCAAAAAAGCGCTAGTGTAGTAGTTCACTAAAAATTCAAAGATTTGAAACTTTTCATTAGCACTGAATTGAAGGATAGTCAAGCCCATTTGAGCATCTTGAATTTAATTGCTTTTCATCTCATATATAAACAAATCTTAATGAATTATATTTATTTGATAATCCTAAATTGCAGCTTTCTCCAAGAGTTCAATCTCTGGCATTATTGAAACTTCGCTTGTTTTCTATCCGTTATATTAATATCTGGAATCAAAGAATAGTCACTTAAAGTTACCCTTCGAATAAAAAAATCCTATCTCCAAATATAATCTCAAAATGTGATACTGGTGATCCTTACTTATTAATAAGTTTGGTTGATTGCTTAGACTATAGAAAGTAGTCTAAGGTTGATTGTGTATGATCTGTATTTTCGAAAAAACTACATTAGTTTAGCCAACGTTTTGGACAATTTATTAAGTCATCTTCAGGGCTCTGAAAATTACAGACAGAAAATTTACAGATGCTGAAACTTTGATCTTCAGAAAGTCGAACAAGTCTTTAATGAACTGAAAAATAAACAGATTCACATCTTGCATAACACTGAGAGAAATGCAACTAAAAACATCAAACAATGAAAGAAAAAACTCATACAAACAAAACAAAAAATCTAACTTACTGTGCTAAATTCAGTTTTCCAATCGTCAAATTATGCAAATTCAATTTCGAAGTCGGTACAATGTATTCAGCATTTACGTTGCATTTGATCATCAGGAAATAGAAGAACAATCTGATTTTGACCACTCGATGAATTATCAAACATGTGGTGTTGGGACTACAAAATAACAAGGAAACGCAATATTTTTCCAATCTCATATATTTGATTTCGAGAGAATTCCAAGGAATCCTTGATTCAGATCTTGCATTTCTCTCCTGTAATTAACTGAGTCACGTGTTATAATGTGACACATTTCATGAAACTGCCTTTTTGGCGCTCTAGTTCCTCGGAACTGAGTGCTTATCAATTTGCCCAAATGTCTGTAATTGTCGAATATTTCGATGAAAATGGTCTTAAACGATTTGGTTCGACTCACTGATCAAGAATCCGTGGTCGAAATTCATTCTGTCCGGCCGGTCCGGCCGGCCGGCCGTCCGGCCGTAGGCACGATAACTCTCGAACGGAATGAGCTAGAGAGTTGAAATTTTCAGAGTAGGTTTGGGGGATAAATATCTCGGCTAAGTTCGTTACTGGGCAAAATCGGACAGAAGGTTTCGGAGTAATAAAAAAAAATTTTTTTTTTACAAAACAAATTCCAAATTAATTTTTTTTTAATAAGCAGTTTTATCATAAGAATCCATTCATATCATTTTTAACTCTAACAAGCTAATACTTTCGGAGATATGATTTTTCAAAATTTCAATGTAAATTGTATTTCACAGATTGATATAATTATTCTATGTATATTCTATGTATGAATTGCTATAAAGTCAACTTGACAGAAGGGAATAATGTAACTTCAAGAATATTGGGGTTGAAATACTCGTATTTTAGCGATGCAACGGGGACCTCACCCGAAAATGTTTGAAAATATTACGTAAATATTGAAAGCATAATTCCAAAGTTCGAGAGAGGAGAAAATTTTGTGAACGTAGATCAGGAAATTTTTGATCGATTATAAGGTAATTTATTATTTTATACATGTTTTATGGAATACCTACTATTTGTAGGTACTTTAAACCTGTTTTGGACAATTGTCATACGAAACTTGTTTTTTTGGCGCTCTAGTTCCTCGGAACAGATTGCTTATCAATTTGCCCAAGTGTCTGTAATTTTGGAATTTTTGGCTGAAAATGGTCTCAAATGATTTGGTTCGACTCACTGATCAAGAATCCGAGTGCGAAATCGATTCTGTCTGGCCGGCCGACCGGCCGTAGGCACGATAACTCTCGAACGAAAGGAGTTAGCGGATTGAAAATTGCAAGGTGATTTTGGAGCGTAAATATCTCGGACAAGTTCGTTAATGGGCGGAAACCATCAAGGGGTTTCGGAGTTATGGCCGATTTTAGTAAAAATATTTTTTATGATTTTTTCCGAAACCGATCACTCGATCTATCTGAAATTTAGCACCAAATTGTAGAATCATGACCTTTATACGCATGTGAAGTTTTGTATTGACCGGATTACCGCAAAGTGTCAAAAAAAAATTGAAAATGTGGTGCAGTTCTCATTCTCATGATTGCTCATTTAATCTTCATAAATAAACTATTATTTGAATTGAATTTCCTTTTTGATGCAGTTCTATCATATGAATACATTGATATAATTCCCAACTCTGAGAAACCAATACCAGATATAATTTGTCTGTTTGAACTAGAGCGCCAGAAAGCTCCTGTCCACAGAGCTTGAACCCATTTTTTGTAGGAAATTTTGATGACTTATGATCTTAGTTTCTTCAAAGTAAAAATTGTCTTCAGACACAATGATAGGGGTTCTTACTCATCGTTTGTGTTATCGATGCAATTTTTTAAATATCTTCCGGTTGCCCTACATTCACTTTTTCGCAAGGGATCTCATGAACAAACCCCGATTCTTGACTGAAAAGCGTTATGTCTTTAATTCGTTTGAGTCTTCCTATTGCGTTTTCGTATGATATTTTTAAGTTTTCTAATTTCAAGATATCGGACAATTGTTTAGAGAGGCACATATATGTATAAGTGATCCATATTATATCCTGTTGCCACTTTCCGCAGTTAGAGCACATATCCTCTCATTGTCAAGTTCTAGTTGAGCCTGAGGTGTATGAAGAATTTAAGAAATCATATTTCAGCATCTGTAAATGATCTGTCTGAAATTTTTCTGGAAAATGACGAAATAAACCGTTGAAACGTTGGCCAAACTAAGGTATAGTTTTCTTGAAAATGCAGAACAATGCAATCAACCAAACTTCCAAATATAATGATCATTAATGTTAATGAAAATTTCCATCAAATACAAACAATTACATCTGTCACTTCTGTCAGTGTGTCAGTGTCAGTTAAATAAACAAGATATTTCGGCGGTCGCTGTCACAGCTTGAATTTTCAACACGTCGACCCAGCTGACGCTTGACGTGGAGGGAAATAAAATGGGACAGAGCGCTGCGCCCTCATTGGTCCAGATTTTCGCACGTATCGAGGAATGAGTGTATGCTTCCAACCTACAACCTGTCAATGCCAAATAACACCTCCATTTCAGTTATTGCTTCGTGTCTCCGATTTTTTTATTATTTTTGGCGCTCTAGTTCCTCGGAACTGAGTGCTCATCAATTTGCCCAAATGTCTGTAATTTTCGAATTTTTCGCTGAAAATGGTCTTAAACGATTTGGTTCGACTCACTGATCAAGAATCCGTGGTCGAAATTCATTCTGTCCGGCCGGTCCGGCCGGCCGGCCGTCCGGCCGTAGGCACGATAACTCTCGAACGGAATGAGCTAGAGAGTTGAAATTTTCAGAGTAGGTTTGGGGGATAAATATCTCGGCTAAGTTCGTTATTGGGCGAAATCGGACAGATGGTTTCGGAGTAACAAAAAAAAAATTTTTTTTTTACGAAACAAATTCCAAATTAAATTTTTTTTAATAAGAAGTTTTATCATAAGAATCCATTCATATCATTTTTAACTCTAACAAGCTAATACTTTCGGAGATATGATTCTTCAAAAATTCAATGTAAATCGTATTTCACACATTGATATAATTATTCTATGTATGAATTGTCATAATGTCAACTTGACAGAATATTGTAACTTCAAAAATATTGGGGTTGAAATACTCGTATTTTAGCGATGCAACGGGGACCTCACCCGAAAATGTTTGAAAATATTACGTAAATATTGAAAGCATAATTCTGTAGTTCGAGAGAGGAGAAAATTTGGTGAACGTAGATCAGGAAATTTTTGATCGATTACAAGGTATTTTATTCATTACTCATCTTCTTTCATATTATTACTCATCTTCTTTCATACATGTTTTATGGAATACCTACTATTTGTAGGTACTTTAAACCTGTTTTGAGCAATTGTCATACGAAACTTGTTTTTTTGGCGCTCTAGTTCCTCGGAACAGAGTGCTTATCAATTTGCCCAAGTGTCTGTAATTTTGGAATTTTTGGCTGAAAATGGTCTCAAACGATTTGGTTCGACTCACTGATCAAGAATGCGAGTGCGAAATCGATTATGTCCGGCCGGCCGACCGGCCGTAGGCACGATAACTCTCGAACGAAAGGAGTTAGCGGATTGAAAATTGCAAGGTGGTTTTGGAGCGTAAATATCTCGGACAAGTTCGTTCGATCTATCTGAAATTTAGCATCTAATTGTAGAATCATGACCTTTAACGCATGTGAAGTTTTGTATTGACCAGATTACCGCAAAGTGTAAAAAAAAATTTTGAAAATTTAAAGAAAGTTTTTCCACAATAACTCTCGAACGGAATGAGCTAGGTAGTTGAAATTTTCAGAGTAGGTTAGGGAGATGAATATCTCGGTTAAGTTCGTTATTGGGCAAAATTGGCCAGATTTTATTCGATTTCTTCCATGGTGCAGTTCTCATTCTCATGATTGCTCATTTAGTCTTGATAAATAAACTATTATTTGAATTGAATTTCCTTTATGATGCAGCTCTATCATATGTATACATTGATATAATTCCCAACTCAGAGAAACCAATACTTTCGGAGATATAATTTGTCTGTTTGAACTAGAGCGCCAGGAAGATCCTGTCCACAGGGCTTGAACCCATTTTTATAATTCACATCAGTACTATCCCATAATTGTGGACGAACACGATACATTTCTATTAGTTTGATCACCCGTCAATTTCATTTCACCGTCTTAGTTTGACCAGAGTCTGGTGTTGCCAGATAGCCGAAGCCATTTATCTGTAGTTGATTAACATAAATCTGTATAAAATGTGTATGAAAATAGAAACTTTGTTTTTTTGTTGATTTGACATCTCATCTGTGGTTTAATTTATCAATTCTTTCGACTGTTTAGGAAATTTTTAGTTTTATTTCATGACGTCAGCATCTTCTACTTGAAAATTTAAAATTTTTTTATATTCTTATAAATGCAATGCCAACAGCCAATAGGAATAGCTAAGTGCAAAATAAAATGAAATACATATTTGTAATTAATGGTGATAATGATATTAAATAATATTGTTATCTCATGCGCATGATAATTGTCTGTACTTTTTTTGGAAAACAAGGATGTATGTGGTTAGGTACAGAAACAAATTCATTTACTTAGGATAAAATAATTATACAATCCTTTGAAATCGTCGATGAAGTCGGATATCTACTAACCTCGATCAACTAAAGCATCTAGTGCAACGTGTGCGAAATATGTGAGAACTACCCTAAGTCCCGGGATACCCCTACCTATTCTGAACTCTATGTTAAACGCCAAAGCGCCAAGATATCGATATCCTTAATTTTTTCTACCGTGTTCAATTTTTGAATACATAATTTATTAAACTAAATCAACTTAAAGTATAAAATGATATTTTTGAACAATATGAGAGAATTCTTTATACAAATCTCTATTCGGAGGCAGTCTGTATCATACATCGAAAATCTGTATAAATACGGAGAAATCTGTATATCTGGCAACACTGGACCAGACCGCGCTGATTCGGGTTGGAAGCGGCATGATTCGGTTCGGGCTGGCAAGGCTGAAAGACGTGTTCCAATTATCTTTCGTTGTGAACATAGAATAGCTGAACTGTAGCTAATTGCTAATAACTAAAAGACACACGGTGCAATATTAATCGATTTTAACCATCAGCAAATATTCCCTCGTGATACAGACTGGTCACCTCATCGCTCAGCGTGCATCGTGCCGTGCATAGCATTGACTCCAACATTAAAGAGAGAAAGGGTTATACGCCATTCTTCATGTCTAACTGAGACGGGTAGAAAATGATCACGTAACTTCTGGCAAAAGATTCAAATTTAACATTGCGTCATATAGGAGATCCTTTTTGGCGCTCTTGTTCCTCGGAACAGAGTGCTTATCAATTTGCCCAAAGGCCTGTAATTTTCGAATTTTCGGCTGAAAATGGTCTTAAACGATTTGGTTCGACTCACTGATCAAGAATCCGTGGTCGGAATCGATTCTGTCCGGCCGGCCGACAACACGATAACTCTCGAACGGAATGAGCTAGACAGCTGACATTTTCAGAGTAGGTTTGAGGGATAAATATCTTGGTTAAGTTCGTTATTGGGCAAAATCGGTTTGATAGTTTCGGAGTAACGAAAAAAAAAAGGAATCATCATACCACATGTTATCTTCAACCTCTATGCTTTTGCTGGTATCGAGGCACTTTCTTAATTCAATTGATACAAATTTGTGCTACAAGAGAACCAACAAGTAACATGGCCAAAGTAAAGGACAAAAACAAAATTCAATTAAACTCATTTGATTCATAGTATAAAAGAAAAAATCAAAATTTAAACAAATTTCTTCGATATAACCGTGTAGGTGCAGTTTTATTTTTTTTAAATAAACATTACAACAGGTGTTTAATTTCATAACAACTCAAAATCGACTTTGATTTAGGATTCACAATACCACGATTTGTTTGACATTTTCCAGATTTATATTGGAGTAGGTTCTGCCATTATGAGTTTATGGCTACAACGATTATATATTTCTTGGATTGTTCTAAATATGATCGATTCTGCAGTTTTACCGAATTGATATCAGCTCTTAGTAATCCCTGATTCCCTTTCGAATACCTACTTACGTCTCTCATATTTTAGAATGTGTTCAAATTATTATTTTCGAAGATTCAGATAGCTTACCATTGAAATGTAATGATTTATTATTATAATATATATTCGTACAATCGGACGCTTAATAGGCCATCTCCATTGTTAGATATAATCTATTAATCTTAATAAAACTTTAAATAAGCCAAAAATAATTTAATGAACATGAAAAAAACGAATAAAATAGGATAATTCATTAAGACTTAGCACTGCAAAACACAATGTTTTGCCACACATCTGCTAATTTCGATCATTGCATCTCACTCTTATGTTGGAGTCAATGCCTCTCTCTAGTTTCTATCTACTTATTATTAGATCATTGGTGTTCCCCCAAAGAGGAAAGCGTCATTCAGGGCACATACGTACCGGTTTTATGGTTGTTACCAATCATCAGCGTAAATTAGCACTCTGAATGACACAACAAAGAGCTCTAGAAAACTTAAGCCATATTGTTGCGAACTATGTTAAGCGTCGTTCATTCTTTTATCGCAAGAGGGACTGATAGCTCATTCGATTGTCATTCAGTGTGCTAAGTTTCGCTGATGATTGGTATCAGCCATGAAACCGGTACGTATCTGCCCTGAATGACGCTTTCCTGTTAGGGGCAACACTGAGCGATGAGGTGACCATCCCGGATTACGAAGAAATATTTGTTGATGTCTAAAATCGATGAATATGTATGTCTTTTAGTTTCGTGGTAAAGTTATTCGAGATTCTAATATTTTGTGACGTTTCAAAATTTTTTCACTAAAAACATAGCATACCTTGAAAACTATGAACTTAACCGAAATTCATTTTACATTCAATCTTTTTTAAAATCAAGTGCTTTTAGGATCTGTGATTCTAGATTATGATAAGAATTGGCAGCATAATGATATGAAGTCCTGTCGCATTGTTGCACTTCGGCAAAAATATTTACATTGAATGAAAGAACACATACAGGATGGCGAAAAGTAATGTAAAATATTTCGTTGAAACCTGGTTCAATACTCATAACGTAATCAAATACGTCTGGATAGATGAATCGAAAAACATGCCTTCTCAATGCTTCGTCTTCCAGAGGTACACTAAAAATTATTTTACATGCTGGAGGTAAACAGGCATTTGTTCAGGAAGCACTGCTTTTATCTTCCAAAAATACAAAATATTCGAGTGCGGATTAACATGAGGATATGACAGTGATCAGGAACGGAGCATTTTCCAAATATGTGGGTATAGGCAGAGGTGGATAGCATTCTTGCCCCCCTAGATCTCCAGATTTCAATCCTGTCGATTATTTCGTTTGGGGATATTTGAAATCTTCAGTCTATGCGTCTGAGATTAGAAGTGATGATATTTGCTAGCAACGTATTGAAGTTGCCTGCAATAAGATCCGTAATGATCCAGAAGTGATAAAAAAGGCTATAACTTGAAAATAGCAAGAATGTGCATCGAGAAAAAGGTGGCACTTTTGAGCAACTTTCATGATTTCTTCGAACTGTTTGACTTGTTCATTTATTTGTTTATTAATTATTCAAAATCCATATTTTTTTTGTGGAAAAAATCCAAATTTTTTTGGAAATAATTTGTTGAATTAAAGAAAAATACGAATTTTCGATCTATGCAATTGACAATTTTTCGAATTTAATGCGGATCTACGACATTTTTGAGAATTTCACTATCGAAATAAATCATTCGATAAAAATTTTGAGTAGTTAATTGCAAATATTGGCGAATACATAAATCACCCTGTATCTCGGCTATGGAGCTGAGTAGACCTATCATATGTGTTTTGGACTCGTTTGGAGTAGATCTACGTCAGGTTAACGTATGTTCATTTACCAATTCTCAGTAATTATGGGGTTTTGAGCTCGATTGAGAGATGGAGGGCGACAAGATTACAAATAGCTACGAAATGATATTTCAATAGTGGGTTTATATTGTTACTCACGTGTATCCAGCCAATATATTCATCAATGTTGATTTTCCTGCGCCAGAAGGGCCCATTATTGCCGTTAATTCACCGGCCATGAATTCACCTGCAACTTCATTGAGCACGAGTTTAGTCCCTGAAAAAAAAATTGTCGATATAGCTTTTCCACCTTTTTGGCGCTCTTGTTCCCCGGAACAAGAAGGAATTTTTTGATGAACATGTTATTAAACGATTTGGTTGGACTCACTGATCAAGAATCCGTGATCAGAATCGTTTCTGTCCGGCCGGTCCAGCCGTAGAGACGATAACTCTCGAACGAAATGAGCTAGACAGTTGAAATTTTCAGAGTAGCTTTGAGCGACAAATATCTCGGTTAAACTAGTTATTGGGCAAAATCAGCCTGATGGTTTCGGAGTAACGAAAAAAAAATTTTTTTTTACATTACAACTTTTTAATTCAATTTTTTTAAGATGCAGTTTCATCATAATAATCGATTGTTATCATTTTCAACTATAATAAGCTAATACTTTCGGAGATATGATTTTTCAAATTTTCAATAATACATCGAAGTTCTATGTATTCACAGAATGCGAATTCTATCTGTCTGTGTTCACTGGTCATAAATGTCATCTTATCCAGCTATTAGAGACATGTCAATTCGTAGTTTGAAAATATTTTCTGCTGGAAAACAAGTATTCGATTCTTGAATTTGTGAATATATACAAGACGGTTTCGAAACCGTCAACAATATTCACTGGTTGCATATCGAATATTTTTTGTGCAAATATTGGGGACGATGTTTCAGAAGATTTAGAATTGGATCATTTTAATGATGTAGTTTATGAAGGCAATAGGGAAGAAGAACATAATGGAATCATCGAAACAAATTACTGTTCGTTGACCACTGAGGTTTATATTACCTTTTCCTTCCTTGAGTAGTGAGACATGTTCCTATATATAGCATTTCCATAATGTTGCTAGCAAAAAAATGCTGAAATATGGATCTGCATTTGTGTATCAAATATTTTTGATTGAGTTAAGGTTCATTATACAGAATTAATGGGTTAGTGTTTAAAAATGTAATGCTTGTGGCTTTTACTTGATGCAAATCCATATCAACTCAATGAAAAATTATTTTCGATTTACACTTCTTTATTTAATATTGCGACGCGTTTCGTCGACACAGCGACTTCATCAGAGTGCATCATACTAAATTCTTAACAAATTATGGTCTCCCTATACCTAGATGACATGGACACAGAATCTTATTTGAAACTAATTACATGAGAGAGTTATTCAAAACAAATAACATAATAGACTTAAAACTATTTACATAATATTACACTGCTAGTTCTTTGTACCCATTTAAAATAATTCACTCCTAACGCTTTTATAAATTGATTCTCTATTTGAATAGATTGAGTAACGGTGAAAAAGTTTTTAGATCTAATTGTTCATTAACTAAATTAGCCGTATGTTTTTCTCTATTTATTTCCACCGCAATTCCCAGTAATTGAGTTGCGCACCTTTATTCAAATTGTGTAGAATTTTGAAATACGGGTCAAACTTATGTCCTTCTGCTAATAAATGATTCGAATAATTTGAATTATTTTTGTTGTTTTTTTGTAGCTGTGAGGATGTTCCTTTATTCTCATGCCAAAATTTCCACCAGTTTTTCCTATATATGATTCGTCACAACTGCCGAAATTTAATCAATAAATCAAAAAGGAATAAAGGACGATAAATCCGGTG